>OZ024930.1:98028326-99453401 GCA_964017235.1 Sabellastarte sp. h YS-2021 | reverse complement strand
GTGTGTATCTCTATAGGACATCCAAATCTTGAAATAAATCCATCAACCATACATTTCGCTACTTCCTCAGCATTTTGGAGTGGTAAAGGAAAACATTCTAGCCACTTGGTGAATTGATCGACAATCATAAGCACATAGTGGTTACCCCTGGTACTAGGAGTAAATGGACCAAGTATGTCAATGTGAACTCTTTCCAATGGCGACCCGACATGATATTGTCCTAAAGGTGCTTTTGGCTTCACAGTCGCCCTTTTATTCTTGTTGCAGGTGCTGCAAGACTTAACAAAAAGTTCAACATCCCTTGACAATCCGTACCAAATAAAAGACTTCTTGATACGTGCTACTGTCTTCGCAATTCCCATATGTCCAGTTAAAGGAAGATCATGGTTCATGGACATCACTTCCTCTTTGAGACTTTCTGGCACTACAAACAACAGTTTATCACCAAGATCATCACTCCATCTGTAATACAAGAGTTCATTTTCATATACCAACTGGCTTCTGTGTAGATATAGGTACTTCACAGTTTGACTACTCAATGCAAGCTCTTTTTGTTCTGGCTCGACCTCTGTAGTAATCCAATTGATAATTTTCTGTAGACATCCGTCTGAATGCTGTGCTTGATGCAACTGTTCCTTGGAGTAACCTTCTAACCATACACTATTAGAACTAGATTCAGTTACTGTCTTCACAGCAAGTGGTACAACATAGTCTACATCCTCTTCAAACCGTGACCATTGATTGTGAGCTCTGGTACAGTACTTGCAACCTCCACATGGAAGTGTTTCTGGTTCTGATCCAGCTTTGTAACAATCGCAAAACTGAACATCATCAGGAATTCTGGACATTCCATCAGCATTCCCATGTTTAACTCCAGATCTATGCACAACCGTCATGTCAAATTGACTGAGTTCTTCTAACCATCTAGCCAATTGACCTTCCAGGTACTTGAAACGCAAAAGCCATGTTAGGCTGTTGTGATCTGTTCGGAGTAAGAACTTGCGACCTAACAAGTAATGTCGGAACTGTCTTGTGAACCTTACAACTGCCAAGAGTTCTTTGCGAGTGACTCAATATCGTCTCTGTTCAGGTGTAAGAACATAACTTCCATAGCACACAACTCGTTCAACATCATCCTGTACTTGAGATAGAACGGCTCCAATGGCATGATTTGAAGCATCAGTGTCTAACACAAACATATCCGAAGCATTAGGATAACTAAGTATAGGAGCTGTGACCATTTCCTGTTTCAAAGTCTCAAACGCATCCTGATGTCTGGATTCCCAGGTAAAAGTTGCTCGACTTCCTGTCAGTTCATAAAGCACAGACGTCAGTTTGGCATAATCCTTGATATGCTCTCTGTGATAATTGATAAATCCGAGAAACTTTTCAACATCCTTCACGGATTTCGGAACTGGCCACTTGGTCACTTTCTCCACATTCTCTGGATTAATGGACACACCTTCTTCACTGACTATTCTTCCAAGGAATAAAGTCTTGCTATGAAACAAACTACACTTCTTGGGTTTGAGCTTGAGGTTATATTTCTTGAACCTAGCAAATGTGGTTCTCAGGTTTGACAGATGATCTTCAAAGTCTCTTCCTAAGATTATGACATCATCTAAAAATGCTAGTAACTTATCCCAAGTTAACCCACGTAACACAAATTGTATTACACATTGAAATGTAGCTGGCGCATTGCATAATCCAAAAGCCATCCGTTTATGTTCAAATAAACCATGTTTGGTTATAAATGCAGTTTTATGTCTGTCTTTCTCATCAATTTCAATTTGCCAATAACCACTGGCCATGTCTAAGGTTGAAAAATACTTGTTTCCAGAAAGCTGATCGATACACTGAGAAATGGAAGGTAATGGGAATAGATCCTTCACGGTCCTGTCATTCAATTTCCTGAAATCGACACAATAACGGAGAGTTCCATCTTTCTTCCTGACTAAAACTGGTGCTGATGCCCAGTCTGAGGATGATTCCGTTATAATTCCTGTGTCTAACATCAACTTCAAGTTTTCCTCCTCTTCTTTCTCAAAGCCTAAAGGGGTTCGACGCATGGCCTCCTTCACGGGGCGCTCATCACCTGTGTTTATGGTATGTTTGATTTCTGAAAAACATCCCAAATCATGGCTCCCTTTAGAGAAAGTATCTTGATATTCTAGTAACAAAGTTCTCAGTTTTCCAGCTTCCTGTGGTGTTAAAGACTTCATAGATCTCTGGTAAAGACCTAGTAAATGTTCTGGTAACTCATCTGAAGATACAGAATTCACTTCCCTGACAGTTGGCCAATCACTATCATAATCATCAATGATGACATCACAAGTAACAGCATAGCCTAACACATGACCTTGACGTAAGACTATTTGACTGTTAGTATCATTCACAAGTTGTATCGGCACGGTAACATCAGAATTCACAAGAGTGTTTGGTAACAATAGTCCTTTGTTATTCCCGCTTGACACAATGACCATTTCCCCGGTACTGGGAATTGAAGTGATAGCTGTAGTCCTTAGTATACTCATAGGCGGCACACTAATTTTCTTAGCAAGTGTCACTTTGCATTTTTCAAACTGAACACCATCTTCATTTCTCATTTCAGTGATTTCTGTGGACACTTTGTTAAGTCCAAAAGTGTTTTTATCAAAGTCCAATACGGCACCAAAATGACATAAAAAGTCTATTCCAATAATTAATGGATCCTTAATTGACGCCACTAAAACGTTCCATTTCTGGCTTTGATTTCCAAAAGAAATGTTAACTCCCTTTATCAAAGTCCAATACGGCACCAAAATGACATAAAAAGTCTATTCCAATAATTAATGGATCCTTAATTGACGCCACTAAAACGTTCCATTTCTGGCTTTGATTTCCAAAAGAAATGTTAACTCCCTTTAACATCCATGCGTTCATGTTTTTGGCAACACCAGTCAACTTGTATTTTTCTGATAAAGGTGGCTTTTCTTGCAATTTCCCATACACGTCAAAACTCAATAAGCTAACTTCTGCGCCTGTATCCAGCAATGCTTTGGTTGGATATCCGTTCACTAAACATGGTATAATTGCGCTTAAATTCTGCTTATTAGCCTCACACATCTGTTGGCAAATGTGAGTTGAACTGTCTTTGTGTTTATGAGAAACAGCATTGACACTTAAGAGGGATGGGTCGCTGTCGCCGCCACCCCCCTTATCAGTTTAAAGGGGTCATCTTGGATCTATCAGAGTAACCACGAGGTGGCGTACTCTTGACATCTCTAAAACTGCGACTGGGAGATTGTCCAGGTGAACTTGACCTATAGTTTCTCGATTGTTCATTTGACCTTGACCTCCAATTGGGATCGTCACTTCTACCAGTGTAATTATTTCTGCCTGGACTAAAATTACTTCTCCCTGGGCTGTTAGATCTATTTGGACTATAACCATATCTTGGTGGTTCTCTGCCACGTCCTTCTGGATCATCATATCGGTAATAATCACTTCGGTTATACTGTCCATCATGATTCCAATATCTGGCACCATTAGATCTAGGACTTCCCTGTGAATACCTCCTCCTTGGGCAATCACGTGAAAAATGTCCTCTCTCCCCACACTCATAACAAGCCATTTGATTAATACTGGGTTGTTGAGTCCTGGTTGGTGAACGATTCAGTCCACGAACTAAGTCACTCAATGTCTTTTCCAGTCGGTCTATCTTGTTCTCCATAGACTGTTGGTCAGCAAACTGAACCTTTGGCTTAACATCAGTACTTCTGGCTTGAGTTAACTGTCTAACTTTGGCACTTTCCGCAACACTTTCTTCAGAACTATCATGTACCTGTTGCACCATCTTAGCAGACACTTTCTTGCCATATATTGCTCGCCTCATGTGCTGTTCCCGTTTAACATACTTGAACGCCTCTTCTAGTGTTTTAGGAGACTTTGTACCAGCTGCTAAAGCGGAATGCTTATCACGGCAACCTTTCAGGAAAGCTTCAATGAACATAGCACAATTTAGTTCCTGCTGAGCTGTATCAGGATACGCGCTGATGATCATCTTCTGTAGGCGTGTCAAAAACCTTTCCAAGGGTTCATCTTCCCTTTGCTCCACCGCCAGAAGTTCCCATCTGATTGTACTTGGGACATCAGTTTTCTCAAAGTGAGCTTCAAACTTAGTCTTGATTTCATCAAAACTGCTTCTGACTTGTGCGGATAAGATGCTAAAGTACTCGGAAGCTTCTTTTCTCAAACACATGGAAAAAGCATCTATTTTGTTCGCTTCAGTCCACGGCATGTTTCTGGCATATGTTTCAAACTGTCCAATGAAACCTCTCCAGTATTCCCCTGTAAATGTTAGTTTAGGGACATCTAAGCTTCCTTGGCTTCGCACATTTCTAATTCTGGCTGCACCCATACTTCGGGAAGTAACTGCAGGTTCGTCAATAGCACTACTATCTGAACTAGGAACACCATCACTACTCTCAAAACCAAAAGTTACATTGGTAGTTGTGATTGGACGCGATGTCCTCCTGTATGTTCTGTTCATAGCAGGTGGTTGATACAACTCCCTGTCACCTCTTATATATCTGGAATCAACCGTTTTTTCAGCAAACACTTTGTCATAGGCTGGGTCAATTCTTGGCGTTGATGACATGTTGCTTTGCATCACTTTGGGATGAGGTGTTGTGTTTGGCTTTGCCTGAGTCACTGAGACTAGAGGTAACTCGTATCCGGTCCACTCTAAGTCCTTCTGCCATCCCGATGGTAAGGTAAATTCCACCCCATGTTTATGCTTCATCTCAGCAACACCACCGGTAATATGATTGCAGACCTGTTTGACCTGTTCACGAAGTATATCTTCTTCAACTGTATGTTTTTGATCAATGGCCTGAGTCATTTTTGCAACCATTTCAGATCGGTTTCCCTGCATCTGTTGTACACGTCTTATCTGGGTTTCCTTCTCCTGCAGATAACGCTCTACAACGGAGTCACGTTCAGCCTTCAGGTTAGACAATTCCTGTAAGGATTTGTTAAGATCATCTTGAAGAGACCTATAATCAGGATCCTGAAGTTCTTGTGCTTCGACACCTGATGGTCTGGTGTGTGTTTGAGCTTTAAGATGATCGACATCCAGTTTCAGAACACCAACATCTTGCTTGAGATACACCAGATCTTTGTTTATAGGTTATTGTTGGACTTCCACTTTACGGTTAAGGTCCACCACCTTCTGGTCCGTTGATTGAATGTGCAATGTCATGTCACTCAATTCATCTTGGAGTCCTGTGATCTGCTTGGTTTTGTTCTGCACATCACCTTTAACCTTTTCAATGTCGGAGGTTAATTCTGTTTGCACTCCTTGAATGCTATCACCCAGATCGTGAACTTCAGTTTGAGTTGATGTGATATGTTGATGAAGTTCCAAGTTGAAACAATTCACTTTCTCATCAGTCGTCTGAATACTCTTCTTAACCTCACCCAAGTTCTGCTGCATGGAAACTTGATTTGAGTCACATTTGGACTTGACCCGTTTGACTTCATCATCAGTGGATTTTACGGATGAAGAAACGACACCCACATCTTTCTTCATAGCGGACATCCTTTGTGTGACATCCTGACTCACATCCTTGACTTCACCATCAAGTTTCCCAACATCCACTTGTACACGTGACAGACTGTCTTCTACCTTCTGAACACGCGAAGTCACATCACTCATGTTCTGCTCTTCAGCATTCATCTTATTTTCCAGCTGACAGACTTGCTCTTTACTGGAATCAATTCTACTCTGGACTTCTTCTTGATTCTTATCAACTTTCTGTTCCAATTCCACTACCATACTTTCCACCACATCACATTTTTCTGCAACTGGCTTTATGGCTTCATCACACTTGGTCTGTAATCCGCCAAGTATTTTGTTCATGAAATCGGACATCTTGTTGCCCAGGAAATCTGTCATTCTGTCATCAATGGATTTTGTTGTCGTTTTCATCTCATCCAATGACTTCACTGTATTGTCCAGTCTGTGTGACATCTGATCCAAATGAGATTCAACAGTCAGTGGCAACGCAACTTCCTGTTGTGGATCAACTTCCACCTTTGGTGAAAACTTTGACATCTGGACTTGACCATCACATGGCGCGACATCTTGTCCTGAGCTGACATCACCATCACTGAACTTGATGATCCCTGTGGAAACAATGTCCTGCTTGACACTATCAGGAATCTCGACTTCCGCAAACTGGTCGGCTGTCATAACACCCCCACATCTTGATCGGGCGGATAAAATAGCTTCTGCTCTGACGTCACCAATTCCATGGATCGTCTTCAGCATTTCAGCTGTAACAGTTTCGATGTGGAACTGCTTTGCTTCAGCCATCTTGTTTTTTATTATTTCATATCTTTCCCCAAATTTTGAACAAAGACAAAAAATTTTTTTTTTTATTTCAGTTTTATTTCATCTGATTTATTTATTACAAACAATGCAACATAATAAGATGAATTTTATTTTACTGACAAAGAATTTTCTAATTACACAAATGCAACTCGATAAAATAAGTCAGTTATTTTTTCAAAACTTAATTTTCAAATTCAGTTACAAAATTATAACTTTATTCAAAAATGATAATTAAGCAATAATAATTACATCTGACTGCAACCAAAATGCCTAAAAAATTTTATAGTCAAGATTAAGTAAACAAAATTGTAATAATGCAACTTGTATACTTAACTAGTCGTTGATCAGCTGACTGCTTATCCCTGCCTGCGAACTGGGACCTGTAAACTTGTCAACCGCCACCACATGCAACTTGACTATTTAATCAAAATTTTTTATTTTCACAAGATTTGATGCACGAATAAGCTGATTTCAATTTTTCATGCAAATCAATTTCTAAATTCACTCAGCAATAAACACTGATTGATCTTACTTATATATTAGTATGTACTGAATCACAGTACGATTTTATGCAATATGCAAAATATTCAATAATAATAATTTTCAATATAGTTTCAATACAAAATCTATACCGTTCAAAATAAATTCAATATCGACAGCTCAGAAATTACACAATAGTAATGTAATTGAACTATGACCAATCTGTCGTCACAGTTACTATTTATTTTAATGTTACTTTTCAATAAAATACTGTCGACCAATTACTGTACTAGTTACTGACAGTATCGAAAATATTTAAATAAACTAGAAATGTCACAGTCGACAAACTAGCTGCAAAAAATTAATTCAAGAAATGAACCAAATTACTGATTCACTTTAATTCAATAATTCACACACACGGTATGAATAAAAATAAATTCACACAGTAGCTATATGTGTGACAGTGAGAAATGTCAATATCGACACTAATTCTATTTTTTTTTCAAAGAACCTGAACTACCAAGAACAGTAATTCAGAATAAATTCAATTACAAATAGTTCACACTATATCAGCATGAATATCAATTAAAATAACAGTAAGTATGCCTATTTCACTCACTGTAAATATTTTTTCAATTATTTTTCCAAAAATTCACACCAAAGTATGAATAAAATAAACAGTAAGTATGAATTTTAATAATAACTCACTGTATTTTCAACCTCAGTTTCAAATATCACACATATAATAAATATCTGCTACTGACAGAGTTGATGAACAGAGTTTTCCCACTATTTAAAACTACCAAATCACGGTAATTTAATGTGTGAATTTACCGCAAATCACGGCAATTTAATATGTGGAAATGTCGCTGAACAAGTCAGTTAAATATATTTCTAACTACTATCAACTCTGTTACATAATATTTTTAAAGTGACAATATGGCTACCAGTGTAAATAGGTCACGAATCCGCACCAATTTACTTCTGGTACCAATGAAGTGAAACTGCCACTTACCCTGCTTTATAACAGGACTTCTTATTTCACAACCAGTAGTTGTGTTGATTCACTGTAAATACCTGGACTGTGTTAGGAAACACAGCCCAGCCGCTCTTCAGTTGAATAATATGACACAATATATATTTTGTTGTGTTTCCTTCACGAATTCAAACCAAAGAGTGCGCACTTCCTCTACTTACGTCTTTAAGCTGGTCCCCGATCTTCGGTGACTGCTAAACCCCGGATCTCAACCCCGGATCACCACAATACTGCAAGAACAGTTTAGGTTCTACACTGACCTTTATGAAACCAAGTTAAAAATCAAAGGAAAGCAGCACAAAAAAAAATGTTTTTCTTGAAAACACAAGTATTTCAGTAGTCAAACTGATATAGATACTTTTGATAGTCCATTAACATTGACAGACTTGACTAATGCCTTAAAAGATATGGCAAATGATAAATCACCTGGAATTGATGGCTTCAGCACAAACTTTTACAAACATTTCTGGAATGACTTCCAACAACCCTACTTGACGGCTTTTTGTATTCTTTTGAAACTGGTATGCTACCCGATGGCCAGAGTAGGGGACTCTTAAATTTAATTCCTAAAAAAGATAAAGATCTCCGCTTTTTAAAGTCCTGGAGGCCAGTTGCACTTCTGGCTACTGACTATAAAATACTGGCTATCCTTGAAAATGCAGAAAGTCATTCCATCCTTGGTCCATACTGACCAGGTTATATATATTAAAGATAGATATATTGGGGAAAACATAAAAAAATAGATTATATAATTAATTATACATAACTGAAAAATGTTCCAGGAACACTAGCCTTAATTGACTTTCAAAAAGCGTTTGATACTGTTGAATGGCCATGCTTATTTCAAACACTAAAACGGATTAACTTTGGGGAGCTCTTTATATCTTGGATGCGTCTGCTTTACACTAATATATCATTGTGTGCGTCTAACAATGGGTACATTTCAAATTATTTCCTTTTAACAAGAGGTATTAGACAGGGTTGCCTTATTTCAGCCCTACTTTTTATTCTTGCGCAGAAATCTTGGCTATAAATATAAGAACAAATTTAAATATTAACGGTCTTACTATAAATAACTGTGAATTTAAAATAGCTCAACTTGCAGATGATACTACACTTTTCTTGGCAGACCTAGATTCACTAAAGACTGCAATTGAAATGTTTGGCATTTTTTCTGGATTAAAATTGAATTTGGACAAAATGGAAGTAGTACCAGTTGGAGGGATGCAATTTAGCAAATATAACTTAGCTCACAGTATACAGGAAATTGGTATTAAAACAGGCCTTTTTAGAACCCTAGGAGTCTGGTTTACAACAGACACGACTGCAAGTATCAACCTCAACTTTGGTGAAAGGCTTAGAAATATGGAGCAAATTCTCTATACGTGGACCTCCAGATCCTTGTCCTGGAAAGATAAAAATAGTTATTCTTAAAAGTTTAGTAATTCCTCAAGTGACTCATTTGCTATCCAATACCTATGTACCGAATGATGTATTGGACAAAATTGATAGGATGTTATTTAGGTTTTTGTGGCAAAATGGACCATCTACAGTAAAGCGCAAAACAATAATCAGTAATCTTGCAAGTGGTGGTCTTAAAATGCCAGATATATATGCCTTTCATACTGCTCAAAAATGTTTTTGGATAAAACACTTTCTTGATGATAATAAAAACAATTGGAAGGTTCTAGCAAATGAATTTACAGGCATTGATGTAAACTTACTTGACCATAAGCTACCTGAGAATAACTATAAAGCTATAGCAAAACTAAATTCTACCAACAGGTACTTGATTATTGGTTTCAAGTAAAGTCTAGGTCCTCAATAACTAATGCTGAAATAAATAATGAATACGTGCTATTTAACAAATTCATCAGGAATCAGGATAGGGGGACAAATGCCTGGAGCTTGCTTTTGTGAATGGAAATGATCTATTGAAAAAAAAATTCAGTTAAAAATATAATTGACTACCACGACAATCTCCTGCCTGTTGAAGATATCTGCAAAAATTTCCACTAAAGTTTTCAATGATGAAATACCAGAGTCTTATCCATGCTTTACCAAATACATGGAAATGTAAGCTGAATACTGATGATAATAGTAAAATAGACAATGGAAGCAGTACATTTGTGACAATAAATAAAAAATATTATGACCCATTACAGATATTAAAAGTCAAGATATCTACTGGAAACTTGTGAATAACAAGTGTGAGCCCCCGACATCTTTAAACACATGGGTTAACATATTTCCCTTTTTAGAATGTATTGATTGGTCAAAAGTATACACATTTCGCAATAAGATAACCACTGAACCATACTTACAAAGTTTTCAGTACAAGATCTTAAATTGCACATTAAACTGTAGATATAACCTGTTTAATGCAAAAATTGTAGAATCCCCCACATGTTTGTACTGTAATGATGAATTAGTGGACACAATTGGACATCACCTTTTTTGTTGTGAAAGTATAAGGATTTTCTGGAGTGATCCTCACAAGTGGCTAAAATCCAACTTTGAGCTTTGTATAGTTCCAACAGTGTGTGAAATATTGTTGGGCATACCGTTTGACAAGGATCTTTCTCTATTAACCATCAATTATATGTTTTTATTGAGTAAGTGGTTGATTAATAATAGAATATCGCAAAATAAACCAATCAACTTCATAGATTTCCTGATCACCTTAAAAATAAACTCAAAGCTCTCCAGGACCTCTACATTTTCAAAGGAAATTTAGACATTTTCAACAAGTCATTCGGAAAAATCTTAGACACACTGGAAAGAAGAAATGTATTGACAAATTGCTAGAATTTAATGTATGCATTGCTTTTTCACAGTAGTAGTTAAATGTACATTGCAGCAATTATCCCTGTATATTGTGTTTCTTTGTGATGTAATAGTGTCGGGTATTGTGTAATGTTATTGTTTGTAGTGTATTGTCTTAGATGTAATGTCATAAAAATTTTTTAAAAAGACTCCCAGCCCATGATTTTCTATAGGTTGGTTTTACATCCCAAACCTCTAGGACCAATAATAAGAGAGTTCAAGGCATAATTTTAGCAAAATTTTTATCCACCGATTTTCAATCGTTAATCAGTCAATTATGGCCTGATTGCTCCCAATATCGACTGGCATCTAGATTCTTGTCAGAAATATGCATACCAAATTTGGTTGACCCACACTAGAAAAAATCTGGTAAAAAGGAAGTAATTTTTTTAAAATTTTTGATCATGTGACCTTGATAAAGGTCAAAGGTCAAATTTATGCCTGTCAAAAAATTTTCCCTCGCCTATAGAGGATAACTGCCAAATATCATATGGATAGGCCTAATATCAAGGGAGATATTCAAGGGAGACGATAATGCGGCGGCTGACTGAAAACTGGGGGTGAAAACAATAAGCGTTCCCTTTTTAAGGGACACTTAATTAGAATATCAAAGTGTTGCAAGTATTGATAGATTTACTGTTTGTACTATTCATATAATATGTTTTGATACATTAATTCAAACTGTAAAAAAGTAGCTATATTAGTATAGAACATAAGTGAAAGAGAAATACCAGTAGCTTCAAGCAAGATACATTACTATTAAAAATATGTTTAATAACAGTTAAATTTTAAAGACAAAAAATCGAATACATTCAAATTTAGACATGAATAAAAATCAATTATTTCTGTGGTATGAATTATTTGTATACCACACAAAAAATATTATATATATCATATTAGTCTATACAAAACCGAAACTAATTAAAACAAATGAAATATTTTCAAAAACATCATTTTACAAGTTTTCTAAAATTAATCAGTTAAGTAGACAATCAGAATTACTGTGTATGACACACAAAATCATTTTAAAACTAAGAAGTTTTGTTGTAACATCCCATTGGTTTATGCAAAATCTTAACTGAAATGCACAATAATGGACTAATGCACAATAAATGCAATTTCACAAATTCCCTAAAAACATTCAGTGGATTTGTGAAAATTTTTTACTAAACTTTTAGGGATTTCGCGATTTCCCTAAAGATTTTAGGGAATTTGCAAATTCCCTGGTCCATTTAGGGATTTCGCGAATTCCCTAAAAATATTCAGGGAATTCTCAAATTCCCTGATTACACAAATTCACTGTAACATATATATATATTGAGGGAACACTGGGAATAGTATGTTCCATATATGTTACCATATTTGGAAATATTACATCTGGGCTGTCATTTGAAAAGGTGGGGGTCGTGAAATGATGGTAAAAAGACACAGTTTGACGCAATCAGCTTGACCAATAACTGTATCTACATTATTTTCAAGATATGTTGTATAGGACACAGTTGTTGTACCACAATCTTTGAGATAGTCCCACTATGCACTTTTAGGAGATAATTGCAAATTATTATCAGCAAGACCAATAAGGTACATGTCAATGGTCTGAGAAACACGGAAACCCCCCGAGGAATGGCTTTACATCTAACTAATGTGTAACCATTACCTCGGCAAATAAGTTGTCTTCCGGTTAAGAATGGACATATATAAGGTCTAGAATGTTATTCTGAAGTATTCTGACACTATCAAAAATGTCTACCCTGTGTTTGTGGCCCACCTGTGCTTGTCCAGAAGCCTTTTTCCCTTGGGGGTGACCGACAAGATTCTCAGACACAAGACTGTGCAATATAATCTGTTTACCGGTGTCTGTCACCAAAGCAACACAATATTCATATTTAATCTGCATCAACGTAATATGGAATATTAATTCCTTGAAATTCAAAATTATTTTGAATAACTTGGTATTCATCTTGTATTCACAAAACCATGACACAGGGTTTCCATGCTCTAGGGTAAATGACACAATTCAGATACAGTAGATAAAAAGTCGTCTTTACATACAGCATGGGGGAAATGCATACACAATTGGAACTTGGATTGCCCTGTTCAATCTCATGTATGGAAATGGCCCATGTTGATCAGACGGTTTTTTTCTTGAGGGCATTTTTTAAGGCTCAGGCTCATTGGAGTGAATAGGGTTCCCGTGAGTCGACCACAAGACGAAAACTACAGTATAGCTTATTAGGAACTTTGTGGTGAGTCAACCCAATTAATTAATTTAGTTAACCTTAGAGCCAGAAATAGATTCATATAACTATAAAAACATATTAATAACCCGCTGTCCGCTAGTGTACTTTTAGACACCATGAGTATATTAAATCTGATAGATGTTTTTAGAACCATTCTTCTGACTTCAAAGCATTATACCTGGTTCAAAAGAAACCCAATTAAATAGGCAAGACTAGACTATTTCATAGTCTCAAATACAATGCTAGATCTAGTAACAGACTGTAATATCAAACCTGGCTATTGGTCTGATCATTCATCTAAAGAGTTAAACATAACACTAAACAATTTTATAAGAGGGAAAGGTGTTTGGAAATTCAACTGTTCACTCTTAAAGGACCCAGAATACTTAACTCTAATTAACAAAACAATTGACAAGGAGACAATTAATTATGCAGCTAAAGTTTACAATATCTAAAAAAAAATACCAGACCTCACCAAAGAAAATTCTCATTTAACAATTTCTGATTGCCTTTTTCTTGAAAATATCTTGGTACAATTGAGGGGTGAATCTATAAAGTATTTAAGAAGAACAATGAGAAAAAGGCTGAAAAAATTTTATTCGCGAAATAGAAATACTGAAAATTGAAAATAGTGTCGCGAATGTAAGTAAATTACTGGACAAGAAGGATAAACTTGAATCATTGCAGAAATCCCAGCTGCAAGGCTTCAATGACAAAAGCAAGGGTAGATTGGCTAAACCAGGGTGAAAAACCTTCAAAATACCTATGCTCATCAGAATGTATAAACTACATAGAGAAAATGATAAAACAAGTTACTACAGATGCCGGTATAACTCTGATTAAAAACAAATATTACATGAAATCAAAAGATTCTATAAAAAACTTTTTAAATCTAGGGAAGTTGATCAAACCCATTCTATAGACTCATTAATCAATACCAACTCCATAACAAGACTGACAAACAACCAGGCAGCTGAATTAGAAGGAAAATTAACTATAGAAGAGCTATCATCTGCATTAAAGTCAATGAAAAATAACAAATCTCCGGGTATAGATGGATTCCCAGCAGAGTTTTATAAAGTGTTCTGGAGTAAATTGAAATTGTAGTTTTAGAGCCAAGAGCCCTAAATACAGGCTATGACAATGGTGAAATGTCCAGCACTCTAAAACAATGCATCGTATCATGTATTCCAAAGGGCAATAAACCCAGAAACAGGTTGAAAAACTGGAGGCCTATATCACTCCTGTCAGGTGTTTACAAGATAAATTCTTTGGCAATAGCAAATAGGCTAAAAAAGTCCTTGATACCATTATATCTAAAATGCAGACAGGTTTTTTAAGTGGAAGGTTCATTGGCGAAAATGCCCACCTCATTAATGACATTTTACATAGCACGGAAGAAAAACAAATTCCAGGGTTACTTATGCTCATTGACTTTGAAAAGGCTTTTGACTCTGTGTCTTGGGATTTCCTATATGCCGTCTTAAAATTCTTTAACTTTGGTGATAGCTTTGTCAAGTGGATTAATATATTCAATAAAAATATCAAAGCATATATAATTCAGTCTGGTTTTCTATCTGAATCCAATAAATATTGAACATGGCTGTCGACAAGGGGATCCAATAGCCCCCTATCTGTTTATCATTTGTGCACAGATTTTATGCTTGATGGTTATTCACAATAGAGGCATTAAAGGTATTTCATTAAATAACACTGAAATAAAAATGTCCCAATATGCTGATGACACCACCTTGATTCTCGATGGCAGTAGGCAGTCCCTCATGGCAGCACTAAATACGTTAGAAACATCTGGAGCAATAATTGGTCTCTTGGTTAACACAGATAAAACACAGATAGTTTGGATTGGGACAGATCTCAATGGGTAAAATTAATCGATTGTCAATTAATCTGTAAACCAAATTTACTTTTATTAGGTCCGTCTTGGTCCCATTTAATCCTGAGTAAAATATCAAACCCTTTTTGGTGTGATCTGATCAAAACTTTGAACACCATAAATGAGGCAGGTCTAATTAAGGACTTCAGTGATTTCTTGACAACCCCTCTATGGTATAATCCAAAAATTGAAACTGCAAAACTTTTCTATCCAACCCGGTTTAAGAGAGGAATCATAAGTCCAGCTGACATGATAGATAATAACGGAACTATGTTCCCCAAACAGGTTGCAGAAAACTCATACAAACTTTCAATCAATTTTTTAGATTATCACCGACTAAAAGTGTTGGTGACACGAAAAGTTAATAAATTAAAATATCATTCTTTTGAACATTCTTTTATACCTGCCTAAATGGTACCTCTCATTAAATCGAAGAAAGGGTCAAGAAACTTTTACTTGTGTCAATTTAAGAATAATAATGCGCAAGAAACTTTCAATTAAATAAGCTAAAATGGGACAAAGTTATGAAAAACTCTATAAATATTAAGGGATGGGAAACCACCTACAAAATCTGTTTCGAATGCATAGATGATAACATCATAAAATGGTTTCAGTATAAAGTTCTGAATTTAATATTGGGAACCAGGTCTTTATAAAGGTCTTTATAAAGTAAAAATTGGCGATTCTCCTCTCTGTTGCTACTGCAATAGCACTGAAGAAACAATCATCCATTTAATGTGCAACTGCACTGTGGTTAAAACAATATGGATTGAATAAAAGGCCTTCATTTTCAGAAAAATTCAAGTCGATCTGGATATTGACCCTAGAACGATAGTATTTGGTTACTCAAATTTTTTAGTTTTAAAAAAATATATTTTTGACTCCTCTAGGAAGAAAGTGCCGCTCCAGTTAGGCATTCTTCTCAGAAAATTGCAAATACACAGAGCAGGAATTGTTATCAAATATTAATTTAACAAAAAGTCTCCCCAAAAAATTGGAGCAAAGTTAAAACTTGGTTCAGTCCATTTAAGGTTAGAATTTGGTTCTCAGTTTTGCAATTTGGAAAGTCTATAAACTATAAAACAATTAAAAAAAGAATGACAAAATGTAATATAACAAAAAAATATGAAGCTACAATTTTATATTATAGTCTGTAACTCCACCCAGTTTTTGACTTATTCATAGGCCCACAATGACTGGTCTCGGGGTGTGGGCGGTATGGGATTCTTCAGAGCTACCTATGAAGGTTGTTGATGCACCAACATATTCCACTTTTGAAAACACTATTATTTCTGTTGTCAGCCTTTAAAAAATCTTATGTGGTTGATTGTGTCTATCATACACCAGGATCATGTTTCTCGGCTTTTCTTGATGACTTCCTTTTTTTTGTTTCTTATCATCTTTTTTCTTTACTATTTGTGGTGATTTTAACCTTCATGTGGATACAGACTGTATTGACCAATGAAAATTTCTAAACCTGCTGGATAGTTGAAACCTTGTTTAAAGTATAAACAAACCCACCCCTTTGCATATTTACATACTAGACTTGATACTCAGCCCAAGTGATTCAAATTTCATTAGCAATGTTACAGTTGGGGATTTAGTCTTGGATCGTGCACTAGTAAAGTGTAGTCTCATGTCTTTTGCATGTCCTGTGTTACCTAAGGTTGGCAGTATTTCTTACCGCAGATATCGTAAGATTGACATGCAGAAATTTCATGATGATCTTGGAAATATCTTTTTCATATTGTCTCCTGCTAGCACTGCCGCTGGTCTATATGATCAGTATGTACATAACCTTGATTGTTTGTTAGACCGATATGTACCATTGATTTGTGGTAAAATTAAGAAAGAACCAGCTGGCTGGTTGTCTGATACATACTGCAGGGCCAAATCAATAAGGTGCCAGTTTGAGCATATGTGGCATAAAGACAGGTCTCAGTTGAGCAGAATTAGATTGCGTAGCCAGATTGCCCAGAGCAACGCAATTATCAACAGAGACAAGGCTGAATGCTACAGCACTGTCATCAATGACAATATCCGTGACCCAAAGAAGCTATGGCAGGTGCTATGACATGTTCTTAATAAGGGCCGTGAGATGACTCTTCCTCTTCGCCAGTCAGACAAATCCTTGGCTAATCAATTTGTTTCCTTTTTCACTCAAAAAATTAAGAGAATCCGAGATATGTTTTCATTTTGCATCACCCACGGATTTACCCCCAACCTGTCTCACTTCAGCGAGGTATCAGAGAATGAGATGCTTAAGATTATCAAAAATTCCCCTACAAAATCAGGTCTTTCTGTGTGGATATTTTACTTCCATCTACTTTAGACTCTCTATTATCCGAACCTAGTGAGGGACATTACTTAAGTTTGGATTAATGAGACGTTTGGATAGACGAGATTGCCATTCTGAAACAGGAATAGAACTATCAGCAATGGGCGATAATATCATATATTTGTATATTGTGCTGCAAATGGATTAAATAAAATAAATGTACTTGCTGTACTTGCAATTATTCCATGTCATTTAGTAACAATAAAAAGGTCACATTGAGGACACATCACAAAACTTCATAAAAACAAAGACAAATTAAACAAATGTGCAAAAACGGGAATTACTAAAACTGAAACTTATATACAGGAAGAGTGAACTGGGGTGCAAAAAATTATCCCACTTATAGACAAAAAATATTACATAAGAAAACCTTTTATGTACTTTTGATTGGTGGATTGTTCCTTATAGGTTAAAGCCTTTTGCAGGTAAAACCTCAACTTGAGTTATATCATTTTTGGACAATAACCAAAAAATAACTGCACTCATAGGCTTTGGTGTCACTGTAAACACAATTTTTTTCACTTCTTTCTTCTCATCTTCTTCAGTAACAGGGCCTTATGTAGTCCACTATCATGTCACCTATCATCACCTCACAGGCATCCACTTTTCTATCACAGTGAATCCAGTTTTGTATGTCCTTAGGGTCTACATCCATGTGCTGTACAATTGCCCTCTGTATGTCAATCACGTCTTCAGATTGACCCTTAGTAACCCAGACAAGGTCATAATCTATACCAGGAAAGCATTCCATAAGTGTAGATTTTTCCCAAGACTTATGGATGTGAGTGTCTTTGGCTGATCTCTATGCTGAGTCAATTAAAACATTGCATCCTTCAAGGACACAATCTTGATAACCTCTGTAAGACTCAGGCTAGAAGTGTCATCAGAGATCAGCTTTTGGATCAGATTCTTTCGATAGTGCCTTTTTATCACTTCAAGTGGTCCCTAATCCATAGGGTGTAGATAGGATGTGGTGTTGTCTGCTAAAAATCTGCAGGTGATGAATACATTATCAGATACCACTTCTAAGTTGGGTGGGTGAGCTGAGCTAAACTCTGAAAAAGTTCATCATATTTGGATCTCAGGCTCAGCTTAAGAAATTAGATTCTTACCTTCCTGTTAGGATATTTGGTAAACTTTTTTTATCCATCAGCTGTTGTAAAGAACCTGGGTATCTGGTTTGATGCTAATTTTTCCTTTGCTGATCATGTCCGCAATATTTGTAAGACTTGCTGTCCTGGCAGCAAATACCTTGGTGAGCAGTCGTCTGGACTACTGCAACTCTCTTTTCAGAAGTCTGTCCAGTTTCAACATGCCCAAACTGAGGATTGTCAAAAATTGCAATAGATACTGCAGATGATGTTCATTCTGCTCCAGCTCTTGATTGTTTCAGGAAAAAGCTAAAATCTTATCTCTTTCATAAGACTTTGCCAATTTAGCATGTAAACTTCCCGGCGTCTCCTTGGTGTTGACCTGGTTATGTCTATGAAATGATTATTAAATTACACCTGGCACTGCAACTTAGAGTCTGTCTTGGTAAAGATTAAGTGCTATAAAAGTTGAAAATAGAATAGAATAAAATCAAAAGAAACTTTCCTTCTACCATGATAGCCCTCATTAGACCATCTACGTTCAGACACTCCAGTGGCAATGTCAGTGGTGTTAAACGACCAGATTTTCATGAAGTATTCTTTTTTTAAATTGTATATATAGGTTTTATTTACTCTTTTATTTATTTTTCTGGGTATTGGCGCATGCGCACTCCCATCTGTGCACAGTAAGGCTTTTATCAGATGTGTGCACAGTTAAAGCTTTTATGTTTGTATTTTTCCGTTTACGGGAGCCACCATATTGGATGTTGTTTCACATCAAATGGGATACTAAACTTCTCAAGTCGAATTTTTATTGACAAGCAATGGACCCGAATTATTTGTACTCATCACACCCCAAGTTGTAAGACCAATGGTTCATAAGAATATATACCAAGCCATGATCACTTCAAACAGTTTCAAGTTTGAAGGAGGAGGGGGTGACTGTTACAACTAGGTCTCATTTTACAACATGCATCTTGATTCCCAGCACATATAATTGTGGAAGAATCTAAAATATTAGAAACAAACCCTAAATCTGAAGAAATTGTAAACTTTTATCTTGTCTTTTTGTAGATTTTAAGTTCTTTCTGATCAAAACTTCTGTAATCTGTTTGATTTTTTCCCTTCGTTTCCTGTTAGTGATAATTAAGCATCCCTTAAAAAGGGCGCTTATCTGATTTTTGTTTCATGTTAAAGTAAACCTATTCACATTTATTTAAATATAAGAAAAAAAATCCAGAAATGTAAAAGTATACGTCAGTTTGTTTAGACTTTATCACATTGTTCTATAATGCTTCATCTCTTTAATAATACATTAAATGAAAAGATGAAACATTAAGTTTTTGCCTTACTGTTTAAGAATCCACAGTCAACCATTTAAATGCCTTGTTACATTGTCATGTCTACAGTCAAAATATACATGACTCCATCTTTGCAGTTATTCATATGGGATGCTTAATTTTTGTCGGTAATGTGTCGCTAACCCGGGTATATTGGTATGGAGAGCCTTTTACTGAAATACCTTGACAAGATTTTGCAACTGCCATCTCACTTGTAAACACATAGACTTGCTCTCAAGTCTTTGTATTTCTCATTCCACCAAATCTAACATACATGAAATCATTATGAATCCACTTGATTTGTAAAAAACCTTCTGCCAGATTGTCAGCACCAAATTCTGGCAAAAATGTCATTTAGTCCTAAGACAAAAGGACTTGAGGAAAGTCTAGTCAACACAAATTATTGAAGGAAAACATCAAATGTGTAGACATAAACCCTCAGTATGAAGAAATTATAAGCTTTTATTACCTCACAGCGCTTAAGGGCTGTCAGGGTATTGTTTTCACCCAGGGTGTCCGGATAGGCGGGTGTTCGGACTGGCGGACGGCGGTAAAAAGTTCGTTTGGGCTGTATCTCAGAAACCGCAAGGTGTAGGAAGTTAATACTTGGTAGGGACATTGGTTAGGAGGTGTAGGTGTGCAACGTCATGGTGTGACCTTGATTTGACCTTTCTGAAATCACCTTGTCCTATAAAATCTTGTCTGAGCTATATCTCGAAAACCGTAAGGGTTAGGAAATTGTTACTTGGTAGGGACATTGGTTAGGGGTGTAGGTGTGCAACGTCATGGTGTGACCTTGATTTGACCTTTGACCTTGCCATAGTGACCTTGACCTATAAAATCTTGTCCGGGCTATATCTTGAACACCGTAAGGTGTAGGAATTTGATACTTGGTAGGGATATTGGTTAGGGGTTGTAGGTGTGCAACGTCATGGTGTGACCTTGATGTGATATTTTACCTTGTCATAGTGACCATGATTTTTAAAGTCTTGTCCGGGCTATTTCTTGGATTCCACTCGGTAGGGACATTGGTTAGTGTGTGTAGGTTTTATTTAACCTTTTCAGACACCCTGTACAGATGGGAGAAGTTGCAACCATCTCATAGGGACTTTACAATTTGCGATACAAAAAGGAAAAAGGTAATAGCACAACATTACAATAATTAAATATATAGTTCTGTAAAAATATAAATCTAGTGAAATTTGTACATATATACTTCAGTTGGTGAAGGAACAAGAACATTTTTTAAATAAAAGAAAGGAAATTAATTTACCAATTTAAGAAATAAACAGAGTAGGAAAAAGAAAAAAAAGAAACTAAATAAATAGGTAATATTGTAATATAATAAAATTCACATGTCAGAAGTACTACTTTTCTTCACAATATTATATAGCAAATGCCATTTTCTTTTGTGCAGGCCCAAACTCTTATTTGAACTCCTTTGAGCGTTACTCTTTTCTAAATTATATGTACATCAAATATTTCTTTTGAACTATTCAAATTTTAGTGTTCTCTCTCTCTGCATTTGGTTACAAAAAATTTAATATTTTACTAAATCAAATACATGCTTCAATATTCTATCATTATTGCCTCTGTATCCTAAAAAACCGAATTAGGGGTCATAAATTTTCTGGCAGCTGACAAAGATTAAACAGACACTTAACCTCATCCCAAAGCTTTGTGACCTTTAGGCAAAACCAAAATAAGTGTTCAAGACTATCAGTGACTTCATGACAAAAGTAACACATATCTGAATCTTTAATTCTATACTGAAAAAATACTTATTTGTTTGGATTGCCCCGTGTAATAGTTTATATTGAAAACTTTTCAATTTTGATTGGAAAATTAACTGAGCAGAAGTGTTCCCAGATACCCTCATTGAAATCCTCCCCTAAAGCCAATGCCACTTGTAGCTTTTCCAAAAATGTTTGATAAACCCCTCGACATGTTTTCTGCAATTTCAATAGATTTGCCAATGCATGCTGGTCTATTTCATTTTTGTGAAGTTTATCTTTAAGTCCTGATCTCCGCTTTCTTTAAAAACTGTGTTTTAAGCCATAATAGTCCACAAAATTCAGTCTTTTATTTGATAGTGTGCATATCTCTTCATACCCATATATTTCACCACCACACCCTCATTCAATAAATCATTTAAGTAATGTATATTGCAAATTTAAAAGTACCTCGTATCTTCAACAGATTTATATTCTTATTTTTAAAAGCACCCCATAATGGATAGTTTCTCGGATCAGTGTCTGAATGGAGATTTTTAAAGTCTATCCAAATTTGCATAACATCTCTCCAAACAGGATTTGTATCCTGGGCCAAACTACTTTCAGTAATTGATTGTATATCTAACTAACAAAACATATATTTGTCGATATTAAAAATATGCATCAAAGAAACTGCCAGCTACCATCAGTATTAACTGATCGTTTGATCCAAGAAAATTTTAAACCATAATACAGAAATCTTTCAAACCACCCCCTGGAATATCCTTTTTCCATTTGTGCTGACTTTAATTTTGTACTTCCTCCCCATATAAATTTTTAAAAGATTATCTATTTACAAGAAAAAAATTGACCACGTGATGGTAATACTGAAAATATACAAGCTAGAGCACTGCAAGAGTTTTGATTACAGTGTTTTCCCCAAAATACTAAAATAAAGTTTATTGTAATGCAAAAGTAGTTATCTATCTGGGTTAATGTTTTGTGAAGTATCCTTAACTTGGTTAAATTTAGTATGAGACTTGTCGTCATATGATGCTATGACTCCATTGACTGCTTGTGAAATAGTTGGGTTGTGTCTGAGAGTGTCAAGTCCAGGAAGGATGTCATCCTTGTGACTTGCAATGCCTACAGGATCATGTGCCAAACAACCAGTGGCCCCTGTGTTTGGGTGACTACACCTCTGGTAAGACTTTGCCAATTGTCAGTTGAGTAAATTTGGATAAAGCCTCATCCTGTGTAGTTAGTAGCTTGCCCGAGGAAGTGTGACACCCATATAGCCCTGACGCCTGAGAGAGAGTGACTTTCTAAATTGTCCACTGTTTCATAAGTTCTTGATTTGAATTTTCGATTATTATTAAATATACATCAATTTTATCATTCGAACGTGGCTGAGGGTCAGAATGAATGACGTTGTAGAAATAAAAGTAGTTACTGGCTTCTTGTGAGCTTTTAAGTATGAACCTCTAAGGTCTGAATTGTCTCTCTGTAGCTGCTTTAGTGAAGTTTGTGCTCATGCTGATGCTGTCACAAGCTGTCTTGAGGTCATAGAAGGCGTCTTTTTCTTATTCCCTGTCATAGTGATAATCCAAATTGAAATAAACTTAAAATGCTAAAATGTCTTTAAAACACAAAAATATGGGTATCAAATTCTCTTATTGTACAAAAAAATAAAAATACATTTATTGACATCAATAACATAGTCATGAAAGACAACATGCTGACCAGTGTGGGCTCTATGGATATTGGTGATTGGCCTAATAGAACATAAACAGAATAAATAGAGGAACAGAATACCTAAACTTAACTTAAGGTAGTGTCAAAGGGAATGGAAAGGCCTATGACATGGCCGTGTCATCCACAGTTTTATCAACACTTTTCATCCACATGTTCATTACCGTTTTAATTATGGAATGGGAGATGATACATGTTTTTTATTTTTATTTCTTTTTAACATATTTGATAACATACAGTATTATTACATAAGATTCATATATTGATAAACTATCAAAAACTTAAGATAGCTTTTTTACCAGAACATTTGACATAGACTGGTATAAGCCTTTCACAAAAGAAAAATCACCAACCATATTATCAAAGAAAACTAGACTAAGGACGCATCTGTGGCCAGATGCAAGATATATCCACCAGAAAAAGGAGAGCTAACATCAGTTTGAAGATAAATAGCATTTTTTCTGATTAAGAATTAATTAAGAAAATTGTTCATTATTATTTGACATTAGAGGGGTAGTCCTTAGTTTCTTAAGGATAACATGACAAACCTCAAAATTGAATACTTTTGAACTTAAAAGTGATAAATTAAAAGACTTCTTAAATAAAGTGATGGATAAATTTCAGATGTTGTCAATCATGGAGTGCAGAGTGGATCATAAACAACATGAGGGTAAAGTTCTTGCAGCTCTAAAAGAAGACAATATATTGGACCTCTGAATAGATGTTAAACAAAATATGCTTTGCATAAAACTGAGACAATGTTTGAATGAAAATTTGAGCTGGTACTTTTAAAGGTCAAACTTATTATTTGTGTATTGAAAATAAATCATATAAAGAAATACATAAATTCTTTTTTATTCGTTCATAAGCTAGACTGTTCTGGTCGCTGTTTGTTTAGCTATTATTATTTACTCAGTGGTGAGGGTATAATTAAGTATTTTGAGTTCACAATATCATCCATAACACACTTAATTCCTTGCACTCTTCATTCGTTGGGCAGCACAAAATAGACTTTCGACTTCTGTTTGGGACGTGTATATTCATTATAAATTAGTTACAATGAAATTGACTTAATATACAATGGCACACAATCATATATGTTCGTTTTACAGTTATAACCCGCCTGCTGGCATCACACCTACCCCAAACCTTGAAACATTGTGATGAAAGCAGAAGGTACAATGCAACTTGATTACAGTTCTTCATGTATTGCCATATGGTATCTGATGGCCATGCTCCGTGGTCGTGAATTGCCTCTGATGGAACACCTTTCCCAAATGTCAATGTAACTCCTGTCCGTCTCAGGGCATTAAGCATCAGCCCCCGATAATGAAGTTACAAGTTCTTTGCTCATTTCAATCTTACGTCTGCATAATTTTCATGTATACTACTGCATTTGCCTTTGAAATATGATGGGGAGCCTTGCAAACGGACCTGCAATGGCCCGTCTCTGATACCTGTGTCCAAGAACGTGATAATATGTGCGGGAAAATCCAAAACAGATTTATGATTAGTTACGTTACGCCTACACTGCTGTTCAGGTCCCTGAATGCACAAATGGGAAGCCATTTGTCCCCCATAATCACGCATTATTTCTGTAAATGGTTGATTATCTTTATGACATTCACAAACCCCATCACCCCAATTCAAAAACATCCAAGCGTGTTGTCAATACTCAACAAATTCTTTTGACGAACTTGACTAAAAGTAAACAGAAGAAACCCCCACCTCTAAAGGCCTCTGCAAATATGGTGTAAATGTTCCACGTGTGTTTGTATCCTTTTGTTAGAGCAATGCGCTTTTGTCGCCTTATGCCCCTGTTCCACCAAAAGATTAAGCCCTGATCCTGTCGGCGACCCTTAATTGTGGACAGTCGGTGGAAAAATAACAAAAATGGGCGGGAATACTGGGTCGGTATTGAAGTCTGGGATTAAGAACAGATCGTCCCCAGGAGGCCTCAGGACGCCTCAGGCGGCCGCAGACAGTCCCCAACTAGTCTGGGACTAAGAACTGACTAAACCAGTTTTCTGGTCGGTTTCAACCACGATCCTGTCGCACACAAACCGACTGGGTCCCAGGATGCCTCAGGCCTCCTGGGACTAAGCCCCAACTAACCCACGATTAGGTCCCGGCCTCCTCAGTCTTCCCCAGACCGGGATCCCCAATTATTGTTTTGCAAATTTGCTGGATTTTCTGGGTATATATATATGAAATTCGCGATCTAATCACCATTGCTTTTCTAGGAACACAGTAGGATGCCACCTTTTAATGGAAGACAGATTCAACAACAACTTAGGGCTTTTTTGGTTTTTATTCAGTTACAAATAATCTTGTATTTCCAATTTTTAAGTACATTGTTGTGACGTACGCCGATTTTAGCTATACTTCAGCATGTCCAATGCGACAATTTCTGGAGCTCCCACAGCTAGAGTAATGTGTTGCTTTATCATGGGATCGGTAGCATCCAGAATGTGTGTAAATTGTGTATGAGGAGGAGGTGACTTTTTTGCTCTCCAGTGATTTTGTATTTTACTTGGGAAACAGTGATAGGACGTACATAAAAATTATATGGAGTAAGAGACTATAGTGTTGTGCAACCAATGATATATTTATCAAAAACTTTTCATCATTTCTTTTTATCAAAAACAATTCTATGAATGACCATATTAGAAAATATGGTGGCCATATTTGGAAATATGTGACAATCTTAACCAGTGTGGGGAATTACATTGCTGCACAGAAGAGCTTATCATCGGATTAGAAGGTTTTTAAACCTTATTATTTGGATTATTATGCCAGCTTGCAGTAGTCTACCTGATTCAGCCTGTCCATATAAGGCTAGTGGATCAGAAGTAAGCTTTGAATTTCCAGAACTAGACTTGTGTAAATGTTGTGAGCTTACAAGGAGGCAAGTGAATGGTGCCCCTGTTCCTGGCAGTTTAATTAAAGAGACCCTTTCATTTAGGAACAAGTTTAAGAATATTAGTAATGATACCCTGGATGTGTGTAATGAAAGTTCACTGACCATTGAAGGAAACTTAAACACTTCAGTAAAGCAGTCTGTAGATCAGATAATGGGGCAAGAACAAGAAGTCAACCACAGCCTGTCAATACAGAGTGCAGATATTTAATTGACCCTGTGCTCTCATACATACATTATTTGCTGCAAAGTGGAACACAAGAAAAAATTTAAATGCCAGTGTTAAGTCACTTGGTGAGAAAAGTAAAAGAACGAATACTCCTAATCAATCTGAATCTGAAGCCAATGTGTTGCCTAATTATGTTTTGCCTAATTATGCAGGCTTTTGCTGTGCTTGATAGAATGGAACAAGTTTCATTGATATTATTAGACTCTTTATCTTTAGGATTAATCCCTCGTTCAAACCCAGAGGAGCTATGTGACATTTCCATTTGTGACCGCTTGAGTAGAGTTGAAAAGAGGATGCATGATATGCAAGAGGCAATAGACAGTTGTGTAGCAAGTAACTTAGATCTAAAAGATAAACTTGATTATTCTTCCAAGATATTCATTGCTCCTTAAGTCAAACCTTCAACTGAATGCAAGTGATGCAGTCTCTAATCCAGTTCACAAAACTTCTTCCCTAGGAGAAGGTGCTAGACCAAAGTTCAAGTCTATAAATCTCCAGGCTGCTCTTCAGCATACCAAAAGCTCAAGCCAACCAGTGTCAAGCTCAGTAAGTAACAATCAAACTGAATCAAATATCTACTTTGGAACTTTGATCAATAGATCTCTAAAAGAACAGATTGATGTGCATGGAGGAAGCACCTTATTCTTAGACGCTAAGAGTGATAGATCAATTTATGGACATGGTGATCAGACTGATGATGATGGGTTTCAGTTGCCTAATTATGTTTTAAAACAACAGTGCCGTTTGAACAGTAGAAAGGCAAAAGTAGTGACAGGTGTGAGAATCAAACATAGCGATCACAGAGTTAGAGGTGCACCCAAACCTGAGAGACAATTGTTTATTTACAGAGTTGATTGACAAACTGTAACAGAGGACTTAAAAATATTCATTCAAAAAGCCGAAATTACAGTGTGCTCTTTAGTGTGTGTCTCAAAGGAGGATTCAAAATTCAAGTCTTTTAAACTCTCTGTTCCCTTGTCTCAGTTTAAAAGATTATTTGACAATCAGATGTGACCAGAGAGAATAAGAGTCAGACAATTTTATGTGCCTAAAGGCAAGAACAATAAAACATAAACTGTGGATACTAAGTCAAGAACTGAATACATTAATAAGCTATTAGTCAAACATGATTTTATATTTGTTCAAGAACATTAGCTTTATGAAAGTCAGTTTAATTCATACCAATCTAAATTGAATGACTGTTGTTGTCATATGATATCTGGTATGTCAGGACAATATATAAATAATGGTAGGCCTTATGGTGGGTGTGCCATTATCTAGAAAAACAGCTTGGCGTATAATGTTTGTAAAGTTACAACACTCAGTAATAGAATATGTACTGTTCAGTTTGCTATGGGTGATGCTACTGTTCTTCTCTATTCTGTTTATATGCCTACAGGACTTAATAACTGTGATAACATTGATGAATATAATCAAATTTTAAATGAACTAACATCAGTTTTTTTGGGTGGCGATTTCAACGTTGATTTTAGGAGATCTGGTGTTCTGCATATAACTTTTCATGTAGCATAAATTCAAATTCATCTGATAATATGTATACGTTCAAAAGTAAAAGTACTAGGTGCACATCAGTCATTGATTATTTCCTGTGTAGCTGTAGTTTAGGAGAATTAGTTGAATGTATAGTTTTTGATGAGAATGATAATTTATCGGATCATAGAAAGGGATCTCTTCCGACAGGAAAACTGTACCAGGGTGGAAAGACTAGGTAGAATATAGAGAAAATGATCCCTTATGTGACATAATATCTGGAAGGAAAATGGCAGGCCACAAAGTGGTTGCCTTCAATTTATTAGAAACAAAACCAGAACTTAGTACCACTATAGTTTAAGATATGTTAAGAAAAATTCTAATTCAATACTAATTGAGAAATTAGGTGATTACTTGGCTAATAAAAAGAACACAGCTTTTGGGCTGAAATAAAGAAAATAAAAGGTAAAAGTAACAATTTACCACTATCAGTTGATGGCGTCAGTGGGAATCAAATAAAGCTAATTTGTTCTCTGAAAAATATAAAAAGTTGTTTTCAAGCGTATGATATGAAAAAAGTAAAAAAACACAGGAAAGTGTACTTTGTAACTGTATACATGGTAGCTGTTATAACAAACACTGTATAAGTGTCAGTGACATCTGTATTAAGCATGGTAAAAGTGATGGAAATACGGGTTGTGAGTCATCTCATATTATTAATGGTCCAAGAAAATTGTCTGTTTATCTGTGTTTACTTTTTAATCTTATCATGAAATTTAATTATTTTCCTGGAGACATGCTATTGTCTACAGTAATACCAATTCCAAAAAATAATCAGTGTTTGAGTTCCTCTGACAATTATAGAGGGATAGCTCTAAGTAGTATTATTGGGAAAATGTTTGATGTAATAATATTTAAACAAAATGCCACATATTTGCTACAGATGAGCTTCAATTTGGATTTAAATCCAACCATTCTACAACACAATGTACATTTGCTTTAAATGAAATAATACAATATTATATAAATAAAAAGTCTACTGTCTATGTTCTTATGTTAGATTGGAGTAAAGTGTTGACTGAGTAAATTATATCAAGCATTTTTCAATATTGATTGATAAAGGGTTATGTCCATCTGTTATAAGGGTGTTGATAAATTTATACACAAATCAATGCTTAAGAATTAAATGGGGAAGCTATTTTTCAGACACATTTAATTATTCAATGGTGTGAAACAAGACAGTGTTTTATCACCTATCTTATTTATTACTTACTTTAATGATTTGTTCAAAAGACTGAGACATAGTCAACTTGGATGTCATATAAGGAATATGTACATTGGTGCCCTAGGCTATGCACATGATTTGACACTGTTAAGCCCAACCCTATCTGACTTAAAATCAATGCTACAGATTGTGGATAGTTTTGGTGATGGCTATGATATCTTTAATGTTAAAAAATATCAGTTTTTAGTGTACACAAAGGATGATCCTGTGCATAGTTTTTATCATAATGATATGTACATAAAGTCTCAGTCAGTAGCTAATCATCTTGGACATTGTATTGGTCCTAAACTGGACAATAAAGATGTTAAACATGTGTCTAATAATTTCTGTGTTGCATTTAATTCATTGATGCCAATCTTTGGAAACTTAAAGTGTCAGTTAAAATACAGGTTATTTAAAACCTACTGTATGCCACTTTATGGTCCAGTGCTATGGGACCAGGGTGTTCAATATTTTTGTACCCAATGGAGGAAAAGTATACGTAAACTTTTTAATTTGCCATACACTACACACAGTAATCTTTTAAGTTCTATTTGTCATGATATACCAATCGAGTTTCAGTTGATGTCAAGAGCAATGAAATTTCTGGTTAAAGTAGGAAATAGTCGAAATAAAGTGCTGTAGTTATGCTATAGGTTTGCATTAAATGGATCAATATCTAAAATAACACTGTGAATCATGTGTCTTGTTTACTAAAAGATAATGCCCCTGTTCCACCAAAGGACTAAGCCCCGACCCTGTCCCCGACCTTAATCGTGGACAGTCTGTGACAAAAAAGGTAAAATGGGTGGGACTACTGAAAGTCTGGGATTAAGTTCAGATCGGCCTGAGGAGGCCCCAGGCGGCCCCAGACAGTAACAGACTGGTCTGGGACTAAGAACCGATTAAACCATTTTTCTAGTCGTAGACAAACCGACTGGGTCCCACGACGCCTCAGGCCTCCTGGGACTAAGCCCCGACTAACCCACGATTAAGTCCCGACCCTCCAAGGCGTCCCCAGGCTTCCCCAGACTGAGATGGCCGATTCTTGTTTTGCAATGGGACTAAGGGTCGCAGGAGGCCTGGGACTAAGGCACTAAGGGTCTTGGACTAAGGGTCGGGGACTAAGGGTCGCAGGCGGCCTGGGACAACATAGGACTGTGTAAATTTTGTCTGAGGAGGCCTGAGGAAGCCTGGGACTGGACATTTTGTTTATGGCGGGAAAAAATAATCGGTTGGGGTCGGGAGAAATATCAAATGCCCCCGTTGCACCGAGCGATTAAGACCCACGATTAAGGAAATTTGCAAGTCTTGAGTGAATCTTGGGTAAGTCGCAGACTGTCTTGTGTAGTCGTTAGCTGTCGTGAGCAAACATGTTTGATATTATTCGTGACTCCTAATGACTGCCTTAATCGTGAACCTTAATCTTGTTGAATCTGCGACTGCCTCAGGCTGTCCCAGATGGCCTCAGACAGAATTTTTGTCAGTCTGCGACAGTCTTCTGCATTCTTGAACTGCTAGTCTCTGACCAAGAAAATATTGTCGCAGGCAGTCTGCGACTGGTGGCAGATTAACTCCTGTATATTTTTCCCACGCTTTCTTATCCGTGACCCTTAGTTGCAGACTGTCGGCGAATATCAAAGATTGTCTGGGGACGCCTGGGAAAGCCGGCTAACAGTCGCCGACAATTCTCACGCTCACACAAGATTCCTGCACGTGCAAACATCAAGACACTAGCCGGCTGCCCCAGGCAAACGCAGACTAAGAGAAGACAGCCTGGAAATGTCGGGGATTGTCTGCGGCGGCCTGAGATCAAAGGCAAGATTGTGTGACAGACTGTGTGGTGGGTTTGTCTGCGCATGTTGGATGCACACTAGTTTTTCTCGTGGTCGGCGACTATATAAGAAGACCCCCAGCTTGCTTTCACTTTAACTGGTACTGGCTGGCTACTGAGAACGTCGATTGTGTCACAGGGATTTTAGTTAGGGGATTTCAGTTTTTATTTTGATATATAATTTGAGTTAGGGCAAATTTCACAGATAGACACATTTTAGTATTTTTTTTTATTTTACGACATGTATAAGAGGAAAAGGAAGGGCAAGCAACAGGAGGAGAGGAGAGAAGAGGCTACAGGGGAGGAACCCACTGATACTGTTGCACGGCCTACACCACTCCAAACTCCACCTAGTGATGAGATACTGCCTACTACTGGGGCAGCCGTTGATGATGACGAGGAGGAGCAAGTCCCACAGAATGCACCACTACCTGTTATTTCGAAGAGATGTAGGCTAGTGACAGCCTTCACAGATAAGGAGGAGGATGCCATCATTGAATTTTTGCAGAACCACCCAGAAATTTACAACAAGGAGCACGAGAGATATGCAGACAAATATCACAAGGAAGCTCTATGGGTAGAGATTGCAACAGAACTGAAGCTAGATGCGAATGATGTGAAATGGAGGTACACATCCAAGAGGACAACTTTTGGCAAGGTGTCGAGGAACAAGTCTGGTCAGGCTCCAGCCAATTTCACACCAAGACAGAAGTGGGTTTATGACCGCATGTCCTTTATGTGTGGCCACATCCGCAGGAAAGGGGAAAACATAACAGCAGGGCTAGAAGCCAGTAGTTCCAGGGTGCATAACGACAGTACTCGCTCCAGTACGGACGTTGAATCACTAGACGCAAGTGGCAGATCACCTGTTAACTTAGGGCCGTTATCTACAGACCACAAGTTATTGGAACATTTTGATACTATGAAGACTATGGTGTCCAAGTTTGTTGAAAAGCCAGCGGATGAAAGAACACTTTTTTTTGACTTTGTGGCATCTGAAGCGAGCAAGTTGAGCGAAGAGCAGTACCACACTTTGAAGGGGCAGGTCTTCAACGCACTGCAGAATGTCACTGCCAGTAATTTGAAACCCGCAACTCCAAGTAAAGCTCCACCCCTAGCTCTACCACCGACTCCAAGGCAAGCAGCACCACTGCCAAGAAGAACAGCTACCGTAACTTCAGATACACAGGCAATGGGGATTTTACCACCACAGGGACCCACAAGACAAGCTGCAGCTTCAGCTTCCAGCAGCAACTTGCTGTATTACACACCGTCACAAGTGGGATTTGGACAGGACGAGAGCAGTCGTCACAACCTGTCTGGATTTTTAAGTTTATCGGACATCACAGGAGTTACAGATGTCAACACTCCACAAGTCTTCATTGCGTCACCAGCAACACCTTCAACTTCCCAGCAACCTCTGCAACAGCAACAGCCGCCTCAGTAGCCAGCCATATCCCAGCCTGCTTTCGGCCCTTTTAAGGGCCCCCAAATCTTCCAAGAACTTTTATTAAGCTGTGTTGCTATACTCATCCCTCCCCAAACACATACAAAGCTCAGTACAAATACTTACAAAGACATAAAAATAAAAGTCCAACACTCACACTGACCCCTCAAAACACAGAAATAACAGTACATATTTTCAACAAAGGCCACATACATAACTTTAAATAATATAAAAAGAAATAATATGAAAAAGGGGCCCATGGAGGTCTCCACATTTATGTAAAATTTAAATGGATATTTGGCTGAAGATTTAGGCTGTTTTAAATTTCCCAAAATTCTTCACAATTAAAAGTGTTGCAGAAGTAACACTTTGGTCATTTTATAATGACCTAGAATTCTGAGGTTTTGGGGATTATGTCGAATTAGCCATATAAAATCAGTCACATTTTCCTTTAAATGAACTAAAGTCACTTCATTTCCATCCAAAAGCTTGAAATTTAAATATTGGCCACTATTTCAACTGAAAATAAAATCCAAATATTTTGTGTTGGCTTGAGATTTCACAGATATTCTTGCCTACAGTTCAAGCAGATATGCATTCATTGTTTCTTTTTGAAGCAATAACACTAATAATTGAATTTTCATCTGGTGAATGGTACCAGTGGTTGAGGTGGTGGTGCTGGTGATGCTTCCTGCTGGGTTTGAACCCTGATTTCATGCAATAGTTACCAGATCTATTATTCCGATGAGAAACAGAAAAAGCCCCAAATTTCATGTTACAAATGACTTGGTGTCATCTAGTTTGTAACCCAAACTATGTACAAGTGTTCAGGTGCGGCTGTCATAGTAAAAAATAAGGTTACAATTGGGTTAAAATGTCAAAACACAAAAATCACCATTGCTGCCTGGGTATCCCTGGGATCATTCTGCGACTAGTCCCAGGCTGCCTTAGACGGTCATAGATGGCCTCAGACGTCCTGCGGGAGTCTTACACCTATCTTGGGACAATCGCCGATTATTCTTGGGTCTGGTCGCAGGCAGCCAGGGGTTGCCTGAGGTTGCCTGCTACAAATCTTGGGCAGTCGTGGATGGTTACAGGCTTAATCTTGGCCCAGTCTGGGACTGGTCGTGAGATAGTCGGGGACAATCTGAGGCTACTGCAGGCAGCCTAGGATTAATCTTGAGGTCTGCCCAAGACGACCACAAGACTGGTTACTCCACCCATTTTTGTCAAGAATGTACAAGATTCTACAGGAATAAGGGTCGCAGACTGAGTCGGCGGCCAATCGCTCGGTGGAACGGGGGCAAAACATGTTTGATTTTTCACCTGGCCTCAACTGACCACAACCGACCCTTACAGGATGCCTGGGACTAAGCAAATTTTTGCAACCGACCCCCCAAAACCCTTAATCGGGAGCCTTAGTCGTGTGGTGGAACACCCACATAAGTAGCTATTACTGCAAAGTTCTGTTCAACAAAAATTAATCAGATGTGGTAATCAAATTCCAGAAAATGTCATGGGATAAGCTGGTAATATTTGTGATTTACTTCTACTTAGAGAAAATAGTGTTATTTCATTATTCGCATTTGAAGAATTAACTTCAATAATAGACTATTTATGTTTCCTTGTATATATAACTGTATACATATTTTTGGTTTCTTTGTGTTTCTTTTTTTAAATAATTGTTGTATACTGTGTACGAAACTGAAATAAAATAAATAAATAAATGAAATAAATAAAACCCATGGCAAACACCACATGTTTTCTTGTAGAGCCCACCAATACCATTTCATTTGCCCATCTCTTGAAGGGAGGTGCATTTGAATTATCTGTAATATTATATCGCCCTGTGTATTCTCTGGTCTTGCGTCTGCTTTCAATTGCTGTAATCTATCCAGCCCCATAGCCTGCACCCATGCATCCCCACGCCAACTGTTGTCTTCTTTTTTGAGATCACAGACTGGTGATTGATTCAATGTTGTCTGGGTTGCATCAGGCCATTGTAACAAATTCTTCGCCTGTTGATCCAAGTTTGCAAACTTCAAGAAATCTTGCAAGTCATTCTGAGTATCATTTATCACTCTGCTCAAGACTGGTTCCCCGCTGCTCTACAGTCCATTGTTGTGTATTCTGTTAACCAAACCCCGCTGTTTGATTACTAATTCCCGTCACCCTGTGGTAACAAACCCGCTTCTTCCATTGTCATTGTTGCCAATGGCTTTACTTTCCTCTCAGCTAATGTTTTATCTGCCAACTATCCCCGTCTGCCTGCCTGCTCCGCCGTCATCATCTTTACATCATGAGAATCCTTCTTTTCATCTTGTTTCTTTTTCTTTGCTGTGCATTCAAATCTGAGTCTATTATTTCAACATCGCTAATCACTTGCTTAGTGTGACGATGCTTTACTGGCAGTCGCTGTATTGAATAATGGGTTTTCAGGGTACAGATGTGCAACTGAGTCTTGCCGTTCTATCTAGTACAGGCGAACCTCACCTTCCAACTCTGTTAATCTTGATTCTATATCTTGATCCTAATTTCCCGGCTATGGAGTCTACAGCCCTACTAGCTTATCAAGCTTTGCAGACAGCAGTCCCCCCCAGCAGGCACGCAACTTTGAAATCTGGTTGGATCCAACGTAGAAATCTGGTTGAAATACGTGTAGATTTTGCAAACCGTTTTTAGTTGGATCCAACCGGTGAAATCATGTTGAAACCAACGTTGGAATCAGGTTGAATTCAGTGGGTGAAATCTGGTTGAAATACGTGTAGATTTTGCAAACCGTTTTTGGTTGGATCCAACCAGTGAAATCAGGTTGAATTCAATCGGTGAAATCAGGTTGAATTCAGTGGGTGAAATCTGGTTGAAATACGTGTAGATTTTCAAACCGTTTTTGGTTGGATCCAACCAGTGAAATCAGGTTGAATTCAATCGGTGAAATCGGGTTGAATTCAGTGGGTGAAATCTGGTTGAAATACGTGTAGATTTTGCAAACCGTTTTTGGTTGGATCCAACCAGTGAAATCAGGTTGAATTCAATTGGTGAAATCAGGTTGAATTCAGTGGGTGAAATCTGGTTGAAATACGTGTAGATTTTCTGTTTTTGGTTGAATCCAATGTATGAAATAGGGTTGAATTCAATGGGTGAAATCAGGTTGTTTACACTGTCTTCTTTATTTGAATCATTGTAGCTTGTGTGTCATAATTATAGCTTCTTAATAATATTATACAATAACTATCCACATGCATATTTTACAATTTGGATACATCTTCAAAGTAATTAATTCTTTCCAAGATGACATGTTTTCATGAATCATTGTATATTCAATATTCTATTTCTGATGACATTGTAATAACACATAATTTTGCATCAGCTTTCAAATATAATTGCTCAAGATATGTAAATCCATATTTTCCAACTAGATATCCATTTTTATGTTGTTAATAGGACCGGTATTATTCAGAGCCTTCAATTGAAATTCTTTTTGTGAAAATTTAAAATAAATTTTTTTCTTTGTAAATAACAAACAACTGTGACATTATTTATATCTTCAGTATTTTATCCAATCAGTTTCTTTTAAATGTTTTATTAATTTGGCTATAATTATATTGTAATTATAAAGAAGCTATAATTATGTAGCAAAGCCACAATGCTCAGTTCAGATACTTTGTCATATATACTGAAAAAAACACAAGAAAAGCCACATTTGTAGAACTCCACCCATTACTCCCCACCTTAATTAGTTGTCAGTTCTGACCACAAAAAACAGACCTGAGGAAGTAAACACCATGCATGCAATTGAGCAAGGGTAAACCCCCACCTCCACCCCTGCTGTGTTATCTAATTACTTTTAGTCACAGGCCTAATGTTCTGTGTAGCAGGGTACAGATAAGAAAAACCAGGAACCCACCAACCTCACTGTTGTGTGATAAAATGTTATAGCTTAGGTTCTCTGTATAGAGGACTTTTCAGTGTAAACTTGCAAACTGAAAACTAGTTACCAGGGTAATTGTGTATGGGAGAAACAAATTCAAATTACTAAGTTTTGATGAATTAGTTTGAATTTACCTTTTTTTAATTTAAGATAAGTTTGACTTCAAAATGTTTTTTTAATTATCAAGAATTACATTAATCAAAATATAATTATAAATTATAAAAATTATATTTGGCTGCATCAGTTTTGTTGATGCTATAAATTAATAAGGAGAATGGATAAAAGCTACAAGTACATGCAAGTACAAAAGCTACAAGTACATAATCATCATCATCTTAATAATCTTTAAAAATTAGTCTTTGCTTTACAAATACCTACAAATTCAAAAACTATTGCAATAATAGTTCTTTCAAAAAGTTAGACTTAATCACTATATCACCCTCTAGAAAAAGAATTTTCAATCAACGATCACTAGTCATTCATTTCCCAATATTCAACCTGTTTTCTGTTCAATAACATGACTAAGATTTCATGTCGAAAAACCTAACTTGATTTAGTGGTGATTTTTTGTGAAGTATCACTACTTTTTCCAGTCAGAAATCCAGCTTTGAAATAGTGTTGAAATTGTGTCAGTGTCAATTTTTCAACCAAAAATCACCATGATTTCTGGTCAAAATATCACTACTTTTTCATGTCAGAAAACTAACTTAGATTTAGTAGTTGATAATGTGCATTTCAACGTCAGGACCTGTTTTCAACTCTAAATCAACGACGTTTCAAGGCGTGTGCCTGCTGGGTCATCTTTTACTTTTCAGCATTTGCAGCAGGTACACACACATTATCTTGCACTCCTATCTCTTTTCTGGAAGCCAACCCATTTGCAGTGGCTGGGTCTAAGTCTTTAATCAATTCCATCACAATCTTTTCTTTTTCTTTACTTTTCATCATGAAAAATATCGAACACCAAGAATACTAGCCACCCAACAAGTCACCACACAAGTTCTCCAACATACACCCGACACTAAAATCACACATTCTAGGCCACACTGGAACAATGACACTATTAAAATTCGATGTTTTCTCTTAGGCAGTAAACCTCGCTTCACCCGCATGGGCCAACAGTACATAACTTGCCCGGGAATGAAACCTTAAACATCTAGTTGTTTGTGCCATAAATTCCAGTTTTGACTACCTCATCAGACTTACAATCTACAATGTTGTTGTTTTTTTCATTTCCATTTAGCACATATACCACAGGGTTGTATGTGGCCCCTGGCAGTTTCAACATTTCCAAGTCGTTAAATGTTCAAGCTATTTTTACACTGTTTGGTGCTGCAGGATACCCCAGTTTGAACAGAATCCTCACATATTTTAACATCTGTTGCTTATCCCATGGACAAACATTTTTTCACTGCTATACAATATACACTATAACCAATTTTGTGATGCCAAGTGATGACACTGAAAAATTTTGTTTCTACACAATGTCTCCACTATTTACAGCAACCGTGGTATAAATAAATGACTAAGAGTTATGCTTGCCGTGGCAGCTTGTGTCTAAATGAATGTTATTCATTCAATACTATTTTTATAATCTGTGACACCCGACACTGAAAAAGTAATTTTGAAAACCAGTCAGCTTCTCCTTCTGATGTTAATTTTTAGACGATCAGAAGTGAAGTGCAAAACTTCTATTGCATGCTCTCTGTAGACTGTTGTACGAGTCATTCAGGGTGTCTTTCTTCTAATGTGTCTGATCACCCATATGTCCGCCATGTTCCTTCGTGTGCTTTGGTAGCTTATTCAAATACATATTAAAGGTAAACACTAAATATGGGTTTAAAAAAACGTATGTGAATGTTTTCAAAGCATTTGATAGAAAACATTTCAAAAACATTTTAAAATGTTGGGTATGAAAAAGTCATTAAAAGTCATTGTAAAAAAATGTTGTTTAAATGTTTTATGCATACTGTTTATCAAACATTTCATGACGAATGATTGAAAAACATTCCAGCATCACCTTCATTTCTTCAGATTTTTTTATAAATGTTTAAAAAATGTTTCCAGTAAAACCTCAGTTTCTTGAGTTATTTTATAAACGTTTAATTAATGTTTTCAGCAAAAACATTTGTATAGAGAATGTTTATGAAACGTTCTTTTAAACATTTCAGTGTAAACGTTTACGTGGAAATGTTTTGTAACCAAAAATATAGGTCTAAGTAAGTTTTAAAAACGTTTTGTAAATGTTTAAATCATTTCTAAACACCTTTAATGTTAATTGGTTTACTGGTAGCTGATAATAGTACAATAATGGAACTTAATGACCATATACTGTAAAATTACTGTAATTAATAATTATTATATGACATTTGCTTGGCTATAAAATTCTGTCTCATACAAATATATAACATAAACTCCAATTGTAATCATCAGCGTAACATAAAACATACACTTTTGATACCGTTCAAGTTTGATAAATCGCTCCACAATAATCACTGAAATTAAAAAAGAAAGATGTAGTATACATATGTAGAGAAGTAAAGAATACCTGCACATTTAATCTGTGACATCTCTTTATGTTGACAGCCTCCTCTCATCACTTTTATAGCCGTGTACCATCGACTGAACCAGTCACAATTAGAAAACTGGCATATCTATCAAAACCTTGTTTTACTCAATGGGCATCAACTGGCCTTTCCAGATGCTTGATATAGTCCTTGAATTTAGCTGCAATGGCACTGACAGGTCATTAAAATTAGTGCTTAATCCATGAATATCCCCTGCATTTCTCTGAATGTTGGCACAAGAAATAAACAGCAGGAAGGCACAAACTTGCAGTATTGCAGGTATTTCCCCACTTCTCTTTGCGGTTTTCTCAAGCTGTGCAACTGTATTATCCACAATCTTGGGTACCAGGTTTGGAAGTCGGTATCAGAAATGAGTTTAAACAGTCCCCCAATACCCTTTCCCCTTTCATATTATTTTTTCCCAAGCTATACTTGGAACTATGGCAGTTGTAATTTATTTAGTTGAATTTATATCACAATAATTCTTCATTTTAATACTGAACCCTAGCTACAAATAATTCGTCTTTCCAACTATAGAATAGAATTTATTTATTATAGTGACATGCAAATACATTTAACAATAATCAAACAAGACAGTAAACAATTTCCCCAGCCCCAATGGACTTATATGTCACTTTTGTAAGTAATACTTCATAATAGTGGTTGCTATAATAATTATAAATGGACAATATTTTACAGTGTTTGACATACTAAAATAACAAAATACAGATAATAATATCTAATTATTTGCAAGAGTTTAACAATATACCTACTAGTAAAGGAAAACACAATATATAACTAAGCATGTTTTTCTCAACAAAAGAGTGCATAAATCCATATTAATATAACCTAAAATTTAATCACTTGGCAGTAACATTTTGTCTAATCTTCCATAAATCACAAATAAAACTTACAAGTTCCTTATCATGTGACTTCAGAATAATACTAAGTTTATCTTCATCAGACATTTTTCGAAAATTTGTAAAATTTTTCTCAATTATGTTATACAAATTATGTCTTGGGATCTCATATGCACTGCATTTACATAAAAAATGGGTCTCATTTTCAATGTCACCTGTGTTACAAATTAAACAAGTTCTTTCTTCAACATTTAATTTTCTGAAACTTTCAGTATTTGGATCTTTTTTCAATTGATATCTTCCTGTTTCAATTCTTAGAGGTAAAACGCCTGTTCGAAATTGAGCCAAAAGAGATCTGTCTTGTCGTTTAAGATGTCTGTAAAGATATCCTTTGGTTTCGAAAGTTGTTTTAAATGTTTTGTAAAGTCTTAGCTTTGGCTTGCTTTCTAGTTCTAACTTCCATTCCTTTTCTATAATGGTTATTAATTGTGATTTTACATTTAAAATATTTACAGCAACTTTTGAGTCATAAACTGAGGTTAAATTTAAAATTTTGAATACTTCTCTGATATCTTATGACCAATTAGAATTTGCTTGTTTGCAATCTTGAAGAAAGATCCTTTTTGGCAGTCTTGTGTCATCCATTTTAATTAGTCTGTTCCAAAACCTTAACATACATAAGTATCTACGGTATTTACTTGGAAACCACCCCATTTCCCCCCACAGGGCTGGAATTGATGTAAATTTATGTACCCCCAAAAATACCTGATGGCCTTATTTTGGACATTGTCACATTGGCTGGCTTTTTTGAATCCCCAAATAGAAGAACAATAATCTAGAATTGTTGCCACCTGTGAATTAAATAAGGATGTGTATGTTTTATACCTTGTACTTTTTAAAGTTTTTAACTTTGATAGCAATGCACCGAATGCCCTACTTCCAGAATCAGCTAGAGTATTAATACAACTAGTAAAATTTAAATGTTCATCTAAGTAAATACCCAAATATTTATATTCATCTTTATATTCCAGAGAAGTGTCACCATAATGAAAACTAGGGGGCCACGGTGGCAGAGTGGTAACACTCTCGCCTCCCACCTCTGAGGCCGGGGTTCGATCCCCGCACGGCCTCAAGTGGGAAAGCTGGTAGTTGCTTGCCGATGGTCAGCAGTTTACAGTACAGAACCCTAGCGAACTCTATGTACTGGTTTCCTCTGCCCTTCCAACTACCCGTCGTGATATGACCTGTACAGTGTTGAAAGTGACGTAAAACCCCAAATAAATAAAATAAATAAAACCATAATGAAAACTGAAATTTGACCTTTTCTTTCTAGAACCCCTAAAGTGAACAATATTTGATTTAGTAGTATTTATACTAAGCCTCCATTCAATACACCATGCATGCATAAGGTCAAGCAATGTTTGTAAATCTTTTTCGTTATCAGCTAAAAGAACTAAATCATCTGTGTACAATAGAACACATACTTTATAACCATTCACATCAATACCTATGCCAGATTCTTTCAAAACTTTTGCTAAATCATTTATATAAATTGAGAATAAGGTAGGAGAAAGTGTATCTCCTTGTTTAACTCCAGATGTTACTTGGAACCAATTAGTTAACATCTGGTTAATTTGAACACATGACATAGTATTATTGTAAAGTGATAGAATTGCTTTATACATTTTACCATTTATGCCATAACATAGCAATTTGTACATTAATAAATCCAAGTCTACCCAGTCAAAGGCTTTTTCTAAATCAATAAATGAGGCAAAAACTGGTGCAGATTTGGCTATCTGATGCCTTATTATTCCAGTTAATGTATATATATGTTCTTCGCATGACCGGTTCTGGCGAAAGCCATTTTGTTCATCCACAAGAAGGTCAGACATGTTACAATATAATGTTATTCTATTATTGATCAAAGATGAGTATACTTTGGACATACAACATAACAAACTCATTCCACGGTAGTTTAGAGGTACACATGGGTCTTTTTTGGCATTTTTTGGAATTGGGTATATGACTGATTTTAGCCATACTGTAGGGACCAGACCACTTTCAAAACACTTTTGGAAATCCTTTAGTAACAGTAATGATACGGATTTATGCTTTAATATTTCATTTGGAATATTATCCCATCCAACAGACTTATTCACTTTTAGTTTGTTTAAAACTTTTCTTAACTCAGGTGAATGGCTTATTCAATGGATCATTTGGCATTTCATAGTCAAAATAATTACTATTTTCCAATACTTGTTTTTGCTTTAAAATCTCATCATGGAAATTTACATTATTGTTTGTTAGTTCGGGTTTGTTATAAAGATCTGAAAAATCATTTTCCCATTTATGCAATACTGTATCTAATTCTGAACTATAAGTGTCATCAACTTTTACCTGCACTGGAATTTCTGTTTTGTTTCTTGGGCCTAATTTTTTTAATGTGTTTCCAAAATTCTTTGGGATTTTTTGAGCTAAAGTTTTCAATACTGTCAATAAACTTTCTATTATATTGCCGTTCAGCTTTTCTAAGAGCCTTGTCAAATTTATTTCGTGCTTCTTTGAACCCTTTAAAGGCTTTGTTCTTTTCTGAGTTACAAGAGTTCATTTTTAGATATATCTTTTCACACTTACACATGTCTTTCCAAAGTATAGTTAGCTTTTTATTCCAATAAGGTTTGGAGATTTTAAACATTTTACGTGTTTTTCTTTTTGCGTTATGTATATCTAGATACTTGTTCATTTCTGAAAACAATGTTTCACAAATGGTAGAATACAGGTCATCAATTATTTCTTGTGATTCTTTTGAATTTTCTATGTTTTCAATTACTTTTAGGAGGCTATTGCACCATATTTCAGAGTTCATGAAATTTTCTGGGATGTCTATAAGATTATATCTTTTGTTACATCTTTTGTTTAACAATGAATTATCTATACTTCGAGCAGGATCATCAATTTTAACCTCACTTGAAATGCACGATAAATTTAATGTTGTACAAAGAATAGAGTGGTCTGGAGCTTTACAGTTTTCAGATAGATTTGATTATAAGTTATATTCACTTATGATACTACTCATAGTTTTAACTTTAAAATCTATACAGTACTGTAGGCAATCATGTAGTAAGATAAAATAGTCAACTACAGATTTACCTCTTGATGATATAAATGTGAAGTTATCATCTTCTGGATTTATGCGACCATTTAGAACACATAGTTTACTTTCTTTCAAGAATTCAATGAATGAACTACCATGTGAGTATAACAAAACAACCTGACATCACCTGATTTATTACAATACAATATTTTGAATTTGATTACACTGTAATTAAAGGATACAATGTACATCTGTCAATTAATTTGATTCTTTTTAATGCAAAAAGTATGGCATAGTTACCTGACATGACAAAAATCTAATAAAATTAAATTTTATATGTAACAGGCTTGTGTTTTTCCAAACTGATTACTTGTGCGGTTATTACATACAGTTGCCAATGCAGAGAAAAAGTGTTTTTAGAAAAAAATGTTATGTAAAATATGTCATAATATGTTGTCACTTAGTAAGACAATATTAAAACTATTATAATTGAAAATGTATAACATTTTCATTGAACTGAGTGTCATTTATTTTGACAATAAATATAAACAATAATCATTTAAATCATTAATGTACATGCATATATAAGTGAAAAAGTTGTCCAGTTTCTGTTCCCATTGCTTACTGCTCTTCATTTTAACAACTACTAAAACTGACTTCATAGTTTTAATCCATATTTGCACTGATGAGCTTAGATCTCAATCCAGAGTATACATAAGGGCTGGCTCTGCTTTTGAATGTGATGTTGGGTCCTGAAAAATGACCCCTGTTGGTTTGCCCTTGTCTGAGACTGTAATTATTGGGAGCTGGAGTTGTGAATTCTGAAAAATAGAAGAAAATAGGAAAATTCAAAAATATGTTCAATTATGGCCTTTGTAAGTAACCTTAGCTCTTATCTTAAGGTTAGATATTACTTATTCAATCTTCAGCTACTACGGTTACAGAAGCCTAACTCAGCAGCTGCATTTACTTCTGTAATTGTCTCTTCAGAAAATTGAATAAGACATCACTTTTATTATTAGAAAAACTTACTGCAAGTATACTCACATCACTGCTCTTTAAGATGGCTCTGTTTGTAGATCAATATTCAGTTTATGTTTTACGGTAAATTTAAACTTCCTGCAGTATTATATCTTCACCTGACTTTTTTGCACAAGTCGGCAGGTGTGGCAAAAGTTTTACAGTTTATCAAATCAATTGACCCTTTACATCTTTCCTCACAATATTACAAATAATTACTAGTACAGCAAAACATCATGCATGAGTTACCATATCTAGAAGGGGCCATGGTGGCCTAGTGGTAACACAGTTACCTCCCACCTCTGAAGTTTATGGTTCAAACCCCAGACCTTATCTGGGAAAGTTGGCAGTTGCTTACCGATTGTTGGCGGTTTATGGTACAGAACATTGACCAACTATATGTGGAAGCGTACATCAATTTGTGGATCTAATTTTGGCAAATTTTTTACTTTAAACCTCAATAATATGAACAGTATTTCGAAAAGTATATTTTTAATGTTAATAGCTGAAATAATAGGTGTGTTATCCCTTAATCACCTTGCCCAAAATTTGTCCACTAGTATTTATGATAATATTAAAATATTAATTTGTTTGACTCTAATTGATGAAAACCATTGGATCAGTTTATGGGTCTATTTTGGAAAAATGTTACCCTTCAATGAACCCCCAGCTGTTTCAATTTCACCATATAGAGACTGTAACCCACGGACAGTGATCATATCATGAGCCTATTTTGTAATGTAAATACAAATGTATGTATGGGGTATTTTATAACAATATTTTTATTTTTTTGTTCATCCTTCTTAATTAAATTTAACAAGTGACAAAAAAGCATCAGAGATGCCTGTACCCCATAGCCCAGAGAAATAGCTTTGGATACCATTAGATATAGAACTTATAGTGTAAGTTAAACGAGGTGCAGGACAAATAATACTTAAGAGAGAGAAAATGTATGTAAAGACAAAGTATCAATACAAAACAAGCCAATACCAAGATTAAATTATTAATTACATGTAGTAAAATCAAAATTATCAAGCTGTAAAGTTCATTGATTAAAGTATGGCTGTCAATGGGAATAGCACAACTAGGTAAAAGTACACATAACTCTGTCAAGACATGTAATAAATAAATAGGAAAATCCAGATTAATTTTGTATCCAGATGATGAGCCAGATGACTCTCAAAAATACATGGGATATAACTTTGACCAAGACCAATCTTCTGATTATTTTTCAGGAAGATCCAACTAGTAGTATTTTCTTGATCCTGCTAACAAAAGTTAAAGTTGGGGTTTTACGTCCCGTTCAACAGCCAGACTCAAATTGGTACAGGTTCTCAGCATTGCCACTTTTGGGACTCAAACCCATAGTGGTGACTCCCTGTGATTAGATGCCAAACTTGCTAACCACTAGGCCACTGAGGACCTCATAATCCTGCTGACAAACAAGTAAATGAACAAACAGACAAATTTTCATGAAAATAATACCTACTTGGTGGACTTAATAATCAGTTGCAGCAATTTATATTTGTCTGGATTAGAGAAATATGTCTCAAATATTACTATAGAAAACATTCTGGAGGAGTCAACGTCAAAGGTCAGACTAAGGTAACACTATGACATGGCATGTGTACACCCCCTAACCAATATCCCTTCCAAGTATCAACATCCTACACCTTACTGAAATAAATGCTCAATGAACGCACAGCCTAAAGTTTTATCTGTGTCACTAAAGTTAAATGTGGAACCAGTTTTTGTCTCAATCCAGGTTTGTAGATTCTTCCATAAGCTATTTACTCTGTTACAGACTACTAATAAATGTGTAATTGTTTCGCAACATTGGCCACATAGTCAACAAATATCCGAGTCAGATTGTTTAATTTTATACAAAAATTCTTGTGTACCAAGAATCCTTTGGATGATTCTACATTGGAACCATATGAAACTGTTATCGTAAATAGTAAAAAAGTTGATTTTATAAATTTGTTTCCAAAAATTTATGTCATGGTCTCGATTTAATTTTTGGCACCATTTTTGTTCACAATCTGATGGGTCTCCTGTACAGTCATTGAGAATATGATACAAGTATCTTCCCCCTTTTAAGGGCTTTGTATAAATATGCATATGGAAAGGAATGTTTGGTCTATCTGACAAGAAATCATTTCCATTTATAAACTGCAATATGAATTTTCTTAAAATCGTTCTGATTGTAAAATAGTTCAAAAAGTTAACCCTCATATTATAAAAACATCTCCTACAAAGTAAAGGCCCCTATTAAACCAATCTGGGTAAAATATATTTTTTGTGCCTATTTTACTATTGTATCAAATGCACTGATTTACAATATCCTGAGTTTTTTTTCAATTTTTCGTATCTCATTCAGTTCATCCGAGTATTTAAAAACTGTGTTCCAAAAGGGATTAAGTTTAGAGGCTACAGTTTTTGGCCATTTTGTCCCTAATACATACAATTTATTCACATCTCTAACTGTAGTCTCTAAAACTTTGTACCAAGCTTTTGAAGATCAGTGCTAAGGCGTTTTAGCTAACTAAGCTTCAAACTTTTTTCAAAATTGCACACATTTATCATCTCCAGACCACCTTTTAAATTTGTCTTACATATATCCTTCCTAGATACCCTATCGGGTTTGCCTGCCCATAAAAATGTATACAACATTGTTTCTATATCATGCATGACTATGTTTGAAGTTGGAATACTCATAAATAGGTGTGTAAAGTCTGATAATATCAAAGTTTTGATAACTGTAATCTTTCCTATGGGTGTCAAGGGTCTGTAATTCCAAGAATTTATAATTTTTTTGGCCTTGTCTAAAGCTTTGTTATAGTTTATTCTAGGAATATCAAATAATTCAGTTGAAAAATCTATACCAAGAATACTGAACTCAGAATCTATCCATTGAAGTTTGGCTGTGCTATAAAGTTTTTCCTTAGAGTGTTTTTTGCTGCCTATCCAGACAAGCTTTGTCTTTTCCGAATTTACTTTTAGACCAGATAAAGAACCAAAAATTTCCAGTACATTCAGAGTAGCCTGCAGAGAAGATCTACTACCATCAAGCAATAATGTGGTGTCGTCTGCAAACTGAGTGACTTTAATCATTTGTTTACCAACCTGTATGCCCTTTATGTCTGAATTTTTCTCAATTAATAAACTCAAAATTTCAGCAACAAGTAAGAACAGGTATGGAGCAATGGGGTCTCCCTGTCTACATCCTCTCTCAATTGGAATTGCATTGGATAAGACTCCACACTGTAATATGTGTGCATTTATATTATTATTGAACAATTTTATCCAATTGATGAATTTTTCATCAAAGCCAAAACTTTCCAACACTTTATATAGAAATTTCCAAGAGACGGAGTCAAAAGCTTTCTCAAAATCTATCAACATCAACAATCCTGGTATTCCTTGTATAAAACCAGACTGACTTTGAGAGATCAGAATATCTAAAAAAGGCTTTAGCCTTTCAGATATTGCTGCTGAAGCCAGCTTATAAATTACACATAAAAGTGATATTGGACGCCAGGTTTTTATTAATTTCCTATCTTTGTTTTCTTTTGGCAAGCAAGTGATCACACTTATCCTTAATGAAATTGAAAGCTCTCCTTTTGAGTAACACGTATTGATTGCATTTGCCACTAAAACCTTTAATTTTTTTCAAAAAACTTTCAAGAACTCTGATGAGATTCCATCAATTCCTGGTGATTTATTATTTTTAAATTTTTTCAAAACATTACCTAGTTCATCCACTGTTATAGGATTCCCCAAATTTGGGTTTGAAATCTTTTTTAAACTTTGGAAATTAATATACTCAAATGACCTTGTGTCATAAACGTCTTTGTCCTTCGCTTTAAAAAGTTGAGAATAGAACTTTTGTACTTCTAACAGTATTTTCTTTTGATCTTTTATTTCTGAGCTATAAGATAAATGTAATTTCCGTATCATTTTTTCAGTGTAATTTTTATTTTCAAGCTGACAAAAAAAGGAACTTGGTTTTTCACCTTCGCTAAGCCATTGTATTCTTGACCTTGTTATAAATCCATTGATGCTTTGTTTACGAATATTTTCAAGAACAGATTTCTTTTCTTCCAATAAGTTAACATTAGTTTCAGAGTCCAAATTTTGTTCCAACACAGATATATCCTTTAGTAGCTGTTTTTCTTGTAGATAATTATTTTTCTTGAGGTGACTTTGCAAAATTTCACCCCTTATTCTCAAAAATAGTGTCTCCAAAAAAGATCGGAAGGAATAGTAAATTCAATAGTTTCATTGCTACCAGTTACATAGTTCATATTGTAAACATGTAGATCATATTTTACTTTTTCTTCTTCAATAATTTTATTAATCAATTCCAAATAGTTTTTATTTTTAAGTAAGCTATTGTTAAATTTCCAGTAGCCTTTTCCATGTTTAAATTCACTAAGGTTAATGTTCATTTCAATGATTGAGTGGTCTGACCTGTAACTTGGCATTATGGAGGTGCTGTTTATGATATCAGTCATAGAAGATGATATCATGAAATAATCAAACCTTGCCTGCTTAATCGGATTTCTTCTTCTCCATGTGAATCGCATCACATCTGGATTATGTACTCTATACACGTCAACTAAATATCTCTCATTAAGCATAGTGATCACTTTGGACCTAGACTTTGGATTGTTGATATTGACATAATTTAGTCGTTAGATGGGTTCAATACAAGGTTAAAATCCCCGCACAATACAACATAATCTGCATCTTCATATGTGGTTAATTTATCAGTTTCACTAAAGAAGTTTGGATCACCTGAATTTGGAGCATATAAATTGATAAGATTTATCTTTATTGATCAAAAATGTCAAAATTAGTTGTATATAGTTTCCCTCCATGTCTTTATTTGTTTCATGTACATGATACTCAAAATTGTTATTAAGGAGTATGGCTACACCACGAGAGTTTGTTTTGGTCCCATGGAGGTAACATTCATGCCAAATTCTTTTTACTGAGTTTAAATCCTGCAGACACACAATTGAAGCCTTTGTTTCCTTTAGAAAACTAAGGACATCAGGTCTTTTATCAATACTATGCAGCCCCTGACAATTTGCAGACAACACCTTTATGCTACTTAAAGAATGCATTACAAATTTGCGTTGGTAGTCTTTGCAGGCAAACGAAAGTAAGAAAACTTTGTTTAAGAGTAAACATTGGTATTGATCTAAAGTAGGAGAGGTCAAAGTAGTAGCGTAGTATTATGAAGTAAAGGTATAAAAGCACAACATTATGACAACATTCAAAAACACAATACAATATTACATAATGTATACAAGTTTCATTTAACAAAATTAAACAAAATTTAGCCCAAGAAATGTAATTCTGAATTAGGGATGGGTATTTGACTAACAAACTTAAACTAAAATAACAGTGAACAGAATTTACAAACATCTTGATTGACATAACAGTCATAGTGGTCAGGAAAACAAAGCTTGTCCATCATATTACTTTTTCACTATTCTTACTTTACAGTCTTAGCTATACTTTCAGGGCTTAAAGATTAATCTTTTTTACAGTCATTTATTTTATTTTAATCTTCATGGCGGTAATATCATACACCATTAAAAAAAAATTATTTTGCAAAACTAGACTTCTACTCCAAATAACCAAGTTCAGTTTCAGAAATAGAATTTTTTCTTGTTTCTTTTTCTATATTATTTAATTTCAATATTTATACCCTATTAGCCCCGTATGAGTGATATTAATGATAAAAGTAACTACTGTAATTTATTTTTGAACAAATACAGTACCAATTGAGCAGGGAATAATTTTAAGTTGGTTTCCATTACACCAACTTATCAGTTGTTTTCATTTTGTCACAAATCTATCACAAATACCAGAAACTGAACTTCCAGAATAGCTTTCAAACTAACTTGTGTAGCAGTAGTCAAAGAGTGTAAAAACATTTACTTTTCATTATAGTAAAAACAAAGTAGGAGTAGTATATTGCCAATGGAAATTTCTATTTTTATACAAAAATATCTTATTGTCACTCTAAAGACAAATTACTAACTTCATGAATCACAGAGTTGGGCCAGTGACTTTTCTTTAATAACATGTATATATCTAATATCTAGCAGCTAAAGTTATCAAGATAATTTTGTTTCTCTAATAAGGTGCTTTACTAACCACATAGTATTTATAGCAATTCAATTTGCTTTCATATTGTCTTATTTGGCAAACAAATATAATGAAATAGGTATTTGACAAGTATTCATTACCAAAAACTGACTTTGAAGAAATGTATAAACAGGATTACATATATGTAAAAAATAATGATCACTTGATTGGATAGTTAACAACTTTCCAATCTTTTAGCTTTATAGTGACTTTTGCTTTACATCTAGGTTAAATTGTCAGTTAAAATCAGCTCAAAAATCTCCACATACATAGAAGGTGTAATTAATTATGGTAACAAATGCAGTAGTTGCCATAACAAAACAAAAAAAAGACAAAAATACAAAGAAAAACTATATCTTCCTTGCGAATTTTATGACTGGACCAAACAGGCATATCAGATATTACACATTTTGTTTTGATTTTATTATATACTGAACTATGCATAGCTTCCTCAACAGTACCATTATTCTGTTGTTGTTCTGTTTTGCCTATTTATTGTTTTATTAATTTGACCATCTGAAATAATGAAGTTGCACAAAATTTTTCTAAAATTAAGTTGGGTAAGTGGATTTGCACAAAATTTACCCAAGGTTAATCATAGTAAACAAATAACAATTTTCATATTTTACTTAAAATATTGTAGCAGTTAACTATACATTATTTTACACACTTTATACAACCTTAACCTGCAATCACAAATTTCTTTAAGGTAATGCAACATATAACATTTTAATGTTTCCAATGTTGTAACAAGATTTGTACAATTGAACAGTTGCACACTGGTAACTTCATAAAGCACAGAGTTGGCTAATATGAATAAGGTTATATACTTATCTAGTTCAATAAAAAAATGCTTTTAAAACATATTAGCAATCTGTGTTTTATAAGTTATCCAGGTGCAACTGTTCAATTGGACATATTTGCTTAAAACATTTATATCAATTTTAAATACCAATTTGGGTTAAGGTTGTATAATTTTGTATAGTTATCAGTATATTTTACTTTTACTTTATATTTTTTTTACTGTTTTTTGAAATATTATTTTCTTCCAAAACTTTTTTCTCGCTATACTGTTATTAACTAAAAAGTTTGTCTAAGCTCTACCAATAATTTCCCCAGCATGTTCTTGCCTTTCCAGTTGTGTGGCTCCCACACTTGCTCACACTCCAAAGACAAGCCAGCTCCCCAATATGTATCTTTGGGGTTTTCTTCCACAAGTGTTTTTGAACCTGTATCTTCTAGGGCTTGCCTGAGTTCTGGATTTTGACTGAACTTGGCACTTAGTCCTTTCTCCATATATGTGTTTCAAATGTCTCTCCAAGTTTCCATTTGAAAATTACTTATTCTTTTTCCCAACAGCTTGGCCTGCACTGGATCATCAGTTTTCAGTATAAGATCTGCTGTAGTGTCATCTTTAAAGCACTTTGCCTTGCTAAACATCAGGTACTGCTCCACAGACGTAAATATTATACCATCTTTACTGAAGTTGCAGGGGTAGTGATTAGAGAATTTAGAGTTTTTGGAAAAGAAGACTACCATATCTCCTCGAGTTTTGTGCTAATTTTATCCAGTTTTAATTCTTCTGGTAAGTTATCAAGGTCTTCAACAGCAAAGAGTCTATCATTCAGGAGTAATTTGTCCTGTACAAGTTTTCCCCTATATTTACCTCCAGATCTGAAAATTTCCTGGAGTATTGGTGCGAATATGCGTCGTCGCTGCTGAATTGCAGTTGAGAAGTCTTCTACCACTTTAATATTCTGTGTTTGAAATGTTTTCCTAGCTCTCAGAATTTTTTGCTTGCTTTTAAAATTACTGAATTTTACCATGATAGGTCGATCAATTTTTGTGCTTCTGTCGAGCCTATGGGCTGTTGCTATATCCCTTGCATCTAATTCTACTTTATGGTATGCACACAAATCCAAAATCTTTTCTTCACAATTTTCATTGGAAGCAGAGTCTGGATCTTTAATATTTAGGAACTTCGAACTATTCTTTCTGGAATACATTTCCAACTTAACAACCTCTTTCTGTAGTTCACTACATTTAGTTTCTGATTGCAACAGTCTGGTTTCAAGATTGTCTACCTTAAGCTCCAATGTATCGACTCTGGCATTTACAACAGTGATTGCATCAAGTTTTTGCTTTACCTGTTCTAAGTCATCTGCCAGTGGTTCAATTGCTTCCTTTAATAAGGCCCGTATATTACAGAGTGTGACCTGACCTTCAGGTGTAGTTGGCGAAACAAGTTGGTAGTCCCTTTTCAATGCCTTAGGGGCTCCAGTAGTGCTTCCACCTCTGCCAGTCTTTAATCCTCCAGTTGCACCCTTTCCAGTGGTCGACATTGTCATTTTTTACTGTTTAAATTATCCAAAATACTGCCAATGGTTTTTTATTTCTGTCCAGTGTAAAAAATTCTCAATCCAGGAAAGTATTTGGATAGATTATTTAATATCAACTGTTTTCTTTTTTGCAATTTATATTCACAGTGTCTATGTTAAAAACAGTACTTAGTAACCTTTCCATAAAGGTATTTTCACAGTGTCTACTTCAAGCACTTAGTGACCAGTATGTCATCCATAAAAGTCAACAAAACTACTGAGGTCCTTCTTTGTCAATATAAATCAAGTTAAAAGTGCTTGCAATGCCCCCAAAAAGTCTTCCAATAGCGGGTTCATTTACACAGAATATTCATGCAATATCCTTTTGGTATGGAAGAAAGAGGTGTCTTTACAATATTAATCCAATTAAGAGGGTCCTGCAGTCACCAGAAATCTTCCAAATATGGGTCTATTTACACAATGTGTTCACACAGAGCCATTTTAGTGTTTAACAAAAAAGAAATGTCATATTTTATAAATGCATTTTGTGGCTTTAATTATCCATTCATATCAATTTTATAGGCTCCATTGATATCCTGACACTTTATTTTAGCACATATCAAGAATGAGTAGCTTAACTCTTCATAATACTTGTAAAATAAGCTTTATTTACCCTGGTCCAAAAAGCACTGCTAACCCATGTCAATCATTGTTTATCCTTACTGAAATACTTGCTGAGATACAGGACAGACAAGAAATTTACCCTTCCCACCTGCCCGACCAACAGCCTACCCGTTAAGCTGGACACCAAGGGTGAAAACAATACCTGCATTTAGACAATGTAGAATCATAATGTAGTCACTCCTCATTCACAACAGGTAACAGTACACACATAAATATTTGTAGTCCAGTATGACAATTTTATTTTCAAAATAGACTTATAAACTGATCACAGGGTTTCCAGCAACGGGAGACAAAAAAAGGCAATGTTATATTTCTGTTTTAGAACTAGAAACATGCAGAAACACTAGAATTCTACTGGTTTCCTCTGTCCATAAAACTACCCATCTTAATATGACCGATACAGTGTTGAAAGCAACGTTAAACCAAAATAAATAACATATCTAAGTTAAATGAAGGAGACACACAGAAGAGATAACCTATTCTAGCAAGAATGCAGAGGTGACACTGTCAAATCTTGTGTTAATTAGTGTTGAAATCAGGGGCGGTATTCACGAAATGTCTTGGCCAAGTCTTAAGCTTAACTGTTGTATACAAATATAGGCAACTTAAGCTTAACAAATAAGTGTAAGTTATATCACCTTTTATTTGAAGAAAAGAGACAGTTGGGAATTATAACATCTTTATATGTTTTGTGTACATATATTCCAGTATTACAAGGTTAGTAGTGTTGGTTACAAAGGCTTCTATTATCGCCCATGAGAAAATTAAAAACGTGTAAATTATGTGGTTGAACCTAAGTTAACTGCACAGGGAGACAGTGGCAATACATAGGGTATATCTGTGAGATAGGAAATATGTCAAAATCTTCAAAAATCGTTTTCATTGGTGATTTCTTCTGTTAATATATTGAGTACCCGCCACTAGCAACATAATATCAACGTTTGAAAATAAGACTAGCGAACTAGTATGTATAAACAAAATAAAAAGCACTTGGATTATGTAAAAGTGTGTTATTCGGATATCTTACACAAGCAAATTGTAGGTATTTTAATATAATATTTAAGAATTTATAGTAAAAAAAATAATTCCGTAAGGTTTCTGACAATATCTGTGGTCTGGTACAGCACTGGATGTCGAAATATTATAGCGTGCCAAGGGCCAAGGCCAAGATTTTACAAAAAAAATCAGTGGAATACTCATAAATATGGTTCTTTATTCATAAATAAACCAACAACTTTATGTGTGCATAAATAAAGGTAAAATTAACAGAAACCCCAATGTTTAATTAAAAATCCCAAAATACTTATTCTACCATCACCCAGATACAGTCAAGAAAATTTCACCAAGGCTTAACCTCTAAACTTAACCTCTAACCAGCAGTAGCTGGGGTTGACCTGGGAAAAACCCTTGCTCTTTATCATAAATGAAGTCCTACCCATTAGTTCAAAGTTGCATCAAGTTATTAAATCAAATTCAAATTCAAACAAGGACTTCCATTTCCCCAACTAAAATTTATATCCTAAACCCAGGAAAGTCCAACCCAAATCCATCTTATGTGGTGTAAGTTTAACAAGAACAGAGGTTGTTCATTACCTTCCCTCAGCCATAGTTCAGAACACAGGTTCAGTTGACTAAAAGTTTAAAGAACAGCAGTTCATACCAGGTCAGCAAAGATTCTGACCAAAAACCCTTCCTTATATACCAAAATTTGTGAAATACTCAATATGACCAAGACTATGCAAATGAGCTATAGAGGTTACAATTAACTAAAATCTCACAAATGATTTTATTGGTTACCCAATGATTCGGTAATTCCCACAAATTTCCAGTTCTAAGTAAACTATGTCAAACATGGCTACGGGGCAACAGCAATTGGGCCATGACAGTGATTGGGCCCTTTGTACTACAATATCATATACAACGGAGGCAATGAAAATTTATACTATAAAATTTATTTAATTTGAAAGTTCAATGCATTTTACTCAGTTTTAGCCTATTCTGTTTCACTAATAAACGTTTTTGAGATTAATATTCAATCTCAAAATAGTATCAATAACCCAGCAGGCACACAACTTTACAAAAAATTAGAAATGTGGTTGAAATACAAGTAGATTTTGAAAAACCATTTTAGTTGGATCCAACTGGTGAAATCATGTTGAAACCAACATTGAAATCTGGTTGAATTCAATGGGTGAAATCTGGTTGAAATATGTGTAGATTTTGCGAATCGTTTTTGGTTGGATCCAACCGGTGAAATCATGTTGAAACCAACGTTGAAATCAGGTTGAATTGAATGGGTGAAATTTGGTTGAAATATGTTTAGATTTTGCAAACTATTTTTGGTTGAATCCAGTGTATGAAATAGGGTTGAATTCAATGGGTGAAATCAGGTTGTTTACACTGTCTTCTTTATTTGAATCATTGTAGCTTGTGTGTCATAATTATAGCTTCTTAATAATATTACACAATAATTATCCATATACATATTTTACAATTTGGATACAACTTCAAAGTAATTAATTCTTTGCAAGATGACATGTTTTCATGAATCATAAAATTCAATTTCAATATTCTATTTCTGATGACATTGTAATGACACATAATTTTGCATCAGCTTTCAAATATAATTTCTCAAGATATGTAAATCAATATTTTCCAACTAGTTATCCATTTTATGGTATTAATAGAACTGGTATTATTCAATGTCTTCAAATGAAATTCTTTTGTGAAATTTTAAAATAAATCTATATTTTTTCTTTGTAAAAAACAATTGTGACATTTCTTATATCTACAGTAATTTATCCAATCAGTGTCATTTAAATTTTTTTTTTGAAGTTGGCTATAATTATACTGTAATTATAAAGAAGCTGTAATCATGTGGCAAAGCCACAATACTCAGTTCAGATGCTTGTGTCTCGTACAACTTTGTCATATAAACTGAAAAAAAAAACCCCACAAGAATAGCCACATTTGTAGAACTTCACCCATTATTTCCACCTTAATTAGTTGTCAGTTTTGACCACAAAAAAACATACCTAAAGAAGTAAACACCATGCATGGCAATTGAACTAGGGTAACCCCCCCCCCCCTCCACCCCTGCTGTGTTATCTAATTACTTTATGTCACAGGCCTAATGTTCTGTGTAGCAGGGTACAGATAAGAAAAACCAGGAACCCCCCATGACCTCACTGCTGTGTGATAAAATGTTACGGCTGAGGTTCTCTGTATAGAGAAGTTTTCAGTGTAAACTTGTAAACTGAAAACTAGTTATTTGAGCATGGGAGCATTTGAGAAACAAATTCAAATTACTAAGGTTAGTGAATAGCTTGAATTTATCTTTTTTTATTTAAGCTAAGTTTGACTTCACAAGTTTTTTTTAATTATCAGGAATTGCATTTATTAAAATATATTTATAAATTATAACAATTATATTTGCGTGTATCAGTTTTGTTGTAGCTATAAATTTATAAGGAGAATAGATAAAAATCTAAAAGTACATGTACACATAATCTTTATCATCTTTATAATCGTAAGTTTAAAAATTAGTCTTTGCGTTACAAATACCTACAAATTCAAAAACTATTGTAATAATAGTTCTTTCATAAAGTTAGACTTAATCACTATATCTCCCTCTAGAAAAAGAATTTTCAATCAACGATCACTAGTCATTCATTTCACAACATTCAACCTGTTTTCTGTTAAATAACATGACTAAGATTTCATGTCAGAAAACCTGGCTTGATTTAGTGTAGATTTTTTATGAAGTATCACTACTCTTTCCAGTCAGAAATCCAGCTTTGAAATAGTGTTAAAATTGTGTCAGTGTCAATTTTTCAACCAAAAATCACCATGATTTCTGGTCAAAATATCACTACTTTTTCATGTCAGAAAACTGACTTAGTTTTAGTAGTTGATAATGTGGATTTCAATGTCAGGACCTGTTTTCAACTCTATATCAATGACATTTCAAGGCGTGTGCCTACTGGGAAGGATTTTTAAAAAATTCCATGACATCATCTTGACAACAGTGGCTATGGTAACATTTTTATTAATGTAGGAAAATACCATCTAAGGCTTGAAACCAACTTTTAACTGTTGAATATTTTATAAATTGAAATATTTTGAAAGAAATAATTACAATAATTCATGTGTTTGTATCTGGGAGGAATATTTTATCCATCTTTCTGTTTAAGATTTTAATAAATGCAACTGTATTGCCAGTGTAGGTGCTTTCTATTAGTTGTCAGCTTTAAATGATACATTATTTGCAAAAATCAAGCAAGAAATTACAATTTTATAATTATTTTTTGCTGATTCTCTCTTTTTTACTGCAAAATCTTTTTAATGATAGGGTTTGCATAGCCTGATTTATTTTTAGGTTCACATATCACCATTATTTCTTTAGTTTTATTTTTGTATAAAGCTTCTGTGTCTACATGACAGTCAATATAAATCTAAGCTATATATTAAATATGTTGACAGATTTAAAAAAAAAATCAAATTTATTGTGTTATTTAATATTTTATCTAGTATCTTCTTTTATTGTAGATAATGGTTTATTATATAAATAGATTTGTCAGACAACTTTAAGCATATTTAAAACTCCGACACTCTGTAACTACGATTCACGGCTTGTAAAAGTTGTCTTCCGCGGCCCAATCGCCGTCGCCCCGTGTGAACACCATGAAGAATTAAACTTACAAACTTCATCAAAATATGTGGAACGTGTATAAATATTTAACAATTTCATTCAACAATATCAAAATCCCAGCTCCAAGCAATATTTCTAGGCAGTAAAAGGTTAGTTAGCTCCAATATTAACGGGAATTTCGTCAATATATAAACAACCCCAATCCCGATAAACAAATCTTCCGATTCGTTTCAACATGAAAACTCTTTTAGAATTGCCCACATATGGAAAATGCTTGCAAAAGCTGTTTGGGTTACTAATGGGGTGTTCCACTGGAACCGACCTTTCCCGACTGTAGGGACAGTTTGCTTTGTTAACAGTGTCGGTTAGGGTCAGTTAGGAGTTTTCAGCTTTTCTTGGTTGATCATTTAAATATCAAAGATAACAAGAAAATATTTGATTCACAGATTTGATGTCACAGCTAGGAGTTCACTTTCTGAATAACTCGGCTCTGTATTTGCCTTATACTGTATATGAAGTATAGTCACAACTGTATTTCGATAGTATGAATGAACTGTCTCATCAGAGGCTTGAGTGTAGGTGTTACCACCTCCTTAAATACTTTATGAGAAGTACAATTGCACCGACGGGTCGCACCGGTTTTTATATAAAGTGTTGTAAAAGTGTGACTAGGTGCAGAGAGGTCATTTGGGGGGTTTCTCTGTTGTGGGCGTTATTTCTAATATATTTATTATATTAATTTATGCATTGATATTAACTTTTTAAATAAATTCAATATTTTTATTAGGAATATTATCATTTCCAGTTACAAGATCTCTCATATTTGTCCCAGACAGGAAGTGTGATGGTCCTAGTGTTATTTACATTTTTTGGCAGACTACTGAGTGAGAGAGACCTGAAAGTTTATTATGCTTATACTCAGGGATCATTCAGTGCGATAGTTGAATGGGCCAATACTGATTTTATGTTTGAAAATTCAAGTGCCGCCTTGAGTGGGCATAATGCATTTGTATAGTATTGTTTTGTTAATGTTCCACAAACATCATGTATATCAGACATATTGGAGTCTGTAGTCGAAATATAAATGTTGTTTATATAAATACATGGGTCAACAAATTGATAATCTGTATCTTTTTATTGTTTTATTGGGTTTTATCTTCTATGTAGATAAAATGTAAACCATCTTAAATTAAAACAGATAAATGTGACATTTAATTTCTGAAATGAAGGTTAATGAACTTTTCATATAAGTTTTCAGCAGTTTTATTTAAAGTTCAAAGGGGCCACGGTGGCAGAGTGGTAACACTCTCGCCTCCCACCTCTGAGGCCAGGGTTTGGTTCCCGGGACGACCTCAAGTGGGAAAGCTGGTAGTTGCTTGCTGTTGGTCGGCAGTTTACAGTACAGAACCCTGACGAACTGTATGTACTGGTTTCCTCTGCCCATCCAACTACCCTTCGTGATATGACCTTTACAGTGTTGAAAGTGACGTAAAACCCCAAATAAATAAATTTAAAGTTCAAAACTTTAAAACTATAAATTTTCATTGATTTCTATTTAAATATTTCACAAGATTTTCTGAATGCTTGGAAGATTCGGGTTAGGAGATATCTGGAAATTTCAACATCTCTCTTTTTGCTAATGGTACAAAAAGGGATGTCCAGGTCGGCTTCCTGGCACACATTTTCACAAGTTCATCATTCTCTTTCTGTGTGAAGAAAGGTTCAGTTTGGTTGCATTTGTTTAAACTGGGCTGGTTATTCAGCAATCCTATTTGTGTGGATGATTCAGGAGGTTTACTTGGGAAAGGTTTGATAAAACTGTTTTGCTATTTAGTGTCTACAAAAATCTTCTAATTTTGGCTGTAGGGGGGGGGGGGGGGGGGGGCTAGGGAATTAACCTCCAGTTTCTCTTTGAGGCACTTTTGAGGCACTCTTTGAGTGTTTCCACAAATCTTCTATCCTCCTGTATGACTTTCCTCCCAACTTTGGCTCCACCCACAATAAAACCGTCTTCTCCTTATCTCTTTACGTTTCATCCTGACTAATCCTATTAATTAACCTTCTTATTGGGACATACTTGCTGGACTGACCTTTTGAAGTACCACTGCCTCACTCCATGCCCAAATGTAGATCAATTACGAATATACTTGAAAGCAAATCCGGCCTAGCATAATCAACCAACACCAGACATGGTGATTTCTTGTCAAGACGGGAAGTCTCCCAGACTTTGTCTACAGAGTCAGTTTCATCACAGTAGGACAAACCAGGAGTACAGGTGGACAAGACATAACCAGAGACTGACAAGGCATTTACAGCAACAGACAAGCTGGGAAGTGTATAGGACTAGTCTGTTTCATGTCTTCCTCTCATGTCTTGTCAGTTAAGGGATCTGCACCTATAAAAAGCAAGTTGGGGCATCTCACACAGCAACTGAATCTCTGTCATCCTGTGAATCTCGAAGGATTAAGATGACCAACATTCTCCTGACTGATTCTAATGAGATGATAATTGGAGGACCATGAGGAGCTGTATGACAAGACCAATGAGCACTTCAAGAACAAAGCAAAGAAGAAAAGCCTCTGGGAAAGCTTTGTCAGGAGAGGCAAACTCTCTGTCCATGTCTGAAAGACGTGGTTCAAGTTCTAAGGGACACAATATGGCAAGCTCACACAGTCCAATCAGGCCCCAAGGAAATGACTGATAGACAGCACTGAATACATGGTGAGTTTCATTTCCTCAAGTCACACATCAGAAGGAAGGGCATCACCAAGTCCTCAGGATTCAAGTCACTACACAGAGGACCCAGTTCTAGTGTAAGCTCCACGTACGACTTATCCAGAGGCTCTTCAGCCACTGACAGCATGGATACCAGGATTCACTATGACAACACATCAGTCATTCATTGCCAGCACTGCCAGCATCAGCACTTTTTAAATTTTTTTAATTTAATTTTTTTCTCTCTTTTTTTTTTTTTTTTTTTTTTTTTTGAAGTGAGTTGGTATAAAAAGGGCAAAGTGAAATTTGTTAAACTTAGACACTTGTTACTTAGAAACTTGGACAATTTTGTAAAATGAGACTTTTAAGTTTACAACTTTGTGAAACATTGCACATGGGCATTTGAAATTTTTCCTAGGTAATTTGTTTGTTAGGATATTTTAAATTTTTGGTGAGTCTTAATGCGATATCTTCTTTGGTTAGGGGCCCTGCTACTTTGGGACTATTTTAAAATTTTGTTTGAAACATGGTAGAAAACTGTGGAAATGTTTTGGAAATGGAAATTGGTTTTTGGAAATTGTGTGCGTGTGTGTATTATTTTGTGTGTATGCCCTTCAAATAACTTCGGTTTCAGTTTATTCATTCAACAGAAATATACAAAATACGTAACATTAAAACAAAGACTAAGACATATATCCATTATTTTAATGGATGAAGTGATGTGTAAGTGTAATAGTCTTGGGTTTGCCCAAAATAACTTATAATTTTGCATAATTTCGAATTTAAGGTCCATTAGAAATGAGATGCAGTAACACATTTTAAGAGACTCTGGTAAATTATTCTCATTTAAGAGACTCTGGTAAATTATTCTCTATTCTTATACCTACATGCGATGCACACATTTTTGGGTTCTTCAGTACTGTAGCTTAATAATTGCTTTTACTTCTTGTAAAGAGGGCATTGTGAATATGTGAATCAAATAGAGATTATATATCACTTGGTAATTCTTAACCTTAAGTATCAACATTAAATATCAACATTGCAAATTTCATCTTCACTAAGCCAGGGAATATTACAATTTTGTTTTCATGAAAAGAATGTTTGTATAAGCAAGTGAATGCTTTGATTAGAAAATGTTATTCTGATGTCTCAAAAGGTGAGGGTGCAGAGGGTCAATAAGATATTTTAATATTTCTAAAATATGAATTAACTCGAATTCACTATCACCTCTCTGCTCTTGTTCATGAAAATGGATAAAAGCTCCTGAAAGGGCTTTTTAAAGCTTAATCTATTGCTATTAGATTAAAGACAAATACTCATAAATTAGCAACATGATTTTGGCACAATGATTTTTACTTTTGCACCTTAGAATCTAAGTGCATAGATGGAGCACTATAAAAGTCAGTACATTAGTTTAATTCCTGATTCAGCTCTTATCACATTTCATTTTATCTGGATACACCGCTCATGACAAACACATACACACCAAAAAATTGATAGAAAACACGATTTCAGAAAGTTAAAATCATTTTTTTTAAATTTGAAGTAGAAATGTGGTCCAAAGATTCAACAGTCAAACAAGAGCACTCGGAGGCTAATCAAGTGCATACTTTGCAAAATAATTGCACAGTGTATTATTTATTCTGTTGTGAACCACCGATCTGCTTATGGGCATTCAATAAATTATCTCATTGATTTGTATGCAAACGTAACTAAAAATTGCTCCAAAATCAAGAATATTAACCCAATCATACTCAAATTTAAATCTTCTTGTAACAGTTCTGATGATCCTTAAAATTTCATTTCGATCTTTGCAGTTCTTTTGGAGTAATGCTGTAAACAAACAAACTTACAAACAAACAAACAAACAGAATGAGTAATAATAGAGTATAATACTAGAGCATAATAAAGTCATAATAGAAATTCAGACATCAGAGTTTTTACTTTATTTCACTCTAGGTCCAAGAGTGGTTGGTCTGGGGCTGTGATATATTTTGATAACAAAATTTAGAAAAATGAATCTTACTTTTGCTTGACTTAGGTCGTTTTGACATGCTATAGCCCCCCTCTGCTCTACCTCTGACTCCAGGCTGGGGATAGTAAGCTGCAGGTCCAGGGGTGTCTTTCTTGTTCAATAGTTCCCTTCTGCTTCCCATCGAGAATGCAGGAGAGTTCTTCGCGTCAGGCCTGTACCTATTCAAATTCTTATAATGATTTGGGCCAGGGACCTCATTTCGGGGGGTCTTAGGTCTCTTGCCCATAGAAAACTTGGGCTTGTCATTTCTGGCTAAAAGATTAGACTTATTCTGGTAAGCACCTGGGCCTGGAGTTGAGTGTTTCTGTGCTATGAGTGGATAATTTAGAATATCTGGAAATGCCGGTTTGGTCTGTGTTCTAATAGAGTATGCTGGTGCCTTCTTCAAGTTCATATTCATCACTGTGTAGTTATTTGGAGCCGGATGGGGCTTTTCTTCTGGATCAAATGGTCTGTAGGTCATTTTTGCTGTGGCCTTATTAAGGATTTCATTCTGTAGGACGTACATGTTTGGGGAAGGTACAAAATGCTTGGGGTTCTCTTTGTGTCTGCTGCTAATGGACTTGGCCTGAGCTTTGCCTATGGTTGTCCCAATGTCGTAGGTGCCTGGACCAGGACTGTCTTTGTTTACAGCTTGTTCAACAGCAAGAGGAGGAGGCAGACGTTTGGCCAAAGAGTAGGATGGACCAGCCTCTTCAGCACGGGGACTGGTGACAAAGTAATCTGATGGACCTAGAATGAGATAAATAAAGTGTGTATTGGTGTAGAAGTGGCTTGTAGGACCTAGCATGGGATAACTAAAAGGTAGACTGGTGTGGAGATGGTGTGCTGGACTTTGAACAGGATGGGACTTTTATTATATAAATAGAACAATGAGCTTAGATTTGAAAAAAACAACACTGACGGTTATACTCAAGAATTAGATGCATTTCAGTCACAAAAAATGCGGGAATTAGAACTTTTGAGATAGCAGAGTGTGTTTGTTAAATAGGAAAATACATATTTCTAGTTATCTACATTTTATGACTTGATCTCTTTTGTCGCATGTTTCACAACTTTCATTATTTTTTTTTAATTTTTACTTGAAAGCATGTTTAAAACACTGTAACACCAACCTGGATTGTCAACAATTTGGTCTTTCCTGCTTGAACCAAAGGATTTTTTAGGGCCTCTTCCCCAGTAGCTAGAATTCGGTCGGTAGTTTGGACCAGGGGTGTCATGGCCTGATAAGTATATAAAATATTAACCATCTGAATACTATGAGAACAAATATGGTTTGGAAAGTACACCAGAACATGAAATAGGTTATTTAATCAACAAATAGAAACAATACATACACACAATAGCGTAAGTATAAGTACCTATGGTAAGAAATCGCTGTAGATATTGTGTAAGTAATTGGAAAAATATAAATTATAGCCAGTAATGCAGTAATATATGGTGCAGTATATATTAAGGACCTATTATCTTAGAAATACAACTTCTATTAGCCACAATGTCTCTATGAAGATCTTACACAAAATTTCTACATTGGACTTGCATTTTAATAGACATTTGTTTGCTTTCCATTTTATTATATTATAGTCACATCTAAATTGATATTTATCCTGATGATAAAATCCCATGTCAACTGTCACCTGTATATGTTGTCCACACATCTGCACTTATTTGAAATTCCACATATTTAGTTCTTTCTGTTTATTTCACGATTGTATTATTTGCTTTCAACTTTATTTAACTTTAATCTGTAACATATTTTCATTCTACAGTGACAGTTTTCCAGAACTTGTCCATATATCTAATTCTGAAAAGTGTTCATATGGACATCTGTATGTTGTGAGTCAAGGGGTGGCCAAATGTGTGTGGGGGTGACAACTAGAGTGTCACCCGTTTCAGTTATTCTTGCTAAAGACTTTCTTGTTTTTTTAACCTGCAATGTGATTTGACAGCTATAACCCCTAACCTCTCATCTTCCCGCCAACAGTGGCTACATCCATTTTAAAGTTTGAAACCAAAGAGGCAGAATGCTTATCTTAAAGAAAATAACATTTTGTGTCTTATTCTATTTGAAACAATCAAGGTTCGCCATTCGTGTTTTTCAGTGCAAGAAGCTACCTGGATTAGACATGATATTCTGTTGTGGTGCGTTACTTATGGTTGTCATTTGGCAGTCATACTAACCTCCTTTGTAAAATGAACAAAATCAGACAGATTGCAGGAGTTAAACCCCTAAGATAGACAGGGTCTGTTGTGTACATGCACAAAAATCCACCAATCATCACACAAATTACACAAACATCCCATACTGTGCAAATATTATCAGAAAGTTTCATGTCATCAAGAAATGGACCATGAAGTTAATAGTCAGCTTTACCTCCATGTTTACCAAAATTGTTCTTCCCAGGGCAAATCTTTCCGTCCATCTATCTAAAAATGCCCTTCTCATAAAAAAATGAGTAAGAAGAAAATCTAAAATTAAAAGTAAATTCAATAGTCGTACTTTTTCAACGCTCACATCAAAAGTCAAGAAAGTCTAGGACTGGACAGCTGACTTTTACAAATTTGCTGGTTGATGATATGCAGATATTGTGAAAGGTAAAAAGTTAAGGGTATTTGATATAATCCCTAAAAACAAGGTCTCTAAAGGCGTGGCCACCCACTATGGGAAGAAACAAACCCACATTGATCATGGCAATCGATTTAACTGCACAGCAAACGACTGTCAAATCAATAACAATACATGTGTTGATCATATAGTCACAGACAATTCTGGCAGGAAAGCCATTAATGAAAGTAAAATAACCATATTGTAAACAAAGTCACTGTGAATAACGGTCATGAATCTGCTAAAAACAAAAACAAAATACCAGTCATAAATGGGAGTGTTTGGTTAATACTGATTGTTTTCTCAACAGAAACATGCAGGTAAATAAAGCTCATTTTCCATGTAAACAAAACAAAACTGTTGATCATAGTATAAATGAAAATCAATATTACCAACAGATTCTGACCTTTGGTTGAAATAGGTTTGTGTCAGAATAAAAAAGACAGTGTAAGATACTGCAATGATGATCACAAAGGAGTCATTGGTGTCAAAAGCTTTGTCGAAATCAACAAGCAAATAAATTCTCTTGTAACGAAGCCAACAAGGTAGGTACAAAACACACAAACAGAAGTCCTCATGTTTGCCATCTCGTTACAAGTGCCTTTTCTCATCAAGATGACAAGAATAACTTGAAATTGCATTTCAGACCTCGGCATAGGGAAGCAATGTCCAAGGCTATTCATAACAAAACCTTTCAAGCTGGGATCTCAAGCAGACAAATACAGGTTTATGCCCTAAGCAGATGTACCTTCCTAGTGCCATATTTTAGAATAAGAAATACTCGACCATTTTTGAAGTTCATAGAAATGTACTTGAAGCCAAAAACTTCAATTTTATGGGGCCCAGACACAATTACCCTCTCAGCTTAACCCTGATATGTGGGATAAATACTAGAGTACTATTATTGGGAATTGCAACTTACACTCATAAGATTTAGATTAACCTTAGATTTTAACCCTAATGTTCAGTTAAACCCCTAAGAAATACATCCTAAATGTGCAAGAGATTTTGAAGAAGATGTTAAGCAACATCTGCAAGAACAGCAAGAATTTCTGGTTCTAATTGGCCCCTTTCAAAAACAAAACATGCATATTTGCCTATTTATGACCAGACTCAAGCCACTAGCCTGTCATAGAAGTATCATTATAGACCTAAGTTACCCTCCAAGAGCGCCAGTCAATGCAGGCGTGAGTCCAGATTCATACCTATACTCAGAATTTCTCCTAACATTGGTTGCTATAGATAACATTACTGGTAAAATAAGAGGAATGGGCAAAGGGTCAAATCCAAATACAAAATTTGACATATCACTTCCTTTAAGTTAAATACTTCCTGTTATCTTTGGCCCTCTCTGTCCCCCTTAAAGTCTTCCTTAAAACCATCATATACCTTCCCTGCCAGAAATTGTCAACAGATGTGAATACATGCACATGGGTCTTGTCTTGAAAGCTGTCTGTCTTTTTGCTATCCTGCTTCTGTTTCTTACATATTTCCAACCTAGTACCCCATGCCATTTCAAAATTTTCATCACCTGGAACAGTTAGGATGAGCAGATAGTATGTTTGGCCCCGTGGTTGTTCACATACTAATCATGGTCTAAAACACCCCAAATGAAGAATAAAGTTAAACTCCTCAAAATCCATCTTCTTCCCAATTCACCCCTCTGTCCAGTTAGCGCTCTCAGAGTGCTCTTAGCTGTCACGCCCAAAGATGACAATAAACCCCTATTCCAAGTAAAGCACAATCATAAGAAGAGCTATGGCTACTATTCTATAGGATTTGAACCTTCAACACTCAAAAATCATATTTCTACTTAGCAGCTACCTTCCAATACTTTCTGCTTGAATACTTTCTACTGGGATCTGGGGATATCTTACTAGTAACCCTCTACTCCAACTTACTCTCTCACCTTAAACTCAGCCACAAGTGCAAAACACTTTATAGTTACTTAAAGATAAGAATTCAAAGAGAAGATAAAATATCACCCCTACTCTAATCTTATTAAGCCACCAACCTCAATAAGGGCAATCTGATGTTATGGTATCCTTATATTAGTCCACATGCTTACCAATACAACTTCATTCTACTTTCTCATTGAAATTATAATTGTTAACTCAGGTGAATATACATTATGCTTAAGGTGACCTTTAATTGACTTATGTTACAGTATGTAATTATTCTTTAGTAATATGCATATATAGTATTAATCAAACATATTAATCCCAGATTGGTTCTCACTGTTGAATAAGCATAGGCACTGTGCGGGGTGACAAAAAGGGTATCACCCGTTTCAATGCTTTTTGGTAAATACTTTCTTGTTTCTTGAGATACAATGTGATTTCATAGCTATGACCCCTAGCCTCTTATTTTCCTGCAACGGTAGCCATATTCATTTTAAAGTTAGAAACCAAGGAGGCAGCATGTTTATGTTGAAGGAAACGTCATTTTTTTTCTCTATTTATTATTTTGTAAAGCCTGAAGAATGGACCAGATCCCCACAAAATTTTGTTTCACAAAGTTTGTGTACAGAATGCATGATGTTTCAGATGAAAGATCTTGTAAAAATTACACTGTGTCATTTTTGCCTGTTACAATTTATGCACCTTTTGTAAATACCATAGGGCAACACCGGAAGACAGGTATAGACCAGCGTCAGAGAAAAATCAATAAGACTTGTTCATTCTTTTGTAAATCATTGTTTTTGTGCTACACATAACACCAGCAGTGTCGTAACAAATCATCCCAGGGGAGAGAGACTACAAAGTTTTGAACGTCTGGAGCCTCCCTAGATAAGAGTCCAAGGGTGATCCAAATTTTGAAGGAGTGCTGCACCTTTTCACTCCAAATTAAACCACTCTCACCACACAACCTCTTATCAAGAGCAATTATACCGATCACCAAACAATCCATAGTGCATACCCTCTTTCAAAAACAGGCCATAGAGCAGGTCAAGGTTCAATCCTGCATGATCTTTTTCAAAAGACTGTTTATTATAATCAAAGAAGCGACACTCATGGCTCAGGATAGGGTATAAGATTTTATCCACCAGTACCTAAATGGCTGGTTAGTAACAGCCTCAAACAAGGACACTTGTTAAAGGGACAGACAAACCCTGCTACCTCATTTTGGGATGTAGGCTGGGTTTTTGAATCTCCAGAAGTCAGGATCGAACCCCAAGCAAGACTTCAATTTTGTGGGTCATCGATATAACCTATTCCAGGAATGGTCAGACCCACCATAAAACAGGAGCAGGCCTTGTACTTGATTGTAACATTTATGCCATCGAGACTAGTTTGCTCAGTATGACAACTGCTGTTACAGAGTCTGCTGTTACAGAGAAGCAAGTACCTTCCAGCCATATTCACATGAGACTGATCCAGAGGCAGCTGAAAACAACTGCATTGTGCCTAAGTCCCTTGAGAAGAAAATTCCTGTTCACAGGTTCTATGACATCATTTATGCTAATGGCTAGAGGAAGCCAACATTCTTCTTGGCCAACTTCTGCACTCCCTTCAACACACACATCAAACTAAGGTTGTGGTGCTCGCATATGAGACAGTACTTCAAATGACATTAGGACAGAAAACAAGCTGCACATAAATTTCTTGGAGGTGAAAGCCCCATGAAAGTTATTCTGGCCCTAAAAAGATTCGAACACTTGTGTCGGGGCCAGTTCTTGGGAGGGTCTGAGCTTAAATGTTATTTGTGAAGTGTCCCTTCTGGGGAAAGTTGTGAACAAAATCTTGAACCACAATTTCAAGGAGGTATTTATAATAGCTCTGGGTTGGCCAAACATGCCTTCATTCAGGGATCTAGTTATGCTCTCATCCCAGATACCTCTGTGGTTTCCCTTTCAGGACAACCTGTTTGTCCATCTGTTAAATGGAAGTCCCAAAAGGGACCTGTTCAAATTGAATCTGCATGCTCAGCTCCAAGAGTCTCGGTCATCAAAGAAAAGGGCTTCTATAACCAAGTGGCAGCAAAAAAGGAGGTTCCTCAAGGACACTCAACCATAGCTGTCTTCAAAATGCAAAGTGAGCAATTTTTGTTAGATGGTGAAAGGCAAATCAGGCAGATTTAAATCATCATCTATGAAGCAAATCGTCGAGTTCTATTGTATGTTTTCCAGCAAGAAATGTGCAGCCCAATATCATTGCTGGGCAAAGATCAGCTATTGCAGAAAAGTTTGCAGATTCTACTCTATATATCAGTACTCATTACAATCTTTACAGACCTTTTGCTAGAATACATAGTGATAGACCAAAGTATTTCTCTTGTTCACCTGAAGAAAACTACCTTTTGAGAAACTCAATTGGCTTCTCTAAAATATCTTATTTTCAAAGCTCTTTGCCTTCTGGCCCTTGGGACAAGTAAATGCATGAGTGACTTAACAAACTGATCTAAAAACATCAATGGCTAACTGAGCTATAGCCACAAAATATCGGTCCAAGGTGTTTCTCTATCCATCTAGTTTCTTATCTAGGAATCAACTAGCAAGGGATGGACCTGGAAGTGTAGCCCTGGTTGTCATTCCAGCCCTAGCCTCCACTCTGGACAACCCATACAAAGAGGACAACAGATCAATCTATCCAGTCAGAGCTCTCCATTAAAAAAGACCTAAAAGACAAGAAAGAGCTATTCGAAATTCTCCTTCTACTGTTTTTCCTTGATCAAACAGTGATTATGTATTATCAGCTGTCTGACCAGGACTGACTGGCTTTACATCAGGTCAAAGATTAATGGTATATGTCTGTTTGGCAGAATATTAACTTATAAAAATTTAATTTAAAATTAAATTGTTCTATTTTGTAAGTACAGTGTTACATATACTGGCACTCTGCCAGATTGTCTTTTAAACAGGAGATTGTTGTATGTCAGTACGAACTGGTCTAGTTAGTACTGATATTTCTTGTTCTCTGCTAAATTGATCTGTTTATAGATTTTGGAAATCTCCCCCAAGCTTGTAGAACCTTGTATCTGGTTCTTTCATTAGAAATATGTTTACACCAATATGTTTACACCAAATACAACCTGTATTGTGTACCTGTATTTTCTCTGCAATATTCTAGATGTGTTTTGAGTTGGTGTGGTATATAGGGTTGACTTTGCTACATTGGAGCAAATTGCATAGCTATGCAGACACTCTGAACATCTGGATATGAAGATATTTTATGCCAGTGGATGCCAAACAGACCACAGGACAGATTGTTGGCTACCGTGGACAATCTTAAGTGTTAATCACGTGGATAGGACTGTGATCAGGTCAGATTGGTTTCATTATTATACTATTGTATGAGTTATTAAGTGTATCTCAGTCGACTGTAATTATTAATTTAATTGTTAAATAAATTTATTAGGTACAACTTTTTGTCTTTTCCTGTTGCAACTTGAAAGCAACCTGTAATTGCTTCTATACTTGCCCCACTATAACAACATGCTGTGAGGTGTCATTTAGGACTGGGACATTTAGTGGGGTTTCTCCTTAAACTTTCGGTATTCTGAGTTTTCAGTGATTTTTTACCTTCTCTCTATCATTCCTCTTTCAGCCCCCAGGTATAAAGGGTTACTTTGAATTTCACAAGGAAACTGGATAGACATGATATTTTTAAAAACGTGTATGAATATAGGGATGGATTTGGGAAATATTTTAGGGTTCACAAATATACTCGGTGTCTTTTCAGGACCACCTGAATCTTCCAAAACAATGATTAGCTGCTGTTAAAACAAAATCCCAAACAAGAAGCATTACACCACTCCACACAAAATATTTTGGCCCCAAACACAAAAAATGAATGAATGAATAAAAATTTGAAGTTAAAGAAAAAACTTTAAAACAAAATTATAAAAAATAATTTTTTAAATATTTTGAACTTAGAAAAAAAAATTGTTTAATAACTTAAAAATATAAGAAAAAATACTAAAATTTTTTATAAAAAATGGGCAAAGACAATGACATTTTGCCCGCCCCAATAATTCTAAATAAAAAAAGTACTGAGACTTCAAAGAAGGTGTGACATTTAGTTGAACAATTTTAACCTTTGGATTCAATCTTGTGACCTTTGACCCTTGAAAAAGTTTTTAGCTCCTCTAACATATGGCCGAGTTTGAACTTTAAAATATCTTGCAAATTTGCAAGAAAGCAATTTTGAAAACAAAAAATTTTAAAGCTTCACAAATGTTTACATTTAAGGGCTTGAGCACTTTTACATAACTTGGGTCGATTCCTTTCAACAAGGTACTTGCAACAGTTGGTTTGAAATAGTTTTGAAACTTGTTGGAAATGGATTGGATTTTCTTTGGAAATTTGTTGGAAATTTGAGCAACGTCAGCTTAAATAAAAGTTCTTGGAATAATTAGGTAGTCCAGAAAAGGATTTATAGATCCCAGCTTGTGCCCCCAGGGTTGTTAGTTGACAAATCTCAGATCCTGTCCTCGTACCCAACCAATGCCCCCACGTGATTGAAGTAGTCTTTCAGTAGTCATCAACTGATATTTGTCCTCCTTCCTGTAGTTGTCATTTGGTACATACACCACCTGTTCATTTTGTAGGGCCGCTACATCATTTGCTGGGGTTGGCGCCCTGTCTGCCCCATCCTGGTGTGTCCTCAACATGTTGTGCAACACCACACATGTAAACACAATGTCTCTGACAACCTTTGGCCTTTGCTTCATGGTAACTATAGCTATGTCATGGTTAGCAAATTTATAATAAAAATAGCAGAACTCATTAATTCATCTTAAACTCAATAAATTGTTTGTTCAGGAAGCAAAATACCCATTTCTTTGGTTTATTGTTTCAGAAAAATTAAATATTTCAGATCTTTTTTCCAAATTATGGTTACTACTGTCTGAATATATTACAGGGTTTAAGTGCATAATGCACACATACAGAACATTATTATCCATGATAATAACCAAGACATTAAAACAATAGTTACAATTCTGCTCGTGCTTGAGTGTTAGATTTTGAAAGCTAGTTTCTGATTGTTCAATGGTACATGGACTCGACGAATCAGAAGAGATATGAAAAGCAATGACAGTACTGATTACACTATGGCTGCCGACGTAAATCCTCTAATATATGTTGAAAACAAGGGAAATATATGGGAATATATCTTATTTTGAATGTTTCTGGACGAACAGACCGTCAACTTGCTAGAGTACATCAAGTAAAATAAACTCACTTTCGCATCTTTTTCATCTATTTCTATGAGGTTATATGTATGTCGTCGCTTCCGATAGTAGATGAATTTCTTCAGTAGGGAGTTGTTTTGACTGTTTCTTCTGCAAAACCATATGCAGAAGACGAGTTAAAAATTCGACAAAACAGCACAGAGATCTTGCGAGAATACCCTATTCTCACGAGAGTTACTGTTAGCTGGATGCATAAAATAAAATAAGCCCACTTTCATGTCTTTTTCATCTATTTCTATGAGGAAATGTTTACATCGTCGCTTCCGATAATAAATGAATTTCTTCGGTCAGTGGTTATTTGACTGTTTCGATTGGCTACCAAAAAAGACACAGGACTCCCGGTCCGAGTGGAGACAAATTTTTCTGACTTGACCATATATTTGCCGCCCTCGGGCCCCCATTCTGCAGTGAATTTCCCACACTGACTCTGAGACTTTGGTTGCCGCAAATATTGGTCCATGTGAAGGCCTCTTGGCTCACTGGACTTGGATTGGTAACCCTCAATCAGTACCAAATTAAGGTTTTTACAGTTTCTTACATAACAAGTCTTCTGGTGACCAAAGCATGGAAACTTTACCAACTGGTTGTGTCCTGTGGCCCACCCAAGGGTTGTCTATCTGTGAAGTAGGTGAATATTCTAGATCTGGGATGTGACTCCATCATATGAAAGCTCGCACCACCCGGACTGTCACACTGTGATTTTGATCCTCACTAATGAGTTAAAAGAATCTGGTTCCAGCTGGTCTTTTCAGTTTGGAAACTTTGCTCTTTTTCTGCTGGTCCAGTGGCAATACATCCCGGGCAGACTGAGGAACATATAAAGAATCAGAAGCTTATGCAGTGCTTGGTTGAGAGAAAACTGGTTCCGGTCCAGTGTCCACGTAAAGGTTTCCAAGAGGAGACGACATGTCCATTGATTGAGTGGTTGCTTGAATAGTTTCAGTACCATCCAGGCCAGATGCTGGGCCAACTTGGCTGGTAGATATTGAAGTTTAAAGAAACAGGTTCTTGCTGAGAGTGAGGTGGATGAGCAATTGGTCTCTTTACCTGAGATAGTTGGTTTGGGAAATGAACAATGACACATTGTGATAAGTGCCTGCAATCTTGCCATTCTCAGTGACCATTTTTCATCCAAAACCTGCAACTGTTGACGAAATAAAGGTTGAGACAGAGCATACTGAGCAGAGAATTAGATTGTTGTATAGAAGTATAGAAGAGGGCTGATCCAGCCCTTCATTATCAACAGAAGCAAGAACCATTTTGCCAGAAGGGTCAGTAAGAGAGTCTTTTTTCTTTTCATTTTCTTTTCTAAGTTAAACGTTGGTGTAGATATCTATGCAACTTGATCCAGTGTAAGGGCTTGACAGTACTCACAACTGTCCTGTTTTAAGACACTTGGATTGTTACCGTGACCCTTCTATCTGTATCTGGCACAACGTTGGTGTTGATCAATAATTGCCATTATATGCTCGCAGGCTCCTATTTGCTTCCAGGTGAGACTATGATAACACAAAAGTTAAATGAACATAACAGGAAACACAAACAAAACACTGACGAATATATAAAGTATCCACTAGTTTAAAATATTTCTAAAAAATTGACTTTAAAATCTGCACCAAACGAAAAAGATGCTACAATGTCTTCTCCCATTAGTAAGTGAGGCAGGAAATGGGGGACCTGGTGAGTGGAGTACACTATACCGGTCCTGGTGGAGGTGAAACTCTTTTTCTGGTGTTTGGTAGGACCGGCTGGCGCCTGAGTATAGCAATTGTCTGTTAGGTAAGATGTATTAATGCAATAAAATGGTGAAAATTTATGGTATTTACCCTGGGTATCTACAGGATGCACCAGTGTATTGGGAGGTCCTGCATTGACTCCTTCCTGGTGTCTTACTGATATGCTCCAACCAGGCCCATATGTCCCCACAGAGTTGTGTTCTATATTGTACCTCATGGGGCCAACAGAGTCATTCATGTGGGAATCATCTGAAACAAATGAAAACAAGGAAGTATGAGTGCAAAATAACATATTGGTGCATGAACAGAAAGACATGTAAATTAACCAATCAAGATCACTGATGTAATAATCTAATTGTGACAACTGATCATTGGTGTTTGTTTCCCACTTGGATGGCTATTAAATCTCAAAGAGTAATTGATACTTTACTAAAACATAATACATATAACTTGTGCTTACTGATATTTATCCATAAGAAACTACAGCTAAATTTGCCAAAACAAAGAAACAACAGAATTTAGGGAACAAAGTTGTGCTGAGTAATATTTTCAAACATTTTTCAAACAGCAAAACTGACCATCTGAAATTTTAGTCTTATGTAGTTTCAAGAATCAAATGGTAATATGCTAAAAACATCGCTGTTGAAATGCACTATTTTATACATCATTAAAAACAATAACAGTCTAAGCATAAAGTTGAAAGTCCACAAATTGTACTTATATAGTCATGGTGTCTTGATAATATTAACGCACAAGGACTGACGTCAGTCTTGTATGTCTCCTTTTTCTCCCAAGTTGGATACATATGCCAACTCAAGAGACTGTTCTGTTTTTCTGGTGAACTTTACGTTGCAATTTGCGGCAGTTTCATGTGGTCACTAATTTACAATGTGTTTTGAAAAATTCTAACTAAACAATGTCCCGATGTCTTTGCTATTCTTCTGCCTTATAGAAAAAGATCTTTGCGTGAATTTCTCTTTTTCACACACATACCCTAGTTTGAAAGTATTATTTTTATTGGATTAGCGATGTTAAGGGTTCTCCAATGACATAATTGGAGTTTTGTACTTTTTTCAATGAAAACATACTGAATATTTGAAATTCTTAATTTTAGGGCGTGGCTGTAGTGCAGCAAACCATTCTGTAGAAAATATGCTACAGTATAACTGTTTGTCTCTGTATGAGCGTTCAAATTTGACCTGAGGATATTGCAGTGAGTCATTAAATATTCCACATTTAAATATGAAAAAATTGTCTAAAATAAGAGCAATGACAAAAAAATAATAATAAAAGTTGAGTTTTATTAAATAATTCAAGTGTAAATATTGATTTTATGAGCAATGCAATATTTGTCAGTGAAATAAGCTTGTAAAGATATAATTATTTAGTCTTCATTCTCAAATTTACAAGATGCAAGTCTGGTTTAGGATTGGAATACAGCAAATAAATGCTGCTGTACTATAACATTTATTCTCGAATGCGGTAAATCACTGTACTCCAACCACATTGTTTACTTTAACCCTGGAAAAAATAGCCCTGGAAAATGCTGGGATGTAAGAAAAATCAACATATCCCTAAAACTACTCAATGCACATTATTCAAATAAACAGCTTCAGAAACACTGATAAGTTGACTTTAAAATGATATTAGTGTTAAATTAAATAAAAACCACGTAAATTGATTTTCAACCAAATTCCAACAACATGGTGGGTGTCACACATGTTCATATTTTCTAAATATTTTAAAAAGTGCTTTGCCCATATAAAAGTCTTAATACTGACTGCAAAGATATTCAATCAATGTTTGTGCTTGTCTTTTTAACCATTAAAATCCATCAACAGATCACAGAAAAAATTTAAATTGAACTTTATATTTTCCCCATTTTACCATCTCAGCTGTGTTTAACAATTTTGGAATATATTGGTCAATACACAACCAACGTTCCTCCTAGATGATACATACAAGAGATGTGGTTTTATCAGAGGCTGTTATTTTCCAATCTCATCTGCTAAGGGACAAAACTAATTAATATCCTGAAAATAGTCTGATCTGAAGTGGTCTTATCAGATGCTAAATTATTTTGCTATCTTACCTCCTAAATTGCAAAATTACCTTTGGCAGACTACATCCATTGTCTGTGCCCAGTGGCTAAAAGTTAGATATTTCTGTAATTTACTGAATCTATGATTTATAATGTCTTTGTTAATTTTGTTTAGTAAGGTTCATTAGTTTTATTTTCTGGTGACCTTTTCTGGCACCACCAATAATAAAATATTGAAATGTTAACAATAGTTTTATCAGGTAAGTAAATTCAAGAATATGTTATTTTATTTTACATATAATAGTGAGCATGATGCTTTATCTCGGTTGTCTAAACATTTTACCAAACAGACATTAACTTATTTTTCTTGAAGAATACTTTATTGAATGATTATTTGACATTTTACCCTGCCTGACAAAAACTTCCAACAAACATCTCAAAGTCTTTACCTATGTATATTGATGATTTATCATTAACATCAACTCATCAATCCATTTGTTATAAATTGTCTACAATTTTGTTCATGCAATTTTAAGAGTTGAATCCATCTCCAATAGAAAGCATATTTTTCAAGACTATTTGAACAACTCAAGCATTATTGTCTTAGATCTTTCATATCTGAATATCACATTTTTTATTCAATTAATATAAATAATTTAAAATAGATCCTTTTTGTAGGTTGGGAGTTCGTAGAGCATACACAGCAATGGAATGTAAGATGCTTTATATGGGTTAGAGGTTTCTCTCATAACAATCGAGGTATTTGTTAATAGATTTTGAAACACCTTCCATGAGTATGTGTGTGTGCATTATTCACATTTTTAAATCAAGCTCAAAATCTCATTCAGTTATGAAGATATCTTCACCACATTTGTAGAGAATGTTTATGGCTGTGAAAAAATGTATTTGTAAAAATGATAATACTCATTTTAAAAACATGGCCGCCACAGCCAATTGTTGGAAAATCATTGATATGTTCTAAAATTTAAAATATTGCAGCTAGCTGTGTCAGATATGCGCAAAATGTAAATAGCTATGAAAGCTTACCTGAGAGTAATTTTGACCTTGTTTTTAAACCAGAACAGCTGTCATATCACATATTTTATGTCAATTAGGAAGGGGCATATCAAAAAGCCCTAATATCTCCCCTATCATTTTACAACATTTCGTGGATTCTGTATACTTCTTACAAATTAAGTTGTTCCTAAGATTTTCCCAAATCTCAATTTTGTTGCCCATTTGATTGTGCCTGCAGGCTGGGGTTCTTGCTTGCCAAGGTTGGCTATTTTTTGTTTTATGCAGAAATTCAAGAAATTCTCACACTGTTTCCAAAATGGGTTTTTGTGTTTTTCACAAAAGTTTAAGATGCCCCCCCCCCCCCCCCCCCCCCCCCCAAAAAAAAAAAAAAAATAATGGCAGAAAAACGATATTTGGCAGAAAGTGCTAGATGACTCTGAGTCATATTTCATATTTCCCCAAAATCACTCTACCTTGCACCATTCCGGAGATGAATGAGTTTTTGGTGTTTTACGCAGAAATTCAAGATGGCCACAAAAATGGCAGAAAACAAATATGGCAAAACCTGTCAGATGACTCTCTACATACCCTGTTTGGCAAAAATTTAATCAAAATCGCTCTATCTTACATTGTTTCCGAGATAAATGAATTTTATGTGTTTTATACAGAATTTCAAAACTGCCTGGAAAACGATTTCTGGCATCAAGTGCCAGATGGCTTAGAGTACCCTGGAGGTGAAAAGTTTTGCCAAAATCATTCTATCTTGCACTCTTTCCAACATTCCCAACCCCCCACAAAAACCAAGAATGGGATTATATATTTTATTACATTCAATAAACATGTACTACTAAAATAGTTGTATGGCTACATCATAATGTACTCATATACAGTATTGGGTAAACATGAAAAATTAAGTAACCATCAATAATAGTAAGACACAGTTACAACTAAAAAAAGGACCAGGTGCATGACTATCAAAGTTACAAGACAAGGAGCCAAGCAGACCAGGTCAAATATGTCTAAAAGGTCACAATAAAACTCAAGGTCATGAGGTTAAATGCTAAAGGACCCAAGATCTAAAACCCTTGGTTCACGAGGACCAGCAAAATCACAAGCCTATCCCACCAGAGGCCTAAGGCCCAGCCAGGCTGTATCCGAGCGAACCAAGGGAATGTTTTAAAGCAAAGGTCAAATATTAGGCCCCAAGGTCATATCAATAACAGGGAGCCCCAAGATACTAATGAGATCAAGCGACAAAGGACAAGCTGTGTCCAATGAAAGGGGAAGTAAATGGTTTGGCAAGCAATGAGAAATATAACAATATATCTATGAATATATATGTACATACGTACCCAACCCCCCATAACAGAAGCGTCTGGAGGTGAAAAGTTTTGCCAAAATCATTCTATTTTGCACTCTTTCCAAGACTAGTGCATTTTTTTCATTTTACATAGAAATTCAAGAAACTCGCCAAAAATGGTGCAAAATCGGCAAATCAAAATGAATGTTCTGTACTTAATAGTGAGCAATTGGGTGTTTGTTCTCATTAAAATTGGTTAATTATTGAGTATTTGAGAAGCATTTTAAACATGTGGACACTAGATTTAAACCAATGTTTATGTTTAGTGTCACATAAATTTGGGTGTTTCTTCCCAGTCTACAAGCTTATGAGGTTTGGAGAAAGAATAGACTTCGTTCAACATTTGGAGATTTATTTAGTTACACCACTACCCTTGTTAACATGCACTTTATGATTAACCTTAACTACATGACCTGTTGGTATCAGGTTAATTGCACACATTTTTAAGTTAAGGTAACCCTAACTGCATGTATTTGGTTAGACTATTCTACACCCTTACCCTTGTTAATTTTTTGCACTTTCAGATTAACCTTAACCACGACCATCTATTGACTAAATGTCTGGGAGTTGAAGTTAAGGTAACCCTAACTGCATGAACTATGTTAGACTACCATCTATGTCCTTACTTTCTACACTATGTACATTGAACTAGAACTAGTTAAAATCAGCCAAACGTCAAACTTAGTGTCTGTATGTGTAGTGAATTTAGTTCAGAAGGGATTGGAATGTCCTGGCCACAGAGCCAGCTGCAGCCGGGGTCTTCACCAAGTATCTCCAAATGGCGTCAGAACGCCAGCCTCCATGGGTTTTAATGTGATCCAGGTTGACGTCATTGTCGAAAGCCCAGCAAGCTCCTGACCTTCTGAAGGTGTGGTAGCCATATTCCCCTGGTGAAAGACCCAGGGATTTTATGGATTTCCTGAGGACAGAGCGAACCTTGTGTGCAGTTAAAATGCTGGGTGAGCCCTGGGCCGAGACTAGAAACAGGGGCCTGTCATGATCAGAGACGTTTCTGGACACTATTTTCTTGAGGGCCCTGACAGGGCAAATCCTGGCATCAGACAATTCTGACAATTGTACTATGTGTGATTGTCCTGAGATCTGCATACTTTTTGAGCATTTTGTTATCACGTGAGCCCCAGGGGGGGGCCCATATTATGTCCCCATGCATCAAGAATCGTGATGGTGAGAATCCTGCTTTCGCTGATGGTACCAGGGTGGAAAGGCGGTAGAATCCGAAGAAGCCCATCAGAAAAATTGCCTTGTACACCTCCCTGTCTGTGGTGTGGTCCAGAGTCTGTACTAACAGTCGCAGTTGAGTAATGGACAGGATGCCTTTAATCTTGAAGGAAAGTGGGGTGTTGTATGCTACAGCCCTAATGGCCAGCTTGACAAGGTGATTTTCCAGAATGCTTGTGTCCATGTGGAAAATGGAGAAAAAATGACGCAAAACTGTCACGTGATTCGTGAGGGTAGGGGCCCTCAGGCCCTGCTGGGCTAGGTATTCCAGAAACAGAGTAACTGACTTCAGAGCATCTGGCTTATCTTGACGTGTGTGAACGAGAAAGGCTAAGTACGATCTAAACTTCAGGTTGTAAGCTGCCAGAGTACGCGGTCTGAATGCTCTGTTAACCCTTGCGCTGAAGTCTGCTGACAGCTTATCCACCACTGTGTTACCTGTAATGTAGATGAAAAGCTACGTTTATTATATGTTAAAATCTAGTTGTAACCATTCAATGTTAATGTCATGCCATTGACAGGCTGATAAAAACTGTACAACACTGCTATTTGAGTATTTAAAATGAGACCATCTGGAAAGAACGTCAGCATAAACATTGCAGACACCTTTAATATGTTTAACAATTAACTTAATGTTGTATTGTGCCTTGATCAGCCAGAGTGTACGAGCTGTGGCCGCCAGGAAGGGGTCACGACTGCTGCCACTGTTTAACACACTCACCACAGCAGCATTGTCGCAGTGAACTGTCACAGAAGAATTAGCCCACGATTCTCCCCAAAGTCGCAGCGCGACCATGACGTTGAGCATTTCGAAGTGCACAATTGTGAGGGAGAGCCTATAACAGTGGGGTATTTCACAATGGTAAACTTGGCCGTCCACGAATGCACCTATCCCTGTGAGGCAAGCATCGACGTAAAGTTCTGTGCTGACGTGGCTGCGTTCGTGGATCTTAGTGATGCCGTTGAATCTGTGCATAAACGACCTAAACCACTGGATGTCTCTGAAGAACGCGTCCCTCAGCTTGATATGTCCGTTGTGGGGGCAATTTCTGCAGGACCTGCAGGATCTGGTTGACAAAAAGCCTGGAGGGCTCTATGCACTTGTGTAGGTAAAGTAAGTGCCCCAGTAATTTTTGCAAACCTTTCCTGGATGCGTGCGTTCTTGCGGCCCACCAGTCATATAGCTGCTTGACCTGTAGCATCTTCTCTGGTGGTATTGTTAACGTCATCGTGCGCCCGTTTATGCCGATCCCCAAACATGTGAGTTCTTGGGTAGGCGTTGCGACCTTGTCTGCATTGATGGGTAGACCAAGTGACGTGATGAGGTTCTTTAAAGATAAGAACACGCTGTTTGCTGTGTTCGGGAGGGCGACTCCCACTACGTCGTCCAAGTAGGCGCATGTCCAGTGGCCTTCTTTTCCCAGGAGGTGTGTGACGCTATCTGTGACTAATTGGCACGCGGACGCACCTGTTTTCAGGCCAAAGGAAACGCTGACGTCGACGTAATGAGCCCCCCTCCATGACAGTCCGAGCACTGGAAAATCCCGGGGGTCTGTCCTTAAATTATGATAAGCTCTAGAGCAGGGACTGGTCACCAACTGTGAGTATCTGTTGCACTATGTGGTCAATGGTGGGGTACTTCAATGAGCAAGTATTTCCATCAAAGTGATTGTCTGCGATGCAACTATTCACACTGTCACCCAGAGGCCAGGATAGGTCCACGATCAGCCTACGAGTCAAATCTGGCTTGGGGCGCGTCATCATGGGGGAGGTATGCATCTGCGCAAAGGAGGCGTTTTGAAACTGTTGAGTTCTGTAGCAATGTAGGCATCTACAGCTTCTGGGAACTTATTTGCTGACGCGTGGTTATCCACCTGTTGATTGTAGTTGAAGTTTCCATAGTCCACACCCACAGGAACCCGAATTGTAGGTAGTCTACCACTCTGCTATACTTGTAGTTGGCCAGTAACGACCTCCACAAAGGGATGTTTAACTGTGACACGACCTGGACCCGAGCCCCCAAGTAATTAGGTTTGTTGTGCTTTGATACTTCTTTGTGGGCCAGTTGCATCCAGTGTGTCATGTCTGTGTGTTCAATTATTTGGCAATCCTGTCGTGTACTAATAGCCAGGTTCTTTGTGAACGTTATCCCCCACTGAGTGTGGAGGCCGTGGTTGGCTGTCGCTTCTAATAAATTGGTGACCTCTATTGAGCTGTCGTTTAAGGTTGCCCCCTCATAAATAAGCCTGTTGTTGCTATTGACGTTTGAGTTGACGCCGTCGAGCAGACTGTCAGACAGGTTGGTTGGTTGAGCACTCGTGTCACTTAATGAAATTTGTAAATCTGGTACACTCTGGCTGAGCGAGCAGTAGGGGGTGAAAGATTCAGTTAAGCCACCTGGAACGAACGCGTCCAGTGTGTCCTCGTAGCTGCTGAAATGCTCTTCCACCCCAATAGCCCACACTTCTATTTCACTTGAGTAATCAAGTTGTAACTCGTGTCACTGATATGGCAGTACGAGCTGGTGTTAATTAAAGCTGACATGTCATTGTACCCACTGACTGTGGATATATCTTGAACTGTTTTAATTGGCGTGAGGTTAATTACACTGGCTTGTTGCTCTTCGTTGTTAGCCGTTAGCTTTTCATCCGTCAACATATTGGACACGACTTTGCCTGTTGTGTCCCTATTTACAAAACTTGAATCATGAAAGAATGCAGATTTTCCTGGTACATCTCTCCCACCTGTCACCAAGCCCGTTGTTTCTGTGCGACACACAAGATGGCTACATTCCTTTGTGTGCCTGGTAAATTCACAATTGTTGTCCAATTTGCACCATTTGCAGTTGCAGTGTATGTGCTTCAAGAAGGCTTGGATGTAATGAGGCTCAGTGGAAGTGAGGGAGACTACCTGGGTTTTAAATACGCTGTTTCTCAGAGGACTGGTTGGCCATACGTTTGGCCCTATTGCATTTCTCCTCGGGTGGGGGTAGTGACGCTTCACAGCCCTGTGACATGCAAAGCATGCATGTTTGTATGTGATACGACCTTCCACGTGGTCCCTGCTGTGGTTGCAATTTCCCTTATTAAAATGTTTACAGATTCGAACCTGATCCTCGCTATTGCTGTTGCTTTGGTTTTTCAGCGCCCTCTGAGTGAATCTCTGTCTTATCCTGTCAATCTGTGTTAGGTCCCCCCATGTTGCATGCCCCCTCTCGATTTCAGTTAGGACAGCAGCGTGTGCCCTCTTGGCGGTTGCCCAGTTCAACTCCAGGGCATCTTGCATTAAGTGACCTTGGTATTGTAGCATATGTGTCCTGACATGTGGATCACTCTCCTCCAGAATGCATCTTGAGAAACCTTGCACCCACTGGTACACATTGATATCTTCGTATGTGGGCATCTTCAGGTTATCCCCCACTGCACAAAATTTGTGTGGCCAGTATATGTGTTTTTTGACCTTCTGGTCACCTAGCCGATACCTCCCTGATTTTAACTTGTTAGACGTACCTGTATCCTCATCTCGTGCCATGTCTTCATAATGCCTCCGCCGTTTATCCACCTCTGCTTGCACTCTGCTGTCATGTTTTAAGTGTTCTAGGGAGGGCAGGGAACGCGCCCGATAACTGGCTTGGCCTGTGTGGTGACTGTTTGAGGGGCTGGCCCTCCTTGGGGAGCTGTGAGCTGAGGGTTGCGAGAGCAGTGATAAACTTGTGCCACCTTTATTTTCCTGTTGGTCTAACCTTCTTTCTAAATCATTAAATTTGTCCATCATCGAGCCGAGTCTTTCCATGACGTCTGCGTTCGTTGGTTGTTTGCGTTTTGTCCCTTTGTGAAGAGCTGCGTTTTCCGATATGGACTTCGGGTTTGTTTTGCTACCACTAATATGCATCTACATTGCCGAGGTCCATGACCTGTTGGCTGACATTACTACTCACTGTTTCTTTGTCCTTCTTTGCTTTTGAACGCGGGCAAGAAGCTCCCACTGGGGGCTTGTGCCTTTGCTTGCATCTCACACAAGCTATCTTTCCTCGTGTATTATATCCAGTGGTAGACATATTTGTGTAAACACTAAAAGGAAAAGTTCTGTAGATCCAATTTTTTAAAAACACTGTTGCCTGTTAGAATTCAAATTTCAAACTGGCCAACGATGGCCACTGATATGAAAATGAGGCTAATAACTTAAGTGACCACTAGGAGGCCTTAAGGTAGGCCCGTACATACACGCTTCCCAGACTGAGTGCTGTTGCTACCGCTCGTACTCACCATTACACATTAAAATTGGTTTATTATTGAGCATTTGGGAAGTATTTTAAACATGTGTACACTATAAATTTAAACCAATGTTTATGTTTAGTGTCACATAAATTTTGTACAAAATGTAAGAAATGCCAAAATGTCAGCTAGTTATATGTTATTTATATTTTACCAACTTGTTTTCTCTATCTTGTTATGTCGTCTGTAGACTTTTAAAACGGAAACCCAACATAAAATATTTTAAAAATAAACTAGACCAAGGATGCATCTGTGGCCAGATGCAAAATGTATCTGCCGGCAAAGGCAAAAGTAGCTATTACTCAGCTATGCCACGAGCTAGAGGTCTGAAATTTTACTATGTTATAGCTGACCCAAAAGTAGGTGAATAACATATTTGCAGAAAATTCTCTAAATGCAATAGTTTTCAAGTTACAAGTGATTTTACTCATGATGGAAGTTAGTGAAAAGTCCAAAGGTAGCTATTACTCACTTAGCTATTGAGATAGACACCCAAGTTACTCACCATGTTGTAGCTATGGAAAAAGTAGCTGAATAACATATTTTAACAAAATGCTCTAAATGCAATACTTTTCAAGTTATAAATGATTTAGTGTTGAGTAAGAACTTCAAAGTAGCTATTACTCAGCTATGCAATGAACCACAGGTCTGGAGTTTTACTATGTTATAGCTGACTCAAAATAGGTGAATAACATATTGAAACTAAACTAGAGGTCTGAAATTTTACTATGTTATAGCTGACCCAAAAGTAGGTGAATAACATATTTGCACAAAATTCTCTAAATGCAATAGTTTTCAAGTTACAAGTGATTTTACTCATGATGGAAGTTAGTGAAAAGTCCAAAAGTAGCTATTACTCACTTAGCTATTGAGATAGACACCCAAGTTACTCACCATGTTGTAGCTATGGAAAAAGTAGCTGAATAACATATTTTAACAAAGTGCTCTAAATGCAATACTTTTCAAGTTATAATTGATTAAGTGCATGATTTCATTAATTTTAATGCATTAAAATTATATAAAAAATTCATAAAAAAACTTTAGCATGTGAAAGCTCTCCAAAATGTAGGTGAATGAGTTATTTGAGAAATACTGCCTATCTGCAATCCTTTTAGAGATAATAGGCATTTAATCATTTTGAGTAGGTGAGTAATTACCTACGGGTCTGGAACTTCACCATGTGAAAGCTCTCCCAAAAGTAGATGAATGAGTTATTTGAGAAAAATTGGCTATCCGCAATACTTTTAGAGATAATTCTCATTTACTCATTTTGAGTAGGTCATTAATTAGCTATGGGTCTGAAACTTCACCAACTAAAAGCTCTCCCAAAAGTAGGTGAATGAGTTATTTGAGAAAAATTGGCTATCTGCAATTCTTTTAAAGATAATTCGCATTTACTCATTTTGAGTAGGTGAGTAATTAGCTATGGGTCGGAAACTTCACCATGTGAAAGCTCTTCCAAAAGTAGGTGAATGAGTTATTTGAGAAAAATTGGCTATCTGCAATACTTTTAAGCGATAAGCCACCTGCCAAATATGAAAGAAATGTGGAAAGAAATGTGGACTGTAGGTCGCTAACAAGCGATATTCCACATTTTAGACATTTTTGTCTACCACAGGCCTAATTTAGACATAAACCCTACCAAAAAGATAGGGTGGCGAGTCCTGTAGCATACCAAGCCACCTGCCAAATATGAAAGAAATGTGGAAAGAAATGTGGACTGTAGGTCGCTAACAAGCAATATTCCACATTTTAGACATTTTTGTCTACCACAGGCCTAATTTAGACATAAACCCTACCAAAAAGATAGGGTGGCGAGTCCTGTAGCATACCAAGCCACCTGCCAAATATGAAAGAAATCTGGAAAGAAATGTGGACTGTAGGTCGCTAACAAGCAATATTCCACATTTTAGACATTTTTGTCTACCACAGGCCTAATTTAGACATAAAGCCTACCAAAAAGATAGGCTGGCGAGTTCTCTAGCATCCCAAGCCACCTGCCAAATATGAAAGAAATCTGCAAAGAAATGTGGACTGTAGGTCGCTAACAAGCAATATTCCACATTTTAGACATTTTTCTCTATCACAGGCCTAATTTAGACATAAAGCCTACCAAAAAGATAGGGTGGCGAGTCCTCTAGCATACCAAGCCACCTGCCAAATATGAAAGAAATCTGGAAAGAAATGTGGACTGTAGGTCGCTAACAAGCAATATTCCACATTTTAGACATTTTTGTCTACCACAGACCTAATTTAGACATAAAGCCTACCAAAAAGATAGGGTGGTGAGTTCTCTAGCATACCAAGCCACCTGCCAAATATGAAAGAAATCTGGAAAGAAATGTGGACTATAGGTCGCTAACAAGCAATATTCCACATTTTAGACATTTTTGTCTACCACAGGCCTAATTTAGACATAAACCCTACCAAAAAGATAGGGTGGCGGGTCCTGTAGCATACCAAGCCACCTGCCAAATATGAAAGAAATCTGGAAAGAAATGTGGACTGTAGGTCGCTAACAAGCAATATTCCACATTTTAGACATTTTTGTCTACCACAGGCCTAATCTAGACATAAAGCCTACCAAAAAGATAGGGTGGCGAGTTCTCTAGCATACCAAGCCACCTGCCAAATATGAAAGAAATCTGGAAAGAAATGTGGACTGTAGGTCGCTAACAAACAATATTCCACATTTTAGACATTTTTGTCTACCACAGGCCTAATTTAGACATAAAGCCTACCAAAAAGATAGGGTGGCGAGTCCTCCACCATATCAAGCCACCTGCCAAATATGAAAGAAATCTAGAAAGAAATGTGGACTGTAGGTCGCTAACAAGAAATCTCTTCGGACGCGGACGATGATGAATCCATATTATCCCCGCTCCGCGCCGGGGATACAAATATTGACCAAATTAAATACTACTAGGAAATCAAAGGCTATGTTAAGAACAAAGTTGGACCCTCCCTGATCGTGATTGACAGTTAGGGGGGCACACTTCAAAAATTACTCAAGTGTTTCATGATGAAATTAATTGAAATTTGGAAAATTGAATTGAAAGTAACGCTGGGAAATCAGGGCTTTGTTAAAATCCCTGTAAAGTGCTTAATATTTCCTTGATTTTATTAAGACAACAACCAAATTGTCCATTATTATATGTAGAATACTCGTTTATAGATAATTAGACTGGAAACCTAACATGATATATCTTAAAGGTAAGAGACTTTAAGATATTGAGGTACTAAATCTATATAAAAAATCTCCCAATTAAGTAACACTGGGAAATCAAGGGCTTTGTTAAAATCCCTATAAAATGCTTAATATTTGCTTGATTTTAATAAGACAACCACCAAATTGTTTATGATAATGTTTAAAATACTCGATTATAGATTATTTATCTGGAAACTTAACATATAAGATATTGAAAAGTAAGATATTAAACACCAACATCCACGGAAAAAATCTCCCAATTAAGTATCACTGGAAAATCAAGGGCTTTGTTAAAATACCTGTAAAATGCTTAATACCTGACAGATTTTAATAAGACAACCACCAAATTCTTCATTATTATGTGTCAAATGCTCATATGTATATTTTGCAATTTTTTATGCGAATTTCCGTTTCTGTCACGGAATTCCATCACTTTTCTGTGTTTTAGAAACCAATAATGAGCAATTGAGCGTTTGTCTCATTAAACTTGGTAAATTATTGAGCATTTGACAGGAATTTTAAACAAGTGGACTCTAGATCTAAACCAATATTTATGTTTGGTGTCAGATAAATTTTGTACAAAATATAAGAAATGCCAAAATGTATTACACAAGTCTAAGTTTTAATTATCAATATCTGACACTAGTAATTTTAATAATTATGTCTTAATGTAATTTCTGGTAACTTGGTAATATTTTAGATGGAAGAATCATTTTACATGATTTTAAATTAAATTCACTTTTATATATCTTATTTATCTTAAGCCTTGGGCAAGTCTAATTACCCCACTCCTGGCACAGACCATAAACAAACAACCTTCAGATTTCAACAATGAGAACACAGTTATGCTTGTTTAACACATGCTGTGTTGTAATTAGTTCTTATTTCTAGTACTGAGTTCCCTGTATGTGTTCTGCATATCTCAATGTGCCTGCTCTGTTTTATTTAGCGATTCCATATATTTACTGAAACTTGATTTGAATAAAAATGTGTACAAATGTTGACAGAAATGTAAATATACAAACTAGGTACATTTTCCATGGAATTTGGCCCTCAGTATCTTACTTTTAAGATAGCTTATGCAAAGTTTCCAGTTAAATTATCTGTAGACGAGCATTCTACACATAACAATGAACAACCTACTAGTTGGCTCATTAAAATCTGTCAGATATTAAGCATTTTACAGGGTTTTTAACATAACCTTGGATTTCCCTGTGTTTTTGGGTGATATTTTCCTTGGAATTTGTCCCTCAATATCTTACTTTCAAGGTATCTTATACAAAGCTTCCAGTTAAATTATGTATAGACGACCATTCTACACACAATAATGAACAATTTGGTGGTTGTCTCTTTAAATAAAGCAAATATTAAGCATTTTATAGGGATATTAACAAAGCCTTTGATTTTCCGAATCCAGGAAAAAAGGGGCCCAGGAAAAAAGGGACCTAGAAAAAAGGGGCCCAAGAAAAAAGGGGCCCAGGAAAAAAGTGGCCCACAGTTTTTGGAAAAGGGGAAAAAAGGGGCCCAGTATTTTTTTCTAATTTTTGTTTGTGATTATGCCTTAAGATTTATTAATATTACGTAATATGACTAGAAATTTCCTTCATGCAACAAACATTTAACAACAAACATTTAACAAATTTTTCAAACTTTATTATGTTTTAACCTACTTTAAAGGCTTCAAATTTGTAATTGCATGCATTGAAGTGCGTGGGTAGATGCATTGAATTGCTTAGATTGTTTAATGGGGGCTATATGAAAGGGATTGTACATGAAAATCCCCAGATTGAAAATCCCCGGATTGAAAATCCCTGGAAATCTGCACACCCATAGAAAACCCCCAGATGGGACTTAGTAAATCCCCAGATCAAAAATCCCTAATACAATACAATTGACAAATGTATTGTTACATTGTCTCTTCAAACCAATTGTATGGTACTCCCTTTTCTTTTTTATTATTCATTGATTAAATAAACCACTTTTAACTGTAGTCTTTAATCTACCTCTTGCATGTGGCTTCTAATTAACCATATTAGATTTGTAGCCCTCTTTGGATTGATGTATTAGAGAACTATTTTATAACTGTGTTCTTTAATCTACCTGTATGATGTGTGGCCCTAACTGTTAATTGCTATCAGGGAAAGTGGCTTTTATTTGTCCCATTGTCTATAGATAGATAGGCTGATTCTTTCTTTGATAACTGCTTAGGAAGGATGTTGAAAGACTAACTCAACATTTAAGCACTTTCATGTATGCTATGGAACCCATTCAAACACCTTTAAGGGTTGATAATATTACAGGCATCTTAAAGGAGCTTTTAAACCTACTCAGAAACTAATTCTATCAAAGGAAATGTTAACAGCAATTTTTAAAAAGATATGTTTTTAAATCATGTTAAAATCTTAATATTCAGTGCAGCAATATACCAAACCTGAATGTATGAAAAGTTCAGTAACTCCAAATAAAGTGTACCTTATCTTTTACTCTTACTTTTAGGGATTTTTGATCTGGGGATTTTCTAAGCCCCATCTGTGGATTTTCTATGGGCCTGTAGATTTCCGGGGATTTTCCATCTGGGAATTTTCAACGTACACCATATGAAAGGGCCTTCAATTTTAAAATGCAATCCAGAGTGAATTTTGTATTCACTTAAATGTTACATGTTTGTTCTTATTATGTGCTTATTGTACTGTATGTATAATATTGTACGTTCTTGTATCTTAATCAAAGTTGATTTGTTATATAAAACTAAATAAAAGTTGGTTGATATCGCTAATGTTGTTTTATCAAAAATGAAAAAGTGGGCCCCTTTTTTCCCATTTTTCCAAAAACTGTAGGCCCCTTTTTTCCAGGCCCCTTTTTTCTTGGGCCCTTTTTTTCTAGGTCCCTTTTTTTCCTGGGCCCCTTTTTTCCGTGCACCGATTTTCCAGTGTTTTTCAATGGGGCGATTTTTTTTTGTTCAAGTTTGTGTTCAATATCTTACTTTTAAGATATATTCTGTTAGGTTTTCAGTTTCATTATCTATAAATGAGTATTCTACACATTATAATGAATAGTTTGGTTGTGGTCTCATTAAAATCTCTCAAACATTAAGAATTTATCAGTCTTTTTAACAGAGCTTATAATTTACTAGGTTTTTTCTCAAATGGCCGATTTTTTCCATAGATTTAGTCCCTCAATATCTTACTTTTAAGATATCTTATGTTAGGTTTCCAGTTTGATTATCTACAAACTAGCATTCTAAACATAATAATGGACAATTTGGTTGTTGTCTTATTAAATCAAGCAAATATTAAGTATTTTACAGGTATTTAAACAAAGCATATAAAGGGAAAAGTTGCACCTGGGTAAGGGGTGCTATTCTCCTTAGTCTGAGATAATGCCCATAAGGTCCTTTGGTTAGGATGCTGTATTGGGATGTGCTGATGAGTGTTCCAGATACAGGTGAGTGTCTGTGGGCTTCTTATACAGGATGGTGATAAGTCCCCTATCCTGACCAAATTTGACAGTTGTGTCTTGAAAGTCAATTTGAGTATAGTTCATTTCATGTGTGAACTTAATGGTCTCATGTAAGGAGTTTAGGTATTCAATGAATTTGATCAAAGAATCTTCTCCATGAGTCCAAATCATGAAAATGTCATCAATGAAGCGTTTCCATGTTAGTGGTTTGATTGGTTAACCACCCAAAGCCTTTGTCTCAAATCTGTCCATAAACAGATTAGCATAGTTAGGGGCTAAGGCTGTGCCCATGGCTAGGCCTCCCGTTTGTAGCGGTCTCCTTTGAAAGTAAAGTTCATACTGTGCAATACTAATTTAAGTAAGTCTAGTATGAAATTAACTATTGGTCCTTTTGTGGGGTCCTGTCTCAGTTTAGCCGCCACTACTAATATTCCTTCATTGTTGGGAATATTGGTATATAGGGAGGATACATCTAAAGTGCATAAAATGGCTCCTTCAGGAATAGGTCCCAGGGCTTTTATTTTATTGATAAAATCCTGAGTGTCTCTAACTAAGACTTAATTTTGGGAACATATTATTTAATATGTTCATCTACTTATTTGCTAATTCTACTGGTAGGGTGATTCACAGAACTACAGATTGGTCTGCCTGGGCCCCCTTTCTTATGGATTTTGGGTAGCATGTATAATCTTGCTTCAGTACAGTATTCTAGAGCAAGATGGCCAAAGTTTTTTTCAGATGTGAGACCTTTTTGTCTCATAACTTTTAAGGTATCTCTAACACTTTGGGCTATTTTGTCTGTTGGATCATCTGCTAGCTTAGTGTAGTATTTAGTGTCTCCAAGTTGTCTATAGCCTTCTCTAAGATAATCTGTGGTGTTCATTACTACCACAGTTGAACCTTTGTCTGCCTTTTTAATGACAATTTCTGGATTATCTGATGATTCTTTTAACCAATTCTTTGCTCTTTTGTGAGATTTGATTTTTGATTAGTCTTGACTTTGCTATTTAGGAGGCCTAATTTAAATGACCTTTGGAAAATGTCTAGAGATTGGTGTACCCTATTCAGTTTCCAGGGACTTTTATCTACAAACTTCTTATGTAGGTGTTTGTATGGGTCTGATTCCTGTTCAAGGTTATCAGCCATGAAGTTAATGAGTTCAATTTCATTGTCTGATAAATGGTCAAACATATAATTGTCATTATAGAAGTGAAACTTCAGGCAGAGTCTTCTATGAAACTCCTTAAAGTCAGGTTGTGTCAGACAGGTTGATAACTGTATGACCTTTGGGGAGAATCCATGGAGAGGCTATTTTAACCTCCTCCTTGATTTGCTCAAGAATTTGATTCATGTCAGGAGTTGCCATCATTATTAAAATGTGGAACATAGGAAGTAAGGGATGGGGGTCTGAAGTGAGATTTGCCTATCCACTATGATCCTCTTTTGCATGGAGGATTATCCGTTTTTATTCCTCCTTAAGGAGGGATCAAGAGGATTAGACTACCACTGAAGGATAAGAGAGAGATCCAAAGAAATTAAGAAGTGATGCCACGAAGGTTTTTTTTATTTATTTGGGGTTTTACGTTGCTTTCAACACAATACAGGTACATACAGTTCGTCAGTATTCTGTACTGTAAACTGCCGACCAACGGCAAGCAACTACAAGCTTTCCCACTTGAGGCTGTGCCGGGAACCGAACCACTAAGGTACGTAAAACAACTCCTTATTTTATTAATATTAATACATGATATTATATTATTTGTTGTAATAATGTGATGATAACAAACAACAACAAGAACAGTTTATTTGTTTTTGTTTTGGATCAATTTGGTTAGTCCATTTAGCAACATTTTAAGTTGCCTGTCTTGATTCTTTGGTTGTGGCCTTCTGAAAGTCTTATTCCTCTTGTCCTTATTGGGTAGAGGGGTCTTTAGCTGGAACCCAGTTTTCAGTTTTTTTTTGGGTTAATACAGGGGCTGCTGTTTTGAATTTGCTCGAAAGCGAGTCTTAAATCTCTTTAAACTGGTCCTGGTTCAGGTGGCTCTCCATCTCAGCTAATGTGCTTTGAATCTCCAGTTTACACATTGGAATACTTCCTGTTCATCTCTTCAACCCAAAGCAGAGTCAGTTCACGCTTGCATTTGGCTGTGAGCTCAATCCACTTTTTCTTGAAGTCCTCATCTGTACTGACAGGTGGGGTGCTCCTAAAGTTGCACTGTACAGGGAATGTGCCTGCCTTGAGACTGTTCTTGATCGAGTGGATGTTGGTAGCCAAGTTAAGCTTCCTTCTGTACAGAGTTTTGGCCTTTAGATACAGGAGTTTAGTGGCAGCTGCGTAGTCCCTTCTATTTTCTGGGGAAGCCGCTGGTGACTGGAGTCTCTTCCTTTTCAGTCCTTTGCCTTGCTTGGACACTTTCAGTCTATTGGCAACATCATCAAGTAGTGACACTGTTTCACTACTCATGGTGGTGGTGGGTATGAGTGTGTTGAAAGCACTGGCACTTTTCACCTCAAGGGTAGTAAATTCAGCAGACAGAGCTGTGTCACTAGCACTCTAATACCCGTAGATAAATAAGTAGATATAAGTGTTGGTGTCAGTAACTAAGTAGTTATTCCCTCTGACAACCTGCCATATATTGACCAAGATGGCTGGCAATATTTCGGAAATTATTTGCATTTTCTCATCAGAGGCTGAAGATCCATCCCACATTAGTCCTAAGGTGCATTATACCTATCCCCTATGATCCGCTAATTTGAGCAGATCATCCGCCGGATTCAGCCTCTAAATGGAGGATCAGGAGAATTAGAGCCAAAATCTCAATATTGGTGTTAAATTGGGATTAAACTGATTTAAACTTAGATTATTGATCTAAGATGTCAGTATATTCCATGAGAAAACACATAAAAGTATAAAAGCAACTTTAACTGAATCAATACTATTCCTATGTTAAGTATTGATTTGGCAGTCTTGATTGCTTTGTGAAAGTGTCTGTTGCTGTGGCTCCTGGGGCTGATGACCACATTCTTGTGTCTTGCTTTAAACGTTGCTAAGAAGTTTTACAGCCTCGTTTCTAATGTCTTTCTCCTCTAATCCCTCCACCTCTAATGGCAGGTATTTGTAGAAGGGTGTACGTGTTGTTGTCTCCTGCTTTTGTCCAAAACAAAGAGGACAGCATGCTTCTCATCTGTGTGAACTGGTCCATGACCTGCTAGTCGACCAAACATCAACCTGAACCTGCAGTGGGGCTTGTGACTTGTTGAGGCTGTAACGTGGTGTCTGTTGACCGCATGCTGATCTCCATACTGTCTGTGTCAGTCGAAGCCAAGGAAATATTGTGTGCTGTAGTAGCTGAAGCACTGGTGGCTCGGGCCTGCAATTTGAAGGCTGATGACTTGCTGAGCCCCTTGCATCTGATGTGCAACCTCAGGAATCCAAACTTGTCCTGTATCTAATTCTAACGTTCCGTCACCTCTTTTGGGGCTTGTCCAGACTTCAATTGTGTCAGCTTCCCGTAACATAAGCCTTGGACACCTTGTCAGACAGCTTGCAACTGCTGGCAAACTGCTCCCAGAGACACTCCTTCCTTGTTCAGTCCTTGAAATGTTTATCAATCTTATCATACAACTCCTTATGGTCCTTCACAAAGTCCACAATAGCCTTCTTGTCAGAATCAGTGAGATAGATGTTGGTCATGTGCCCCTTCTTGTATTGCGACTGTGATGGTCCCGCCTCTCCTCCAACAGCCTCTGTTTCAGTGTTATTTTTTCTTTCCTGGGCCTGGGCCCTCCTCTTGCGACTGTGTTTCTTACGTTCTTGCTTCCTCCTCTCTCCTTGCCTCCTCCACCCTCTGTTGCTGTTGTTGTGCTTCCTGCCTCTCTCTGGCCTCCCTCTCTTGCCTCCTCTGTGGATATCTGCTGCTGTGTACCCCAGCTTAAATGCAGGAACACTGTCAGTGGAAACTTCAAGGTTCCTCGGTCTTCTGCCTTTCTTAGGACACATTGTCAAATAATAAGCAGCAGTGTATTTGTAAAAAACAAAACCCTAAAATATAAAGTCAGCCAACTTCAACTCAAAACTGCCCTAGATAATTGTAAAAAAAACACTCCTATTCTTACAACACTGCGAGATGTAATCCGTCAGATGCCAGATTTCAAATGATGCACTTCGAAAGCCAACTCGCCTTATATGGACAGAAATTGCATCAGCAGACAAGCCGTGGGTCGTAAAAATGAAGCAGGCTTGTTCTACACAGTTCCCGGCTTGTCTGTTATGTAACCATCTTGTCGGTTTGGTGTAACGGCTTGTCTGTATGTGTTCCCGGCTTGCCCTGCAGAGATGTTCTGACTCAACGGTTGAAAACTAGGAGACTTCTCATCTTGATGGGAAGTGACCAAGACAGGTTGGTTATGTTTACAACAGGCCAGTTTGCTTTCAAGTACAGTTGGTTAGTGTTCATGGACTGTCTGGATGTGGAGTCCTGGTACTTAACCAAGACAGGGCTGCAAGTCTTTCAAGACAAGACAGTAACAGTATAGGACAAGATGGGAAGTGTAACCGACAAGCTGTAGAGATCTAGGAAAGGACTGTTTACAGGTGGGCAGAGCCACAGACTAGATGCCAAGTCCTGGAGGGTCCACCGCAACAAGCTTGGAAACTACAAATGACTCTAACAGACTCAATGCTCCCGACCCTCAAAAATACCTAGTTACCAACAGGTCGGTGGAACAGGGGGCCAGTGGAACACCCCCATTAAAATGACCTGGTAGAGGCATAAGTAAATTAGGATTATGGTTGGTTTTTATAATTCTTGAGATAAGTTAATTGGTAAAGCAAGGCAGATTTGACAGATTATTCAGGATTTTTCAGGGTTCAGGGAAAAACCAGGACACGTCCACGCTCCCTGTCAGAGTTAAGCAGGAGGAAATTTGGGTCCCTTTTTGTGAGCAAGTTGAGGGTTACAGGTTCAAATCTGTACATTGGTGGGTGAGTGGGGAGGTGGCCCACACAGTATATAAGTGGGGGTCACACCTTTAGGCTGTCTGCAGGCCTGTCTTCTTTGGCCTACCTCTGGTCTGTAGAGTGGTGCAGTTCCCTCGGCCTCTTTGCTTGACAGGGGCTGTACCCTCTGGTTGTGGGACGTGTCACCCCAGTATTTCAAGGCGTGGTAGCTGGTAAAACTCGCCCCTCTATGTAGGTTTTGGTTCCAAAGGTGGATCCCAGTCCATAAGACACCCTCACAAGAGGGATCCCTGTCCATAAGTCACCCATTTAAGGGAAATCTTTGACTTTCATGGGAGCCCTGTCCATAAGGCGCCCGTGCAAGGTGGATCTCTGGGTCCCTGGGAATCCAGTGATGGGACCAGGGGCCTGACCCTTTGGTGGGTTTACATGGGGGTGTCATTTATTAATATCCCAAAGGATAGGAAACAATAAAAAATCTACATATTTTCATAAAATTTCAGGTCATAAGAGAGAGGTCATAAGGGAGAGTACTTGGCCAATAGTGATTGTCAAAGACACGTGGCAATTGCCAAGGATATCTTTATATTTATAAAATATTGCTAGAAAGCCCCACAAGTAATCCATTGTTTCCTCAACAGCGTTAATAATTTTGAAATAAAAAGACATCCTGGCTATCGCCACTTGTTTTGGTCAAATATTGTTGGCCAAGCCTCCTTCCTCATAACCACAACCCTTCCCTCTACCTCAAACATAAAGGGAAAGGTTAAGAGAAAAACAGTGTTCTGAGTGTGCAAGTACACCAGTTAAATTAATTTGCTTAGGACCTTAGACACTGATAATCTGTGTTCATAGATTCTTTACTTGAACAGGCGCTCTGTCTCCCTACATAATATTTACCACATTTGTTGCATGCTATTAGGTAGATGATGTTACTGAACAGGTGTCATTTGAAGAGAGATTTGTGATGGAGTATCATTTGCCTTGTCTACACTAGTTGCTAATAACATACATACATATCCAGAATGGAGCCATATGCTTCTAATCTCAAATACAATTAAATTGACAATAGGATCAGAATTTTAAACATAATCAATACATGGAATATTCTCCATATAAGTGAACTTTATACATTGGACCTAATGAACCTACCGAAAACTTTTTGCACCTAACATATTTTTATTGTCACCAAGTGAAGATTGTACTTACACTCCAGCCTCTGATGAGAAAGATCAAATATACTTTCAAAATACAGTTATAATCAAATTTAAAAAGAAGTTTCTAAAGTAAACTTTTAGTTGCAACTTTTAGACATACCTATTTTTCTTTAATTTTCTGTAAAGGGAAAGGTTGCTTGAATATGAAATACTTTCAAAATGACAGAGTTGCACACAATGTAAATTAAGAAAAATGAGGCCCCCAGTGGGGATATTCTAGCAATATTTTAAAAATAAAAATAAATCCTGGTCATTGCCGCTTGCCTTGGACAATAGCTCATGTCAACCGTACCCTCCTGTACCACTGATCACCCCACTCATCCCATTGCCACTATCACGCCTTGCAGAATTCCAAGTTGGACAGTAGTATGAGTTTTAGAATGTACCCTTAATATAAGGCCTATCAAAATGATTTTTGACACTTGTCATCTATGGTTATGTGAAGATTTTTTGATAGGCCTGAATTTGGCTTTTAAATTTTATCAAGGTCACATGATCAAATCCTTTTCACCAGTTTTTCTCAAAAAGTACAAAATATAGATTGACAAAATTTTGGCAAGCGCTTTTGTCACATCAAAATTTAGGCATCATTTAAATTTCAGATCAAACCAACCATAATTGACCTATAGATAGCCAATTGATGATCATTTAGATAAAAAAAATACTATGGGCACATATTGTGTTTATCTGCCCACGTAAATGACCATACACAGGTTCTATATGTTATTGAAGCAGGTAACTGGGTTTACAACTTCAACAGTTAATCATTGTGTGAAAGTTACTATTAGTCAAATGAGGTTTCTTTGAAGTGATGTACACAGGCAGAAGAGATTTTCAAATATCTGTGTTATTGTGGAATTAGAGTTTTAGAATATATTGGGAGATAATAGGAATCCATGGCCTGGGATTCCAAAAATCCAATAACATTTGGCCCCGAGCCCCCCTTAGAGTCAAGCTGAGGTCATAAAGTTGAAGTTCTTTTTCTTTTTTTTAAATTTTATTTTTGAGTCACATTGTAGAAGTCATATACAATTCCAACTTATATAAAATGATAACATTATAATACCATAAAAGACAAACGAATGAACCACATATAGTAAAGTTGCTTGTACCTCTTATTACAAATATCTATTTTCTACAAATTCTAACATATTTTCTAACCTTATAAACTCATGATTTTTCCCTTTTAATTTACATAAATATAACTGTGTCTCTATGCTGCCATATAAAACTTTACAAAATATGTACTCTGAGAGGGGATTGTCATTCCTTTTAGACAGGTAAATAAATTGTTTTGTAAATAACATTATCAGGTTCAACAAATGTAAGGCGCTGTTTCTCTGGCATGGAATACCTAGGAGAACTTCTAAAACACTACAATTAAAGAGTAAATTAAGAACCTTTTTAGATAAAATTTTGACAACATTCCACAAACTTTGAACACAGTTACAATAAAAGAAGAAATGCTCGATTGAATCAGTTAAATTACAACTTTGACACATTGGGGATTTTACAATATTCCACAGGTTTAGATTGTAATTACAAACTGTATATCTGTGTATGATGCTAAACTGTAAGCTTTGGAGTTTTAAATCATTTGTCACTTTAGCTGGAAGTAGGTAGATTTTAGACCAGTTAAACTTGTCCATAAAAGGATAGTATTCTACCCATTTGTTTTGTGCTGGTGGAGTTGACATATTACATGTTAAACTATTATAAATATCTTTATTGCTCAGTTTTTCAACATTTAATTTTAGGCGGAGAATTTCCCAGCTTGATGGTGTAAAATCTGAAGTGGTATTACTTTTGATTTTGGTTTTCCATGCCATTGGAATAGCTGACAGAACAGAAACATATCTTAGGTCTTCTAGATCACAGTTGAACTCTATTTCAATTTCTCATATACTTTTAAAATTGCCATGTTTAACTAGCTGCCCAACTTGTGAAATGTTCGTCTTTTTTATAAAGACGTGATTGGGGCTAATGGTCTTTCCACCAATTAAAATAAACTTGTTATAAACTAGTTTTTTATTTAAAATTTCCTGTATACCATTAGGGTAAATGGCATAAAACTTATACCATGATTCTATGATCCGACTATCAAATTTTGGCAAACTTGAAGGAAAATTTGCGGCAGGAAGCTTATGCAACAGAATACTTTTGTCTTTAATACCAGCACAGTGCAGAGCAAGGTAACTTGATTTTGAGGTTGAGCTCAGAAACCTTTTTATCCATAATGCTTTCATAGAACAAATCATGTTTTGAAAATCAATCATTTTAGCTCCACCTAGGGTTTTAGAATTAATCATAACTTCTTTTTTCACTTTTGCCCTCTTTCCTTGCCCCCACAAAAATTGAAAAAATAATTTATCGACTTGTTTTATGAAGTATTCTGGTACATACACAGTGCTACATACATTTAAGATTTGACTAAGCACCATTGTTTTAAGTACTGCTATTTTTCCAAACATTGTTAGATGCATGTTTGACCATGTTGTGATTGTATTTTTAATTCTTTCAACTTTATCATTCAGATTTAGCCGAATCATCTCATCTTCATTACTGCTAAACCATATGCCAAGCATTTTAAAACTTCCTTTTTGCCAGGATATACCTAACTTATGCTTATCAACATTTTGTATATTCAGAGGAATAACTTCTGTTTTGTCTTTATTAATACAAAGTCCAGAACACACTGAGAACCTTTCTAATAATAATAATGAATTTTTCAGGGAAGAAATATTGGCAAGATAAAGAGTGGTGTCGTCTGCGAGTTGGCTTATCTTGAACTCTTCTTTATTTATATTAATGCCTTTGATGTCCTTATTATTCCTAATGCTTATGGCTAAAATTTCCACAACAAGAATAAACAGAAGGGCAGAAAGGCAGCAACCTTGCCTTATACCTCTTTCTAAATTGAAAAATTCTGAAGATTTACCATTATTTGCCACACAACTTTCAATCTGGGTATATAGTATTTTCACCCAGGATGTAAAGGTGTTACCAAAGTTAAAAACTTTCAGACATTTCAATAGGAAGGACCAATCAACTGTGTCAAAAGCTTTTTGAAAGTCAATTTGAGCTATTAGGCCTTTTTGCAAAGTATTTTTACGGAAAGTTAAAATGTTTGCAGTAAAAGAAGTTCTTGTATTTTGCAGTGTATCTACAAAAATACAGCCTAAATTTATTCAACTTTATTGAATTATTCTTCAGAAATATTCAAATGTAATGATGTGGCTTTTGCCCACTTTTTGCCTTTCAATGTCAATTCTATCACCCTAAATAAGTCAGATTTTTATTTATTGCTTGATCAGTTTTTATTATTGAAATTAGAGCTTTTGAATGTAATAGGAATGTAATAGGAGACCTGGGATCTCAATCAAGCTCATCAAAGTTGCTCCTGAGTCCCCCTTAAGGTCAAACAGTGCAGTGTGTCTTCAAACATACTGCTTGAAATCATATAAAACTTCACTGAAATATTCTTCAGGAATGACAAAATGGAGAGACAAAACATACAAAACCTGTTCATTAGATGATTAAATGAGTATATATTACGTTTTGAGAAAAGATAGTTAACATTGTTGCATTCTCTATGAGCAAGTAAAATAAGAAGTGTACCTGAACCTGCAAATGTTACAGTAACTTTATGACATCTTAGTAATATTCAGAAATATTTCTGCTTTACTTAATATGTAGATTTGATTATATATACATTTATATAATGGATAAATTACTGATCATGTAAAAATTCCCTATCAATTTTCGTTGAATCAGTGTTTTTATTTTGAAATATCTAAGAAAATAAATTTTTAGGTTCTTCGCTTCTTTGTCAATTCTTGGTATTTTGAACTTGAAAAAAAAGGATTCCTTGTTCAAGTAATTGTTTTAAATATTTCTTGAAAGACATTGAGAGACACTTGATCACACAATATTATTGTCTTGGGCATCTTTCTTCAGTCTTACCACTTGATGACCCTTAGGGGTCCCTGGAGGAGAACGTAGATTTACTATGATTTCGCCACACATGATTTCGACACACTTGATTTCGCCACAGTTTTTTCAGAGACAGTGATTTGGCCACAGGGGGACCTTGATCTCGCCACACTTTTTTTACATGTTTCATTTGCTATATATATTTTTGCCATAATAAGTTGTACTTTAGATTGCTAGTAACACAAATAGAGACATATAAAATTGTATAATAACAACAATTCACATGGTGTATGGTAGCACTATAGTTATTTAAAAACCATGAAATAAAAATCACATATAAGGTTTACATCAAATTCAATGAGTTAATACTACCATGACAGCCAAAAGTAATTCAAATAGAATTCATAAACACAACTATTTTTTACAATTGTCCTATATAGCCTCAACAGTTGGACTGTAAGTTTTTCCTACTACTTGTAAGAAAGCAGGGATATTTTTATTTCAATAAAATCCTTCATTAATCTTTCAAGTTTTTTTCTGTAGATTAGCATAGACTGTCCAGTTCCTTTTCATTGGGGATTACCCACTGCATCTTGAGCCCTGGCTAGTAACACTGAGCTTAGTTATTCTTTGATGATTGATAATTATAAAAAGGTGCCAAGTGATTTTTGTGTTTTCCTTGATTAAGTATAATCCTAACTGCACTTATAACTTAAGGCTTCTGCATTCCTTGTCAATTGATGTGATGTTAGACATCAAAGTGGATTATAAAATAAATAACCTTTCCCATGAAAAGCAACATTCACAATACTATGCTTAATCCTTCAATAGAATAACTGGAAAAGTGGATTACAAAGATAAACATTTGAATCTGGGACAGGGGTCAGTATATGTGGCTTCTGATGAAAAAAAGAACCCATTAATAACAGAGTTTAATCTTTCAAAAGAATAACTAGAAATAGTGGATTACAAAGATAAACATTTGAGTCTTGGTATATGGCCAGTGTTTGTGGCTTCTCAGTCAAAACTTCCATCAAATCAAATTTTTAAATGGAGTTTCTTAATTTCAGTTAATGCAACAAAAATACCATATTTACCTTCCTTGATCACATCATCCAAGTTATAATGATTTTCCAAGCTATAGTGAAATCTGTAAAACTCAATAATTATTACATAATAAATTTTCTTTTACTAATTAATAAAAATCACTATAAAATTTATGAAGTCAAAATTAGGCAACAAAGTGTGGCAAAAAGGTAACAAAGTGTGGCAAAAAAGCAATGAACTGTGAGAAGCAGTGTGGCTTTTCATGTTGAAAATCATAATTGCATTAATACTATAAGCAACAGAGTGGCAAAAAAATGTGTGGCGAGATCATTGTACCCCTGTGGCGAAATCAATGTCTCTGAAAAAAACTGTGGCGAAATCATGTGTGGCAAAATTAAGTGTGGCGAAATCAACGTATACCCCCTGGAGGAGCCTCCCCCTGCACACCAGTGTTATCTTTTGTTTTAACAACTAGTGAAATGTATTGGCTGATTAAATTGCCTTTCAAATTATGCTGTATAAAGTTACATGATGGGTGAATAGTAGTGTTCTCAATAACCCATTTTTCTGGGACTGAGTGGATAGTGAGTTTAACGGGGTGGGTCCCAAGTGTTCTCACCTATGGGCAATAATAGGTGATACTACAAAAATCTACCTTTTTAAAATTTAAAAACTCACACAAATCATGCGATCCAAATATTTGTTTTATTTCTTATCAGCCACCTTTTACTATTTAAGAAATGACACAGTAATCCTGTATATTGGGATAATATTGTTTTCTGCCTCACCCTTCGGTGTACTCAAAACACTAGAACATGGAAGAAATGTAAAATAAAAAGACCTCTGAACATTAAAAAAACGGTTGTTTATGCCTTGTCAAATGCAGGACCCCTTTGAAAATCATCAGTATATTAAAATTAGTGTTCTCAACACAGCAATATTTGTTGGACCGGGTGGGTAGTGATTTTAACAGGCGGGTACGCGGGTACTCACTCCAATGGGTGATAATAGGTGATCAAACAAATCGAATTGAACAAAAATCTCCTCATTTACAAGCTGAAAACTAGCACAAAACATGGGATTCAACAATTTGCTTTAATTCTTATCTGTCAACCTTTGTGTTTAACAAATAACAAATTAATCGTGTATATTAGGGTAATATTGTTTTTTGCTTCACTCGTTGGTGCATTTAAAACACCAGGTGATGGAATAAATGTTTATAACAAAAGGCTTCTGTACATTCAAAACACAGATGTTCATTCCATAAAAATGGAGTCACATGACCTATTAGTGAAACATCTACCATAGCTCGAATGTAGTTTCGGAATTGCAACTTTATTACTTTTTCAGATCAATAAGTCAATTTTATTGATTCAAAGTCATAAAATACTGTATGTAAACATTGTACTTTTATTTATTTAAGTAATGCATGACACTATGTGGCCAATATACAGCAATTTATGTTGTCAGAATTAGATAATTGTTTTAACAAACTGATGATTTTCAAAGCGATCCTGCATTTGACAATGGATAAACAACCAAAATACAAGATAAATATAATAATGTACTATAAATGATGTTTAAAGGTGAGAAAACAATATTGTTGTACATTTTAACTGAATAGTTTCCTTTTGAAGTGACTTAATGAAGTTGGGACATGTCGGGACTCGGTCAGCCAACATAGGTGATATTGGAAGCACTTATGCTTAGATGAGGGTACTCGGAGACGTGATTTTGGATTCGGGTAGATATTCAGTGATTGGGTACCCGGATATTCGGATACCCGTTGGGATCACTAATTAAAATATATATCAAATTCTAAATATATAGAATTCTGTAAAATGGCTTTATTATTGGACATCCACTTTAAAGAAATAAAACTTTTTGATTTACTCAGTATTTTGTAATTTTGAGGCGATCAAGTTATTTAAACAATCTGACAAATAAGTTAGGTTGTAATTTCAAAACTAGATTCGAGTATTGCTTTAAATTCTGCCAGGCAATGTCACACCATTTGTGTGGAATTAGATGTTGAAAACAATAAAAAATATCAACAAAAGACATGAAAATTTATTCTTATTTTAAAAAGCTCAGATACTTGCGTTTGTGATTTCAGAATTGGGTCGATATTCAACGATCATGTACCCAGATATCTGAATACCCATTGAGATCACCAGTGAATAGATATGGTTTGCTTGAGTAAATATCATGGGCTTTGTCCTATATTAAAATGGGTAACATGTTATAAATAAAAATATAAATATATTTTATTGGTTTATTTTATTTTTAGTTGAACAAGATATTGATTTTTTCATGATAATATACAAAGCAGCATATTTTGTGTCTTTTAATCTTACTTGCACCTATGTATGTATTACTACTCATGCTAATTAAATGTATTTTATAAGCCTTTATCTTTACTAAAATTACCATTTTGACACTTTGTGGCTTGGGACACTTTGTTTTTGCTTTAGTAAAAACCTTTTTTCTAGTATAAGTAGAAAATATTTGTACCAACATACTCATTGATATTAATGAAGACGTTTGAGCTCACAGGATTCCATGGGGGTTTCCTAACAATATTTTTGTCCTCACAACTGCTACCAAACTTGTATGTACATGATTTAATGATTGATAGAATTAACTGGAGATATACATGTTTCTGGTTATGTTATGCAAGTAAGATAATTCCTACTGCACCTCTCGCTCCCATCCTGGCAGCTGGCCCCCTACCCATCTCATCCAGCTAAATAATATTTTAGTAAATGTAAGGTCACACAATTTTGTGGGCGTTTCCTAAAAATGCTTCATCATTAATATTAATGAAGTTGGTGTACAAGTTACCAGATTTTCGGCTTGTGACTTATCTTGTAAGTCTTCAAGGTTCATGTTAACTTGAGAGATGTGACTGATTCATTTGGTAACACTGCTTGTTTGTAAATAGTAGAAGGGATTGAAACTTTTCTTCATTGAAAACAGATCATTTAAATACATTGGATATTCCAAAGAAAAAACAGTTATTAATAAATAGCTCACCTCTAACATCGTATGGCCTCATCTTGCCTTTGCCTTTAATGGTTGACTTACGATCACACCAGACCAAGTCACTAGAGGTGTTATACTCAGCAGGACTGGCTTCATATATGGCTGAAATAGAAATTAAGAGATTAATACACTGTTTCATGAAGTGATTCAAGAATTGCATCATATATTTTTTTTGACAAAAGCATAAATTCATTGTTTTAACTGGCCTTGTGCATTCCATGGTCAAACTCCATACCCACGGTTAAGGATCTGTACTATTCCAAGTGCAAAAGGAATTTTAACAGAAACTTTTATTCCACGATAATTCAAATGAGCTAAATACCGAGATTAAGCACTGCAAACGTCCACCAAGATTAAATCAATTTAGATTCCATTGTTATATTGTGTGATGGCACAAAAAGTTATTTAATTATTTTGTTTATGTCAATGTATAGGTGTGACAGTCTAGACTCCTTACTTGCACTTATGTATGTTATTCACATTCAAGGATAATGCAGAACCAGGACCTCCAGGATCTCTGATGTGTCCCGATGAACACCTGCTGTGATCCATAGATGAGGGGAGATAAGAAGAGATGCAAAATTTATTTAACTAGCAAAAAGGACGCCCTGTTAACAGTAGCTGCAAGCTAAGAAAAGAAACAGGATAGCATAGAAGAACACACATTATCATGTGTAATGTCCACCCCATCAACGTTTTTGCAACAATTATACAGTAGTCTTACAAGACCCTGTTTTATTTGTAAAATATATCAATGATGCTTAAATATTTATTAGTATACATGTAAATTATTTCAGCTTCATGGCTTTTTTGCATTGGTTCAATATTTGCTCGAAATCACTCTGTCTCTAAAGGTTTTTGAGATAACCAACATTTTCGATTTCCAGTAAAATTGAAGATTGTGGGCGAAATTTGAGATTTTTCAAAGGCAATATACCAAAGATCTCTAATATCCAAATGGTCAAAAATTAGCTTTAAATTACTTTATCCTTTACGGTTTTCAAGATAAACGACATTTTTAATTTCCGCCAAAATTCAAGATGGCGGACAAAATTCTGGAAATTCAACTTTTTTTTCACAGGCACTATATCTAAGGTCTCTAGTACCCAAAAGGTCCAAACATTGGTCGAAATCACTTTATCTCTAAGGGATTTTGAGATAAATGACATTTTCAATTTCCGCCAAAATTCAAGATGGCAGCCAAAATCTCGTTCCCAAGATAAATGCGTTTTTGCATTTTACATAGAAATTCAAGATGGCCACCAAAAGTGGCAGGAAAGTGCTTTTTTACGAAAAGTCGGCAGTAGACTCTGCATATACCCTGCGGGTCCAAAATTTCATTGAAATCACTCTATCTCGCACCCTTTCCGAGATAAGTGTTTTTATGTTTCACACAGAAATTCAAGATGGCCGCCAAAAGTGGCGGGAAAGTGATTGTTGTGAAAAGTTGCCAGTAACACTCCAGACACCCTGGGGATTTAAAATTTTGATGAAATCCCTCTATCTCCCATGGTCAAGGAGATAGAAGCCAATTTGTGTTTTTCCATTTTCAGCGAAAATTCGAAAATTCAAAATGGCCGTCATCTTTAGGGAGAGAAAAATCTTTTCAAAATTGGTAAGAGTAGATTGCCGAGATTCCTTGTGGATTGAAAATTTTGACAAAATCGCTCTATCTTGCACGGTTAAGGAGATAGAAGCAAATTTGTGTTTTTGCATTTTTGGCAAAAATTCGAAAATTCAAAATGGCCACCATTTTTGGGGCGAAGAAATTTTTTTGAAAATTGCAGAGTAGTTTGCTGACATACCCTAGGCGTCTAAAATTTTGACGAAATCGCTCTATTTCGCACGATTAAGGAGAAAAAGCAAATTAGTGCTTTTGCATTTTTGGCGAAAATTCAAAATGGCCGCCTTTTTTGAGGAGACGAAAATTTTTTGAAAATTGCCAAGAGTATATTGCTTAGATACCCTGCGGGTCGAAAATTTCGGCGAAATCGCTCTATCTCGCACAGTTTAGGAGATAGACATATTTATGTTTTTGCTATGTAGCTATTACTCTATTACTCAGGAGGTTAAAGCTATTACCATCAACAACAATAACAAGCAAGCAATTGACCCTATAAACCTTCACACCAAATTTTAGTTAAATATGTTTCCTTTAAAAGAGTGAAAACAGAAATGCAATTTAGACTAGGCTCGAAGTAGCAAAGCAGCTAATACTCAGATAGCTACAATGCTATCATCGACCAAAGCTATCCTGGTCAAACTATTGACACAATTATCCTTCATACAAATTTTTGTGAAGATAGAAAACATTGCTTCATTAAAATGTCCAGAAAAAAAGTCAACTCAAAATAGCATAATAGCTATATAGCACAGTAGCTATTACTCAGTTAGCTATACAGCTATTATCACCAAAAGCAATCCCAAGCAAGCTACTGATCTAATAATCCTCCATCCCAAATTTTGTGAACATAGGTGAAATACTTTTCCTTTAAAATGCTTAAAATAAAAAAAGCTACTCAAAGTAGCTAAGTAGCTATTACTCTATTATTTCTATTACTATTATCACAAAAAGCATTCCCAAGTAAGCTATTGACCTAACTATTGCTCATACCAAATTTGGTAAAGATATGTCAAATATTTTTCATTAAAACGCCCAGAAACAAAAGAAGTACACAAAAGTAACTAACTAGCTATTACTCAGTTAGCTTTAGAGAAAAAGCAACATAAATATTCCCTGGCCCTGTCAATTTGGGTCTTGTCATTCAGGGTATTCTGGATCCTGTCATGACTACCAGACCGGCTCTGAAGTTCACCTGTAGTGATCTTAACATCACCCTAATCTAGCTGAAATCTTAAGATCACCTATCACCGATCAACCATGGTTGTGTGGGAGATACGTGCATATTCATATTTGTAACATGTAGCTATTAATTGTGTTTGGATGATATTGACTGTTTTGTTGGTGTTGTAGTTACTTTGGTTGTGGGTCTTCCTAAGATTGTCCAGCTGCAGAGAATGGGGATTGATTACTGTTGCTGAGATGGTTGAGCTAAGGGAGACAGGGATGATACCGCAGTGGGGAATGACACTGATTTAGGACAGGTAAAAGTCAATCTAAATTGAGTTTTTATAATCTATTTATAATGTATTCTATATGCTTTAAAAGTATATGCAACACCAAATAAGTTCAACAGTAATGAAGTCCAAGTCTGCATTTTACATCTTATTCAACAACAAATATATTTTCATCAGGACGTCCATCTGGAAACAACAAACCCATATAACAGACTGCATCCCAACAAATGTCAACTTATCAGCACATGTCAAAACAAGCATGTCTAGTTCCCATCATAAGCAATATCCATAGTTCAGAGATCAATATCATATATCATCATACCACATCAGTTGGCAACATCCAAAAGAAAATCCAATCTACAACAGCTCCCTAGCTGGAATTGACAAGCTCCACCACAAGAAAATGCAAGAGGTCCATCTCCAGAAACCACTATTACAGGAATGTAAAATCGACCAAGATATTCTCCAATCCATATGAAAGCCACAAAGCACACATGTAGTGTTGTATTTTAACAAGCAAATCATAAAGCCCTAATGTTACAGAAAATATATAAAGTTTATTTTAATACACCCCTTAATTATCATAACCTAAACAATCACTTTGTGACACTGTTGAAACTTGTTCTGATTATAATTCTGTTCTGTGGGAGTTTTGAATTGTTGATACACAGGCCTGCTACATAATGGCTTCGGCTGGGCAAAGTGCGGTGTCTATGGTGGTCAGTTCACAAGTGGTCCCCATCAAATGAAAGGAATTGTGGAATATAGTGATTTTTACGATCAGGAGCCATTTTGTTGAACAGTATATCATAGTCCCTCATCCAGTACAACAAACCGTGTTGTTCTTGTAATTCCAATTTGTCAGTTATGACAGTGTTGCCTCATCCTGTGTTAATGGCTCCTACTCCTGTGTTGGCTCATCATATGTTGGGTCATCCCCTGAATCGTCCAGAGGTACTCTCTCCCAATGCATCACTGCATCCACCACCTGGTGGCCCAATCCCTCTCCACCTGTTACTCCTCCAGCAAGCTAAACCTTGATTGATCGTCCTCAGCAGGCATAGTCATCCTCCTCTTCATTTTTGCATAGATTAAGGTGGCATTTTTACTTTCATAAGCCTAAAAAACTCAAAATCCTAATCCTTTTTTTCAGAAAAAGAAATAAAAAGAAACAAAGGCCATAGATATTTGGATATTTAAATTATGAAAAATTTCAGCATCACAGATCATCTCATTAAAAACTGAAAATGGTTTGAGGCAAATGTGGCCAGCTGCAAACTATTCAATCGTTAGCATAGATCTGTGGGTCTGATTTTCCTGGAGGTTGGTATTACAGGAGCACAAGAAACAGCAAGTGGTAAGTCTAAACATTTTTAGAATCTTTTCCCACATCGATTTTTTTTCCCACAGACTGCCCAGGACAACTGGAAAAAGACCATGGATTGTAATTCTAATTGGACTTTTATAGCACTGAATCTCCTCTTAACAAAAGGGTACTTTAAGTCGCAAAAAGAATAACCACATACTATAGTGCATAACCAATCAGATTGCAGTATTTAGTTGCTATGCAACGGGTCATGTGACCGGGACTGGGCAGGCCTTAGTGATGTCATTGGGTCATGTGACCAGTGATTGACAGGTAGTGGGTGGAGCCTAGGGGAATCCTTGACCAGTGACATCATCAGTCACATGATGGGTGATGTACAGGTAGTGGGCGGAGCCTAGGGGGATCCCTTGACCAGTCACATGACCAGTGAGGTCATCAGTCACATGATGGGTGATGGACAGGTAATGGGCGGAGCCTAGGGGGAATCCTTGACCAGTGACATCATCAGTCACATGACGGATGATGGACAGGTAGTGGGCGAAGCCTAAGGGGAGATCCTTGACCAGTCACATGACCACTGATGTCATAATGATTGACAGGTCTCCCATACGGTAATAAGAAGAATTGACTGTTCCATAGGCCACGCCCACTTCCTGGTTTACTGTATTTTAGTTGTCTCCATGTCAGGCCTTGTCTGACAAACAAATGGCGAAAATGGCAGGAAATGAAACATAAACATTGAGTATTTTAAGATATAGGAAAAAAACATGTATTATAAATGATTGGATGGAGCATATAATAAGAAATTATATTATAAAGTATATTTGTTTTATTGTGACAAAAATTAGAAAATAAATAAATAAATAATTTATTGATCAAAACAAATCGTGTGTTGCAGTAAAATGTAAACAATGGCAGCAGGGGACATATATATATGCATTTCAGACATTTTAAAGTAGGTAGGATTGATGATATAATTTTTTATCAGATAAACTGTGGTTTCATTTTGTTCCATTATCAGAAAGCAATAATATTTACAAATATGTCCCTAAAAATGGGCACGTTTTGTAATTCAAAATGGCGCACGTGAAAATCGGAGGGAATTATTGGTTGTTGCTATTGAAGTAAACAGGATATTTGACTAAGTAACTGGATTAGTCTTAGATTTATCTTTTGTTCTAGCATCCTTTTGAACTGGATTCCTTTCACCTTTGGTTGAGTGACTAGCTGACAGGACTAATTAGAAATTGTTGTAAGACTCTTTTAAGGTGTTTTAAGTGTGATACTTTACATGTTTACATATCTGTAAACAAATTGATCAATTTAATTATAATTTTCAAATGTTTAATGTTAAGTTCTTAAATGGACATTTACCCATAAAACCTCAAAGAAAATACCAATTTTTATGTGTTTTATCAATTTTATGCATTAATGTGTTGTTTGACTAAATTCATCAAATTAACTTGATTGAAATACAGATGAAGTACTTCTGTACAAAGGTCAGTTAAGTTTATCAATATTAATGTCATCTTTTTCTTGAAAAATGATTTCCATTTAAATAGTTTTCATTGCATTCAGCATAAAAATCATCCTTAGACTTTATAATCCTAAATAAGTATAAATGTCCCATCTTAAGATGGGCAAACCTGTCCCAGCCCATCTAAAGATTGGCCAGCCAATCTTAACAGTGGTTAATTAGGCAATTAGGATCCTAAGTTGGGCTAGTGACAATCTTAAGATTGGTGAGATCTTTTGGCTCCAACAATTATATATCTTTATAACTCTGCCTTACTTCAAACTCTATTCACTCTTGAGCGAATCAAATCAAAAGTTGGTCAGAAAGAGACAACTGACTTGCTTGACTGAGACCAATTAACCCAAACAATGGCAACTTAATCCTCTCCAGCTGTGTTTGTTATTTATATCCCCACCCATTACACCTCCTAACTGAGAGGATACAGAATATGATGGAGATACAAAAATGTGGCTGCCATATTTTGTATCCCCTTAATCCCCCTATTGTTAGGATACAAAATATGGCAGCCACATTCTGTATCCCCTAAAATATCAAAGGGGGAATACAGAATATGGCAGGCATACAGAATATGGCGTTACACCGGAGATTATAAAACGCCTTCCGTACATGTGTGCGTGCATCCGTTTGTCACATTTTTACATAAACCTTGATATCTCATTCATTTATAAAGATATCTTTTTTTTTATATTTATTTTATTTTTCATAACAAGTGCAAATGTATAGCAGGGAAATAATATACATATATATATGTCACTCATATGGAAATATTGAAAACACAATCAACAAAAACTCTAAGTATAGAGCAACTATATCAAATACCTTAAGTATGAAAAAGAAGATCACATAGTACAGATATTAGTGGTATCTCTCGCATTGAACACATTATAATACAACATTTGTTTTACTACTATATACTTAAACAGAAAACAGAAGCCCATCTGTCCCAGACCCGTGAAAAGATTAACTCTTTTCCATATAAATGTGCCCGGTGTTCTTCATCTCTAAAGAGCCTATTTAATCTATGTTGCAAAGACCTTAGGATCAGTCTCTTGCCATCTCTAGAGGCATCAAATATATACTTTTTAGTGATAAGTATTAAGCTATTTATTGGTATATGATTTTGATCTTTATTTATATACCCAAACACAACATTAAAGCATGAAAATTTTATGCTTAACCTAATTCTCTCTTCCAATAGTTTCTCAATGTCTTCCCATAATTGTATTGAATTTGGACAATGATAAAAAATATGGAGTAAAGATTCAGGCTGATGGCAAAAAAGACAGTTGGGATTATTTTTGATGCCTAATTTAAATAGATAATTATTGGTTCCTAAAATTCTGTAAATCAATTTTAACTGAAACCATATTAGATTATTATTCGCTACTGTTTTGAAACATATAGAGAATAAGGTTTTCCAAGTGTTATTGTCAATTTGAGTTTGGAACTCTTCATTCCATCTGAGTTTCATGCTATGGTTATTTTGAAGATTGACCAGAAATACTGAATAAATTGATCTTACCCCCTTTTTATCTTTCAAAGTGGATCTCAAATTAAAAGAAACAAAGGGCCTTTCAAGAGTAATATTTTCAAATGTAAAACCATATTTTATCAAAAAAATGTTTATTTTAAATTTCAATGTCAGGTAATTAAGATAATTGAAATGGCACGAAAACATTTGACAAAGTTCATCATAGCCAGCTATCTTATTGTTGGATATAACATCTGAGACTGTGATAACTCCTTTGTAAAACCAGTCTGGAAAGTACAATGGTCTATCAGAAATTAATGGATTATACCATAATGGAGCTTTTAGAATGTCCTCAATGTTTTGAATTTGTGAGTTTGTTAACATAGTTTTCCAGCACTCAAAAGCATCCTGCCAAAATGGGTTTAGTTTGCTTTTCAACATAGACAAATACTGTGGACCAAAGTTTGAAAGTTTATTTAGACATATGGATGTGTCAGCTAGTAAAAGGTTTACCCATGGGGCATTGCTAGATATAAACAGTCTCCTTATCCATGTAATTTTCATAGATTTCATGAATAAATCAATATCTATCATTTTTAATCCTCCTGCTAACGGTGGTAGTCTGACAACATCTCTTTTAATTTTGTCTGGTTTATTAGACCATAAAAAGCTATACAATATACTATTAATTTTTGAAAGCAGATAAGGGTTAGGGTTAGGCAAGGACAAAAGCAAATGATTTAATTTTGACAATATGAATGTCTTTATTACGGTGATTTTCCCTATGGGAGTTAAATGTCGTTTGTTCCAATTATTTATAATTTTTTGAATTTCTACTATTTGATTAGAAAAATTAATTTCAGTACATTCAAGCAAATCCACAGAAAAAGATAACCCCAACATATTAAAATGAGTAGTGTCCCACTTAAGATTTAATTTTAACAGTTTTTCATTGCAGCGTTTCTTCTTCCCAATCCACACTACTTGGGTTTTTTCAGTGTTAACTCGAAGACCTGAGACTGACCCATTTATAAAGATATCTTCACCAAATTTGCAGGGAATGTTTATGGCTATATAAACATGTCTCCGCAAAATTTTGGCCTCATTTTGAAAAACAAAATGGCTGCCATAGCCAATTGTTTGAAAATCATTAAGATGGTGTAAACTTAAAATATTGCAGCTAGGTTCATCAAATTTACACAAAAGATATATGGCTAGGAAAGTTAGCCTGATAGAAATTTTGGCCTAGTTTTGAAAAACAAAATGGCCGCCATATCACATGTTTAATGTCAAATGGAGTTATCCTATTAAAAGCCCTTATATCTCCCTTACCATTGCTCCTAGGGGTTTGGAATGTGAAAAAAAACTTATAGGAAGTGATGACCTTGGAATCTTTTCCAATGGGTGACTTTTGACCTTTAACCCGTCTTTAGTGTCGAATAAAGTTTAGCCCACTGAGAGAGTCAACATTGTGAGTAGTACCTGTGAATAAAAATAGTAATAATAGAAAATAGTAGATTTGTGATTTTTATAGTTATGCACCAATTAGACTCGTCTGTTTGAGCCAATACAAGGAAATATTGAATTGATCAAAGATTTTATTGACTATTGTTGTTTTTTTTTTCTTTTTTCTCTCTTTAGAACATTATTACATTCTGGTGCTGACAATGATGAGGATGATAACAATGATGACAACGATTATGAAGATACTGATTTCAGGGACTCATCACTTTGGCTTCCACTTCATCCAGGGCTTCCTTTTTATGTACACCAAGACTCTGGCTTATCTACAGATGTTGTTCCAACAAGTACACCTCTTCCACATGGACATGGAAATATGGTTGGGTATGATATTTTATTCTGATTTTCATTTTTATCTCCCGCCTGTGGACAAAGGCCATGATTGAGAGATTAAAAACTCCTTCAGTACATGTGTGTGTGCATCCATCTCTTTGTCATGTTTTAACGTAAATCTTAATATCTTGGTCATTTATGAAGACATCCTCACCAATTTTCAGGGAATGTTTGTTTCTATAAAATCATATATGTAAAAAAATTGGACTCATTTTGAAAAAAAAAACCAAAATGCTCCCCCATTGCCAAATATTTGAAAACCATTAATTTGTTCTGAAAGTTTAAGTTTTATGGAAGGTAGTTTCATCAAATTTGCACAAAATGTTTATGGCTAGGAAAAGCTTGCCTAAGAGTAATGATGACCTAATTTTGAAAACAAAATGACTGTCATATCACATGTTTAAGGTCAAACGGGGTCATAATGTTTAATAGGCCTTATATGTTCCTTATTATTCTACTCCTTCAAAATGTAAAAAAAAACTTATGGGAAAACATAGCCTGCGAATCTTTTGCAGGTGTTAAATTTGACCTTCGACCCCTGCTTCAAAGTTAAGTGGGAGATCAATGTACAAAAGGCCTTATATTACCCTATTTATTTGTTCTGCAGCTTCACACATGTAAAACAACTTATAGAAAACAAGTGGCCTGTGAATCTTTTGCAAGTGTTGTGTTTGACCTTAGACCCTTGCTTCAAGGTCACATGGGGGTTACCATACTAAAGAGGCCTTATATCTCCCTTATTATTATTGGTTCTAGACTTTCAAAATGTAAAGCAACTTATGGGGAATCATGGCCTGATAAGCTTCTGTAAGTGTTGAGGTTGACCTTTGACCCTTGCTTCAAGGTGAAGCAGGGTTATCATACTAAAGAGCAATTATATCTCCTTCATTATTGGTTCTTAAAATGTGAAAACAACCCATATAAAATCATGTGTTGCTAACCTTTTGCAAGTGTCGAATTTGATCTTTGTACCCTGTGTCAAGGTTCAATTGGGTCATCATAATGAATGAGTAGCAATGAAAGTCTCCTTGGAAATGACAACTGGTTTGAAGATAACAGGTGCTAGAGAACATATCCCTTGATGAGCTGGGACCTTCTTAAAATAACCACCAGTCATGGATTTGACCCTGAACCTTATTCAGAAGACAAAGATCTTCGAACAAAGTACACAATCACAAAACTGCAGTCCAAGTACATTAAAAAAATGAGAGTGAGAGGGAAAGCTGGGAGGTCAAATTCAACCTAGATGACTAAGACCACAACAATTTGCACAGAGTACTGGGGGATATTCTTAATGACCTATTAGACAGGTTAACTGGTGATATGAATGACAATGATTGAATCAGACTAGTTATCACTCGCCCACCTTTGGATTGTCTGATCAACTTACCCCTCATGAGAAGAGATCAACTTGATGCTGAGAGAATAATCAGTGAGTGAGATTGAGCGAGTATTGCAGTCCAATGAGGGCTTTGCCATTGACTCTGAATTTGTCCTGGGTATCATCAAGGTACACTTACCCAGAGGCCATGGGCAATAGACATATGTAAACTTTTGCACAACAAGATGTCTGTGGTGACCATTAAAAACCATGATAATCTTTGTATGACCAGGGCCTTGGTGGTTGCAAGGGCCAAATTGACACACGCTCCCAACTGGAAACATATCTCTGACAGCAAACCAGGCAGAGGCTCTGTACAGAAAGCTATGGCCCATGAACTTTGTCGGCAGGCAGGTGTTGATCCATCAAGACCATCAGATGCAAAGAAATTTTAAGACTTGTTGAAAGACAATCAAATTGTCATTCTCTCGAAAGACCTTTTTGATGAAATTATATATGCAGGTCCACAACATTCAGAACAGCGTCTGTACTTGTACCACCATGACAGACACTATGATACCATAACAAGCATCACAGGATTCTTATCTGTGGCCAATTACTGCACCAAGTGTAAGAAGGGGTATCATGGTAGATTTAAATATGCCTGTGTGTATAAATGTAAAGACTGCTTTTCTACAACCTGTCAAGTATGGCAGAATAAGACCAATAGAATTCCCTGCAGTGACTGCAATAGAACATTTTGAGATCAAAAATGTTATCTGGCTCACCTACAGAAATCTCCCAATCAAGGTAGATCCATCTGTGAGGAACTGACAGCATGTACAATATGTGGAAAAAGGGTAACCAAACGAATGAGGGATCCAGCAAAGCATCACTGTGGACAGACCAAGTGCAGAACCTGTGGTGTATACTACAAAATAAAAGATGGCATCCACCAGTGTTTCATGACTGCAATGAAAACCTGTTGATGGCCAATAGTGAAATATGGGAGGATGACATTGATGATGATGATAACACAGTGAAAGGAGAAGAAAATGTATTAGGAATGGAAGGAGATGATGATGTTGGTGTCACAAAGAAGAAAGTTAAGAAAAGTATCTATTACTTCACTGCATTTGTGTGAAGAAACAGGATGGAAGTGGTGTTTTATGGTGATACTGCTGTAACGATTTTATAGAATGGATGCTGGAGTTAAAACACGTGATATTCATAGCTCACAACTTTTCTGGATATGATGGATATTTTATCATGAAAGGCTTGGTTGATGAAGGGATTGTCCAAGCATCATTCCGAGAGGGGGGGAAATTTTGTGATTACAAATCAAATCTAAAGGCACAAAGTTTATTAATTCACTGTTGTTCGTGCCCTTAGCTTTGAGAAAGCTGCCACAGTGCTTTGGCATTACCAACACAAAGAAAGGGGACTTCCCTCATGCAATGAACTGCAAAGAATATCAAGACCACAATGGTCCCATGCTACCCAAGGAGATGTGGAAATCCAACAGGATGTCAGATGAAGAAAGGAAACACTTTGAAGAATGGCATCAGCCAACGGAAAGAACAGTACACCTTCAACTTCAAAGATGAATTAACAGAGTATTGTAAAAATGATGTAGAGGTTCTAAGACTTTCTATGAATGCATTTCATAAAAACATTTATAACCACAGCAGGTTTGGACACTTTCATCAGATCTATCATGTTCCCAAGTGCATACATGAGTGTTTTCAGAACTCATTTTTGGGGGGACTGCACCATTGCCATTCTTGACAACACCAAAATGACACCACATAGTACCAAAAGCATTTGTTGGTTACTTCATAGAGAGATGACTGATGGTGTGACAATCCAGCATGCCAGAAATGGGAAGGAAGTCAGAGTAAGGAACTTTCTGGTGGATGGCTATTGTCAACAGAATAACACCATATATGAATTCTATTGATGTTTTTGTCATGGGTGTTCTGACTGCTATGGAAGGCAGACCATTAACTCCAGAAATGGTATAAGCATGGGAGAGCTTAATGACAGAACATATGCCAGATTGGAAAAGTTGCAGAAGTTAGGGAAAACAGTCATCCATATTTGGAAACATGACTGGGATGAAGAAGTGGCACGAGATAAAAACATCCAAGCCTTCATCAAGATATTCCGATCATTGAGCCCCTTTCCCCTGGGGAGGCTTTTTATGGAGGGAGAAGTGAAGCCATAAGACCCCATTTTGACACAGAGCTGGATGATGGAAAAGCCAGGTACCTGGACTATATGTCCTTGTATCCTTCTGTAAATAAATACACATCATATCCTGTTGGATTTCAAACCATCCTAGTTGGAAGAGAAGTGCTTAGCAACCCAATGGAATTATACTTTGGTCTTATCAAGGCTAAAGTTTTACCTCCCCAAAGGTTGTACCTTCGAGTCCTGCCCTATCGCCACAAGGGCAAGTTATACTTTCCAGTATGTAAAAAATGTGTACAAGAGAGTTCCTTGGAAAGCTGCACACATAGTGAAGAAGACAGAATTCTGACAGGGGCCTGGGTTTCTACTGAGTTGGAGGAGGACATCAATCAAGGTTACAAGTTCATTGAAGTATTCAAAGTATGGCACTGGAAAGGAAAGAGCTCAGACCTGTTCCGAAGTTATGTTGATACCTTCCTCAAAAAGAAAATGAAGCCTTCTGGTTGGCCAGCTGGTGTTGACAGTGAAGAGGCCAAAGCTGACTATGTCAACAAGATAAGAGAAATGGAAGGTCTATTAAAGATTTATGTTTTTTGTATAAAATAATAACATGTTATTGGGTGATTACAGTATGACACAGATTTAAATAATAATAATAATAACAATAATAATAAAGAAACATGTAAATGAAAATGTTATTTTTACTTGATATATTTTCAGGAATTGACCTTGATCCTCAGAGTATTGAATGCAACCCTGGGAAGCAATTTGTTGCCAAACTGTGTCTGAACAGTTTTTGGGGCAAATTTCCTCAAAAGTCATATGTCACTCAGGCCACTGTGATCACTGATCCAAACAAGCAATCGGTGCCCGTGAATGGGCTCTGTGTCAGCTGACTGTTTTCAGTTTCAGATTAGATGTGATAGAAGGAAAGAACACAAAAGTTGTGCCCTGCAAATGGTATTCAGAAGTAAAGTAACACGTTAACTATTAAGGTGTGAAAAGTAAGTAGAAAACATATTTACAAAATAATGTAAATGCAATAGTTTTCACGTTACAACTGACTCAACAGTGAGAACCTGAAAGTAGCTATAGCCCAGCTATGCAATAAGCTACATGTCTACAATTTTACTATGTTATAGCAAACCCCAAAATTGATGAATAACATATTTAAACAAAATTCTCTAAATGTAATAGTTTTCAAGTTATATCTGATTTACTCAACAGTGATAGCCTCAAAGTAGCTATTGTTCAGGTATGCAATGAGATACAGGTCTGAAATTACACATTTAAACAAAATACTGTAAATACAATAGTTTTCACTTTACAACTGATTTACTCAACAGTGATAACCTCAAAGTTGCTATTGCTCAGCTATGCAATGATGTTACAGGTCTGCAATTTTGACTATGTTATAGAGGACTGAAAAGTAGGTGAATAACATATTTAAAGAAATTAGTGTAAATGCAATAGTTTGTAAATTTCAACTGATTTACTCAACAGTGAGAATAACATATTTAAACAAACTACTCTAAATTTAATAGTTTTCATGTTACAACTGATTTACTCAACAGTTATAACCTGAAAGTAGCTATTTCTCAGCCATGCAATGATGTTACAGGTCTGCAATTTCACTATGTTATAGCTGACCCAAAAGTAGCTGAATAACATATTTATACAAAATACTCTAAATGCAATAGTTTTCAAGATACAACTGATTACTCAACAGTAATAACCTCAAAGTAGCTATTACTCAACAATACAATGATGTACAGGTGTCCAATTCCGCTATGTTATAGTCAACTGAAAAGTAGGTGAATATCCTATTTTAAAGAAATTACTGTCAATACAATAGTTTTCAAGTTACGACCGATTTACTCAGCAGTGATAACCTCAAAGTAGCTATTACTCAGCTATGTGATGAGCTACAGGTCTGTAATTTCACTATGTTACAGAGGACTGAAAAGTAGGTGAATGACATATTAAAAGATATTACTGTAAATGTAATAGTTTTCAAGTTACAACTAATTTACTCAACCGTGAGAACCTGAAAATAGCAATTCATCTATGCAATGAGCTACAGGTCTGCAATTTTACTATGTTACAACTGACTCAAAAGTAGGTGAACAACATATTTAAATAAATTACTGTAAATGCAATAGTTTTCAAGCTACAAATGATTTACCCAACAGTGATAACCTCAGAGTAGCTATTACTCAGCTATGTGATGAGCTACAGGTCTGCAATTTCACTATGTTATAGAGGACTGAAAAGTAGGTGAATAACATATTTAAAGAAATTACTGTAGATGCAATAGTTTTAAAGCTACAACTGATTTAATCAACAGTGAGAATCTCACAGTAGCTATTGCTCACCTATGCCATGAGCTACAAGTCTGCAATTTTACTATGTTGTAGCAAACCCAAAAGTAGATGAATAACATATTTAAACAAAAGTCTCTAAATGCAATAGTTTTCAAGTTATAAGCAATTTACTAAACAGTGAGAAGCTCAAAGTAGCTATTGCTCAGCTATGCAAAAAACTACAAGTCTGCAATTTTACCATTTTATGGCTGACTCAAAAGTAGCTGAATAATGTATTTAAACAAAATACTGTAAATTTAATAGTTTTCATGTTACAACTGATTTACTCAACAGTGATAACCTGAAAGTAGCTATTGCTCAGCTATGCAATGATGTTACAAGCCTGCAATTTTACTATGTTTTAGCAAACCCAAAAGTAGATGAATAACATATTTACACAAAATTCTCTAGATACAATAGTTTTCTAGTTACAACTGATTTACTCAACAATAAGAACCTCAAAGTAGCTTTTGCTCAGCTATGCCAGGAGCTACAGGTCTGCAATTTAGCTATGTTATAGCAAACCCAAAAGTAGATGAATAACATATTTAAACAAAATGCTCTAACTGCAATTGTTTCCAAGTTCTAAGCAATTTACTCAGCAGTGAGAACCTCAAAGTAGCTATTACTCAGCTATCCAATGAGCTACAGGTCTGGAATTTCACTATGTTATAGCTAACCCCAAAATAGGTGAATAACATAGTGAAACAAAATACTCTAAAAGCAATAGTTTTCAAGTTATAAGTGATTTACTCAACAGTGATAACCTAAAAGTAGCTATTACTCAGCTATGCAATGAGCTACAGGTCTGCAATTTTACTATGTTATAGCTGACCCAAAAGTAGCTGAATAACATATTTATACAAAATTCTATATATGCAATAGTTTTCAAGTTATAACTGATTTTACTCATTATAGAAGTTACTGAAAAGTCACAAAGTAGATATTACTCATTTAGCTATGGGGATAGATGCCCAAGTTACTCACCATGTTGCAGCTATGAAAAAAGTAGCTGAATAACATATTTTACCATAATGCTCTAAATGCCATATTTTTCAAGTTATAAGTGATTTAGTGCATGTTTCATGAATTTGAATGCATTAAAATTTATTTAAAAATTCACAAAAAAATAATTAAGAAAGATCCAGGTTTTATTCTCACACAAAGTAATCTCCCTGTGGCCTAGTATATATGTGCAAGATAAGAGAGAAATCCCTTCAACAGTCAATGAGAAAATTGAGATAAAGTGTTGAAATTTTCCCACTTTGGGTGGGGTAACCTCGCTTCTAACGGCTCTGGGGAACAGACAAACAGACAGATCTGCATGAATTTTATGATTTATCATCCTCGATAGATGATAACAGCATGTCTCTGGGCTTTGTACTTTTGGAGGAGAAGATGTTCACACGGACGCGGACACGTATGCAGATGTCGCAGAGTGATGCCATAATGTCAGCTGTCTGACAAGTCAGCTGACATAAAAACTACTTTCAATTGATTATTTCTGATCAAGAAGAGATTCAAGACATCCTAATTTTGAATGAGGTGCGACACTCAACAAATACAAAATTCTTGAAGACTCTAAATACTAGTAACATTGTCATTGCCGCATTCACAACTACCAGTGCCAGGATGAAATTGTATGAGGAACTGAAAGTGGTTATTGAACGTGTACTGTACATGAACACTGATTCAGTGGTCCACATAGCAAGGGCTGGAGAACCAGATCCAAAGGAAGGTTGTGCCTTAGGTGATCTTGAAAATGAGTTCAAATGTGATGATGAGTACATAACTGAGTTTATAGCAGAGGGTGCAAAGATTTTAATGCCTATAAGACAAATGAAGGATTAACACAAATGAAAGTTCGTGGATTTACCTTAAATAAGGCAGCCACCAAGACCCTGAACTTTGACACCATAAAGGCCATGATACATACAACTAACAGACAGCAATCTATCAGAGTTGAGATGGGGACAACCATTAAAAGAGATGCCAAAGCACAGAAGATGTACACTGTACCCTTTACAAAAGATTAGCGGACAGTATTTGATAAGAGGGTACTATCTGACAGGAAAAGTGTACCCTTTGGTTATGTTTCCTCTGACTGACTGATTTTATTATTATTTTATTTTTGTCTTGGTTGTGGTTGTGTACATACTTTTGTTTCTGTTGTTGTTCAATGATGCCTTTAACATGCAAGTTTTTTTTCCTGCTTGCAGTAACAGCTAAAAATGCTTTGGAACCATGATACATTCTCACCATTTTCTGAATTTTTTTTCTGATGTTATTTTCACATTGCAGTATTTTGTAGTGATTAGGAACAGTCCATGTTTTTATTGTTAGTATTTACTTTTAAATGTTGTGTTTTTCTTGTATTAACATTATTATTATCATGATTATTTTGTTTCTTTTTTACACTTTTTGTTTTCTGTTTTTGTTATTAGTTAAGTCTATGTTCAACTTTTTTCCATATATTTTTTCAATTATGGATTCAGAAATGGGATTACTATGGCTCAAATTCAAAGATAAAAAAGAATCCATTAACTTCCATCCATTAAGTAAAACTTTGTCAATTCTTTTTCTGTCAATAGCTTCATGTTAATGCCAATTTTAGATAGCTTATTATATAAATAGACATAATATAGATACACTACTGTTTAATTTCTAATATCAAGAGAGTTTGATGTCAATAGCAAATAGATGTAGGTTACTTATTTAGGTTTTAACATTACTTCTAACACTGTATAGGTCATATCACAAAGGTAGTTTTATGGATAGACAACAACTGTACATACAGTTGGTCAAGGTTCTGTACCATAAACTTCCAAGCACTGGTAAAACAAGTTTCCAACATAGAGTCTGGGGTTTGAATCTCACAGGTGGGAGGTATTAGCACTGCCCAATCATGGCCCCAGTAGTTTACTTGCTGAACATATGTATAATTGTTTTTCATCAAATATATATTATTGTGCACAAAGTAGTAAACTAAGAATATGAGTTGTGCAGTGTTAAAAATGGGGGGATTATTATAGCTCGTCATACATTTTAGATGTAAATTATAGTAGTAGTAATCATCAGAATTACAGTCTCATTGGCAGTTTAGTAGCACAAAGGCAAAAAAAATAAGCCTGAATGGTTCTGAATTGTCAATCAATTATATGAGACTATTGATTTTTTTTTATTTTTGCTTATTGATATTGTTGTTATTGTTGGGTTTTTTAAAAAAGTGTTATTTATTGTTTTCTCTCTCTCTTTCTCTCTCTTGATGAGAGATATTTTAGTGATAAGTGTAAGTCCAATAAAATAAAATAAAACAAACAAATGAATATGAAATATGTTATTATTATTTATCATATATCATATAAAGCACATGGTTAATAGAAAAAAAAGAAAAAACACAACAAAAACAAAAAAAGAAGAAAGATAATGTCTATACACAAAATGTCTTTTCTATATAGACACACACATAAATATCTATAATTGCTGTCTGTGTCTCTCTCCATCATTTTCCCCCTCCCTCCCCCAGTGATAAAAATTAATTAAAAAATTCTTTTTTTTAACTTATTTCTCACATATTACTGCTGTTATTATTATTTGCAAAGTAGCTCACTGTCAGTCCCTTTATGTCCTGTGTCCACACACCTCCTGCATCATAAAAGGCCTTAGAGACAGACAGCTGGTCAGCAGGTAGCCCTTCTGCCTGGCACAAGGTATATTCAAAATATTCGAAAATCACACTGACAGACAGTGTTTCCAACGCCTCACCCAGTAGGTGTTCAAATGTGTCAATACATTTTCCTCCAAACACTTATGATCCAGCTGGCTTGGCAGCTCCAGCTGACATCCCTCGCAGTTATGTCTTATGGCATCTTTTATGGAACTAACCATGTGCATGGCGAAAATCTTCTTGAAGTTGAGTACTAGCACGGCCTGGATCATAGAGTTTTCAACCTCATCTATGCGGTTCAGCTGTAAAATATACAATAGACCAAAACACGTCCATGTACATCAAATTCATCTGTGTATAGATCAGCTCAGCAATGTTACTTTATTTTATTTTTCTTGTAAGAGGATGCTTATGGCTGCATCAATAGCATACATGTTCGACTTGAGATTTTCCCATTCATCTACCCTCATGGCTACACCCCTTTTTGTGACATACATTTTACCAGATAGAGCATCGATGATGTAAACCCTCACATGTATCAGAACCCTACCCCTGTACTTGGACACAGCTGCAAAACGGCCAGGACTTAAGGTAAACATGCATTTATCCCAATTGCAACTTGGTCAGATGTGACACTTACATGACTCATTATGTCTCCCCCACTTCCCGAGGAGGATGCTGGCTGACTGGTAGGGGTCATCTGCAGACCTTGAGGTGCAGGGGTCATCGGCTGACCTTGAGGAGCACAGGTCACTGGAGGTGGGTTGTATAAGTGTGGTACTAGACACAGTTGGATCTCCAATCATAGTGGTCATAGCGACAATATCTTCTTCTTCTGCTCAAACAGAGGTGTGCACTCTTCAACATCCAAGTGGCAAATGAGGCGGAAGCTGCTGTGCATCTCCTTATATAGTGCCCTTGACATGACGTCATTTGCTCTCTTCTGATTGGTCCATTTGGCCTGTGATGTCATCATGACGTCATCTGCTATGGTTATCGGGATTCCGTAGCAACGCTTTTTTCCAAGGTGAAAAGTCTCGATTCATACTTTTTTTTTCAACCCAAAAAGTCCAAAACCAACCCAGAGTAATGATCCAGCAAGTACATCATATATTTTTGTGAATTTATGCAAAGCAATTTTCCCTGTAACATAGTTATCTCAGTTGATATTTGAGTAGTTTTAGCTAGTGTAAAGTTGTTTGTGTTCATATACTCAGAGGGAGCAGCAGAGGGATTTGGAAGATGCCCAAGAAAAAGAAGAATTTAACTAGGCAGTGGAGGTTCTGGGTGAAGTCATGGCTTGCCTAAAGGTTGGAATATGGACACTATTACATACTGATGACAGAATTCCAGAATAAACATGTTGCAGGTTACAAAAATTTTATTGCAATTTTATTCAGATATGGTTATTTAGTTACTTTGACAGTGGCTCCCAGTTAGAGGAAAATGACACATTTTGCAAGAGGGTGACCAACCTGAGCCTGACACCCCTTCAGGTATCTTGCCACAGGGAAAAGTTGTTAGAATCAAAATACAATTGAACCAGACAATATACAACACACCATTGTCTAAACTGCCTTATGCATGCATTTAATGAATGACTATATTAATTGAACTAGAGTGCCATCATCTCATCAGAGGCTAGGATAAAGCTACATTCATTCCCCTGAGGTAGAATTTCTGACTCCTCTCTGATCCTCTTTCATTGGCACAATAACAAGTTCAAATTTGAATTGTAGGGGGGTTGCAGAAAGGGATCCTTTCAGCAGTAACTTTCTCACTGAATTACTTTGTAATCCATTAAAATGTGAATAATTATGATTTATATGATGTTTTGCTCATATAATTAACTTATTTTATTTATAAGTTGAAAATTATTCAATTAAAAGCAACAAACAACTAAATGTAAGATTTTATTATTAGTCTCTATATATAGAACGAAAATAGGACCAATTGTGGCTACAATTATTTGAATATTTTTGATACTCTCTACTTTGCATATTGCGTTATATGTGAATTAATGAGCTCCCAGTCTGACATATGGTGTGGTATCAGAAAACTTAACATAGAAATTTGAAAATTTTAATTACTTAAATGTAACTTTTATAAGCTACAAGCTTACCATGTGGAACTGAATGCGTTTTAGAATTGATTTTTTTTTCAAATTAATGACAAGTTAGTAATCTAACTTTTTTGTCAAAAGTTGAAGAACAGATTGCAACAACTCAAGTTGTTAATCATTGCTTTGCCATAGGAAAATATCCTAAACATCAGTCAGTGTATTTAAAGAATCAGAGTCATGAAACAGCATTGCTATAGTTGGCCAATAATATTTTGTGGTTTAAGGAATCTAAAAGCATTGCGGTAGTTATAGCCATGAATCTCTCTGCCACATTTGATAGAGTGGACCATGATATTCTTCTACACCTACTGGAGAATAAGTATGACATCAGTGGTAATGTCATCCAATGGTTTGATTCATATGAGATGAAGGATAGATAGGCACTCTTATTACATTTTCTGATGTCTGTAGTGCACCTTGTTTTTCTCTTGTGTTATACTGGGCTGCTATCACAAGCAGTATCTAAATCAGATATCCACACATAAAAATCATTTTATTGCGCTACAATAGCTTACCATGTGGAACTGAATGCCTTCTCGGGAGGCCGCAGGCATCCGGCCAATGTCCAAGAAAAATAGACGTTTACCGGATCCCCATGCTGAGAGTGTACCATAACAATGTAATCTCGCGTCTAACCCTTCTTCTCTCGTAAATTTAGTCCATACCCCCTCTGCTGGAATACAGCGGGGAGGCAGGGTGGGACTCTCTTCAGCTCTCTTCAATGTTTGATTGAAGGGTTAAGTTCCAGCCCTACTCACTTATGCGAGTATAGCCCCCAAGGGCATCACTGTAATGAACACCAGCCCTAAGCTTGAATCTCATTAACTTGCCACCCTAAATATGAGATTATGGTACACTGAAAGACTAAATACATTATACAGTTAAATACAGAAAAGATAGATAAGAGACCTTACCATAACATCCTGAGGAAGTAACCTAGACCTAGACCCTAGGATTAGACTCCTGAAGACTTAACTGCAGTGGATGTGCCCCCCCCCCCCCTTCTTTTCTTTCCGAGGATGAGCAGTCGGAGGGGAATGGTCTAGGACTTGTTGTGCCGCTACTGCTGGTCCCAGATACATATTGTTTTCGTTGTGTCACCAAGTAAGGTCTTTTAGGTAAAAATTTGTAAATGTGTTGTGAGCTTTCCAGTGATACGCTTGCATGATTTGGTCCACCGATATCTCACCGTAAAAGGCCTTAGAGGCCTCGAAGGCCATAATGTCATGCGCTTTGACTTGGACTAGGTCCAAGGCTTGCTGATCTGCTTGTTTGTAACAAAGTATGATAGTTTGTTTTAGCCAAGAAGAGAATGTAGTGGGTCTGATGTTTGAGGTATGTCCTTTTTTAAAGGAGATAAAGAGAAGGGATCGAGACCCTCTTAGGTCTTTGGTTCGATCCAAGTAGTACCTCAGGGCCTGTACCAGACACAAGGAATAGTCACCGGAGACAAACTTTGAGAACCTTTTCTTGCTAGTTGATTTTTGGCTATGAAATCTGAAGAGGGGATCAAGGCAACCTTTTACCATTGGCCTAGATACAATACTATGTTTGCAACCCAGGCATGAATTTCGCCGCGGCATTTGCTGGAGCCCAAAGCTAGCAAGAAATGGTAAGATATTTGAGGTCTGTGTCTTTCATAGGCTCAAAGGGTGGTTTTGTGAGCTCATTGAGAACAACAGAAAGGTTCCACTTAGGAAGACTCCTGGAACTTTTGGGATGATCCCTGTGAAAACTGGAGAGTAACCTGTTAAGGTCTGGACACTGGGAAATATGGAGCCCCGCTTGGCCCAAGGTGTCAACAATGGCCGTCCTATAGCCATCAATGGTCGAAGGGCGTCTGTTTAGATTTTGGTACAGGTACATGAAGAAGTCTGAGACTTGCTTCACAGAGGGAGTGGAGAAATCCACCAAATTTTCTCTTCACCATTTCTCAAATAGGGTCCACTTTGACTTGTAGATGGTCCTTGCTGATGACCTCTGATGGGCAGCAATTCTCTCTGCCACCTCCACAGAGAAGCCTTGTTCTTGGAGCTGTCCACTCCTAGACACCAGGCATGGAGGTTGAGATGTTGTGGATTGCTGTGAAACACATAGTTGTGGGAATGTTTGAGAAGAGTTCTTGAAACTGGTACTTGAAGTGGGATCTCTGTTGAGAGCTGCACTAGGTCCCAAAACCAGGGCATCCCTGGCCAGCCTTGGGCTATTACAATAATCAGACAACTGGATTGTCTGATTCTTTAGATCACCCTGTGAAGCCTTGGGAGGGTAAGCATAAGCAGTGAGACCCGACCAGTCTATGTGCAGAGCATCTGTGTCCCAAGCATTTTGCTCTGGGACTGGAGATACATACATTGGAACTTTGTGGTTCAGATGAGTGGCAAATAGATCTACATGTGGAGTGAAGCACTTGTGACAGATCTGTTTGAACACCTGCAGATGCAGTGATCATTCTGTTGACTGGACTTGGTTCAACCTAGACAGAAGGTCATCCATCACATTCAGACACCCTGGAATGTGTCTGGCTTTAACTCCTTCGCCGCGAGTTCCACGCAACAAATTGCGGATAAAACGCGGCAGTCGCCTTTCACCGACTCTTCTTTGAAGCACGAAAGTCGACAATGGTCGCCGTGACGTACAAAATTTTAAACCGTAATAATGACATGTGAAATACGTCATTTCTTTGTGTAAATAAGCTGTAAATATTTCGTTTGGCATCACATGGTGAATTAAAATGCCTAAAAGACATTATTCTGCAAAAGAAGCAAGGAAATCCTATTTTCTCATTAGCAAATGAACCTATACATACTTACATTCATCATTGCATATCTCCAGCAGAGAGCCTGTCAATCAATGAATTCTCAAATTCTATTGGATAGCAGTCGGCCAATGAGAAGCAAAGAAAATATAGTACTTCCTGCTGATATCCTGTTTTCTCATTCGCTACTCACCAGCAAAACCTGTCATAAAAGACACTCCCAAACTTACAGAAAAACAATTCCGCGACGACCTGTTTCAAATTGACGTTAACATCGCACTTTTAATATATGTCGGCGGAAGTCGCCAATCGCGCCGAAAGAGTTAAAAGTTATCTGGTAATGATGGCACCAGGTCATTTGAGGCATCTGTAAATAGTTGGATACTGTGGTCTTTGGGATGAAGGTCTGCACCTTTCATCACGTTTGTGGGATTCTCCCACCACTCTAGGCATGCTGAAATGGTTTCTGTCCAAGGAAGGAGGCTGTCCAACGACTGAGGAAATCTCCAGTGCAACCCAATTAGCGACATCAAAAATCCTGAAGTTTGAGCCATCTCTCTTGAGTGGGTTTTACAAGGGCTGAATCTAGATGGTATTCGTAGCCCATGAATGAAAACACTTGAGTAGGTTTTAGTTCGGACTTCTCCTGATTTATTATCCACCCTAAGGACTGAGTCAGGCGTACCACTGTCTGAGTGTTCACTTGTGCTTCTCCTTCCTGAGACTGGGCCCTGATAAGCCAGTCATCCAGGTACTGGTGAAGTCTGATTCCCATTGTCAGGGCCATCAGCTTGAATTTTTTTACAATCATTGTAAAGACCTGTGGGGCCATGGCTAGCCCGAAGGGAAGGGAGGTGAACTGGAACACCTGTGACTTGTGGCAAAACCTTAGGTACTTCCTTGAGTTTGGGTGGATGGGGATGTGAAGGTAGGTGTCTGATAGGTCTTTCAATGGGACCAATTCCCCTGGAATCAGAGAGGCCCTGATGGACTCTGGTGTTTCCATTTTGAACCTTTCTACAAGTAGGAAGGTTTTAAGCCTGCTTAGGTCTATTACTGGCATCCACCTTTGGTGAGGCTTGGGTACTAGAAACAGGCGACTGTAAAACATTTTCCACCCTTTCTATTGCATTTTTTTGACAGAAGAGACTGGATACAAGAGGCCAGACCTTGGTCTTTTTGAAGGGCCTTGTAACCTGATTGAATCAGGGGAGCTCTGACTAAATTTGGTTCTGACATGAATGGAAGAACGTAACCATTGGTGATAATGTTTAACACGTTGTCTTAAGATTTGTTTGCTAGCCAGTTTTTTTCTGAAAGAAGGGAGGCGGCCTCCTACTGCTGGACTGAGGGAGGCTTTTAAGGAGTCATTGAATAGGGTTGAAAACGACCCCTGAAGCCTCTGTTGTTCGATTTCCCCCTACCTGAGAAAAACGATTGATTACTGCTTTGGGAGGAATTGCCCCCATAGGGGCATTTCCTGTAGGAGCCTCTTTTCTTATTGTGGTGGGGACCACAAAAGGGCTTGTTTTGATAGGGTCCAAAACCTTTGGTTGTGCCTTTTTAAGGAGGAAGTCTTCTCCATCTTGAATAACTGTGACTTGAACAGAGGTGTAGTCCAGAAAGGTCATCTCGGCCTTGCGTCTTAGCAGACCAGTGTTGCCCATGGTATAAAGCTCCCTCTGAAGTATATGGACTACAGATTTCCTGAGGCAGGCTAAGGCTCTCTGTTGAATAAGAATTCTCTTATTCATAATCTCAAAATAGTCACGTTTTCATAGTCGCGTTTTCATCACCACGCCTGTCAGCTCTTTCAGGATCGGCACCCTTCTGAATCTGACTTTTAACCCTTTTAAAGGTAGCCTTTAGACTGTATTGACACTTCTCCATAACAGTGTTACAAGCAGAAACAGTCTTTGCGAAAGTAGCTGTAAAGTAGAGAGATTCTGCCTAGCTTGGTGTTCAAGTTCTTTAAGAACTTGTAGGGGAACCTTGCCCATAGGAGGATTTAGGAGAAATACAGATCTTGGCAAACTCTGCATTGAGCTCCTGAAGTTTGTCTTCAAAACAAGGTTGTCCCACCTTGTAATATTTTACTGTTGAAGCAGGGGGTTTAATATATTTACCCTCAGGTAAATTAGAGGCCAAGAAATCCTCAAATTTTTCAAAGGCATCTTTGAGAATGGGATTTAAAGGGACCATAGCTGAAGGGCCTCTTGGCCTTAGCTCCTGTTGGCCTTTCTCGTCATCCAGGCCCAGCACAGTAGGAGAGGACCTAGGCAAAGTTTCCCTGGGATCAGGGAGATCAAGGATGTGCCTAAAAGTTTTCACTTCCTCTGCATATTGTGAAGGGAGGTCAGCCATATCTACCTCCATGTAAAAAAACTGGATCTGTGCTATCCTGTTGTTGATCATGCTCAGAAGGAGCCTGTTGAGGTTTGGTAGACTTTTTGACAGAGGACTGATCTTCCTCTGAAAAAGACAACTGAGAATAGTACTTTGCCCGAACCTTGTGTTTTTTTCTTGTTCGAGTGCTTCTTAGCTCTGAAACACACGCTTTTAGGTTGTTCCGAGTGCTCGGAATGAGGATCCGAGTGGTCGGATTGAAGATCCGAGGGCTTACAGCCATGGTCGGACTGAACACTTTGAGTAAATCTTGGTGGAAGGATCACAGAAGTCTGTGTCCATAGGTTGAGCATCCGAGTGGTCGGATCTGAAGCCTGAGTGGTCGGGTCTGGTTGTTTACTTGGTCCAGCTTTTGAAAGTGTGGCGGAGGTCTTATCTACATCCACCTCGGAGGCTTTTTTCATAGATTGCATTTCCTCTCTAAGAGATTTCACAGCCTCTAGCATGGATGTTTGAAAGGTCCCCATTTGCTGTTGAAGTTGGATGTTGAATTGATTACCCAGGGATTTTTCTAGTTTACTTTCTATCTTATTCTGCAAGGCAGTACCGGGGTTGGTGGGACAGTTTGAGGAGTCCTTAAAGACAAAGACTCAAAACGTAAGGGTTGGGGGCGTGGAGGAGAAGAAAATAAATTATCTGCAGCCCCCTCAAGGTCTGCTTGAGAGCCAGAAAATGAATCCATGTTATCCCCCAATAAGTCCAGATCATCATCTTTAGAAGTATTGCAGAGATCCGATATTTTTTGTTTTCTTACATGCCTACGTCTGTGCTTGATTTTTATTTGTTGTTCTTCAGTAAAATTTGCACAAATACTGCATGGCATTTCATTTGTAACACAAGGGTCATCTCCTTTGCCAGCTTCTCTGCATGTAGGACAGTAAATATGGGTATCGAATAAGAAACAAAAATGCCTGCATTTTGATGATCTGGGGCCGGTTTCACGAAGCCTCCTTAAGATAAAGGTCACCTTAAATTCTAGGATTTCCTTCCTTAAAGGAGATCTTGAAAACTTCCTTGAATTTCAAGGAAGCTTAAGACCTACCTTAGATTTAAGGAAGTGTCCTTCAAGGAATGTCTATTAACTTTAATGAACATTTTAAGGAGAAACCACCTAAATATATAGAACTTGAAACATTATTGCCAAACCTACATCCACAAACAGTGTTTTGCTGTTTATTTCATACAATTTGGTTGTTTACTTCTTGAAAAATTGATGTTCAAACTTTTGAAGTGAGAAACATATTCATGGAGTTTCCTTGAACATAAAGGGCCCCTCCCTTACTTTGGGTAAAAAATTGTCATGTGACCTACTGTATTAATTTGCAAAATATACTCACAAACAATCTGCATTTTACAAAATTGATTAAAATATAGTAAAATATAGATTTACTGACTTCACTGATCTTTAACAGTGTTACAATAAGAACATTGCCTCCATAAGGTAATCTAGGTACAAAATAAGTGCACAAGTACACATGTACTTACAGTGAAAGAAAAACATTGGTGTTGGAAACAACTCCCAAAAGAAATAAAAATGCAAATAATGTAAATGTACCTAATGTACCAAGATTAAAATAGTTAAAGTGCTAAAATGCAATTTACTCTCTTAATATTTAAAATAAATTGTGTGAAGGTTATTTAAGTAATGGAGGGGAAATTTGCAAGCAGTGTGGTTATACAGGGAATCGCCCTTCCTTTGTTTTAAGGAAAATCTTTGGTAAGGTGGAATAAAGGAGGCTTTGTGAAACAGGATTTAAGGGAAGCCTTGCCAAAGGTTAGAAATCCCCCTTCCTTTACTTTAGGAAGGAAAAAACAAAGGAGGCTTCGTGAAACTAGCCCCAGGGCTTTGCACTAGTTTGGTGGGAAGACATTTAAATCCGAGCAATAAAATCCAAGTCAAAACGCGGAAAACTCACAACAATGAAATATTTGACAAAATACTTATCCTGCACTCTTCAAACTTTGTCAGAATAAGCTATGATATAACATAAAATAAATGGCTGGATTGTAACATCCAACAATACGTATATCCTGAGAAAACAGTGAAATAAAGTAAGCTTATTTTAAACGCTTGCTAGTCACGCGGCCAACGAGAGAAGAAGGGTTAGACACAAGATTACACTGTTATGGTACACTCTCAGCATGGGTATCCGGTCAATACTAAACGTCTATTTTTCTTGGACATTGGCCGGATGCCTGCGGCCTCCCGAGAAGGCATTCAGTTCCACATGGTAAGCTATTGTAGCGCAATAAAATTATTTTTATGTGTGGATATCTGATTTAGATATTGCTTGTGATAGCAGCCCAGCATAAGACAAGAGAAAAACAAGGTGCACTACAGACATCAGAAAATGTAATAAGAGTGCCCATCTATCCTTCATCTCAGATATGAATCAAACCATTGGATGACATTACCACTGATGTCATACTTATTCTCCAGTAGGTGTAGAAGAATGTCATGGTCCACTCTATCAAATGTGGCAGAAAGATTCATGGCTATAACTACCGCAATGCTTTTAGATTCCTTAAACCACAAAATATTATTGGCCAACTATAGCAATGCTGTTTCATCACTCTTTTAATACACTGACTGATGTTTAGGATATTTTCCTATGGCGAAGCAATGATTAACAACTTGAGTTGTTGCAATCTTTTCTTCAACTTTTGACAAAAAAGTTAGATTACTAACTTGTCATTAATTTGAAGAAAAAAAAATCAATTCTAAGCCACTTTTCTTTAAAACCTTTCACATGTCCACAAAAACTCTTCAAACTGCTTCAAAGAAAAAAATGTATGTTAAGTTACATTGCCTATAAAGTTTGGTAGATGTTTCTTCAGAATCACTGTTGAGATGGGCAGCATTAGAGATGGCCAGAAACTGACAACTTCACTCGTGGACCTGTAACTCTATCAAGGAGACGAACATCTGTCTAGAAACATGCCAAATAATATATACAATCGTATATATTTGCCTTGTTTTTCAACATATTTTAGACGATTTACGGTGGTTCTCATATTATAAACAGAACTTTCATTGCTTGTTACTTTGAAATCTTGAAATCTTTTGATTTCGAAGTATGTTGGTCAGTCGGTTTGAATGTTTGTTATTTCGAAATCGAAAATCAATTTCAAAGTATGTTTGTCGGTCTGTTTGTTTGTATGTTTGTTAGCACATTTTAGGCCACAGTTTTGAAGCTACAATTCTTATTTTTTCCTATAACATTGTCAGGTGTCAGAATAGAGAAGGACTGAATTTCATCAAAATCGGTAGCATTTTCACATAGCCATGACCATTTTACCTATTTTGAGTAAATGTATACAGACACTCCACACACTATACACCTCTTTGTCTTCTATACTAATAACGTCCTACTAGACATGCTTTCTCCTAGCCAAACTTTGTGTGGGCCTAATTGTTACCAGACCTGTCTGATTCTGACTGCTTCCTTGTTTTCAGTTATTTTCCTCACCTCATTAGCATTACACTCTGAAAAGATTTTAGGTAACCTTTTAAGTCTCCATTGCAAGCCACATCCATAATTTAATCCATTTTCATTATATTCAAAACCACTGATTTTTAATAGGTTTAATCATAGAACTTTACTTCTGTGCTCAGGTAAGACATTTAACATGTTAATAGCTTTGAAAAGCTTTTTAAAACATTAGTAAAACAATAGGCACTTGAAATGTACTGTTGGAATGAACAGCCAGAGCAAAAGATTTTGGCCACCACACAAACAATTAATATGTGGCTGAGAAAGATGAACAATATAGGGGGAGGGGGTGTTATCTTCATTTTTTTGTTTGTTTGGTTGTTTGTTTGTATGTTTCTTAGCACGTTCTAGCCCACAATTTTGAAGCTAGGTTTCTCACTTTTTCCCCTATAATATTGTCAGGTGTCAGAATAGAGAAGGACCGAATTTCAACAAAATTGGTAGCATTTTCACATAGCTATGACCAGTTTAGCTACTCTTAGTAAATGACTTATAACTCTGAAATGATTGCATTTACAGTGTTTCTGTTAAATATCTTGTTCAGGTACTTTATCTTTAGCTATAAGATGGTGCATAGTTTGGAGCTCTATTGCATTAGATAAGCAAGTAATACCTATTTCTCTGATTTGTAGCACAATTTTAAAATGAGAATGTGTAAAATGTCTTTGAAAGTAACTTGCTTTGAATACATCAATTACTTTGTTGGGGTAAGTTATGACATAATGAAGTTGCAGACCTGTAGCTCATTCCATAGTTGAGCAATAGCTACTTTCAGGATCTCACTGTTGAGTAAATCCCTTGTAACTTTAAAACTATTGCATTTAGAGTATTTTGTTCAAATATATTATTCACCTAGTTTTAGGTTAGGTGTAACATAGTCAAATTTCAGACCTGTAGCTCATTCCATAGCTGAGCAATAGCCACTTTAAGGTTCTCACTGTTGAGTAAATTGCTTGTAACTTTAAAACTATTGCATTTAGAGTATTTTGTTGAAATATGTTATTCACCTACTTTTAGATCAGCTATAACATAATAAAATTGCAGCTCATTCCATAGCTGAGCAATAGGAACTTTGAGGTTCTCTCTGTTAAGTAAATCACTTGTAACTTTAATTTGTTTGTTTGTATGTTTGTTAGCACGTTCTATGCCACAATTATGAAGCTGGGTTTCTCATTTTTCCCAATAATATTTGAAGTATAGCTACTAATAGAAATGACACAATTAAGAAAAAGTACATATAACTAGAAATTGTGTCTCGATGCAGTCTATCCCCAGATGGGACATGGTTGAAGCGTGAATGTATCGGGCTTGAGTCTTTTTCCTGGAGCACCAGGTTAGGATTCTCCATAGTAGGGCACAAAGACCTACTCCCCCTTAAATAGGCAACCAACATGGTGTTGTCCGTAGCTATGGTAGCAATAAGGTTCAAGCAGAGGTCTTGGAACTCCTTTAGGGCCAAAAGACCAACTTGGTTCCAGATACTTTATGTGTAACTTGCTTCTGGAAGGGACCAGGTTCCCCTTGCAGTGTGTTCCCCTAATTGAGCACTCGCCCTTCTTGCTTGAGTTGTGAAAACCAGCAAATGGGTTATAATCTTGAGGGGAAGGCTGAGTTTGGAAACTCAGGCCCCTGGTGTCAGCTGACACTGCTCACAGGCTGGGTAAAAGGCAAGCTGGGTGGCCAGTCTAGGAGGGTGGATCACTGTATCTCACTGGAACCTTAAGAAAAACTTGATGAACCTCCACATTAACTGATACAGCAGACTTCTTGTTGGCAGTAGGCTGACCAGCCCAGTTGAGTTCGGCATCTCACCGAGACCAGTAAGATAAGACTGACAGGTAGTTGGACAAATTTTGTTGGAAAAGTCTTCTTATCTATAGTACCTTTCGACCAGCTAAGAGGTCCTGACAGTAGGCTGTCTGACTGGTGTGGTAGATTCAGACAAGTCATCCCACAGAGACCAATGACTGGTATAAGAATTTCTCTGTAACCAATTTCCTCGGGCAGTAACTGGTTGATCTGAGGTGGCGTAACTGTACTGAATCCTAACTATCTCCGACTTTCATCCGAGGATACAAAAATCAGTTACAGCAATCCATATATATTTGTCATAAAAGAAATATGTTTCAGTTATGGCAGGTGAATAAACTTTGGCACAGCCAAGGTTAAAGATCACACCATGACTTGCACCAGAACCAATGACCCATCCAAGAATCAGCTTTCTACACATTTTCTACAACCTTTTCTTTTCACAGTTTCTGAGATATGGCCCAGACAAGGTTTAAAAGGTCAAGGTCACTACAAAAAGGTCAAATCAAGATCATTGCTCCCTACATCTTCTTACCAATGTCTGTAACAAATATCAACTTCCTACACCTTATGGTTTCCGAGATATTTCCCGGATAAGATATTCAAACTCAAGTCACTCCGGCAAGGTCAAAGGTCAAATCAAGGTCACACTATGACGTTGCACACCTACACCCCCTAACCAATGTCCCTACTAAGTATCAACTTCCTACGCCTTACAGTTTCTAAGATACAGCACAGACAAATTTTCTACACCACCCACCGGCCAGACCACCTGCCCTAACACCCATTCAGACACCAAGGGTGAAAACAATACCCTGACAGCTCTTAAGGGCTGTGGGGTAAAAATCAGCAAGTTCTCTGCTAAATCCTGATAAGCTATTCTCAGACAGGGGGGTTATCTATTCATACCCCACCAAGTTGGCAAGGGGGTAAATCAGGTAAAAATGTTTTACCTTTCGTAATTTTAGTTGCTTGTAAAATTATGATCTTTCAACCTTAGCAACTGATGGTCTTCCTTGTACTTCCTCCAAATTTTGTTATATCCCTCAAGGTAGCTTTTGGGTTTTAGTTTATAACTACAGAGATTAAGAAGAGGTCAGAGAGAAGTGGGCCACATTTTACATCACTAAGTTTTACTCAGATTCTATCTTACAGATTATAAAGTCTAGAATATTCCCTTTTTACATGGGTTGGTAAACTGACAATTTGCTGCAGACTCAGTGCCAACAATAGATCCTGAAAGTCCTCACAATTTGTATCATTAATATCACTAAAATAAATAGTGCTAACTATCAAGAGGATCCAAAACTTGCTTAAAATTGCTCTATCTGTAACTTTTTGAGATAAATAACATTGTTGATAACCACAAAAATTCAAGATGGTGGCCGAAATTCAGAAAATTTACAGGCCATACAAAAGTAGTCAATGGGTCCAAAATTTGCCTGAAATTTCTCAATCTCTAATGGTTTTCAAGGTAAATGATATCCCGCTAAATAATGATGATGACTGAAAACTGGAAAATTAAAAATAGATTACAGTTATAAAGAATATGTCTTTGCTACCAAGAGGTTCCATAATTTGCCCAAAATTTAAATACTTTGAAAAAGTTGAGTGCGACTCTAGCTCACTAGGTCAGTCAGCTCTGTATGTCAAGTAAAATGATCCTTTAAGGGTAAAAATAACAGTGTTTATCAGAGTATCATATATAAATCAAAACATTAAAACATTTTGCGCTTACTGCATATGCTTGGTGTGTCTTTTTCAGGGTGCTGTTCCATTTTGCAATGCAGTCAGCAAGACTTGTGTTAACATTAATGATGCTGAGATTTGGAAACAAGAAGCAAATGAAGTGATAGCTAACACTAAATTGCTCTATGTACCCCATTTTTAACGAGCTAGATATACACCCCCATCCCTTGCAACAAGCTCCCGATTGCATGTGATGAATCATAGGAACATGGGTAAGATGTAGGAAAAGAAATTTATAAAATGCTGTCCTGTCTCTTTGTCCTAGCAATGTTGAGTGACGGACGAGATTAATTTATAATCAATATCCAATCAGTTGGCTACACGCCCATACCATGAACTATCTCGTCATGGTGCACTGTTTAGGATACTATTTGGTACATCACTCTACCCACAGTGTCCCTATTCAAGCTAGTATGGTGGTACCTTAAACACCACATGGACACAAATGATCAGAATATACTATACAATTTCCATATCTTATGTACAATACTGGAGGCACGTTTTATGTTTTAAATACTTAATGTCATCATTAATTATTTGATTTTAAGTCCAACTTAGTTAAGGGAACGGTTTACCCCTGCACTTTAGTCAGTTTAGGTTGTCTCTGGAGTTACAACTGCAGAGTTATGTCCATCAATCTTAAAGCCAGCTCCAGGGTTTTGTATTCTAGCAGTCATATTTTTCCGGAGTTTTGACCTTTGGGGTTTTGTCCATCCTCCACTGTTTTATCTATTACTCTAAAATAAACTGATTTGGCCAAATCAATGTACAGGAGCGCTCAGGACTAAACAATGATTTCTGTTATTTTTAACTAAAAAATTACTAAAGGCATCAAAGTATCTTACACTAAAATTCCAATATCCTCCCTGGTCCGGTCCAGTAAGATTCTATAAAAACCATCAAAGACTTTTCTCTCATTATTATTTACAAACAGAGAACCATTTCACAAATTTATCTACAACTTAGTTTGAAACATATTGGAAGAAAAAATGTACAACATCATAATTATCAAGTTCTACGAACTACACTGTTATCAATTTATTGTATACACATTATTTTCAAGTAATATAATCAAAATTATTCAAGTTATGGAGTACTGTTTGCTCTGTAAAATGGCTCGTATTAAATGTTCGGATCTAGTATTATTATCTCTTTGATCCCAGAACATACTGTAGGCAAAAAGGGTGGGGGTAAAGATTAAAAACTAATTACACACTTCAATAGGTAAAAGCAATGTTTGATTAGCATATTTTTCCGTTAGGCATACTGGACAAACTTGCAATTTAGAATTTATTAACAGGCTCATTTCACCAGGTGCCAACTACAATAAATAACACTAGGTCACTAAGCCCTCCACGATGAATTTTGTCTCAATTGTTTTGTGAAACAAAATCCAAGGCTATTTTAACACCCTTCTGCCCCTTGAATCATTAGGCGTATGTCACAACCAAGAATCTGCATAATCCGTCGAATCTAGATTCACATTTGGATTCGTTGGATTACCTAGATTCGTGAAATGCAATTTTCTATAGATCTGAATCTAAAATATGAAAATAAGATGAACCGACACAAATATAATATATTAATATATGCCAGTATATAGTAAAATAATATTATCATATTACAATATAATAAAAATTTCCCAAATGTTAAAATTTTTTCTCACATGTTGCTGCCATTATTTTACAAAGAATTATGGGTTATCCAAGGACACTGAATCTGTTGATCTACATCGAGAGGTAGATCAACGGATTCATAATCCAGATTCAGATTCAAGTCACAAAACAAGCGAATCCGTTGATCTGACGAATCTAGATTCGACGGATTACGGTTGTGAAATACGCCTAGTGAACACACTATATTACATATACATTATCGTGTCTCCCTACATATACCTTATTTTTGCAGCGTCAAGCGTGGGCGATAATACAGGATTTTACACAGTCTCGGAAACTATTAATTCTAGTGCTTTATAAAACGTACCATTCACAGAAACGCCTAACTTCTTTGATCTTTATCACCATTGTTACAATAGGGGAGGAATTAATTCAATTACACGAACCCGCTTCACAACTTCTTTTATAACATGCGCCAATCAATGAAAGCGTGTTCGATTGGCTCTCGCAATTTATAATCTCCCGGAGTAGGTTCACAGACTGACCACGTGTATCAAAAGAAAAGACGTCCACAATGTATTACCAACCAAACACACCTATCATTGAAGGCGTGTTCGCTCTGGGTTTTACAATAAATAATCACCCGGAGTTTTCCAAATGGCAAAATGCATAACGATGTTTATCTAAAATTAAAACGTCCACAATGCATGTAGCAACCGAACACAACCATTTCAAATCCGCGTAATATTTTAAATAAAAATGAAAATATCCATAGATAAGTGACAATTATAGGTTCAGTTATATAATATCACACAAATATATTAAACTATATCTTCAAATACCACCGACGTCTATATTTAATGCATAAATCGATGTTTCTTCAATCAGCGCCCACTCGGTAACCTACAGACGGTGAATTTAGGTTTCCTTCATCTATCCAAACCCCTCGATTATCCGGCCGGATTGTATGTCTCCCACTGGGTTCGGATAATTGAGGTTCTACTGTAGTACTAGTCATTATGAATGTTATTCCCTAGGTGTCACATCTATGAAATATATATCCGAATATATCTATTTAAAAATATAAATTTAACAAGCATTGTTAGCAGATAATAGAAACAGTGAGAAAAAAGTAAGATTCTCTATGCACCCCTTGAAAATTTGATTGGCTAATGTAACTTTACACATGTTCTATAATTTTAGTGTAACACTCTTGTCACTTAATGTTTTTGATCTTTGTTTCTGTCCCGAATAAGTTAAATGTGAAAAAATATTCAGTGATTTAACTTTTACATGAGGAAGATTGATGCTGTATACTTTCTAAATTGTTTAAACTAACTTATCTGTTATATAAATTGCTTCATATCCCATCAGATCGAATGTATTTGAAATCTGGTTAAATCACAGTATCCAGTAAACATTAGAAACATTTTAAAGGGTTGAAACATTTACAAAACGTTTTTAAAAGCTATTTAAACCATATCTTTTGAGTTACTTAACATTTCAAAGTAAACGTTTCCACTGCAATGTTTAGAAAACATTTTATAAACAATCTGTATACAAACACCTTTGCGAAAACATTTATTAAACGTTGTTAAAATAGCTTAAGAAAATGGGTTTGACTGGCAAAGTTTTTAAAAATTTATAAAACAGCTGATGAAATGAAGGTTATGCTGGAAATGTTTTTAAACATTCATCATGTAATGTTTGACAAGTAGTATACATAAAATGTTTAAACAACATTTGTTGACATTGTTTTGTAAATGTTTGCTCTGAAAGTGTATTACAACTGGTTTTAATACCCATCTTTTTAAAAAACATTTTTGAAATGTTTTCTATCAAATGTATTGAAAACATTCTATCACAAACGGTTTTAAACCCATATTTTCAGAATGCATATTAAAGATGTAACTTCAAACATATCCAAAAAAAGATGGCGGTGAGCATTTATAGGAGATTTTACGAGAAAAATCCATTTATATGTGCAATCCCTAAAAGTAAGAAATTAACTGGGTAGTGGATTCCCCCCACCGCCCAAGAAAATGTAAAGGGGGTTTGACCATGAACCCAAAGCAACAGGCACAGATTCAAAGGTTGAACATTCTGCGCTTGATCCAGATTCATCCAAAACAAGATGCACTCAGAGAGAGCAAAACACTCGACTCAATGTGACCAGCCTTGCAAGTTTTATAAAGTATTGCATTATCGACCATCTGTTGTTTGTATTTGAAGCTATGTTGGAAGACATTAAAATGAAACCAAAAATGTAAGTAAATTTTCAGTGGATTTCTCCGCACTGAGGAACACATGCATCCTTAAAGACACAAATCCAGATACTGAATAAATATTTTGTGGATAACAATGGAGTGGCTCACTCTCTAGCTTACATAATTGTAAGTGTAAATTGATAAAATAAAGTGTACTAGAAATCAATGAGCTCCCATGTCCACCAGAGTAGCCTTTTCAAAATTTTGGAGGTTTATTGCTGTCCAAAATATGAAGTGGATCTTTCTGGAAATATAATTACTTCTTCCATCGACTAGTCCCTTCCTACTAAAACTTTATCATCAAAATTTGTTCATTTCTGTTGGAGAAATATCAAGTACAAAGCCAAAGTCAATGAAAATAAATTGAAAATGGGACCTCTGAATATTCATGAATTTTTAGTATCCAAAATATCATACAGAACTTTCCCAAAAATTAGTAACTTCTTCTTTTTGCCAGATCCTTCTGCCCCTGATACAAACAAACCTTAAAAAACTCTCATTTGATCAGTTTACTTTGCCCCTACACTGAGAGTCTAGTAAGTGGTATTATGGAAATTCCATGACTTTTCACACTTTATGACGCTACCAAGAAAGTTTCAATTTTCTAGGTTTTCCCATGTCCGTGAAACACAGCACCCTGTTCAGTTCTCACCAATAAACTCTAGATTTCATCCCATGACCATTCCTCAAAATAATTGCCTGTTCAGATTTTGTTCCAGGTTTTCTTACATCATTAATACAATAGACGAGTTAGCATACTGGAGTACACTTACCTTTGGTGACTTTAGGCCTGCCTGCTATAGAGTAGTGGGGTGCTGATGGGGTGGTAAGATCTACCTTTGGACTGTAATCTGTTGGTCCAGGCATACAGTCACCTATAAAAGCAGACAAGAACAGTCTTCAAAAGGCAGGGTGAATAATCCTGTTAAGTATTTATTATTCTTAGACATAAAAACAGCTAATCTTTGAAAACATAAACTCTTGAAGATAGAGATGAATAAAATTATCTTTAATTATTGTGATAGAGATGAATAAAATTATCTTTAATTATTGTGTAACCTATATTTCTATTTCAAGACAAGCAATACCTTCCAGTAATGAGTAGTTTTTGCATAATATGATAATAATACAATAACATGATAAAACCTATAATGCCCATAAAAGATCATGTTATTACACTTTTATTATTAGATGACTGTCATATTATAATATATTATTATTATTATTAGATGATGATTGTCATTATATTATAAAAGCCTTGCAATTTTCGGCTTTTGGCTAATGGGTATTAGTATACTTATTATTTTTTCACCAAATTAAATTTGTTTTACAAAAATGTAAATATCAAAGCATTATTTTATTTTTAAGTAAAAAATGGGTAGTCCTATAAAAAAAGAAAAAGTTAAGGCAATACTCAAATTTACAAGATTCTACAGAAAAATTTAAAAAACATTTATTGCAATATAATTTTATTAAGGAATCAAAGCAATCAAAATATATAATATTGTGTCATCGCATGGACAAAGGGTCATAATTTACTGCAGATGTTATTGCAACTTATTAATGACATAGTTACAAAGGGTGTATGTGTATTTTCCTCAAATAACATTCGGCTTTTCTTTTGGTCATAGATATTGTCAAAACTATTAAACCTACTAATGCATTTGATGTATCATTAGAAAGATATTTTACACTGCCTCTTCACATTTTACTTGACCGAAATCCATGCAGAAATAACAAAGATATCTTAAGCTAAAAATTTCAAGTGAGAGTAAAATATTTGTAAAAAAATATTTGATGTCGTCAGACTGGTTGGTAACTATGTATTTTTTTGGAGTCTGGAACAATGTTGACATGGTCTGTTACAGTCGGTTGTAGTTTCCAGGCTTGTGAAGAGTCGGTGAAATATCAAACATGTTTGATATTTCTACGACTGTTTACGCCCCTTGTAAGAGACCCTAACTACATCCACATAGCAACAGGCCAATCAGTTAACTTAACTGTTGGTTACACTTCCCGCCTTGTCGGTTAATAGAACAGGCCTGTCTGTGTAGTGGAACCAGCTTGTCCCAAATATGGTAATCCAGATAACTGTACAGTTGGTAACTTAAGCCAGCCTTTCTGTAAATGTTCCCGACTGGCCTGGAAAACTTTTAATGTATGAGAGAGAGGATAGTAAGGACTGAGCAGATGGAAGAGACTGAGGGAAGGAAAGAAAAGTGACCTCGTACAGACACAGACACTGATGTAGAATCAACTCAATCCAGGCAGAAGAAGGGGCAAATGAAGTCTGTTTGCAGTAATCCTGCACCTTGCCTTTTGAGGAACATGCACTTATTAAAAAACAGTTAGAAGATGCATATGCTGAGAAATCTTATGGTTCTTTTATCAGGTCCAGGTGCAAAGAATTTGAAAGACCAACTAAATATTTCTTTGATCTCGAGAAGTTTAACCATAAAACAAAGCATATAAGGATGTTACAGCATGGAAGTAAACAATTTACAACTCCAGCGGATATTTTACAGGTTCAACATGACTATTTCTCGCATATATATACTGATAAGAATGCAGAAAACAATGACATGGACATAAATAAATACTTAGATGGCATTGACATACCAAAAATATCAGAGCAAAGTAAGACCCTATGTGATAGTGTTAAAACTTTGCAAGAAGTTCAAAAGGCAATTAATAGCCTTGGCCAATAATAAAACACCTGGGCCTGATGGTATACCATCTGAGTTCTATAAAACCTTTTGGACAGAACTTGGTAATGAGGTTTTTAATACTTTTATTAAATCATTTGAAAAGTGTGAGCTTACAAAAAGTCAAAAACAGGGAATAATAAACCTCATTCCAAAAAAGGAAAATATATAACTGACTTAAAGTCATGACTATAAAATCTTGGCAAAAATATTGAGTAACAGATTAAAGGTAGCGCTGAAAGAAATAATAAACCCAGATCAGGTAGGATATATGGAAAATCGTTTTTGTGGTGAAAACACAAGGCTAATTGCTGATGTCATAGACTTCTGCCAAAATAAAAAACCTCTTGTGTTATTCTTCTTGCAGATTTCGAAAAAGCTTTTGATACGGTAAAATGGAATTTCTTAAAAAAAGTTTTGAAGTTTTGGTTATAATTTTAAAATGTGGATAACTATCTTGTACAACGATTCTGAAAGTTGTGTTGCTAATAGCGGGTACTCATTTTTTAAATTATCAAGGGGTATTAGACAAGGTTGTCCTATTAGCGCTTTATTGTTTTTGCTTGTTGTTGAGATAAATGCAATAGTCTAAAGAAAAACCAATATAGTCTCAGGCTTAAAAGTTGGACAAACAGAAATAAAGCTTTGCCAACTAGCTGATGACATGTCCTTATTTCTATCAAGTGTAGAGTCTGTAAAAATTGCCATTGAGCTATTTGAAGAATTTTATAGGTATTCAGGTTTAATGTTGAATAAATCCAAAACTGAAGCCTTCATTATAGAAGGAGAAAACGTAAAACTTCATAGGGACAATACCATTGGTATTAGATGGCTAACAAAACCTTTTAAGACTTTAGGAATGTGGTACTCTTTTGATCCAAATGAAACATATAAATTAAATTTTACTGAGAAAATTAACACTATACAAAGTACTTTAAAGACCTGGCAACCATGGTGTTTAACATTAAAAGGAAAAATAACAGTCTTAAAATCCCTAATTGTTCCTCACATTCTACAGTTAGCTTCAGTTCTTCCATTTAATCGTTCAACACTTGCCGATTTAGATGCAATCTTTTTCAATTTTGTGTGGAGCAATAGACTGCATACTATTTCAAAGAATGTATTGATTCAACCAGTAGAATTAGGTGGTTTGAAAATGATATCTACTACAATGATAAATGCATTGTTGAGTCTGCAAATGTTATGTGGATTAAAAGGTTTTGCAATAGTGTTGAAGCAAAGTGGAAAAAACTAGCTTTAAATTTGATGGGTATTGAAAAAACATTCTAAATGGAAAACAATTGTTAAATGATATCACAAAGAAAGCAAAAACTAACTTTTATGCTGAATTACTGACTGTCTGGTTTAGCGTTATAAATGCAAATGTCAGATCCGTCTCAGACCTTTTGGATGAAAATATTTTTGATAATCCACTATTTCTTATAGACAATAAAATGATAAATGTTAAAAGTAATAACTGGACTGATCCTGGAATCCTTAAGGTTTCTGATGTGTCAAAATTAATATTTCTGACATTATATACAATCTTCAGATTGTCAGTGCTTTGGCATTTCAAATAAAGAAGTTTTTGAAAGTAAAAACTACATACCCAATCAATGTATAAATGATATAGGTAAAGTTAAGAGTTCACACGTTAATGCTTATTCTACTCCAATAAGTCAAAATAAATAGATAGAATTTTATCCATTTCTAGAAGGTTTCAATTGGAGGCACATTTATACCTTGCCTTTTAGATCAGTTTTAGATACCTATCTGATTGTATTACAGTATATAATTTTACATAGAGTTTTTGCATGTAATTGTAAGCTGTTTGTTTGGAAAATTAAAAACACACCTAATTGTGACTATTGTGGTCAAATTGATAACTTGGAGCACTTCTTTTTCTACTGTCCAGATACATATCATTTCTGGGATCAAATCCGTACCTGGTTTGTAAAATTTGGAATCCATAGCATAAAATTTAATAGTTCTTGAAGTGCTTTTTGGCCTTGTAAATTTGCAACCTAAATTATACTTCATTGTTTACTGTGTTGCAAAATCCTATATACGTAACTGCAAGAAAAATAATAAAAATTTACTTTTCAAAATATTTTTAAAAGAATTAAAATGGAAACTTAAACTTGAAGAAGGGGCCTACATCAATGCAGGTCGGCCTAAGGTTTATAGTGACAGGTTTACTCTTATGAATGACATACTTGTTTAAGCTTAGCTATATTAATGTTTCTTTCTGGCAGCGTGCAAAATTCGCGGTGGCCAGGTGGCCCGGGGCCCCTCCTTTTTAAGTTAGGGCCACCACAACTTGACTTTCATGGGCCCCAATGGGCCACCACATTGACTACAACATGCCTGGTGTGGTAATACAATCCAGTGTGCTGTCATTTTTTTTAATTGGTTTTCTTTCCCCCTGGATCCTTAATTATGCATTGTGTTTTGCATATTCCAGATTGAGTTCACCCTTAATAAGCAGCTAAACTCCGCAATGTTTCTCTCACTCCTCCAAGAGTTAGTACACCAAGTGGGAAGACTGCAGAAAAACAATCAATACATATGCTTTATTAGCCTGGCCTTCCAGGCTGTCTCTACCATAATGCAAACATGAAATATTTTTTGCCATAATGCACACTTTATCAGAGGCTTTTCTAGAATGGGAATTCTCCCCAGCAAGCTAGGCTAAGTAAATGTATGAGAGCATTATGAAAAATACTTATAATGCAATCAAACAGTTGTGTCTATATTATACATATAAACGCCTGTGGCAAGGCTAATGCTTTATAACCAGTACACTGACAAGTCCCCCCCTCCCCCTCACTCACACAAAACTGCCAGTGGAGAAGAACATTCAGCCACACATACACACACTCACTGTCTAGCTTGAACATGCTGGGAAAGTGGACTGAATACAGGTATATGTGACTCTTAACCCCCCCCCCTCCCTTCACACAAGTATAGTTGTTTCACTTATCCACAAGTAAAAAAGGCTTGTTTAGCGGCAGACACTCTGTATAAATTGTATGAAAAGAAAAACATTATTTCTTTGAAGCTTATTAAAGTAATCATAAAACTTGCAAAATTTAAATGTCTTGTGTAAAATTCATTGGGATAATCATGAAAAAGGCTTTAGTTTCATTTTTAATGCTCGAGGATAGGAGAGGGTTATTGTGATCAGTTTGTTTCTGTCTGTCTGTCTGTGCACCGTTTCGCCCTTAAAACTCAAAAACTGTAGCACCAATCAAGCTTAAATTTGGTGGGTTGATATTTCATGGAGTACAGATGGATTCTTCGAAATTTGGTGTAATTTGTTTGAAAATTAAAGCCAGGAGAGATTTTTTGTTATAATTATTATTATCAATATTTTGCTTTCTGGTGATGTCATTACTTAATGATGTCACAATGCAGTTGTTATTGTGAGGTCACAAACCTAGGGTGTGATGCTTGTTGTCTTTCAGTAAAAATATTTCTTCCCATTTTTTGTCTTGAAATTGACATAAAGATAATAAAGAGGGGTTGGTGTATTCATCATTTTTATTAATTATTATTTCTGTTTTATGTTCTCTTTTTTTTTCAATTCCTTGACAGGCCATCAAAAAAATTTACCATGAGTGATTTTTACTAAAAAGTGACTTGTAAGCAATATTTTTTACCTCACCCAGCAGTTTATGTTCTGGTGTGCTAATTGTCTATTTTATTTGTCTCTCTGGGTTTTTTTTGTGTGTGTGTTTAGATTACTCCAGAACTAATAAACAGATCTTTATTAAAAAAATTTGTGGGTAGGACCTGGCCAAAGGAAGAAGTTGCTAAAAAAGAAAAATCTAGTTCTTATTTTGGATACAAAATAATCATGAGTTTTTAGAGGTCCCATTTAAATGCATTTTTAATGACTTTCTACTTGATATTTCTTCAAAAATTAATTTACATGTTTGGTTTTATTTTATTGTCTTCCTTACAATACTTTATATCACTCGAGAGACTGGTCACATGGAGTCAAGCGTTTTGCTCTGAGTGCATCTTGTATAATTTGTATTCAAGCTTGAAGTTGAATAAAGATATTTGACATAAATCACTTTTGTATCTTTTTGACGTGTCAATTAATAAATTAAAAAGACAATTTGTCAGAAAAAATTTTTTAAAAAGTTTTGGGCCATCAAGTTTTAACAGGGGCCACTGAACTTCAGAACCTAGTGGCCCTATGGGGCTACCATTGCTTGGCAATGAATTTCTCACACTGCTTTCTGGTGAAAATTTTTCTTTAAAAAATGTTAACATGATATATTAATTTTTTACATAGTGTTTGTATTGTTTATAAGGCTCTGTATTTTTTTCTCAAAAATAAATAAAAAATTTTAAAAAGATAAAAAAGTCTATTTTCCGGAATGATTCTGACCAAGAGGACATTGTGGATTTTGTTAAACATAACCGGCCTGACTTGGACACTTCCCATCAAGACGGGAAGTCTCCCATTCTTCAACCATAGAGTCGGTAACATCTCAGCAGGACAAGCCAGGAACACATTTGGACAAGCTGTAAGCAGAAACTGACAAGGTGGTTACAGCAACAGACAAGCCAGGAACTGTGTAGGACAAGCCAGCTTCATTTTTCTGATCCACAGTTTGTCTGTTATGAAGTCTATATAAGGTGAGTCGGTTTGCACAATGGATCATTTGGAATCAGGTATCTGACAGATTACATCTGGCAGTGTTTCAAGAATAGGAGTTTGGCGGGGTTTTTTTCAAATTATATAGTACAGTGTTGAGTTTTAGAAGTTGGCTGACTTTAGATTTTAGGATTTTGTTTTTTACAAAACACTGCTTATTTACCAAAGAAAAATGGGGCAGAAGAGTGAATAAGATAGAAGTTCCCACTGACAATGTTCCTGAATTGGAGCTGGGGACACATTGGCAGATATACAGCGGAAGAAGGAGGAGAGGGAGGCAAGAGAAAGTTAGGAAGAGGCACAGAAACAGAGGGAGGAGGCCAGCAGGGAGGAGGCCAGGAAGGAAGCTACACACTCGCCAGAGGAGGGAGTGGCAGAAAAGCGTGCAAGGACAGACAAAACTGACACAGAACTGGATAAATGAACAGAGGGTGGAGGGGAGGTGGGCACATCATAGTCAAACTCAAGACACAAGAAGGGGTACATGACCAACATCTACCTGACGGACTTAGATGAGGAGGCTATTGTGGACTTAGTGAAGGTCCATGAGGAGTTGTACGACAATACTAATAAACATTTCAAGGACAAAGCAAGGAAGGATTATCTCTGGGAGAGTTTTACCAAGAGTTGCAACTTGTCTGTCGAGGTGTGCAAGACCTGGCTTGATTCGCAAAGGATAAGTTACGGCAAGCTCACGCAATCCAAGTCTAAACAGGCACCAAATCAGATGACAGAAAGGCAGAACTGGATACAGGATAAATTTCACTTCCTGAAGTTGCACATCAGATGCAAGAGACTCATCAGGCTTCAAAACTCAGGCCCGAGGAGCTAGTGCATCCACTGCTTCAGCACAAGACATCTCCAGAACATCAACTGACACAGATAGTATGGAGATCCACATGCAATCAACAGACACAGCACTAATGCCTCCACAAGTCACAAGCCCCAGCGCAGTGTCTGCACATTCTTCAGTCAACCAGCAGGTCACAGACCAATTCTCTCAAGATGAGAGCCATGCTCTCATCATTCCTCGGGCAGAAGCAGGAGACAACATATACAGCCTTCTGCAACCACCTTGTGTTAGAGGTTAAGGGATTAGAAGATAGAGCCTTTCAGATATTCAGAAACAAGGCTGTGGAGCTTCTTAGCAGCAATCAAAGCAGGGCAGAGGAATGAGGCCGTCAGCCCCAGCAACCACAGCAACAGACACTTTCACAAAGCTCAATTGTAACTTCAACATTTGTGCCACGGACATTTTGACAGCCACAGCAGCCAGCACCAGTTTTTGGGCTGGCATTTGGATGCCAGCAAGATCATTACTTAAGGAAGTCCCAGGGTTTGAATTTTTGATGTTCTTTAGTATACCCATCATGTTAATTGTGTAGCAAATTTTGATTGGTTTATGTAATGATGGCCAAAAATTTCCCTTCCTTCTGTCATTTGCTCTGCAGACACTGAAGGGGTCACATCTATGAATTTCTCACTGCACTGTCTACATGCTGCAGCGTGTTTTATGATTATTTTAGGATTTTAGTCTTTTATACTTAGCTTGTATATTTTTGAGTTTTATTTATACTGCACTACTGTTACATGGCTCAGAAGTATAACCTTAGATCAGTGAAGAAGGAGACAGTGGTGCCGGTGCAGGACTTCATGTCTCAAGTGCTGGGGGGTTGTCAACCTACCCCTGCTCAAGTCCATTCTGATTTATCATCCGGTAGTGATTTCGATATTTCGGATCTAGTTCAATCATCCGATAATGAAGTGGATATATCAGATACTGAGCATAGGTCCTATGAAAAACTTGTTCATGAAAATCAAGTTCCGGATGGTACAAGTAGTAATGGCACTCGGCAAATGGTCAATCAGACAATCTTAGATAAGCTTGAAAAGATTAGTTCTAGATTAGATACATTAGAAAAGAAAAGTTGTAAAAAATCAGTTCAAGAGTCAAAAATTATATAGTCAAAACAAAACGTTGAACTTGCCAGTACGTCTGGTATGGTCAATGCATTGCCCTTGGGTCACTCAGTGCCTGAGGCCAGTAGTCGCGGCCATAAAGCCAAAGCTAAGGTCACACATGCCCAGATGCAGCCGGTTGTCCAGGTCGGATCCGACACCTCTGTACCTACTTTGCAATCCATTAAATATGATCAACAGATACAAACACAAGTAGATCAGCGGCTTTGGGAGTTAGCAGACATTGCACAAACAGGTACTTATAACAAGGTCAAATCTCATTGTGGAGGTCAAGTTGATGTGTTTGTTCAGACCCGGGTTAAGTGGCCCCATGAGTTTGTGTTATCTGGTTCCTCAAAGGAACATATTTCCATTGAGCAACTCACAATGCCCCAGTGGATGGCTGGCTTTTACCGTACCATGAGAGAGGAAACAAATCAAAATTTGAAAGACGATATGTTAAATTATCTGATTGATTTGTTGGATGATGCAAATAATTTCTCGTGGCGTGCGGCCAAGGCCTGCCATGCTGTCCTTTTATGTCGTATGGAACAGGGGGAAGCTACAGGTTATGATCAGGTTGATCATATTGATCGGATTAGGAGAGCAAATGCACAAAAACATGTGGTACAGGGTTCCTGTAACTCAAATAATTATCAGTATGGTAAAAAGAGTAGTTTGAAAGTTGGCAAAACTATGCTCTGCCAATTTTTCAATCAAAATTCTTGTGTGCATGCTAGCACACATGAAACTAGAGGTGTTTTATACAAACACATATGTGCTCATTGCCTCACATCAGCAAATAGAACCTTTTCACACAGTGAAATGGACTGTAGGAATAGGAAAAAAGTTAATTAAAAAAACTACGAAGCCAGGGCATGAGCCATTCTGGTGCTCATGTCCATAAAAATCGTGATAGTTTTGGTCCACATATTGATAAAAATAAGGCAACCAAAGAGATTAATGCAACTAGGGCTTCCTGGTCCCAGTGGTTTCACCAAAGTAAAGCCTTTACTTCAAAAGTGGACAATAGGTCATATGCGCAAGTAGTAGCTTCTTCCAAAGGTACTTGGGTAGATAAGAGTACTGGGTTTTTAGAAAACCACCAACCTCCAAGGTGTAATCCAGTTGTCAGACCCCAGGTTAAAAAGAGTTTGGCTAACAAAGTGGTTAATGACACACTTAACAATTTTCAGGAATCAGTGTAGCGGTCAAGTGTGACCAAAACTTTACAATGCACAAAACAACCAGAGATTGACACTGTGAGTACACATAATAGGCTTCAAGTATTGGCAGAACCACATAATACTAGTACTGAAGTACTTTTTGAAAATTCTTTAGAAAATAATACAAATCTTGATTTATCGGTTCTCCTGGTCGGGAATACTCATACTTCCACAAAGGTAGGAAAAATTTGTACTCGTACCAGTAAAGTTTACCAACAAAAATTTACTAGTGGGGACCAGAGCCCCAGTAGTGATGTAAGTACTGTGGGATCCCATGTAAACAAAACTCATAGTTTGGCAACTCTCAATAGCAAGAACAACGATTCTTCTGGTTACACACATGAACATGTCCTTGCTGCTAATCAATTAGACTTTACCACTTCTGATGCTGGGTTTGAACCCACTTATGCAAATACAGCAATTCCTGTCTGTTTGTGACAATAGGGTTCATTGCAAAGATTATAATCAATGTGTAGCTCAGAATGGTTCTGATTTTGGTGCGTTACCCATTACCAATCAAATTATTTATCAAGGTCTCCATACCAATAATGTTCCAATTACAGACATTCTTGATCTTCAGGTACATGACTCACAGCATCCCAGTTTTTTGGTCTGTCGAATTCCAGTCAAAGGTCAACTCAATCCAGACATCTGGAGGGACTATCTATCCGACCTGATCTTATAGTTTGGCTCAACAGTTTTCGCAAGATATCGAGGTGTTTCTAGATAATGAAGTTGCATATAATGCTATGGTCCTTTTACTGAGAAACCTATCAATGTGCACATCTCTCCTCTAATGACTCATGACAAGCCAGGTTCAGATAACCGAAGAACAATTGTAGATCTAAGTTGGCCACATGGATTCTTCAGTTAATGATTGGGTAGCAAAAAAAATAAGTATCTTCAAACTTATTGTTACCTTTCTTATCCCTCTGTGTATCACAAAGTAAATTTTCTCAAATGTTTAGGGCCTGGTGCTCTTATCTATAAAGTTGATATCCGTAGGGCTTTCCGACATATCAGGATTGATCCTGGGGATCTAGATTCGCTTGGTTTAAAGCATGGATCTTATTATCTGGACGGATCTTTGGCATTCAGATTTAGACATGGGTCTTTTTTCTTTCAGAAATGTTCCGACACCATTAGGTACATTATGAAAAAATTTGGTTATCCGAACCTCTTGAATTATATAGATGATCTAATATATATAGGTTTACCCTCCAATATTCAAGCTTCATATGAATTTTTGCTTCAATTATTACAGGATTTGGGCCTGGAAATTAGTCAGAACAACTTAGTTACCCCTTCCACATCTGTGAGTGTGCTTAGGCATACTGGTGGATTCGGTTAAACAAACTATATCTATTCCAGATCAGAAATTATCAGAAATTGTCCAATTATGTCAATCTTGGAAAGATAAGAAGTCATGTACCAAAAACCAACTTCAATCTTTGCTTGGTTCTCTTCTGTATATCACTAAGTGTGTGTGTCCTGCTCGTTTTTTAATCATATGTTGCAGGTACTCAGAGATAACCATATGAATAGTTATATTCGGATAACTGAAGAGTTTGTCAAAGATCTTAATTGGTTTAACACCTTTTTGTGTTCCTATAATAGTGTAACTTTTTATGACAATAAAGCAGTTCAAGTTGTAATTGAATTTGATGCCTCTCTTACAGGCTGAGGAGCAATTTTTCAAAATATGGTCTATGCTTTACCTCTACTCCATGATCATTTAGGTTATAACATTACTCAGCTTGAAATGCTTAACATTATGGTAGCCTTAAAAGTTTGGGGATATGCTTGGCAGAATATGCGCATTGAAATTAAATGTGACAATCTTGCCATTGTACAAGTACTTCAAGAAGGTAAAGCTAGGGACCCTCATCTGGCTACTATACCCAGGAATATATGGATGCTCACTTCTTTATTAACATTCAATTATCTGTTTCACATATTGCAGGTAAAAATAATGCAATTGCTGACTTGCTTTCTCGCTGGTGGGTAACTGAAAATAGGGATAAAAAATTATCCAGCTTACTGCCCCACTGGAATTGGATTCCTACACATATTGATCTTGTAAAGCTTAATCATAGTATTTAGCACTTGTTTGTTTTCTTCTATTTTAGTTGAATATCCCTTTGCAGCCCAGCTGGTCACCAGGGCTTCCAATAGACTGTGGGATGCATTTAGACGTGCGACACAGAAGGCTTATGCTCGTATGTGTAGGGAGTTTATGGGCTTCCTGGTGGTGGCTGGGCTGCTCATTAATCAGGTCACAGCTGTTACTTTGTTGATTTTTATGGAATTTTTGTTGGATCAAAATTTGTTCGAATATTGTTAACCATATGGCAGCTATTAGGTCCCAATTTATTTTATATGGAGTAGACACTGCTCCTTTTAGAGATGAAAGGATTCATCTTTTTTAGAAATCATTAATATATACCAGGCCACTTTGTCCAAGAACTGCACATGTTATTACTACTGAAAATCTATCCGACATTCTATTGGTGTCTAGGTCCTTAGAATATCCCCTGATCTTTCAGGCTTTATATTCTTTTTGGGTTTTTTTTTGTTTCTTAGACTCTCAAATTTATTGCCTCATACCATGGCTTCTTTTGATCCAACAAGACAATTGTGTAGATGTGACCTTATTTTTTCGCCTGATACTATAACTGTGATCATTAAATGGTCAAAAACTTTGCAAAATCGAAAAAATACCACCACCATTTGTATTCCTGCTTTGGGGCAGTCTCCTTTGTGTCCATTTAAGGCAGTAGGCATTGTGCTAGACAATGTCCCTGGATCTAATAACCCCCTTTTTCAGGTTCCCAGAGGTGGTACTTATGTCCCCCTAACGGATTCAGTAGCACGGAAGCATCGGAAAAAAATATCCCAGGTACTTAAAGTACCTTCTCCTCTGACTTTCCATCTATTTCGGAAATCTGGGACTACTAAGGCATTTCAACATGGTGTGCCTCTCCAGCATATCATGTTCCATGATACCTGGACCTCCGACTGAGTTTGGCGTTATGTATTTACACTTCCCCAACATATCTCGTCAGTGGCTGCTGCATTCAAACAACACCTACATGTTTGTCTGGCTGTCTGTCTAGGGCTTTTACTTTGCCAAAATTTGATAATTTTTGGCCTCACAGCTTATTACTCCCCCCTTCTGATGGGGAATAATTCTTCTTTCTCACTATATTTTCAAAATTCGAAATTGTGTTAATTACCATGCTATCAAATGTGGTGTAGATACTTACAACTCTAATATACTTACCCATGGGCTTCTTTATCTCTTGGATTCTTCTTTGTGGCTTCCAGGTCTTTGACCCCTTCAAAATACTCAAAATTTGACCCCTTTTTGACCCATGGGTAATTGTTTCAGGGCTTACCCTGGTATTATGCAAGAATTATACATTATTACATTATGGCCACAAGTTACAATAATAATGTGGTCTTATATGTCATAATTTTCACCTAGTCAGTAAAAGGATTTTAGATGTTAAATATCATTAGTATTATAATTATTATTAATAAATATATATATATACCCATTGGTGGTTTTCAATGTTTGACTTCCCCAGGGCAATGGCAAGGGAATTCATATAAACCATCCCAGAGACTCAGATGCCTGCAAGCCAGGTCATCCAACCCGCTCAGCAGAGCTAAGTGGCAATCAAAGGACAGCAACAGGCTGGACCTTCAAGACCACTCACCTTAACATTGACCCCTACAAAGCACTTCAACCCACCATCAGTTGCCTTTGTTACAGGCAAAGAAAGTCAACATAACATATCAGGACTCTCCATTTCCTTTGGAAATCTTCAATCTGTGATGATCTACCAACAGATTTGACACACCACAGCCATTTTCACTGAAACTGAACTCAAAGGATTTTAAAATTAGAAAAAAATAAAATTTGGATTAATAACACAAAATGCACTAAAACTTAAAAAAAATAAAAAAATAATTTTGAATAAGAACTTAAAAAAACTTAAGCAGAAAAAAATGGGGCAAAGACCATAAAACTTTGGCCCACCCCAAAAGTTAAAAATCAGAAAAAAAGAAAAGAAATACTTTGATTTAAAGAAGGTTTGACATTTGGGGGAAGTATTTTGACTTTTGGATTTGAACCAGCTTTGGTTAAAGACTGAAGTGAATCAAATTCGACAGGATAAAATTTATGCTGGACAGACATAAATAGCTGGCTGACTGGCAATATTTTTGCAGATCCAGACCATCCTTGAGAAGGACTGAGCCATGGAGACGACCAAGCTTGTTGAAAAATATAACCTGGATCCAATGTATAGGATAGGACAAACACACAAAGGCAGACAGAGAGACAAACATATAAAGTCATCACTTACCAAGTTTTTACAAGATGTCAGCACTCACCAGGAAATTCAGTGAAGTATCATTTGGGTAACCTACTGTCAAACTGATATTCATATGCCCATATAAGTTAATGCATTGTGCAATATGGGTCTCGTCTTGTCTGTCTCCTCTGTTAATGGAGGAAAGAAGGAACTACTTATATTTGTCCGACATTGTGTGATACAGCAAACGAGCGAGATCACTGTCTAATTATATGCAGGGTAAGGTCACTGAACCCTTCAGGTTTTCAGGACTTTTTATATCCACAACCTACAAACAGAAAAAAGTGTTGCCATGGCAAAAGTTGCCATGTACTGCTGATAAATTAATCAGCTCCAATCCGTGCAGGGGTACTGAATGCAAAGAACCTATCAAATTATTTATAAGTCCAAGAAACAGAGAAAAAGGTGTTTGCAACACTTGTCAGGTATTTCCGAGAAACTAGTCAGCTTCAATCCATGCAGGGGTTTGGAATGCAAAGAACTCACAAAAATATTTATATATAGGCCCAAGAAAGAGAAAAATGGTTGCCATGGTAACACTTGTTGCCAGGTATTGCAGAAAAACTAATCAGTTCCAATCCATGCAGGGGTATGGGCTGTAAAAAACCCATAAAATATTTATCAGTCCAAGAAACAGAACTGTTGCCATGGAAACAATTGATGCCAGATATTGCCAAAAAACTTATCAGCTGCTATCCATGCAGGGGTTTGGAATGCAAAGAACCCACAAATATATTAATATGTCCAACAAACACAAAATAGTCTTGCCATGGCAGCACTTGTTGCCAGGTATTGCTGAAAAACTAATCAGTTCCAATCCATGCAGGGTAATGGGATTTAAAAAATAGCATCAGAGATGCCCGTACGTAGTTGCAGCAATCCATATATCTTTGTCATAAGAGAAAGATGTCTCAAATATGGCAGATGAACACACTTTGGCAGAGAAAAAAGGTCACACCATGATGCACACATACATTTACACACACCCCATAACCAATGTCTCTACCAAGTGTCAACCTTCTATACCTTATGGAATCCACGAAATAGCCCAAACAAGCCTTTAAAACTCATGACCATTATGACAAGGTCAAAGGTCAAATCAAGGTCACAGAATGATGTTACACACCTAAAACCCATAACCAATATCGCTACTAAGTATCAACTTTCTACACCTTATGATTTCCAAGACACAGCCCAGACAAGATTTTATAGGTCAAGGTCACTACGGCAAGGTCAAAGGTCAAATCAAGGTCACACCATGAGGTTGCACACCTAGACCCCCTAACCAATGTCCCTACCAAGTATCAACTTCCTACACCTTACAGTTTCCGAGATATAGCCCGAACATGATTTTATAGGTCAAGGTCACTACGGCAAGATCAAAAGTCAAATCAAGGTCAGACCATGATGTTGCATACCTACACCCCCTAAGCAATGGTCTACCAAGTATCAACTTCCTACACCTTACAGTTTCCGAGATATAGGTCGGTCAAGATTTTATAGGTCAAAGTCACTTCGTCAAGCTCAAAGGTCAAATCAAGGTCAGACTATGATGATACACACCTACAGCCCCTAACCAATGTTTCTACTAAGTATCAACTTCCTATACCTTACAGTTTTCGAGATATACCTTGGACAAGATTTTATAGGTCAAGATCACTACGGTAAGGTCAAAGGTCAAATCAAGGTCAGACTATGACGTTGCACACCTACACCCCCTAACCAATGTGTCTACCAAGTATCAACTTCCTACACCTTACGATTTTTGAGATATAGCCCGGACAAGATTTTCAAAATCAAGGTCACTACGGTAAGGTAAAAGGTCAAATCAAGGTCACACCATGACATTGCACACCTACACCTCCTAACCAATGTCCCTACCAAGTATCAACTTCCTACACCTTACGGTTTCTGAGATACAACCCGGACAAACCTTTTCTCGCCACCCGCCCGTCCATCCGGACACCATGAGTGAAAACAATACCCCGACAGCCCTTAAGGGCTGGGGGGGTAAAAACCCATAAAATATTTATCAGTCCAAGAAACAGAAGTGTTGCATGGCAACAATTAAGGCCAGGTATTGTTGAAAAACTAATCACCTCTAATCTATGCAGGGGTTTTGAATGTAAAGAACCCACAAAAAGATTTTTAAACCCAAGAAACATGAGAAAGTGTTGCCCAAAAGTCCCAAAACAACACAGAAAAAAGGTTGTCATGGCAACATTTGTTACCAAAAAGTTGCAAAAAAGCATCATCACTGCTCTTCTAGTTCTCCTTGAAAGAAAATTTCCTGAAATTATTGGTTAAAATCTTTGCATGGATTTTATTTATAAAGAACCCACCAAATTAAAAGTGAAAACAACAGGAAAAGTGTTGCCAAGGCAACAGCTGTTGCCAAATGTTACCTTAAACCAAATCACAACAAGTTCCTCTTGTAATGAACATATTCTGAAAGTTTGGAATAATGTTAAATGCCCACAAAATTAAAAGACCAAGAAAGGGGAGAAGTGTTGCCATGGCCTCAGTCTGGCGTGAATTTTCCACACTCAAGGTTTGTCACATCCACAACTTAAACACCTAGAATTGCAGTATTTGAAATACTGTTAAAATTGGCAAACTTAAAGTCAATATAATTTTGTTATTACTTGGAGTTTAAGGTAACCTTAATGTATGACACTTAGTTATGGCCATTCACATATACATGCAAATTTTGAATGAAATCTGTCAAGTTATTTTCAGTATAATCTATGGAAAAATTTTTAAAAACTTAAACTCAACATAATTCTTTTATACATGGGCGTTTAATGTCACCTTAAAATAGGGCACATCTTGAAAACCAGTCACAACCACATGCTAAATTTGAATTGAATCTGTGAACCCATTTTTGAGATATGGTCCGGAAACAAAAAGTTAAACTCAATATAAGTATGCTAATACTGCGAGGTTAAGGTCACCTTACAATAGAGCACACCTTGACAACCACTTACATCCACATGCTAAATCTGAATTTAATCCATCATACCATTTTTGAGACTGTCTGGGAAGGAAGTGTGATGATACAAACCATGTATGTCCTCCATCATAGCTGCTAGTGACACAAAACTAATGCAACCTTAAACTCATAAGTTTAAAATATCATTTATTATAACCTTACAGAAGAGACCTTTTTTGGTCTAGATATATGTACATGATGAATATCAATGAAAAAAATATCTTAATTACCACATGAAGTATCTTCCAAACACCTAAAAAATTGTCCAAACTGTAAACTCAAAGTTAGTTTGCAGTTTTCAGGGAATTTAAGGGTAATCTTTTAATGAAGGTTCTGCTCAAGGTTTGTGACATCCACAACTTAAACATGCCTAGAATTGCACAGTATTTGAAATACTGTTGAAAAATTTGCAAACTTAAACTGAATATAATTCTCTTATTAGTAAGAGTTTAAGGTAACCTTAATGTATGACACTTAGCTATGGCCAGTTACATATACATGCAAAATTTAAATGAAATCTGTCAAGTTATTTTCAGTATACTCTATGGAATAATAAAAAATATAATCTCACCATAATTCGTTTATACATGAGAGTTTAAAGTCACCTTAAAATAGGACAAACCTTCAAAACTAGTTACAACAACATGCCTAATTTGAAGTGAATCTGTCAACCATTTTTTGAGATATGGTCCAGAAATAAAAATAAACTTAAACTCAAGATAAGTATGTTACTACTTGAAGTTTAAGGTCACCTATCAATAGGACACGCCCTGAGGACCAGTTACGTCCACATGTCAAATTTGAATTTAATCTGGCAAGCCTTTTTTGAGATACTGTCTGGAATAGAAAGTGTGACGAGGACAGACAATGACGATGACAGGTGACGCCGACGCCACAAAATGAGGTGACAAAGCAATCCCTACTTGCCACGTAGCATAAATGCTGGTGGCACAACAACAGTACACTAAGCTTCTGTAGAAAGTTTCTCTGATGTGTAGCTGGCATCTTTGCAGTGACAAATAATGTTTTATGACAGCCAGAGAGGGTTTATATAGATTTGGTTTGATCCCGACTCTGGATCCCAACTTCAGAATTTTATCAGTCCAGTCAGGGTGAGTCTGGAAAATGCTCCAGTCCTGTCATTTTGTCAGTATGGCTTGTCAGGGCTTGATATGGCTTGTCGGTTAAGGGTTTATGGCTTGTTCTGGTAGTTTCCCGTCTTCTGGAGAAAATCTTCCTGACCCCAAGTTAGTTCGGAATCTTGATCCAGACAAGACAGGATGCACTACATCCTGTTGGGGACATGTAACCAACCCAACATTTTCACGTCTTTTTTTCTGTTTTGCGTCCCCGATATCCTGATTTTTGCAACCGAACCTAGAGTCGTACAGTTGGTTATAGGGTCAGTTCTAGTGGAACACCCCCATTATATTGTTAATCTTTCTTGGCTCCATGATTGAATTTACATAAAAATAAGAGTGTTTTTATGTGAGTGAGTAGATTCAGTCACAAACAAAATTAAAACATTATTTTGCTTTTAAGATGAACCTGTTTGGCTACCTGAAAAATGGTATACAGATGACATCCTAAAGCAATTGAAAGAGGGGTGGGGGCACAGTGACAACCAACATGCAGGTGTCTTTGTTGAACCTCCCTTCATGCTATTTAGATTTACTGGCTTCATACATTTACATGACAACAGGCACGTTACATTTGGCTGTGAGAAAACAGGCCTCTATTAAACAGTGACTTAAGGACAATGGCGGCTTTTGTCAGTGCACATATGTTTTGCGCAATGAAAACCAGTTGTATCTGCAACAGACTTCTAATATTGAATTTTTCTACAGATGTCAGGAGCCTTTCTCTGTGTGTATGTGTGTTTCTGCATGCATGGTTGCATTTGTCATGCGAGATTATAAATAGGGTTTCAATTTAATCAGTGTAATCTATATGAGTCTTATGAGTGACGAAAGTAAAATAAATAGAAACTTCCACCAGCAGTATTAGGCCTGGTTGTGTATGATATTTTATTGTACTTATATGAAACAATAAAATTGTTCCCATATACATTTTGCAACATGAACAAAAAGAATGTTTCACAGGAGAAATAGCATCACAATCATTGCACCAATAAAGTAAAAAAAAACAAAAACACAAAAATACTTAAACAGAAAATATCGGGAAAAAAACATAGCCGCCTTTTTGACATCACAAGACTATTGATCTGATTGTCTATCTATGGAAGTCTTTAAAAAATTTTTTTACAATATTACAACAGATGAATTTGGAATTTATTTATTTTATTTGTGTATAAAAATGATTTTTTTTGCTATATGACCTGACAAAAAGGGAATGTGTTTGAGTAAACAATATTTTTGAGTTCAAAGAGAATGTGTTGCCATCAACAATACATCAGTGTAAATGGTGACTGATAGCTTATTCAGAATTATTGACAAAATAGTCACAATCCTTGCAATTTTAGTCAATATAAATGAAATTAGTTGACAAAAGTATTTCTGAAAAGGGTAATTAATTGTGTAAATTTTTTGTGTTTCATTTTTTGTTAAGTTTGATGTAAAATATGATATTGCAAAGTCATATAAAAATTCATGAAATACAAAATTAAAAAAAAAATGTTACATATACTTCTTTCTTACTTCAGCTATGTAAATAACACTGAAACATTGTGGGTCAACTTCTTGACTCCAAAAAAAAAAGTTTCAATGATGACCCCCTATTTTTCACTGTTTTAGATATAAAACATCAAAATGAACTTATTTTGGAACTTTGTTGAAATTCTAAATGTTAAAAGTGTTTAGTAGCCATTATCCTTAAGCCACTCTTATATAGATGGGGGAAATCTGAAAATGAGTGCACAGAGATTTGTATTATATTGGCTCAAAATGAGCCAGTTCCTTTCTCATGCAGGTAGGACTGTTTCATTTGTTACAAAGATAAATACAAGTGATCATGTTCTTATTGTGTCATATTTAATATGTGCTGTGAAACTCTCTATTATCCTAAACATATAAAACAAATATATAGGATGGAACAATTGGAAGGGACAGGTTTGAAGTGCTTTTTATATGAGAGGAATAACATGTAGTTTTTCTACAATTTAGAAGGATAGAATCATGATCTTTTGTGAAAGGAATGGATAGGAATAAGTATAGATTATGGAATTGTAGAAATAGCAAGAAAACTATTGTTCTTTCTGTGGAAAAATCACATTTAAAATTTTGAAGTTAATACAAAAGATATAAAGGAAACCATATAGAAAGTCACATGGAAAAAATGCTAGCCACTCTCAATTATAGTACAAATTGATTTCTAATAGTGTTAATTGGTGAAACACAAATGTGTGGCTGAAATGTTGACAAGCTGATATAATGATTTCAGATCTGCACTCAGCCAAAGCATTTGATTAAAGGTTATATTAGGATATATTGTGTGGATGTGCTGATTTAGTGTAAATCTTTTGATACTGGTAATTTAAAAAGTGACTTGTTTGGATATTTTCTGAATGCAAAAGCTTGTACTAGCCTGTATAATGATCTGTGATTGATTTGCACTCAGCCAAAACCTTTGATTATAGATTCTATTGGTATGATTTGTTTAGTCCTGTTGGTGTAGATCAAATGTTTTTATATTAAAAGCAACCAAAACAAACACAAAAAGCTGATGAATTTTTGTGGATGAACTACTGTTTACTTGAAACATTAATGTATTGATGGTTTAAAGCCAACATATTTGAATAATTGAAATGAAGCAAATAAAAAAGGAATCTGAGTGAAGTGTCAGAATCCAGTAGTGCAAGCCCAGTCCTTCAACCAGACAAATCTATTAAAATGAGTTTAGATACAAGTTTAACCATGAGTAATCCAGAAGTGCCTCCAGTAGACACTATCAATCAATTATTCACACAAAATAGGACACTTGAAGAAAAAATAGACAAAATTCTGGACATAGTTAAGGCACAGGCTGTAAAAACTGGACTTGACTTGAATGAGTTACGGAGTGAAAACAAAGAACTACGTTTACACATGCAAGAGTCACATGCAATAATTGCTAAACTTTCCAGAAAAGTTGTCAATCTTGAGGGAAAGCTATTGTCCTTGGAAATGCATGCCATGAATAAGAACATTATCCTGTATAATGTACCAGAAGCTGACAACGAATCAACCTATGACATGGTCATCAGTTTTCTCAGTTCTTCCCTAAAAATTTCACCTGATCTTCTCTTTTCAAAGACAAATCCAGGAGGGGAAGTGAGGGTTGACATAGCTCATCGTATTGGCCAGCAAGGACCAAAGCCTAGACCTTTTGTAATTGCCTTTGTGACCCAACATGCCCGGAATATTGTTTTGGCACATGGAAAATTTTTGAAAAATTCCTCTCCTTTCTCTATAAGTGAACAGCTCCCTGCTGTAGTATGTGAGAGAAGGAATGCTCAAGTTCCACTGCTGAAGGAGATGCAAAACTACTCAAAGCAAAATATAAAACTTGTTAAAGATAAACTTATCATTGATTCCAAAGTCAAACGTGATGTCTTTGAGTCAAAGCCATTGGAGTACATAACTGGTTTTTCTACTAGCATCAATAATGAAATCATTCAGCATTCCTCATCAATCACTGTAAAGAAAAGTGTTTTCTAAGGACATTTTATCCAGCTCACACAGAAGATGAGGGAAAGTCAGTTCTTTGAGCACTGCATCAGGATCCTTTGCTCATAGATTGTCATCATCTAACTTATGCATACAAGTTCATGGATATAAACGGTGAGATTTCCTCAGGCTACAATGATGATGGGGAATGGAAGGCAAGCCAATTACTAGTGAACTTACTGGATCAAAAGAATGTTGCTCATGGAATATTAGTTGTAACAAGAAAATATGGTGGTGTTAAGTTAGGCAGGCAGAGATTTGATCTCATCAAACAGGTGACAGCAGAGGCTCTGTTCAAAAACTAGGACACTATATCAACAACTAGTTATCCGATGACACACAACAGAAACTTGACTTTATCTATTTTACTGTTCAATTTTTCCTCTGTAATATACCAAATTGTAACCGAGTATTTGCTATATACTTTAGTGCCACATAGGTAAATGTAGTTCTACTATTTTATAAAGATTTTCAGCAAATTTAATGTAAGCGAGTATTTGCTATATACTTCAGTGCTACATAGGTAAATGTAGTTCTACTATTTTATTAAGATTTTCAGCAAATTAAATGCTGCAAAGGCCAAACTGTGAAGACAATATTAAATTGATGTAATTGAGTTATGCAGACACATTCATCTTTTAACAGAAAGTCGTTTGTAAATATATATTATTATGTCATGAGTAAATACGAGAGGTGGCATAACTATATGTGCTAAACTCTACTATATTGACAAGTCATGACTATAAAATAAATACAAAATTAAACTTTAGAAGTTCAGAATTTTGCTGTATATTACACTGGCTGGTCGGCCTTCTCTTACACCTGAGGCTGTCCCCCTGCAGATGGGAGTTTTATGGTTGCTCAGCCAGCTTTAAGATATTTTTTTTGGCAAAGGCCAAATTGCAAAGACAATATTAAATTGATGTAATTGAGTTATGCAGACAAATTCATCTTTTAATAGAAAGTCGTTTGTAAATATATATTATTATGTTATGAGTAAATACAAGAGGTTGCATAACTATATGTGCTAAACTGCTATATTGACAAGTCACAACTATCAAATAAATTTAAAATTAAACTTTAGAAGTTCAGAATTTTGCTGTATATTACACTGGCTGGTCGGCCTTCTCTTACACCTGAGGCTGTCCCCCTGCAGATGGGAGTTTTATGGTCGCTCAGCCAGCTTTAAAATACTTTTTTCTAAAAATTTATAGTGATATTTGCTTGGACTTATATCAGCTGGTCGGCCTTTTCTTGCACCTGAGGCTGTACATTTATTTTTGTTCCTATTTCACATCATTTTTACAATACCTTTTGGCAAATTATGATTCACTTCTTCAAATTGTTCCTCTCTGATGTTTATCTTTTTTCTTAATTATAATTGTGTTATGTTTTTATTGTTCCTGTTCAATTTATATAGATGTTTAACACCAGACTTCAGCAGCAAATACATTGAAAAGTATAAATTAGATTATTGCACCATACACACATTCTGTATACTTGATGTAGTTCTATTAAATATAAATATATTATTTAGGCATATGAAATTATGTGCAATTAAAAAGTGTTTATGTTATCTCAAACATTTGGTGGAATTTGGTTCTGCATACATGGTCTTAGGTAACATGGTGAAAGTGTTGTCAGTGAATTGTCAAGGCCTTAAAGCTTCAAAAAAGTGATTTGATGTATTAAATTATTTACATGGAACCAAGGCAAACATTATATGTCTACAGGACACCCATTGGACAGATAATGATGTTAAAAATGTTTGGCAGATTTGGAAAGGTAATTGTATTTTCAATGTTTTTCATCAAATTCAAGGGGGGTTGCGATACTCTTTAAAGATAATTTTGAGTACAAAATTACTGGGGAACGTAAGTACCAAAATGGAAGAGTTATGTCCCTGGATATTAGCATATGTGACATATCAACTAAACTCATAAATTTATATGCACCAAATAGGGACACTCCTGAGTTTTTTAACAGTATAAATGATATTTTGGAAAATAGTACCCAAGACTACACAATTATCTGTGAGGATTTTAATTTGATACTCAATCCAGACATTGATAGTTTTAACTACAAACATATTAATAATCCTAACTCAAGCTCCACCCATCCCTTAAACGATATACTTGGAGGCGAAAAAATCCATTAAAACAAGCCTGACTTGACTTCTTCCTTGCTTCAGAAACTTTCATGGATCTAATATCTGAATGCAACATATCTCCAGGCTACCGAACTGACCACTCAGCTATTGAACTAAGCTTTTTCATTAACAAATTTGAAAGGGGCAGAGGGCTCTGGAGATTCAATTCACAACTAATACAAGAGAAGGACTAAACACAATTAGTTAAAGATGTAATCAAGGAAAAGTTAGTTAAATATGCAGTACCAGTGTACAGCCAAATATTTTTAAATACTAGTGGTTGTGATAAGGAGATACAATTAATTATAGATGATAGTACATTTCTGGAGGTTCTGTTATTGCGTATAAGGGGAGAAACTATTAGATATGCCTCACTCCGCAAAAAATTAAATTTGGCCAACGAAAAAAGACTAATATTGAAAAGTCTGGGTTAGATCAGGGGCTATCAGATATCTTAGAAGACAAAAAGACTGAACTGGAAGCAATACAAAATGAACGAATGCAAGGGGTTGCCTTGAGAGCTAGGGTAGAATGGTTACAAAATGGTGAAAAACCGTCTAAATATTTTTGCTCACTTGAAAAACAAAATTACATTGAGAAAACAATTAAACGTATTAAACTTGACTGTGGAAGAGTTGTTACAGACCAGAAAAGTATCTTAATGGAGGTTAGAAAATTCTACTCCATTCTTTTTTCTAAAAAAATAACAATGTTGGATAATTTAGTACTGGATCACATTATTCAAGGTAAAGATTTTGATAAACTAAGTAAATCTGATTCAGAGAGTCTAGAGGGTGAATTTACTCTCTGTGAAACTGGTGAAGCCTTAAAGAAACTAAAAAATAATAAGTGTCCTGGAATAGATGGTTTTCCTGCTGAATTTTTCAAATTTTTCTGGCCTGACTTAAAACATTTCATACTCAAATCATTGAATTTTGCATATGACAGAGGGGAAATGTCAATTTCTTTACGATCTAGTGTAGTGAGTTGTATTCCGAAAGGGAACAAATCCCGTGAATATCTAAAAAATTGGAGACTAATCTCGCTTTTGTCAGTACCATATAAGATAGCCTCTCTAGCTATTGCTAATCACTTAAAGAAGGTTTTAGACTCAATTATATCAAAATCCCAGTCAGGTTTTATGACTGGCAGGTTTATAGGAGAAAATACAAGACTTATATATGATGTGATGCACTATATTGAATCAGAAGATTTGTCTGGTCAACTATTACTGATTGATTTTGAAAAAGCTTTCGACTCTGTATCTTGGCCATTTCTCACTGCAATTCTCATTTTTTTTTTGGATTTGGACCAAGTTTTATGAAATGGATCAATACATTTAATTGTAACATTAAAGCCTCAATTCTTCAATGTGGTTTCTTGTCAGAACCTTTTAGCATAGAGAGAGGTTGCTGTCAAGGGTACCCATTAGCCCCATATTTGTTCTTGCTATGTGCCCAAATGTTGTATTTGATGATTGATTTTAACAAAGAAATTAAAGGGATAAATATTGATAATCAATGTTTTAAGATCACACAGTTTGCCGATGACACCACACTAATGTTGGATGGAACTAAAGACTCCCTGGTGGCAGCACTAAATACTTTGGAAATATTTGGAACTCTTTCTGGCTTAAGAGTCAATATGGATAAAACAAAACTTATATGGTTGGGGAAGAAAAAGCACTCAAAGGAAAAATTTAATATAGGTTTTAATTTGGAATGGAACGTTACTGAATTTAAATTATTAGGAATTATGTTTCCTGTTGATCTTCACAGAATTCCAAATTTAAATTTTGAACCTCTATTAAGTAAGGTAAAATGTATATTAAGTACATGGGAAAAAACGTCATTTGATGCCTCTAGGAAAAATTACTGTTTTAAAGACATTTATTTTGGCAAGCTTCAATCACTTATTCACAGTATTACCTACTCCAAGTGATTATTTACTCGAAGAACTCACAACCCTCTTCTACTCTTTTCTTTGGGATAATAAACCAGATAAAATTAATCGGCAGCAAATTTGTTGTAGCTACAATGATGGTGGCCTGAAAATGGTAAACATAAAGACCTACATTATCTCTCAAAAGCTATCTTGGATTGTTCAATGACAATAATGCCCCTTGGATACAATTTTTGGGAATTTTTTTAAATATTCCATACCTGTTTTCCACTGGATTACAGTGGTCAAACCTTCAATTGAAACACATAAAGAACCCCTTCTGGAGGGAAGTAGTAGGCTGTTGGAGTTCTTTTATTGATAGATCTATTTCATTTGCAAAAAATGCAGAAATGACACTTCCAATATGGGGTAATCCACTATTTTCTAAGGATTACCTATGCTTTTCCAAGTGGATATCAAAGGGAATTATTTTTCTTGCAGATATAATAAATGGAAGTGGAAATATTATGGACTGTAAAGCTATTGAATCAAAATACAACTTAACTATAAATTTCTTGGAATACTATAGATTACGAGGTTGTCTTAAAAACTTTCTGAATTCTATGGACCCACAAAACCTGAAATGCACCAGGCCTTATATTCCATACATTTTTAACATCCTCAAAAAGGCTCAAAATGGATGTAAATATTTCTACTCAGTTCTCAATAATTGCAAACAAAATCCAAGGCCAAGAAGAAGGTGGTCTGAAAAATTAGAAATTGATATTATACCAGGTGTTTGGCAAGCTGCCAACAAAATATACTTGAAAACAATTGATAGTAATGAAATTAAATGGTTCCAATACAGAATACTAAATAGAATTCTTGGTACTAGAGAATATTTAGTAAAACTAAGGATATCAGATTCTGCAATCTGTGTTTTCTGTGAAGGTCAAACAGAAACTATTGTTCATTTATTTACCAGTTGCAATATTGTACAGAAATATTGGCAAGATATCAATTCCTGGTTATCTCGGGTATCCAATTTTCAAATTTCTTTGAAACCAGTGTCAATCCTTCTAGGAGTAACAGATAAAGAATCATATGTGTTCCAAAAAAAATTTATTTTGCTTACCGCTAAAAAGTATATCTTCCTCACTAGTCACAAAAGTAAACAGTTAAACTTTTATGAATTTCAATCCTTTTTCAACAAAGTTTACTCAGAGCAGAAATATCTGGCAAAAGTTAAGTTTGAGACAGATAATTTTAGTCCAAAGTGGTGTGACTTCATCTTTTTATATTGACAGAATTTGAATTTTGATGAACAGTTACACAATGCATTGTACTAGATTTGTTTACTTGGTGTATGGCTTGTATATTCTGTGCATTCTTGTGTGTATTTTTATGTATGTATTTGTATGTTAGAAGAAAAAAACCCAATAAATATTAGACCTATGTTGTTTACACACTGTTTATAAGGATTAATTTATAAAAGTTTTCCATTACTATTGTATTTTTTTTTTTTTTTTTTTTTTTGCTACAAAATAATTTTATTTACCCTTTTTTCACAATAACTGCTTCATCTGGGTGGGCTAGGGTAGCAAACCCACCATCAGACTGCTAACAAACATATCATACACAGTATGATGTGACATTGAAAACAATGAGAGATTAGTACAAATACAGATACCATCCACTAAAATCATTTTCATTTTTTATGCTCTGGTTTGTGTGCATGCTTTATAAGAAATCAACTGAAAAATATCTATATATTTTTGGCCACACATATATGCATTTTATATATTTTAAAACATTCAAGCACATATTATGTATACACATTGAATAAATTAATGATCAAATCAAGTGATAGAGTATACATTCTCCTAGACATTTTAAGTGTTCCTTTCTTGGATTATCAAAGATGCTTTTAAAAACCTCTAGATAAAAAGATAATTGTTGCTTAATGTTACTTTTGACATCAGTATTTTTATAATTTTTATTGTTTATATTGCACTTACACCATACACTATAAATAGCATAGGATATTATTACAATACAAATAATTTTATTTTGCAAAACATAGTTTTCATTGTTAAATTGAAAACCAATTATAATATGTTTTAACAATATATTAGTTTTCATACAATTGCTGACTACACGCCAAATATTTTTAATTCTAGAACACTCATAAAGAAGGTGAGTTATATTTTCCACTTCACCACAATAAACACATAATCCACTATAATTGTTATTCCAACGGCATAATTGCTTTCCACATGGAAGAACATTATGTATAATTTTAAACTTAAACTCTGTAAATTTACTATATTTCAAACACTTAAAATTTTGGGTATACACCTCTGCCCAGTTAATATTATTAACTTCGTTTGTAAGTCGTTTTTCCCACATGTTTTTAACATAGGGTTTTTCATGTTTTTTACTTAGTAGAATATTATAAATTTCTTTTGTTTTAATATTTTCTGGATGAATTAGATTTCCTTTTGCCCAGAAATTAGTTTTCATACAGGCAGATGTTTGTATGAATTGGCCCTGTTTGGTATTAAATTTGTGTTTTGCTAGTTTATTGATTATTTTTTTAAGTGTTAAATATTCTGTCATCCAATTTTGTTTGTTTTTCAATTTAATTAATAGGTTTTCTTCGCTAATAAAGAAACCATTTTTGTCAAATAGATCCTTGATAAAAATTATATTACTCTCAATCCAATTTCTGTAGTATAAATGTTTATTTTTAAATTTGAAATATTCGTTTCCCCATAAAGGTTGTGTCAAAAATTCAAAATTAGATAGATTGTTTATTGGTTTTATAGTCTTACATTCATTAAGGGAGATAAAGATTTGCTGATAGAACATTGGTATCTTTTTAATAATATCAAAGGAATCACTTTTACGAAATGTTGTTCTCAAGATTAGTGACATATTCAAATTTATAGAAGTTAGATACATGTTAACAATGTTGGCTATTCTATTTCTATTGTTTAGAAATTTTGGAATCCATGTTGCTTTCAGTGCATACAATTTTGACTGTATGTCTATCATGTTTAAACCTCCATTTATATTCTGCTGAGTTACAATTGTTTTTTTCACCCTATGACATTTTTCCCATAAAAATGCGTAAATAATGTTTTCAATTCTTTTTGTAACCTCTGGAGGCGTATATAGGACTGTCATTGGATAAATCATTTTAGGAATAAGGAGATTATTAATCACAGTAATTTTACCTTGTAAAGTGAGCTTTCGCTTTCTCCATTGAAGAGTTAAATCCTCAATCTCTTTTAACTTTTTACCCCAATTTAAATCTTCGCATGCCTTATAGTATTGTATGTTAAACCTTTGTTTATATGGATGAATGTACTGTGATATTATGTCAGAAATTAAGTTATTATTATTATTAAACCTGATAATATACCATGAACTTGAGGGGTATTTCAAAGCTGCTATCAAGGAACTCTCATTCCAACTAAAATCAAAGTACATGTACATCTAGTATCATCAGCAAACTGAGATATTTTGAATTCCGTTTTATAAATTATTATCCCTTTATTTTATCAATTTTAATAAACAGGTGTAATATTGATTCGCTAAGTAGGAATAGATTATGGAGCCATCTTCTTTGCAACCTTGTTTAGTGTTAAAGGGTTTAGACAAAACTCCAAATTGGAGAATTGTAGCACTTAGATCACTGTAAAAAAGTTTGAAGCACTTTATTAAATTGGTACATGGTTGTAATTCCAAACTTTTCCAGAACAAGTAACATAAATTTTCATGATGTATAGTCAAAGGCTGTCTCAAAGTCAATCAGCAACAAGCCATCAATTTTTTTATAAACTTCATTAAATTATATATATTATAATAATGCTTTTAGTTATAAATCTATCATAAAGAAATCCAATAAAAAGAGGGGGTTTTGAGCCATTGCGTTCCTGAACGCTCACAAATGTCCACTCAGTATTACACAAATTGGTTGATGTTCATGGGTGTGAGATTATGTGGTTTAAAACTCCAGTTCAATTCCTGATGCAAGTTATATAACTTGTGGGGAAACAGTCAACAGAACAGAGGGATAGAGGCATCACACCCTAGTGAGCACAGCACATTCCTTATGATGGGCAGTGACCCATTCCCATTTTCCAAACAGCAGTTTCTTAACAGTTGAACAGGTGCCTGGATAATGTCAAAGAGTGGATGTAAACTAGTAAACTCAAATTGAATCCTGACAAAATTGAGTTATCATTTTTGGTTCAAAAAGACGGAGGGATAAGTTGAAAGCATGTTTTCCAATTGATATCTTACCTCTCTGAACTGTTGAGTCAGTCCAGAATTTTGGTGTGTGGTTCAATTCTGATTTTTCCTTGTCCAAACGTGTTCAGGATGTCTGCAAAAACTGTTTTGTGCAACTCCACGACTTCAGACATGTCAGGCGGTTTCTTACTCATGATGCTTCTGTACTTGTGGCTAATGTTCTTGTAGGTAATTGGTTGGATTACTTCAACTCACTTTTCAGGAGTTTCTCCAAGTCAAATCTACGTAAATTACAGTGCATCCAAAATAGTGCATCCGAAATTTATCAAACACCAGTAGATACACCAGTATAACTCATGTTTTTAAGAAATTGCATTGGTTTCCTGTTGAACATCACAGTTTTTAAAACAGTCAAACTTGTTTACAAGTTTGTTCACACTGGTCTATCTAAATATGTTGCTCCATATCTTTCTTCCAACTGCAGTCAGAGTGGTGGTAATTTCCTTGCCATTTCAAAGTTCTACCCTTCTATTTATAGATCTGTCAAACAGTTTGGTTATAGTTTTGCTTTTGATGCCCCCACTGTTTCAAATAATCTTCCTGGTGAGATTTGTGCATCTCCCTCCATAGCCTCTATCAGGAAGCAGCCTAAAACCTACCTGTACACCAAGGCATACCGCATTTAGTCTTAATCATCCCCTGACATTCTCTGAGGTTCTGTCCCTGTGTACTGAAATTGTTTGAATGTTTTTGGTTCTGTTGCACCTTAGAGTCCTCCTTGTATGGGGAAAATAAGCGCTATAAATTCCAATTAGAATTAGAATTTTACACAAGACACCCAAATAAAATACCTCTTAAGCATACAGAATCAATCTAATCCCAGAATGTAAATAACTTAAATATTATGTTAATTCAAAAGACAAATAATTTAAATTGTACTTAATTTAACCTTTTGAACATGCAGGTGTCCTAAAATTCTGTTCCCTTTGTCTGAACACAGTGTTTTGGGTACTGTTTGTTTGAAGATCTTTGTAAACACGGAAACAACTTCATTTCTAAATTTATTCCTCGGTAGCACAGTCCATACATAACGAGAAAAGATATGTATAGCTAAAAGAATGTAATGATACCCACTTTGTAGTTTGATATTTTCACCATCAAGTCAATATCCCACTATTGATCTATTGACAAAGGCTTTATTTCTTTTAATTTTCCTTCCTTGATGGCTTATGGAAAGTGTATGTCTCCTCTCAACTCCACCAGCTTTTCATGGCATGGAGGGTAACAGTGCTGTCTTGTTTGATAGCAGCTTTATACAGTTTCTGAGGACCTGAAAAGCTTGCAATATTTAAAGGAACAAAGAATATTGAACTCAAAAGCTTATTCATTCTTTCTTTTCATACTAGGATTTGGCAGTATATATCCAAAAGATGAACACAGCAATGGTAACCAAATACACTTTTCATCCTGGTTGAATGACAATTTCACAATAGATGCTATAATCACGACAGCAAGTATGATCATCTGACAGGAATATTTGACCAAGGACTTTTCACACCAGTCATCCATGTTTTTCCTTTCTTTACAGCCTTGCACTTGGATGTTTTATGGTGAGAGGGGCAGACATTGCAGCATACAGACTACTTAGAAATAATTGCTTATGTGTTTCTCAACACTTTTCAACTGGAGCACCCTAGTACCCCAATGGAGAGATGTCCCTGCTGGGAGAGGATCGAAGGATCTGTGTTGACACATATGTGTTGGCCAAGTATAATCTGCATTAGATCTAGATTGTATAAAGCTAGGCCATACAAATATGCAAATGTGCAAAAATGAAAAAAAAACATTTATTTAAACAGAAGTTCTCATGGCAATCATAGTATCAATACACTTGGCAACCTTGGTATCACCTTGTTTTTGCTGAAAAATGTCCAACTGATATTTTACCACCAAAAGATATGTTAATGAGCTCTCTGAAAAAAAAATTAAAAAGATGTTTCTTAATGCAAAAGTTCTTTTAAAACATTTGCATTAATCACACATTGCTTGTTCCACCAAATGTTGCTGCATTAGCTGATAATTTTCCACCCAAATTATGTTATCAGTTCTCAAAACATTCTTTTCAAAAAAAAATTTTTGGAGACCTCATTTGATTTTTTTTTGCACTAACCTCATTTGCATAGATAGCTTTTTTGTGACTTACCCAATGATGTCAGAGCTTCCCCACCTGGAGGCACAATATATTCACCCATCGCTGTCCTCTTGTCTAGAATAGCATATAATGATAACACTATTAGGTTTAAACAAAAACAAGAGCATGTAAGAGAGTGCATACCTCAGTCAAGGAAATAAATAATGTGTAAACTCAGGATCTTTGATATTTTTTGTATCCAGACCGTAATGCAGATCAGTCTCAAAATTTAATGAGAGAAAAGCAAAGCCCATCTCAATTTGTTCATGAAGAATTAATTAGTGGTATTTTCATAATCCTGGTAACAAACACACAGTCATGAATATAACTCCTTGGCAGAGGTAACACCAAAACCATACATTTCCAAGTAATGGATTAGTCCACTTCACAATAAAGATACATGGGCTTAAATATTATTTCCACAAAAGACATATAAATAGTTATATCCTAAGTGCATCTTTGTGAAAAAAATTGATCACCCTCATCAACATGGTTTATTGAATTTCGTTGAATTTTTTTAAATCTGCAAGTTAACAAAATCTGTTGTCATTAAGATCACTGAAATCAATTTCTTATTTCATCCTTCACATTTCAAGTAAAACTTTGATACATTATTCTCACAGTAGTTGGAGCCTTCATTAGCCACAAAATGCCACTGGGCCTTCTTTGTATATTGAGTGTGCATATAGGGAATCGTCTACCTGTAACCACTAGAATCACTAAATTCCCTATGCCTGACTCTTATCAGACGCCTAGTAATATGTTATGTAAATTCCACATCCTTATCAATCCGGTTTTATAAGTATTACAAATTCTGTTATCCTGGTATTTCCTCATCTAATTATGCTGAAACTGATTTATATTAACATTTCTCAATCAAACACTAAAATTGTTAACCAAGATCTTTATGACCTGATAGGAACTAATCAAAAGTAAATTACCTTGTTATGGATGCAAAAGGTATGCATAAATCAATTAATAAGAATCTTTATATATCATCATGATAATTGTCACTAGCTGCCATTGGGAGAAGGAACTTTTTCCTTTGTTGCTGTTTTTTTCTGTTTTGTGCAAAATTTTATAGAAATTTCTGGAAAATTCTTAAATGTGCTTAAAGATAAGGGTGCATAGACTACACGGTTTATTTCTGGTCGTGAATAAAATTAAATATTTAGTGAAATTAATTTTAAAAGCTCTTTGTCAAAAGTCAAACTATTCTCATGTGTACACAAGATTCAGCACTTAATTTAAATGAATTCACTACCATTGTAAACAATGGAGCTGTCATGGCAAAAGACATAAGTAATTTTATTCAAATCAAGGAAATTGACATGTATAAATCTATCACTGAAATAATCAAGCCTAAATGTTTACTTGGTATACAAAAGGCCGAAAAAATTATGGAGAATTTATATGGATAACCAGGAAAGCAATCTGGCTTTCATTTCTCAGAGAATACCAATTAGAGGTCAGTCACTTGAATGCTTTAAAAAAAACTTTCAGAATTGGGTTGAAACCTGCTGAATCTAAAGAGGACACTGTGAGGATAGTGATAAAAGGAAACCTCTGTCTAAGGGAAAATAATTTATCTCTGAGTTTTTCATGAAAAACAAAGTAGCTTTGAGAAAACCGGTAGACAATACTAGACTGAGATATACAAACATTGTTAAATGTGCACAGTGGGGATAGCGTTCCTTTTGTGAAAAAATTAGCTACTCCACTCCGAAGAGTCAAAAATGGGGTCACAGTGATGATGATATACCGTAAAGGTCAACTGCTTGAAAAGCCTCTGTGTACCAACTAAAGAACTAAAATTTTAAACAAGCTATCCCAAACATACAAGTGGATTGTAGAATGTACCCTCATGAAGAAAATTATAGGAAAGCAAATTACAAATTTGATGGTAGTATTGTTAAATGCGTTCAAAATAAAATGCTACAATGCACAAGATTTTGTGCCCTAGCTAAATATTGGGAAACACAGGACATCAAATCGAATGTAATTTTCAGAATAGTTGTAGAGAAAAAGTTTTCACAACTCGATCCACAAAGGTTGTGGGAAAAGCCATTCACTGTAAATTTGAATGAGATGTATAAATCATTCATAAAGATTTTAAATTTAAAACACAAGAAATTCGTTCAATTCAAGTTTTCAATACTTCACAATATTTTGCCTTCTCAAAGTTTCTAAAAGGCAAAAAGATGTTTCATCTAACAACGAATACTGCCATGGGCCAGAAGATACTTCACACCTGCTTTATAAATGTTTTGGATATTTGGAAAAGAATAAGTCAATGCTTTAGAATAAATATCAAGATAAAAAGCATGCTATTCTGGGTTTAAACTTTGATAATATTACAAATACTAATAAAATAAAAATTACACATGTTGGTATTTTGATAATTGGTTTTGCTATTTATGCAGTGTGCTGTAAATGCTCTTTAGAAAGTATTAACTATGGAAATATAAATTTCATAAAATCATGAAATTAACAAGCAATCAGTGACCGAATGAATCAGTCACAGTCACCCAATTCTCTAAATGCAATAGTTTTCGAGTTACAAGTAATTTACTAAACAGTGAGAACCTGAAAGTAGCTATTGCTCAGTTATGCAATGAGCTACAGGTCTGCAATTTTACCATGCTATAGCTGATGCAAAAGTCGGTGAATAAGATATTGAAACAAAATATTGTATATGCAATAGTTTTCAAGCTACATCAGATTTACTCAATTGTGATAACCTGAAATTAGCTATTGGTCAGCTACGCAATGAGCTACAGGTATGCAATTTTCATATCTTATAGCTGACCCAAAAGTAGGTGGATAACAGATTTCAAGAAAGTACTCTAAATGCAATAGTTTTGAAGTTACAACTGATTTACTCAACAGTTAGAACCTAAAACTAACTATTGCTCATCTTTGCAATGAGCTACAGGTCTGCAATTTAACTATGTTATAGGTGACATAAAAGAAGCTGAATAAAATATTTGAACAAAATTCTATAAATGCAATAGGTTTCAGGTTACAAGTGATTTACTCAACAGTGAAAACCTGAAAGTAGCTATTGCTCAGCTAGGCAATGAGCTACAGGTCTGCAATTTTTTACTTTATTATAGCTGACCCCAAAATAGGTCAATAACAAATTGAAACAAAATTTTCAAGCCACAAGTGATTTACTCAACAGTGAGAACTTGAAACTGGCTATTGCTCAGCTATGCCATGAGCTACAGGTCAGCTATTTTACAATGTTTTAGCTAAACATATTAAAACAAAATTCTTTAAATGCAATAGTTTTCAAGTTACAAGTGATTTACTCAACAGTGAGAAACCTGAAAGTAGCTATTGCTCAGCTATGCAATGAGCTACAGGTCTGCATTTTCACTATGTTACAGCTGACCCAAAAGTGGCTGAAGTACACATTTATACAAAATTCTGTAAATGTAATAGTTTCCAAATTACAAGTGATTTTACTCATTATGGAAGGCACCAGAAAGTCAAAAAGTAGTTATTACTCACTTAGCTATTCGGATAGACACCCAAGTTACCATGTTGTAGCTGTGGAAAAAGTAGCTGAATAACGTATTTAACAAAATTATCTAAATGCAGTACTTTTCAAGTTATTAATGATGTAGTGCATGATTTCATGAATTTTAATGCATGAAAAAGCATTTTAAAAAATCATGAAAAAATAAGTAAGAAAGATCAAGGTCTGATACTAATCTAATCTACCTATGGCCTAGTACATATATTGAGGATAAGAGAGAAATCCCTGAAACAGTCAATGAGAAATTTGTGATAAAGTGTTGGAATTTTCACACTTTCGGTTTGAGTACCTCACTTGTAATGGCTCTGGGGAACAGATGAACAAACAGATCTGCAAGCCTTGACCAATTTCTAGCCTCAATAGATAAAGTATCCTTAAAAACAGCATGCCCCTTGCCTTTGTACTTTTGGAGGAGAAGTTGTACAGCCAGAAGCAGACATCGCAGATTGATGCCATAATGTCAGCTGACTGACTAACTTATTGTTTTGCAATATAAGGGATGTACCCTACGCCTTCACTATTGTTTTGCAAGCACTTGCCTGAAGGTGTGTAAGTCTGCAGAGCTCTAAGTCTTTTAGCAAAAGATTAAGGTCAAGTTCTTCCAGATTGTTGTCATGAGACTGGAATAGCTGACTGTGGAAATCCTTAATTTCCAATAGAATACATCCTTGGTCTGTAACTAAGATATCGCCCTTCCTCTTATACTTTAATAGTTTTATTCAAGAAATTATGTTTTTCTGATGAGCAAAAAACTTATAGATGGTCCTTCTTGATAGCATTTGAGGGGAAGCAATTCCCTCTTCCACTTCCACAGAGAAGCCTTGTTTTTGGAGCCGTCTCCTCTTACACACTAGGTATGAAGGTTCAGATATTGTGGGCTATTGTGAAACACTTGGTTGTGAGACTGCTTGAAAAGTGTTGTTGACACTGGTAGTTGAAGTGGGATTTCTGTTGCAAGCTGCACTAGGTCTCAAAACTAGGGCATCCCTGGCAAGTCTGGGCCTTAAGTATTATGAGACAATTGCATTGATGTATTTTCTGGACCCTGCGACAGAGAGCTGTGCTGTGAGACCCATCTATATGCAGAGCATCTATTGCCATGCTTGCTGGTCTGGATCTGGGAATATATACAGAGCAAGTTTGTGGTTCATACGAGTGGCAAATAGGTCTATATGAGGAGCAAACCACATTTTAAATATAGTCTTGAACACTTGAGGGTACAGTGATCATTCTGTTGATTTGAACTGAGATGCCCTTGACAACGAGTAAGCCATTATATTTAGATACCACGGAGTGTGTCTGGGATGTAGTGCTATTTTGTAATGATTGCACCAACTGATGATTCTCATTACAGAAAAGCACACATCTTCGCTGAGTGGGTTCCTCCATGTTTGTTTATATAGGCTGCCACTGTTGAGTTGTCTGTGGCTATCAACAAAGTTTGATTTTTGCACTGTTTCAAGGCAAAGAAAACTGCCCCTCAGTTCTAGTACACTTATGTATAGCCTTTTAGGCCCGTGTAACAACTTATTTTGTATCAACGACTTATTTTGTATTACCTGACTTATTTCGTATCAATTTTTGACTTATTTCGTATTACCGACTTATTTTGTAGTAAAATTGCCTTATTTTGTATTACTTGGCCGACTTATTTCGTACCAACAGCTGACTTAATATGTTACAAAACGGTGCGTAGAATTTTGGCAAGATTTCGGGGTGATACAAAATAAGTCGATAATACAAAATAAGCTGCTCTATAGACAACTTGTTTTGTATCACTGACTTATTTTGTAGTAATTTCAATTCACCTTTTATAGTGGCTTGTCTCCATCAAAGGATGGACTCAAAGGAATTGAATCTTTACAAGATTCAATCTTGTAGTCCATTTACCATTTGCCTGACATTAATTCTTATTTTCAGACTGACATTGATACAAAATAAGTTGATAATACAAAATAAGCTGCAATATAGACAACTTATTTTGTATCACTGACTTATTTTGTATTATCAGGTTATAAAACTCCAAACTGTGAAAGGAAATTTATTTGTAAAACTGTGGAACTCTTTGTTTATTCATTAGTTTAATGTTACATTAACACTTTGGCATAGATTACACTAAAACATATATCATAAGTTAGAAAATACATCCAAATTGCTATAATTTTCAAATATTTGCCTGTTATTGGCCATTCCATGAAAGACCATGCAATTTTCCATGGATGTGTAGCCATTCCTATTTCAAATTGAAGGTCCTTTGACATCTCAAAAACTACAATAGGTGCAATCTGTTAAATACTGATTATATTTTTTCCTTCTGATTATACCATGCTTTTTTCTGGCTCATACCATAGATTCATATTTTCATTAGTATCTTGATATTTTAATCCTTTTTATCAATGAATACTCTGCCTGGCCTCAGTGGTTTCTTTTCATGAATCTTTTGTAATGATGATCAATGTGCCAAACGTAACATTATTTTTTTCATCCTTTTCATGTAATTTTCATGATAATTTTGTAGAATGAGGACTTCTTACAATGTAATTAGCACATAAGAATTGGAAAAATTGTGTTTATCCCTGAAATTTTAGTATTGCAAAGATTTTGGTTAATAAAATGATGCACAGTCATTTTTGTTTTCTTTCTGATACATAAAAAATGCTTAATGCTACCAGTGGATCAACACATGTGCCACCTTCTCTATATTCTATTGAATAATGCTGAGCTGACATGTGATTACCATTTGACTGTTGTCTATAGAATTGGACATTTTGCAAAACAGTAGGGGGCCACGGTGGCAGAGTGGTAACACTCTCGCCTCCCACCTCTGAGGCCTGGGTTCGATCTCCGTGACGGCCTTAAGTGGGAAAGCTGGTAGTTGCTTGCCGTTGGTCGGCAGTTTACAGTACACAACCCTAGCGAACTCTATGTACTGGTTTCCTCTGCCCTTCCAACTACCCGTCATGATATGACCTGTACAGTGTTGAAAGCGACGTAAAACCCCAAATAAATAAATAAATAAATTTGCAAAACAGTATTTGGGACATATGTAGCTTTTACGCTGTGCAGGTATTGTTGTCACCCAGGTATTGGTGTCAGGCTGGGCAGTTGGGCGGTCTCTCGGCCAAGTGGTCGGGCTGGCTTTAGTAATAACTAATCCCTGCTGTATCTCATAAGCCATAAGGGGTAGGATGTTGAACCTTGATAGAGACATTGGTTAAGGGGTGTAGGTGTGCAGAATCATAGTATGTCCTTGATTTGACCTTTGACCTTGTCGTAGTGACTTTGATCTTTAAAATCTTATCTGGCCCATATCTTTCAATCTGTAACCTGTAGGATGTTGATACTTGGTAGGGATATTGGTTAGGAAGTATAGGTTAGCAATGTGTAGTGTAACATGTTGACCTTTGAACTTGTCATAGCAATGCTGACCTTTATAGTCTTTAAAAGGTTGATACTTCTCATGAATATTGGCCGGGGAACAGGTGTCTTGTTCAACTTCATAGTCTTACATCAATGCTCCCTATAACTTTTACTCTGTAATGTTGAACATGATTATAATATTTAGGCAGATGTTTCTTGAGTTCACGAAGTGTACATTTTAACAATTAATATCATTGAGTTCATTGATTTTCCCAAGGTTGAGGGATCTGGATATCTCCGATGCTATTTTTTTATCAGGAAACAACATGTTTGTTGCAACCAGTTGCAACATTTTAACCTTTTTATTCTAGTGTTACTACCGATAAACCAAATCTGAGCTCTATGTAAACTTTATCTGACTCAACAAGGGCATTTATACTTCCACAAATATATTCCAGTCCGAGATTTAACACCAAACTCAAGTTCATTTACAGATGCAGATATAATTTTCAATATACTACTGACTAGTACTGACCCCCTCCTTTGATGGAGTCAAGCCACTATAAAAGGTGAATTGAAATTACTACAAAATAAGTCAGTGATACAAAACAAGTTGTCTATAGAGCAGCTTATTTTGTATTATCGACTTATTTTGTATCACACTGAAATCTTGCCAAAATTCTGCGCACCATTTTGAAACATATTAAGTCAGCTGTTGGTATGAAATAAGTCAGCCAAGTAATACAAAATAAGGCAATTTTACTACAAAATAAGTCGGTAATACGAAATAAGTCAAAAATTGATACGAAATAAGTCAGGTAATACAAAATAAGTCGCTGATACAAAATAAGTTGTTACAGGCCCGTTTGACCACAGACCTTTTACTGAGTCTTGATCTAAATGAGCTCCCCAACCTGCTTTGAGGCATTGGTAATATCTGTATGCTGTGGACTTTGGGATGGAGGTCTAAACCTTTCAGCACATTGAAGGGATTTTGACACCAGTCCAGGTGAGCTGATACGGTCAAATAATTAGGCTGTCTTGTAACTGATTTCTCCAGTTCTCCTTGAGGCACCACTGAAAGTACTAAGGCAAACTTTGACTTTATTTTCAGGATCAAGGTCTGTAGTTTTTTCTTTTCTCAGGGGTGGGTTTTACAATGGGTAAATCAAGATGGTATCTGTAGCCCACAAACAAAAAAGTGGGTACAACCTCTGATTTTTTCCAGGTTGATTATTAACCCCAAGGACTGTGAGGTTCACGATGGTCCTTGTAATCAGTTGTGCCTCTCTTTGGAACTGGTCCCTGATAAGCCAGTCATCCATGTACTGATGAAGTTTAGTTCCCCTGCAGAGGGCCTTAAGCTTTACCTCCTTTATTATCATTGTGAAGACTTGTAGGGCTGTCACCAGTCTGAAGGGCAGAGAGGTGAACTGGTAATATTGAGAGTTTAGGAAATTTCTTGAGGTTGGGTGGATGGGGATGTGAAGGTAGGTGTCTTTTAGGTTCATTGAGGAGACTGATTCCAATGGAATCAGAAAGGAACCAATGGATTCTACTTTTCTATTTGTAAGAGGGATTTACCCAGTTTAGGTTTGTGACTGGCATCCATTTTTGAGGTTGAGGTTTGACGTTGAGGTTTTGAAACTAGAAACAGGTGACTGTAAAACCCAATAGACCTTTCCTTCTTTACCCTTTCTATTGCGTAATTTGTCAGGACAGACTAACTACAAGAGGCCTGGGCTAGGTAGTTTGGTTTCTTGTTAAATGAAAGAATGTAATCATCTGTGATAATCTCATCTGTAATAACACATTGTTGTTACAGTTACAGTTTTTAGCCAGTCTCTCCTGTAAGAACAGAGGCAGCCTCCTATTGGTGGACCATATGAGGTTTGGTAGTCATTGGAAAGAGGGGTTTCCATGGCCTTTACCCCTGTGGTGTGGTCTGAAGCACTCCTTGTTGCCCCTGTTGTTCAAATTCCCCCTGTGTGAGGAAAATTACTACTTGGGATGGAACGTCCTCCATAGGGGTGTTTCCAGTAGAAGCCTCTTTTATTATGCTGGGAGCCACAAATGGGCTGGTTTGGACAGGGCCTGAAGCCCTGAGTTTGGAGATATGTCATCTCCACATCTCTCCTGATGAGACCAGCATTACCCATGACATTAAGGGTTTCTCTGGAGCATCTGGAATAAAGCCTTACTCTGGCAGGCTAGGCCCTCTGTTGAATATGGATTTTCTTGTCAAGGATATCCCAATAGTCACAGTTTTTTTCATTGGCATTCCTAGCCACCCTTTCAGGGATGGCACCTTTTTTAATTTGATTTTTGGCCTGCTTAGCCATGGCTTTGATACTGTCCCTGCAGCTTTCCATGATCAGGTTACATTCTGAGATAGTCTAATTAAAGGCAGCTGGAAAAATGAGGATACAGATATTTTTTGTCTAGTCTGGCATTCACATTCCTGGACCACTTGAAGAGGAACTTTTCCCCACAGGGTTGCTGACATAGGAGAGGTGCAAAGTCTCTATTTAAGTCTTGCATCTTTTCCTCTTCAAAGCAGGGATCTACCATCTTGTGCTACTTACCAGTGGCGGGGGGGGGGGGGGGGGGGGGGGTTGATGAATTTTCCCTCAGGGAGATTCGCAGTTTTGAAATCACTAAGACTGAGGAGACTGGCATACTCTCCCTGAGGTCAGGGTATTGAGAACTTGATTAAACGTCTCAATATCAACAGTGTACTGGAAGGGCCAGTCAGAAATGTCTACTCCCCTGGAAATGATAGGACAAGTTATCCTTTCATGTCAGCTTTTTCTGTATGTTTGAGGTCTCTGTATTTAATGGGAGATGGGGTTCCCTAGATTAAAAGTTTGAAAGCCTCCCATTTGCTGCTGCATTTGGAGCTGTATTTGGGAATTCCTTTTTGTAAAATAGTTGTCGGAGTCTCAGGAACAAACTGAGATAACTTGATAGATAAAGCCTCCAGCTGGGAATATATAACATTTGAGAGTCTTGGTGGCGACAGATAAAAGATCTGTGCCGAATCCTCTAGCTTTTGCTGAGATCTCAAGAAAGTGACCTCTCAGGAGGTGTCAGATTTTTGGCTTTTCTTTTGGTAGTGTTACCTATTAAGAATTTTGTTCTTTTGCTCTTCAGAAAAAGACCAGCACAGTAGACATGTTTGCCAGTAATGCAGAAATTATCCCCTTTTACTTGCCTCTCTGTAGGTGGGGCTGTAATTATGACGGTCGAAGTTGAAACAAAAGAACAAGGCTTGTTGGAGTCTACATGCTGTGAAGACATTCTAGCTGTCCAAGGCGACACGTAAAATCAAAAGTCAAAATAAGGAAAGAATACTTTTCCTTCTATGACAATACACAAATGTTTTAGTCTATTAAGAAAAATAAAAGAACTGATAAAAAATCAATGTCCAACAATATTTATATCCACTAACAACAAGGCTGCAAGGGTGATGGTCTACTGGTGCGAGCTGCAGAGCCATCAGAGAAGTGAGTAGTGCACTGAAGTAGTCACCCATCGCAGTACCAATGTAACCCATTGCCACTTAACTTCAGTGAGGAGGCAGACACTCATCAAGCTTCACCACAATTCATGAAAGTCCCGAGACAAAAAAAGGTGATCTCTAGAAGTGTAAGCTTTGCTAGAGCTCGCGCTTAAAAACAAAAATAATCTTTTCAATTTTGTGTGTTTCTAGCAAGATGGCAGCCAACGAGAAGAAGGAAACTATGTACTATGTCACTGTCTATGTCACCTCGAGGCAGCAGGTGCTACCACTGAATGGACCTGTTGGTCATTTTATGCTAATTTTCTCCAGTTGGCAAAGAGGCAAGTGACCTCCCAAGATATTGTAGTTCAATAAAATAGACACTTTACAAAAGTAATAAAATGTATGATTGACCATCTGTGAGAATAATGAAGCTTGAATAATGTAATGTTATTGAGAAAAAGTTTTTAACTTTGTACAATACTGTTCTTTTAACAAAGACTATCATGTAAACAGGTATTGCTATGCTATTATGCTGTCTTCTATTGCTGGATATTAAACAGGAAATGTGGTGACAGTTTTCAATTCACTACATAGCTTGAGAAGAAAGTCTTGGAAATAATAACCATCATAGAATAGACAGATACTCTATGGAATATCTTTGTTTATTATTCCATAACAACTTGAGAGTACCTTTGAAGTATCCAAATTTACTACAAGGGCAGGAAAATGCACAAGATGAGCTACAGATTGAAGTGAAATGATCAGTACTTTGACAAAGCTATTGAATGAAAATTTTGATCCTTTGTCCCACTATGACCCTAGCTGTTAAACAAGATGCAAAACCCCAACTTGGAACTTAAATTCTTGAATTGGTTTTATGTTTAACATTTGCTAGTTTTTTTATAAATGTTCATCTTTATTGGAAAGATATCCACTTTTCTCAATTAAGTCAAGATATAAAATTTTATTTTCTGTTACAAAGCACACACCAAATTCTCTTTTTTTCTTCTTTTTTTCTCTTAAATTAGAATTTATTTAAAACCTGTATGGATATTCTTGTTACTCTTTTCATTTTCCCATGTTTTGTGCTACAGAAATATGCTATGTAATATGTCTTGATTTTAATGTACATCTTTCAGCAAAATATATTAATAGGTTTCTTACATACAGTGAATCTATGTTTGAAGCTCAAGGAAAAAGTATAACATGATTCAACTTATTATGTAACAAATATTTTGAGGACACTACGTATTTAATCAAGTACAATGTGAAATGACAACAACATGAGTACAAAAATTGGGGAAACAGTTTCTAGCCGCATTTAATTGCCAAGGCCTATGGAATAAGGACAAAAGACACAATGTCATTAATTATTTTAAAAATACAGGTACAAAGACAACATGCCTTCAAGATGCACATCTTTCAAATTCTGACTCATATTGGCTTAATACATGGGAAATAGAAGTATATATGAACAGATGTAAAACAAATGCCAGAGGTTGCAATTCTAATAGAGTTTTTTACATTGTGCACCAGTGGGAAGTAAGCCGGGTAATAACCCTCCTAATATGGTAGTGCCAGATTTACATAAAACTTGAGGGGTGGGAACTTTATTATCTGTGTAAATCAATAATTGTGTACACATCCAAAACTGGACAATATGTTGTGTTGTCTGGTGAAATCTTTTGATGACTAGCCAGTATTATGACATCTCAGATTACTGGTTATAAAAGCGTGTGGTGCATGTATTCTAGTGATCATATTGGTGGGCCAATGAATAACAACAACATTTGGTCAAGGCTCTGTACTGTAAACTACTGACCATCAATAAGAAACTACCATCTTTCCCACATGAAGCTCCAGGTTTGAACCACCAACCTCAGGGGTGGGAGAGAGTGTTGGCCCCTCGCTATTTTTCGAGATCTTGAAAAAAGCTCTATACACCTTGTGTAATTTGCTCATGAAAGGGCAAATCATTACTTAAAGGGGTATAACAATTGCTCTTTAAACTACTCAATGCTGTTATTTTCAATCCTAATGCCCTCATATGTGATTTCAGTAACAATAAAAAAGATTATTTGATAAAAAGGTAAAGCATACACTGGGATGTAGTTGCCCAACCTTTACATGATAACTGGTCAAATGGAATATAGCTACCCAGGGTTAAACATTGCAGTGAAATCTTCAACTGTAAATGGAGGTGCCACCAAATAGTTTAATTCAAGATTTTCACAAACAATTGTTTCTGCAGACTGGGATTTGTGTACTTTCTTAGCATTTGTAATACATATGTACAATGAATGTGTTCTTTCATGTGTTATTTGTATTTTGAATATAAAAAATTGTTCTTTTGGATATTTTTGTTTCTAGTGTAAGCTATATAATAAATACTAAAAACAAGAATAAATTTGAAATATTAAAAAAGATAAAATTTTGAAACAGTAAATGTACTTTGTGCCATATAAAAACGGCTTTTATACACAGCCTCAAAAATAGTGTAGGGCTTTTTCACCACAGACGTCAAAAAGTTGTTTGACTTTTCTCTGTATGGATTTTCTCTACAGGGCTCTTCTCTGTTAAACCAGTTAAAAGTGAGAAGTATATTATGATTGAAAATGAAAGGCATTATTGGTACATAGTTTGAAAAGGAAACACAGTAATTGTTATTTCTGTAACTTGATTAATTTTACACATCAGTGAAATATGTATTATCCTTAAACTTTAGGAATTATTTGTTTTAGGCTCTGTGAAAGGAATAGTTGAAGACAATGTTAAATGATGATATTTTAAAACACTGACCCAGACATTGGTGTATCAAACTATCAATTCAATGGACCAATACATTTAGCCTTGCCCATCGGCTGTACTGGAACCCCTAGGTCAATGTATTTATTTATTTATTTGGGGTTTTACGTCGCTTTCAACACTGTACAGGTCATATCACGACGGGTAGTTGGAAGGGCAGAGGAAACCAGTACATACAGTTGGTCAAGGTTCTGTACTGTAAACTGTCGACCAACGGCAAGCAACTACCAGCTTTCCCATTTGAGAACCCCGGCCTCAGAGATGGGAGGCGAGAGTCTTACCACTCTACCACCATGGCCCCTCCCTAGCTCAATGTATGAAATACTGTAAGTCTGTACAAATATTATGCTGGCTTTTGAATAAGATATGAAAACTAGGTCTCTGAACTTAAGCCTAAGCTCACAGGTATAGCTTAGAATTAAGTCAAAAGTAACTATGGCTACTTTTTTCTTCATTTGTAGAGTGCTGATCCCTTTTTGGTTTTGTACAGGTCAGACAGTTTGAAAAAGTCTAATTACATGTTTCTTTCAGTCACACTTGGTTCCAGCATTCAGATTATTATATGCATACTATAGGAATATATAGGTCCTCGGTGGCCTAGTGGTTAACAGGATTGGCATCTAATCACAGGCTGTCATGTCTGTGTTGGTTCAATTCCTACAAGTGGCAATGCTTTTGAATGGGATCTAAAACACCAACATTGACTTTAACTTTGTTGGGAAATATCTCAGAGCCAGCCTAGAACAAGATTACCCAAAACCAAAAGGTATACAATACTGTACATGCATAATCCTTTGAGTTAATCATTTGCCCATTAAAGAACAGTCATATTTGGCCCCACTTTTTGGGAAAAGTGTACTAAGTCCTTCATCCCTCTAACATAATGGGTTCATATTAAAATTTTCATAGTTAATGAGCTTAAACACCCCCTGTACACCACTGACCACCCATACTGCCCTTTTTGGTTACTTCAAGCTCCATCCACATGATTGTTAAATGATTTCATTGGTAATTCATAAATAGGTCAGTGTACTACCCTGGGTAGGAATGGTGACAATGTAAAAACTCTAGTTAGCAACAATACCGAGTTCAAAGTAAATCATTATGAAGGTGACATTATTGGGGTTGGGGTTTAACGTCCCGTTCAACAGCCAGGGTCATATTGGGACAGGTCCACAGCATTGCCACTTGTGGGACTCGAACCCACATAGGTGACATTATTGGAAATATGCATATTTTAGATATGATCATTAGCAATATAAACATTCAATTAATAAATATATATGGGCCAACACTGATGATTATAGTTTTTAATAAAATTTAAGATCTTTTACAAAAACATGAACAAGCTTATGTTATTTGGTGTGGTGATTTCAGCATTATACTTTATCCTCACTTAGACAGCCACAATGATGTAAATTTAAATAATCCGAAGTCCCAAAACACCTCACTGAATAAAATACATGACTATAATTTTGTTGACATGTATGGATACTTTAACTAAATCATACTTGCTACACCTGGTGCAGACGGAACCCCATTAAGCAAGGAAGACCTAATCACTTTCTCACTATGTCTTTCTTATCCAGTGTGGTATTTAATATTGATATACGAGCTGGTTATAAGTCTGATTATAATTTAGTTGACATGTATAGATAATTTAACCCAAACCATAAGTGCTACATCTGGCGCAGACGAAAATGCATTAAGCATGGAAGACTTGATTACTTTATCACTACTTCCGCCTTAATCAGTTTGGTGTTCAATATTGATATACGAGCCAGTTATAAATCTGACCACTCCATTATCTTAATGTCATTGCTGATAAATAATTTTGAAAGAGGCCATAGTATTTGGAAACTTTGCAAATCTGCAGAAAGATGAAAACTCTCTTAGATTTGTAAATGATTGTATCTTAGAGGAGAAGGAAAGATATGTTGTGTCTTTGATTGACTTCTGATGAACAGATTCATTTAACAAAAGATTATGATTTAGTTTTAGAACTGATCTTACTATGCATACAGGGTGAGACAATAAGATATACCAGACATAAGAAAAAACAAACTGTTGAAATTGAAAAGAAACTGATATCTGAAATTAATGCACTAGAGCAAGAAAATTTATCTGACAACATAGAGATTTTAGACAAAAACAAATTGGAGCTGGAAAACCTGGAGAGAAACTATTAGGGGCCATCAGATAGGCTAACGTATACAATGATTAGGTGATGGAAAACACCACTGAATATTTTTGTTCCCAAAAATGCCATAACTACACAGATAAATATATAAAAAAATAACATACACCATGATGGAAGAATTTTGGTAGACCAAAACAAAAAATTGTCTGAATTAAAAATTTTTTGATTCAAACCTATTCAAATCTTTTGACTATCAACTAGAAGATATTGACGTAAATCAACTACTAGGCAGTTATCAAGTAAATAAGCTTAGTGCCAAACAAGCCTTGATGGACCTTTAACATATGAAGAAACATCATTGACTGTAAAGCAAATAAAAAATAACAAAACACTAGGATGGGCTTCTTTTTTTAGACTGTTTAGAAAAACCTTAGTCACTAGGCGCTAAATCAGTGTTTTGAAAAGGGGACATCCGCAACATCATTACGACAATGTATTATAATATGCCTACCAAAGAAAGGTAAACCTTGAGAATTTATAAAAAATTGGTGACTCTTATCTATGATGTCTGTTCTATATAAGATAGCTTCTGCTTCCATTGAAAACCGAATCAAGCCATGTTTGGATCAATTAATAAGCCATTCACAAACTGGATTTCTTTCTGGCAGATATATAGGTGAGAGCACCAGATTAGTGTATGACATATGAATTTCACAGAAACCAATCACATACCTAGGCTGCTCATGCTAATTGATTTTGAAAAAGCATTTGATTTAATAGAATGGAACTTTATATTTAATACTTAATAAAGATATACATGTAAGAGTTATACAATGTGGAATCACATCAGAAATTATCAATTTCAGCCAAGGTTGTAGACAAGGGGACCCAATTTCAGCTTATCTATACATTTTACCTAGACAGATACGATCTATTCTTATTTCACAATACGTTGATGTAAAGGGGATATCTATTAATAATTTTGAATTCAAATTAAACAATATGCTGATGATACCACCCTTTTAAGATGGCTCACATTCTTCTTTACAAGCAGCTTTGAATATATTGGAAATTTTTGGCTCAATCTCACGTTTAAAGGTCAACACAACACACAAGACAAAATTAATTTGGATGGGGAAAAAACATTGCTTACAATGTATTAGAATGGGGATGCACTCAGTTTGACCTCCTGGAATTAACTTTTTCTGTGGACCTAGATAGTATGTTTAGACAGTATGTCAGAAATTTAACATATAGAACAGAAGATATCTCATTCCAATAGGAAACATGACTGTAATAAAAACCTTCTTTCTGGCCAAATGATATCATCTTTTTTAACCCTACCAAATCCAAGTGACATATGGATAACACAATTAAATATATATTATTCAAATTCATTTGGTCCAATAAGCCAGACAGATAAATCAGATAACCATTAATAAAGAAAAATTGCCCGGGGAAATAAAAATTATAAATGTTAAACTATTCATAAGTTCTCTTAAAACAAGTTGGCTTTGACTACTGTTTAGAGGAAAAAATTCCACCCCTTGTATTAAATTATTTCAACTCACAATAAACTTCAAACTAGAGAGAACACTTGGTTCAGAATAAATTAAAATATTGACTCTATAATTTGGGTCATGTTAACTTTCATATCTTTGTGTAAAACTTAATGCTCTAAAATTTTAAAAGAATAATGATCAACAGGATAAAGGCTATCAAGCAAGACACTTTATACCAAACTATATCCTGGTTCATATTTAAGTCCTCTAAAGGGGTCAATGATTTTTATTGACATTTAATATTTATGGAAAAAAATGACCGTTCTTCAAAATATCTATGGAGTACAGATTTAAATATACACATAGATGAACGACAGTGGAAATTTTTTTACAGAACATGTTTCATAACTGTCCAAAACAATGACCTGGTATGGTTACAGATGAAAGTATTATACAGAATACTAGGGTCAAAATACTATCTTCAAAAAGTGGGCATGTCCACTTTCCTTGTGTATCAGATGCAATAATGTATCAGAAAGTATTGTACACTGTTCTTGTCAATGTGATGAAGTGAAACTTTTTTCTGAAACAATCAAAAAGTATCTTGTTTAAAAATATATATTTTAAAATAAAATTTGTGGATTTTGTCATAATTTGAGGTTATCCTTTATGTGGTAGACCAGTGCAAGTAGCTGAAAATAGCTACCCCCAAATTATCAAATGTTGAGCCTTGTGCAAGTCAGTGTACTTATGTCTGGCAATTGACTACTGGCATACTTGACTGATCACCTTGGAGAAAAGAAGGGATAGACAAAGTCTAGGGATTGGAGTGAGTCGGGGTTGCGTTGCTGGGTCGGGCCCAGTTGCTGCCCCCCAGTTCTCTTAAGTTGAGGGCAGAGTTGTGGGTTGAAGTGGATAATAGTCTTTAATTAATAGTCAACCCGGAGCTAGGCCAGTGAACAGCTACTGAGGTCCTGGTTCAACATCCAGTAACATATGTAGCAGCTGGCCTACATGAAGAGATCGGGTGAGGCCACTTTCAGCTGGTCTAAGACCAAGTGGGTAGATAGTACCATTGGCTACCAATCAGGACCGAACCCCCAGATTAACTAAATAAACTCTAGGATTACCTCAATTACAAGGACAAATGTTTAAACAATTAGAAAGACTTCTCAAAATGGATAAAATCAGAAGGACCAAATAAAGAACACAAAATAGGCCCTAGTAGAGGCATACCCCTTACAGACACCAATCAGAAGCCATACCACGTCAATCCTGGTTTTACAGGCGTCCCAGGACCCCAAACTCCAGTCTTTTAGCCATACCGGTCATACCACATGATGCCACAGCCATATGTCATCACCAACCTTGTAGTGAAATCGGAAAATATCTCATTTAAGCTGAAACCATTTCATGGCAGCCCTGATGAAGATCCAGAAAACTTTCTGGAAGGTTTTAGGCTACCGTCCTTAATGTCAGGGTGGCCAGAACACAAACTCCCACTCATATTTGAGCTGTGCCTTTCAGGATCTGCGAGAAGGTGGTACAACTAACTACCACATGGAATTGAGATGGATATCCAAGGTAGAGGACATAATATAAGTGTCGTTTGCACCAAGACAATGAGAGGAGACGTCAACAAGCTCCACAGCCAAGGCCACAGCCAAGTCTACAGACTGTAAACCAACCAACCAGACAGTCATCTAAACAACAGAACCTCAGGTCTGTGGATCAATTAATTTGTTGTACATGTAATAGCATTGGCCACACAGCTAGAAGTTGGCCCACTTCTGTTAAAAGAAACCAACAATCTGTTGGGCTACAAACAACTTATTATATTCCCAAAAGGGACATAATTAAGCCTCAACAAAATGTTAACAACCCTAGAAACACAAATATCCAACCTCAAAGACATTTGAAGGTGAAAGGCCCAGACAGCCTTTAAACTAAAATGGCCCAGTTTATAAGCTGTGCGAAACCCCAAAACCCAGTTTTCAACATCGGTATACTGAGCCATCATATGCTACAATTGTCAAGAAAAATGTAGGGGGTCACTTCCAACAGTCAGGCCATAGCCAGTAATAAGAAAATCAATGAAAGTGGTGTGAAGAGAATTGTGGTTAAAAAATTGAGTCAGCGGCAAAGGAGTAAGTGTTATAATTGTAATCCCGGAGAGAACTAATTCAAACCCTGTACAAACGTGTTATGAACATCATGAAAACAACGCAAATGACACTTTGCATACAACATCAAAATGCGAATTTCAACCAAATAAGTTATTAAAACCAGAGTATAAGGTGAAATACATGAATACATGAATGAATACATGACAAACGGGTATGTACAAGATGACATGTATGTTCCAATTCCTTGCAAGAATCGTTATGAACTTCTGGAGACAAATGACATGCATGCTGATTACACCATGAGTCACAAGTTTCCGGGCCGTCAAGAGAATTTGTGAAACAGTGTACATTACAAAAGAGGCTAGCCCCTAACGTTAAAAGAGGCTGTATGACGTCATAAATTGTTGTGTGAAACGTCATGTCTAGACAGAACTACGGTAGAAATTAATGTCCCTGTTCCACCAAAAGATTAAGTCCCGATCCTGTCTGGGACCCTTAATCGTGGACAGTCGGTGGAAAAAAAAACAAAAATGGGCGGGAATACTGAGTCGGTATTGAAGTCTGGGATTAAGTACAGATTGGCCTCAGGAAGCCTCAGGACGCCTCAGGCGGCCGCAGACAGTCCCCGACTGATCTGGGACTAAGAACCGACTAAGCCAGTTTTCTGGTCGGTTTCAACCACGATCCTGTCATACACATACCGACTGGGTCCCAGGACGCCTCAGGCCTCCTGGGACTAAGAGCCGACTAACCCACGATTAAGTCCCGGCATCCTCAGGCATCCTCAGGCCTCCCCAGTCTTCCCCAGACCAGGATCGCCGATTCTTGTTTTGCAAAGTTGCTGGATTTTCTGGGTATGTATATATAAAATCCGCGATCTAATAACCATTGCTTTTCTAGGAACACAGCAGGATGCCACCTTTTAATGAATGACAGATTCAACAACAACTTTTTTGGTTTTTATTCAGTTACAAATGATCATGTATTTCCATTTTTTATGTCAAGCACAGCAACCACCACCACCAGCACCACCAGCACCCATACAGAGACCTAGAAGAAAGCACAACATGTGGGTCAGGCCATGGCTACTGCAGAGAGAGGAGAGAGGGGCCTACCACAACATTTTGGCTGATCTGTATGCCAGACATTCCAGGATTCACCAACTACATGAGGATGACCCCAGAATTCTTTGAAATGATAAAGACCAGACTGGAACCACGTCTAGCCAGGCAGGCCACCAACTACAGAGCTCCAATCAGTGTTGGGGAGAAGTTAGCCCTCACCATCAGATATCTGGCCACTGGAGAGTCATACACATCATTATCCTGTCAGTTCAGGGTTGGCAGATCCACCATTTCCAAGTTTCTACCAGAGGTCTGCAGGGCCATCCAGGATGAGTTCACCAGAGAGTACCTCAAATGTCCTACTACTCCAGATGAGTGGAAAGAACTGGAAAGGGAATTCAGGATCAGGTGGAATGTTCCACATCCCCTGGGAGCCTTGGATGGGAAGCATGTGGCCCTGAAGAAACCCAAGAACTCTGGAGCCCTCTACCACAACTACAAGGGGTTCTTTTCCATTGTCATGTTGGCCCTGGTAGATGGACAGTTCAAGTTCAGATGGGTGGATGTGGGTACAGCTGGATCTTGCTCAGATGCCCAGATATTTAATGCCTCTCAGCTGAAGAGGAGGATTGAAGATGGCAGGATAGGCTTCCCTGACCCAGCTCCTATAACCCAGGGTGGTAGAGATGTCCCCTACTTCATTCTGGCAGACGATGCTTTTGCCCTGAAAACCTGGCTCATGAAACCCTATGGCAGAAGGCTGTTAACAAGAGAGGAAAGGATTGCCAACTATAGAATATCAAGGGGCAGGAGAGTTGTGGAGAATGCTTTTGGCATCCTGGTTTCAAGATTCAGAGTGATGAGGACCAACCATTGAACTACCCCCAGAAACGGTTAGAGAAGTGGTCATGACCTGTGTGGTTCTACACAACATACTCAGAAGCCAGTATCAAGGTCAACCTACTGGTCAGCAGCCTGGGGAGGATGATGATGATGATGTGCCTGGTGATTGTGGATTGATTGGTGGTGCTGCTGGTGGTGGCCAAGACAGAAACCCTGCTAGAGAGGCCAAAAGACAGAGGGATTACCTGAAGGACTACTTCAATAATGAGGGAGCAGTGGCCTGGCAAGATGGCAGAATATAAGTCCTGTTGGAGTAAACAGTCCTTTTCAGGACTAACTATAACAGTCCTTTTCAGGACTACCAAATATTCCAAAAACAATTAATCAGCTATGCTTGCTACAGACAGACAAACCCCATGCCAAACATAACTTGTACAGACGGACAAACAGACAAACCCCATGCCAAACATAACTTGTTCAGACGGACAACCAGACAAACCCCATGCCAAACATAACTTGTTCAGACTGACAAACAGACAACCACAAGTTACCCACCCAACAAACAGACAAACCCAGTGTTAAACAAAAGCCACACACAAAGCCACACATAATATCCTAAATAGAATTATTTTTGTATATATTTTGAAATCCACATCATAATTCCACCATTTTTTTTGGTTCATGGGTGGAAACTTATTTGTAGCAGAAATGTTTTCATGAAAATCTTCAATTTTAAATCATCACTTCTATTCAGAAATATGTGGAAATATAACCATGGAGCTAGTTTTGTTTTCAATAATGGGGGATTGTGTTTGCAAAACAGTTTGTCAGTTCGTTGGCATGGGTTCTATTTACTTTTGGGTTTGTGTGTTTCTTGATTGGTGGTTACTGGTGTTGGGTTTGTTTTTGGTAGTTGGGTGTTAGGTTTGGTACTGGGTTTGTTATTTGGGGGTTATGTTTGGTATTGGGTTTGTCTGTTTGTGGGTTGGTAAGTATGTAATAATGCCTTTTAACTCTAGGGAAGGTGTAAGTGTTGGACTTTTCAATTACAGATTTTGAACTATTCCATGGATTTTAATCTAAAATGGACTGATTAATGGCCATATTGGGAGTTATTTTTAATTTTTTTTATGTAGCCTTTTTTGTTATGTGTGGTACCATGGGTTATTTATTTCATGTTTGGGGTGGTGTGGGTGTTGGACTTTAATTTTTTTTCTTGTGATAAGTATTTGTACTGAACTTTTTTTGTTTTGGGAGGGGAATTGGAATAACTTGCAGCTAAATAATTGTTTTTGGAAGATTTGGTGGGCCTGAAAAGGGCCTGGCAGGTCAAAGACCCGCCCTGACTGGATGGCTACTGAGGAGGCTGCTGCTGCTGTTGAGGCGGTGCTGAAGTGGTGATAGTAAAGAGCTGCTGCTGCGGTTGCTGCTGCTGCTGAGGCTGCTCGACGATCTGTGTTGATGTCAGATCAGGTAGCTGGCTTAATAGTCCACTCAGGTTGTGTCTGCTCCCTTCGTCCTGTACAGTTAGGACAGATGTAGGGTTGCTGAAGCCAATGGGGCTTGGTGTATAGTACACAAAACTGCTGCTAGCTGCTGCTTGAGTGGAACTAGACGCCTGTGGAGTGGTTGTTGGCAGTAGGCCGACCCTCTGGGACTCCGTGGTAACAGTGGCTGATCTTCTGGGCAATGGCTGACATCTACGGTTGCTCTTAATACTTTCAATGTCTCTTGCCCTTTAATTCTTCAAATTCTTCTTGAGTCATCTTTTCGGCCTCTGATGCCACGTAGTCAAAGAAGGGCTGCCTGTCTGACTTCTGATGCAGAAAACCTGAGATAAGTGTCCTCATCTGCTCAAAGTGTTCGAGAATCTTGGAGTCTGTGGTTGAAACGGGTGTAGATGTAATGATGGACTGACTCCTCTCCCTCAGGACACTGGACTCAAGGTGTTCTGTGTCAGTAGTGGACCCACGTGATTCGTCCTGCCTGCTGGTATTTGGACTGGCCTCAAAACCTGAACTTCTGTTGGCCCCCTTTCTTCCGATGTGGGTTTTAAGAAAACCCATCTGTTGGTAGACCCAGAACTGTCTCTTGGTCATCTCCCTTGGGGCTTGGTCAGATTGGAGCTTAGACAGCTTTCCATAACGCGTTCGCTGGGACTCGAACCAACGTCTCACATCAAAGGGCTGGAGCTTGAGTTCTGCAGATATTTCTGCCCAGAGAGCCTCTCTTCTGGTCCTGTCATGGAAACGTGGATGTTCCTTGTCATACAGTTCTGGGTGCTGCTTTACAAATTCCACAATGGAAATTTCCTGACTGTCAGTAAAAGTTGCACACACCCTGGCTCTCTTGGCTGAAGAATGGCATTCTATATCTTCTTCACACCTCTCTTCTTCTTGTTCCACAGCTTCCACATTCCTCAATCACCTCCTCTGTAACTTCAACTCTTTCCTCTACTTCACTTTCCTTCTCCCTGTCATCCATCTTTTTCCTTCCTCTCTTCCCTCCTTTCTCTTTCCTCATAATCCAGTCGACAAAATAATAAAAAAATAGTAAAATGTGTCTCCTAACTGTGAAATTTGCCTTAAGCTCAAGTATAATATATATAAAATAAAAACTGAAAACCCCTACAAATCAGTGACACACGTGTCTCAGTAGCCAAACAGTCAGTAACAATGACAAAGTGTGCGCGGTCGCTTATATAGTCCCAGACCTGCTCATTGCCTCGTTTTAATTTCCGACGCGCGAAAAACAGTCGGTTCTTAATCGGTTGTTAGTCCCAGGCCTCCCGGGGAATCCTCAGACTGTCGCATACTAAATTTGTGCTGTCCCAGGCGTCCTGGGGAGGCCGGATTGGATCGGTTAGGGTCGGTTACCCTTAGTTGGGGCTTAGTCCCAGACCTGGATTTTTGGGTCCCAGGACACCGCAGACGGTCTGAGGCTTCCGGGGACTAATGCAACCGACTCACTTTCAGATGCATGAAATTCATACGCATCATATTTGAGTCTGGGATTAACAACCGGCCTCCTGGGACTAAGCTACAGAAGTCTGGGACTAAGGGTCACAGGCGGCCTGGCACAACACACGACTGTGTAAATTTGGGTCTGAGGAGGCCTGAGGACGCCTGGGACTGGACATTTTGTTGACGGCGGGAAATATGAATCGGTTGTAGTCGTGAGAAATATCAAACATGTTTGATTTTTCACACGGCCCCAACCGATAACTACCGACCCTTACAGAAGGTCTGGGACTAAGCAAATATTTCAAACCGACCCCCCAAAAACCTTAATCGGGAGCGTTAGTCGTGTGGTGGAACACCCACATAATGTTTTATATGCAAGTGAGGCCTGAGTTACGTACACAATCTCCCTTAACATTTTTAGTGTGTATAGAAACTTAATATTTTGAAAATTGATGAATATATGACAAAACAAATATGTGTACAATCGTTTATAACACTTTTTATTTTCAACTTATCTCAAATGATCAGTAAACAAACAAAATTTCATCACCACCCATTTCCTTGAGAAATCTTTCATCGACAGAAGGATATATAAGGCTAAGCTTATGCAAATCATTGTTATACAATCTTATTTACTGCTAATAGACTTTTTGAAAACAATTTTTAGTTTGGCTTTTATTTATACAATGGAATTATGTGTAAGCCTCTCTTTTGATGAAAATATATATGTTATTTACAAAGTAATATATAATTGTGATAACAGATATAAAACAGGTTTTGCATTCACACCAAACATATATTTAAATACCTTTGGCCTAACACTTTACACATTCCTCTAAATTGCTGCCGTTGTACACAACTCCAAATATCTCCCGTAACATAAACGCAAACTTAATTCCTTACATTTTTACGTTACGGGACCATCAAATGTAGCGCGCAACCTCTCTAATAACTTAGCATCGAGGTCAGAACCTCAGAGACACTGAGATCAGGACACTTCGATGCTTAAAGGTCATAGGAAGCATTTTCAGATCATTCATTAATAATTACATATACATATGAAAGTTCAATTTCTGTAAAAATAAGACGAGGGGCCACGGTGGCAGAGTGGGTAACACTCTCGTCTCCCACCTCTGAGGCCGGGGTTCAATCCCCGACACGGCCTCAAGTGGGAAAGCTGGTAGTTGCTTGCCGTTGGTCGGCAGTTTACAGTACAGAACCCTGACGAACTGTATGTACTGGTTTCCTCTGCCCTTCCAACTACCCGTCGTGATATGACCTGTACAGTGTTGAAAGCGACGTAAAACCCCAAATAAATAAATAAGTAAAAATAAGACGTGTCTGGACAAGGTTACATGGTATATTCAGGCACTTTCTGTCTGGTTTTTTTTTCAAGATTTTCACAACTGTTGCCATTATTTTTCACTCGACAACTCCCGTAAAAAGTACTAGCCCTGACGTCACAGGTTCATCACAATGTAAACAAACTGTCATTTTCGTAAGCCTTTTAATACATACATATATATTTAAAAGATTGCATTTTATGTTTTTATGAAGTTTATTTGTTTACAAGACACTAGTCTTCCACAGTAAATTTCTGAAATAGCCTTGAGAACATCTTTTATATTTGTTTCAGATAAAAAAATTATTTAGAGAGGTATTAAGGTATTATGCAGTCAACCAGGTTTAACTCTGAAATGAATTTTGATAGTTATTTTTTCAATTTTGAAAACTAATTATTGCTAGGAGATGAAATAAATACAGCATAAATGTCTTTAGAACTGGGCCTCAAGCAAGGATAAGCATATATGTTCCTCAAATTAGTTCCGAACTTTCCCACCAAAACTGTAAACAATGCTGTCATAGAATACATAATGGTCTAACCATCTACAGCGTGTACTGTTGATTACAGTTTCCCAAAAAAATATTTTCTTTTGCTTGGTTTCAACAAAGGCTTAAATTGAGAAGAAAATGTTACCAACTAATTTCCAAAGCTTAAAATTATACAAACTTAAGGTCTATGGACCAATTAATTACAAATGACTATAGTAGTAGATAGTACTGAACTACTATCTTAAGGAAAACCTATTATATACTGAATTATTTCATGAACTGATAATATAAAAGTTAGAACTTTAAGGATTCTTTCAGAATAAATTCGAAAATTTTGACTACAACAGCATGATTTTATAAATGATTTATGCAAATGAAAACAAATTTTATATTTTAATTTCACTTTACATCATACCTTATCTTGATAGAAGTACCGGTGATTAAAAGCAAAAACAGTATGCAGTACATTTTAATGGCAACTTTTGAATTTGTCAACAGATTTTTAGTTTTATGTAAATATCTAACTTGTGAAAGGCTACTATCCTATCAAAGTTTAAAAACATTGAAAAAATGGGAGGAGGCAATATCGCATACAGATCTTTACACTTTCTGCATTGCAAGACAAGTGCACTTATAGTATTTCTCCTGTGTTTGTTAGAACTGTTAAAAACTTGAGAAAAAAGCAGCAAATGGAAAAAATAAAGGCTAGTGAGCTTTTTTCTGGTAAAACTTAAATCTTCAAAGAAACATGTTATCTTCCTTCAATTTGTAAATATATACATTATATCTCCAACTAAACAGAACTTTGTTATGAACCTGTGACATCATCAATCATCTACTACGAGAAAAACAATATGTCGTCTTTTTACTCCACTTTCGTTATATTTATTTTTTCTAATGCTATTTATGGCTCTTGTACCATATATTTCTTAAAATAAACCACATTTTCATTCTTATAGCTTGCTTGTCTATTGAATTAAGGTAACTTCACAATTTTTGTGAAAAATGCTTCCTATGACCTTTAAAATAAAAAGGAAAATACATCAAGAAAAGAGACAATTCACTCAAAATGAACCAATTTGCATGAAAACCACGAACATTAGGATAGAATTAGACTTGGAAGGCGAAAATTTCAAGACATTATTGGACACCGGGTCAGACATTTGTTCAATGCATGAAACATTGTCTTGCAAAATGCCAGATTACGTCGTTTGCAAAGATTTCCATGCAACATTTCCAGAGCAAACACTGCGACTGAAAATGAACAGTTAAAATTCAGTTACATCATATACCCAATGGTAAGAATTAGAACTTATTGTTTTACTGTTAAGCTCAATGTTGCTGTTAATGCATGCAATGACATTATATTGGGTGTACCATTCTTTCAACAGACAAGAATGCATCTAGATTATGGTGCGAATGGTTGTACTGTTACATTTAATAATGGTGTTGTTTGCAAAGACAAGGTTGTCATTCCACCCAGGCAATCAAAACATGTTACTGTGATGTCGAAAGCACCAGTTATTCAGCCAGGTGTAATTTTATTGAGCACTAGACTGTCTCCGACAGTGAAGAAACAATTGTTAGTGCATGACATGTTGAAAAGTACGGAGCCCCTAATAGGACATGGTAAAATAAAACTTGCACCATATATTAAGTCATGCGCACAAGATGATCTCATGATAACGAGAAAATAAGTCGTGATAATGAGATGATCTCATTATAATGAGATAATAAGTCATGATAACAAGATCATCTCATGATATCAAGATGATCTGGTGATAATGAGATCATCTTGTGATATCAAGATCATCTTGTAATAACAAGATCATCTTGTAATAACAAGATCATCTCGTTATCACAAGTTATTTTCTTGTGATAATGAGATCATCTCATTAGCACCACTTGTTTTCTTGATATCACAAGATCATATGGTGCTCACCAGATGATCTTGTGCTCACTAGATAAAGAAGTGAGCTCCAGATGAAGTGGTGATAACGACTTAATAAGATCACAAAGCCACTTTATAACCTAACTAAACATGATGTAAAATTCCAGTGGACTAAGGAATGTCAAAAAGCTTTTGATGCACTGAAAAATAAGCCAGTGACCCACCCTGTGTTAATATTACCTGTGGAGAACAAGCCATTCCTCATTTTAGTGATGCAAGTAAAGGTGCAATAGGCTAGGTCTTAATGCAAGAATTTCAAGGGAAACTACATCCAATAGCTTATGGTAGCAAAGTTTTAGACAAACATCAATCAAATTGGAGTATCACCTATCTGGAGACCTTTGCATTAGTATCAGCTGTCCATGCTTATAGATTTTATATATCTGGCAGTAAAAAACAATTGTCCACACTGATCATAGTGCAATTACGTATATTTCAAAACACCATTTGGTGGATACAACTGTTTCTAGGTGGTTACATACTTTATTAGAGTTTGACATAGATATTGTATACCAAAAAGGCATAAATAACAGTGTCACGGATGCCTTTGCAAAATTCAGAACCAGGTGTCTCTTTCCAAGCAATTAGTGAGTCTTGGTTAGAAGACAGGTTTGACCAATTGTGTCCCCCTCTCAAAAGGGATATTGTTGAAAATGAACTATGACCGCTTCAACCCAGACTGACAACTATCCAGTGTATATCACAAGACTACCGTAAAATCCAAACCCATAGAAACAAAAGTCATTCATGTAGACGAGAATCCCAATGAAATCAATACTATCATAACTGTTCAAAGGAGTGACTCACATTTTGTCAGAATTATTTATTTTCCTGGAGAAGAACGAACTACCAGACAATGATAACTGGCTAGAAGATCTTTAGTAGAGTCAGAGTTTTACCACACTGAGAAACATGTCTTGACTCAGTATGACTCATTACGCCAGAAATAATAGCAAACATCTAGCATTACTCTGTCTCCCACCCAAATTGTTACATCTTACTATTGAAAACCTACACCATCAGGCTCACTCAGATATAACCAAAACATATTTACAGCTAAAATTAAAATATTACACCCAAAAAACTGCCATCTGCCACTGAATGGGACATAGTCTTTCAGGTTGCCCATTTACATTACTTGGTTACCGTGTACCTAGGCAAAGTACCTGCTCTACACAATGACTTCTCAACAATTCATCAGAGTATCATTACTGGAATTTCCATAAAAACAATCAAACTAGGCCTTTGCTACCGTCTTAAGGTTAACCAAAGACAAAGTATGTTAAAGAAAAATTATGCCTTATGGCATGTACCAGATACAACATATGTTGGTTGGAGAGTGAAAAGAAGACTTAAAATGGCTTTGGTTAACCTACCAGTGAGATATAGGGTTCTAATTGGACAGGATGGTGTATGTCGGAGCCCACCTAATTACGTCTCAAATGTGGCAAGCACAAATGATCTAGAAATCTTCTCTCCAAAGCCATTGCTGGTAGTAGGTGAGCATAGCTAATGGATGCTAAACTGCTGTTTTTTTCCTCCGCAAAGCAAACAAGCTCCATTTGACAATTGAACTCCCTCTGCATTAGATTGTAGTGATGTCAAACCTTTTATCCCCAAACAGCCTTTTCTCCTCACCTAATTAACTACCCAAAGCAAACAGGTTTCATTTTCATATAATACATTGCCTACTACCTAGGTCCACAATGCCCTCAAATAGTACAGAAACTTGATTTATTTATGGGGTAATGGTTAAATACAATTAGAAGGCATTAAACTTATTACAATTTTCTACATATATCGCATCAAGTCTAACAATTTAAACAAAATTGTTTCAAAGCATTTTAATCTCAATCATAAGTAGTCATATGCAGGTGAGAGTTGATTGTCAATTTAAAGTTTATTCATTGAACCATTTTTCGCTAAGTCAAGTGACACTTAAGTACCAGTTACTATGGTTACCCTAAGAGTATCTGTCCAGTTGATCAGAAGGTGTTATGTACTCTTATTGTAAATGTGCTGTTTCCAAATATTTTAAAAGTTTAAAATGTAGTACTAAACTGCCAATAAAATCAGTTTTAGCAATGGATATAGAATTATTGAAATTCAAATGGCAGATGCCAATATGATAGATATGCAAATGTTTAAAGTCATTTACAAATATATCTCTAAGAATACTTTTCCATGTGGAAAATGTTTAAATTCTGTGTGACAGCTACTAGTCTTGAGATATATGTCACTGCATTATCCTCCGAAAACTGCTACAGAAGAGATAACAATACCAACTACAACAAACTGTTCGTAAAGTATACAGGCAGAATATCTCTGCTATTGAAAAACATGTAGTGCAGAAAGCCATCTTCATTTCATCAATCCATTCTTTTAATGGTTTCATAAAATCAGTGAACTGAGTTATTGATTACATGTAGTTTGTTAATATATATGTTGTATTGAATGTGGATAACCATTGAATGTATACATTCAATGGCACAAACTATTGAATGTGTACATCCAATGGGCAAATCATTGAATGTATACATTCAATGGCTGTGGAATGTGTACATTCAATGGCTAAAATCATTGAATGTGTACATTCAATGACCCAAGCCATGGAATGTATAAATAATTAAATATGAAAAGCTGATACTGATTGAAAAGACTTAGTTTATAACCTATATTGGATATTTTTAGCATAATAATAAGTGATTAAATTAATAGGAATAAAAGTGTTACATTTCAGGAAGTGATATGAAGAAGGATCAATCTAGAATATTAAAATGAATAAACTTATATGTAATGACATAAATGTCATATATTTCATTGGATTATTTATGATGCATCAAGCCTTTCTGATCAAAGTCATTACAAAAACACTATTATAAGCTTTATTTTAATCCACAAATATTGAAATATTTGGCCTCCCAGTGAAAGGATGAAAGAAAAAATAGTTCAAGCCTGAGTAGTTACTTTATGGTCTTTCAGTGTATGATTCTAATATATGATAGCAAGTAATTCATCTAATTAAGTGTGAAATCTAGGTATTGTAATTAGCCCCATGGTTGCACTCCTGTATTGTTAGAGATGTTCAGTGGGACAATATAATTAGAAAACAGATTAAGATAAACATTATTAGAAAACAAAACAGTTTTTGTTATAATGCATAACTATGTAACTGACCACAGATAATCAACTAATGAAAAAGTTTATTTTAAGTTAATATCAACATATGTGGTTTATTAAGAAAATGACAATAATAAGTTCCATTTCACACAATATCAGTTACTTATTTCAATTTCTGAAGTTCATATACACATTCAATGACTATGGTTGTGGAATGTACACATTCCACAGTTAAACTATTGAATGTACACATTCAATGGCTGCTTGCTGTTGAATGTGTAGATTCAATGGCCAAGCCGTTGAATGTACACATTCAATAACTAACCCATTGAATCTATACATTCAATGGTTATCTACATTCAATACAACATATATATATATATATATATATATATATATATATATATATATATATATATATATATATATATATGTCAACTTTGGATTCATTCACTGTTTTGTATATTTGCATCATCAAATTTTCCATATATTCACATGGCAGGCACTTGCAGTTAGAAACTTATAGCTTACGATTCAACGCTTATCTAGCATCAAGAACGGTTTAGCGTTGTAAATTTTCCATGGCTGTCATCTGGCCACATGCAGTTTTGCAAGTGACACAATCTTTTTATAACACCCTCCACTAAATCTCTGTTTACAATGAGGGACTGTACAATTTGTCACCCGTTATAAAGTCATACACTTATATTATATTGTGTTAAACACAATTTAAAATATTTTCTTGATTCTTAAAGTGTTACATATGAGTAATATCTCATATTTAATCTTATTATATCAATATTTATATGTACCATGTTTCACATATGTTATTACATTGTATATCTAAATGCATATGATTATGTAACCAATTACTCACTGTATTTTGAGAGTTCTGTATTTAACTATTATGACTTAAGATTCATAGATTGACGGTTTTCAAGTTTACACATCTTGGTATATCTATCAGATAAAAATTAAATTCTAAATGTCATCAGCCGAAAAACTTATCTGATTATAATTTTAAATTTAATACTTGGTTGTTATCAAGTTCTAGTTTTCATTCTGAACATGCCCATCATTGAATTTTCTGTCAAATTAATCTATTTAACTATACTTTAAAATTGTTATACATGGTTAGAAAAAAAAAACAGGTTAACATATTAATTGATTTTTTTATTGTTTTTAAAAGTTATGATGTTACTCTTTCTCGAGTCATATTGTATACAACATTTATGTCATCTAAAATTGTATCGACTGTGTACCCCACATAATTGATCCTGTGTGGTGTCCGCCGGAAATTCACATCAAATTATTTATGTGCATACTTGTTTATTACTATGACTAGTTAATCTGATGTGAACACGGTCAATCGCTAAAATCATCAGTGAAGCAAAACATCATAAACAAGAACCACACATACTTGTCGTAAGAGAGCTAATTTTTAAATCATAGCAAACTCTGCACGTGGGGCATACGGTTTGCAAGATTGCAGACGACACCATTCTCCTATTCTTGTTGATTCATAGTGTGCCATTGAATTTTAAGGTGTTCTATTAGTTGTGTTATTTCGCTCAATCGGAATTCAACATAACAACAGATTTTTCCATAAATTTTAGTATATGCCATACATGTATATTCATATAAATTTATGACATTGTGGTTGTATTAATAGTTGTCAGAGTATTATGGTTGTGGCAACACTTTAGCATGGTTAGCACTTGTATTCTTTATATATAGTTTTTAGATATATGTTTATAATATCTCTTTTTTAATATGTATCATTCATATTTGTTGATACTTAAATTAATTATGTAATGCTATCCTGCACAGACAGTGGCTGTTGCTACATGTACTTTTATTGTTTAATTATACAGGGTTAATCACAGTACTCGTGTCATTGGCATATAGCACTATGTGCGGGTTTCATTTTTCATAGTTTTGATATCGTGATAGACAAACTAACTAATCCATTGAAGCTATGTGTACTTAATGATCATAGATCATAGATCTTTGTATGTTTAAATAATTATATTAGTTAGTGGTATTTATGTGTATGTTATTGGTCAGTCATGTTTTCAATCAATCATTACCCACTGGTTGTCCGATTACGTATTATTGAAGCATGCGGTGATATCGGCGAAATCGGCGATATTATGTTTTCACCATTTCATTATGAAATGGTTTTAAATTGATGTATTATGATTGTAACTTGTATTTATTTACCTTTTTGGTGTCATATACTGTTATCCTTGTTGTATATGATTGCTGTAAGTGGTTTGTATTGTATCCTCATGTCAATGTGCAGAAAGGAAGTTGTCACTTCAAAGTTTGGGAGAATACTAAATTTTAGACCAATAGGATTCCTTGTTTCAATTTTACAGGTGCAGACTTTGAGTTATTCTCCCATGTCTGGGATTCTCTATAAAAGCAGGGTGAATTGTGTCATTCTTTGCTGAATTGGTATAGGTAGCAGGAGACAGACATGTCAGGGTAAAACCTGGTATTTTCTTCTGTTGTTAGATTTTAGGAATGTCAGGGTAAAACCTGCATGGTATTATTTTCATAGGTTGCAGGGAAAGTTGCAAGATGACTTTGGTAACATTGTAAAGCAGGCAGGGAAAGGAGAATGTTCTGTACATAATTTCTGTTTGATTTCAGGGTAAAACCTGTTTGGAAATTTACTTTAAAGTATCATGATATTTTAACTGTTTATTTCAGGGGAAGTTGGGTTTTCATTTAATACTTTGCTGCTTGTTGTATTTAACTATGTTTGAATGAATTAATGATGAAGTAGTTGTATTTATTTCTAGTGGCAGGGTAAAACCTGACAAGAATTGAATGGACTGAAGTGTTATAATTGCATGTGGTTGATTGCGCCTGATGTATTGATTTCAGTCATATAATTATAGGTTTCAGGCTGAATGCCGGTGATTTGATTAATGTTTCATGGGGTAAAACCCATGACTAATTGAATTCATTTCAATTCATTTCATTAGGTACTGAATCTACTATGGTACTTGATAAAGGATGGAACCAGTGTTTTGACATAGAGTATGATCCAAGGTCTAAGTGTTAGTAGACAGTAGGTTTCCAGTGTTATGACTTGTTTTCAATTCTTTTAGATGATTCTGGGGAATTATTTGAATGTATATAATATAAATGTGATTACTGATTATTTTTAATACTTTTGTGACATTAGTGCTTGTACCAATTCAGCCCCAGCAATTGCTGGTAAAATACTTGTTATATTTTGTAAATAAATGTTCTCTTATGTGACATAAGGGTTTCTCTTGACATTAGTTCAACTCAAGACCCTTGGCACGTTACATTATAATGGTTCTTTTATATAGTAATTCCAACTTAAGTAAAATTTGGTATACTAACTGCCCACTTCTTCATCTCAGTTTATTGTAATTGTGCAGGTTTCTAATCATATGTGGTGGACAGTAAATCAAAATATTTACTAATATTATGCAGATAATTTTGATTACTTGACCCATCTATAGCCCAAATTACATATCACAGTGGTATTTTCATTCTTTCCTTGCTAAATTACTCTTGGACTGACAACAGTTATGCTAAAATATTAAGTAGTGTGCTTTTGGCAGAAATTAATTTGTTTTTTTGTTTTTACATAAGATTCAAGAGATCTGTGAGGGCAAAATGGCCGCTTTTTAAGTATGTGGTGGACGAGTGCAAGTAGCTGAAATAGCTACCCCAAAATTATCAAATTTTGAGTCTTGTGCAAGTCAGTGTACTTATTTCTGGCAATTGACTACTGGCATACTGGCATACAGTGATGCTAGAGTGTGTGCTGGAATTGAGACACACATTGGAGAAAAGAAGGGATAGACATGGTCTAGGGGTTGGAGTGAGTCAGGGTTGTGCTGCTGGGTCGGGCCCAGTTCCTGGCCCCCAGCAGATCTTTTAAGTTGGGGGCAGAGAGTTTGTTGTGGAATTTGGAGCCAATAAAGAATTGAACTGGTTAATAGTCTTTAATTAATAGTCAACCCGGAGCAAGGCCAGTGAACAACTACTGATGTCCCGGTTCAACATGCAGTGACATATGTAGCAACTGGCCTACATGATGAGCTCGGGTGAGGCCCCTTTTAAGCTGGTCTAAAGCAGCCAAGCGGGTAGCTCATACCATCGGCTACCAATCAGGACTGAACCCCCAGACTAACCAAATAAACTCTTCACTTTACATGATCAATAAATGTCCCAATTAATACATTAATTATTTTCACCAAGAAACATCTTGTTTAAACACCCAAATCAGGCTGTAAACTAAATCTACCAGGCCTTAAGCATAATCTTTGTCAGATATATATGCAGATGAATGTCTGTTATCAAAGATTTGTAAAAAGGAAGCAATTTTTTTTAAATCTGGCTTTGATAGCTTCAAGTTTTTTTCAGAATAAACATTTTAGAAATTTGAGTTTTTAGTCTGAATTTATAATTTTGTCGATTAGAGTGTACATTTTTTTCAGTTTATTCCACCACTTAAAAACACCAAAGCAAACAGAAGAGCAAAGGGGTTGTAAATCTCAATCTGCTGCCTTTCACAGTATGTCACATCTTGCAGGATGCATTGCAAATATAGCAAGTCTAAAATTAACATAGTAACAAAATACTGCAACTGCCGAAAAAAATGGGAAGGGAAATTATACCATAAATCTATGCCTGCCTTTGTAAACATTCGATCTGAGTAATAGTTGATATATTTAAATCTAAGTACTCATAATAAGTTTAGATTCGTGGATTACTAAAGCACAGAAGGCATCAATTATATTGTGTAAGACACAGATATTACTGGGTTAAGTTCTCTCTCTGTATTCTTAAAGAAGAACCACCGTAAATAACTTTCTGCTAACATTCTCTTCTTTCTGCTATTACTCTCTCTGATTTTGCATGGTGTGCTATTACATGTATTATAGAACTTACATTTAAATTTTTTCTAAGGACTTCTTCTTATATATATATATATTTTTTTTTATTTCTCCACACCAGTCACATTAGAAACATACATATATTCAATACAAAAGGAATACATACATACAACATATACTTATTCAAAACAGTGTAATTACAGAACCAGATTTACTATTGTAAGAAATATTAATTTTTTTTTTTAATATTGTCAAGAGAAAACAGAAAAGAAGACATTTTAGGCCAAACAGTTTTTACATTGAATAGCACAGTATGACACAGGAGGGGGGGGGGAACAAGAAAGAGGCTGTGCTGTGGTTCTTAACACAAACATACCCTAACAGGGTCCCATTTTTCATTGAATCGTGTTACAGTCACATCTTTTTTAATTACTATATTATATTCAATTTCCATAACCTCCTTTATCAAGTGCATAGCCTCAGGTAAATTAAGTCTTTTTGACAGAAATTTAGTTACATAAATATTTTTTTACATATACTGAATATATTATTTATTAAATCTTTCTTATTTTTGTTTAATACTCCTAAAATAATACACTTTGCATTCAAAAAACTATCCAGGTCTAGCTTACCGAGAAAATTTTTCCTAACTTGTTCCCAGAACTTTTTAACAATTGGACATCCCCAAAATAAGTGTTCTATAGTTTCACATTCTATGCCACAAAAGCTGCATTTATCATTATATTACATTATATATCTTCTTATATATATATAATGTTTAACCAAAATTAATAAATGATTTATGAGTCTTGAGTGTTTACTTCGTTTATAACCCAGTAAAACATTATCTACTCAAAGAATTATGTCAATGTTAATAACATCAAATCTTTGAAAAACATCAAACCAGAATGTTTTTATAACACAACAGTACCAAAATAGATGCTCTATAGTTTCTACATTAACATGACAAAACCAGCACCTGTCTGTATTGCTAAACTTGCACATACGTAGATACTTATTAGATGACTCTTAATAAAATTTTATATTGGAAAGATCTCATTCAGCTCTTGATTGTACATCTAAAAATGTTTGAAAAATAGATGTTCCAGTCAGAATCAAAAAAAAACTTTATCAAAAATTAGATTCCATTTTAAGGTATGCACTCTTTTATAATCAACTTTTGTTAACATGAGATCATATGACCCTTTACAAACCCTTTTCATGCCAAAAAGATCCATTAGGGTTTTTTGCAAAAAACATTCAGTCATTTCCACAGCAGAAGTGAAACCAAATTTCCGATCCCGTGGAATACTATGGGTCAAACTGTAAAAGTCAACGAAACTTAAACTTAGGCCAAAGTGCTGAATGAAACTTTCATAGCCAAAAAGCCTACCATCCTGATCAAAAAGATCTTTTATGTAAATAATCCCAGCTTGCTCAAATTGTTTTTTTAAATTTTTGGATATTTTCATTCTTTAAAAAAGACCCAAATATAGGATATGTTCTGGGGTCAATTTCCACCTCAAACATGCCTTTGAAATGCATCCATGATGAAAGGACATCCTTCTGAAATTGGGTTTGTATTCCTTTCTGGATGTAGTTTAAAGATTGCATATCTAGTTCCCAGACATGTTTAATCCAATTGAGATCTTAAATAGGTTTTGGCAATTTCCACTATTTAAGAAAAGCCTCTTTATCCAGGTCAGTTTTAAAGTTTTATTAAAAATCCTCAGATTAGTTAAATTCAATCACTCATTTGATATATCTTTTTGCAGGTGTTTCTGGCTTATTCTTTCTTTACCTTTCCAAATGAAATTATTTATTCTGGTTTCTAATATATTAAAGATTGTATCCGAGGGGTGGTTAATACTAAAAATAGGTATACCAATTTTTGCAGAGCTAAAGTTTTAATAACTGTTAACTTTCCCACAAGTGATAAATTAAACCTACTGTACACATCAAACTTTTTTTCAATTTCAATAATTTTTTTCTCAAAATTCAAACCTTCTAAATGGTCCAGGTGAACACTAAAGTTTATACCAAGAATAACAAATTCTTTTACCCATTTTAAATTTAAATCTTCACAGATCCCTTCATTTAAAGCCCCACTTCCTAGCCACATAGCTTGTGTCTTTTCCAAATTTATAGCAAGTCCTGAGCATATTGTAAACCCTCTCAAAACTTGTATGCTCTCTCAAGGATTCCTCTGAACCATCCAAAAGTAAGAAAGTGTCATCTGCATACTGCACCAGTTTGACTAACCAATCCTCCAATGGCACCCCTTTAATCTTAATATTATGTGCAATTTCTACAGCTAATGGTTCTATTGCCAGAATGAAAATATATGGGCTAAGAGGATCACCTAATCTGCATTACCTTGATAACTTAAAAAATTCTAAGAAATGACCATTGTTTATGACATAGCTGGACGAATTTTTATAAATTATACTCAACCACTTTATGAAATCACCAAAATTATATTTTTCCAGAATTACATTTATATATTTTCACTCAATAGAATCAAAGGCTTTTTCAAAATAAATTTGCAATAACATCCCTACTTTTTGTTTTTCATTAAGATGCTGTATTACATCATAAAAGGTTCTGATATTCTCACCAATGTATCTATTTTTTAAAAACCTATTCTGAATCGTTTCACTTTCTGGTGTTGCCCTCGATTTATACAGCTGCTTATAATATGTTATAATCTCTTTCAAAATTGATTTTTGATCTGTTACTATTGTCTGTTCATTGTCTATTCAGGTTATCAGTTTATTAACATAATTTCGCCTTTCTAAACTGCAAAAATACTTCGTAGGCTTCTCAAAAGACTCATAAATATTTACTTTACATCTTATCATTGACTCTGTAAGCTTGGCCTGTCTCAACGTTTCCAGACCAGTTTTATTGGTCTCTAATTCACTATGTAACTTAGATTTTTGTGACTCACTAATGTTTTCGCATGCGTGTTCCTCTAGGTTACTTATTTTTTCTCTAACAGTTCTTCTTTGGCTGTAGTCTTTCTTTTTTTAGCGGCACAGTATGGGATGGTCTTTCTCCGAATTGTTAATTTTACCATTTCCAGAAGTAACTGGTTTGAGATTGTACATGTATATGTTATGACCCAGATGTGAAATTGTCCATTTCGCGAAATGGACAAGCAAATTGTCCATTTCATGAAATGGACAACCCGACTGTCCATTTCGTGAAATGGACAAATCCATATATATTTTGCTATCCATTTCATGAAATGGACAAAGTCATGTATGAAAGTTAAATTTTCGTTCATGGCCAATTTTTTTATTTAAGTTATCCAGTTTATTCCCCTATAATAATGATATGTATATGTAATATCTTACACTAAGTTAGTTAATATTTAAATAGTTATAAATATTTGAAATAAATTGGAAATAAAAGTGTCAATTATGTAAAGCATACTTTTAATGGGAATCACTATTTAAATAATTATCACACTTATACTTTAAAAAAATATGTTGGTACCTGGTATATTATTTTTTAACTTTTGCTTGAAAGAAATATGATAGAACTTTGCCTCTTTTGTGCACTTATCTTGTTTAAAAGGCTTTCCTTTGATAGTTAGATCTGAGAAATTGTAGCCTACCCTTTGAAGATAAGGTCTAAGAGTTATCAAAGGTAACTGTCAATTTAAAAAGTTTGAAGCCATCCCAAAGGTTACAAAAAGAAATGGGCTAATTACAATTAAATCCATCTTACTAGTGGTGAGGCTTTCTTTTGGTGAGATCTGAGGATTATAGCCAACCTTTTGAGGATTAGATCTAAGGGTTAATTCACATAACTGTCAATTTAAAAGGGTGAAGCCATACCTTTGATATGTTGAAGCCATACCTTTGATTATATGTTCTGAGGATTATTGTAAATAACTGTCCATTCAACACTTGAAAGCCAGTTTTAGTCTTTTAGATGTTAAGCTTTTTACAAAAAGTCCAATTAACAAAGTGCAATTATGTCCAGTCATTTCACTATAAATATACCTGAACACCACAAATTATTATCACTTTTTGGAAAACTACTGGCAGTGCTGTAAATAGATTTTGCATTATTTTAGTATAATTACATACCAGGAAATATGGATGAAGCAATAGGAAATTGTGCATCTCTTTGGACCTTGGACTATGAGCAAAAAGTAATAAATGTTCTAAAGGCAGGGAAAGGTGGAAAAAGTCTTTCCAGGGACAGCTATCATATTTTGAAAACCTACAAGTTGGTTACATTAGGAGGTGTGGATAAAGTTGTGGATTAGCCCTAGGGGACAATGTTGCTGTTCCAGTTTCCCAGTTTGACAGGAGCAAAGGTGACCCTCCAAACCTTATTGGGGTTGTTCTGAGAAGAAATCCCAATGGTTATACAATTGGGACCAGAGCCGGCATAATCAGAGGTACTTTAGCAAGGAATCAAATCGAGTTTGTAAAATTTTCTGGCCTTAAGGCAGACGATGTACCAGCAGAACACTACACAGTTTGTGAACTGGTCCGAAAACTAAGTATCTGTGGAGGCCAAGGATATGTCCGTTGTCACTGCCGTACCAACTGCTTGACAAAAAGATGTTCATGTCTGAAGAAAGGTCTTCGATGCAACAGTGCCTGTCACAGTCATAAATCTTGTGATAATGTGGACAAGTAAATAACATTTGCAATAAGTAATGTAAATAAACTACCAATGTGGTTTACTGTTAAAAGCTCTTAAAGTTATAAAAACTAATAGTTTAGTCCAACCTAGATGCTATCTCCAATACTTAATAAATTCTTATCAAATGTAAATACATGTACAAATATTAACAAATACGTAACTAATATTGTTAGAGAAAATGCTAAAGGAATTATAATAAAATGCACATCACCAGTATACTTTAGGTAGAAGTACAACCTTTGATCCATTGATGTATTCCAATACTATGTTTCAATAAAAATGCAAAAAAAAAAGAAAGTTTTTTCACTGTGAATGAGAGTAAAAATTTCGTACATTTAGTTGTCCATTTCATGAAATAGACAGTGGATTTTTTATCCATTTCACGAAATGGACAAATATTTTGTCCATTTCACGAAATGGACAGTTGGGTTCTCCATTTCACGAAATGGACAATTTCACACCTGGGTCGTAACATATATATGTTATGACCCAAGAAATCTACTGACCATTTCATGAAATGGACAACTAAATGTATGAAATTTTTACTCTCATTCACAGTGAAAAAAAAATATTTTTTTTTGCATTTTTATTGAAACATTGTATTAGAATAAATCAATGGTTAAACTTTAACCTAAATTCTACTGGTGAAGTGCAGGTTATTATAATTCTTTTAACATTTTCTTATAAAATCTAACTTGATCCTACTATGATTAAGCTACAATATTAGTTAAGCATTTGTTAATATTTGTATTTACATTTATTAAAAATTAAAGAATTTGAGATAGCATCTAGGTAAGACTTAACTACAACATATATTTTATAACATTAAGAGTTTTTAACACCAAGTCACATTGGTACTTTCTTTCCATTACTAATTGCAAATGTTGATGTCACTGTTGTTATTTACTTGTCCACATTATCGTAAGATTTATGACGATGACAGGCTCTGAATTAACCCTTTGATCTAACCCTCAAAAGGTTGGCTACAATCCTCAGATATCATTAAAAGAAAGCCTCACCACTGGTAGGTTGGCTTTAATTGTAATTGGCCCACTTCTTTTTGTAACCTTTGGTATGGCTTCAACCTTTTGAAATTGACAGCTACTTTTAATAACTGTTAGATCAAATCTTTAAAGGGTTAGACTACAGTTCCTCAGATCTAATTATTAAAGTAAAGCCTTTTAAATAAGATTAGTGCACAAAAGAGACAAAGATTTATTACATTTCTTTTAAGCAAAAATTAAAAAAATAATATACCAGGTACTGATATGTTTTTTTTTAAAAGTATAAGTGTAATTTTAAATAGTTATTCTCATTAGAAAGTATGCTTCACATAATTTACACTTTTATTTCAAATTTATTTTAAATATTTATAACTATTTAACTATTAACTGACTTAGTGTATGATGTTTCAAATACATATCATTATTATAGTCGAATAAATTGGGTAACTTAAACCAAAAGACTGGTCATGAATGAAAGTTTAACTTTCATACATGACTTTGTCCATTTCATGAAATGGACAGCAAAATATATATCTATTTGTCCATTTCACGAAATGGACAGTTGGGTTGTCCATTTCATGAAATGGACAATTTCCTTGTCCATTTCACGAAATGGACAATTTCACACTTGGGTCGTAACATATACATTATCCCCATTTTCAAGTACATTACTATATTCCTCTAAAACATCTCTTACCATCTGTTTTACAATGTTTATATAAGATTCATCTTTAAGGAGTTGAGAGTTAAATTTCCAAAACCCTTTCCCTCTCTCTACCTCTTCCATACCAACTGTTATCCCTAAAAAGAGTGATCTCTTCTGTAACCGAATGAAATCTTATACTTCAGGATTTTAACGTGAATATCAGGAGATACAAGAAAAAAGTCCAACCTAGACATTTTAAAAGGTTTACCAGCACTGAACCATGGGATAATTGAGATCATTTTATCATTGTAATGAGAATATCTCCATGTATCAACCAAATCAAGTGTTTCCATTATTTCTTTCTAGCGCTTATGTTATTCTCTTTAGCATATCCAACAGTATAAAGGTCAAAATTTAATGTCAAGTTCTAATCACCACAAATAATTAAACACTTCTCATTTTTACCTCTCAAGTGTTCTATAATATTGACATAAAATTTAGGATCATCTTTATTTGGACCGTATAATACTGTCAATATAGAAGGTATATTGTTCAACATAGTATCCGAGATTAAGAAATTGCCAAGTTCATCTTTGATAACAATGTTGACCTTGTAGTCCACTTTTGGACCAAAAAGTACCGCCACTCCTCAGGACATGCTTAAGTATGAACTATATATTATCTCTGATCCCCAATCTAAATGAAATTTAACTGCATTACGAGAATCAATGTGTATGTCTTGTAGACAGCAATTTTAATTAACTCACTCATTGGTTATTGCAATGATCAAAACTTACAATAGAACACACTTTATAAACAGAGATGAAAGGGACATCCCTGAAAAATTTACACCAGAATACATGTAACACACAAAAAATTCTGTCAGAATGCACGCTTACTATTACTCTGAATAGCACAAAAAACTACATAGTAATATATGAGTAAGTATCATCACTGGACCTAAATGTATAACAACCACATCAGATGGCAGGCTTTGCAGTAGAAACAAAAGGAAGAAAAAAAAGTATAACAAAACACAGCGAGAACAAACAATACATATATAGTGAAATAGAGAAATGATATAGTGAAATACGTGTAAGTGTAGAGTGTACAACATTATGAAGGATGTATATGATTATTACAAATATGGGAAACAATAAAAAAATTTAAAAATTACTATGTTATTAGGAAAATCAGAGGAGTTGAGGTTACATCTTACCATATATAGTAAATGTCTGCTAAATCATAATAATGCCTATCTATCAAATACATTTGAATTCTACCTTCTGATGTCTAAAATTTTATTGTATGTACACTAATGTATAGTTTGATGGAAAGAAATTTTTTTTCTTTTTTTGTCAGAAAATTTATGTTGTAATTGGCACTTTTTGTGTGCATGATAGAAAGGAGCTTTACAAATATAGTTTCATATTTTGTATGAATGGCACTGTTAAAGGCCATAGGCAACACTTTTATAAAGTGTCACCAATAATCAGATATATATATAATAAATGTCAATTTTTGTCAAAATATTTTGTGCCGGAAAGAAATGACACATGATTTTCACTCAATTTCTGTATTTTTTTCATTTTGTTTATTGCTGTATGCATTATTTCTCACTCGATATCTTACGTAAAATGTATTAGCAATGATGTCACAGGTTCATTGATAATGTAAACAAACAATATTTTCTTCATAAGTCTTTTTTAGACATGTACATATTTAAGAGTATTTTCTGTATTTAATTGCACAAATAGTCTCGGGAAGGCCTACTACAGGTTTCACAGATAATATGGGATAGAGGGTATGACACAACTTACAAATATGAACAGAAAAAAAACTGTCACATATCACATTTCTTAAATTTTAAATTATATGTTGAAGCCAAAAATGATAAAACAAAAGGCGATCTTCATCCAATTTTCACAAAAGATATAGGACTAGAAAAGCTAGCCTGACTGTAATTTTGACCTAGTTCTAAAAACAAAATGGCCGCCATATCACATGTTTAATGTCAAATGGGGTTTTTCTATTAAAAAAGCCTTATATCTTCCCTAATATTGCTCTTAGGGGTTCAGAACGTGAAAACAACTTGTAGGAAGTCATGGCCTGGGAATCTTTTCCAGGTGTTGAATTTGACCTTTGACCCCTGTTTCAAGGTTAAATGGGGTTATCACACTAAAATGTCCTTATTTTTCCCTTATTATTGATGCTATGGCTTCAGAATATAGAGACAGACCATCAAAAGTCCTGGCCTTCAAACGTTTTGCCTGACAAAAATTTTTGGCCTTATTTTGAAAAACAAAATAGCTGCCATAGCCAATTATTTAAAAATCATTAAGATGCTCTATAAAACTTGAAATATTGCAGCTAGATTCATCAAATATGCGCAAAATATATATGGCTAGGAAAGTTAGCCTGATAGTAATTGGGTCTAGTTTCGAAATCAAAATGGCCATCATATCACATGTTAAATGGGGTTATCCTATTAAAAAGGCCTAGTATCTCCCTTATCATTGCAACTAGTGGTTCCAAATGTGAAAACAACTTAAAGGAAGTCAAGGCCTGAGACTGTTTTCCAATTGCTGACTTTTACCTTTGACACCTTCTTCAATGTCAAGTGAGGTTATCTTACCACAAGGCCTTATATCTCCTTTCATTCTCCATTATTACTGATTCTAAGGTGGGAGATAACCACTGCAGCAGTGGCCCTGTTTTCTTTAAATATGTTATTCACCTACTTTTGGTGTCAGCTATATAATAGTAAAATTGCAAACCTGTAGCTCACTGCATAGCTTAGGAAAAACTACTTTGAGATTCTCACTGTTGAGTAAAGTAGTTGTAACTTCAAAACTATTTACATTTACAGTATTTTGTTAAATATGTTTTTCACCTACTTCTTACACCGTAACAGTTAACTTTGTACTTTTCCTCTGAATACCATTTGCAGGACACAACTTGTGTCCTTTTCTGCTTTCACTTCTACTCTGGAACTCAAAACACAGTCAACTGACACAGAGCCCATTCACGGGCATTGGTTACTAGTTTATGGTTTTATTTATGACTTTCTTTACATTTGTTAATTGTTCTGGTTTGTTCCTTATCCTAGGTTGTCTGCAAGTTATTTAGGACACCGACAGGGTTGTTTGGACTGCATCACTGTCCATATTTATTCTAGTTCTGGAAATGACAGGAATTATGTTGTTTACTGACAAAAAACACAGGTAAAACATTATTAATTCATGCATGGTGCATATTATTTGATCAAAAAATTACATGTCTAATTTATTCATTCTGTCCCATATTTTCAGAATGCTTATTAAACCTTCACCTTCAAACATGTCAAAACAAATAATAGAGGATTTTAGAGGACTCCTTTAAAGTAAGAATTGAATGGGGGCACAATTTTTGAGCCACTATATTACAATTTTAGACATAAAAATAATAGTTTCATTAATCAGCAACCTTAAAAAGATATTGAATTTGACCTCTGAACCCATTATTATTCAGACATTAAAATGTTCATTTGTAACGTTTTTCTAACATTTATCATTACACATTTAATAAATAGTATACATAAAATGTTTTTAAAACATTCTATTATAAATGGTTTTCGTACCCATCATTTTTTTAACCTTTGCCAAAAATTTCCTTTCAAACGTTTGAAAAACCCAAGAATGTTTACTGGGGTGGACCACACCTTCAGTTACAGTATGAACAAGGCTGAAAGGGGTTTCGGTTTGTTAGTGAAAACCACAAAGTCACCACAGACACGAGTAGTGCACTAAAGCAGTCAATCCAAGTACTAACATAGCCACCTGCCCAGCCAGCACCACCACTGCAGCTCCAGCCCCCATCACCTAGAAGGAGGACGCCACAGAATCCATTTGTTATGCCCTGGATACTGCAAATAGAGGAGAGAGGATGCTACAGGACATTCTTGGACGAGCTAATAACAACTGACATACCAGGTTACCAAAATTTCATCAGGATGCCACCTTTTTTGATTTAATTGAAGAAAGAATTTGCCATCGTCAGCAAGTCACCCACAAATTTCAGGATGCCACCAGAAGTTGGTTTGAAACTGGCAGTTACACCCAGGCACTTGTCCACAGGAGAAAGCTATACTTCACTGCAGTACCATTGGAGGGTTGGCAGAACTACCATTTGCAAATTTGTCCCTGTGCAAAGCCATCCTTGAATAACTTCAGCAGGAATATTTGATCTGTCCAACAGATCCAGAAGAGTCGAGAGGTATTGAGTAGAAATTAAGAAACAGATGGAATGTCCCCATGCTGTTGGTGCACTAGATGGCAAACATATTGCTGTGAATAAACTCAATAAGTCAGGCAGTGAATATTTCAACTACAAGGGTTACTTTTCCCTCATACTGCCTGCCTTCCCGTAGCCCTGGTCAATGCAGAATTCAAATTCCTGTGGGTCAATGTGGGGTCAAGTGGTTCTTCATCGGATGCACAGAGATTCAACCATAGCAAGCTGAGATGAAAAATTGGGAATGAGACCTTGGCACTACCACCACCAGAACCCCTAGGACTTGGAGGGCTAAATCTACACCAGTTCCTGTTGGGTGACGATGCTTTTGCCCACATGCCAACTACAGGATATCTAGGGACAGGAGGGTGGTTGAGAATGCTTTTGGAATATTAGTGGAAAGGTTCAGGGTACTGCTGACCACCATGGAGCAAAGGCCAGAGATTTTGAGTGACATTGTGTTAACATATGTGGTACTACATAACATGCTGAGAAAACATCAGGGTGGAGCAGACAGGCTACATATCCCAGCAGACGACATACATCCCCCACAACCAGATCAGGTGGCCAATGGACCTAATGAAAATTTCAGAAACCCATCGAGGGAGGATAAACATCAACGAGACCTACTTAAAGATTACTCCAATAACCTGGGAACACTGGTTTGGCAGGAGGAAAGGATTTTTGAAGACTGGGAAGAGCACTAGCTGTTATCTATCAGTCCTTTTAAGGACTACCCAAATATTCCAAGAACTTTTATTTTAATGGTGTTGCAAAAATATTAAACCAATTTCCAACCCATTTTCAACCAATTTCAAACACACTTGCTCCAAAATTAACACCCATTTGTAACCTGAAATCATCATATTTTCACAGATAAAAGTAAAAGTTTAAAAGCTATAAAGATTTAAACGCAAGTCCTTCAATGTCTAAGTTCAAATTCCCAACGCATTGACATATAAATTCAAATATGTATTTTTGTCTTGCTCTTCACGCAAGCACAACTTTTTTTTCTTTACTAATTTTGAAGCGATTTCACATAGAAGTAAATTTGTTATTTCACATATATTTCAAATAAAACGTTATTTGACAATTAAAACCCAAAAGTTTAACCAACTAGAAAAAGGTTTTTGCTAACAAAAATGAGCGGCCCGGATGGAGAGCTGTAGTAGTTACAGTATGAGACTGTAAGCAGAACGTAAGCTTTACTGTGTTTTGTATCTGATCAAAAAGTGGATTATTTAAAAACTGTAGCAGTATTAAACTGCAAGCAGGATGTGAGCTTCATTGTGTTTCGTAAAGTAGTAGATTTTACGAATCATTTTTGCTAGAGGTTGGCTGAATAGCAACTGTAGCTGTAAATGTGGAATCATAAATTGTTTCCAGGAGATATTTAATTTAAGGCTTTTCCATTCTATGAAAATAGATGAGACGCTGCAGAGTGATGCCATAATAAACCAAAACCATTTGAAAAAAATACATTAAATTTTGACATTTGAAAATTCAGGTGTTTTTGTATCCAGAATGTGATCTGGATTTTTCACAAAATTTAATTTCATTCCCTTCAGTCAGGCCCTATGTACATAAAAAATTTCATAAGGATCTGTTCATGTCTTTTTGAGTATTAAGAAACAGAGATACAGAGAAACACATTCAAAACATAATCTCCTTATGGTAGTAATGAGAACAGATACTAGTATGAGGTAATATTTCTGAATATGTCAAAATATGAATTTAAAATACTCTTCATAGATCATATACAAATTGTGCATGTAATAAAGATTCTTTATGGATGCTAATGCATTTATTTTGACTTTCCACAAAGTAAGGCTGACCATAACAAGCTTTGTTTTTAACTTATAGAAACATTTTTTTCTGGGTAATTTGTCAGAATATTCAAGTACATGTATATTGCAACCCCTCTCCATTAAAAACCTGGGACAATGTGAATATAGAACAGTGTTGTAAACTGGTTTTCTAATTCTCAATTAAATATTTTTAAAGTTAACATGCAACACAAAATAAGTCAAAGTATTAAATTTTTTGGAGGGGAAGTTGTTTGCAGAGTGATGCCATAAAGTCAGCTGACATAAAAATGAGGTGGGAGCAAGAACTACATATTTACTATCTTAAGATGGCCAAAGTCTCTGAAATACAATAATTTTAAGTAAAAAGAACATAAAAATGTTCCTTAAGCTTAATCAATGTGTCAAGTTAAACTGATGTTTTTGAACCATAAGTCAGTTGGCGGCTGAAAACACTCATTTTTACGTCAAGATGGCCATGACTGTACTTGTATTGGAACTCCAAGGTGAAAAGAAAATTAGAATGTCCCTATTGTCATCTTTAATAAGTGTGCAAAATTTAACTGAGGTCAGCTGAACAATACGATAGCTGGAGGTTAAAAACTCCATAATTTCACTGCAAGGTGGCTATAACTTCATTCATATTGGACTTTAAGGTGACCATAAAGAAGAATGTCCCTTTTGTCATCCTTTATAAGTGAACAAAGTTTAGCTGAGGTCAGTTGAACAATAAGATAGCTGAAGGCTGAAAACTTCCTTTTTTTCACTGTAAGGTGACCATATCTTCATTGATATTGAGATTTTAAGGTGACCATAAAATCAGAATATCCCTTCTGGCAACCTTTATAAATGTGCCAAGTTTTATTCTAAAAATTTAAACATTAACCGAACTTAGGGCTGAAAAAACCTACATTTTAAGTTTAAGATGGCCATAACATTATTAATATTTAAATCATAAGGTAGTTAGAGTCTTCGTTTGATCAACCTCAATATCAATATAAGATACAATCTTTAAAAATAGAAAAGATAAAGGGGCCAGACAGTTTTATTCCAATTTTATGACTTTAGGGGACCATAGCTCCAATTAAATTAACAGCTTAAGGTAATCATAAAGTCAGGATAATCCTTTGGTAAATCTTAATATATATGCCAAGTTTGGTTGAAAAAAGCGAAAAACTAAGTGAACTGAAAGGCTAAAACCCCCTTTTTGACATTAAGATTGTAGATACAGGGCTAGAAACTTCGGCATGTGAAAGATTATCAAAAAGTATGTTAATAAGTTATTCCAACAAAACGCCGAAATCCTGACCGTTTTTGAGATACAAAGTACCCATTTTTAAAAAATTTACGAAAATGAAACGCCTCCCATCTAGGCATCTATGGTCCGTTTGATCAGAAAATCCTTTCTGACCTGGGGATTTAAGTCTAGAATGTACCTGTAAATTTTATAGCACAAGTGCGTGTGGTTTTTCCCAAAACGCGATGACAGGGTGTTTTGAAAAATGCTTAAGGTTACCTTAAGTAGAGCTTAAGGTCTCCGCAAAGTATCTTAAAACATTTTCATGCCCCTATAGTTTTAAAAAAAGATAAGAAGGAAAGAAAAATTTGAAGTTATTATAAGGGAGACAATAATCCTGCGGCAGCAGCGATGATCAGTCGAACTTACATGAAAACAAATAAGCACCCCTGACGGGCCGCACGGGGCACTTAATTATCTGTGAACATATTGTTTCCAAATGAAATGCCAGTCACCTGGGAAAACCTGAAGTCAATCAGTCAAATGTTTGGTCACTCAGTCATAAGTTCATTGATCTGTCAGTCACTGTAGCAATCAGTAATGTGGGTCTCAGTCAGTATGTGACGTGGTATCTGTCAGTCTGGGTCGATCGTCAGTCAATGTATGTGATTATCTTTTTTTGTTTTGTTTTGGGAGAACAACAGAGGCGAATAATTGTTTTGGAAAGATTCGGGTGGCCAGAGAAGGGCCTTTTTGGTGTGAGAAGTCCTGACAAGGACTTAATGCAGGCTAATCTGCTGATTTGGGCTGACTCTGCAGGCTGGACTGGCTGGGAGGTCTTGCTTGTTCTTGCTGAGTGGTAGTTGGGATTGGTGACGGTGCTGGTTGAAGTTGAGAGGGTGAAAATGGTTGTGGTGTGTCGATCTGCTGATACTGCAGTATGGATGGAATACCTCCACAAAGACTTGATAATCCAGAAGTATTGTGCTGACTGTATTCCTGGGGTCTGGAGTTGACTGATGGTGGGTTAAAAGTCTTTGATGCGCTCAATGCAAACATCAGTTGTCTGGAAGGCCAAGGTCATCCACAAGAAAAGATGTGGGCTGTGATGACACTGATGATGACCTCTGTGGTTGAACTTTCGCAATCACTGTTGGAGGTTGTGGTGCTGCTGTCTGGCTTGGCTGAACAGCTGGTGTGGGAACTTGCTGAGTATCCGGAATCGTCAGGATGTATTCAAGTCTAGCGGTGGCCTGTGTGGCTTCTCGAAGTTCGAAAGTTGTAACTTGAGCCTACTGTTGTGACCTGCCTTTTACGTTCTTCTGTCTTGTACTGTATTCCACTGAGAAGTTTAACTATCTCATTCCTGAAGGTCAAAAAGTCTCACTCTTCCAGGTGTTCAATCTCAGAGTAGAGATAGTTGCAAAACCACTGTCGTGGATTTGGAGTAGAATCCTGTTGTGCACCCGAGAAACTGGAAATCATCGACCTCTTATGCTGGAACTGATCTAAAACTGGATCTGCCGCAGTGGTGGTGGTGACAGCAGCTGGTCGGTGTGAAGGGCTTGTGGTCCATGGCATGCTGATTTCCATCTCCGATTCAGTCTCTTGGAAAGTGTCTGGAACTGAAGCTGTGGCTGTGGCGCCTGACAGTCTCAGTGGTGACTTAAATGCGGAAGACTTAGACACTCCCTTCCTTCTGATATGACCTCATAGAAAACTAATACTGTCTCGCAATCAGGTCTGTCTTTCAGTGCTCTTAACTGCAGCTTGTCCTGACTTTGTGTGGGTGAGCTTGTCATATCTGGTACGTTGAGTCTCGAACTACTGCTTGACAGTGTTGACCGATAAATTTCTGGAAGCTGCTAGTCTTTCCAAGAGTAACTCTTTCCTCTGTTTGTCTTTGAATTTCGTGTGAGTCTTGTCATACAGTTCTTAGTGTTGTTTCACAAACTCAACAATGACCTCTTCGTCAGAATCACTCAGGAAAATAGACTTCATCTGCCCAGAATCGGATTGAGTTGATTCTACATCAGTGTCTGTGTCTGTTCGAGGTCGCTTTTCTGTCCTTTCCTCACTCTCGTCCATCTGCTCGGTCCTTTCTGTCCTCTCTCTTTCCAACCGCTCTCTCTTCCTCTCATGCTCCTTTCTCTCCCTCTCTTCTCTCTCCTGTCTCCCTCTTATTCTTCTCTCTATATATCCCCAGCAGTGTCTCCTAACTCAAACTGTGGTTGAGAATCAGTAGGTACTTAACTCCTTCTCCTCCTGCACACCTCCTCTCTCGTCAGAGTTAAAACTCAAATGAATGAAGTGTGCTTGCCAGATTTTGAAATAGGCCGTAAGACGAAAAAATGTTGCAGGCTTGTCAGTTACAGTTCCCAGCTTGTTTGTTAGGGAAACAGGCCTGTCAGTTATTGTTTACAGCCTGTCTGTTTCACTTCAGGGCTTGTCGGTTAAAAATATTCCCGACTCCAGGACTCAGACCTTTAAGGACTGTAAGTTTTCCAGGCCAGTCGGGAACATTTAGAGACAGGTCGGCTAAAATTACCAACTGTACAGTTTGTTTTCCTGCACAGTATGTTTGTCATCACATACACTCTCAATAACGATATTTGGGACAAGCTGGATGCATGATACAGACAGGCCTGTTGTTTTAACTGACAAGGTGGGAAGTGGAACTGACCGCCCTTTAAGTTAACCGACATGCTTGTTGCTAGGTGGATGTAATTAGGGTCTGTTACAAGGGTCGGAAATGGTCGTAGAAATATCAAACACGTTTGATATTTCACCAACTCTTCATGACAAGCCTGGAAACTACAACCGACATAGACTATGTAAACATTGGTCCCGACTCTGAAAAAAGACATAGTTACCAACAGGTCAGCTCCAGTGGAACACCCGCATAAACATTAGAAATGTTTTAAAATGGTTTAAACATTTACAAAACGTTTTGAAACTTATTTAAACCCTATGTTGTGGTTTTCTAAACGTTTTCAAGTAAACATTTACACTGTAATGTTTAAAAAACGTTTTATAAACATTCTCTATCCAAACGTGTTTACTGAAAACATTTATTAAAGGCCTAGTAGCGTCAAATATTAATAACATATTAATATTTTAGGCTTAAAACATTAGACTGAAGATCCTGTTTACAAAAATACTACTCTTTTGAAAAACAATCCAGTATTCATGATTCTACAGCTGATTTATTTACTCTAAATTAGCCATTTCCCTTGTCAAAACCTGCCAGTGAGAAACTGTGTGTACTACTTATACTATGTGCACAACAAATGTGCTTGTTTTTTGTGAATGCTCTGTGTGCCTATACAGAAACATACAGTTTCAGTGTGGAGGTTTTTTTTCTCATTTGTGTATGTAGATAATCAACTAGCTGACATCATTTATCATATGTATGTCTGATGAAAATAATTTTCAAAACTTATTTGATTTTGATGATACTAATGCTGTAACAAGTAGCAAAAACAAGTAGCAAAGAGAACACAGACCTACCACATAAGACTGATAGGAATATACAAGAATAAAACCTTATAACTTTGATGCCTGTATATCTGATCATAAAAGTACACGTAGTAATTAGTGCTGTGAAATCGCTTCGACGTTTGGTATCTGTATAAGCTAGCGAACTTCGGTCTAGTTCGATCTTCGAAACAACGTTTTCAAAACCAGTTAAAACGCAGAAATCTCACATAAAATCTTGTCACTTTATTGAAAATATAGCAAAAATGTAAAATCCATATATATTTTAAATAAATTCCACCATATTTCCAACAAAAGAAACAAGTTTTATAGATGGGCAAAAATACGATCCGTTGGATGTGGTGAGATATTGGGGATTTCTAAACGTTTTGCAAAGTCCGAATTTCAGACGTTTGAACCGAACTCCGAAATCGGTGCAGTAAACGAGCAAACTATCGAACTTCTTCAAACATCGTCGAAGCACTAGTAGTAATAAGAAGGATAATTTGGAGCAAAATTATTCATCTAAACTTCATTGGTAAGACAGTATTGACAACATTTGAATGTTTAACAGTGAGATATATACTGTATTGTCATACTGGCCAATAATAAAACATTTTATATCTGGAGCCAGAATCTTTAAAAAAGTGCAATATCCCACTTCTGATTTTTTAGGTTCTGGGTAATTGTGAGGATATGGGACAGCTTGGTTTGTAAATCGAAATCAGGGGTCAGATTTAACCTTTAACCTTTAAAAGTGAAAACATTACCACAGATTTTTTTTAATTTTCTCATTTCTATCAAAACAGTACTATTCCACTTTTTAGAATGATATAAATAAATCTTTAAAAAGATAATCTTTTTCTTTAATTTTCTCAGTATTCTTCAAAACAGCAAATTATAATGTTAATGAGGGGGCCATGGTGGCGCAGTGGTAACACACTTGCCTCCCACCTCTGAGGTTGTGGGTTCAAACCCTGGACCTTATGTGGAAAAGTTGGTAGTTGCTTACCGATGGTCAGCAGTTTACAGTACAGAACCTTGACCAACTGTATGTGCTTGTTTCCTCTGCCTGTAAAAACTACCCGTCATCATTTTACCTGTGCAATGTTCAAAGTGACATAAAACCCCAAATAAATAAATATAATGTTAATGAATATGTCAGTAGATTTAAACACATCCAATGCTCCCACAGGATCTGGACATCAAACATATGTCACATATTGCTTGATTAAATTAACAATATTAGTTACTTATTAAAGGAGGGGAAATTATCTAAAATACATGTATATTATAAAGTTAATTTGCTTTCCAAATAATTTTTTTATTTCACTTTTGGAACACATTGAAAATCCCCACATCAAAAATCACTGAATATTTGCACAGAAATCCCAAGATGTAGAATTGAAAATCCCCAAGATAAAATATCTATAAAAATAAGAGAATAAAATAATAATATATAATATGCTTTATTTGAGAGGTGTTTAAGTGGGTTTCAGAGCATACATTAATAAAGTGTTGAGTCAATCCTTTGACTTTCTAAGCATTAATCAAAGAAACAAATCAGTAGGCTTGACCTACTGGCAGTAATAGGCTGTATACCTTTCATTATACATTTTGTTAAACTTCTACATAGACAACAAGACAAATGAAAACCATTTTCCTTGATTGTAATTAACAACTACATTTCTGTTTTGAACAACAGGAAATGGAAGCCACATGTGTATACAGAAATGAATTAATAACAAGACAAAATAATAATGTGTTTGTAAATACTATAGGAGTTTTTATATTGATGATTTTTAATGCGATATTTTGATTTTCTATGGGTTTGAAAATATTCAGGGATTTTTAATCTGGTGATTTTCAATCTATAGATTTTCATATGTAATCTTTACTTATGGTCAATTAAGTTTAAATATTCAATTGGTCAATGTAAGACAGTTTTTTTTATCAAGTTCATCAACAAACAGCAAATCATATAGTGAAGTCAGTACATACACTGACTTAACACATAACAGATGACTTATCCACAAGAGATAAAATGGCTACTGTTTGTGTTGAAGCAGAAAGCTGACAAGCAGCCTAAAAAGTGAAATGTTTATCTAAGTACAAAACTCTCAGTTGTGTAGTTATCATTACTGGGATGTGTGCATGTTAGTTGAATATATGAGACAAAGTTGTATGGTAGGAGCTACTTGGCCTTTCAATGTTTATAAAATAACTCAAGTGGCTAAGTTTGACTGGAAACGTTTTAAGCATTTATAAAATAGCTGAACAAATGAGGTTTATGCTGGAAATGTTTTTTCAAGAATTCACCATAAATGTTTGATAAACAGTACGCATAAAATGTTTAAACAACATTTGTTGACAATGTTTAGTAAATGTTGCCCTGAAAATGTTTTAGAAATGGTTAATAGCAACTGGTTTTCATACACATCATTTAAACAAGTTTTTGAAGTGTTTTCTATCAGATATTTTAAAAACATTCTATTAAAAACGTTTTTTAAATCCCTATCCCTTAAAGTAAGAATTGAATGGGGACACAATTTCTTAGCCACTATCCCACAATTTTACACATAAAAATAATATTTTCATTAGTAAGCAACCTTAAAAAGATATTGAATTTCATCTCTGATCCCATTATTATTCAGATTCATACATTAATATGTTGCTAAGTAACGTTTTTCTAACATTCTAAACGATTAATAAACAGTATACATTAGCGTTTTAAAAACATTCTATTATAAATGGTTTTCATACCTTTTTTAACCTTTGCCAAACGTTTCCTTTCAAAAGTTTGCAAAACCCAAAAATGCTTACTGCATGGCTTAAATGGACATTTTTCGTATTAACAAAATCTTATATATACAAGATGAGTCATAAAATGATAATGTAATGCACCTGAGAAAGCACGATAAATTAAAACTATATAATTGTACACTTACTGCCAACATTTTGCATTGCGTCAAAGTGGAGTTTTTGAAGATTATTAAAATCTTTGTCTGGACTTTCCATTTTTCATAAATTTGATGGTGACTCAAACCGATGTGTAACGATAATGGTTGTTTGGATATGACTTGTGACGTTGATCTCTGTAACGTCAACAATTCTTTTAAAATAATTTACTTCGTCATTGACATTACTAAAATGAATGTTACGTACCGAAGAAAAAATACAACCAACACTATGTTACTAATATTATTTTGAAAAAGACTGGCTTAAAAATGCATGTGACGAACATATATAATGTACATTTCCATCATTTTTGTCTCCTAAAATACCTACCAAATAGGCACAGTATGTGTGTCCGGTTTGCTTTCATGTGTTTCTCTGCTCAAACCTTCCACATAATGGTGTGACGTCAGGATGACGTTTAAAGTCCAGTCCCAGTGCTGGGGCCGTACTCTACGGGCCAATTCTGAGCAAATCAAAGCGCAGCAGGCACGCATCGTTGAAATCAGGTTGAATCCAAAGGTGAAATCTGGTTGAAATACATGTCGATTTTGCAAACCGTTAAAATTTGGATCCAATGGGTGAAATCAAGTAGAAACCAATAGGTGAAATAAGGTTGAAATCAATGGGCGAAATCTGGTTGAAATATGTGTAGAGATTTTGCAAACCATTTTTAGTTGGATTCAATGGTTGAAATCGTGTTGAAATCAGGTTGAATACAAGGGGGGAAATCTGATGGAAATACATGTAGATTTTGCTAACCGTTTTTAGTTGGATCCAACCAGTGAAATCAGGTTGAATCCAATGGACAAAATAATATTGAAGTATCTTTTCAATTTACAAACCATTCTTAGGTCAAATGTTTTAATCTAATAAAAATTAATCTGTGTTGGAGTAGTCCATATTCCAACACATGCAGATTGATTTTTTATGGAATCATCGCATTGATTTTAAATTTCTCATCTAGTAGCTCAAACCATTGGTTCTGATGTGGCTAGCTGAATTCTCATATTAATATGTGAAATGATAATTTCCATTTAATTCATGTATATGTCGTGACAGAACTTAAAATTTGACAGAATTTTAAATTCTGTCGACAGAACTTAAAATTCTAAGTTCTGTCGACAGAACTTAAAATTCCAAGTTCTGTCGACAGGATTTGAAATTCTGTCGACAGAATTTAAAATTCTCTCAAAATATCTTGACAGAACTTAAAATTCTAAGTTCTGTCGACAGAACTTAAAATTCAATATTTTGTAAACAGGATTTGAAATTCTGTCAATAGAATTTAAAATTCTGTCAAAATACCTTGACAGAACTTAAAATTCTAAAATAATGTGGACATAACTTAAAACCATGATAAATATCCTATATTTGGTTTAACTTCTTTTACAATGATTTAGTATTTTATATTTTAAAGGGGCTCAGTACTTGTGCCAAATTAAAAATAAAAGCAATGCATAAGGCAGATATTAAATAGATCCTTTACTAGCATCCACTTTCATTTATAATAATACATTAACATGCAATAATTTCACTAAAAAGTTCTATGATCACAGTGCTAAAATCAGTGGTGACTGTTTGTAAACAAAATGTACATAATACAGGTGTTTGCTGGTTTTGTTTTTCAATATGTGTCTCTTTATGTTTATTTACTGTTTCTTTACTGTAATCGCAGTGCTAAATGCAGTGAATAATATATGTGTTTAATGTTGCATATCTCCAATAAAGTTAAAAATACTTATGTTACATTTAATTTCTCTGATTACAGCTATATAAACATGATTTTCAGTTCTGTCAGCAGGATTTTAATTTCTGTTGACAGGATTTTAAATTCTGTCGACAGAACTTTTAAGTTCTGTCGACAGAATTTAAAATCTTATTCAAATTTATTGGAGAACTTAAAATCCTTGGATTTAATCCCTCCAAACCAATGAAATCCAAGGATTTTAAGTTCTGTCGACAGAACTTAGAATTTTAAGTTCTGTCGACAGAATTTAAAATTCTGTCAAATTTTAAGTTCTGTCACGACATATACATGATAACTTGTTCATTAAGGATGCATGAATTGTTGTTTCATTGTATCTGTTCATAATGAATCCCTGAAAAAACCCATCAGGAAGAAATGGCTATCAAGTGAATCCCATCAGGAAAATTGCCCAGCAGCTAACTAATTGATGGCAAGGGAATATTTGTCATCAATTTTTGAAAACTTGTTTATAACATATAATTTAATTATTATTTATAAAAATCTAATGTTAGGCAATGATAAACTACATTTACATTTGATTAAGGTCCTCTTTTATTTCAGTTTGTGCATAACTTTCATAAGTTTTTTATTTGGTGTGAGTGGCTACTCAGTGACATCAATAAAAAGGTTAGTGTTTGATGTATAATCCGTGTATGAATTGTTTGAAAGCTGAGAACATATCAATTGATGAGCAGTGTGTGAGGGTAATTACAAGTTGCAACTTAGTGCTTCTTTCATTATCTTTCCGGAGTAGAAATCAAATGATGGATTAAGAGTGAGATTGTATTTGCAAATTGCAATAATTTCTGTTACTTCTTTAATTTATTTAAATCAAGGGAAGGCTGCATCTTCTGTGAGTAGCTTACTCGGGTGAGATCAATAAAAAGTTGTTGTTGTTGTTTGATGTATACATAGTTTGCGATAAATTGCGGGAAATCTCGTAAGGTGTTTCTGGTGGCCATTTGTAAGGGCAACAAATGTAAACAAAGCAGATAGTGTGAGATAGAAGTGAAATAAGCCTAATCAGCATTACGATTTGCGCAAAGCATCACGGGAAGGCATCGGGATAAACAAAAGAATCTGCGAGAGTAAACCCAGGAACTATTGAAAACACAAATGATGAGAGTACTTTTGTCAAGACATATTGTTTGGAAGTATTAGACATGCATAAAATGTGGTAAATTTTCAGTATCCATTTCGTCTGTGTAGAATTCACTGGAGTTGCTTTCTTTGTTGTATATGCTGTAATATCCTCAATTATCACCCACTGAAGTTACTTCCTGGTTTGGGTGTACTGTACAGGTAACCATATAAATACTTCAGTACTTTTGCATTTATTGATTGGGTTAAATGCCCAAAAAGTGACATATTCAGAAAACATTTTGCTTACTAGTGATGTCAACATTATGTGCATATCTCCAATGGCTCACATGTACTTGTTTTCTGTGTAAATCTTGAACTGTTGGAAACTATTTCAGTTACTATAAAAAGTCCTTCTTATGTCTACACAGCTGTATCCGGTTTACATACATATGTTGTTAAACTAAACTGCTTTTACAAGCCAGGAATTTCTTTTGTAGATAACTATGTAATGTTGAAGGATTGTTGACATAGAAAAAATAGGCTGAAATACATGCATACCAGTTTGATTGGCATTAAATATTAGTGAACGGCACATATACATAAGTTATTGAATTCAAATAACACTTTATACTTGTGGGAATATGTGTACAAATATGCCGCTCAAGATTTACACAGAAAACAAGTACATGTGAGCTCTGTCCCTTGCCATTGTGTCCATCAGTATATCAATAGCAATTGGCGATGGGACAGAAACTCGGTCTACAAATTGTTGTACAATTTTTCAGAGATACACTCTCCTGGGGACATTATCATAATATTAGTGTACTATAGGTAGTGTGCTATTTCAAAACTTTGTGTAAAATTGTTTTGCAATAATATTTGATGATAAAAAAGACAGGAAATATAAAACTGAAAGAAAGAATCCAAATCTTAAGAATTCACAATATGTTTATTGGTATTTATATGTTTATTTTAATGTCTTAAGATGTTTATCTTGACGCTTAAATATAAGCCCTATCCTGCTTGTACCTGTACTGAGGCAGGAAATGTGGTCACCTGTTGCCATATGCAACACTCTAAAGTTTATTATTTGAACCAATAAAAACTGTAAAAATAATAAAGACTGAAGACATCTGTCTATATATGTGTAAGAAATTGTAATTTGTGTTGGAGCAATAAGCCAAATCGTAGTTTCAACCTTAAGCATTTTCAAAAACAATTGTCATCATATTGTTAAAAAATCCATTTGCACCAGCCAGATTTGTCACATATATTAAGATTTCCCAAAGGAATATCCTGACTTTATAGTGACCTTAAACAATAAATATTAATGTTGCCATAAATGGCGTCATTAAAGTCATAAAATTTGAATGAAACCCTGTGACTCCTTTATTTTCCATTTTTAAAAGTATAACTTATCACTTATGTTGAAGACCAAACAAAGACCCTGGCTACCTTAATACTTAAATATGTATTTTTGTTATGATTTTGTTATACTGAAAATACAGTGAATAAGTATTTAAATTATTAAAATGAGGTCCTCAGTTACTTTATTTAGATACCAGTACAATCAATAAAAGAATATCCATTATTTGAGACATATTGCTCAAAGACAAGTTTTTTAAAATCATATCAGAAACTTTTTTGTCATATTCTTGTAACCAAAATTTAAGAGTCACCCCAGACTGGGAGGCCTGGGTTTGATTCCCAGTGATGTGGAATGAGACATTATAGCTCAGTGACAGAGCACTCAGTCTATTATTTTATTGCTGCAATATTACAACATTAAAAATTATGTATATTTAAAGAAATTTGTTTCAAGTGTTTAATATGTTGGTGATTATATTGTATTTGTACATATCTCTTACTGAGGACCTAACATGAGCTTAAAATATCTCTTTTTAAGCCCAGCCCATAAATGCTGGGATTGTAGCTGTCCCCTGCGCCGTCGGTCATAGCAGCCATTGGCAAAAAGCTTGTCGATGTTCCACAGTGTAAGCCCATTCATAGGTTTTTACCAAATTTTAAGGCTATGTGTACCCCAACTATGGCCACTATTGCACTAATGTTACTATGGTTGCATTTTTGTATCCACCGGACATTCACTTTATTTAGCATTCGCTACGCTGTTGCACGTAGAGATTTTCGACGTTAACGCTCTCAGCGGAAAACTACACCAGTTAGCTTAACCAAATTTGCAGTATGTCTTTATTGAGACGTTAACTTTTCTGAAACTGAAAGTAGCCTCATTCTGAAAAGCAAGATGGCCACCATTGGCATTTCTTTGAAAATTAGCTACCTTTTTCTACTGGCTGGTTCTCATAAGTAGAAGGTTGAATCTCTGGTGATAGTTGATATGTATAACATATACATGTCCTCTACAAGCTTGCAGATATTCGACCTTGGAGCTCCTCCTTCAAGGTCATCCACGGAATGCCAAAGTATCAAATCAGCTTATTGTGAAAGTAAATTTAAATACTTAAAAATCCCAGTACGTGGCTGTGTAAATGTGGATACTACCCCATAAATATCACTTAAATTTCCTTACTCACTTTTTCATTGTTACCTTTAATAGTTTTCACCCATGGTGTCCGGATGGGCGGGCGGGCGGGCGGGAAGTTTGTCCGGGCTGTATCTCAGAAACCGTAAGGTGTAGGAAGTTGATACTTGGTAGGGACATTAGTTAGGGGGTGTAGGTGTGAAACGTCTTGGCATGACCTTGAATTGACCTTTGACCTTGCCGTAGTGACCTTGACCTATAAAATCTTGTCCGGACTATATCTTGGAAACTGTAAGGCGTAGGAAGTTGATACGTGGTAGGGGCATTGGTTAGGGGGTGTAGGTGTGCAACATCATGGCGTGACCTTGATTTGACTTTGCCGTAGTGACCTTGACCTATAAAATCTTGTCCGGGGTATATCTCGGAAACCATAAGGTGTAGGAAGTTGATACTGAGTAGGGACGTTGGCTAGGGTGTGTAGATGTAAAATGTCATGGTGTGACCTTGATTTGACCTTTGACCTTGCCGTAGTGACCTTGACCTATAATGTCTGGGCTATATTTTAGAAACCATAAGGTGTAGGAAGTTGATATTTGGTCGGGACATTGGTCAAGGCTTATATGTGTGCAACGTCATGGTGTGACCTGGATTTGACCTTTGATCTTGCATATCTGATGCTATTTTATGTCTCTACGAGGATATGTGATACTATTTTATCTCTGTTATATCTCTCTTATATCTTTTTACTTGAATCTTGGTTGTTGCACCTTTGGGTGTCTTTTGGTGTAGATTAAGGACTGTTAAAGTGATATTAGAATTCATTCACCGTTTTACTTTTGCAACTTCCCATTGTAACAGATGGTATTGTATCAAGTGAGCCACAGGTTTTGCCCCAATTCCACATAAAAGCATGTCTTGTTTTAATACTTAATCTTTACGTGCAATTTCTTTCTCTTAGAAGTTATTTTCTCTACTTAAACATTATTTGGACACTGACACTGCTCTGAAAGTATCCCAATCTGTGTACTGCTTCACTACTTCTATATCTCATGGTGTTGAAAACTATTTTTCCAGGCTGTGGTGTACGGGCATCTCTGATGCTATTTTCTATATATTCAATCCTTTTTACGGAGATGTTTGGTAAAATTTTATGTTTTTTTTTTTTTGTCAGAGTAAGAGTACAGCCAAAATGCGGATCTGTGCATTCCCAAACTGTCATAATGGTGACTAGCGCTTGAAGAAGTGGGCAGGGCAAAAGTGTCAGATTCATGGATGTTACAGGGATGAAGAAGGATGCACTTGTTCAAAACCTTTCCAACTGTTTCCATTTCCAAATAAATCTACTAACCTGGAAGCACGATTGCACTGGGCCAAGTTAGTGAATCGAAAAGACCCTAAAACAGGACAAAACTGGCAGCCTAAAGCTGATGACAGAGTGTGCTCCGAACATTTTCTTGGTGGAAGGGCGACGGAGAAACATCCACATCCAGTCCTTAATTTACCAGTCGGTGTGAAACAGAAAGTGTCAAGGCCACCACCAACCAACAGAGAGAAATCTCCTGTTGCCCGTAAAAAACGGAAGAGGAAGGTTGATGTTTCTGATGTTGCTGAAGTAAATGTAAATAATAATGATCATGATTACACACACACTTGTACATGTCCATCTACTTCTGATTGTTCATGTGAATTCCAGTTATGTTTGAAGAAAAGCATCTGTAATTTAATTCATGAACTGGAAGAAGTTAAAGAGAAATCTACTAATCAGACGGCTGTTACTTCAAAACATGTAGACAAAACATTGAGATTCTTAAGAACAAACAAGAAAACAAGACTGTATACTGGGCTGCCAAATAAAGCTGCCTTTTCAGATTTATATCGGCATGTGTCACACAAGGCATCAATAATGAGATACTGGCAAGGTGATCGGAAGGAAAAGCCTGCTGCCACAAGAAGTTATAAAAAGACTCCAGTTAAGACAGGAGCAAAGAGAAAGCTGACACTGAAAGAGGAGCTACTGATTGTGCTGATGAAGTTACGACTTGGATTCTTAAATGAAGTACTTGGCGATATCTTTGGGGTATCCTCTTCCTCTGTATCCATTATTTTTAATACATGGATTAAGTTATTGTCTCAGGAGTTAAGACCACTAGTGTTTTATCCTGACAAATTCATCACCAGAGAGAAATTACCAAAACAACTGAGTCACTACACACATTTACGTTGCACCCTTGATTGCACTGAAGTATATATTGAAAGGCCACGGCATCAGGAACTCCAAGCTTTGACATGGAGTGATTATAAAAGGCACAATACCATTAAATTCCTAGTGGGAATCGCACCAAATGGTCACATCAGTTTTTTGTCTGATACTTGGGGTGGACGCGCTTCTGACCAACATATAGTTCGTCAGTCAGGGTTTTTAGAACTTGTCGAACCTGGAGATGTCATAATGGCTGATCGTGGGTTTACCATCAGAGAAGACCTTCTACTACGAGGTGCTACCCTTGAGATCCCACCACCTAGTTCAGGGATTGAACAAATGAGCCGCAGGAACGTTTTGAAAACGAAAGCTATAGCCAATGCACGGATACATGTTGAAAGGGCTATAGGGAGGATGAAAACGTTTTCAATAATTAAGAATGTCTTTCCAATAACCTTGGTTCCTTTGGCGGATGACATTATTTTAGTTTGTGCAGCCCTTTGTAATTTGCTTCCACCTCTTGTTTTCTGAATTGATCTGTGTGAGTTTGACTCCCACAAATGCCAATATGACCCAGGCTGTCAAAGGGGGCATAAAAACCCAACTTTGGTTTTCATTTAGATCTTTTGTAAGATGTAGTCTATTACTTCTTTACAAAGGCCCTATGCTTTACTTCATAAAGATTACTCCATTAATTTAGAGTAACACAAACAGCCACACCCGAAAAGATAACTTTACATCACAAGGTAGAAAAGAGAGAAAGGTATATATTTTTAAATGCCTGTAGGCATGTTTTTCCAAGGTAAAAGTGCCTCTGGTAATGTTTTCCTTTCTCCAACTTATGTTTGTTATTAATGCATGTATACCCAAGTATGTACAACAAGTCCATAAGCCAGTTCATGGCACATCATCCCATGAAATTTTATTGGGTTGTTTTGGTAGTTGCATCATGCATACAATTATTTTTATACAAAGGTTCTAAACATGTACACGGGTGGTCATTAAGATAAACGGTCATAGAGATAAACGGTCTTCATAGCTTTCCAATTTAAGTAGTGTAATTAAGAAAATCGCACAAACTAAATAACAACATTTACTTAAACAGTGTCTACTGTGACATTTGGTTTGTGTTACATTGTTGTTTAAACCCTTTAACAGATTTTGTGTCATAATTTCTGAAGACCGTTTATCTCTATGAATGTTTATCTTAATGACCACCCGTGTATAATCTGAAAGAGTAGTTGTTATAAGCAAGTACTGTAAATTTTCGAAATGACACCCAGGTTCAAATAAATGCCTGGTTCCAATTAACACCTGGTACCTAGCACACTGTTTACAATTTATAACACTATTTTTGTATTTCAAAAGAACGCCTGGTTCAATTTAACACCTGGTCTGATGCCATGTCAAAATAATTAATGTCTGGGCCACATTTGGAAAAAATATGGTAATTGCATTTTCCCGCCAGGAAGATTATGAAATATATTCTGTGGGTGTGTGCATGCATCCATATGCGTCCATTAGTGCTGGGAGATCGCTTGGATTTTCCGTGTCGATGTTCGTATCAGACATTTGTAACCAAACTTCGAACATTTCCGATTATGGAGTCGAAGTGTTAAAAAGACAGATAAAATATTAATATTATGTTATATGAAGCAAAATACACACAAATTACCACAAATATGACCAAAATATAATCTAAAAGCCATTCACAGACGTCTCCCTCACTAACAGACTATGCTTGATGTATCCTCACTTGTGATTGGCTGATTTTATTATTACCTTGACAACAGTTGGAAAACCCCAAGGTGTTTCTATTTACGTTATTTTTATTGCATTCACGGCTAGTTTTGTGATTTTAACTGATGGATATTTCAGATTTTTACAAAATATTATTAAGGTTAGCATTTTATTGTGACCAAAAAGCTGCAAAGAAATGGATTCAGCAAATATCGGTTTTACTTAAATTTTACCGATCATTGATTGGCAATGAGCCAGCGAGCGATAATACCGAAGTTTGCGAACATCGTCCCAGCACTAGCGTCCATTAGTGTGTCATGGAGATTTCTCTGAAACTACTGCAGTTACACAATTTTATGTTAGGTGACTCATCAGTATACTTACATCTTTTGATTGTGCTGTTTACATTTACGTCTGAAATACACTGTTATCCAAAGAGCAACACATTATGGGTTAGTTTACATGTAAAACTTTTGAATGAGAGGCAATCTGTTGTCATTAATTTTATTTTTTACTTTCAATACAATTAACTCATCCTTTTTTACATATCAACATTAAAGGTTTCCCGGGAGGAGGGTTGGTAAACCCTCTTAATCCTGTCATTAATCTTAATAATACATCTTAGCTTCTCTTGTTGGACCCTCTATTATCCAAATTTTTAATCAAACTCACTCCACAACTCCATTTAATGAAGTCATTTTTGCCCTCTGATTATCTAACTTAATAGTTACTCTCCATAGATTGTATGACAATAGAGGATTTACTAAAATATAACCACAATGCAAATTTGTATGACATGATAGGTTCTAGCAGACTGTTAATGATTACCCTGTTGAATATCTGTGATGCCAGAACAAAATTATATTGTTACTAGAATGTTATTCTGTCATTTAATTACATGAATGTTAACATATTAAATTTCAAAATTTTTCCATTTCAATAATAATCTAATGAAACACACATGAAGAGTCTTTCACCAAAGTTTTTCTTGAATAACATCAAATTAAAATTCATATTATTGTGAAATCTCTTTAAAGAGTATAATGGTACCCAGAGAATAACATATTAAACTCCTCAAGTATTTATGAAAAAAATCTGACATGGTGGACATATTGCTAAATTATAGCCATATATTGGCATAGTACTAAAAGGAGGATGTTAGGAGCTTTACTGTAAACATCATCATGAAATCTTACAATGATAAAGTAAATAAGGGTCCACAGTCATTTCCAATTATTGAGTACCTCTGTATATAGCTGAAACAGAGTAACTGGTGAATACATTCTGTACATCATCGGAAATACATCAATGCACTTTTTGTCAGTTTTCTCTTATCAATTTACAGGAAATAAGAGCAATATTGTCATTTGGGAATTTCAACTTACAAAAACAATTACATTGGCATCTCTGTTATCCAACCCTCTATTATCCAAACTTTCAATTATCCGAACACCAACCCATTCTCCCAGTTCCGTTCAAACCTGTTATTTTAGACTTTCTATTATCGGACCGAATTGTTACTCCATCAACAGGGTTAAATAACAGAGGATCTACTGTATCTATTTGTACACATAACAAGCTTACATCGCTACTCCCCCAACTGTAAATTGTACTGTTTCAACTTTCATTTAAAGTATTGATATTCCACATCTGCACACCTATCCTATTGATTGGATGGCAACAGGACTTACATTCTGATAACAGGTTGAAAATGATTAAAAGAATTCAGCATGTACAAGCACTCCCCACTTTCTTTAAAAATGCTTGGACTATTCTGGAATGGGGAATAGCATAGCCATTTGTACACTGGAATGTTTTGCTTGTCTCTTTCATATGGGGTGTACATAAATATGGATGTTGAGAGCATGCTAGCAGAGGCGTACACTTCTACCTCTGTGGCCCACACTCCATCAACCATCAGTTTACTGTTTTGTACATACAAGGGATCATTTGTAACTGTCCCAAAGAATGCAATATTGTCTGTAATGTATTTGCAGATGTGAAGCCGCAGAATTGTATGTTGATCTTCATCACCAGTAATGAAATAACTTAACGAACGAAAAAAGCAATTTCCATCACCATTTATGGCCACTGAATGGGTTGGTGCTTCGCTTATACAGATTTGAGAGGGTCTAATGACAGGAAGTACATTCAATATATTAAGGCCAAAGGCTTGAGCTTTTTCCTTCTGCCAATAAACACTCACAGGCTTGAAATCTATGTAGTTTTCTGCTTCCTCACTAATCAGTATGGTTTCCCTGGAATGAATATTGCACTCTTTACAGTACCAAACACTCTGACCTTCTTGTGTGGCTTCATATGATACACATTCCCAGTGATACCATGTCTTACAATTGTCACATTCCACACTATTAAAATGAGGATCAGAGATCTCCTCTGGATATTGACATTCACTGCCACACTCGCCACAGATATATAAGGGATGTACTTTTTTGGCCTTCCTTTTCCTACGGCTATGTTTGGATTTCTTTCTTCCTTCGTTACCAGTGACACTGCTGCTTCTGTCAGGCATACTTTCATGAGCTGCCATTGTTTCCTGTACAGATGTCGCGGGTGGCACACTTGCCGCTTTTATGTTTGACACATTGGATGATGTTGTGCAAGTAATTAGGTGGGGAGCAAGAATATTGTACATGAAGTAGTCCACACTTTGAACCATTTCTTTCCACTTCTTTTCATCAAATATGATTCTTTCTAGGTGGTATCCATGCCTTGAATATACAAAGAAATCACACCACTTTCTTTGGGTTACACCCATTTGCGCCATCATTTGACTGTAATAGGTATGGTTTCTGGAAAGCTTTACAGTACCATCTGTTTCCTTTTTCAAATATGGAAGCTTTCCTTCTTCAGGCTTGGTGCCCGCTACACTTAGTGGACATTTTACCTCAAGCAATCCATTTCCACAACAATCACAGTTCACTAAGCCATCTGGCGATGCCCCAATGTAAATTTTATCAGGTAGAACAAAGAGTCCAGATACTGTAACACTGAAGTTTCTATGTTGGTCACGCAAAAGTTTCTTATAGGCACTTCTTGCTTCTGGCTCAGTGTCCCTTCCATATTTTATTGCTGCAAGCCCTGATATATCATCATTTCCTTTAGTCATTTGGCTTTTCAGTTTATCCATGCTTTCACATTTTCCAGTCTTTGTTAATTTTGAAACCTTTGTACAAACACCATGGATATTAGAGGCACTAATGATACCCCATTTATATTGTTTCCATAGTGGGTTTGAACTCTGTCCCTTGGTGCTTTCTTCTAAGAATTGAACCTCGCATGTTGAATACTTTTTGTCAAGTAGGCTTTCAATGCTTGTTGCTTTTGCAGTCAGTGTTTGGAAACTTGGTGGAAGACACACTAGTACAGATCTCCACTTCTTTGTCCACAGGATAAATTTCTTCCAGAATATCTGGAAGTTCTTGATTTGGAGCTTTTAACTCTTTGTAAGCAAAGGCACAAGCTGTAGGGCAGCTACCATAAAAAGCTCCAATGAGGCCTTCTAGTGTAGGAGGTTGGTTTATGTGTCTTGCTGCTTTTGGTCTTGGTTGAAACAATCTTCTTGCAGATGTGTTGATTCTTTTACACTCTGCAAAGCAAAGCAATTGTTACAATAAGAAACTATTTCATAAGATAATTTACCAAGTGTATCATTTCATTTTAGGAACACATAACAGAAATAACATTAGAAATAATTAAATATTAAAAATTTTAGCCACCAGGATGTTTAGTAATCATGGTTAGCAAAAACACACATAACTGCCCAAACTGAAAAACATAAAATCACAAGTCACAATTACGATATCATATTTGATCTTGTGAACCTTAATGTTCACAACATATAGCCTGGAGAACATTTCCCTGATCAAAGTTACACCCATGGTTAAAGGAGTTCTAATAGCTACTAGCATGTACCTTGCTTGCTATGGTGTGGCTTTTTCCAGTTCATTTCTTTAGTTGGTAGTGGCTCAAGTGTAACCTTTTTGGATGGCTGTATCCAGGTACATGGCTTGGATGTACAGGATTTCTGGTTCCAACCTTGCCTCCAGGCATGTTCCACTTTGAAAAGTAGAGCGCCAACATGGTTGCATGTAGAGCCCAACCTGTTAAGCATACATAAAATATCTTTAGGTGATGTAAAAAAAGGCCACATCAACATTGTCCAAAATTTCAAATGTTTCCCATATGTAAAGACATAAGGGAAACAGTTAGGTTTGACAATGTTAAACAAAGTATCATTTCTGTATTGGTTTTCTAGTCCAATATTATATATCCTTGTTACAATAATTGTAACATTCTAAGATGTAAATGGTCATACTTCGTAAAGATTAGTGTTGGTATTGCTCCTAAATAAAGAAATGTACATCAGTCCAAACTAAATATGTTAATATTGATACTGAAGGGTAAAATAACAATTTGGAACATTGCTGTAACCCTGTTGTTTATCAATGAAATAAAGTAATACATTTGAAGTATTGATTTTTTCAATTCATTTTGCTTACTTTTATTAATTGCTAATTTAACTAGACCAAGGCCACAGATGCAAGATGTATCCACCGGAAAAGGCCAACTAACATAGTTTAGAAGATAAACAGCATTTTTCAATAATAAGCAAGTTGAAAGCACTTTTAAGTTTGGCTACCCTCATTTGACCTTGAAGCAGGGACCCAAGGTCAAATCTGACCGCATCAGAAGATTCGAGGCCCATGATTTCCTATAGGTTGGTTTCACATTGCAAACCTCTAGGACCAATAATAAGTGAGTTATAAGCACTTTTAAGTTTGGCTATCCTCGTTTGACCTTGAAGGAGGGGCCCAAGATCAAATCTGACCACACCAGAAGATTCACAGCCCATGATTTCTTACAGGTTGGTTTGAAATTCCAAACCTCTAGGACCAATAATAAGGGAGATATAAGCACTTTTCATGCCCATGGCGGCCATCTTGTTTTTCAAAATGAGCCCAAAAATATTTTCAGTCAAGATTTTGTAATGATGAACATATCCTGTGATCTCTACCTATAATTCCCTTTGTTCTACAGGGCCAACAAAACTCCTTGCTGAAAGTCAAAAAACACCTGTGGCGGCCATCTTGTTTTTCAAAATGAGGCCAAAAATATTCCCAGGCAAGATTTTATGATTATGAATATAACCTGAAAATTTGAGAAGTCCACCTATAATACCCTGGCCTATACAGAGGTAATGAGAAAATCTCTACCCACTGCAGCGGCGGCAGCGGCAGCGTACTCCTGCATAATCCATAGTATCCACTGGATGCTATCCGGTGGATACAATTAATGCTAGTTTATGAATGTTTATGGTTCAGGAAATCAGTGAAACTTTCTGTAGGAAATGTACAATGCCAAGATATTTTTGTATCAATCTATACTGAAGCAAAGAAACCACATGGATATCAATATATATATATACAATGTAATTCAATACCACCAGCAATAAAGATAAGTATATAAAACATTTTTACACACAGTTAAACCCAATTATGTTGCACCTCATGGAACCGGAAATTTAAATCAATTTAACCACATTTTCTATTTTAGGCTTTCAACAGTGTGTACTGAAGTGATGAATTTGATTTAACCTTTGGGATTTCATATCAATTCTGCTCATTGTATAGCTCATTTCAAGATGGTTGGTTTATAAGTGGAGGAAGCCAGAGCAGTTGTACTGGTCAGGCCCTCTGCTCTGCAAACTACCAACTACCATAAAAATACCATCAAAATTACCAACAAAAATTTTCCCTACACAAGCAACGGCCCTTCTTTTTGGGATATAACAGATGTACAGCTAATTGGGGGGTAATTAGGCAAAGTGGGAGACGCTATTATGGGTACTACAATTAAAGATTCTGCATACATTGAACATAATTTTAAGTAAACAGTGATGACTTAATCCAATTTTTATTATCAATGTAAAACTTTTCTAAAACAAATAACTTTCTCCGTCTATAACAAACAAATCAAGTAAACAAAGCAAATATCCATATCATTAAGTAATGAGGAGAGGCAAGCTAATTTCATAACAACATGAAACAAAACATGTACTAACACCTTATCAACACATGTCTACCCGGCAAAGCATGTACAGTATGCACTTTCCACATGACCAGATGCCTTTTCCACCAAGACCCACAGTTTGTGTGCCACATTATTGATATTTTGTGATGGTGTGGACTCAGATCTAAGGAAACAGTAAGCTGACTCACATGAAATAGGGTGAAAGTAAACCTCTTTCAACCATGATGATTCAAAATAGCTGTATGCCTTGCCTTCTTTATAGTCAGAAAGCATACGCTTTGCTAAACTACACTGCTCTGCTGGAAGGTTCAAGAGGAATTCTTCAAAATAAAAACAAGTGTATAGCATCTGGATCAATATTTGTGCAAGTTTATGACAAAATCAGATGTGTTTTATAAATAATATTTGTAAACTGATATATTTTTACTTTTAGGTACTGTAAGAATTCTATCGCATATAATACAAGACATTGATATATAACATATGAATAATTACATGCAAACATTACGTATCAAAACTTTGGCATATATTTAAAAAAACATCTAAATGTTTCCTTATGTTTTCCTGCTGAAAGAAATCCATCACATATTAACAATAAAAGGTGTAGATTTGACTAAAACTAGCAGCTGTCATTTTTTTTTTTTTTTTTGGGGGGGGGGGTGTGTAAAAAATGACAGAATAAAAAGGGATTAATGTAAAAAAGATACACTAGTAACATCATAACGTTATGGTGAAATGAAATACAGGAAAATTGCCAAACACAAATAAGCAGTAGTCTGATAATAACCTTGTATTTCTATTAGCATGGTAGGTGGCCAGTGCTCTATCCCCTTTTCTTCTCCAAGCCATCCGGATGATAAATCATACAAGGGATCTGGTAGCAAGCCATTTTTTGTCATCAGTAAAGACTTGTAATCACCAGCCCTCTCAGTTTTTTCTTCCTTGGCAGTCAGCTTTAATGGTATATCGAACTGTTGTGCAGCAAAACAAAGGGCAACCAGCTCTGCTTTTCTTTTAGATGCTTTAAGACCTCTTGAGGTGAGATATTTCTTTAAAGCATCTACATTCCATCGGGAGAAATCTTCCAATGACAGGTTTGTCTTTGATGCTGACATTTCAGAGCAACCTGTATATAGCACAAAACAATTGCAAATTAGGGGCTGGGGTTAAAAAGGGGTGTTTTAAACTCATGTTAGATCTTCAGTAAAAGATATTTACCAATACAATAAAAAAAATATATATATATATATATTCTTATGTTATGATTGCAGCAACAAAGTAAGAGACTGAGTGCTCTGTCATGAGCTATGATTTTTGTTCCACTTCAGTGGGAACCAAACACAGGCTTCCTAGTCTGAAGGGACTGATCCTTAATTTTTTATTACAAGAATATGAAAAGAAATTCTGATATGATTTCACAAAAATTGCCTTTCAGCAATATGTCTCTCATATAATTGGCATTTTGAATTATTGTACTGGTATTTAAAGCCACTGAGCTGAGGACCTCATTTTAAAAATTAAAATACTCAGTTTTTTTGGTATATGAAAATCACAAGATATTAAAGGGCAGTACTAAATTATTAATTGGTGTGATTGTAGTTTTATAAATTGTATATCTCATGTTTAAAGAAATACCATTTAAACATACACTGGTGAACAAAAAAGGTTTACAAAGTTATTCACAAAATATGTACGTAATCCCCAGTTTGTTTGAGGATGAGACCAAACTTAGTCAGACACAAAATAGCCAAATCCCCTCTGATATTGGGACAGTTTGACAATGACACAAGTACTTAAATTGCTGCTTTCAATATCAAGGTATAATTATATGCTTGAAAGATCAGTATATTGTCATCAAACCGGATATTTACAGTTTTCACCGTGGTAACCACATTCTGGAACATTTGGGAACAGTCTATGGACTCTACTAAAACTAAGGAGTCAGATAGCCTAGACATTTTCAAAGATCAGTATAAAGACATTATATTGTCATCAACAATTGCAATTACAGCAAACGTGGCATAACAAACCAATACCACCGATGCCTTCATCACCCAGTACTGAAAGTCACTGAAGAACTTCACTTGGGTGACAAATTCATTGGCTGAGCTGTAAACATGTAGAGATCTACCACTGGGCGAAAATAAGAGCTATAACATGAAAACTTCTGCAGATCACTCACATTCAATATGTATTGTCAGCAAAACTAATCAATATAATATGTTCCAATATTTCTACTGATAATTCTTATGATAAACATGCATTAATCAACTGTAGAAAGGTTTCATACATTTCTGCTTTTACTGCCATAGATCCTTTTGTTTATCCCGAAACGGAAGATGATGTTCTTTTGTTCACGCATGCGTACTTGAAATGCTGATTAGGCTTATTAAATATGTGTTATGCAAGGAAATATATGTTTCCTTGCATAACACATATTAAATTGAATTTCTATTAAAAACATACAGATGGATCTACGAAATAGTGTTTTACGTACCATCAGGAACAAATATTTTAAAATAGTATTTTAAGCTTTCTAAGGTGGGCGAAAATAGGGGGTTCTAACAGCATTAAAAATTCATGAACAGGTGCCAGTTATTCGTTTAATATCTTAAAAACTCTGTAAGCTACAGATATATTATGTACATCATTAGAAAGGTATTTTACAGAGCTTCTGATATAAGTTCAACGACTGATTTTTGTGTAATATTTTTATGTCCGATTTCAACATATATAAATTGCTTTAACATAAGATGGAAACATACATCCACTACTGTAAATTGATTATGCCTTTGCAGGTATGCATGAAAAGAAATTTTTTTATATATTTTGAGATGCAGAACTATTTTTTTGGGGAAATTGTTTATCTACTGTATTCTTATAAAAAAATTAAGTGTTACCTCAGACTGAGAGGCCTGGGTTTGATTCCCAGTGATGTGTAAATCAAGACATCATAGCTTAGTGATAGAGCACTCAGTCTGGGTATATGCAAATGGAAGCAAAATAAATAAGTTAAATCTACACTGACTTTAGACCTTGCCATATTATCAGCTGTATTTTCTTACCTTTTTACATCATGATTATGTAGCGTGTTCCAATGTAACTTCGACGCAATAACGCATAATGTTATTACATGTTTGGATCACATTTTCGTGGGTTTTCTTTGAAAACTTGTAAAAAACATTACATTAAAAATATGCATTATCGTCCAAAATATATCTGTAATCAATTTAAAACCCCTTGGAAGCATTCCAAAAACGACGATATGCATATTATGTCGAAGTTACATATGTGTCGAAGTTACATCAGATGACGATACATAACCAAAATACAAGACAATACATGAAGCTGTACAATGTATTCAAGTGTAAATGTCAATAGAAATAGCACAGTTAAGTAAAACTACACATATATATGTAGCCCAGAAAAGATTTTAAAGGTCAAGGTCACTGCAGCATGGTGAAAGGTCAAATCAAAGTCTTACCAAGATGTTGTACAAGATACTGCATGGTGGTTCTCTGGTGGCGTGACAATAGCCAAGGTTGCTTATGAAGTTGCTTATAATGCTTTAATGATTTTGAAAAAACTGCAGTCCGTGGTCCAGCAGTAGACCAGTTGTGGCCCAGTATATCCTGACAGCCCTTAAGGGCTGTGTGGTAAAAACATTTTGTTTGCACATCGTTGTATTTTTTTTAAAAACAAGAGCTCTCGGAGAGCGCAGACCTCCACCAAGTGCGGATCCAGATGATCCAGACAGTGATCCAGATCACTCCCAAAATCTAAACACTTGTTCCTTGTCCCATTTAGGAAATGCCAGTGGCGGCCATCTTGTTTTTCAGAATGAGGCTAATTTCCTAATTCCCAGGGAAAGCTTACCCCCTAATGAAGATATCCTGCAAATTTGGTGAACCTAGCTGCTGTAGTTTTACTCTGAGAGCGTTAACGCCAAAAATCTCTCTACGCGCGGCGGCGGCGTAGCGAACTCTAAACCAAAGTATCCACCAGATGATTCCGGTGGATACAATAATAAAAAAACCATGACTTGATTCCTTATTTCTTATGGGACTGAACTCAATCCTCTTCCTATTCTCAGATCAGGTCTGGGAAAAATGGGGGATAATGGCAGTATACTTCCGGGTAACCAGTTAGTGGTAACTGATCATGACCTTACAGGGTTCTATGACCCTAGGTCAAACCGGGCCTTCATAGTTTGGTTTGTTTATGAATTCACTGGAGTTCCTAGTATCTTACCCGCCTACCAAGCGGTAGTTATTCAGCATTTGTCCATTGGATAGGATGTATTAACGCAATAAAATTGCAAATTTAATAAGTAAATTAAATTTTTATAAGTTGATACCCTATCCAATGGGCCGGCAAGGCCCACCCATCCAGCCCCGTTATCAGCCTATTAGGGGTCTTCATAGGACTAGACAACAAAAAAGATGCTATGATGTCACAGGAAGTACAACGTGACACCTAGTGAATGCACACTCCGTGATCTGTCCTGCCAGTAGTATATAGATGTCTTTTTTGGTGTTTGGTGGGATTGGTCGCACACCCAACCAACATCCCTACCATATAATCTAGCGGCAGCGATCAATCAGTCACACCCCCCAACCAACATCCCTACCACACAATCCAGCAGCAGCGATCAATCAAACCAACCTGAAAACAAATAAGCACTCCCCACAGTCTGCTCAATAACTCCTGGAAACCCTCATAATAGTCCAGGCAACAAGCTAAATACACACAAAATGGAATATGACTAGCTGGGGTCAAAAAGGGGTATTTTAAACTCATGTTAGGTCCTCAGTAAGATATGTACCAATACAAAAAAAGCAAATTTTCTTTAAAAATATTTACAATTTTTATGTTATAGGATTGCAGCAACAAAATAACAGACTGAGTGCTCTGTCACTGAGCTATGATGTCTCATTCCACATCACTGGGAATCAAACCCAGGTCTCCCAGTCTGAGGGGCACTTAATATTTTGATACAAGAATGAAAACAAAAAAAAAAATTCTGATATGACTTTAAAAAATATTTTACCTTTGAGCAATATGTCTCAATAATGGACAATTTTTTTACTGATTGTACTGGTACTTAAAGCATCCGATTTTTATAATTTAAATACTCATTGACAGTATACTGCTTCCCTGCATAAGTTGGCCGCGGGTCGTAAGTTGGCCGCCATCATCATATTTTGAAATTTCTATAAATCTAAAGGCCTGTATCATTCTTGAATGGTCTATTATAATAAGATTTATTATAACTACCACTTTTAAAACCTGTGCAACCACACATTTGTCTGTTTGATACATTTAAATGAGTAGCGGCCAACTTACGACCCACGGCCAACTTATGCAGGGAAGCAGTAACAAAATTATATATTAAATATTATTATTAAATAAATATTTAAATATTAAGGTAGCCATAGCAAGGGTATTTTGGTATTCTTCAACATCAGTGATAAGTTAGGCTTTTAAAAATGGCATATAGAGCAACATACATTAATATTTACAATTTAAGGTAACCATAAGTAAGTTTAGGTTTATTTCCCATATAATCAATGTATAATCATACATAGTTGTGAAACCATAAAATTGAAGTATCCCCCCAAAATTGTCATCCCTATAGTTTAAAACAAAGCACAATGAAGTAAAAACAATTCCAAATTAGTTATTCAGGGGTGACCATAATCTGGCGATGGCGATCAGTTGTTCCAACGTAAAACATGTAAGCACTCTTCTGCCTCTCGGCATAAGTTGGCCGCGGTCATAAGTTGGCCACCCATTTCCCCCCCTCACATCGTATTACATCGGCTATAAATGTTAACGATAGCAGTACTATAATATTGTTCAGATAAGCTTGGAAGGCAGTACTATTATTGTACATATTAATATTATGAAAGAAATATAACCACAGAAGTCCACAAATGTCCTTACAATGGCTTCCTGCAAGTTTGTAAACATCCGTTTGACAAGTGTTTTTTCAACTCTTACTTCAATCTTTGCAGAAATGTCCTCCACTGACAAATCTAGAGGTAACATAAACCAGTTCACAATATGCACTATTTACTCATGCACCTTATGCATTAATTCCATTGTTAAAATGTTGCCAGAATGTTTATAATTTCACATATTTACAGAAACAATTATCCAAGTGAGTTTCTCACAATGCACATGGGCACCCAAAGAAACATTTTAGTCCTGAAATTACCAGTAGCAGCAGAAAATTAAGGTAACGCAAAACAATTGTGACAATGCATGCAGGATTGCTAAGGCTGTATGTGAATCACTAACAGTTTTGCACTTTTATGTAGACATTAATAATTCATGTATGTAGGGATGAATATTATATTACTTAGCAGTAATTAAAAATATTACAGGGATGCAATATTGACTTCATATTTCTTTCTCATTATGTGTAAACCCCCACCCTCACATAGTGTTATATTAGCTGTAAATGTCAATGATAGCAGTACTATAATATTGATCAAGTAAGCTGGCAAGGCAGCACTTTTCTGGTATTTGTACATGTAAATAATGGAAAAAGTACTTAGAAGTATCAAAATATCCTCACAATGTCTTCCTGCAAGTTGACAGCACTGTTATTTTGGTCAGATGTTCAACTTTGCAGAAATGTCCTCCACAAGTAAAGTAAGAGTACGAATAACCAGTGCATTATATTCACTAAATAATTCTGCACATTATGAAGTAAATCTATTGCTTATATATCGTACGAATGTCTGCATTTTAAAATATTTTGTACAACAATTGCCCAACTGAGTTTCTTCAAATGCACATGGGCACCCAAACAAATATTATAGTCCATAAATTACCAGTGGATGAAAGACATTAAGGTAACAGTAAACAAATGTATTCCTGCATGCTGGAATGATACAGTTGTACCACAACCTTAAATTGATGTTTAATTTTCAGTACTTCTTTTAAAATGAGGCATTTCATGCTGGAAATAACCTCATTCATCAATAATTAACATATAATCTGATGGCCTGCAATATTTACTCAATAATTTTTTAGCATTAAATGTGCAAAGTGGCAAGGTCATTTAGCTAAGTACAAGGGGATCATTAATTCAGTTATGGATTATAATATATATTGTGCAGGAACATACAGTAAATACAGGAAGGAAGACTTGATTGAGGCAGTGATACAAGTCAGGCAGAAGAAGTTAACTGGCAGTGAGGCATCCATAAAGTTTCACATTCCCAGAAAGACTATAATGAACCACGTTGAAGGAAAAATTCTGGACTTTAACCCAACAGGCAGAGCCAGAGCCCTTACAGAGGAGGAGGAATTGGCTGTTGTAGGATATTTGAAATATATGGCACGCAGCAACTTCCCTTTAAGAAGGTCAGAAGTGAAAGGCCTAATTGTGGTGAGACATATTAAGATACTAGTACTACAGTATTATTATTGCATACTGAGTTGATAAAGAAAATATACCATCACTAGTGTTGTTACTACAATTACAAATATGTCTCAATTACCGTTGTGCAGCACATTAATAGTCAACATATAATTTTTATTTACTTATTTACAAATACCAAAAAGTGTGTCACAATTTCTTAAACATCAATGGCAGTATAGAGGTAAGGTATTGTTAATTGTTTTAGGACATGCTAAAAAGGAAAGAAGAGGATGTGGGGCATTTGAAGTTTGACAAAAAGGCAGGTCCGTCAAACAAGTGGTTTAAGGGATTTCAAAAAAGATACCCTGACTTGTCCTGGTCTGTGCCACAAACTATCGACAAACATAGGGCAGACGCTGCTGATGAGAGGAAAATTGATCATTTCTTTAATCTGCTAGGTAAGCATGCATAATTATAATGCATTAGGATCATTGCCCTTCAGATGCTATATATAAATGGCATTTAGTGTAGAACATGTTAACATTTATGACACATCCTTTAAACTGAAAATGTATTTGTAACAGCATTGGATTTTCAGTGTGTTTCAGGTGACGGACATCTCAGGAATATCACAAAATGCACCTCCACCTGCATGTATCAAGGCATCTGGGTTGACCTGAGAACTGTAAGAAGAGATCGATGTTGCATATACACAACACCTAACCATCCCACAGTTGACCATCTGCACTAACTCCCTACTTAGTATATACTTCTCCTATGGTTAGCCTTATTGGTTTTGGTCTTCTGTAAATCAAACATGAATGGTGTTTTACATCCCCCAAAAGTGACAGGCTCATATGGGACAGTTTATCTGCATGGGCAACTATAACAGTTAAAGCAATATGCCAATAACATATCCCAAGGTCATAACAAATTAGTCAAGACACAACACCACTATCCTCCTGTTGGATAGAAAGATACACCTAATTTGTGTCATACTTGAAAAGGAATGCAGATCACAGTCACTATATACAATTAATTTATGCACCTTTGTGGCATTTCAGCCTTATGGAATTGATCTTGAAATGTTATTAAATGTTCACAATGTTAATTAGGTAATACTTCATGCTCTGTGCATTGTCATTAAAATCTGTATAATAGAAAATGAGCCACTATCACAGAAGTAAATATAATAATGAATAAGTCAATGGCAATGGAAAAAATTGCATATATATTGAATGTGTACCTGACATACATAACCAATATATTTCAAGATGATCATCAAGATTTCCTACAGATGCATGCCAAATCAGTTTAATGATGATTTCTATCCACAAGCCTAAACATATTTAAGACATCACAACAATTCCTTGATTACTGCACATAAACCTATGAAATTACACTAATTAATATGCAGTTGGTCTTTACTAGTGATGCATGTTGCATGTTCCTCATAATCACTTTTTGGCCATAACAAACCTTCAGTTCAACTTCAGACACACGCACATTAAGACAGCACAATGAAAACACCTGTAATAAAAATATTTCGGTGCAACTGTCACATCAACTGCATTACAAGTATATGTTAATAACTTGGCTGAAAATAAAAAAAGACCGAGACATCATCCATTTCATGTGAAATAAAGAATAATGAAATTAAAGTTACAGTTACCAAATATCAAAGTCTTAATAATTAAGAAAATAATTACTGATGAAACCAAACATGATGTCATGAAAAACAAAATTACTTAAGACATACAATTACCTCTTCTGACACTTGTAGAGGAGGTGACGAAGAAGTATAATTTGATGGACAAGCCCCATCAAGTGTGGAATTGTGATGAAAGTGGGGTGTCTAGTCATGTAGCCACCAGAGAAAAGGCTTATGGAATTAAAGGGGAGACAAAGTATCAACAGAAGGTAATTGTGATGAATGTTAATTTGAGGAACTCATATGACATACGTAGGAGATGAACTACCTTCATTATTACATGTTGCAAAAACACATTTCATTTACCTTACTACTAGGCTGAAGCATTGCTTTGCCTCAACATAAAATGGACCAAATGTATACAAACATGTTGATACCAGCATTTCTACATAGTATATTACCTGATCCATGTTTACTGCAATAATTGCAGGAATCTACAGAACCTAGGTCAAATTACAGTGACACAGTGATGTTTACGTAATAGGGAAACAAGTGTAACAACCATTATGGTTGAATAATTCTGTAAATCCAGAAATGTTTAAAGTAAAAAGTTACTACTGCTTCTTGAAAAAAGCGTGACACTTTATCACAGCATCACACAATAACTTAATTGGTTGTGTTTCATATTATAAGGTCTGCAACATTGATCATATTACTGTCATGATGTCAGTCTCAGCTGCAGGAACAATAATGCCCACCTTTATAATCTATGAAAAGTGTTTGCCATCCCTTGCTGTCAACGACAATCTACCAAATGGTTGGCTCCATGGCGTTTCACCGAATGGTGGGTTTGCAAGTAAATAATTAACCCAAAAAAAAACAGACATCAAGAGCTCCATTAAGAAATGTCTTAATTGTGACTGTGCAATTTAAGCATGCATCCCCTTTGAGAACAGGATTCTTTAATTGTTAAGGGCATATGTATCCGGATGTAGTAGTTGCACATGTAATGTGGCTATGTATACTTTAAGTAAAATGTGATATCGCACACTTTTGTACTGTAAACATATTGACCACAAACCCTATCATCAAGTTAACTGTTACTAGGACTACAATTACTGAAGCTGCAATCCTTATATCCTAGATGCAATTAGTAAAATACTCCTTATAAAAAATTGCAACATATTCACATAATGCTCCTCACACTTGGTGTCGAAACATTTTAAAACTGTTTTGTTATTTTGCTTATTGATGTCACTGCTTTGTGGCTTTAAAGTCTTTAATAACTGTTATCACAGGTTATATGGACAGGCATCTTTTCCGGGAATGGTTTCAAAGAATATTCCTGCAAAACTGTGGTTCAGAGCGTCCGGTATTATTGCTGCTGGACAATCATGATTCGCACATATCTTACGATGTGCTGGATATGGCCATGAAGAACCAGGTTAATTGCTGTTACATACTTACTAATTGTCATCACTCCTGATGGAGCCTAAGGTGTAATACTCATGAATACACTTTTCCATATCTCCTGCTGCCCATGCTGCAGTTCCTCAGCTCTCCCATTACATTTTGGTAAATTCTCTTTTATCCATTACGCTAGAGTTCTTTTGTGGGGGAACTGTCGTTTTTCCTTTCATTTTCATTTATTTTATGAATTATCAAAAGCAAAGATTGGTGTTAATAAATACATTCATTATTCATGTAATTATGAAATGAAGTCTAATGCTGCAAGTAATCTGTCATAATAACATATGTATTTGTGAAACCCTACAACTAAATGTGCTTGGAATAATATTATTTGAGGTGATAAATTCATGAAATCATAGAATTTTATACATCCACATAAACAGATAACAACAATGTTATGTAATCCTACAGATTATCATGCTGGCCTTCCCAGCACATACCACACATCTGTTGCAGCCACTTGATGTGGGTATATTTATGCACATCAAAAAAAGATTTAATCAAGTGTGCATGAATACTGGGAAAGTGGATTCTAGATCCAGAGTGACCAAACACTACTTCCCCCAAACTTGGCAAACTTCAGTAAAAGGAGCAACCAAAAGTGTCATACAGAGTTCCTTCCAAAGGACTGGGATATACCCGTTTGATCCCACCGCTGTTGATGACAGCAAGATTAAAAAATACCAGTTAGTATCAATATTTTTAAGTTTGGAAAGTAAATCCCTTATAATGTGTAACATGTTTATTCACTTTGGCAATATAAAGATTCATAATTTAAGATCAATATTCAAAATATGTAAGTGAAACTTCTTACATATTATCCTGCATATAGCATAGGTGATTTTGTTCCTTACAATTCATTTATTGCTTGCTTCATGTCACGTTCAACAACCAGGTTCTTTTTACGTCAGGTAGTTTACAGGTGGAGGAAACCAGTGCATGCTGAACTGTAAATCACCGGACAACGGTAAGTAACTACCAACTTCCCAAAATGAAGCAACCGGCTGGAGATTCGAACCGGCGGCCTCAAAGGTTGGAAACAAGAACTCTAATCTCTACACCACAGAGCCCCCTTTGTTCTTTACATATACTTAAAAATATGTCTATTCTTTGTGTAGGGATACCCTCAAGAAATGGTTGAGTAAATCTCCATGTTCACTTGTCAAGTTAATGCTATAACTCTTAGCAATTACCCTTTGATGGAATAGACATTGATCCTTGTCATTAGGCATAAACATACAATGTTTTACTTTATTAACTAACACATAAATGTTTACTGAAGTCATGCAACTACCTCCTTTAATATATGTTTAATATACTGTTAAAGCATAAACTGAACCTAAGTTCATGAAATCAACAAGGATGGTATTGTTAAACCTGAAACCAATTATGTTTCATTCCTTTATAGCACTGTGTCCTCCACCTCAAATGCTACTGTGGTTGGAATTTCTGCAACCACTTCCCTGCAAACCCAGTCTACAGACAACCTAACCACAATTGACAGTGATAGCAATGTGGATGATGTGGAAGTTCCATGTCATGTGTGTGGCATGATACCTGCACCTGTGATTCCTGAAGCAAAGCAATTACTAAAGCCAATGCAGGCTGCTTTCCAAATTTCCCCTGCATGTGTGGAAAACAAAGCTAAGGTTTTTCATCCCTTTTGCACATTCACCATCTTTTACATCATAATATGAAGTTGGTGTGCATAATGCAAAAAATATTGTCAATGATGAAGCACATTAATATATATGGAGTTTAGACCTTCAATTACCTTGAGATACTTGTAATGTTTTCTCCATGTGAGAGCTCTGTGTTCCCGACACACTCCAACACTTCAATCAGACCTAAACTTGAACAGGCTATTAAGTTAAGTAAATTCCCTACATCCCTACATGCATGAAGTGTATATTGTTTCCTTTATTCCCTTATCTGCATAACACAATCTTTGCAACATCTGCTTCATTGAAATGGAAAATGATGAGAAATTTTAAGGATAAGTATTTGTTTTAGACTTATTCAAGAAGAAGGGCAGTGCCTAATGGACGAGTGCTTACATCGGAGGAATTTGTGGAACAAGTAAAGGAGAAAGAAGACAGGATTCAGAGGGAAGCCCACAAAAAGGAAGAGAGGAAAAGGAAGAAGGAGGAGGCAGCAGTGGAAGGGAAGAAAAGTTGTGGAAAGATTAGGAAGGGCAAGGTATGTATATAAATCACCGGAAAATAGTAATGATAACAGTTATGCTGTTACTGCACACATGCAGTGAAATGAACACTTTTCTTTGCACTGAACTTTAGACATCAATGAGTATTTGTTACGCAATAAGGAATTACTTCTAAAACTGAGCATTAAATAATTTTCTTTCAGAAATACTCAGATGCTACTTAACTTATACTTGCTTGCAAAATATAATTCATTGTGACGTTCTTATAGAAAGCCAAAGTCATGGAATCGGCAGCAACTGAAGAGTGCTCTTTACAGCAAGATGGAAATGAAGATATGTTCGATGTAAGCCAAAAATTGATTGCTATTAGGAGAAAGTTAACTTCTGGGTTTTATGTTGTGTTGACCATCCATGTTCTTTTTGGTAAAAGGTTATCAAAAGTTCTTCAACTTTTCTGTTTGTGGGAGTCACAACCTTATTGGGTTGTAGTGTAACATTGGAAATCTGCATAACCATTATGGGACTGTTGATCTTAGTTAATAGTTGGATTACCGCTGCTAACACATGATTAATGGTACCAAATCCATGAAGTTAATGCACATTCACTAAAAATGTCTATGTTACAAGTAACTAGTTTTACTGTTAAATATGTTTGAAAGCTCACTACAAATGCATTATTATGTCATTTTCAGGAAAGCATTTGCCATATATGTCTGAAGGAGGTTCCTCCAACCAAAAAAGGAAGGGGCAAAGGGATAAGCAATTCCATCCACTGGCTGTCGTGTGATCTGTGCCTCAGATGGTACCATTGCAGTTGCTGTGGCATTAAGCACACAAAAATTCCTGACAAATATACATGTAATAAATGCAAATAAATTGCGTAAAGTAGTTCGTATTTTGTATTTAACCTGTTTAAACCTTGTATAGGTACATGAGGAATCTGTGTAAAAATGGCTTTACTTTTCATATACTGAACTATTACAATAATTCAGAGTCATGTCAATCCACAAGGTTAATGACACAGGTGCCAAAGGAAAAAAATTGAAAAATTGTAAGTTTGGGGGTTTCACAAGCAGTTCCACAGGCAGGGTCATATTGTGGCAGGTCTTCAGCATTGTCAGTTGTGGCAGTCAAGCCTACACACAGTTCACCATCTCTGTTTACATACGAAACCCGATAACCACTAAGTCAGTAATTCGATTGTTTGGCTGTGACAACTGTGTCACGTAATGTCATGGCTTTTTCCTGTAATATTAAATGCCAGAACAGTCTAAATAACCATACTTGTTGCAATATAATCTGTTTTTTAAATTTTCTGTTTGGCTTTCCCTATTGACTATTCCTGCTGATATGCTGCTGTACAAGGACACCTCCTAACTTTGGATTTTCTTTGGTCCTAATAATTTCCCTTCACTGATATATGGACTAAGGATGACCTATGATGAACAACAAAAACCAGAGATATTATTATTCTGACTACAATAAATTGATTACACTATGGATTGTAATTGATTCCATAAAAGGTGATGCATTACATATTTTTAACTACATATTTGTCTGTCTGCAGTTTACAAATGACTTATGGCCAAGTTGTGCCTTGTTTATCATGTTGAAAAGACGTGAATAATAAAGCTATTATTTTGTAATAACATATTTTAAAGATATTAAATCGAAATCATAAAGGCCATTCAGTATCTGGTTAACCTGTGGCAACTGCCTCGCATGGTACAATTACTGTATCTCCAGCATTAAATTTAATACCATTCAAATCAAGATATTTATAATGTTAACTGTAACTTACTTAGTCTGCAGCTTTCATATGCCCCCACAAACAACTCTCCACATTAGGATTTAGTGGGACCCTAATAATTCTCCTTTAGTAATTTCTCAGCTTAGAATAATCTCCAAAGAAATAATAAAAAGTGAGAGAAAACAATTTGTCATCCAATACATGTATTAGATGAAGCATTTACATTGAACTCATATATTAGGTGCTGCTTTTCATATTTTTAACCGCATATTTGTCTGTCTGGAGTATGCAAATGAGGTGTGGCCAACTTATGCCTTGTTTATCATGTAGAAACTCAATTATCGTCCAGTGAAACCAATGTACGGTAAACATATTTAGTACTGTCAGCCGAGCAATTCTTCGTTTTTTTGTGTGTAAAAGATTATTTTACTGATTGGTACTGCCTTGCGAGTGCAAATCTCCGCCATATCGACGAAAACGCGAATTTCGTCCGCGATCGCGGCCAACTTATGCCGAGAGGCAGTTGACAGGCAGTTTTTGTATATGCAATGGGCGAAAATAGGTGATTTAACGTAAATACAACCTTAATATCAAGAGTTACACTATAAAACCATATAGTTACCTCAAATATATGCAGAAGAAACTTTTAAAGATTAATTTGCTAACACATATAATATAAACATTTATATATAAGAAAATTCAAAAACGTGGATAACAACCTTCCTGACAGGTTTGTTTTCACCGAGTTGATTTTACGACATCGCGACCGGAAGTGAGGCTGTGTTCAAGATTCTAACATGACAGGGCTGTGTCCGCGATTCTGATTGGTTGAGAGCTATGGTAAAACCTCGATATACACCGGGGATCCGCGAATCGGCCGGGCAACGAGTTTCGGCCGTTTGCACAAGTTGTCACATGACCGTGATGTCACGCTTCGTAAGCCCCGCCCACTTCATGAATATTCATGAGCAAGTATCTTACGGGAATACACCAGTTTACAGTTCCGTTCCGACATTTTGAATATTTAATTAGGGAGAGTAAACAAAAAAACGTCTGACAGCAGAACGAGGAAGTAGCGAAAATCAATTTCAGTGGATACTGTACATTAACACATATATATTATTAAAATTATTACTGGAAATGGAGGAATAAATTATATAAATTCGTTCTGTTTACACTGTAGAATTTATGAAAATTATATGCTGCAGTTTTAATACAAAACTCCTATTTTCGCCCACTGCCAGTTGTCAAATTGGTACTATTAACAAGTGCCAATATTTCTTTGATATTTCTGAAACCTAGAAATGTGTTACATACATCAATAGAGAGGTATGTTTACAGAGCTTCTGCTCGTTTTTTGCTGCATCAAAATCAAAAGAAATGGATGAGAAAACGCAGTTTAAAAAATAAGTTCAAACCCAAGACCCAGAGGCCATATAAAGGTCAATTTCGCCAGAATTCCCTATTATCTGCTTATCTATTAGAATTTATACTCTTATAAAGTCTTGTGGCAGGTAATTTAGGAAATCATATGCAGATATGAATATTCATAAGCAACATTTTTTGTTGACTATATTTAATCCATGTACATTTAATCCCACTTGAGGTCAGGCCATAGCAACCTTGACCTTTCAAATATTGTCTCTGTGTTACCAGAACTTGCAGTTTGTGCGCATTTGTTACATAGCTTGGAGAAATTAAGAACAGTTTTTGAAATATAAAAGTCAGTAGAAATTTTTATCCTTATTAAAAAAAAATTACCGGTAAGTGTAACCTCAGACTGAGAGGCCTGGGTTTGATTCCCAGTGATGTGTAAATCAAGACATCATAGCTCAGTGATAGAGCACTCAGTCTCGGTGTTTGCAATTGCAAGCAAATTAAGTATTAGTTAAATCTAGAATGTGAACCACCACTTAACAAAGAAAAAACTCGAAATTTTTTTTAATGTTTTCATGCATATTAATATTTTAAGAGGTGATTAGATGTTTTGTTAAAAAATCGAAAATACTTGCTAAAAAGCATGCAATACTATGGCCCAGAGAACGCATGTTTCCCTGAATTCTGATATTGGGCGGGCAAATGTATTATTTATTTTTTTTTTTTTTTTTTTTGGACCACATTATTTACTACTTCATTTTTTTGACTAAGTTTTTCTGTTTAATAAATTCTTTGGAATAAGGGCCAAAATTCATTGAAGTACTTGACTGGAGGGATTTTACTTAAAAAATTTTGTGAATTACTTTGCGTTTGTACTGTCGAACTTGTATTTTTTTGGTTCTGTGTGTTTGAGTGTATTTTTTTGCTGGTTCTGTGTGTTTGAGTGTATTTTTTTGCTGGGGACTGTGTTATGTATTTTGATTAGTATGGGTAGATACATCCCAGATAACATTCTACCGGTGGCTCACTGGCGTACGGTCAGCAGATTTTGCCACCATTGGGCCACCTTTGGCTCGCCGGTGGCTTTTGGTTGTATAATTAGCAGTTTGCCACCATTGGGCCAACGGTGGCTTTCCAACTAATCTTCATGTCTGTAGAATTTGCCACCAGTGGGCCATCAGTGGTTTTGGTTCAAGATGGCAGTAGGCAATAATAAAGGATTTTGGGAAACTTAGTAAAAATGTATTCATAAGTGTGTGTCTAATGCATTATTTATCAATTTTAGACATACAAACAATATTTTTATTATAAATTGACAATACAAAAGTTGTCACCTATTAGTTAGGGAGTGCAGTTGTACAATATCTTGGTAGGACTTTGATTTGACCTTTCACCATGCTGCAGTGGCCTTGACCTTTAAAATCTTTTATGTAGTTTTACTTAACTGTGCTATTTCTATTGACACTTACACTTGAATACATTATACAGCTTCATGTATTGTCTTGTATTTATGTTATGTACATAATCATGATGTAAAAATGTAAGAAAATACAGCTGTATAATGAATATGGCAAGGTCTAAAGTCAGTGTAGATTTAACTTAATATTTACACCCAGACTGAGTGCTCTATCACTAAGCTATGATGTCTTGATTTACACATCACTGGGAATCAAACCCAGGCCTCTCAGTCTGAGGTAACACTTATTTTTTTATAAGAATAGCTAAACAATTTCCAAAAAAAATATATAGTTCTGCATCTCAAAAAAATATTAAAAAAAATAGTTTTTCATGCATACCTGCAAAGGCATAATCGATTTACAGTAGTGGATGCATGTTTAATCAGGGGGCATTCCGTTAATTTGGTATCCTATATATAAATAGAAAAAGGTCATAAGTGAAAAGTATACATTTCTGGTTTCCTATTTGTTATTTTTCTCCTGATCTATTGTACTTAGGTCATTTCTTAAAATGATAAAACATGCAAACAAAAAATAAGATATGGGATAATGTTCAAGAAAAAACATACAAATTCCCTTTATAGTTTGCCACACATAACCAAAAATATTATTGAATTTCAGCTCATTTTTATTCTATTAGATCTAGGCAACTATTTTAGGAAAATGGAAACTACACAGTATTTCCTTTTTCCTTTTGAGTTTGCAAGGAATAAAAATAGGATTCACGAGGAACTAAATCAATAAGACACCTAGGAATTTGATTGGATAATTGAGGTGTCAATCAAATTAGAGAAGCCACAGCTGGAGTGGGATGTTATTGGGGGGGATCCACGTGCTAGTCAGTATTGGCACTTCAAAGACCTGTGACGTCACACTTTTGATGATGTCACAATACAGTGTACTTTGAACTATGCTTTGACATATGTGCAATAGTACCTGTATTTTCAATATGATTATATCTCAGAAAAACAATTACATTCTACTGAATATCTAACTCTGAGTAATGATAGTTCATATTTTAATATGTGCATATTTATCTTATACAGCTATTGCAGTAAATCTCATTACTTTGTTTTCGTCAAAGGAAATAATCCATTTGTTTTATGTCACTGAATTTTATCATATCATAAATACTTTTATTAAAATCTTAATATCATCCAAGGGCATCCACAGTGTAGCTATAAATCTTGAATACGGGACATAAAACCAGTGGCCTGTAGGTGATGGTATAACCATTGGCAAAGCCACAAATATCTATTGCCAGGAGTTTAAGGTCGCCATAAAGCTGATGTACTCTCCATTTTTGTACCATCCACTTACCAAATATTAATAAAATTTATCAAGCAGTTTTGAAGAATAATTTATTTTGTTCCAAAGTAAATCTTTAAAAGAATTCATATTTTAATTTTGCACTGTGACGTCACAATCAAGACCACTGGGATTATCAGGGAAATGACCTTCACATAATTGGATGTAGCAAAGTATGAAGGCCCAAAATATGTCATAAACAGTCAAAAAAGGAAATTGGCCATTTTCTGTTTCAAATCTTGACCCTAAAACAGTTTGTCTAATTATAACCTTCAAACAGGTATAATAGATATTGTTAGGGGCTTGTGGTCACTATAAAATAATGTTCTCCTAAAACCGTCAGATATTCACTTACCAACTGTGTAGTGACCCTATCATATGGTATTGGAATGGTATGTGTTATTTTGATCATATAAAAATTATAATTCCCAAGTCACTCTACCAATCCTTCATTGTGACATCACTAGCATGTATGACATCACAGGCCTTTGAAGTGACAGGGGAGGGGGAGGACGTGGGGCTAATTGGTGAACTTTTTGGCCCCCAGAAGCCCCACCCACAGAGACAAAGAAAGTCGCCAATCAAAGGGAATCATTAATTAGTAAAAGTTTCAAGGTTTTCATTCATACATTTTAAACCTAAAGTACAGAAACTGTGTACTTTTCACTTATGTTTTTTTATTTTGAAATTAAACCTGTAAAAGCAAAATTGAAATGTTTTTCTTTATTATTTCTAAGAAAAAAACAAATGAGAAAAATATACAAAGGCTTTTACCAAAACAGAAAATGGACCTTTGCCCTTATTTCATTGATACAAAAACTTAAACTTAAAAAACGCAGAAAACCAATTTCCAGAAGATAACCACAGAGACCAATAATGAGAAACAGCTGTTATTTACTTTTCCCTTTTGAATGTTTGCAATACACAAAAAGGAAAACGGTCATTTTCCGTTTTTCGTTTTCCGTTTTATAAATGGGAAAACAAATTAACGGAATGCCCCCTGATTATGTTTCCATCTTATGTTAAAGCAATTTATATATGTTGAAATCTGATATTTAAGCTTTTTAAGAAAAATACTCAAAAATCAGTTGTTGAACTTATATTTGCTAAACTTTTATATTTGGAAAGCTTTGGAAATGCACTTTCTTGTGGTCTTTATTTGGCCAAAATTGATCGATAAATGCCAAAGTTATTCAGCATTTTATAACCCCTGCCACATGAACATATGTACTGCATAAACACTGGGCGATAATAGATGATTTTACTTAAATATAAACTAAATATCATGACCTAAGCCACAAAAACGTATGGTTACCACATATAAATTCAGAACAAACTTTTGATGAGAGCTTAACAAAAATATTTATGGAAAACATTCAGAAATCATAAAATTCTGTAACGTGAATGTCTCTATCCTTAAACATTTGTTTACTCTCCCAGGAAGAAAAGCGGAAGACAGGAACTACCATTGCACATGCGCAGATCGAAACCGTAAACTGGTGTATTTCTATCGTGAACGATTTACATTTATGGTGTTTTCACATATTGTTTTGCGTCACAGTTATGTAAATAGTTATGGATTCAAAGAAGAAGGTAAATAAAAGTATTTTTTATATATATATTGATTTTTAAGTATTAAATACAACTGGTTATTCATGAGAATTGTGGTAAATAAAAGACATCTGCTTATGTTTACCAAAACAGATCAATACTCAGTAGATTTTTGGTGCAAAAAGTGCAGATGTGTTATATGTTTCAAAGTTGGCTCACCAAAAAATTCTACATGTTGTAAAAGTTATCTTGCATTAATTTTAGAGTAATGTTACTTACAATGAATGATGAAGCAGTGTCCATTATCCAGAGTTTTAATGAAAATTAAGACAGGGTTATTTTCCAAAGCTTTCTGCTCATGTTGTTCACTTTCACTTCCTGTTAGGATCATAAATTATTTCTGTTTAACAGTAGTGCCTAAGAAGATGAGGTTTACAAAAATTTTATCTTTCTAATTGTATCAGTTACTAAACTGGCAATACAAAATGGTGGTGAAATGCTATGTATTAATTTATAGGAGAGATATAAGACTTACAAAAATGAAGATCTGGAGAAAGCAGTGGATGCTGTTAGGAAAAATGGAATGTCCATTAGGAAAGCTAGCAGGATGTTCAAAATTCCCCGCAGTACATTGTTTGATTATAAAAATAACAGAAATAAGGTTGTGGGAGTAATTCAGACACCCCATAAGCTTCTTACTAAGACAGAGGAGGAGTCTCTGTCAAATTATTTGCACTGGATGGCAGAGAGAATGTTCCCTCTGATTAGGTCCACTTTGAGAGCTTTAGTGCAAGAAATTTTAGCAAAGAGAAAGGTCAAGTTTGATCCAGCCAAAACACCTTCTAAGAAATGGTGTCAGAAATTTTTGAAAAGACACAAACTGAGCTCAAAAAAAGCAAAACAACTTAATAGAGGAAAATATGAAGCAGCTAGTCCTGAAAATATTGACTCCTTTTACAAACTCCTTGAGTCAACTGTGACTTCACTGGCAATTAGTGATGCACCAGAGTGCATATTTAATATGGACGAAACTGGTTTCAGTAAACAAACTGAAATACAGGCACCAGTAATTGTACCCACTGGCCATAGACCTGGCTTCACACATCACATTTTCACAAATGACCATATAACATCAGTGCATGCTATTTCTGCATCTGGTCAGTCCATTCCCCCTATGATTATTTTTTCCAAAAATGTCCCAAGAAGTTTACTGAACTGTGAAATAAGAAATTGGAAATACACTTCAAGCAAAAGTGGCTTTATTTCAACACAAATTTTTCATGACTGGTTTACAGAGGTTTTCCTGAAAAATATTCCCTCAAGAAGACCAGTATTGCTATTGCTGGACCCACACAGTACCCATGTGTCCATTCAATTCATTGAAACTGCAAAATTGAATGAAGTTGAAGTCATAAGTTTTCCATCGAAAATGTCTCACCTTATTCAACCACTTGATCAAATTTTTGGTTATTTGAAAGAAGTTTTCTCACAAACTGCATTATCCCTCAAACTTGTCCAAAGTGATGTCATTACCAACAAGACAACATTCCCTTACATTCTGCAACAGAGCCTGGATAAAGCATGGTCAGTGTTCCTGATCAAAAGTGCCTTTGCAAAAACAGGTGAAGCAAGTTATTTACAAATAAATATATATTAAATCACTAGCTAAAAATGTAAACAAATTATACTGAAATTGAAATACAGTTTACTAAATATGATCTGTAGTACAGCAAGAGATCCTCAGTGGCCTATTGATTAGCAAGTTTGGTATCTATTCGTAGACTGTCATCTCTGTGTGGGTTTGACCCCCACTGTGCCGAGGACCTGTCCCAATATGACCATGGCTGTTGAGCTGCATGTTAAACACCAACTGTAAACTGTAGTGGTGCAAAAGGTCCCTGTTGGCCTAGTGGTCATCAAGTTTGGATCCCACTTTGAAATTGGGAATGCATAAATAAGTCCTTTAAAATCTTACTCTTGCTAATGAACAGGAGTAAAATCCACTCTTTGATTCACTATAATCTTTATAACTGGTAAGAATTTAATTATATCAATATTTTGCCAGTTATTGGTGACTTTGTCTCCATTAACTTATAATGCTAAGAACTTGTCCTGATATGACTTTGGCTGATGAAATAAATATATGACTAAATATCACAATGCAATATATATGTTTGCATGCGAGTAGTATAAGCATAAAAGGTTACATTAGTGTGAATGAAAAGTTTTAATTAATTTAGGAATATATCCTTTGAGGAAGGATGCCCTGAATTGGGCTGTTAACAAAGCAAACACCACAGAAGATTCAAATGAGAATGTAGGTGATGATGCTGCTGTATGCACAGAATGTGGTCGCCAATCCCCATGCAACAGATGCTTTTCATTTATGGCCCACCAGAAAAATATTCTGGTCAGGAAAGGTCTAGTCGATCAATCGCTGTTTGACATCTGTATGCCAAACATTCAGAATGAGATTCCAGTGCCTCATACCAGCAGAAGTCTTTGGTCAACATCCCAACATATAACAGGTGTTGAATTTTGTAAAGCATACTTTCACTACATAGTACATATGCACTTTAAACGTATATGGTATTGATATTTCATATTACATTTTAGATATACACAAAGAAAATGTAAACTTCAAAAGTTTATTATCAAAACAAGTATGACATGTATATGCCAGAGATATAAATAGAAACTTTAGCAATTTAACACTGCCTATTGCATACATATGGTACATATAATCCCAATTTTGCCCTTTAACAATTTCCAAAATTTGCTATGTTAAAATTGATGTCATACTAGCGTGTGAAGAAAAAAATGAAACTATCATTAAATAGAATGTATAAATTTTATTCTGAAGGTCCTGATCATATTTCAACAAGAACAGCCAAGTCTAAAGGAACTGCTCATAGCTCAAAATCAAAGTCCACTCAGACAGATCATACAAATGGTATATATAAGAAATATATACAAATAGATAAACTCACCTTACACATAGTTTGAGAACTGTTATACTTTCCTAAAATTTGCTTGCATTTTTCACTACATTTTGGTCAAAGCCCCTGTATAAGCAGACAGTTGAATGATAAATTTTAGGATTCACAAAAACGTCGGTAGGTGCTTACCGATGGTCGGCAGTTTACATGTGTTACAGAACCTTAACCAACTGTATATACTAGTTTCCTAGATGCCCTTAAATCTACCAGTCATGCTATGACCTGTACAGAGTTGAAAGCAATGTTAAGCCCCAAATAGATGAAATAAATTCACAAAAAGTACTTAATTACATTACTTCATTGAAATGTGCATTGTACATGGCAATGTGTCCACTCATACACAAGCTTTTGCCAGTGTAATCATTCTTCAGATATCAGTGGAGACCTGCAACTACCAGACATAAATGCTCCCAAACAAAGAAGGAAACGACTGGGGCGGAAATTCTCCAAAGGAAAAAGTAAAAGTTGTCAACATTGGCAGCTTAGCAATGGTACTTATAGACTTCAACGTATTTGTAAATCAATATTCCAGTGGTTAAACAGAATGTTAAAGTACAACTTTCTGTGCATCTGCATCAGTCATTCATAATTTTAAAAACAATTTACAAATGCATATGTCACGGTCCTCGAGTGGTAACACTGTCGCCTCTCACGTCTGATATTGGGGTTCAGTTCCCGGTCCAACCTCAAGTGGGAAAGCTGGTAGTTGCTTACCGTTGGTGGGCAGTTTACAGTACAGAACCCTGACGAACTGTATGTACTGGTTTCCTCTGCCCTTCCAACTGCCTAACAAGATATGACCTGTACAGTGTTGAAAGCGACGTAAACCTCCAAATAAATAAAAATACATAAATGTATATGGTTTATATAAAATATGCATGTATCATTGTGACAGGTAAATGTTAAGTTACACAGTCTGCTACTGAGAAATGAAGTTCTTGTACTAACCAAAACTTGCACTTTCCCCTTCATTCACTTATTTCAGATTTACCACACCATACACAAGGCAGACAGGGGAAGAGACAGAATCCAAAGATTAACTATGCTCATTTTAATGAGCATGGCTTCACAGAAAGCTCTTCTGAGAAATGTTCGGCTTGCCATATTGAAGGGCAACCGGATGATGAACGGTTTCAAATTGTGTGGTACGGTTGTGACGTGTGTCACCGATGGTGGCACCGTCACTGCCTGTCAACTGAGTTTCAAACCATGGCTGATCTCTCCTGCATTGATGAGACAACTAAGTTTCTATGCCCGGCCTGCCCAGTTGAAAAAATTTGTGTAGTTTGTTTTGTTCAAGGGGAGAATGTCAGTGATTTTATTCAATGTAATAACTGCTATGCTTTTTACCACAAAGAATGTTTACCCCAACAGCAGTATGATGATTACCTTCTTTACATGAAGTCTCATCAAAAATGGTTCTGCGGCAGATGCCATTTGGAATCTTGAATCATTATTGCCTTCTATGTACAATTACTTGCCGTAATGTTTACCATGTGGCATTTGAACACTCAGTTTATTTTACTTGTGTTTATTTCACCAATTTGCTTAACCACAATCTTTTTTTGAAATTTTGAGTTGACATATAATCTGTGTTTATTAAGCAGTTAGTTCTACCATGTATATTCCCTGACTTCAATACACAAACTGTATTCAATGCATATGGTCTTTTATTTACATCATATATAAATAGGTGGTCCTCCAATTTTCATTTTATTAATATATTTTTTGAAATTAAAATGAAAGATTGAACACTCAACAACTGCAAAAATAATTTGTTTATCATTTTAATTTGAAATTGGCAACTAACAGCAAGGTTACATTAATAGTAGTATGTTAATGTGCAATTAAAACATCTTGGTAAACAAATAAACCATTACACAGCTATTTCATGTGATTCAAATGAAATCTTGAAAAAAAATCCCCTTCCAGACAATTATTTGAGTGGTACCTTAATTTCCACAGAGGGGGCCGAAAGTAGGCTCCCTTGGTTAGCAAATGACACTGTTAAGAAGAGATAATAAATGACCCAAGTAAATACAAACAAAACAAGCTAATGCCCAAAATACATCTTGAAAAAAACAATTAGTGATTGTCATTATATTATGCAGTTTAAGTGGCAGAGAAAAGAACTTTGTTTGTACATAAAGTGAGTTTTTATTGTGTTAATATATCTTACCTAGTGGACAGATGCATTTGTCCGGCGCACAGCCGGTCCCGCCAAACGTTAGAGAAAAACGCCTCGAGCTGGGCTCTGGCCCGGACCGGTAGTGTCCTGTTTACTCGCCAGGTGGCTGTATAGCCTCCCTGCCGGTGCACTGCGCGTGCGCGCGCATGCGTACTTCCTCCTTTTGTTTGGCGCGAAGACGAGAGGTCGTCTGTTTTTTGGAGAAACTTTTATTTTATTTTATATCTGTTACAGGATATATTTTGATAAATTCTTTGTGTAGAAGTGTTGTTTAATAACTATGGATTCACCAGGACAAAGGCGGGGATCGTGCGGCCATAAGATGGCTGGATTTGATATGCATGAGAAGTGTGCTCGTTGTCGAGACAAAGGTCTGGGTAAAGATCCCTGCATTGTGGGAGGTGCGATATGCAAGATTTGTGACAATTTTACAGCAATTCAACGTGATATGCTGGCCACTCCACAGTATCAAATTCGCAAGGACAAGAAAGCGGGTTTGCTAGTGTCACCACGAGATGTAACTGTGCTGTCTCCAGTTAATTCTTCTCAACAGCCAGCTAGTACTGCGCATGCTCAGCAGACGATTTCTGAAGATGACAGTGCGCATGCGCAGGACCTCCCTGGGGGTAGCGATAATGTGAGTTCTTCAGATTTTGTTTCCAAAAAAGATTTTGACAAATTAAGTGACCAGCTAGATGAGAAATTCTCTCGTTTTGAAGCACTCTTATCAAGAGGCAATATATTTGCTACCCCCAAAGTACCGGTTCAGGTTTCAAACCCACCGGTTTCTGATCAGCCATTCATAGATCCTGCCTCTGCCCGAACCACCGGTCCGGTGCGGTTTCCGGCAGTACAGGCTAGTACAGGATCAGATGGCAAGAAAGATTCAAAGAAGAAGCACAAGTCTTCTCATCATAAATCTTCCAAAGCAAAACCGGTTCCGGTTGAGGAAAATACCGGTCCGGTACAGAAAAAGCCCTCTGACACTGCACTTCAACAATCTAAACCGGTACCGGTCGGGGAGATGACCGGTCCGGTCAGGGCATACCAAACTGACACCTTTGTACCCAAGGAACCGGTTCCGGTTGTGGATGGATCTTTTACCGGTCCGGAACCGGCTGCACCGGCTGGGGAGCCGTTTATTAGAAACCTTGCTTCTGCTGGTGGCTCAGATGATATGTCCAATGTTGAACACCCCTTAACAGATGTCTTGCCTGTGGCTTCAGACGAACCACTCTTTGGGGATCATACATCAACAGATGTTGTGGATAGGGATCATACATCACCAGATGTTTTGGATAGCGAGGATGGTGAACTTTCTGAATCAGACACTGATAAACCAGAAAAGAATGAAGAAATGAGTTACAGGGAAACAGTTCGTTCCATCAGGGCCTTTATGGGCTGGAACTTTATCCCAGACTTTGAGTTTGAGTACAGTGACCCGGATAAGTCCAACAATCCGTGGCGTGGAAAAAATCCGAAGACAAGTTCAAAGGTGTCAGTAGCCATGCCAGCAGACGATTGGCTCTGTCAGAAGCTGGAGAGGATTAATCTGACTGTAGCTGAGGGTTACCCTTCCCGAAGTCAAGAAGCTGGTGGTTTGCGTACTGACTAATTCATACGCACCCCTAAACCACAGGATAAATGGTATCCCATGCATAAGTTAAAGACAGATGGTCCCCAGCGACCAGGTAGAAAGCTGTTCAACTGGCATGGTTCTGAGGCGAAACTAAATGCTCAATTCTCAAGAATTGTCAAACCAGCTGCATATCTCGCAACAGGTCCCGTGTCTCGTCCCATATCGCAAGAAGTACTACGCAGATGGGAAAGGTGCGCCCGAGAGGGTACTTACACAGTGAACCATGCAGCTGGTTTCAGCAGATGCACTAGCGAGATTCAAGATCAGATGGCACATCACATAACTTTCCTACAGACTCATCTCAGTAAGGGCAAGTCAGCCAAGGAGGCGTCTGAAGCACTTAAGGAGTTAAGGGATTTATGTGCTTTCCACCAGAATGTATCTGTCTCTCTTGGGACAGCTCTACAGCACCTGGCTGATAGCCTTTTTGTGCAGCTGGGGAACTTCATTCTGATGCGTCGGGACTCTTATTTAGATCATGTTCGTCCCGGTATGAAGATGGACACTTGGAATGAACTGAGGAATGCTGCTCTTTTTGGATATGGGTTATTTCCCGACGCGGCCTTGAATGTCGCTGAACAAGATATCAACAAGTTTGAGACACAACATGTGTCGGTCCAGTCTCGAGTTGGTCCCCAGCACCAACAGAAGACCAAGTATCGCTATAAACCGTATGAGAAGAAGGAGGCTAAGACCATGGTTCAGCCGTCATCTGCTCCTCAACAACCTTGGCGACAGTTTGGGTCACGAGGTCGTGGCCGTGGGCGTGGTTCTACTAACCACCGTTTTTCCAAGTATGCCCGGGGTGGCAAAAATTATAAATGACAATCATTGTACAAACCCACACAACCAAATAATTCCAAAGATAGTGGATCAAAACATCAGCCCTCAAAACTTTCCAAAGACTGTATACTCAAGAACTGCTGTAATTCCTGTTCCTATTGTTGTCGGTCCCGGGCAGCCGCAAAAGAAAGGCCTAAGTCCCGATCTTTGTCAGACAGAAATAAAACATGTCAAAAGTGCTTCTTTTGTCTCTCCTTGTCGTTCTGTCCCTCATGTACCAAATGTCCACAATGTTGCAGAAAATCCTCCTGTAGGATGCAGGTTGCACAGGTTCTGGGAAACGTGGCTCAGTCTGGGTTCAAATCCTCGGGTAGTCTCCATCTTGAAGGACGGTTACAACCTCCCTTTCAAGATGAGGCCCCCATTGACCAGGTGTCCTCTGATAATCAGCGGATACGCCAACCCTCGCAGAAACAAGTTTTTGAAGGAGGCGTTGCAGTCCCTGATTACAAAACAGGCCGTAGAAAAAGTAGTGGTTCGGGCTTCTCTGGCCTTTTACAACCGGCTGTTCATAGTTCCCAAACCAAACAACAAATGGCGTCCAATCTTGGATTTGAGCAAACTCAATCTTTTCCTCCACTCGGAAACCTTCAAAATGGAAACTCCGGAGACCATCCGGCTATCCCTTCAAAAAGGCGAATGGGTCACATCGCTGGATTTCAGCGATGCCTATTTCCACATTCCCATCAACCCAAGGTCGAGGAAGTATCTCCGGTTTCACCTGCACGGTCAAACCTTCCAGTTCAGGGCTCTGCCGTTCGGCCTAGCGACGGCTCCTTTGGAATTCACAAAGGTGGTGAAGGAGGTGAAATTGATGGCCCAGTCCAGGGGTATAAGGATCCACCAGTACCTAGACGACTGGTTGCTTCGAGCGCCCTTTCGGGAGGCTTGTGTGAACCAAACGCGGACCCTGATGGCTCTGTGTCAGCAGTTGGGATGGTTAGTCAATTTGCAAAAGTCGGAACTTGTTCCCCAACAGGAGTTCAACTTTGTCGGTTATCATTTCGACCTCTCCAAGGGTCTAGTGAAGCCGACTCAGGAGAGGTGGCAAACCCTAACTCAAAAAATAAAGATGCTAATGAACAGAGACCATTGTTCGGTCCGAGAGTTCATGTCTCTCATAGGTTTGTTGACAGCCACAGAGAAACAGGTGGTTTCGGGGCGCCTTCACATGAGACCGATTCAGTGGCACTTGAAGAATCACTGGCACGTGCCAGAGGTACTAGAGAAGGAGATTCCTCTTCCCAGATCTCTGTACCCTCATCTGCAGTGGTGGCTGGACGAAAACAATGTGCTCAGCGGCCAACCTCTTCATCCTCTACAACATGCTCTGCAGTTGTTTACCGACGCCTCAAACGAAGGTTGGGGCGCGCACTTAGGAGACCACACGGCAAAAGGAGTTTGGTCGGACTCAGAAAGCCAGTTGCACATAAACTTTCTCGAGCTAAAGGCGGTCCTTCTGGCCCTCAAGAAGTTCGAGCAACAGTGTTGGGGCCAGATCATTTTGATAGCCATGGACAACACAACGGTTGTCTCATACATCAACAAGGAGGGGGGTATGAGATCAGGCTCACTTTGTGCCCTCCTCTGGAGACTGCTTTCCTGGTGCAATCGCAGACAGATAGTTCTAAGGGCCAGGCACATTCCGGGAAGGCTGAATGTGATAGCAGACAAATTGTCCAGGAGCACTCAGGTTATTCAGACAGAATGGTCCCTCCTGCAGGAAGTCTTCGACCACTTATGTGCCAGGTGGCACACTCCCCGAGTGGATCTCTTTGCAACAAGGTACAATCACAAACTACCCAAGTTTGTGTCCCCAGTACCCGATCCACAGGCATGGAGAGTAGATGCTCTCAGCCTGAATTGGGAGAATATGGATGCCTACGCGTTCCCTCCTGTGTCTCTTTTGGGCAAGGTGGTGTCCAAGATCCTAGATCAGGGAATTCACAGGTTGGTTCTGATTGCTCCAGGGTGGCCCAACATGCCGTGGTTCTGGGATCTAGTCAGCATGTCTGTTCAGATTCCTCTCTCCCTTCCAAACGTGGAGAACCTGCTGACCCAACCGTTCAATCAGTGTCCCCACAGAGATCTCCTAGGGCTCAACCTCCACGCCTGGCTCCTAGAGCCTCTAGCATACAGGCACAAGGATTCTCTAATGAAGTGGCAACGCGAATTGAGGCTCCTCAAAGACAATCAACCAGAGCCATCTATGAATCGAAGTGGTCCATATTTGTCAAATGGTGCGAGTCACACAAGGTGGACTTCGGGTCACCTTCTTTAACTCAGGTAGCGGAATTTCTCCTATTCCTTTTCAAGGAGAAAAATCTTTAACCTAGCACCATAGATGGCTATAGAACTGCTATAGCCGACAAAATTGGTTGTGACAAGGTTAATTTTGGTAAAGACGAAAACCTTACCCGCTTGCTAGACAGTTTCCATAGAGATAAACCCAAGGGTCTTCGAGGAGTCCCTAGCTGGAATCTGTCTCTGGTCTTGCATCAATTAACCCAGTCCCCCTTTGAACCCCTTCGAAAGGCGTCTCTGAAACATCTTACCTTCAAAACGGTGTTTCTCCTGGCTTTGGGCTCGGGCAAAAGAAGGAGTGAGATTCATGCCTGGGTACACAGGAACATTAGACATCAGGAAGATTGGGCTAATGTTTCTTTATTCCCTTCTCCTTGTTTTTTGTCCAAGAATCAGTTGGCTAAAGAAGGGCCTTCTTCAGTAGCTCCGGTAATTATTCCGGCCTTGGCCCCTACGTTGGATAAGTCTCTCAAGGAGGATAGAACCTTATGTCCAGTTCGGGCTTTGCGTTATTACCTGGACAAGACCAAAGACCTCCGTTCCGGCAAACAGTTGGTCTTTGTGTCTTTCAAGAAGAACTTCAATAAGGACATCGCTCCTGCTACGATTTCTTCTTGGATTAAACAAACCATCTTGTTGTGCTATCAATTGTCCAATGAGGATGCACAACAATTACATCAGGTCAGAGCCCATGATGTGCGGGCCTTTGCAGCTTCTAAGGCTTTTCAAGGAGGTGTGTCCTTGGACCAGATCCTCTCAGCCTGCCACTGGAAGTCGCACAATACCTTCACCCAATTTTATTTGAAGGATGTAGCATGGGCTGATGCTGACCTGTACCATTTAGGACCAGTGGTCGCAGCCCAGCACATACGCGAGTAACTGGTATCCTTGAAAGGATAACTTGTATATAGTGTAAAGCGTTTAGAAGGAGTAGTGGGTTGTTTTAGTTGGCTCCTTCTTTTTTAGTTATCTTGTTTTGTAACCCCAGCGCGCAGTTCTCAACCGGAAGGGCTGGTGTGGGGTATGAGTTATTTCTATTTTATCCTGTTCTGCTTCCTTCGGAATCCTTGGGACTGAACTCTTACCTCCTCTCTCCTATAGTCCTAGCCCAGGTGGCTCGGTAGACGGCAAAAAAGAGGGGGGGAACCAACTATGGTGTAGGGTATGGGAAGGATCCCTAACCCTTGGGGCCGGAGGCCCAGAGTTCTGACAAGAGTCCCTGTTGAGTTTAGCTGCCCTCCATCCAATGGGTAGTTATTCTGCATCTGTCCACTAGGTAAGATATATTAACACAATAAAATGGAAAATTTAATAAGTAAATTAAATTTTTATAAGTTAATATCTTACCTAGTGGACAGAGGGATTCCCACCCTGCCTTCCCCGCAACAAACATTCCCAGGGGACTCAAACAGGGTGCAAACAAAAGGAGGAAGTACGCATGCGCGCGCACGCGCAGTGCACCGGTAGGGAGGCTATACAGCCACCTGGCGAGTAAACAGGACACTACCGGTCCGGGCCAGAGCCCAGCTCGAGGCGTTTTTCTCTAACGTTTGGCGGGACCGGCTGTGCGCCGGACAAATGCATCTGTCCACTAGGTAAGATATTAACTTATAAAAATTTAATTTACTTATTAAATTTTCCAATTAAACACATATGACGGCCGATTCGCGGATCCCCGGTGTACATGTTGGCTGTTCCATTGTCGTCCCATCGCAAGTAACAACAACCAAGTACATGCTTCCGGTTTTTGACAGTTAAGGATCAGAACTTATTATTATTCATAAAAGCACTTTTAATTGATATAATTCTGATAATGAAAAGAAAATATATAGAACCTAAAAAAATTTTTAAAAACCACTTTATTTTCGGCATATTTAGTGAGAAAATGCTACTGCCACAATGTACAATTGGTAGAACGGCCTGATTAGTTTCGAACGTTTGTGAAATGACCATGATTTTTTGCAAAATATAAGGAAATTACAAGTATTTTAATTGTTTTGTCATGTTAGAATAGGAATAACGCCCTCCAAACCATGGTATATGCAGAATTTTACCATGGTTTGAGATTATAAACCCCGAAGGCAAATAAGCGAGTTCACAGTTTCGAAGTGCGCATGCGGTAACAGGTCGTATCATTTCCGGGTCAAAGTTCGAGAGGTGTAGGAAGTAACTTGGAATAACAGAAACCAGTTTTAAATTTTTCTTTAATGTAAGCAAAGTATTGATTGTTTGAAAACTATTTTAATACAAAACGTTGTATGATATACTAAAGCAATGCAATCCACATCACTTTGCTTGTGTCATTTTGTGAAAGGAAACTTTTGACCATTGATAACCGATTATCGCTCAGTGCATATAAGGGTACTTTTACTCTTTTTGTGACAAGGTGTTGTAAAATCTTAAATAACTTTGGCATTTCTGAATGGATTTTCATGAAATAAAAACCAGAAGAAAGGTTATTTTCATAGCTTTCCAATGATATAAGTTTAATGGATGTAGGTTGAACAACTGATTTTTGAGAATTTTTTGAAAAGCGAAAATGTCAGATTTTAATACATTTTTTTGAAATACCAGGGCCATTAAATCCTGAATAACTTTGGCATTTTCTAACAGATATATTTAAATTAAGGCCACCTGAAAGTCAGAATCGTAGCTTTTCACTGATTTAAGGCCATTTATCTCTGAGCATTTTCCTGATTTTCTAGAATTTTGTAAATATGCATAAAGTATATGATCGTAGTACTGTTGTTATTAAGGGCTTACAAATGCCCTTGTAAATTGTTGGATGAGTTTTTGTCAGTTATAGATTTAACTGTACTCCTTCATTAATCTTAAGGTTGCCATTAAATTTCAAAAATGTTTTTTTTGTCATTGCACTCAGTATTGCAATACAGGTGACATTGAACCTAGGCAGAGGTATGCAAGCTCTGAGTGCTCTTATTTACCCAGATACGATTCCACTGTTGGACTGATGTATGTTGGTTATTGGTCTATGGCTAGCAGTTATTGCTACCCTTAAATTTAGATTTATTTTTTTTGTCTTATGTCATGTTCAACAGCCAGGGTCATATTGTGACGGGTAGTTTACGGGTGGAGGAACCGGTGCATACTAGTTGGTCAATATTCTGCACTGTAAACCACTGGGCATCAGCAAGTAACTACCAACTTTCTAACACCCGGGCTGAGATTCAAAGTTTCGAACCAGCGACCTCAGAGGTTGAGTGCTTTTGTTCATTTAACCTTTGACTCTTGCCTCAAGGTCAGACAGGATCGACTAATCAAAAAATCATGCCATGTATCTCACACAGTTTTGTTTATTAGTATCATTACAGCCACCAGCTGAGGTTATGTAATCATTGGAGTTTGTCCGCCTGTTAGTGAACAGCGTAACTCAAAAAGTTGTGAATGGATTTTCTTCAGAGTTTCCATATATTTTTAAGCAAGAAGTGAATTAATGTTGGAGGTGTCAATACCAATGCCACTAGTGTTAGGGCCACCTTAAATTTTAAAAATGAGGTTTTTATCCCAGAATTCGCACTGTGGCTCATTTTGGTCTATTATACCTGGTGTATATGCCACAGTATCAGAATAAATATGTAAATATGACTTTATGGTGACCTTAAATGTTCCATTTTTATCAAGTTATGGCCACCTTAAAGTCACACAATATGTTGTTTTCATAATTTCTCTAGCAAACTTGGTGTTTGTGTATGCAGGTCAGCGTGTGGGAACATTTCTGTTATCTTCTGACATTTAATTCCTATAGGTATTTTCTTGCTTTTCATTCGTATTGGTCAAATTTGGAATTGCAGGGGCCATGGTGGAGCAGTGGTAACACACTGGCCGTCCACCCCTGAGGTCTGCTGTTCAATCAGACCCTATGTGGGGAAATTGGTGGTTGCTTACCAATGGTTGTCAGCTAATTACAGTACAGAACCTTGCACAACTGTATGTGCTGGTTGTCTCTGCCCAAAAAACACTCGTGATATGACCTATACACAGTGTTAAAAGTGACGTTAAAAAACCCAAATAATTGGGAATTGCAAAATTGTTTTGACTGGGGACCACCCACCTTCACTATGCTTGTTGGGTTTACTCCAGGTTTGTATGGAGCTGCTCGATGTAGGGGGTGAAATGTCTTTTTGATTTCATGTAATTTGTTTATTCATATTCACACTCCATTTGTGTTGTTTATTTCACAAGTTATTTACATTAATATTCTTTTTTTATAAAATATATCAATATTATTAAAACAACATGAACTTCAGTGCATAAAATATAACTTAATCCAATACATAGCTAATGGTTGTGCAAATTATAACTATACATATAAAGACAACTCTTATTACATTAAAATAATTTCTAAAGCCAATTAAATGGTTTATCATTATCTGGTCATAGTAATGGGGTTTATCAGTCAATCAGCCTTGAAAAAATATCCATTCTGTGGGACAGCAAGGTCATTCAGGATAATTTAGGATAAGACACAATTGTATATGTATCTGGCATCTTCATTTGGATATTTGTCCTTCATGTTATGCCTCATATTTACCTGAAAATACATTAAAAAATTAAATGTTGGAAGACAACTGTTGCAGAAATAAATATTTTGTATATAACAACTGAATGAACCACAATTGTATGGAAAAGCATTGTTATGCACATTTTTAAAAATACCTCAAAATTCTGTCAATCTATATATATTGTTACACATATATGTTTCACATATTGTTATATGTTCGGCGGTGGCAACGGCGGACTGATAACATGGCAAGAAACAAGTAATTCCTTTGGTGAAGGGGTTCAAGTGACAGAGTAGTGTAGTTTAATGCTTGTATCAGGCTATTTCTTTCACAAACAACCAGGAATGATGTTTTTGAAGTGATAACAGAAATATATAATAAATATTTTCATCTATTCCTGCAAAGGCAGAAACAACATGGAGCAGTGGATGTATATTTCCATCTTATGTGGCAATTAATAAGTGTTATGTTTACAAAAAGAAATACATATATTTTTTTTGAAAAAGCAAAGAGTAATTATTCAGATTTTTACACTGATATAATAATTGTTACTTTTCTGAAGTTTATTTATTTTCCTAAATTGATATCTGTCTTTCTTTCCTTTCTATTATATATTTGTCAATCATAACTCTAAAGAATCCAAATAAACTCTCATCTTATTTTAAATATGGTCATCAAGAATGTTACTCATGAATATTCATATTCTGATAAGGTAAAATAGTTATAAAATCAGCCCAGTTCTCCAGACAGCATACGGCTTTGTATTACTGGCAATGAACTTTTAAGGCTCTAAAATAAAATAGATAAGCAGATAATACGGCAAGCAATTTACAGTACAGAACCCTAACGAACTCTATGTACTGGTTTCCTCTGCCCTTCCAACTACCCGTCGTGATATGACCTGTACAGTGTTGAAAGCGACGTAAAACCCCAAATAAACAATTAAACAAATACAGGGATTCAGATAAAATTTATTAAATAACATTTTCTTGTCTGGTTCAGTGAATAATCATAATATTTTAAGTCTGTAAACATGATTTTAAATAGAAATATTAACTATTGCATTTGTGTTTATTGTCATATTTTGGTGGGATTTTAAAATAATTTTGGAGAGATTTTCAACAAACCATTGAGATGTAGCACCAACCACAATGATGGCAGTATTTAACTTTATTTTTCATCTAAATCCGTCCATTATCTGTGGAGCAATTTGCCTGTAAAGTTGCAGAAAACTGTCAAAAATATATGCATTTTTAAGATTGCTGAGCTTTCAAAAACCCCTATTTTCGCCCATCTAAGAAGACTGAAAATGGTATTTTAAAATGTTTTTTCCCAACATAAAACGCATATTTTGTAAATCTATATGTATAGTTTTATGTCCACTTACGATTCTAATGAAATATGTCCCTTAATGCAGGTATTTACATAAATTAATTTCGCCAGCTTATGGACCTTTCCACGGTGTCAATCAAAATACCACAAATCGGCAAACATCCTGTTTACTACAATAGCAACAACCAATCATTTCCTCTGGTTTTCATCGGCGCCATTTTGAATTACAAAAACGTGGTCATTTTTAGGGACATATTTGTAAATATTATTGCTTTCTGATAATGGAACAAAATAAAACCAAAGTATAATTTAATAAAAAAATTATATCACCAGTCCTACCTACTTTAAAATGTCTGAAATGTATATATATGTCCCCAAGCTGCCATTGTTTACATTTTACTGTAATACACGAGGATTTGTTTTGATCAATAAATTGGTTATTTATTTATTTTCTAATTTTTGTCACAATAAAGCAAATATACTTTATTACATAATTGTTTATTATATGCTACATCCAATCATTTACAATACGTGTTATTTCTCTTATATCTTGAAATACTCAATGTTTACGTTTCATTTCCCGCCATTTTCGCCATTTGTTTGTCAGACAAGGCCTGACATGGAGACAACTAAAATACCGTAAACCAGGAAGTGGGCGTGGCCTATGGAACGGTCCCTTATCCGTACTTCCTACACCTCTTGACCTTTGACCTATCGTCCAAGATCTACAACGAGAACGAGACGTCTGAAACTGTGAACTCGTTTATAATACACCAGTTTACGGTTCCGTTCCGACATTTTGAATATTTAATTAGGGAGAGTAAACAAAAAAAACGTCTGTGGCAGAAGAAACAGGAAGTACCGAAAATCAATTTCAGTTGATACTGTACATTACAGTAACACATATATATTATTAAAACTATTACTGAAAATGGAGGAATAAATTATATAAATTCGTTCTGTGTACACTATAGAATTTATGAAAATTATGTGCTGCAGTTTTAATACAATATCTCCTATTTTCACCCAGTGCTAGTTGTCAAATTAGTACTATTAACAAGTGCCAATATTTCTTTGATATTTCTGAACCTACAAATGTATTACATACATCAATTGAGAGGTACAGCGGGGGTCACGTTAGCGAACGGGACCGCCATAGCGAACATATACAAATATGTGATTTTAGTACATCCTGGTGGAGTTCTTTGGGGGAAGGGATCAAGAGGTTTTAGTACATAGTGTGAATGAGTGTTGAGAGACACACACAGAACTTGATTGGGGGATCAATGATGAATGTCTTGAGGATTGTTTTACCAGATATTTTAATAATTATTTATATATAATGAATTTCAACACAGGAAAAAGCAAATTTTGACATGTTCAAAAGTCAACATGTATCTCTATTAGCTTCATTTTTATTTCTTCGCTGTTCACTTCATTTTCTTATTTGGTAAAATATTTCATGGATGATATAATTGACAGATAACTGAACATGTGGGTTCTTAACCCTATCCAATATCCTTGGAAATACCCAAAAAACTTTGTTCAAGTAAAAAGTTTCACAAAGTTCAATGAAATGGTGTGAAAGATTAATAGCAACTATCATAGTTGTAGCATCTGTAACAAGATGTCATGTATGCAATGCCTCTTTTGAAGCTTCTTAGCTCTAATGCATATGATTTGTATACACCTGTAATGTCACTGCTTCTATTGCTGCTGTTGGCACTGTTATTCTTGATGTTCAAAATGATGTTGACATCCGTCACAATTTAATAAACTGACTTGAATTGTAAATGCTTAGTCCTCGTTTGATCATTTGTCACTGGATGCTTGACAGATAATGCTTTTCTTATTAATAAGCCAAAATTTGAAAAAGCTAGAAAAATAATTATTATAATTTGACTTTAGTGGTACAAATAACTCAAATAGAATCAAATATTTGTTACCTCTGCAGACTAACACTCTCGTCTCCCACCTGTGAGGTCGGCAGTCCTAACCCTGTACATTTGTAGAAAAGTTGGTAGTTTCTTGCCATTGGTCAGCAGTTTACAGTACAGAACCTTGACCAACTGTATGAACTGGTTTCTTATTTATTTATTTGGGGTTTTACGTCGCTTTCAACACTGTACAGATCCTATCACGACGGGTAGTTGGAAGGGCAGAGGAAACTAGTACATACAGTTTGTTAGGGTTCTGTACTGTAAACTGCCGACCAACGGTAAGCAACTACCAGCTTTCCCACTTGAGGCCGTGCTGGGGATCAAATCCCGGCCTTAGAGGACCTCATTAATTTATATGAAGACCAAGTATATACTAACTATTCTAGTGAAGAGACCAAACCAGCCCCTCTCCATTCAATTCTTTGGTCCTGTTTCTTGGGTGCTGTGCCTTAGAGTCTGTCTTTTGATGGAGATTAAATGTTATGAAAGTAATATTAGAAATTAGAAATTCATACAGTAACAAAACAAGAACATAATTTACTTCAAGTACTTGTATCAATCAGTATTCAAGTACACTAATGATGGATCAAATTAAGCAGAAAGCATTATAAATATTTTGATTATAAATAAAAGGTATCTTCATATTTGATTACAATCGACAAGCGACAGTATAGGTTTACTACTGCCTCATATATACCACAAATATCCCAATTGCCCACTTATTTTATTTTATGAAATAATGAATGATCATCAAACCACAGGGGAACCCTGCCCAAGCTGTCCACCCAAAATATGGATGCATTTTAAGGAGTTCCACAGGAGGCTCTGCTTGAAATTCCACTTTTACAATGACAACCAAATGTTTGATCATTTACCAGAGTCCACCCACTCTCTAGATATTTTCCAAAGATCTTTTAAATTGGGCCTTCTCAATAGTAAAATCAGAAAGAATTGATATATATTGATTGCTAATTTTATATTTAAGAAAGAGCTGAATATATTATCTAAAATCACTTTTTCTAATGACTTTTCTATTGACATGTTTCTGGACTGTAACATGGAAATCCATAGTAAGTATACATTTCTTTCTTTTTATTTTTTAACTTTTCTTGCTTAAAACATAATTACTATATCTTATTAATTTGCAAGCTTTTTCATAAAACTTAATTAATTTGATTAGAGAAGGAAATAATTTTTGTGTACCTTAACTTTTTGAAATACTACATGGCCCCCAAAAAGCTAGTCATGTGACTTTGTTTGTGTTCGTTATGGCTGTCCACTTGTTCCAAAAATAGAACAGAGACACACATTGTGTTTTTTGTGTTAAATATTTAATGTAGTGACATATTACTTTTTCAAAAGCATTAATATATTTAGTTTGAATGTTCTCCTCCACATTTAAGCTCCTTTTATGGTATGTCACCCAATAATTCTGTATAAATACGCCAAAACAACCAATTTTACGTTCGCTAACGTGACCCCCGCTGTATGTTTACAGAGCTTCTGCTCGTTTTTTGCTGCATCAAAATCAAAAGAAATGGATGAGAAATCTGGTATTGAAGTCCAATATGATGGACAAAGAGCAACATGGTGTTGTGTGTTAAAAAGCACCAAGTTACGTGTTGCACTTGACAAAAATCCATCATAACTTGATATTACAAAGGTTGCAAGATAAAATTTGGAGATATTATTTATTTGGTTCAAACCCATGGTCTTCACATATTACCCAGCAGGCACACGCCTTGAAATGTCATTGATTTAGAGTTGAAAACAGGTCCTGACGTTGAAATGAACATTACCAACTACTAAATCTAAGTTAGTTTTCTGACATGAATAAGTAGTGATATTTTGACCAGAAATCATGGTGATTTTTGGTTGAAAAACTGACAATGACACAATTTCAACACTATTTCAAAGCTGGATTTCTGACTGGAAAAAGTAGTGATACTTCATAAAAAAATCACCACTAAATCAAGTTAGGTTTTTGACATGAAATCTTAGTCATGTTATTGAACAGAAAACAGGTTGAATGTTGGGAAATGGATGACTGGTATACTATAATCGTTGATTGAAAATTCTTTTTCTAGAGGGTGATTTAGTGATCAAGTCTAACTTTTTGAAAGAACTATTATTGCAATTGTTTTTGAATTTGTAGGTATTTGTAAAGCAAAGACTAATTTTTAAAGATTATAAAGATTATGTGTGCATGTACTTTTCTCCATTCTCCTTATTAATTAACTGATGCATCCAAATATAATTTTTATAATTTATAATTATATTTTGATTAATGCAATTCCTGATAATTAAAAAAAAAACATTCTGAAGTCAAACTTATCTTAAATAAAAAAAGATAAATTCAAACTTATTCATCAAATCTTAGTAATTAGAATTTGTTTCTCAAATTCTGCCATACACAAAGAACATACTTTTCAGTTTACAAGTTTACACTGAAAACTTCCCTACACAGAGAACCTAAGCTATAACATTTTATCACACAACAGTGAGGTTGGTGGGGGGTCCTGGTTTTTCTTATCTGTACCCTACTATACAGGACATTGGACCTGTGACTAAAGTAATTAGATAACACAGCAGGGGTGGAGGTGGGGGTTTACCCTTGCTCAGTTGCAGGCATGGTGTTTACTTCTTTAAGTCTATTTTTTTGTGGTCAGCACTGACAACTAATTAAGTTGGGGAGTAATGGGTGGAGTTCTTCAAATGTGGCTTTTCTTGTGGTTTTTTTTTCAGTTTTTATGACAAAGTTGTATGACACACAAGCATCTGAACTGAGCATTGTGGCTTTGCTACATGATTATAGCTTCTTCATAATTACCTTATAATTATAGCCAACTTAATAAAACATTTAAAAGAAACTGATTGGATAAAATACTGAAGATATAAATAATGTCACAATTGTTTGTTATTTACAAAGAAAAGAAAATATTTTAAAATTTCACAAAAAGAATTTCAATTGAGGCAATGAATAATACCGGTCCTATTAATAACATAAAAATGGATATCTAGTTGGAAAATATGGATTTACATATCTTGAGCATATTTGAAAGCTGATTAAAAATTATGTGTTATTACAACGTCATCAGAAATAGAATATTGAATATACAATGATTCATGAAAACATGTCATCTTGGAAAGAATTAATTACTTTGAAGTTGTATCCAAATTGTAAAATATGTATATGGACAGTTATTATATAATATTATTAAGAAGCTATAATTATGCAACACAAGCTACAATGATTCAATTAAAGAAGACAGTGTAAACCACCTGATTTCACCCATTGAATTCAACCCTATTTCATACATTGGATTCAACCAAAAACAGTTTGCAAAATCTACACATATTTCAACCAGATTTCACCCACTGAATTCAACCTGATTTCACCCATTGAATTCAACCTGATTTCATCGGTTGGATCCAACCAAAAACGGTTTGCAAAATCTACACGTATTTCAACCAGATTTCACCCACTGAATTCAACCTGATTTCACCCATTGAATTCAACCTGATTTCACCGGTTGGATCCAACCAAAAACGGTTTGCAAAATCTACACGTATTTCAACCAGATTTCACCCACTGAATTCAACCTGATTTCACCCATTGAATTCAACCTGATTTCACCGGTTGGATCCAACCAAAAACGGTTTGCAAAATCTACACGTATTTCAACCAGATTTCACCCATTGAATTCAACCACATTTCAACAGTTGAATTTAACATGATTTCACCGGTTGGATCCAACTAAAAACGGTTTGCAAAATCTTCACGTATTTCAACCAGATTTCACCGTTGGAATCAACCAGATTTCAAAGTCGTGTGCCTGCTGGGTACATGACCACCCACAAATCTGTGATGATTTTAAAGTAATTTCTTTTTTATGGGAGGGGTGGGCAAATGTATCATTTCCCAAGGCTCTTTTTATTTATTTATATATATTTTTTTTTTGGCCACATTATTTACTACTTTACTTTTTTGACTAAGTTTTTCTGTTTAATAAATTCTTTGGAATAAGGGCCAAAATTCTGTTAAGTTTTAAATTGATCGGCGGAAGTGTGTTTTCGTTAGAGTCCAGAAACCAAAATGTTGACAGACAGACAGACCGATATCTGACACATCAATCATATAGGCGGGTTGGTTAAAATACTGCTGAACTTTCACTTCTTCTCTCAGCACTGCTGGTTTTCTTTTCAAAAACTTTTTTTTTTACTTTTATACTATATTACATCTGACTGTTGGGGACACTGATTTTGTAAGCAAAAACATTTTTCTAGTTTAACTGGTGTTGTATATCACAGTTATTTCCTCATCAATGGCAAAAAAACTACCAGCTTTCCATAGTGACCTTGAGGTCCGCAGTGGCCTAGTGGTTAGCAAGTTTGGCATCTAATCATAGGCTGTCACCTCTGTGGGTTCGAGTCCCACAAGTGACAATTCTGAGGACCTGTCCCAATATGACCCTGGCTGTTGAACGGGACGTAAAACCCCAACTTTGACCTTTGTCCATAGTGACCTTGACCTTTAATAAATTGTCTCTATTGTACTAGAATTTGCAGTTTGTGTGCATTTGTTACCTATCTTGGAAAAATTAAGAACAGTTTATGAGATGTAAAAGTGATATTGGAAATTTGTATCTGTTCTTATTCAAAACAAATTAAGTGTAACTTCAGACTGAGAGGCCAGTGATGTGTAAATGAAGACATCATAGCTCAGTGATAGAGCACTCAGTCTGGGTGTTTGCAAATGTAAGCAAAGGATATAAAGGATCTGAAAAGGATAAAGAAATTGAAAATAATTGTTTTCCTGGTTAAAAGAGCGTGTACTGCTAGGTCCCCAGGAAACACATGTTTTACTGGATTCTGGTGTTGAAGCCAATAAGATGCACAAGGAGCAACATGGTGTTAGGTGTTAAAAAGCACCAAGTTGCATGTTGCACTTGTCAATTGACAAATATGCATCATACACATAAAGGGGTGGTATTTGGACAAAAATACCAGATGAGAGGGATTATATTATACATATTGGTTCAATTTGGTTGATGCCAGTTGGAGCAATGGTGGGGAGATCCCAAATGTGTCTGAGTTCATACTTTCTACGGATACTCATACTTTTGGGGCCTGTCTCATTTCTCAACCATTGCACTACACTGAATCTCATGTGTTTGTGTGAGTGATTGTCAGCAGTGAAGTGCCTTGATACAGGCGTAGATAGGGCCTTCCTAGTGTTTTTAACACTAGCTATATGTTCATAGATCCTGTTTCTGAAGGGTCTGCCTGTTTCTCCTATATATTGTTTGTTGCATTTTGTGCAATGTATTAGATATATTATGTTGTATATTTCACATGTTATTCTGTGTTTCTCAGGTAAGTTAACACATTTGTGTGTTTTCCCAGTGTGTGTACTATTGCAAGAGGAGATTTTATATAATTTAGGACAATAGGCACATTTACTAGTGGTGGGAACGGTAAACCGGTAACTGGTTTTTCGTTCCTTTCTAGCCAAAAAAACGAAATTCGCAAAGAATATTTGGGAACCGGTAATTGAAAAACGTCATCATTTTACTCCACCTAATGGCTGATACTTCTTCAAAACGACAAAAACTATATATATTATGAAAAATAAGTCACATTTTTACATTTTATTGAGCAAAAATCATCTTTACATACTTAATAATATCTCGCGAAAGCCATTTCCAGTTTCGAGTTCTGCCTCATGTACGCTGTGCGGATTATTTTACTGCACATTATAAGGCATACAAAATACCGGATTTCGTTTTGTTTCAAAGCCCCGGTAACCGGTTTTGATTTCTGCAAACGGTCCCACCACTAACATTTACCCAATCTTGTACAAACTGGTGGTAGGTTTGTAATACAGTAGAACCTCAATTATCCGAACCGAATGGGAGACATACAATTGGATCAGATAATCAAGGGGTTCAGATAGATGAAGGAAACCGAAATTCACGATCTATGGGTTGCCAAGTGGGCGATAATTGAAGAAAAAATTGATTTTACGCAATAAATATAGACGTTGGTGGTCATTGATGAAGTAGATTAATAAATATATGTAATATAATATAACTAACCTTCTAATTTTGACTTATTTACTCTATATCTATGGATATTTTCATGCATTATTATTTAAAATATTACGCGGACTTCAGCTGGGTGTGTTCGTTTTGTACATGCAGTGTTGACGTTTCATTTTTAGATGAACCTCGTCATGCATTTTGTCAAGTGAAAAACTCCGGGAGATTATTTTTTACAAGGACCTAATAAAACACGTTTTCAATTGGTATGTTCAGTTGGTAATGCATTGTTGACATTTTTCTTTTAATACACATCAGTCTATGAATGAACCTACTCCGGGAGATTATAAATTGCAAAACGCAATCGAACACGCAATCAGTGAAATAATCCCTCCCCTGTTGAAACAGTGTAATAAAGATCAAAGAAGTTAGGCGTTTTTGTGGACAGTGTGTTTTATAAAGCACTAGAATTAACGGTTTCCGAGAATGTGTAAAATCCTTTAATATCGCTCACGCTAGACCGTGCATTATATGTACTGCCAGTAGGGAGACAAGATTTTGGTTCGGTTTATCCAGAGATTCAGATTATAGAGGGCCGGATAATTGAGGTTCTACTGTAGTATTTTTGATTTCTTCTGGGGGCCAACTGATTTTGTTTGAAGTGAGAATATCCCTAAGGTTTGGGAGTCTCCTGTATCCAATGAGTGGTTTGTCTGGGAAGATTTTTTGTAATTCTTCTGTGTTTTCAATGATATTCCAATTATCTTTGATAATTCTAGAAATGTTTGGGTCTCTAGGATTGTAGGTGGTAACTAATACTTAGGGTTGTTTAATTTGTTTATTTTTGGTATTGAGTAAATCATTTTGTGAATACCTTGCTGCTCTCTTGTAATGATTATCCAAAGCTTTGAATGGGTAACCTCTATTTTGGTAATAAGTGATTAGTTTCTGGCCATTGATTTGGTAGTCACTATCTAAGGTACAGATTCTCCTGATTCAGAGGAATTGGCCATATGGGCCATTTGCAGTCACACTGTGGGGGTGTGCTGAATCATAGTGTAGGTATAGATGAGTGTCAGTCGGTTTATTGTATAGTGTTGTGTATAGACATCTATTTGGTAGGATTCTTACTGTGGTGTCTAAAAAGTTGATTTCTTCTTGGCTTACTTCGTGAGTGAATTTAATGGTAGGGTGTATGCCATTAAGGTAGTTAACAAATTTATTGAGTTGTTCTTCACTATGAGTCCAAACCATAAATATGTCATCGATAAACCTTTTCCATAGTAAGGGTTTTAGTGGGTAGTTTTCTAGAGCTTTTGTCTCAAACTTGTCCATAAATATATTGGCGTAGTTTGGGGCAAGGGCAGTACCCATAGCTGTACCTCCTGTTTGTAAGAAATAATCCCCATTGAACTCAAAGTACATATTATGGAGTACTAGTAACTGATTCCATGTTTGGTTGAATCTTTGCGTAACTGGTCTGCTACTGCTGTGATTCCTTCTTGGTTGGGGATATTGGTGTAAAGTGAGCTTACATCTAACGTGACTAGAAATGATCCTTGAGCTATTGGACCAATTTCCTTTATTTTGCTAATAAAATCCTGTGTGTCCCTGATGTATGAGTTTGTTGTAGGTACATATTTTTTGATATGTGCATCAACAAATTTACTAATTCGAGCTGTAGGGTGTGTGACTGAACTGCATAAAGGTCTTCCTGGGATGTTCTTTTTATGAATTTTTGGCAGTAAGTAAAATTGCCCTATTGTGCAATTGGTGGGTGTGAGGTGATCGAGGTTTTCCTCACTTATGAGTCCTTTGTTTCTCATAGTTATCAGTGTTTGTGTGATTTTTTCACTTACTGTTTTGGTTGGGTCATTTTTGAGCGGGGTGTAGAAGGTAGGGTCACTGAGTTGTCTGTATCCTTCTCTCAAATAATCTGTAGTGTTCATGACTACTACAGCCGAGCCTTTGTCAGCCTTTTTGATTACTATGTTTTTATTGTTGCACAGTTCTGTCAGTCCCTTTCACTGCTCTCTTGTGAGATTATCTTGTGTTTTCTTTTTGATTTTACTAATGAGTAAACAGGTTTTAAAAGCTTGTCTAAACACATTTAATGATATGTGAGTGTTAGTAGGTTTCCATGTGCTTTTGTTTCTGAATGGAGCATGAGTTTCTTTGAACAGGTTTTCATTTTCATCCAAGTTTTGGGCTAAGAAGTTGACTAGCTGTTGGTCATTGTTGTCAAGTAATTGGTTATCATTATAGAAATGATGCTTTAAGATTAACCTTCTGTGGAAATCCTTAAAGTCAGTCCAGATTAATGATTTATCTGGTGGACCAGGGGTTGGGCAAAAAGTAAGACCTTTCTGTAGTGCTTCTATTTGCGATTGAGTTAGGTGGGTATCAGAGATGTTTATTACAGTATGACCTATTAGGTTTCTCATGGATTTTCCTGGTGAGAGAATCCCAGGTTGGCTATTGATAGCCTCCTGTTTAAGTTTAGCCAATAGGTTAGTAACTGTATCCAACATTGCAATAGGTATGTCAGAGTGGTTATGAGTTAGGTGTATTGAAGTACAAAATTAAGCTCCTGTTAGCTCCTGAACTAGAGGACAATTATAGAAGATGATAAATAATATCTTTATTCACTGTTGTATTGAGTAAAGTAGGAATACATGGTGGTAAATTTTTACAGAGTTTTTAGTATATTAACTAACAAAGTCTTGATGTCTGTTTTACTCTGTTGTTTGGGTTGCCTTCTTTGCGGGGATTGTTTCCTTGCCTGTTGCTGTCCTCTTTCCTTGGCTTCTGGTAGGCTTCTTCTTCACAAGTTTGTTGGCTGTCTTGGTGAAGGGAGTGTTCATGGCTTGTTTGTATTTGCTTTGTAGGAATTCTTTTATTTCTACAAATTGGTTATTGGAGAGGAGCCCTTGTAACTGTGCTAGGTTAGTATCAATTTCCAGTTTAGTGGTCTGGTATTTGGCCCCTAGATCTTGTAGAATGAGATTCGTGAGATCTAATTTACATTTGTTGGTGATGGAGGTCCATTTGTTCCTGAATACCTGATCCCTACTCATAGGGATTCTGCTGTAGAGGGAATTTACCTTCTGAAACTAATTTCTTAATTTGGTGTATATTTGTGGCTAAGTTTTTTTCTATGGAGAGTCTTTGTCTTCAAGTAAATACTTTTGCTAGCCTGGGGATAGTTGGTCCTTTTCTTATCTTCGTTGGCTTCTAGCCTACGTTTCTTAGTAGGTTGATTGATGGTGCTGTCCTTGGGTTCCAATTTAGCAGCAGCATCTTGAAGCAGCTGCATAGTCTCAGTGCTGAGTCTGGCTTCTGGATATGGTGTATCATGACCTGAGTGTAGATTAGTGGCCGATTGTATTTCTACTGTGCCCATAGCAGTCACAAGTGTGTCTTCACTGGCACTATTCAACCGATGGTTGTCCATAGTAAAAATAAAAGGAGATTGTTGGTGTGCCTAGTGGATTAGATTGCCTGATATATAGCACAGTATTATTGGCTTATATTTCGACTTTCCTTCTAGGAATGGTCTCATCAGAAGCTTGGTTAGTTATGGATCTTGACCTCCTGAAGTACTATTTTTGGCTCCGGTTTTCTCCGGTTTTCTACCGGTTTTTAGAGGTGTATTTATGAGGTAAAAACCATATTTGACCATTTGTGAAGGTTTTTTTGTTTTTTTAGGTGCAAGTACTATTTAATTCAGGTAGCTAAGGTTTGGTTGCTATGGTAATTCTTGCTTTTGCTCCAACCCATTGCATCTTAGTGACTTAAGGAGGTTAGGTGAATACCATAGTTATTACCCAGTGGTGTTTTGGTCAAGGTGGTAATTATCATTTTATCAGTCAAGTTAGGACTATTATGATAACTACCAATGTTGTTGACTAACAACAGGTTAGGTAAGTTATTAAAACAACCATTGGTACAGTATCTGATATATTGTATCAAAAATAATGATGTTTTTATTTTATTTTTGTTTGTACTACTTAAGTATAACAACATGATAAATATTGTGTCATTGTAATTTATTTACAGGTGATGTCCATGCGAGAGTGGAAGATATTAATAAAATGAAAAATGTTCCATTTGTTTTTATTAATCTTCTTCTGAGGATGATATTTCCCCAAATAGGTGGCACAGATCTGCTTTAAAGTCATCATCCATGATAATTAGTAGAGGCAGTACTAGGTTGGTGATTATCTTCCTCCTCTATCGTGATAATGTCAGGCTTTGTTGGGCTATATGCCTTGTCCACAATGGATACCCAGTCAGTATCTTGTTCAATGTTAGGTGATGCATGGTATTGATAGTGCTGTTTCTTGGTGTGGGCACCTAAGGGGTTTGTCCTGTGGTGTTCTACCTTGTATGGGAAATATCTCTGGGCTAATTTGGTAAGTCTCTTGTGGGTGTTAATAGGTTTCATGGGTTTGGTGCCTGGTAGCTTAGTGATTGTTACATCACAAGTTTGTTTAAGTTGGTTCTGTAACAACCGACTGATAGTTTTACTATCCCATTGGACTCTCTTGGTGACTTTCAATTGGTCAGGTTTGAACCCAGAAGATGTGGCGTTGGGTACACTCTCATTACAATGTCTGTCCATCAAAGATTGATTGAGGGTGGCTGTTATAGGTTGAGCATGGGACATGGTAGTTGGGGTATTTGAGGATGAGGTAGTACTCTTGGTGATTTTGTTAGGCAGTGGGATGATGGTACTGTTGTTGTTAGTATTCATATAAATTTGATGGTTGGGATCATATGTGGCTATATGTAATCCACCGTGCAGGGATTTAATGTCAACTGGATCCAGTACAATAAGTGGGTCAGTATTTGTGGCCTTGTCTTTATGGGTCATAAAGTTAGTATTGGTGTGTTTGTGTTCCACCCTAGGTGCCCACTTAATGTTTTTTGCACTCCTAGTTTGGGTGCATCATAACTTTATATTACAAAGGTTGCAAGATAAAATTTGGAGATTTCATTTGGTTCAAACCCATGGTCTTCACATATTGCATGGCCTCTTTATGACTTAGTGTCAAACAAGCAGCTATAGTATCCACAAGACCTTTGTTGCCCCTTGCGTTTAAACCCATGATGTCAGAGGTCATGGACAAGTAACCAATCTAAAGATCTAGAATCTATTTTCAGATGTACAGTTATATACCAAGAGCAGAAGAAGCACAACACCAAAGTTGCTGAAATAAGAAGAATGTATATATATTTGGGTCATTTATTTCTGCCATTTAAAATATTAGATATTTAGTAATATTAGTATAAACTGTGACACATTTACAAAGTAGGTAATAAATAAACTTTGACTATTCTCATTTGAACTAATAAGGGACATATAGGCACCTTTAAAGTCCAGTATGTGAAGTACTTTGCCACTCTGTCGATAACCTTGAATGAAGAGCTTCAAGGTCAAATGTCTAATGCTTGTAGAGAACATATATATATATCTGTTATACATATCACCTATGCAAAGATTCAACCTTCTAGTTATGAGAACCGAGCAGTAGAAAAAGGTAGATAATTTTCAAAAAAATGCCAGGAATTTCTGTTTGTAAATTAATGGGCAAGGATATACTTCTTGGATTTAAAATTACATTTTGCAACAATAAGTAATAGAGAAACATATTCTGACATATTGGGAGACCTGGGGCCGGTTTCACGAAGCCTCCTAGCTTAAGATAAAGGTCACCTTAAATTCTTGGATTTCCTTGATTTTCTCCCTCCATTAAAAAATCTCAGTTTCACAAAGCCTCCTTCCTTAAAGGAGACCTTGAAAACTCCCTTGAATTTCAAGGAAGCTAAGGATCTACCTGAGATTTAAGGAAGTGTCCTTCAATGAATGTTTATTAACTTTAATGAACATTTTAAGGTGAATCCACCTAAATATATAGAACTTGAAACATTATTGTCAAACCTACATCCACAAACAATATTTTGCTGTTTATTTCATACAATTTGGTTGTTTAATTCTTGAAAAATTGATGTTCAAACTTTTGAAGTGAGAAACATATTCATGCAGTTTCCTTGAAGATAAATGGCCCCTTTCTTACTTTGGGCAAGAATTTGTCACATGACCTGTATTACTTTGCAAAATATACTCGCAATCAATCTGCATTTTACAAAATTTATTAAATATAGTAAAATATAGATTTACTGACTTTACTGATCTTTAATCTAATCTAATCTAATGTTGACTTTTATAGCGCTTAATCTCCATCACTGATGGACTCTAAGGCGCATCTAAACATAAAGCAAGGCAGTTAGCGTTAATCAAGGGACATAGCCAGGTCATACCAAGGAGACACAGATGTGATGGGGGAGGCTATGGCGGGTAGGCTTTTGCAAACAGGTATGTTTTAAGCTTCTTTCTGAAGGAGGCAACTGATGTTGCACTGCGAACTTCTTGAGGGAGGTCATTCCAGATCTTCGGAGCATCAAAGGCAAAACTATGGCCAAAATGGTTGTTGACTTAAAGACTGATGAATGGAAAGGAGGAACTGTAAGGTATTGACGATCTGGGTGACTATGCCTAGTACTATAGGGACAACTACTAAAAGACAAGAACGGTTCGAAATAAGAAGGAGAACCACTATGCAAAAATTTATACACAAGTGTTGCGGTCTTGAAAATACAACGGTACTTAACAGGCAACCAGTGGAGTTTCTGTAGAATGGGTGTAACATGAGCATACTTTCTATGATTTGTAACAATACGAGCAAGGGTGTTCTGAATACTTTGCAATTTGTGCTGATTGAAACCGGACAAACCTCTGAACAGAGAGTTACAATAGTCCAGACGACTACTAACCAAGGCATTTGCAGCAAGGACTGCCACTTCAGGAGTGAGATACTTCCTAATTCTACGGAGGTCACGCATCTGAAGGAAGCACGCTTTGCAAGTCCTCTTGATATGCTCAGAGAATGAAAAATCTGCATCAAACCACACACCTAGATTTCTGACAGAATCAACCGGATGAAGAAGGCTACCAAGAATGCTAACAGGAAAGTGAGAGGAAATCTTCTGACCTTGAGCCTTGGAACCAAAGACAATAAACTCAGTTTTTTTCAGGGTTGAGCTTCAATTTACTGAGAGACATCCACTCTTGAAGGCAGGCATTTAGCTTGGTGAGAGCCGAAGAAGCATTCTTATGGGAGAGATGGATGTATAACTGAGTATCATCTGCATAAAAATGGAATTTAATATGCGGGTGGAGGCGAATAATTTTACTAAGTGGTGTTGTATAGAGTGAAAACAGTAACGGACCCAGAACAGAACCTTGTGGAACACCATAGATGAGATTGCTTAATTCAGATAGTGTGGAGCCTATCTTAATGGCCTGGCAACGATTTCTTAAGTAGGAAGCAAACCACCTTAGAACTGTTCCACCAAGAGCAAACCAGGATTTAAGGTAACCAAGGAGAATATTATGGTCTATAGTGTCAAATGCGGCTGATAAGTCAAGAAGTACTAGAGCTGTGGGTTCATCGCGTGCCAGAGAGAGATGAACCTCGTTTTTTAAAGACAATAAAGCAGCTTCCGTGGAATGTCCTGGCTTATATGCTGATTGATGAGGATTGTCCAGTTTGTTGTTATTAATGTGTGACGTTAGCTGCCTGGCAACGATTCGCTCAACCAACTTTTACAGGAAACAAAGACCAGACACTGGGCGATAATTCTTAAGGTCGTCTCTGGGAAGGGAAGCCTTTTTTATGAGGGGGGTGACAACTGCCTTTTTGAAAGAATTTGGGAAAGATCCTTCAATGAGAGAATGATTTACCAACTTGGTAATAGAAGAGAGGAGGATATCAAGACAATCCTTAAGGAGGAATGTTGGTATAGGGTCTAGTGTGCAAGATTTAGTGGGGGATTCACTAATACACTTATAGACCTCGTCTTCAGTGACAGGCATAAAGGCATTGAAAGCAGGAGGCACCGAATCCGGTGCATCATTGAAAGAGCCAGAAGTAGAAAAGGTGTCCCTGATTTTGCTTATTTTATTGGAGAAAAAAGAAGCAAACATGTCCGCGAGGCTTTTGTCTGAGCTATGAGCAGGCAGTCTCAGAGGTGCGATGCAACACCTTCCTCAATGACTGCCATAGCTTCTTGGGGTCATGACTATTTGCAGTTATGAGATTTGTATAGTATGAACCCTTGTCTTTATTGGCCAGTCGATTACACCAGGCAATTTGCCTGCGGAGTCTTGACCTGTTCAACTCTGACTTATGTTTTCTCCACCTTCGTTCAAATTGCCGCCTAATAGATCGAGCCATGCGATACGAATCAGACAACCACTCATCAGACTGCTGTTTAGCCTTGCGTGAAATAATAGGAGCATGCTTATCAAGTACCTGTGTAACACCAGTTATGTACTTATCATAAAGTTCTGCAGCAGTACCTTCAGGGGACTGTACAAACGGTAAATTATTAAGGTCATTTCTAAACTGGTCAATATCAATCCTGTGGTACCGACGATAAGAGACCCATTTGTCGATGCTGGTTGATGGGTGGGAGAAATCCAGTTGGCATCTTATGGCAGCATGGTCAGAAATGAAATCTCCAACACTAACATTGCGGACAAAATCTGAGTCGCAAGGAGATATCAAAACATCCAGAGTGTGACCCAGTAAATGAGTCGGGCCACAGACACTTTGAACCAAACCGCAACACTGAAGGATGTCGTTAAACCTGGACCTATCACCACACTCAATATCCAGATGGACATTTATATCACCACAAATGATGAAACTGGAACCAGTCGAAGACAGAAAGCCAGAAAGAGCCAGAAAATCTTCCAGAAACTGAGTAGTACATGAACCAGGAGGATGGTACACACAAGCAGCAACAAAGCTATTGTAGTCAGACTTGAACGAAAGTATGATAATTTCAAATGACCTGAAAACTGGTGAAGAGACAATACTGGGAGAAAAGGTTTTTCTACACAGAAAACCAACACCACCTCCCCGACCAGTACACCTTGGTTTTTGGATGAAATTGTAATCAGTCGGTGTAAGAGAACTCAGGAGGCCATCAGTATCATTTGGTCTAATATGAGTCTCAACTAGACCCAGGATATCTAGGTCACCGCATTTTATCAGATCCTGCAGGAGAGGGCCTTTATTGCGAATGGATCTACAATTAACAAATCCAAAGTTGGTGGGGCAAGGGTTTGAAGCAACATCGCCGCACAACAAAAGGAGTAGTAGTAGGTTTTTAAATTTCAGTTGTGGAGGAACCTGTTTTGTATCGCTACTGTAACAACATTTATGGACCAAAACAGAAAGCCGAAAAATAGAAGGGATATTCCTGTCAATCTTTCCGCAATTCTGACTCCGCATTCAGCCAGTTACACAAGAAACCAACACACAGGAAACATATCACTAGAATGACTTTCACAACTAACATGGCCAAGAACAAACTACCCAGTCCAAAACAAAAAGGAAACCAGAACTGTGTGAAAATAAACTGTCACAGGAAAACCAATGCAAAAAGATTGCAAAAGCCAAGAGTTAGAAAACCATAAAAGCAGAGGAAGCCATAGTTACTATCCTTCAAAAGCCAGAGTTAAAACCGCCACAACTTGGTGATTAAGCATAAAAAACAATAAAATGACTTTAAACAATAAAATGATCACTGGGACATAAAAACCATAAAATAATCACTGGGATATGTTAGGTGATAAGGGGGAATGTGAAATTACAACAACAAAAGGGTTGGAAATACTACCACGATAATGGGGAATGTGGGCGATAATAGGGTATACTGATATTTAAGCAATTTAAGGAAATATTAAGGAAATTAAGAAACTAATTTGTTGAAGGGGACTATGTATGTTGTAAAAAATGGCAATGGTGAACCTTATAAACCAGTATGTAGCATAATTCATGCAATTTGAAATCGGATCGTTTGAAAACACAATACCCGCCACAGCCTCACGCCACACTCAGTGGCAGTGTTACAATAAGGACATTGCCTCCAGAAGGTAATTTAGGTACAAAATAAGTGTACTTACACATGCACTTACAGTGAAAGAAAAACATTGGTGTGGTTATAGGTTTTGGAAACAACTCCCAAAAGAAAAAATAGCATCAGAGATGCCCGTACCCCACAGCCTGGGGAAATATTTTTCAACACCATGAGATATAGAAGTAGTGTAACAGTACAAAGTTCAAGATACTTTCAGAGCAGTAAAAAAACAAAAGAATAAACTGAAGTGCACTATAAGTCACCAAGTAGAGTTCACAATGGTTAATGTGGTGATATGCCTTACACAATATTTATGTGGTGATAGATTGTGTTTGAAAAGTCATGGGTGGGCTTTATCATCAGAGGCTGGATTTTTAAGGAGCAACTCCTCCCTGAAGTACTAAAAACAGGTGCAATTGCACCTGTGCTGCTGCACCGGTGCAGCAGTGCAATGCACCGGTGCAGGTATACTCTTTAACCAAAAAATGGTTATATGGTAAGTATGGATACGTGGTTAGTACTTATGTCAGGCTATACTTTATTTGAGTCATTTTAATAAAGCATAAGTGAGGTTTATACAGGCAAGTCTTGATTCATATAACATTCAAACCCATTGCCTCTTAAAGACTTAAGAAGGTTAGGTACTGAGTGCCTGATAGTAAATCCACATTTTAATGTTACTCTTTATAATAATGTCCAGTTAATGTAGTTCATATCATGTGGGCCATTATTGCATGTTTAGTTACATCTTATATGATTGGCATATGAACACGGGACTCAAGTTCACTATTACATGTGACAAATGAGATTCTTATTTAACTTCTCATTGCACAGTGTTAAATTTATCCTTTGTATGGACAAAAAACACTAACATGTAATTAGTGCAGGTTGGTTTTTCATATGTAGTTTACAAGTGTAATTTAACAGTTTGTTTATATGTAAAAACTGCCATATTTATTTACAATTGAAACACACGAGGTATATTCATGTTCTTGTATTGAGAGCATGAGTGTGAATAAAGAGGCTAATATTCATTTAATAATATTAATAATGTAAGTGTCAATTATACTAAAATGTGTATAATTGCTAATTACAATGTTTATAATTATAATTATATTATATTATTTATAATTTATAATATTAATGAATAGTAAATGTGTTTACATTCAATAATCAGTGTATATCCACACTAAAAGTTATAAAAAATGGAATCCAGCCTTCACAAAGGTGCAATGTGAACTGGGTAACCTGGTTTGTGATGTCATTAACTATGCTGTTGCGTTGTCATGACGTCAAAATATTATGACATCACAATGCCACATACTGTGAAGGACCAATTTTGGGGCCTTTTTCAACACAGATGTGTGGAGTATGTGTAAAATGGTTTGTAACCATTATTACTCATAATAACTACTTTGGTTATCCTACTATGTGCATATAAGTAAACAACAAGAAACAAAGGGGTCTTATGAGTGTGAAGTAAGACCAAAATGCACCTAGTAAGATAAATTAGCTTATTGCCAGTTGTGCCGGTTGCCCCCATATTTTAACATCCACCACTATACACATTTACATATACAGTAGGACAATGTGTACAGTGGTGGATGTTAAAATATGGGGGCAACCGGCACAACTGGCAATAAGCTAATTTATCTTACTAGGTGCATTTTGGTCCTACTTTCAGAGCAGTGTCAATTATATTAAGGTCCAAATAATGCTTAAGTAGAGAAAATAATATCTAAGGAAAAGAAATGTATGTAAAGATGAAGTATTAAAACCAGATAATTCAATAATAAAATGACAGCATTTATCAGTAAACCAAAAATGGCCGAATTATGGTTTGGATGTTTTGAATATTACCCATGCACACAGAAGTGGCAATACATTCAATGAATGCTTATGCGTGGTATTGGAGAAAAGCCTGTGGCTCACTTGATGAAATTCCATCTGTTACAATGGGAACAATGAATTCTAATATGACTTTAACAGTGCTTAATCTGCATCAACAGACAGACCCAAAGGTGCAACAAGATTTTAAAGGTCAATACAACAAGGTCAAAGGTCAATCAGTGTCACACCATGATGTGGCACACCTAAAAGCCTCAAACAATGTCCTTACCAAGTATAAACTTCCTACACCTTACAGTCTCTGATATATAGCCTGGACAAGATTTTATAGGTCAAGGTCACTACAGCAAGGTCAAAGGTCAAATCAAGGTCACACTATGATGCAGCACACCTACACCCCCTAACCAATGTCCCTACCAAGTATCAACTTCCTACACCTCTTACGGTTTCCAAGATATAGTCCGGACCAGGTTTTATAGGTCAAGTTCACTACGGCAAGGTCAAAGGTCAAATCAAGGTCACACTGACGTAGCACACCTACACCGCCTAACCAATGTCCCTACCAAGTATCAACTTCCTATACCTTATGGTTTCCAAGATATAGCCCGGACCAGGTTTTATAGTTCAAGTTCACTATGGCAAGGTCAAAGGTCAAATCAAGGTCACATCATGACGTTGCACACCTACTACCCCCAACCAATGTCCTCACCAAGTATCAGCTTCCTACACCTTACAGTTTCTGAAATATAGCCCAGACAAGATTTTATAGGTCAAGGTCACTACGGCAAAGGTCAAAGGTCAAATCAAGGTCATACTATGATGTTGCACATCTACATCCCCTAACCAATGTCCCTAACCAAGTATCAACTTCCTACCCCTTACAGTTGCTGAGATATATAGCCCGGACAAGGTTTTATAGGTCAAGGTCACTACGGCAAGGTCCAAGGTCATATCAAGGTCAGACCATGATGTTGCACACCTACAACTCCTAACCAATGTTCCTACCAAGTATCAACTTTCTACACCTTACGGTTTGCGAGATATGGCCCGGACAAGATTTTATAGGTCAAGGTCACTACAGCAAGGTCAAAGGTCAAATCAGGGTCAGACCATGACGTTGCACATCTACACCCCCCAACCAATGTCCCTGCCAAGTATGAACTTCCTACACCTTACGGTTTCTGTGATACCGCCCGGACAAACTATTTCCCGCCGCCCGCCCGCCCATCCGGACACCATGGGTGAAAACAATACCCCGACAGCCCTTAAGGGCTGTGGGGTAATAAAAATGCAAAAAATGTATCTGAAAATTAAAATGTACATAATGTACCAAGTTTAAACTAGACCTACGCATCGGAGAACCGATACAAATCTGTATCCACCGGAAAGACAACTCACCAAAGCCAGTGAACCATCGTTTGACCTTGAAGGAGGGGCCAAAGGTCAAATCTGACATCAGAAGATTCCCAGTTCATGATTTCCTATGGGTTGGTTTACCATCCCAAACCTCTAGGACCAATAATAAGCGAGTTATAAGCACTTTAAGTTTGGCTATCCTTGTTTGACCTTGAAGGAGGGGTCCAAGGTCAAATCTGACCACATCAAAAGATTCGCAGCACATGATTTCCTATAGGTTGGTTTGACATTGCAAACCTCTAGGACCAATAATAAGGGAGATATAACCACTTTTAAAGTCCACTATGTGGGTTACTTTGGCACTCCATGGATGACCTTGAATTAAGAGCTTCAAGGTCAAATGTCTGCAAGGTTGTAGAGGACATATATATCTGTTATACATATCACCTATGAAGACATTCAACCTTCTACCTATGAGAAACAGCCAGTAGAAAAATGTTCATAATTTTCAAAGAAATGCCCGCGGGGGCCATCTTGTTTTTCAGAATGAGGCTAATTTCCTTCCCAGAGATGCTTACCCCCCAATGAAGATATCCTGCAAATTTGGTTAACCTAGCTGATGTAGTTTTCCTCTTAGAGCGTTGACGCTGAAAATCTCTCTACGCTCGGCGGCAGCGTAGCGAAAGCTAAACCAAACCGGAGGCATCCGGTGGATACAAATAGTTAAAATGCTCAAATGCAATTTGCTCTCTTAATATTTAAAATAAATTGTGTGAAGGTTATATAAGTAATGGAGGGGAAATTCCACGGAGTGTGGTTATACAGGGAATCGCCCTTATATTTATTAATTTTATTTATTATATGTACTTTTACATAATGGTGATATTTCCAGTGACAGCTATTCTCCAGTTAATAAATTTTACGCCTTCATAATTTTTAGTTTACTGAATTGTCTTGTTTTAATACTTAATCTTTACATGCATTTTCTTTGTCACTTAAACATTATTTGGATCTTTATATAACTGATACTGCTCTGAAAATATCCCGATCTTTGTACGGTTTCACTACTTTTATATCTCATGGTGTTTGAAAATGTTTTCCCAGGCTGTGAGGTACGGGCATCTCTGATACTATTTTTGTCAACTGACAAGTGGAATATGTAACTTGGTGCTTTTTAACACATACACCATGTTGTTCCTTGTGCATCTTATTGGGCTTCAATACCAGAATCCAGGAAAACATGTTTCCTGGGACCTAGTAGTGCACGCTCTTATAACCAGGAAAGCAAATATTTTCAATTTCTCTATCCTTTTCAGATCATTTGCTAACACCCAGACTGAGTGCTCTGTCACTGAGCTATGATGTGTTGATAAACACATCACTGGGAATCAAACCCAGGTCTCTAAGTCTGAGGTTACACTTAATTTGTTTTGAATAAGAACTGATAAAAATTTCTAATATCACTTTTTTATCTCAGAAACCTGTGTTCTGGGGCCGGTTTCATGAACAGACTTAAGCCTTGAGTCAGACTCAAAAGTTGAGACTTTGTCTCAAATTTTGGAAATATTTTGCTGAGTCTGTGAACTCAGACTCAATGCATTTCACAAACAAGCTCAACTTGAGACCTGGCTCAGTCACAGGCTCAAATTTGAGCCCATGAAGGAGGTGTCTCAAATTTGAGTCCAAGTTTTGATGCCAAAAAACACATACATAAAGCGATACAATTTGTTCCAAAATGAAATTGATAAATCTTGAAATCTTCTATTATCATTTTATTTTGTAATTACAGCCACATATTCAATATTTACTAATAACAAAAGTCAATAGAATTGACATGCTTTGTAGGGTATTATCAAGTGACAGGCCTCAAGGGTGGACTCAAAGCCAGACTCAACCTCAGTTGAGTCTCAATCTTATGGATCACTTAGAATAATATATTATCATATAATTTCTTTGTATTATGAGTATTAAAGATATTTAAAATGATAATAATCATTAAATATAACTTTTTAAACTAAAAATAAGCCCACCAAATATATGAAATGAGATTAAAAAGTTGAGACCATAACTTGAGACTGGTCTCAGCTGATCCACCCTTTGTGAAATCCATTTGAGCCAAAAACTCAGCCGAGACAAAAGTCTCAGATTTGAGACCCTGACTCAGCCTTGAGTCTGGCTCAGTTTGAGACTTTTCATGAAACCGGCCCCTGATGTTTGATGTGTTCGACGTCTGTCAACATTTTGATTTCCAGATTCTTACTCGAACATGCTGATCAACTTGAAACTTAATAGGGTGGTAGGGCACCACCTAGGCTAGGTTGCTTTTGAAGTTGCTGCCATATGAGAAAACAAGATGGCCACCATCTTGAAATTCTGTTTGCAGACTGTAACTTAAAGATGCTACTGCTAATTGATTTCAAACAAGACAAAGTAAAAGGACAGAACCCAGCACTAATGTGATGTGTGATCATGTTGCATACATCTGGCATACATTTATTATGCACATTTTCTTTTAATTTTGTGGACCTGTCAACCTTAGATTCCCTTCTAATTCTATCAAATTATCAACTTTGTCGACCTCTCCTTCAACACTTTATTTTTGCATTTTTTTTCAATTTTATCTCCACTTTGTCGACCTGTCAACCTCATGCATTTCTCTCTAATTAAAAACCTATTATATTTCCTCATTTACATATTTTTCTTCAACTATATTAATTACCACATTTCTACTTCCGTCAGGTTTGATTCAGCAGTCGTGCCATGGAATCCCAGAACATTTTGTATCTAAAACCGGGGCCCGGATTCACGAACAATACTTAGATAAGGTGACCTTAGATCTAAGTAAGGGAAGGTTTTTCACTTGACTAAGTTTTTCTTAGAATTGGTATTCACGAAACAATACTTAGATAAGGTTACCTTAGATTTTAAGTAAGGAAAAAAACCTCTCCTAACTCTTTAGTTACGGTTGTGTCAGTGAATCTGATTGGCCAAGTGGTATGGAAAATTTTGGTCTATACATTGGATTGTTTATGATAATGATCCTCTACAAAGAATATTTGTCACAGCTTATTAAAGTGAGATTTTTAATTATTTTAGCTGATGAGCTTGGAGAGTAAAATTAATTCCTAGTGAAAATTTTAATCTGTTCCTGTCAAGTAGAATCTAGCCATTAGTAGAAATTATTTCTGAAGAATTAGTTAAAACTTCATCTTACTAAAATTTTGACTTATACACTAACCACGTGGATAAATAAAATTCCTCATCCAAATACAACACTATTATTGCCCAATGTTTACAAACTAAATCATGTAATATTAACATCCTGTCCTCTCAAGGTAGCTTTCAACTTAACTTAAAATCTAAGTATGGGTTTTAAGGTCACCTTAGAGTTAGGAACGTTCGTGAATAAGGTTTCATAATTTCTTACTTGAAATCTAAGTAATACTTAAAATTTAAGTTAGGAATGATCTAAGTATTGTTCGTGAATCCGGCCCCAGTACTGCTCAGATACCCAAGTTCGTTGCCTACCCATGTTTGTCACTTGCCTTAAAAACTGAAAAGAATAAGCAATATTGATACTGAAACAAGTGGAACAGGTGCTTATAACACTGATGTATTACTCTACAAAGAAAGATAATTGCTAATAGGTTTAAATATTGGCAAAAAATGCAGGTGATGAACTTGGGTAGGCGACGAACTTGGGTAGCTGAGCAGTACACAAAACATTTTTCAAAGAAGTAATCTTGGCTTTGAAGCATGTATAATACAAAATAGCAAAAAAATATATCCTTATTTTAATGCCTACTATTAAAAGTTTACCAAATATAATGGTTTCTGGATGGATTTTTATGCAACATGGAAAAATGGGCACCCACAAATCTACTTGGCTGACTAGACTGAGTTTCTGTCCCATCGCCAATTGCTTTTGAAAAACTGATGGACACAATGGCGAGGGACAGAGCTCACATGTACTTGTTTAAGTTGTTTCTGTGTAAATTTTGAACGGCATATTTTTACACATATTGCCACTAATATAAAGTGTTATTTGCCTTCTTTGAGGTATGTATGTGTGCCGTTCACTAATATTTAATGCCAATCTTATTGGTATGTGTATATATCAACACATTTTAAAATGACAACAAAACTTCACCACTGTTGTGTTACGTACAAAAAAATTCTGGCATGCAAAATCAGCTTAGTGTAACAACATATGTGTATTATAAACTGGGTAGTGGTGGTGGACCAATTCACGCCCGGGTACCGATTCAGGCCCACCCTCAATTTTCTTGAAGATTCATAATTTTTCATAGAGAAGATGTTTACCACATCATAGATAATCATCAAATGGATCATTTACATTTGTAATTTATTGTTTAACTGTGATTGTTTTGGATAAATTTAGGGGTGGGCGTGAATTGGTACCCGGGCATGAATCGGTCCAGCAAACCTCACCCATGGGCAACATTTCCCACCCGAATAGTGAAGAGAAACAACGATGACAACCAGCAAGCTTTATTTTTGCCTCAAATGGAACCAACAGGAAACACCTGTACAAACAAATAAAACCTGAATTAAACATTTATCATATTTAACATTTTCTGCAGCAAAATGCTATTGATTCAATTGCATTGAATATTCTGATTTATCAATGTTAACGTTAGGTTGACAATTAGCATTTCATTAATTCTAACAATGGTGATAAATCCGAAATACCACTGTATTAAATATTACACGAAAATGCAACAATATATTATCAAGTATGACTAGAACTTTAAATATTTGCAGATTTAAAGTTAACATTACTGGAAATGGAGCATTTACTGGAATATGGCCTACACAAAGTTATATCAGTACGGTACATGCCATAAAATAGTTCAATTCATGAGACAATACAATTACGCAGATACAGCATGGACCAGAGCACAGTTTAATAATGATCGAAAATACTTTGCCACATATAAATTACACACAATGAAACAACTGTAGTAATTTACCCATCCACAAAATGTTAAAGTAGCCATTACATATTTACAAAATGATTTACACATCAACAAAGTAGCAAAGCAACTATTACAAACCTGCCCCAAACACACAACCTCAATTTCACATGCTTCCAACTCTGTACTTCATGGCAGACTGTATGTCAGAACAATGCTAAGCATTAACAAACATGCTTCCAACTCTGTACCTCGTGTCAGACTGAATGTCAAATAATACTACGGGGTTCACTTCCTCTTGTCAGGGGAAGTATAGGTGCATGCTAAACTTAAAACTCAAGTACTAAACATCGGAAATCGGCAAACTAACGGAACCGCAAACGGTCACACACGTATTTAATGCCTATCCAGCTGCCAAGAATAAATTTCTACATCTTTATGAAATGTAAACTAATTTCACCAACCTTTTCTGCTGCCATAAATGTATGTTATAGTGGTATACGAGCATTACGTGACCACGGCAGCTCATGGGTTCCCAGCTCATGACCAACAACTCGTACCCACAACTTGTTCCAAAGATTTTATTTTAAATTCTAAAATGGTAGGCTGCGCAGTGACCTTGGACATGTCTTTTGCGCAATGCTTGAACCGCGAATATAGAACGGTAAATAAAGCACGCTGTTGAAATCTCGTACATCGTCCCTTCGTGTACAAACGTAAACAAACAACTCGCAGTGAAATAAAAGTTAAATTATATGCAGCAAATACTAAGTCAAATAATTCTGTAGGGGATTTTATCAATATTTCATTTAAAGATCGATTGCTCATAAATATTTATGAGATCATGGAATTCTGTGGGTATTTCCTAACAATATTTAAACCAAAAGGCTGTTTACACATCCATCACTATGCATGTTTAGTTAATGGAACAGCCAACATGGCGTTGGATTTGTTTTGATTTTTGCGTAAGATTTACCACTTATTTTGACCAAATTATTAATATAACCATTTTAGAATAGGAATAAAAGACAAAATTCTCGTGCTTTATGATGGTTTTAAACTATCGAGCGGCTGTATTAAAGCACTCAGCCCTTCGGGCTTCGTGGCTTTAATATTCAGCCGCTCGATAGTTTAAAACCATCATAAAGCACTCGAATATGTCTTTTATTCCTGTATTCTAAAATGGTAGGCTGTGCAGTGACCTTGGACATGTCTTTTGCGCAATTCAGAAATCGCGAATATAGAACGGTAAATAAAGTAACGCTGTTGAATTCTACGTACATCATCCGTTCACGTACAAATGTAAACAAACAACTCACGGTAAAATAAAACTTAAATTATATGCAGCAAATATAAAGTTAAATAATTCAGTGGGGATTTTTATCAATATTTCATTTAAAGATCGACTACTCATTAATATGACATTACAGAATTCTGTGGGGGATTTTAACCAAAAGGCTGTTTGCACATCCATCACTAAGCACGTTTAGTTAATGGAACAGCCAACATGGCGCTGGATTTGTTTTGAATTTTGCGTAAGGTTTACTGCTTATTTTGACCAAAATATTAGTGTAAACATTTTAGAATTTAAAATAAAATATGAAATTAGAAAAAAAAACGTGAGGAGATCGAAGTTCATGGAGTTTCCTGCAATATTATAGGAATAAAAGACATGTTCGAGTGCTTTATGATGGTTTTAAACTATCGAGCGGCTGTATATTAAAGTCACGAAGCCCGAAGTTTAAAACCATCATAAAGCACGAGAATTTGTCTTTTATTCCTATTCTAAAATGGTTACACTAATATTTTGGTCAAAATAAGCGGTAAAACTTACGCAAAATTCAAAACAAAGCCAACACCATGTTGGCTGTTACATTAACTAAACATGCATAGTGATGGATGTGCAAACAGCCTTTTGGTTTAAATATTGTTAGGAAATCCCCACAGAATTCGGTGATCTTATAAATATTTATGAGTAGTCGATCTTTAAATGAAATACTGATAAAATCCCCTACAGAATTATTTGACTTAGTATTTGCTGCATATAATTTAAGTTTTATTTCACCGCGACTTGTTTATTTACGTTTGTACGCGAAGGGATGATGTACGAGATTTCAACAGCGTGCTTTATTTACCGTTCTATATTCGCGGTTCAAGCATTGCGCAAAAGACGTGTGTAAGGTCACTGCGCAGCGTACCATTTTAGAATAGAGATTTCAGTAGATGTAATTAAAATTAATTTGAGCTGTTTCACCTGACAATGTCCTATTAATATTACAAATTTTAACAAACAGGCATTTGTCCTCTAGACATCAGAGCTATTGACAGAAGCAAATTACTTTTCAACTGTCAAAAAGATTTTGACAACTATGTCAGTAATGCTGAGAACACTACTCAGCATGCAGAGGAATGCTGCAGCTCACTTGGAGATGTTGCTGACCAGAATTCTACAGAGGTCCCACAACCAAAGCCATGTATAAAATGTGGTGCATTGGCTCCATGTGACATGTGCATCCTAACACACAAGGTTTGCCCTATAATAAATATGTGCAATGTATCAGTCAGCATTACAGATTAACATGAAGCATAATTCCTGAATTCTAAGAATGCATATTATTACTTGTTTACATATACTTTAGCTGTGACTCAGAAGGTTTTTTCATTTATTTATTTGGGTTTTACCATTGCTTTCAATACTATCTAGGTCATATCACTGCAGGTAGTTTTATATGCACAGCAAAGCAGTACATACATTTGTTAAAGGTTCCAGCTGTGCAATGCCAACCATCAGTAAGCAACTACAACTTTCCCACATAGGGTCACGAATTTAAACTGCATACCTCAGAATTTATTGCACACATTTTGACTCTGTCCAATTTTAAAATACACAGGAAATGCAGACATAATTTTTAAATTACAATCAATTGTGGCACAGGTGTGTTCATATTTCAACTTAAAAAACAGTTATTTCACACTATTTTATACATTCACTGATTATTTCAGAGGCAAAATAATCCATTACTAACAAATGGTCTAGTTGATGAGGAACTGGTGGAATTGTTTCCTTTGCCAGAGCTACAACAAAGTCCCAAGAAACCATCAAGAAGCAGATTTCCTGGAGCATCTTATCTTTCAGGTTAAAGCAATATAATAATCAAGTGTACTATCAGGCAGTGGTACTTGGAAACTGTTATGCTCTAGCTTCATGTATATATTTATGTAAAGCATGCTACCATTATCTGCTTTTATCATTTTTATTCACCCTTGCAACAGGAAGTTTCTGCTTTGTTTGGAAAGAGTAGTAATACATTGTAAATTCAATTTAGGTGTCGACATGATAGCATCTCTAAAAGGAAAGAAAGCTGCTGCAACAAAGAAGGCCAAAACAAGACATACAGCTATGATAACATTGGGTATACTGCTACATATTTCATTTTTTTAAATTTAAAAAGTTAGTGCTTCAATTTATAGCCATAAATTATGTAGAGTTTTCAAATGTACTTACACATTGTCAGTGGGCTAGTCATTTAACAACTTCAACATCGAATCACAGGATGTAACATCTGTTGGAGTTCAACTGCTACATGTGTCAATGACTAGGACCTGTTCCAATATGTGCACCCAGATTGTTGAACAGGATGCAAAAGCATAACTGTGAACTTTTGCGCATACATGTACATATGTACTTTGTTCCAGATGCTGAATCTACAGATGAACTGACAGCACCTCAGACACCTGCTGACACTCAATGTGTAACAGAAACAGAAGCTCCTCATACTAGTACTGCTGATAACATTGTGGATGGTAATAATCAAACCTCATATCCCAGTAATGAAGCTTATATATTTCAAACCAATGTTAAGATAATTATGTATTTACATGTTCCTAATAATGTTTTGATACTTGCAAATTTATTTCAGGTTTACCAGAAATTCGTCCAGTTACCAGAAAGAGAAGGAAGCCCCTATTCAAGCCACCCACTAAGCAAAACTCCTTGTGGTAATAATTAGAATTGCATTACTTCATCAATTATAAATGTGGTTAAACTTATGTGACATAAAAACTTTTGTTAAACTCCACATACATCCTTTGTCACAACATTCACCTTATCAAATGTATTGTCAGTTACTGAAATTAAGAATATTTTTATTTGCAGGAATTGCTGAAAAGAAAAAGTTGACAATGCAGTGCACTACATCAACAAATGACAGCAGTGCAACACCACAGAAATCACTCAGTAATGTTTTTGTGTATGATTTCTAGTAAAGATTCATAACTTATAGTTTATTGAATTGTGTTGTTTCAATAGTTAATCTTTACATGCAGTGCTCTGAAAGTATCCAAATTTGTGTACTGTTTCACTACTTCTATATCTCATGGTGTTGAAAAATATTTTCCCCAGGCTGTGGGGTATGGGCATCTGTGATGCTATTTTTAAGATTTTGAATTTCCACTGAAATATGTTTTGTTAACCACTGCACCTTTAATATTGTCAAACAAAATTTCAGATTCAGACATGATGACTTTATTGAAGGAACTCCAAAGCTGCAGATCAGAGAAAAATCGTGAACCACACGGTACATCAAAATATATTACATAATGTTTCATGAAGTTCACATTGTCCAGGATATGTCAGATTTATCATTTCAGTTTTATTCCAATTAATTAATTGCCTTCTTCATTGCTGCTGATATGATGTTATACCTAATCAAACTACTTTTCATAAAGCATCAACACAGAATTTCATAAAGCATCAAGACAGAATAATTTGTAAATGAAATGTCTACCATAAGCTTTTATTATAATCATTACATAATAATATTGCATCTTTAGATTACTCTATAACACCTTATTCTGCTTATTCAATTGCATAATTATAAATTGCCATTACTTTATTTTAAGGGCATGCAGTCCCCCTTCATTTAAATTACACAGACCCTGAACCTGTAGTAAAGACAAAGACTCACTCCAAGAAAAAAAGTCAATTGCTACAAGGTGATGCATACCATAAAATCATGTGAATGAACAAGTTAAAATATGTAGATAAATTTTAATAGCCAGAGATTGCTAGTAATTTCAGGGAAACACTAATTTCACATATATTGATTTTTTCTTTGTTTTCTTAATTTAAGTTTACAGAAAGACTTCACCAGTTTTTAATAACATTTAAGTTGCATATTTTAATTCCAGAAGATAAAGCAACAGACATTGAGGTACCATGCACTTCTGCAATAATCAGCAAATCAGGAAGAATTTGCCGTAAAGTGGACTATCATTCCTTACATGAAGGAAAATTGGAAAGTAAATAAACATTGATATTTAGTGAAAAGTCCAATAAACAAAGATAATTTTTTAACATTTATTTGTTTTTGGCTGGTCACCAGTTGAGGGCTCTGTCACTTTCTATGTTGTGTGTTTGATACAGATAAAAATCCCTGTTATAATGAAGAAAAGTTATAAATATGAAGCATTTTGTTCAATAATTCACTGTCATTGATACCAATTTTCATATGTTAGTAATTTTATACCAAGTAATGACATTTTTTATTCAATGTAGGAAAAGGTACCACTACAAAAGAAAAACCTGTGACACAGACAGAGAGATGCCAAGTCTGTAAAGAAGAGGAACACCCCAATGATACATTGTTTGCGATCCAGTGGATGGGCTGCGATGTTTGCCCAAAGTGGTGGCACTATCATTGCCTGCCCTCAAACTTTCAGACCATGGCAGACCTCTCACTTATTGACAGTGACACTTTATTCAGATGCCCAGCATGCCCCCTGTTAAAGCTTTGTGTAGTGTGCTTCATTGAGGGAGAAAATGATTTTGCTATATGTGACAACTGTTACAATTGCTTTCATATTGACTGCCTCCCTGAAATTCAGTACACTGAATACAAGTTTTACAAAGAATTGTAGGAAACGAGCATTTCCGGGATGACAATTTTCGGGGATTCTCGGCGATTTCCGAGGTTTAGTAGCCGATTTTTGGTCCGTATTTGTTGTCATATCACTAACGAGTTAAATATTTGCATATTTATAGGGTTTTATGTCCAATTTTCTTTATATTTTGAATAATATTAACCCTAATTTGCATATTCGTCTGTTATTTGATGGTAAAACGCAGTATTTTATTTTATTTTTGTAGTTTTAACTGTCTGGTACTAGCCGCCATATTTGGTTGGAAGTAATTTATTTACCGCGAATTAATTTTCCCGCTCTAAACGTAAATTCTAAGGTTACAGCTTAAAAGTATTCTAATGAAAATTATTTGTGTTAGAACTTGATTAAATACCAAGAATTAGTATAATAACTGCTGTATTTAGTTTCAACATACAAGGTTAGTAGAGGTTTTATTTGTTGTAATTCTAAATATAGTGCCTTTTGGTGTAGGATCACAGGAGTGATCTGTTCAGAAGTCTATATAAGGAGGTGAACACAGAGCTCAGTGGATCAGTTGTCACAGACAAGGTCCGAGTAAAGAGCCAGAAAAAGCTCTAGAAACCATCAAATGTACTAAACTGTTGAGGTATAACCTGTTTAGAATTAATTATATTTGAAGTGACCAACAGGTCCGAGTCAGGTCAGGTCCGACCAACAGGTCCGAGTAAGATCCAGGTCCGACAAAGGTCTAGGTCCGACTAAAGGTCCGAGTTAGGTCTAGATCTGAACACTGGTCTGACATAGGTCCCAGTCCGAGTAAGGTCAGTTTGACCATAGTCCGAGTAAAGTATATTGGCATTAATTATAGTATATATAGCTCCATATAATTTATAAGATAGATTTGATTTGCTTCCTGAAAGTACCCTTAGTATGAGTTATTAGTCCCATTAATATTATTTGATTTACTGACCTAATTTACTAGATTTGTTATACTCAGTATTTGTTAAATATACTTCTTGGTTTACTTATTACTTGTATATTTGTTGACTATTATTTAATAAAGGTTGATCTGTTCTCTATCTGCTTGCTTCAATTGTTACTCCTATTGATGCATAGTTGATTGTGCATAGTTATATAGAACAGGAATAGAAAATATTCCATAACCAGAAAATCATACCGGTAATATTGATGCCGAGAGTGATAAAGGTTATGGTATATACATGAAATCATCTACAGTTTAGTTTATTTCTCTAACTTTACTTCATATTTAGTTTGGTGTGTTTTGATATACTTTGTATCTCTGGGGTATAAAGGTATATATGAACCAAGAACCCACAGTACCAGTTGACAAACTGAGAGTGGAGATGCTTGGTCTAGATTAACCCCAGGATACATCTACTGAAGTCAGCACACTTCATTGGGAAGCTGATTAGTGAAGACTGAAACTTACATTAAGGTAGTTGCAACATCCTGACAGTACTTGTAACTACAACCCGACCGCCCGGTTCATTACAACTGGTGTCAGAAGTGGGATCCAATTTAAATTATTGGATCCTTGAGCTTCGGTGAAAATTGTAAAACTTGTAAATTTATATTATGGATAGGATAAATGGAAATTCTTGTGACATAGAGGCAGTTGATGCTTCTGGAGATATAGGGGTGAAGACCAGATATCAAACATCACAGAAAAGGGATGTTGGTTATCATGGTACAAATTCTCCAAGAGAGTCTGGCATAAATTGTGAAGAGTCATTATATTCCAGAAGAATGGAGTCAAGTCAGGCAACAAATGAAAATCATGACTTTGATACAGTCATGCATGGGGTTGAGACATTGTTGAAAGAAATGAGGGATTCAAGGCATGATAATAGAGTATATGAGAACATGCCCAACACAAAGAAGACAAAAGTGATGCCTGATCACTTTGATGGTAAATCATCTTGGTCAGAATATCTCATACACTTTGAAACTGTTGCTGAACTCAATGGTTGGAACCCACATGAAAGAGTAAAGTATCTTGCTGTTAGTTTACGTGGGGAAGCATGCTTGGTGATGCAGAGCTTGGGACCAGAAGAACGGAGAACTTATCATGCTTTTGTTGAGTCACTGAGCAAAAGATTTAACCCTGGAAACAGAGTTAATCTGTACCGAACACAGTTAAGGACAAAAGCCAGAAGGGATAAAGAAACACTGCCACAGTTAGCTCAGAGCATAAGGACCATGGCTGCCCGAGCATATCCTAGAGCAGAAAGAGAACGCTTTGAAAGTTTATGCTGTGATCACTTCTTGGATGCTACAGGTGATCCAGAGCTATGGAATATGTTATGTTTGACTCAGCCACAAAGATTTGATGACCTTGTTAACATGGCTGTTCAGCTTGAGGCTAACAGGCAAGCAGACAGACAAAGACAGCCTATGACCAAGCGATACATAAGGGAGATCAGTAAAGCAAGTAGCACTGAAACCCCGAGTCTCACAGAAAAAGATGCAACTCAATCATGCAACTTTATTGGGAAAACGAAAGGAGAAAGCAATCTGGAAGAATTGATTGAAAAATTGATGAAATTAATGGAGGAGTTGAAGATATCAAAACAGTATAAAGCAAAACATGAGACAGACTTATCAAAGATAAAATGCTTCAATTGTGGTGAATTTGGTCACTTCAAAAGTAAGTGCCCACAATCTGAACAAAGCAATGAAGCTATTAGGAATCATTCCCACAGTAAGTCAAACTAGCCCTGACTGCCTCTGCAGGCCAAGAGTCAGTCGAACATGAAAGGCCTAAAATGATAGTTTCTTCATTCCAGCAAGGAGATTCTTTAAATGTAATTGGACAAATTGAAAATGAGGCTGTGATATTCCTTGTTGACACTGGATCTGCTATTACCCTTGTCTCATATGAAGTTTTTGATAGATTGGGAATTCCTGAAGAATGTTTAGAGGGCTTACCTTTTGATTTATGTGTTGCTGATGGTCAGCAGCTCAAAGTTGTAGGGAAATTAAACATGGAAATCACCCTTGGACCAATAAAAGCTATGCACCCTGTTATTGTTGCTGACATAAAAGCACCAGCAATAATTGGGATGGATTTTATGACGGAATTTGGATGCAGTTTGGATTTAAAGAAATCTTTAATGAAAATCAGAGACATTGAGATCAACATGTGGCATGAAAGCAGTGGTAAACCAAAGACATGCAAGGTATCCCTATGTCAAGATGAAATAATTCCTGCACATTCTGAATGTGTAGTGAATGTTTTTGTGTGTAAAAGAGGCAGTGAAGGACCTCTAAACATGGTTGAAGGGACCAAGTTGTTTCAGCAAAAATACAACATATTGGTTGCCAGAACATTAAATGATGTTAGCACTAGCAAGACTGTTGTTAGACTGTGTAATCCTACACAAGAAGATATCACACTGAAAAAGGACATGAATGTGGGCATTTGTCAGCCAGTTACATTTTGTGTTGCAGAAAGTACTGACAACATTGATATCAATCAGATAGCTCTTAGTGAAGGTAAAATGCAAAGTATCATACAAAATAGTATGACAGTGCCTAAACATTTAGAAGTGCTTTATGAGAAAAGTATAGCTAACTTGGAAAAGGAAGAACAACTAAAGCTTTTGGAAGCACTCCTAAGATACCAGAATGTTTTTGCAAGATCTGATAATGACTTAGGAAGAACTGGCCAAGTAAAACATAAGATAGAAACTGGGGATGCAAGACCCATAAGACAAAAACCCAGGAGAATCCCTATCCACATGCATGATGAGGTTGATAAAATCATGGGAAACATGATTGAACAAGGTATCATAGAACCATCGTGTAGTCCTTGGCAATCACCAGTTGTTTTGGTTCGTAAGCCTGACAACTCTCTCAGATTCTGTGTAGATTATAGAAAATTGAATGAAGTGACAACTAAAGATTCTTACAACATTCCTAATATCACAGAATCTCTAGACTGCCTTTCAGGAGCAAAATACTATTGCAGTCTTGATCTTGCCAGTGGATATTGGCAAGTTGAAATGAACACAGAAGATAAGGAGAAAACAGCTTTTTCAACACCTTATCATGGTCTATATCACTTCAATGTGATGCCATTTGGGCTATGTAATGCCCCTGGAACCTTTGAAAGGTTAATGGAAAATGTACTTGTAGGTCTACAATTCAAAACACTTTTGATATACCTTGATGATATCATTATTCCTTGTAAAACTTTTGAACAAGGAATGGAACATTTGACTGAAGTCTTTGAGAGATTGCAAAATGCAGGATTAAAATTAAAACCCAGGAAATGTCACTTATTTCAAACAGAAGTGATTTATCTGGGACACAAAGTGTCTGAAAAGGGAATTGAAACAGACCCTCAGAAGATAGCAGCAATAAAAGAGTGGCCTGTACCAACCAATGTGCATGAAATTCGCAGCTTCATAGGACTTTGCTCTTACTACAGGAAGTTTATACGGGACTTATCAGAGATTGCGGAGCCATTGCATAAACTTACCAGAAAGGACCACAAATTTAACTGGACAGATAAATGTCATTCTGCATTTGAAACATTGAAAGAAAAATTGATTACCTCTCCAATACTGGCATACCCATCAGTAGAAAAGTCATTTATACTGGACACGGATGCATCTGATTACTCAATCGGTGCTGTATTATCCCAAAATTTTGATGATGGGGAGAAAGTGATTGCATATGGGAGCAAATCCTTTTCCAACAGTGAAAGACACTATTGTGTAACACGCAAAGAACTTTTGGCTGTGGTGTATTTTGTGAAATACTTCAGGCATTATCTCTATGGAAAGAAATTCAAAATAAGGACAGACCATTCTGCACTGAAGTGGCTATTCAATTTCAAAGAACCAGAAGGGCAGGTAGCTCGTTGGTTGGAAAGCTTATCAGCTTTTCATTTTGAAATTGAGCACCGGCCAGGACGTCATCACAGGAATGCAGATGGGTTGTCACGCATTCCATGTAAACAGTGCAAAATCCAAGATTGGGAGGAATTACATGTCTGTGCTGTAACTTCCTCTTGGGATGGAAATCTGAAAAAGGATAAACAGCCTTCAGAGCTTAATGATGATGATAAACCTGAGCGAAATACTTCTGAATGGAGGAAAGGTCAACTAGAAGACCCCATAATTGGTTGTTTCATCAGGATGAAACAAAATGAAGATTCAAAACCACCATGGAAAGATATATCCCATGAAAGCCAAGAATTCAAAACATACTGGGCATTATGGGATCAGTTGGATGTATGTGATGGAATACTGTATAAAATGCATGAAGACAGTATAACACAAGAGTTGGTCAAACAAATAATTGTTCCTTCTGCAATGAGGAAAGACATTTTACACTTGCTACATGAAGGACCAACCAATGGTCATCTGGGTGTTGCAAAAACTTTGGCAAAGCTCAGAAACAGGTACTATTGGAATAATTGCAGGGAAGATGTGGAGAATCTTTGCAGAAGTTGTTCATTATGTGCATCAAGAAACAACCCAAGGAGAAAGAACAGGGCACCTTTAACCAAATATACAGTGGGGTTACCTCTAGAAAGGATAGGAATTGACATCTTAGGTCCTTTACCAAAATCATGTTCTGGCATGAGATACATTTTGGTAGTTGTTGACTATTTTACCAAGTGGGCAGAGGCCTATCCTATGAAGAATCAAGAAGCAGAGACTGTTGCCGAAAAACTGGTGGATGGCTTCATTTCAAGATTTGGTGTACCTCGTCAAATTCATACTGACCAAGGGAGACAATTTGAGAGTAAACTATTTCAGGAACTCTGCCAGGTGTTGGAAATAGATAAAACAAGAACAACAGGATTTCATCCACAATCTGATGGATTAGTGGAAAGATTTAATCGTACGCTAGAAAACATGCTTAGCAAGTTTGTTTCAGAAAGCCAAAGAGACTGGGATGCATTGGTACCTCTGCTTACCATGGCTTATAGGGCAACTCCTCAAAGTAGCACTGGTGTAAGTCCAAACATGATGATGCTTGGAGGAGAGGTCAATCTCCCTTTGGATATAATGTATGAAAAGCTGCCTGATCACATTGTTGATCAAGAGGTAGAGTACATTACAAGTCTGAAGGAAAGAATGGAAAAGGCTCATGACTATGCTAGAACACAGCTGGGCAAGAATGCCAATCGTCAGAAGAAATACTATGACATCAAAAGCTCTGGAAAACATTTGACACAGGAGACCTTGTGTGGCTCTTTTGCCCAAGAAAAAAAAGTAGGAATTTCCCCTAAATTACAAAGATTTTGGACAGGTCCATATCTAATAGTTGAAAAAGTTGGTGACGTCTTGTATCGAATACAGGCATCCAAGAGATCAAAATCCAAAATTGTACATTTTGATAGGCTTAAAGCTCATCATGGAAATGAAATTATTGATTGGACTAAGGCTCCATCCGCTCCAATTAGTCCTAAGAAAGTAAATAGAACACAGGATGAATACCTAAGCCTGACTGAGAGTGAGGATGAGCTACAGCATAGTACATTTGATGGAATTGTGGGGATAAATGTACCTTCCCCTTGCTTCATCGAGGAAGATGAAGAGTCCTGTTGTGCAGGGGCAACTGTAGCAGGTAAATCTCAGGAGAGAACCTGTGGTACTCAGTTGAGCATAACAGGGAATTGTCAAGATGTTGGTGCATCTTGTGGAATGTGTCACACAGAGGCAAATGGGACTAGGTTACACCACGTAAATGCCTCTCGCATGTCTGCTGATCAGGGTAGTGGGTCCTGTCTGGAACATTTGCGTGTGGCACAGGGCTCTGAAGAATCTGACTTGGGAAGACCTCATGTGAATCCCGGCACAAACAGCTGCACGGGTATTGGGACTCATCAGAATTATTCAGGGTCAGTTGATGTGGAAAATCAACTAGATTTGACTGAATCTGTGGATTCAGGAAGTGATATTTTTCTAATGGAACAAGAAATAGAAGGAAGTGAAGATGAAACTGGTATGGCCAACCAGGAACAACTTTTTGCAGAAGGCACTGAGGGGACGCCTTCAATGCTGTTATGCACAAGAGAAAATATAAAAACTAATAAAAATGAGGTGACTGGAAAGCAAAACCTTTCACTGCGGAGATCAGCAAGGACTCATAGACCTCCACAGCGTCTTATTGAGGAGATATAATTAAGGATTTACCGCTTATTTAAGGCGAGTTAAGTTTCTCCTTCTGGATAAGTATAAGGTATAAAACCTTACAGAGCTAATACTAAAGATATATCCCTATGTTCTTTTAGGAAGAAGAAATGGCATTCAGCAAGACATGTTGGGAATGCGGAAGAGCATTTAATGATCCATCAAATTTTAGAAGGCACATTAAAACTTGTGGCAAAGCCAAAGCAGAAAGAGGTCATTTTAAATGTCCTTACTGCCCAAGTACTTGGGCAAGAAGAGAAGATGTTTTGACGAAACATATTGTGTATAAACACACAGACAAAGTTGGAGAAGTTGTAAAGGACAAATCAAAAATCCAATATATTAGTCCGCAACTTCCAAGAAAGTACACTGTTGCTGATGAGACTGCAGATATCATAATGCTGGAAAAGCTAGACAAACAGATGAGGCCATTCCTAGGTGGCTCAGCTGAAGAAAGAGAATAACTTAATGCTCAGCTGGAAGAAAGAAATGGGAATAACAAACAGATGAGAGTTGTGGAAACAAGTGAAGGGTTAGATGTATCCCAGAAACATGTACGTTTAAGTACAGAGTCGAATAACTCACAAGAGATGGATACCACACTGGATACTGAACAAGATATGTCTCCACACAGGGACGATGACCTTGTAGTGCACACTGATGGTCAGAAAGTGGATGAATCACACCAGAGTCCCGGACTTGAAGTGACAGGGGAGCCAGTCGGGAGCATAACCACGGTTCCTGACCCAAACTCACCATATGTACCAGATTGTGAGTCCGCAGCAGCCCAGACAGAAGGAAGAAAGTTCAGCCATGAAGACTTAATAAATGTGTGTCCTCATGGGACACGTCTTCCAGTACATGAGCATCGGTACAGGATGAAGATATGTCTTGATGGAACTAAGGAAGTCACCTGTGAGACTTTAGTACATTGTGCTGCCTGCCCAAGACCATCATTAAAGATTGACTATGGACAATTTTAATGTGTTTGCTTTAATTTGACGTTTTCAAATAACATTTGAACATTATCTTTGTTTTAAATCACTTGTTTTAATTCAAGAAAGAACATTAATGAAATGAGTAATGGTGAGTGACACTGACATTTGGTAAACCTTTTACTTGTTTTGATTTTTATTTACAGGATTCTTTGATTTAATGCTTTTATTGCTTGTTTTGTATGCCATGTGGCATGTTGGTGTATTACTGACAACTATACATTGGTGTTTTATGACTTTTGGTTTTAACATGTGTAGATAGTGGTTGTAATATTGCATTTCTTTGATATCTGTAATTTAGTTTGTAGATAAATTGCACATGTAAATCTTTAAAATAAATTTTATTGCTGTTTAATGTGTATGAGCCATTTATTATGGCTGGTAATTTTTCAGTTATGATAATTATAAAGTTGTTCAGGATAATAACATTGTCTTTTATAACTTGTTTTGTTTTATATAGCATGCCAAGTGAGTTGATTGAACGAGACGTTTCAATCTTAAGGTGGGGAGAATGTAGGAAACGAGCATTTCCGGGATGACAATTTTCGGGGATTCTCGGCGATTTCCGAGGTTTAGTAGCCGATTTTTGGTCCGTATTTGTTGTCATATCACTAACGAGTTAAATATTTGCATATTTATAGGGTTTTATGTCCAATTTTCTTTATATTTTGAATAATATTAACCCTAATTTGCATATTCGTCTGTTATTTGATGGTAAAACGCAGTATTTTATTTTATTTTTGTAGTTTTAACTGTCTGGTACTAGCCGCCATATTTGGTTGGAAGTAATTTATTTACCGCGAATTAATTTTCCCACTCTAAACGTAAATTCTAAGGTTACAGCTTAAAAGTATTCTAATGAAAATTATTTGTGTTAGAACTTGATTAAATACCAAGAATTAGTATAATAACTGCTGTATTTAGTTTCAACATACAAGGTTAGTAGAGGTTTTATTTGTTGTAATTCTAAATATAGTGCCTTTTGGTGTAGGATCACAGGAGTGATCTGTTCAGAAGTCTATATAAGGAGGTGAACACAGAGCTCAGTGGATCAGTTGTCACAGACAAGGTCCGAGTAAAGAGCCAGAAAAAGCTCTAGAAACCATCAAATGTACTAAACTGTTGAGGTATAACCTGTTTAGAATTAATTATATTTGAAGTGACCAACAGGTCCGAGTCAGGTCAGGTCCGACCAACAGGTCCGAGTAAGATCCAGGTCCGACAAAGGTCTAGGTCCGACTAAAGGTCCGAGTTAGGTCTAGATCTGAACACTGGTCTGACATAGGTCCCAGTCCGAGTAAGGTCAGTTTGACCATAGTCCGAGTAAAGTATATTGGCATTAATTGTAGTATATATAGCTCCATATAATTTATAAGATAGATTTGATTTGCTTCCTGAAAGTACCCTTAGTACGAGTTATTAGTCCCATTAATATTATTTGATTTACTGACCTAATTTACTAGATTTGTTATACTCAGTATTTGTTAAATATACTTCTTGGTTTACTTATTACTTGTATATTTGTTGACTATTATTTAATAAAGGTTGATCTGTTCTCTATCTGCTTGCTTCAATTGTTACTCCTATTGATGCATAGTTGATTGTGCATAGTTATATAGAACAGGAATAGAAAATATTCCATAACCAGAAAATCATACCGGTAATATTGATGCCGAGAGTGATAAAGGTTATGGTATATACATGAAATCATCTACAGTTTAGTTTATTTCTCTAACTTTACTTCATATTTAGTTTGGTGTGTTTTGATATACTTTGTATCTCTGGGGTATAAAGGTATATATGAACCAAGAACCCACAGTACCAGTTGACAAACTGAGAGTGGAGATGCTTGGTCTAGATTAACCCCAGGATACATCTACTGAAGTCAGCACACTTCATTGGGAAGCTGATTAGTGAAGACTGAAACTTACATTAAGGTAGTTGCAACATCCTGACAGTACTTGTAACTACAACCCGACCGCCCGGTTCGTTACAGAATCATGTGGTAGTTGGTTTTGCCCGAACTGTCAACTTGAAGGATAACTTATTGGTCTTTTAAATTTGTCTGTTATTCAATTCATTTTTCCTCGAAACATTATTTTTAATTTTCTATGTTCAGATTTAAAGACACTTTTTACTTAAATGATTCAAGATTGTAAACTCAAACTACTTCATATATCAAATTGGATGAATTCATTTCTGTATTGAAATTTTTCTTAATATTAATATTTATCATTCACCACAAGTCGTAATTGGACCATATAGGGGTGTACAGAGCAGGATAACTTTTTTGTATACACTGTATAATATGCCAAAATTCAATTGTGATATATTTATTCTGTATATGTCAGTTAAGAAGGTTTCTAATTTAATTCATTTCTAATTATAAGTTACTATTATTGCTTTTTCTTTTCCAAGTCATGAAATTCCATTGATGTCACAGAACTAATAAATATTACAGAAGTGGAAAATCCATTTGTCTGCAAATCCAACATATTTCAGTTAAACTAATATTGATCATGCAGTTCATAGATGCTTACTTCATTAATATCTTACCATACAGTATATAAAATTTTTGTTCAGTCACCCCATTTGAAAAAATGAATGCTCTGTGTTTCTCTCTCTCTCTCCAAAAAAAAAAAATATGCCCAAACTATTGATCCACAAAACAAAAAAACGGACAAGATTATGATTTCTGCAACAAAAAAAAAATGTTTTTGGTCTTTTTGTCCTTAATTGTGCATGAATTGATCTGAAACTTGGCGGTTTTGTAAAACTAACAATCTTCTATCCATTGGTATGTATCAATCGGGAGTACCTGGTTGTTTTTCTTCATATTTTACATAAATTGTGAAAAATCGGACAAGTTTACGACGACCCGTGTAATTTAGTAAAGCCGTGCAGTGAGATAAACAATCTCCGTGCACGTTCTCCGTGGGTTGAGACACATCGTTTATAATTTGCACATTTTATTTCATATACGGGTGGTCACAATTATGTCTGGGTCATAATTGTGTCCTTTAATTTTTATCTCCCGCCGGGCTTTAGCCCGGGAGGGAGATTATGAAATGATGCCTGTGTGTGCATGCGTGCGTTAGTTAGTCACGCAGATTTCTCCAAAACTACTACAGCTACAGATTTTTTGTAAATTAATTGTCCCAATGAATTTTCACGCCCTCGAAAATGTTTTTGGTTTTATGGACTTAGGTCTAAAGATAAGTGAGTAATAGCAATCTTAGCTACTTGGAGTAAAGGGCTCATAACTCAAAAAAACTATTGCAGTTACAACTTTTTCTTCAAATATGTTGTTCAGCTACTTTGTCCTTAGCTATAAGATGGTACATAGTTTGGGGTCCCATTGCATGCCATAAGTGAGTAATAGCTATTTTCTTATTTGTAGCAAAATAATGACATAAGTAAATGTCAAATATCTTCAAAAGTATTAAAGTTAGGGAATTCTTTTCAAATATGTTGTTCATCTACTTTTTGATAAGCTATCACATAGTAAAGTTTCAGATCTGTTGCACATTGGATAGCTGAGTAATAGCTACTTTGAAATTCTACAGTTGAGTAAATCTATTGTAACTCCAAAACTAGTGCAGTTAGAGTATTTTCCTAAAATATGTTGTTCAGCTACTTTGTCCTTAATTATAAGATGCCATATAGTTTGGGGTTCTATTGCATGCCATAAGTGAGTAATAGCTATTTCCTTATTTGAAGCAAAATAACGACATGAGTAAATTTCAAATATCTTCAAAAGTATTAAAATTAGGGAATTCTTTTCAAATATGTTATTCATCTAGTTTTTGGTAAGGTATGACATACTAAAGTTTGAGACCTGCTGCACATTGGATAGCTGAGTAATAGCTACTTTGAAATTGTGACTGGTGAGTAAATCCATTGTAACTTCAAAACTATTGCAGTTAGAGTATTTTCCAAAAATATGTTATTCAGCTGCTTTTTCCTTATCTATAAGATGGCATATAGTTTGGGGTTCTGTTGCATGCCATAAGTGAGTAATAGCTATTTTCTTATTTGTAGCAAAATAACAACATAACTAAATTTCAAATATTTTCAAAAGTATTCAAGTTAGGGAAATATTTTCAAATATGTTATTCATCTAGTTTTTGATGAGCTATCAGATAGTAAAGCTGCAAACCTGTTGCACACTGGACAGCTGAGTAATAGCTACTTTGAAATTGTGACTGTTGAGTAAATCCATTGTAACTCAAAAACTACTGCAGTTACAGGATTTTCCTAAAATAATTTGTTCAGCTACTTTTTCCTTAACTATAAGATGGCATATTGTTTGGGGTTCCATTGCATGTCATAAGTGAGCAATAGCTATTTTCTTATTTGTAGCAAAATTATGATGGAAATAAATGTCAAATACCTTCACAAGTACCAAAGTTAGGCAAATCTTTTCATTTGTTATTCATCTAGTTTTTCAAAAGCTTACTTTCCTGTGTCCTTTATATTTTTGTTCCTTTTGCAGATGTAGGTTAATAGCTAAGTGAGTAGATAGCTGAGCAAGAGCTACTAAAATGAGTAAATGTCTTTTATCTCTAAAAGTATTATAGGTAGGCAATTTCTTCTAAATAAATCATTCACCTACTTTTGGGTGATCTGCCACATAGTGAAGTTGCAGAACTGTAGCTCTTTGGATAGGTGAGTAATAGCTACCAAAATGAGTAATTGTCTTTTATCTCTAAAAATGTTACACATAGACAATTTCTTCTAAATAAGTCATTCACCTACTTTTGTGTGATCTACCACATAGTGAAGTTGCAGAACTGTAGCTCTTTGGATAGCTGAGTAATAGCTACTAAAATGAGTAAATGTCTTTTATCGCTAAAAGTATTACAGGTAGGCAATTTCTTCTAAATAAGTCATTCACCTACTTTTGGGTGATCTACCACATAGTGAAGTTGCAGAACTGTAGCTCTTTGGATAACTGAGTAATAGCTACTAAAATGACCAAATGTCTTTTATCTCTAAAAGTCTTACAGGTAGACAATTTCTTCCAATACGTCATTCACCTACTTTTGGGTCATCTACCACATAGTGAAGTTGCAGAACTGTAGCTCTTTGGATAGTTGAGTAATAGCTACTAAAATGAGTAAATGTCTTTTATCTCTAAAAGTATTACAGGTAGGCAATTTCTTCTAAATAAGTCATTCACGTACTTTTGGGTGATCTACCACATAGTGAAGTTGCAGAACTCTAGCTCTTTGGATAGCTCAGTAATAGCTACTAAAATGAGTAAATGTCTTTTATCTCTAAAAGTATTACAGGTAGGCAATTTCTTCTAAATAAGTCATTCACCTACTTTTGGGTGATCTACCACATAGTGAAGTTGCAGAACTGTAGCTCTTTGGATAACTGAGTAATAGCTACTAAAATGACCAAATGTCTTTTATCTCTAAAAGTATTACAGGTAGACAATTTCTTCCAATACGTCATTCACCTACTTTTGGGTCATCTACCACATAGTGAAGTTGCAGAACTGTAGCTCTTTGGATAGTTGAGTAATAGCTACTAAAATGAGTAAATGTCTTTTATCTCTAAAAGTATTACAGGTAGGCAATTTCTTCTAAATAAGTCATTCACGTACTTTTGGGTGATCTACCACATAGTGAAGTTGCAGAACTCTAGCTCTTTGGATAGCTCAGTAATAGCTACTAAAATGAGTAAATGTCTTTTATCTCTAAAAGTATTACAGGTAGGCAATTTCTTCTAAATAAGTCATTCACCTACTTTGGGGTGATCTACCACATAGTGAAGTTGCAGAACTGTAGCTCTTTGGATAGCTGAGTAATAGATACCAAAATGAGTACTTGTCTTTTATCTCTAAAAGTATTACAGGTAGGCAATTTCTTCTAAATAAGTCATTCACCTACTTTTGGGTGATCTACCACATAGTGAAGTTGCAGAACTGTAGCTCTTTGGATAGCTGAGTAATAGCTACCAAAATGAGTAATACATAGTTTGCGATAAATTGCGGGAAATCTCGTAAGCTGTTTCCGGCGGCCATTTGTAAGGTCAACAAACGTAAACAAAGCAGATAGTTTGAGATAGAAGTAAAATTGTACTTTCTTAATCCTTTAAGGCTTGCAAACAAGTAAAATTGGGTGAGAATGATGAAATTTCACTTTAGAGATAGTTCTTAATCCTTATATTTATAATTTTGTGTTTGTATGTACAAATATAGCCATGTGCATCATATTATCGCCCACATGTGTTTATATAAGCAAGTTTACAGTTTCAGAGGTCTCGTTCTCGTTGTCGATCTCGTAGCGTAGGTCAAAGGTCAAGAGGTGTAGGAAGTAAATCTACGGATAAGAACTTGCGAAAGTAAATCATGTAAATACCTGTATTATGGGACATTTTTTATTAGAATTGTAAGTGGACATAAAAATATACATATAGATTTACAAAATAGGCGTTTTATGTTTGGAAAAAATATTTTAAACTATGTTTTACAGCCTTCTTAGATGGGCGAAAATAGGGGATATTCGAGGCTTAACAGTCTTTAAAATGCATATATTTTACAAACCAATTGCTCCCTTGTTAATGGACGGATTTAGATGAAATAAAATGTAAAATGCTGTCATCATTGCGGTTGGTGGAACTGCTCAATAGTTTGTTGAAAATATTTTCAAAAATATTATAAAATCTCACTACTGCAGGTCGTTTCTGCCTTTGCAGGAATAGACAAAAATATTTATTTTATATTTCTGTTATCTTTTTAATAACATCATTCCTGGTTGTTTGTGAAAGAAAAGCCTGATAAAAGCATTAAACTACACTACTTTGTCACTTGAACCCCTTCACCAAAGGAATTACTTGTTTCTTGCCATGTTGTCAGTCCGCCGTCCCCACCGCCGAATATATAACAATATGTGAAACATATATGTGTAACAATATATACAGATTGACAGATTTTTGTAAAATCCTGTATTATCGCTCACGCTTGACGATGCAAAAATAATGTATATGTAGGGAGACATGATTTCGGTTCGGTTAATCTGGAGATTCGGATAATAGAAGGCCGGATAACCGAGGTTCTACTGTATTTGACAAAGGCTATCAAAAAGCACAGGCAACAGTGCGAGTTCTGGGATAAAAACCTCATTTTTAAAATTTAAGGTGGCCCTAACACTAGTGGCACTGGTATTGACACCTGCAACATTAATTCACTTCTTACTTAAGAATATATGGAAACTCTGAAAACTTGAAGAAAATCCATTCGCAAATTGTTTGAGTTATGCTGTTCACTAACAGGCGGACAAACCCCAATGATTACATAACCTCAGCTGGTGGCTGTAATGATACTAATAAAACTGTGGGAGATACATGGCATGATTTTTTGATTAGTCGATCCTGTCTGACCCTGAGGCAAGAGTCAAAGGCTAGATGAACCAAAGCACTTAACCTCTGAGGTCGCTGGTTCGAAATTTCGAATCTCGGCCCGGTTGTTAGAAAGTTAGTAGTTACTTGCTGATGCCCGGTGGTTTACAGTGCAGAATATTGACCAACTAGTATGTACTGGTTCCTCCACCTGTAAACTACCTGTCACAATATGACCCTGGCTGTTGAACTTGACATAAAACAAAAAAAATAAATCTAAATTTAAGGGTAGCAATAACTGCTAACCATAGACCAATATCCAACATACATCAGTCCAACAGTGGAATCGTATCTGGGTAAATAAGAGCACTCGGAGCTTGCATACCTCTGCCTAGGTTCAATGTCACCTGTATTGCAATACTGAGTGCAATGACGAAAAAAAATTTTTTTGGAAATTTAATGGCAACCTTAAGATTAATGAAGGAGTACAGTTAAATCTATAACTGAGAAAAACTCGTCCAACAATTTACAAGGGCATTTGTAAGCCCTTAATAACAACAGTAATACAATCATATACTTTTTGCATATTTACAAAATTCTAGAAAATCAGGAAAATACTCAGACATAAATGGCCTTAAATCAGTGAAAAGCTACAATTCTGACTTTCAGGTGGCCTTAATTTAAAATATATCTATTGGAAAATGCCAAAGTTATTCAGGATTTAATGGCCCTGGTATTTCAAAAAATGTATTAAAATCTGACATTTTCGCTTTTCAAAAAATTCTCAAAAATCAGTCGTTTAACCTACATCCATTAAACTTATATCATTGGAAAGCTATGAAAATAACCTTTCTTCTGGTTTTTATTTCATGAAAATCCGTTCAGAAATGCCAAAGTTATTTAAGGTTTTACAACACCCTGTCGCAAAAAGAGTAAAAGTACCATTATATGCAATGAGCGATAATCGGTTATCAGTGGTCAAAAGTTTCCTTTACAAAATGACACAAGCAAAGTGATGTGGATTGCATTGGTTTAGTATATCATACAATGTTTTGTATTAAAATACTTTTCAAACAATCAATACTTTGTTTACATTAAAGAAAAATTTAAAACTGCTTTCTGTTATTCCAAGTTACTTCCTACATCTCTCGAACTTTGACCCGGAAATGATACGACCTGTTACCGCATGCGCACTTCGAAACTGTGAACTCGCTTATTGGCGGTTTACTTCACCACTATTGATTTTGCCACAGTTTCTCTTGCCACAGTTTTTCCTCAGCGATGTTGATTTTGCCACCACCATGGGCATTGGTTTTGCCGGGGATCGTTGATTTTGCCACTCTTTGTTGCTTAATAATTATTATAAATTTTAAATAGAGAAATTCAGTGTATGAAATAGTTCATAGCTTGCTTGGGATTGCTTTTAGTGATAATAGCTATATAACTGACTGAGTAACAGGTACTTAGCTACTTTGCCAAAAATGGCAAAAGATAAATTTGCTTCTATGTCCTTAACCGTACGAGATGAAGCGATTTGGCTAAGAAAGACTGGTTTATAACTTTTCTGGTGTGTAAGTAAAGCCATAAATACCATATTATCGCCCATTTAGCAATCCACTTCCTGGTTTGTCTTGGTAGCAGGGGTTATAAAATGCTGAATAACTTTGGCATTTATCAATCAATTTTGGCCAAATAAAGACCACAAGAAAGTACATTGCCAGAGCTTTCCAAATATAAAAGATTAGCAGATATAAGTTCAACGACTGATTTTTGAGTAATTTTTTTAAAAGCTTAAATATCAGATTTCAACATATATAAATTGCTTTAACATAAGATGAAAACATACATCCACTACTGTAAATCGATTATGTCTTTGCAGGTATACATGAAAAAAATATCTTTTATATTTTTTGAGATGCAGAACTATTTTTTGGGAGAATTGTTTATCTCTTCTTACAAAAAAATTAAGTGTAACCTCAGACTGAGAGGCCTGGGTTTGATTCCCAGAGATGTGTAAATCAAGACATCATAGCTTAGTGATAGAGCACTCAGTCTGGGTGTATGCAAATGGAAGCAAAATAAATATTAAGTTATGTACACTAACTTAAGACCTTGCCATATTAATTATTCAGCTGTATTTTCTTACCTTTTTACATCATGGTTATGTACATAACATAAATACAAGACAATACATGGAGCTATACAAGGTATTCAAGTGTAAGTGTCAATAGAAATAGCACAGTTAAGTAAAACTATGTATGTGGCCCAGAAAAAATTTTAAAGGTCAAGGTCACTGCAGCATGGTGAAAGGTCAAATCAAAGTCATACCAAGATGTTGTACAATGTACTGCATGGTGGTTCTCTGATGGCATGACAATAGTCAAGGTTGCTTATGAAGTTTATATTGCTTTAATATTTTGAAAAAAATGCAGTCAGTGGTCCAGCAGTAGCCCAGTTGTGGCCCACTATATCCTGGCAGCCCTTAAGGGATGTGTTGTAAAAACATTTTGTTTGCACATTGTTGCATTTTTAAAAACAAGAGCTCTCGGAGAGCGCAGACCTCTGCCAAGCGCAGATCCAGATGATCCAGACAGCGATCCAGCTTTTCTTTTTTTCATATACTTTCTTGTTGGTTTTTTGTTCTCCTAGACAAAATCACTAGGATTATTCAGACCATGGCTACCATAATCAGGACTGCCAGGTGCCGATTTCACAAAAACTTAAGACTGGTTTTGGGCTTAAGTTTAAGACTTTGGTCTTAAATTCTGTCAAAAATGTGCTAAGTCAGCAGGTTTAGACTTAGTGGATTTCACAAAGGGGCTAAGTCCATGGATTTGCTAAGTCAGTGTACTTAGATTTAAGTCTGGGAGGTAGTGGGCTTAAATTTTGTAAAGAGGACTTAAATATGGCCGCCATAAACTTTTCTCCACTTCAACGTCTGAGGCCACCGGTTTGAATCTTGTGCCGGGCGCTTCATGTTGGAAAGTTGGTAGTTACTTGCCGATGCCCGGTGGTTTACAGTGCAGTATGCACTGGTTTCCTCCACCTGTAAACTACCCGTCGCAATATCACCCTGGCTGTTGAACAGGACGTAAAGCAACAAATAAATAAATAAAATGCAGACTGAGCGCTCTATCACTGAGCTATGATGTCTTGATTTACACATCACTGGGAATCAAACCCAGGCCTCTCAGTCTGAGGTTACACTTAATTTTTTTTAATAAGGATAAAAAGTTCCACTGACTTTTACATCTCAAAAACTGTTCTTAATTTCTCCAAGTTATGTAACAAATGTGCACAAACTGTAAGTTCTAGTAATACAGAGACAATATTTGAAAGGTCAAGGTCGATATGACCTGACCTCAAGTGGGATTAAATGTACATGGATTAAATAAATTCAACAAAAAATGTTGCTCATGAATATTCATATCTGCAGATGATTTATTACCTTCCAAAAGACTTTATAAAGAGTATAAATTCTAACAGACAAGCAGATAATAAGGAATTCTGGTGAAATTGACCTTTATATGACCTCTGGGTCTTGGGTTTGAACTTAGATCTTAACCCCTTGTGATTATTGGGGCTTCATATTTAAAGGAATTTTACAATTTATCAGACGCTTTTGTTAAATGCAGCCTTGCTGGGCTGATTATAAGATTATAAATTGGGATTATAAATGCTATAGGTTTTAGTTGCTCGAGCTTTTACATTTATGAAATGTATAAATGTATAGTAAAAAGATCATCATAACCTTTCCAATTTTTTCCAATTTCACATTTTGAAGATGCAGCAAAAATACCTAGAGAACATTACAACATTGGTCCATTGTTGTCACAACAGAGGTCAAATCTAGAAATATGCAGCTTGACAGAGGTTAGAAAGGCAGCTACATTTGGTCCAATAACTTGGTCAAAGGGTGGCAAAAACTGCTGACCATAATTGACCAATAGCCAATGTTGGTCCAATGGTGTAATATGCTACTGAGTTTATAAGAGTACTCAGAGAAAACATACCTTCTCGGCTTCTCCAAGGTTCAACACCTCCAATACTGCTTTTGAAAATCCTTTGAATTTTTAAAAAATTTTAATGTACCATTATAATTAAAGAAAACAGTTAAAATCACGAGCAAAAGCTAAAACCTTTGTCCTAGGAATCTAACCCAGTTGATTTACATGCAACTCGTGACCACGGCATCTCGTGACCAACAACTCGTACCCACAACTCATACACAAACATTTTATAAGAATAAACACTTGTACATGCAGCTTATAATATTTATGAAGAAATATGAGATCACCTAATTACGTAGGGTTTTCTAACAATATTTTATATTTAATAAATAGAAATGTTGCTTGAAGAGCAAGTATTTTATGTAAGAACGTCTATTCAGTTAGAGATCAAATACTTCATATTCTCGTACTTCCGTGGGGGTTGCCTAGCAATATTATAAAATAAAATATGCAAATTAGAAAACGTGAGGTCATGGAATTCCCAGAGGACTTCCTAGAAGTATTATAAAATTAAAAAAACGTTAGGAAATAGAAGTCCATGGATTTTCCTGCGTTTGTGTACGAGTTGTGGGTACGAGTTGTTGGTCACGAGCTGCCGTGGTCACAAGATGCTCGTATACCACCCAGTTAACATACTCTTCATCTTTTAAGTAGAGATTAATGACACAAAAAGTCTTGACTTAAATTTGGAAATCTTCCCTGTTTGGCGTAGTGTGATGAGTACCCGTCTCATCACTGAAGTTAAGCAGCACTGGGCTTGGTTAGTACTTGGATGGGTGACCGTCTGAGTTCTAATCCAGGTATTAATGAATATATAAACTTAATTTTTAAACTGCGATTTCTCATCCATTTCTTTTGATTTTGATGCCTTTCTATTGATGTATGTAATACATTTGTAGGTTTCAGAAATATCAAAGAAATATTGGCACCTGTTAATAGTACTACAAGGGGGCACAGCGATTCGTGGGGGACAGCGATTCGCCAATTTCTATTGTACCTCAGTTAAAACTAACATCTGTGTTAATACTCAAGGAGCCTTATAGCATAGAAAAGTGTGCAACATGTCTTGATACTTTTGTAAGATTTTAGAACTGAGAGCATGCAGGATTGTAAAGATGAATAAAAAAGTTTATTTGTCAGTGAGAAATATGCCCAACAACATACATCTAACCGATGCAAAGAGCTGTATGTTGTCTAAACTGCGTCTGAGGTCAATATAAATACTATTTATAACTTCATTAAGTGCTAGAATACAATGAGAATAATTGATCTTTAGCTTTAATTATAGTTTGCAAAGTGTTGAACAGTCTTTGTAACTTTTTGGGGAACAGTATAAAAGCATCGGCGAAATGCTGTCCACTTTCCAACAGCCCTAATCTTATTGCCATGGGACAAGTTCTATGGTTGTATTTGTACTTATCACAAAATCTATTTTAGGATGCTGCTATCATTTTACAGTTTAAGGAACCTCTTTTCATTCTGATAACTTTTATCAAACCACACTGCATATTTGTTCTCAAGAAACTGCATTTTCCTTTTTTATGGGCGAATCGCTGCCCCCCCCCATGTAGTGGAAGAATCCTGTAAATGGGCGAAAATAAGAGATTTTAATTCAAAACTACAATTAATACCTTGCAAAACGTCTGTCCTGTGTGTGAAACTGCTATATAAACATTAATACAACATTTCCACTGATAATTATTGTAAATTCCCAATTATGTTTTCTTGGTAAACTGTTTCTCCAAGCTATAAATGGTTCCGCTTTGTTTACAATATGCTGCCCTCAAAGATGGCCGCCGAGAAACTCACGGTAAAATTATGACGTCATCCGAAATCTATGTATTGTCTTTTATCTCTAAAAATATTACACATAGGCAATTTCTTCTAAATAAGTCATTCACCTACTTTTGTGTGATCTGCCACATAGTGAAGTTGCAGAACTGTAGCTCTTTGGATAGCTGAGTAATAGCTACTAAAATGAGTAAATGTCTTTTATCTCTAAAAGTATTACAGGTAGGCAATTTCTTCTAAATAAGTCATTCACGTACTTTTGAGTGATCTACCACATAGTGAAGTTGCAGAACTGTAGCTCTTTGGATAGCTCAGTAATAGCTACTAAAATGAGTAAATGTCTTTTATCTCTAAAAGTATTACAGGTAGGCAATTTCTTCTAAATAAGTCATTCACCTACTTTTGTGTGATCTACCACATAGTGAAGTTGCAGAACTGTAGCTCTTTGGATAGCTGAGTAATAGCTATTAAAATGAGTAAATGTCTTTTATCTCTAAAAATATTACAGGTAGGCAATTTCTTCTAAATAAGTCATTCACCTACTTTTGGGTGATCTACCACATAGTGAAGTTGCAGAACTGTAGCTCTTTGGATAGGTGAGTAATAGCTACCAAAATGAGTAGTTGTCTTTTATCTCTAAAAATATTACACATAGGCAATTTCTTCTAAATAAGTCATTCACCTACTTTTGTGTGATCTACCACATAGTGAAGTTACAGAACTGTAGCTCTTTGGATAGCTGAGTAATAGCTACTAAAATGAGTAAATGTCTTTTATCTCTAAAAGTATTACAGGTAGGCAATTTCTTCTAAATAAGTCATTCACGTACTTTTGAGTGATCTACCACATAGTGAAGTTGCAGAACTGTAGCTCTTTGGATAGCTCAGTAATAGCTACTAAAATGAGTAAATGTCTTTTATCTCTAAAAGTATTACAGGTAGGCAATTTCTTCTAAATAAGTCATTCACCTACTTTTGTGTGATCTACCACATAGTGAAGTTGCAGAACTGTAGCTCTTTGGATAGCTCAGTAATAGCTATTAAAATGAGTAAATGTCTTTTATCTCTAAAAATATTACAGGTAGGCAATTTCTTCTAAATAAGTCATTCACCTACTTTTGGGTGATCTACCACATAGTGAAGTTGCAGAACTGTAGCTCTTTGGATAGGTGAGTAATAGCTACCAAAATGAGTAGTTGTCTTTTATCTCTAAAAATATTACACATAGGCAATTTCTTCTAAATAAGTCATTCACCTACTTTTGTGTGATCTACCACATAGTGAAGTTACAGAACTGTAGCTCTTTGGATAGCTGAGTAATAGCTACTAAAATGAGTAAATGTCTTTTATCTCTAAAAGTATTACAGGTAGGCAATTTCTTCTAAATAAGTCATTCACCTACTTTTGGGTGATCTACCACATAGTGAAGTTGCAGAACTGTAGCTCTTTGGATAGCTGAGTAATAGCTATTAAAATGAGTAAATGTCTTTTATCTCTAAAAATATTACAGGTAGGCAATTTCTTCAAAATAAGTCATTCACCTACTTTTGGGTGATCTAGCACATAGTGAAGTTGCAGAACTGTAGCTCTTTGGATAGGTGAGTAATAGCTACCAAAATGAGTAATTGTCTTTTATCTCTAAAAATATTACACATAGGCAATTTCTTCTAAATAAGTCATTCACCTACTTTTGTGTGATCTACCACATAGTGAAGTTACAGAACTGTAGCTCTTTGGATAGCTGAGTAATAGCTACTAAAATGAGTAAATGTCTTTTATCTCTAAAAGTATTACAGGTAGGCAATTTCTTCTAAATAAGTCATTCACCTACTTTTGGGTCATCTACCACATAGTGAAGTTGCAGAACTGTAGCTCTTTGGATAGTTGAGTAATAGCTACTAAAATGAGTAAATGTCTTTTATCTCTAAAAGTATTACAGGTAGGCAATTTCTTCTAAATAAGTCATTCACCTACTTTTGGGTGATCTACCACATAGTGAAGTTGCAGAACTGTAGCTCTTTGGATAGCTGAGTAATAGCTATTAAAATGAGTAAATGTCTTTTATCTCTAAAAATATTACAGGTAGGCAATTTCTTCAAAATAAGTCATTCACCTACTTTTGGGTGATCTACCACATAGTGAAGTTGCAGAACTGTAGCTCTTTGGATAGGTGAGTAATAGCTACCAAAATGAGTAATTGTCTTTTATCTCTAAAAATATTACACATAGGCAATTTCTTCTAAATAAGTCATTCACCTACTTTTGTGTGATCTACCACATAGTGAAGTTACAGAACTGTAGCTCTTTGGATAGCTGAGTAATAGCTACTAAAATGAGTAAATGTCTTTTATCTCTAAAAGTATTACAGGTAGGCAATTTCTTCTAAATAAGTCATTCACCTACTTTTGGGTGATCTACCACATAGTGAAGTTGCAGAACTGTAGCTCTTTGGATAGCTGAGTAATAGCTATTAAAATGAGTAAATGTCTTTTATCTCTAAAAGTATTACAGGTAGGCAATTTCTTCTAAATAAGTCATTCACCTACTTTTGGGTGATCTACCACATAGTGAAGTTGCAGAACTGTAGCTCTTTGGATAACTGAGTAATAGCTACTAAAATGAGCAAATGTCTTTTATCTCTAAAAGTATTACAGGTAGGCAATTTCTTCTAAATAAGTCATTCACCTACTTTTGGGTGATCTACGACATATTGAAGTTGCAGAACTGTAGCTCTTTGGATAGCTGAGTAATAGCTACTAAAATGAGTAAATGTCTTTTATCTCTAAAAGTATTACAGGTAGGCAATTTCTTCTAAATAAATCATTCACGTACTTTTGGGTGATCTACCACATAGTGAAGTTGCAGAACTGTAGCTCTTTGGATAGCTGAGTCATAGCTACTAAAATGAGTAAATGTCTTTTATCTCTAAAAGTATTACAGGTAGGCAATTTCTTCTAAATAAGTCATTCACCTACTTTTGGGTCATCTACCACATAGTGAAGTTGCAGAACTCTAGCTCTTTGGATAGTTGAGTAATAGCTACTAAAATGAGTAAATGTCTTTTATCTCTAAAAGTATTACGGGTAGGCAGTTTCTTCTAAATAAGTCATTCACGTACTTTTGGGTGATCTACCACATAGTGAAGTTGCAGAACTGTAGCTCTTTGGATAGCTGAGTCATAGCTACTAAAATGAGTAAATGTCTTTTATCTCTAAAAGTATTACAGGTAGGCAATTTCTTCTAAATAAGTCATTCACCTACTTTTGGGTGATCTACCACATAGTGATTTTTGTTTATTTGGGGTTTTACGTCGCTTTCAACACTGTACAGGTCATATCACGACGGGTAGTTGGAAGGGCAGAGGAAACCAGTACATAGAGTTCGCTAGGGTTGTGTACTGTAAACTGCCGACCAACGGCAAGCAACTACCAGCTTTCCCACTTACGGCCAAGACGGGGATCGAATCCCGGCCGCAGAGGTGGGAGGCGAGAGTGTTACCACTCTGCCACCGTGGCCCCCTCTACCACATAGTGAAGTTGCACAACTGTAGCTCTTTGGATAGCTGAGTAATAGCTACCAAAATGAGTAATTGTCTTTTATCTCTAAAAGTATTACAGGTAGGCAATTTCTTCTAAATAAGTCATTCACCTACTTTTGGGTGATCTACCACATAGTGAAGTTGCAGAACTGTAGCTCTTTGGATAGCTGAGTAATAGCTACCAAAATGAGTAATTGTCTTTTATCTCTAAAAATATTACACATAGGCAATTTCTTCTAAATAAGTCATTCACCTGCTTTTGTGTGATCTGCCACATAGTGAAGTTGCAGAACTGTAGCTCTTTGGATAGCTGAGTAATAGCTACTAAAATGAGTAAATGTCTTTTATCTCTAAAAGTATTACAGGTAGGCAATTTCTTCTAAATAAATCATTCACGTACTTTTGGGTGATCTACCACATAGTGAAGTTGCAGAACTGTAGCTCTTTGGATAGCTCAGTAATAGCTACTAAAATGAGTAAATGTCTTTTATCTCTAAACGTATTACAGGTAGGCAATTTCTTCTAAATAAGTCATTCACCTACTTTTGGGTGATCTACCACATAGTGAAGTTGCAGAACTGTAGCTCTTTGGATAGCTGAGTAATATCTATTAAAATGAGTAAATGTCTTTTATCTCTAAAAGTATTACAGGTAGGCAATTTCTTCTAAATAAGTCATTCACCTACTTTTGGGTGATCTACCACATAGTGAAGTTGCAGAACTGTAGCTCTTTGGATAGTTGAGTAATAGCTACTAAAATGAGTAAATTTCTTTTATCTCTAAAAGTATTACAGGTAGGCAATTTCTTCTAAATAAGTCATTCACCTACTTTTGGGTGATCTACCACATAGTGAAGTTGCACAACTGTAGCTCTTTGGATAGCTGAGTAATAGCTACCAAAATGAGTAATTGTCTTTTATCTCTAAAAGTATTACAGGTAGGCAATTTCTTCTAAATAAGTCATTCACCTACTTTTGGGTCATCTACCACATAGTGAAGTTGCAGAACTGTAGCTCTTTGGATAGTTGAGTAATAGCTACTAAAATGAGTAAATGTCTTTTATCTCTAAAAGTATTACAGGTAGGCAGTTTCTTCTAAATAAGTCATTCACGTACTTTTGGGTGATCTACCACATAGTGAAGTTGCAGAACTCTAGCTCTTTGGATAGCTGAGTCATAGCTACTAAAATGAGTAAATGTCTTTTATCTCTAAAAGTATTACAGGTAGGCAATTTCTTCTAAATAAGTCATTCACCTACTTTTGGGTCATCTACCACATAGTGAAGTTGCAGAACTGTAGCTCTTTGGATAGTTGAGTAATAGCTACTAAAATGAGTAAATGTCTTTTATCTCTAAAAGTATTACGGGCAGGCAGTTTCTTCTAAATAAGTCATTCACGTACTTTTGGGTGATCTACCACATAGTGAAGTTGCAGAACTGTAGCTCTTTGGATAGCTGAGTCATAGCTACTAAAATGAGTAAATGTCTTTTATCTCTAAAAGTATTACAGGTAGGCAATTTCTTCTAAATAAGTCATTCACCTACTTTTGGGTGATCTACCACATAGTGATTTTTGTTTATTTGGGGTTTTACGTCGCTTTCAACACTGTACAGGTCATATCACGACGGGTAGTTGGAAGGGCAGAGGAAACCAGTACATAGAGTTCGCTAGGGTTGTGTACTGTAAACTGCCGACCAACGGCAAGCAACTACCAGCTTTCCCACTTACGGCCAAGACGGGGATCGAACCCCGGCCGCAGAGGTGGGAGGGGAGAGTGTTACCACTCTGCCACTGTGGCCCCCTCTACCACATAGTGAAGTTGCACAACTGTAGCTCTTTGGATAGCTGAGTAATAGCTACCAAAATGAGTAATTGTCTTTTATCTCTAAAAGTATTACAGGTAGGCAATTTCTTCTAAATAAGTCATTCACCTACTTTTGGGTGATCTACCACATAGTGAAGTTGCAGAACTGTAGCTCTTTGGATAGCTGAGTAATAGCTACCAAAATGAGTAATTGTCTTTTATCTCTAAAAATATTACACATAGGCAATTTCTTCTAAATAAGTCATTCACCTGCTTTTGTGTGATCTGCCACATAGTGAAGTTGCAGAACTGTAGCTCTTTGGATAGCTGAGTAATAGCTACTAAAATGAGTAAATGTCTTTTATCTCTAAAAGTATTACAGGTAGGCAATTTCTTCTAAATAAATCATTCACGTACTTTTGGGTGATCTACCACATAGTGAAGTTGCAGAACTGTAGCTCTTTGGATAGCTCAGTAATAGCTACTAAAATGAGTAAATGTCTTTTATCTCTAAACGTATTACAGGTAGGCAATTTCTTCTAAATAAGTCATTCACCTACTTTTGGGTGATCTACCACATAGTGAAGTTGCAGAACTGTAGCTCTTTGGATAGCTGAGTAATATCTATTAAAATGAGTAAATGTCTTTTATCTCTAAAAGTATTACAGGTAGGCAATTTCTTCTAAATAAGTCATTCACCTACTTTTGGGTGATCTACCACATAGTGATGTTACAGAACTGTAGCTCTTTGGATAGCTGAGTAATAGCTATTAAAATGAGTAAATGTGTTTTATCTCTAAAAGTATTACAGGTAGGCAATTTCTTCTAAATAAGTCATTCACCTACTTTTGGGTGATCTACCACATAGTGAAGTTGCAGAACTGTAGCTCTTTGGATAGGTGAGTAATAGCTACCAAAATGAGTTATTGTCTTTTATCTCTAAAAATATTACACATAGGCAATTTCTTCTAAATAAGTCATTCACCTACTTTTGGGTGATCTACCACATAGTGAAGTTGCAGAACTGTAGCTCTTTGGATAGCTGAGTAATAGCTATTAAAATGAGTAAATGTCTTTTATCTCTAAAAGTATTACAGGTAGGCAATTTCTTCTAAATAAGTCATTCACCTACTTTTGGGTGATCTACCACATAGTGATTTTTGTTTATTTGGGGTTTTACGTCGCTTTCAACACTGTACAGGTCATATCACGACGGGTAGTTGGAAGGGCAGAGGAAACCAGTACATAGAGTTCGCTAGGGTTGTGTACTGTAAACTGCCGACCAACGGCAAGCAACTACCAGCTTTCCCACTTACGGCCAAGACGGGGATCGAACCCCGGCCGCAGAGGTGGGAGGCGAGAGTGTTACCACTCTGCCACCGTGGCCCCCTCTACCACATAGTGAAGTTGCACAACTGTAGCTCTTTGGATAGCTGAGTAATAGCTACCAAAATGAGTAATTGTCTTTTATCTCTAAAAGTATTACAGGTAGGCAATTTCTTCTAAATAAGTCATTCACCTACTTTTGGGTGATCTACCACATAGTGAAGTTGCAGAACTGTAGCTCTTTGGATAGCTGAGTAATAGCTACCAAAATGAGTAATTGTCTTTTATCTCTAAAAATATTACACATAGGCAATTTCTTCTAAATAAGTCATTCACCTGCTTTTGTGTGATCTGCCACATAGTGAAGTTGCAGAACTGTAGCTCTTTGGATAGCTGAGTAATAGCTACTAAAATGAGTAAATGTCTTTTATCTCTAAAAGTATTACAGGTAGGCAATTTCTTCTAAATAAATCATTCACGTACTTTTGGGTGATCTACCACATAGTGAAGTTGCAGAACTGTAGCTCTTTGGATAGCTCAGTAATAGCTACTAAAATGAGTAAATGTCTTTTATCTCTAAACGTATTACAGGTAGGCAATTTCTTCTAAATAAGTCATTCACCTACTTTTGGGTGATCTACCACATAGTGAAGTTGCAGAACTGTAGCTCTTTGGATAGCTGAGTAATATCTATTAAAATGAGTAAATGTCTTTTATCTCTAAAAGTATTACAGGTAGGCAATTTCTTCTAAATAAGTCATTCACCTACTTTTGGGTGATCTACCACATAGTGAAGTTGCAGAACTGTAGCTCTTTGGATAGCTGAGTAATAGCTACCAAAATGAGTAATTGTCTTTTATCTCTAAAAATATTACACATACGCAATTTCTTCTAAATAAGTCATTCACCTACTTTTGTATGATCTACCACATAGTGATGTTACAGAACTGTAGCTCTTTGGATAGCTGAGTAATAGCTATTAAAATGAGTAAATGTGTTTTATCTCTAAAAGTATTACAGGTAGGCAATTTCTTCTAAATAAGTCATTCACCTACTTTTGGGTGATCTACCACATAGTGAAGTTGCAGAACTGTAGCTCTTTGGATAGGTGAGTAATAGCTACCAAAATGAGTTATTGTCTTTTATCTCTAAAAATATTACACATAGGCAATTTCTTCTAAATAAGTCATTCACCTACTTTTGGGTGATCTACCACATAGTGAAGTTGCAGAACTGTAGCTCTTTGGATAGCTGAGTAATAGCTATTAAAATGAGTAAATGTCTTTTATCTCTAAAAGTATTACAGGTAGGCAATTTCTTCTAAATAAGTCATTCACCTACTTTTGGGTGATCTACCACATAGTGAAGTTGCAGAACTGTAGCTCTTTGGATAACTGAGTAATAGCTACTAAAATGAGCAAATGTCTTTTATCTCTAAAAGTATTACAGGTAGGCAATTTCTTCTAAATAAATCATTCACGTACTTTTGGGTGATCTACCACATAGTGAAGTTGCAGAACTGTAGCTCTTTGGATAGCTCAGTAATAGCTACTAAAATGAGTAAATGTCTTTTATCTCTAAACGTATTACAGGTAGGCAATTTCTTCTAAATAAGTCATTCACCTACTTTTGGGTGATCTACCACATAGTGAAGTTGCAGAACTGTAGCTCTTTGGATAGCTGAGTAATATCTATTAAAATGAGTAAATGTCTTTTATCTCTAAAAGTATTACAGGTAGGCAATTTCTTCTAAATAAGTCATTCACCTACTTTTGGGTGATCTACCACATAGTGAAGTTGCAGAACTGTAGCTCTTTGGATAGCTGAGTAATAGCTACCAAAATGAGTAATTGTCTTTTATCTCTAAAAATATTACACATACCCAATTTCTTCTAAATAAGTCATTCACCTACTTTTGTATGATCTACCACATAGTGATGTTACAGAACTGTAGCTCTTTGGATAGCTGAGTAATAGCTATTAAAATGAGTAAATGTGTTTTATCTCTAAAAGTATTACAGGTAGGCAATTTCTTCTAAATAAGTCATTCACCTACTTTTGGGTGATCTACCACATAGTGAAGTTGCAGAACTGTAGCTCTTTGGATAGGTGAGTAATAGCTACCAAAATGAGTTATTGTCTTTTATCTCTAAAAATATTACACATAGGCAATTTCTTCTAAATAAGTCATTCACCTACTTTTGGGTGATCTACCACATAGTGAAGTTGCAGAACTGTAGCTCTTTGGATAGCTGAGTAATAGCTATTAAAATGAGTAAATGTCTTTTATCTCTAAAAGTATTACAGGTAGGCAATTTCTTCTAAATAAGTCATTCACCTACTTTTGGGTGATCTACCACATAGTGATTTTTGTTTATTTGGGGTTTTACGTCGCTTTCAACACTGTACAGGTCATATCACGACGGGTAGTTGGAAGGGCAGAGGAAACCAGTACATAGAGTTCGCTAGGGTTGTGTACTGTAAACTGCCGACCAACGGCAAGCAACTACCAGCTTTCCCACTTACGGCCAAGACGGGGATCGAACCCCGGCCGCAGAGGTGGGAGGCGAGAGTGTTACCACTCTGCCACCGTGGCCCCCTCTACCACATAGTGAAGTTGCACAACTGTAGCTCTTTGGATAGCTGAGTAATAGCTACCAAAATGAGTAATTGTCTTTTATCTCTAAAAGTATTACAGGTAGGCAATTTCTTCTAAATAAGTCATTCACCTACTTTTGGGTGATCTACCACATAGTGAAGTTGCAGAACTGTAGCTCTTTGGATAGCTGAGTAATAGCTACCAAAATGAGTAATTGTCTTTTATCTCTAAAAATATTACACATAGGCAATTTCTTCTAAATAAGTCATTCACCTGCTTTTGTGTGATCTGCCACATAGTGAAGTTGCAGAACTGTAGCTCTTTGGATAGCTGAGTAATAGCTACTAAAATGAGTAAATGTCTTTTATCTCTAAAAGTATTACAGGTAGGCAATTTCTTCTAAATAAATCATTCACGTACTTTTGGGTGATCTACCACATAGTGAAGTTGCAGAACTGTAGCTCTTTGGATAGCTCAGTAATAGCTACTAAAATGAGTAAATGTCTTTTATCTCTAAACGTATTACAGGTAGGCAATTTCTTCTAAATAAGTCATTCACCTACTTTTGGGTGATCTACCACATAGTGAAGTTGCAGAACTGTAGCTCTTTGGATAGCTGAGTAATATCTATTAAAATGAGTAAATGTCTTTTATCTCTAAAAGTATTACAGGTAGGCAATTTCTTCTAAATAAGTCATTCACCTACTTTTGGGTGATCTACCACATAGTGAAGTTGCAGAACTGTAGCTCTTTGGATAGCTGAGTAATAGCTACCAAAATGAGTAATTGTCTTTTATCTCTAAAAATATTACACATACGCAATTTCTTCTAAATAAGTCATTCACCTACTTTTGTATGATCTACCACATAGTGATGTTACAGAACTGTAGCTCTTTGGATAGCTGAGTAATAGCTATTAAAATGAGTAAATGTGTTTTATCTCTAAAAGTATTACAGGTAGGCAATTTCTTCTAAATAAGTCATTCACCTACTTTTGGGTGATCTACCACATAGTGAAGTTGCAGAACTGTAGCTCTTTGGATAGGTGAGTAATAGCTACCAAAATGAGTTATTGTCTTTTATCTCTAAAAATATTACACATAGGCAATTTCTTCTAAATAAGTCATTCACCTACTTTTGGGTGATCTACCACATAGTGAAGTTGCAGAACTGTAGCTCTTTGGATAGCTGAGTAATAGCTATTAAAATGAGTAAATGTCTTTTATCTCTAAAAGTATTACAGGTAGGCAATTTCTTCTAAATAAGTCATTCACCTACTTTTGGGTGATCTACCACATAGTGAAGTTGCAGAACTGTAGCTCTTTGGATAACTGAGTAATAGCTACTAAAATGAGCAAATGTCTTTTATCTCTAAAAGTATTACAGGTAGGCAATTTCTTCTAAATAAGTCATTCACCTACTTTTGGGTGATCTACGACATATTGAAGTTGCAGAACTGTAGCTCTTTGGATAGCTGAGTAATAGCTACTAAAATGAGTAAATGTCTTTTATCTCTAAAAGTATTACAGGTAGGCAATTTCTTCTAAATAAATCATTCACGTACTTTTGGGTGATCTACCACATAGTGAAGTTGCAGAACTCTAGCTCTTTGGATAGCTGAGTCATAGCTACTAAAATGAGTAAATGTCTTTTATCTCTAAAAGTATTACAGGTAGGCAATTTCTTCTAAATAAGTCATTCACCTACTTTTGGGTCATCTACCACATAGTGAAGTTGCAGAACTGTAGCTCTTTGGATAGTTGAGTAATAGCTACTAAAATGAGTAAATGTCTTTTATCTCTAAAAGTATTACGGGTAGGCAGTTTCTTCTAAATAAGTCATTCACGTACTTTTGGGTGATCTACCACATAGTGAAGTTGCAGAACTGTAGCTCTTTGGATAGCTGAGTCATAGCTACTAAAATGAGTAAATGTCTTTTATCTCTAAAAGTATTACAGGTAGGCAATTTCTTCTAAATAAGTCATTCACCTACTTTTGGGTGATCTACCACATAGTGATTTTTGTTTATTTGGGGTTTTACGTCGCTTTCAACACTGTACAGGTCATATCACGACGGGTAGTTGGAAGGGCAGAGGAAACCAGTACATAGAGTTCGCTAGGGTTGTGTACTGTAAACTGCCGACCAACGGCAAGCAACTACCAGCTTTCCCACTTACGGCCAAGACGGGGATCGAACCCCGGCCGCTGAGGTGGGAGGCGAGAGTGTTACCACTCTGCCACCGTGGCCCCCTCTACCACATAGTGAAGTTGCACAACTGTAGCTCTTTGGATAGCTGAGTAATAGCTACCAAAATGAGTAATTGTCTTTTATCTCTAAAAGTATTACAGGTAGGCAATTTCTTCTAAATAAGTCATTCACCTACTTTTGGGTGATCTACCACATAGTGAAGTTGCAGAACTGTAGCTCTTTGGATAGCTGAGTAATAGCTACCAAAATGAGTAATTGTCTTTTATCTCTAAAAATATTACACATAGGCAATTTCTTCTAAATAAGTCATTCACCTGCTTTTGTGTGATCTGCCACATAGTGAAGTTGCAGAACTGTAGCTCTTTGGATAGCTGAGTAATAGCTACTAAAATGAGTAAATGTCTTTTATCTCTAAAAGTATTACAGGTAGGCAATTTCTTCTAAATAAATCATTCACGTACTTTTGGGTGATCTACCACATAGTGAAGTTGCAGAACTGTAGCTCTTTGGATAGCTCAGTAATAGCTACTAAAATGAGTAAATGTCTTTTATCTCTAAACGTATTACAGGTAGGCAATTTCTTCTAAATAAGTCATTCACCTACTTTTGGGTGATCTACCACATAGTGAAGTTGCAGAACTGTAGCTCTTTGGATAGCTGAGTAATATCTATTAAAATGAGTAAATGTCTTTTATCTCTAAAAGTATTACAGGTAGGCAATTTCTTCTAAATAAGTCATTCACCTACTTTTGGGTGATCTACCACATAGTGAAGTTGCAGAACTGTAGCTCTTTGGATAGCTGAGTAATAGCTACCAAAATGAGTAATTGTCTTTTATCTCTAAAAATATTACACATACGCAATTTCTTCTAAATAAGTCATTCACCTACTTTTGTATGATCTACCACATAGTGATGTTACAGAACTGTAGCTCTTTGGATAGCTGAGTAATAGCTATTAAAATGAGTAAATGTGTTTTATCTCTAAAAGTATTACAGGTAGGCAATTTCTTCTAAATAAGTCATTCACCTACTTTTGGGTGATCTACCACATAGTGAAGTTGCAGAACTGTAGCTCTTTGGATAGGTGAGTAATAGCTACCAAAATGAGTTATTGTCTTTTATCTCTAAAAATATTACACATAGGCAATTTCTTCTAAATAAGTCATTCACCTACTTTTGGGTGATCTACCACATAGTGAAGTTGCAGAACTGTAGCTCTTTGGATAGCTGAGTAATAGCTATTAAAATGAGTAAATGTCTTTTATCTCTAAAAGTATTACAGGTAGGCAATTTCTTCTAAATAAGTCATTCACCTACTTTTGGGTGATCTACCACATAGTGAAGTTGCAGAACTGTAGCTCTTTGGATAGCTGAGTAATAGCTATTAAAATGAGTAAATGTCTTTTATCTCTAAAAGTATTACAGGTAGGCAATTTCTTCTAAATAAGTCATTCACCTACTTTTGGGTGATCTACCACATAGTGAAGTTGCAGAACTGTAGCTCTTTGGATAACTGAGTAATAGCTACTAAAATGAGCAAATGTCTTTTATCTCTAAAAGTATTACAGGTAGGCAATTTCTTCTAAATAAGTCATTCACCTACTTTTGGGTGATCTACGACATATTGAAGTTGCAGAACTGTAGCTCTTTGGATAGCTGAGTAATAGCTACTAAAATGAGTAAATGTCTTTTATCTCTAAAAGTATTACAGGTAGGCAATTTCTTCTAAATAAATCATTCACGTACTTTTGGGTGATCTACCACATAGTGAAGTTGCAGAACTGTAGCTCTTTGGATAGTTGAGTAATAGCTACTAAAATGAGTAAATGTCTTTTATCTCTAAAAGTATTACGGGTAGGCAGTTTCTTCTAAATAAGTCATTCACGTACTTTTGGGTGATCTACCACATAGTGAAGTTGCAGAACTGTAGCTCTTTGGATAGCTGAGTCATAGCTACTAAAATGAGTAAATGTCTTTTATCTCTAAAAGTATTACAGGTAGGCAATTTCTTCTAAATAAGTCATTCACCTACTTTTGGGTGATCTACCACATAGTGATTTTTGTTTATTTGGGGTTTTACGTCGCTTTCAACACTGTACAGGTCATATCACGACGGGTAGTTGGAAGGGCAGAGGAAACCAGTACATAGAGTTCGCTAGGGTTGTGTACTGTAAACTGACGACCAACGGCAAGCAACTACCAGCTTTCCCACTTACGGCCAAGACGGGGATCGAACCCCGGCCGCAGAGGTGGGAGGCGAGAGTGTTACCACTCTGCCACCGTGGCCCCCTCTACCACATAGTGAAGTTGCACAACTGTAGCTCTTTGGATAGCTGAGTAATAGCTACCAAAATGAGTAATTGTCTTTTATCTCTAAAAGTATTACAGGTAGGCAATTTCTTCTAAATAAGTCATTCACCTACTTTTGGGTGATCTACCACATAGTGAAGTTGCAGAACTGTAGCTCTTTGGATAGCTGAGTAATAGCTACCAAAATGAGTAATTGTCTTTTATCTCTAAAAATATTACACATACGCAATTTCTTCTAAATAAGTCATTCACCTACTTTTGTATGATCTACCACATAGTGATGTTACAGAACTGTAGCTCTTTGGATAGCTGAGTAATAGCTATTAAAATGAGTAAATGTGTTTTATCTCTAAAAGTATTACAGGTAGGCAATTTCTTCTAAATAAGTCATTCACCTACTTTTGGGTGATCTACCACATAGTGAAGTTGCAGAACTGTAGCTCTTTGGATAGGTGAGTAATAGCTACCAAAATGAGTTATTGTCTTTTATCTCTAAAAATATTACACATAGGCAATTTCTTCTAAATAAGTCATTCACCTACTTTTGGGTGATCTACCACATAGTGAAGTTGCAGAACTGTAGCTCTTTGGATAGCTGAGTAATAGCTATTAAAATGAGTAAATGTCTTTTATCTCTAAAAGTATTACAGGTAGGCAATTTCTTCTAAATAAGTCATTCACCTACTTTTGGGTGATCTACCACATAGTGAAGTTGCAGAACTGTAGCTCTTTGGATAACTGAGTAATAGCTACTAAAATGAGCAAATGTCTTTTATCTCTAAAAGTATTACAGGTAGGCAATTTCTTCTAAATAAGTCATTCACCTACTTTTGGGTGATCTACGACATATTGAAGTTGCAGAACTGTAGCTCTTTGGATAGCTGAGTAATAGCTACTAAAATGAGTAAATGTCTTTTATCTCTAAAAGTATTACAGGTAGGCAATTTCTTCTAAATAAATCATTCACGTACTTTTGGGTGATCTACCACATAGTGAAGTTGCAGAACTCTAGCTCTTTGGATAGCTGAGTCATAGCTACTAAAATGAGTAAATGTCTTTTATCTCTAAAAGTATTACAGGTAGGCAATTTCTTCTAAATAAGTCATTCACCTACTTTTGGGTCATCTACCACATAGTGAAGTTGCAGAACTGTAGCTCTTTGGATAGTTGAGTAATAGCTACTAAAATGAGTAAATGTCTTTTATCTCTAAAAGTATTACGGGTAGGCAGTTTCTTCTAAATAAGTCATTCACGTACTTTTGGGTGATCTACCACATAGTGAAGTTGCAGAACTGTAGCTCTTTGGATAGCTGAGTCATAGCTACTAAAATGAGTAAATGTCTTTTATCTCTAAAAGTATTACAGGTAGGCAATTTCTTCTAAATAAGTCATTCACCTACTTTTGGGTGATCTACCACATAGTGATTTTTGTTTATTTGGGGTTTTACGTCGCTTTCAACACTGTACAGGTCATATCACGACGGGTAGTTGGAAGGGCAGAGGAAACCAGTACATAGAGTTCGCTAGGGTTGTGTACTGTAAACTGCCGACCAACGGCAAGCAACTACCAGCTTTCCCACTTACGGCCAAGACGGGGATCGAACCCCGGCCGCTGAGGTGGGAGGCGAGAGTGTTACCACTCTGCCACCGTGGCCCCCTCTACCACATAGTGAAGTTGCACAACTGTAGCTCTTTGGATAGCTGAGTAATAGCTACCAAAATGAGTAATTGTCTTTTATCTCTAAAAGTATTACAGGTAGGCAATTTCTTCTAAATAAGTCATTCACCTACTTTTGGGTGATCTACCACATAGTGAAGTTGCAGAACTGTAGCTCTTTGGATAGCTGAGTAATAGCTACCAAAATGAGTAATTGTCTTTTATCTCTAAAAATATTACACATAGGCAATTTCTTCTAAATAAGTCATTCACCTGCTTTTGTGTGATCTGCCACATAGTGAAGTTGCAGAACTGTAGCTCTTTGGATAGCTGAGTAATAGCTACTAAAATGAGTAAATGTCTTTTATCTCTAAAAGTATTACAGGTAGGCAATTTCTTCTAAATAAATCATTCACGTACTTTTGGGTGATCTACCACATAGTGAAGTTGCAGAACTGTAGCTCTTTGGATAGCTCAGTAATAGCTACTAAAATGAGTAAATGTCTTTTATCTCTAAACGTATTACAGGTAGGCAATTTCTTCTAAATAAGTCATTCACCTACTTTTGGGTGATCTACCACATAGTGAAGTTGCAGAACTGTAGCTCTTTGGATAGCTGAGTAATATCTATTAAAATGAGTAAATGTCTTTTATCTCTAAAAGTATTACAGGTAGGCAATTTCTTCTAAATAAGTCATTCACCTACTTTTGGGTGATCTACCACATAGTGAAGTTGCAGAACTGTAGCTCTTTGGATAGCTGAGTAATAGCTACCAAAATGAGTAATTGTCTTTTATCTCTAAAAATATTACACATACGCAATTTCTTCTAAATAAGTCATTCACCTACTTTTGTATGATCTACCACATAGTGATGTTACAGAACTGTAGCTCTTTGGATAGCTGAGTAATAGCTATTAAAATGAGTAAATGTGTTTTATCTCTAAAAGTATTACAGGTAGGCAATTTCTTCTAAATAAGTCATTCACCTACTTTTGGGTGATCTACCACATAGTGAAGTTGCAGAACTGTAGCTCTTTGGATAGGTGAGTAATAGCTACCAAAATGAGTTATTGTCTTTTATCTCTAAAAATATTACACATAGGCAATTTCTTCTAAATAAGTCATTCACCTACTTTTGGGTGATCTACCACATAGTGAAGTTGCAGAACTGTAGCTCTTTGGATAGCTGAGTAATAGCTATTAAAATGAGTAAATGTCTTTTATCTCTAAAAGTATTACAGGTAGGCAATTTCTTCTAAATAAGTCATTCACCTACTTTTGGGTGATCTACCACATAGTGAAGTTGCAGAACTGTAGCTCTTTGGATAACTGAGTAATAGCTACTAAAATGAGCAAATGTCTTTTATCTCTAAAAGTATTACAGGTAGGCAATTTCTTCTAAATAAGTCATTCACCTACTTTTGGGTGATCTACGACATATTGAAGTTGCAGAACTGTAGCTCTTTGGATAGCTGAGTAATAGCTACTAAAATGAGTAAATGTCTTTTATCTCTAAAAGTATTACAGGTAGGCAATTTCTTCTAAATAAATCATTCACGTACTTTTGGGTGATCTACCACATAGTGAAGTTGCAGAACTGTAGCTCTTTGGATAGTTGAGTAATAGCTACTAAAATGAGTAAATGTCTTTTATCTCTAAAAGTATTACGGGTAGGCAGTTTCTTCTAAATAAGTCATTCACGTACTTTTGGGTGATCTACCACATAGTGAAGTTGCAGAACTGTAGCTCTTTGGATAGCTGAGTCATAGCTACTAAAATGAGTAAATGTCTTTTATCTCTAAAAGTATTACAGGTAGGCAATTTCTTCTAAATAAGTCATTCACCTACTTTTGGGTGATCTACCACATAGTGATTTTTGTTTATTTGGGGTTTTACGTCGCTTTCAACACTGTACAGGTCATATCACGACGGGTAGTTGGAAGGGCAGAGGAAACCAGTACATAGAGTTCGCTAGGGTTGTGTACTGTAAACTGACGACCAACGGCAAGCAACTACCAGCTTTCCCACTTACGGCCAAGACGGGGATCGAACCCCGGCCGCAGAGGTGGGAGGCGAGAGTGTTACCACTCTGCCACCGTGGCCCCCTCTACCACATAGTGAAGTTGCACAACTGTAGCTCTTTGGATAGCTGAGTAATAGCTACCAAAATGAGTAATTGTCTTTTATCTCTAAAAGTATTACAGGTAGGCAATTTCTTCTAAATAAGTCATTCACCTACTTTTGGGTGATCTACCACATAGTGAAGTTGCAGAACTGTAGCTCTTTGGATAGCTGAGTAATAGCTACCAAAATGAGTAATTGTCTTTTATCTCTAAAAATATTACACATAGGCAATTTCTTCTAAATAAGTCATTCACCTGCTTTTGTGTGATCTGCCACATAGTGAAGTTGCAGAACTGTAGCTCTTTGGATAGCTGAGTAATAGCTACTAAAATGAGTAAATGTCTTTTATCTCTAAAAGTATTACAGGTAGGCAATTTCTTCTAAATAAATCATTCACGTACTTTTGGGTGTTCTACCACATAGTGAAGTTGCAGAACTGTAGCTCTTTGGATAGCTCAGTAATAGCTACTAAAATGAGTAAATGTCTTTTATCTCTAAACGTATTACAGGTAGGCAATTTCTTCTAAATAAGTCATTCACCTACTTTTGGGTGATCTACCACATAGTGAAGTTGCAGAACTGTAGCTCTTTGGATAGCTGAGTAATATCTATTAAAATGAGTAAATGTCTTTTATCTCTAAAAGTATTACAGGTAGGCAATTTCTTCTAAATAAGTCATTCACCTACTTTTGGGTGATCTACCACATAGTGAAGTTGCAGAACTGTAGCTCTTTGGATAACTGAGTAATAGCTACTAAAATGAGCAAATGTCTTTTATCTCTAAAAGTATTACAGGTAGGCAATTTCTTCTAAATAAGTCATTCACCTACTTTTGGGTGATCTACGACATATTGAAGTTGCAGAACTGTAGCTCTTTGGATAGCTGAGTAATAGCTACTAAAATGAGTAAATGTCTTTTATCTCTAAAAGTATTACAGGTAGGCAATTTCTTCTAAATAAATCATTCACGTACTTTTGGGTGATCTACCACATAGTGAAGTTGCAGAACTCTAGCTCTTTGGATAGCTGAGTCATAGCTACTAAAATGAGTAAATGTCTTTTATCTCTAAAAGTATTACAGGTAGGCAATTTCTTCTAAATAAGTCATTCACCTACTTTTGGGTGATCTACCACATAGTGAAGTTGCAGAACTGTAGCTCTTTGGATAGGTGAGTAATAGCTACCAAAATGAGTTATTGTCTTTTATCTCTAAAAATATTACACATAGGCAATTTCTTCTAAATAAGTCATTCACCTACTTTTGGGTGATCTACCACATAGTGAAGTTGCAGAACTGTAGCTCTTTGGATAGCTGAGTAATAGCTATTAAAATGAGTAAATGTCTTTTATCTCTAAAAGTATTACAGGTAGGCAATTTCTTCTAAATAAGTCATTCACCTACTTTTGGGTGATCTACCACATAGTGAAGTTGCAGAACTGTAGCTCTTTGGATAACTGAGTAATAGCTACTAAAATGAGCAAATGTCTTTTATCTCTAAAAGTATTACAGGTAGGCAATTTCTTCTAAATAAGTCATTCACCTACTTTTGGGTGATCTACGACATATTGAAGTTGCAGAACTGTAGCTCTTTGGATAGCTGAGTAATAGCTACTAAAATGAGTAAATGTCTTTTATCTCTAAAAGTATTACAGGTAGGCAATTTCTTCTAAATAAATCATTCACGTACTTTTGGGTGATCTACCACATAGTGAAGTTGCAGAACTCTAGCTCTTTGGATAGCTGAGTCATAGCTACTAAAATGAGTAAATGTCTTTTATCTCTAAAAGTATTACAGGTAGGCAATTTCTTCTAAATAAGTCATTCACCTACTTTTGGGTCATCTACCACATAGTGAAGTTGCAGAACTGTAGCTCTTTGGATAGTTGAGTAATAGCTACTAAAATGAGTAAATGTCTTTTATCTCTAAAAGTATTACGGGTAGGCAGTTTCTTCTAAATAAGTCATTCACGTACTTTTGGGTGATCTACCACATAGTGAAGTTGCAGAACTGTAGCTCTTTGGATAGCTGAGTCATAGCTACTAAAATGAGTAAATGTCTTTTATCTCTAAAAGTATTACAGGTAGGCAATTTCTTCTAAATAAGTCATTCACCTACTTTTGGGTGATCTACCACATAGTGATTTTTGTTTATTTGGGGTTTTACGTCGCTTTCAACACTGTACAGGTCATATCACGACGGGTAGTTGGAAGGGCAGAGGAAACCAGTACATAGAGTTCTCTAGGGTTGTGTACTGTAAACTGCCGACCAACGGCAAGCAACTACCAGCTTTCCCACTTACGGCCAAGACGGGGATCGAACCCCGGCCGCAGAGGTGGGAGGCGAGAGTGTTACCACTCTGCCACCGTGGCCCCCTCTACCACATAGTGAAGTTGCACAACTGTAGCTCTTTGGATAGCTGAGTAATAGCTACCAAAATGAGTAATTGTCTTTTATCTCTAAAAGTATTACAGGTAGGCAATTTCTTCTAAATAAGTCATTCACCTACTTTTGGGTGATCTACCACATAGTGATTTTTGTTTATTTGGGGTTTTACGTCGCTTTCAACACTGTACAGGTCATATCACGACGGGTAGTTGGAAGGGCAGAGGAAACCAGTACATAGAGTTCGCTAGGGTTGTGTACTGTAAACTGCCGACCAACGGCAAGCAACTACCAGCTTTCCCACTTACGGCCAAGACGGGGATCGAACCCCGGCCGCAGAGGTGGGAGGCGAGAGTGTTACCACTCTGCCACCGTGGCCCCCTCTACCACATAGTGAAGTTGCACAACTGTAGCTCTTTGGATAGCTGAGTAATAGCTACCAAAATGAGTAATTGTCTTTTATCTCTAAAAGTATTACAGGTAGGCAATTTCTTCTAAATAAGTCATTCACCTACTTTTGGGTGATCTACCACATAGTGAAGTTGCAGAACTGTAGCTCTTTGGATAGCTGAGTAATAGCTACCAAAATGAGTAATTGTCTTTTATCTCTAAAAATATTACACATAGGCAATTTCTTCTAAATAAGTCATTCACCTGCTTTTGTGTGATCTGCCACATAGTGAAGTTGCAGAACTGTAGCTCTTTGGATAGCTGAGTAATAGCTACTAAAATGAGTAAATGTCTTTTATCTCTAAAAGTATTACAGGTAGGCAATTTCTTCTAAATAAATCATTCACGTACTTTTGGGTGATCTACCACATAGTGAAGTTGCAGAACTGTAGCTCTTTGGATAGCTCAGTAATAGCTACTAAAATGAGTAAATGTCTTTTATCTCTAAACGTATTACAGGTAGGCAATTTCTTCTAAATAAGTCATTCACCTACTTTTGGGTGATCTACCACATAGTGAAGTTGCAGAACTGTAGCTCTTTGGATAGCTGAGTAATAGCTACCAAAATGAGTAATTGTCTTTTATCTCTAAAAATATTACACATACGCAATTTCTTCTAAATAAGTCATTCACCTACTTTTGTATGATCTACCACATAGTGATGTTACAGAACTGTAGCTCTTTGGATAGCTGAGTAATAGCTATTAAAATGAGTAAATGTGTTTTATCTCTAAAAGTATTACAGGTAGGCAATTTCTTCTAAATAAGTCATTCACCTACTTTTGGGTGATCTACCACATAGTGAAGTTGCAGAACTGTAGCTCTTTGGATAGGTGAGTAATAGCTACCAAAATGAGTTATTGTCTTTTATCTCTAAAAATATTACACATAGGCAATTTCTTCTAAATAAGTCATTCACCTACTTTTGGGTGATCTACCACATAGTGAAGTTGCAGAACTGTAGCTCTTTGGATAGCTGAGTAATAGCTATTAAAATGAGTAAATGTCTTTTATCTCTAAAAGTATTACAGGTAGGCAATTTCTTCTAAATAAGTCATTCACCTACTTTTGGGTGATCTACCACATAGTGAAGTTGCAGAACTGTAGCTCTTTGGATAACTGAGTAATAGCTACTAAAATGAGCAAATGTCTTTTATCTCTAAAAGTATTACAGGTAGGCAATTTCTTCTAAATAAGTCATTCACCTACTTTTGGGTGATCTACGACATATTGAAGTTGCAGAACTGTAGCTCTTTGGATAGCTGAGTAATAGCTACTAAAATGAGTAAATGTCTTTTATCTCTAAAAGTATTACAGGTAGGCAATTTCTTCTAAATAAATCATTCACGTACTTTTGGGTGATCTACCACATAGTGAAGTTGCAGAACTGTAGCTCTTTGGATAGCTCAGTAATAGCTACTAAAATGAGTAAATGTCTTTTATCTCTAAAAGTATTACAGGTAGGCAATTTCTTCTAAATAAGTCATTCACCTACTTTTGGGTGATCTACCACATAGTGAAGTTGCAGAACTGTAGCTCTTTGGATAGCTGAGTAATAGCTATTAAAATGAGTAAATGTCTTTTATCTCTAAAAGTATTACAGGTAGGCAATTTCTTCTAAATAAGTCATTCACCTACTTTTGGGTGATCTACCACATAGTGAAGTTGCAGAACTGTAGCTCTTTGGATGGCAGAGTAATAGCTACTAAAGTGAGTAAATGCCTTTTGTCTTTAAAAGTATTGCAATCTAACATTAAACTTGTTGTCACTTCTACATGTGCCTCCATCTCACAAGAAAATTTATATTCCACTATCTTTACACGGGTGGGGACATGGATAGACGGGGACATGGATAGACATTTTTTTTAATGTTCATGTAAAATCACTAGCATCACAAATTATTAAAGATGTAGTATATAGATGATTTTGTATAATCCAATGAATGAAACAATGTATTATTTTTATTTCTATAAAATCTCTTATATTCATAAACACACATTTTTAATTCTGCTTTGTCTTAAAATAACTATGGCAACCAGAATATCTCTCCATATCAAGACATCTTAAGGAATACAATTATTATTATTATTTGTTAAATTTATACACATCTTCTTTTGTGTAAAGTGTAAAAAAATTTATTTTAGCAAAAAAACAGGCCGATTATTTATAATTTCATAATGCCCCCTTAAAAGATTGGAAACTTGTCCACTATGCCAAAACTATCTACTAATATATGAACAAACAATGCCACACATTCATCTGACTTTAGTGGCTCAGTGGTAGAACATTGGACTCAAGGGTGAGGGGTTGTGGGTTCGAATCCCTGCAGGGGCAGAAGTTTTTTTTTTATTCTTTTTTTTTTCTTTACATGCATTTCCTTCATTAAGAGTGTTTGGGAGTAGGCTAGCTAATCTAGACTTTTATAGCACTTAATTTTACAGAAATGTGTATGCAAGGGGCATCTCCAATTCATCTGAGGGAAACACCAGGTTTTAAGGACTATTTCCATACACACGGCATCAGGTATCCTGCATGCGTGATACGGTAAAGACTGTATTCAATTTACTATAAAATATAAGAATGTTTTAATGTATGCGGTATGCGGTACGGTTATAATACGGAATACGGCATCCGGTAAGCCTATCAATCCTTGGATTGAATTATAGACATATTCCGCATACAAAAATCAATAAATTGCATCAGAATGACATCACTATGATACTTGGTGGATCTTGAAAAATATGCGATTGTATGAATTAGATTAGAATATTAATAAAAATTCATAAAATTACCATTTTCTGTTTGATTTTAACAAGTAATATATCATTTTAAAGCTTATAGCACACAGAAGGCATCTGTGGTGGCAATACCTCAATATTTAATCACAAGCTACACAAGAAAATGAGTGTAAATGATTATTTGCAAAAAATAAGAGTTAAATATTTTGTGATTTCTTCCTCATTTGTGAAACTGTTTTAAGGCAATAAAACAACAGGAACCACTGTCCAAATAAATTATTATTTAATGATATAGAGTATTATATATTATTTTTATTGCATACACAGACTTGAACTGAAATGGTCACTTGTTGAGACCCTCCACCTTGTTAGGATATGGTTGAAAATTGCTGTATACTGGTTTTATTATTTAACTTATAAATTCCATTTGAAGGTAAATTATTGTAGTTCATTGTGTTTTTATTAGAATCAACTGGGTGCAGTGATGGCCAAATTATTATAACAAGTCTTGGCTTAGTGTAAAATATAACAGATTTTTGGCAATGAAAATATATAAATATTGTTATTTAAAAATAATTTAGTAAAAATATGATATTCCTTACAATATAAAGGGACTTTATTGTAGGTTGTACACCTTTTTTCTTTAAGTTTGCTTGTATTTTTAGTTAAGATGTTGTGTATGCCTGATGTAAGTAAAGATGTTAGTAAAGTAAAGTAAGTCCAGACTTTGAATGTTTTTTCTTTTATTTCTGGATAGATAGTAAAGTAAAGTTAGTCCAGACTTTGAATGTTTTTTCTTTTATTTCTGGATAGATGTTAATGCTATAAAAACAACATAAACATTGTTCAAATACCTGTCTTATGATATTTGCCTTTTGCTATTTTTTGTATGTGGGTAAAGTATTTTTAAAATATTTGCAAAAGTTTAGCATCTCATGCTGATGACCTCCCTCATATTGGAATTTGGCAGAAAATGTTAAATGTTCAGCTAAGTAGCATTTTATGTCAGTACATATGGAAACACACCAACCGGATGCCGGATGCCGCATGTATGGAAATAGGCCTTTACACTTATCCAGAAAAGTGGTGGGAGTATTATTCTCCAGCACATGACAAAAACAGAGAAGAGGAGATTTCCTAAATTAGGGAATTCTTTAAAAGTTGTTGATAATAATATTGCAGTTTTAAAGACCTGCGTGACAGACATAAAGTTTGTTATGAAGTCTCAGTGAATTATGAATAATAAATAGCATTTCTTTTAACTAGAAAGAAAGCACTTTCAATATTGGGTCAGAGTTCATTTTACAACACGTTTCCACGTCTTTTGTCACTATATTAGGGTGAAAAGACACGTACACGTTATGGTACCGAGTCGCGGTAACGCATAGATCTTGCATTATCGACTGCGTTTTTGCTGTAAATATTGGGAAATTAAACAAATTTTGTTTTAAAAATTAAATACAAAGGCACATATATTGCCTTTTTAACCCAATTCCTCCATCTTTCCTTGCTTCTAAATGCCTTAATTAGGTTCATCAAATTTGTACAAAAGATATATGTCTAGGAAAGTTAGCTTGATAGTAATTTTGGCCTAGTGTCGAAAACAAAATGGCTATCATATCATGTTTAATGTCAAATGGGATTATCCTATTAAAAGTACTTATATCTCCCTTATCATTGCAATTAGGGGTTTGAGTATGAAAACAACTTATAGGAAGTCAAGGCCTGGGAATCTTTTTCAGGTGCTGACTTTGGCCCTTGACCCCTTCTTCAGTGTCAAGTGGGGTTATGTTACTACAAAGGCCCTATATCTCCCTTAGTTCTCATATATTACTGATCCTAAGGTGGGAGATAACTGCTGCGGCAGTGACCTTGTTGTGTCTGAAAGTACAAAGATGAATTGGGATTGAATAACTGTAACTTTGTGATACACTGCATTGCAGTTAAGCAGCTATCTTTCACAACTGATATAAGTTATTGTACAGGTATGAAAACCTTATTACTTTTTCGTGGTTTGAAATAGTATTTTAACATAGCCTTATGCCCTTCCTCTTAAAAAGTTAATGAAGAGCTTTTCCCCACAGTCTGAAAAATGGTGCAGGGCTTGTCACAGTAGTCTGACAAAATAGTGTAGGGCTTTTGTCAATGGGAGTCAAAAACTGTAGGGCTTTTCTCCTGTAGGGCTTTTCTACCAGATTCTGAAAAGCAATGCATTTTTAATTACTTTTGCATTACAGTTAAAGTTTATGTACTATATACTGATTGACATAGAAACAGAATCTTGATGTGGTGTAAAATTATAAACTTTTCAAAGTATTATGGACTTCTATCTTGTGTGTAGGACTGTAAAAGTGAAAGTAATTGATGGGTTAATTGGTACCAATGTTTACTTTCAAATGTTTATAAATTTCTGTAATTAAAGACAGGTAAACTGTAACACTAGTTCTTTCCTAAGGGTATTACTTTCAACATTAGCAAATTGTTAAACTTACATTTTCCATTATTTGTACAACACACAAAAATCTTCCACCCTTTTACAATGGAAGACTGAGAAATCACAAGGTGAGCTTTTAAAATATTTAATAACACATAATCAGTTATATGAACTTGTACATATTTATCACTTATTCCAATGAAAAAAAGGAATAATAAGGTAACAAAGCATTTACTTAACTATTTTAATATGCAACATACTTAATACATGTATCACAGACCTAGGTGGGAATCGAACCCACAACCCTAGTGTACAGCACTAAGGAGAGGGCTAGGCCTAATCACCTCTGAAGCCAATGGTTTATTGTAGACAGACAACATCTTGACTAATACTTATGTTGATAAAATTTCCTGTTAACTAAATTTATTACCTAAAACCATTGAGTCCACAGCATCTGAAAATATGCATTCAATAGAACTTTATTGTTTCAATTACTGGAGGAGGGCATTATGAATATGTTGAAGTGAGCTAAATTCATATATGCCATCTGGGATGTTTTTTTATTACATTTATAAAGTATAAATAACTTAAAATAAGTAACATAAAAAAATGGAGTTTTATTTTGTGTTGTGGTATCATTATGTCATAAGACATAACAATGGTGTGTCTGCCAAATGCACACAAAAATAATTTCAAATACATTTTTAAATTCAATTTAATATAATCTTTAACTTTTAAGCATTCACATTAATTGATACACAATGCACTCATCAGCTAGATCCAATATCCACATACATAATGCACACATACAAAACATAAATGTTAGTTCCAGTTTTAATCACCAGGGAAAAGAAATCAATATTGGGGAAACCCCCCAGCATTTATATTTAGCACATGGCTTACAACATTTATAACAAAACCAGCAGAAATCAATACTTTACCTAAACTGTCTATCCATGTCCCCAGTAAGAAAATGGCTGACGTGATACATATTGGAGTGTTGCTATAACAATGCAAGAACTTTGAAAAATCTATTGCATGTACATAAAAGGTATAAACATTACCTATACTTAGAAACTAAAAGAAAAATTCTTTCTATGCTTATTGAATGGTTTATTTGACAAACTGTTGAAAAACCGTCTATCCATGTCCCCACCCGTGTAGTACATTTAATTTATACGGCAGGAGATAAATGCATGCATCAGAATGCTTGTTTACTAAATGTACTCCATTTGTCTGTTGGTTCAATTTTTAAAACTTTCATGAAATAAAATTGATTTCGAAGGAAAGAATTTGAAGAAAAATATTCAAAATTCTGGTTGTAACATTTTAAAAACAAACTCCATTCTAACATGACGATGTGCGCAGAAACGAGTTTTAACTCTATGCGCACACATTTATCTGACAACAATCGCACTGCCCTTCCATCCTGCGTACATATTTCGTTGTTGAGTTTAAGTAGTAATCTTGCTGTATTGTTATTTTTATTTATATTTGATTGAATATTAAATATTAATTGAATAATAAATATTATACATTATATTCATATTAAATATTCCTGTATCAGAACATTTAAATCTGCGGTTTCCAGGTACAATGGATGGAACAACTTCGGCTTCGTAAAATTATTACCGGAAGTGCCATGGTTAAATGCCGTGTAAAACCATGATCACTTATGGGTTATTTCTACAATACAAATCGGACATTATTATGAACCGGACATAATTACGAAGTAATATGGCAAGGAAACCCCCACGGAAGTACGAGAATTTCTTCATAAATATTATGAGCTGCATATACAAGTATTTGATATTTAAGCAGAAATAATGTTTATTCTTAAAATATGTTTGTGTACGAGTTGTGGGTACGAGTTGTTAGTCACGAGATGCCGTGGTCACGAGTTGCATGTAAATCGTTATAGTAATGTCTGAAATGTTTTCTAAATATATTTATGATATATTTTTTTCACCTACAACTAATTCAAAGGAACAAGAATAAGTGGCCACTGGAACAGAAATATGTACTTCAAGATTTACACAGAAAACAAGTACATGTGAGCTCTGTCCCTCGCCATTGTGTCCATCAGCTTTTCAAAAGCAGTTGGCGATGGGACAGAAACTTGGTCTATTGGCCGACATCCTGTAAATGGGCAAATAAGAGATTTTAATTCAAAACTACTATTAATACCTTGCAAAACGTCTGTACTGTGTGTGAAACTGCTATATAAAAGTTCATACAACATTTCCACTGATAATTAATAATTATTAGGATATATGTCCATGTAAATCCCATTGAATTATGTTGTACTGGTTTCCTCTGCCCTTCCAACTACCCGTCGTGATATGACCTGTACAGTGTTGAAAGCGACGTAAAACCCCAAATAAATAAACAAATCCAAGCTTTTAACGGTTCCGCTTTGTTTACAATCTGCTGCCCTCAAAGATGATGCCAAGAAATTCGCGGTAAAATTATGACGTCATCCGAAATCTATGTATATATATATATATAAATTCTGGGAAGTAATTATCATTATACTTGTGTAGGAACAAAGCAGGATGCCAGCTTTCAATGGAAGACATCTTCAGCAACCAATTAGGGTTTTTTTATTTTTGATTCAGTTACATATACTGATGTATTTGCTATTTCTACGTCAACCACAGCAACCACCACAAGCAGCACCACCACCAACACCACCAGCCATACAGAGACCTAGAAGAAGGCACAACATGTGGGTCAGGCCATGGCTACTACAGAGAGAGGAGAGGGGGGCCTACCACAACATTATGGCTGAACTGTATGCCACAGACATTCCAGGATTCACCAATTTCATGAGGATGACCCCTGAATTCTTTGAAATGATAAAGACCAGACTGGAACCATGTCTAGCCAGGCAGGCCACCAACTACAGAGCTCCAATCAGTGTTGGCCACTGGAGAGTCCTACACATCATTATCCTGTCAGTTCAGGGTTGGCAGATCCACCATTTCCAAGTTTCTACCAGAGGTCTGCAGTGCCATCCAGGATGAGTTCACCAGAGAGTACCTCAGATGTCCTACTACTCCAGATGAGTGGAAAGAAATGGAAACAGAATTCAGGATCAGGTGGAACGTTCCACATGCCCTGGGAGCCCTTGATGGCAAGCATGTGGCCCTGAAGAAACCCAAGAACTCTGGAGCCCTGTACCACAACTATAAGGGATTCTTTTCAATAGTAATGTTGGCCTTGGTTGATGGACAGTACAAGTTCAGCTGGGTGGATGCGGGTACAGCTGGATCTTGCTCAGATGCCCAGATATTTAATACCTGTCACCTGAAGAGGAAGATTGATGATGGCAGCATAGGCTTCCCTGACCCAGCACCTATAACCCAGGGTGGTCGAGATGTCCCCTACTTCATCCTGGCAGATGATGCGTTTGCCCTGAAGACCTGGCTGATGAAACCCTATGGCAAAAGGATGTTAACCAGAGAGGAAAGGATTGCCAACTACAGAATATCAAGGGGCAGGAGAGTTGTTGATAACGCTTTTGGCATCCTAGTCTCAAGATTTAGAGTCATGATGACCACTATTGAACTACCCCCAGAAACAGTCAGGGATGTGGTCATGACCTGTGTGGTTCTGCACAACATACTGAGAAGCCAGTATCAAGGTCAACATGGTGCTCAACAGCCTGGTGGTGATGATGATGTGCCTGGTGATGGTCGGTTGATTGGTGGTGCTGCTGATGGTGGTCGCGACAGAAACCCTGCCAGAGAAGCTAAAAGACTGAGGATTACCTCAAGGACTACTTCAATAATGAGGGAGCAGTGGCCTGGCAAGATGGCAGAATATAACTGCTACTGCTGTAACCAGTCCTTTTCAGGACTACCAAATATTCCAAAAACAATTACTCAGCTGTGCTTGTTCCAAATAACCCAATCTTTACCAAACATAATTCACCCAACCAAGAAACAGACAAACCCAATGCCCAACATAATTCTTTTTTTTTTTGGTATAAATTTCCTTTATTGCTACCATTAGAACTTGCCATTACACTGACCTGGAGGTACACACACCCTGGCAAGGAGGTATTCCAGTTATAGCAACTTTTAAATATTTACACATCTAAATACAAGATATTTACACTAAACCACAAAAGGTTGAGTACATTTCGCAAAATTTTCATAAAATAAATTTTAAGTAAACAATTTATTAAATACAGCCCAACTTTTACTAAATTTTTCTACAGTCTGGTTGTATGTTGACAATAACCTCTGTTCCTCAAATACTTTTTTTATTTTTCGATGAAGATGTACATTATCAAATGGTTTTTGTTGTCTTGAATTAGAGAATATATGACTCTTTACGACCATTATTATTGTATTGACAGGAAGGAAGTGCTGGTCTCTCATTGTGTATCCCAGCAGAATTTCTTGAGGAGAGAGGTTCAAACTGAAACCAGTTTTTGATGCAATCCACAGCCTCACATCATTCCAGATTTGGCGAGATATAGAACAATCATAGAAAAGATGTTTTAATGTTTCAGTATCAGACTGACACATCAAACATAATTCCGATTGAACTATTCCCATTTTATACAGTAACCTCTGTGTACCTAAAATCCTATGAATAAGCCTATATTGAAACCAAATTAATTCATTTTCCTGTACTGTTTTGAAACAAACAGTAAAAAATTGTTCCTATGTATATTTTTCGATTTCAATACCCAAGTCTTCATTCCATTTGGTCTTAAATTTCATATCACAAGTAGCCCCGTTTAAAATATTGTAGAAGGGCTTTGCCCCACTTTTATTGAAAACAATAGATAACGTTTTTGGTATACATGGTTTTTCAAATATACACGACTCCTTATTCTTATGCTTTTTAACTAGAGAATCACAGAGTGTTTTTAATCTGAAGTGTTCCAAAAAATTGGTAGGTTTAAATCCATAGATCTTTTCTATTTCGAGCTCACTCAAGAAGCTCCAGTCGTTTTTTATTAAATCACCAATGTAAGTAATTCCATGCTTAAACCACTGTGGAAAAAATATAGTTGTTTGAGATATGTCTGGATTGTACCATATTGGCGCAATATTATGCCCAACATAATTCACCCAACCAACAAACAGACAAACCCAATGCAGAACATAATTCACCCAACCAACAAACAGACAAACCCAATGCAAAACATAATTCACCCAACCAACAAACAGACAAACCCAATGCAAAACATAATTCCCAGAAATATCATACAAACGCAATGCCAAACATAAGTCACCCAAACAACAGACAAACCCAATGCCCAACATAATTAACACAAACAAAAACAGACAGACAAACCCCATGCCAAACATAACTTGGTAAATGGAATAAATATTGCATATATTTGGAAATCTACACCCTAGTTTCACATTTGGTTTTTATTCTGGAGAAATAACTGAAACTGAAAGCTTTTCCTTTATTGCAAATCTCAAAATTGAATTTTTTTATTCCACTTCAGGGAAATTTGCAAAAAATAACCACCCAATTGGTTCTGTTTACAGTATGGTTTATCTGTCTGTTTGTTGTGGGGTCTTATGTTTACAAATTCGTTTGTCAGTTTGTTGGTTGGAGGTTATGTTTGCTATTGGGTTTGTCTGTTTGTTGGTTTGTGGCCATGTCATAACATAATTTCTTTTATCTCTAGGGATGGTTTCAGTGTTGGACTGTTTCATTACAGATTTAAAGCTATCCCATGGATTTTAAACTACAAATGGGCAGATTATTGGCCATATTGGGAGTTTATTTATCTATTGAGGCCTTCTGTTGTTATGTGTATTACCATGGGTTATTTGTTTCATGTTTGGGGTGGTGTGGGTGTTGGGATTTTTTTTTTTTTTGGTTTTGTGATGAGTATATGTATTGAACTGTTATGTTTTGGGAGGGGAATTTGAACAACTTGCAGCTAAATAATTGTTTTTGGCAGATTTGGGTGGCCATGAAAAGGGCCTATGGGGGTACGAGACCCACCCGGACTGGCTGGCTACTGAGGAGGCTGCTGCTGTTGAGGCGGTGCTGGTCTAGAGCTGCTGCTGTTACTGCTGCTGCTGAGGCTGCTCAGTGATCTGTGTTGTTAGATCTGGTAGCTGGCTTGGTATTCCACTTAAGTTGTGTCTGCTGCCCTCGTCCTGTAATGTCAGCACTGATGGAGGGTTTCCAAAGCCAATGGGGCTGGGTGTATAGTAGACATAACTGCTGGAACTGCTGCCTGCTGCAGCCTGGGTGGAACTAGACGCCTGTTGAGTGGTTGTTGGCAGTATCCCGACCCTCTGTGACTCTCTGGTAATAGTGGCTGATCTCTTGGGTAGAACTTGACGTATATTAGTGTTCTTTACTTCTTCAATGTCTCTAAAAATCCTGCCCTTGAGGTCCTCAAACTCCTCTTGGGTCATCTTTTCAGCCTCTGATACCACGTAGTCAAAGAAGGGCTGCCTGTCTGACTTCTGCTGCAGGAAACCTGAGATCAGTGTCCTCATCTGGTCGAAGTGCTCGAGTATCTTTGAATCTGTGGAAACTGGTGTAGATGTAATAATTGGTTGACTTGCACTCTCCCTCAGGACACTGGACTCCAGATGTTCTGTATCAGTAGTAGATCCACACGATTCTTCATGCCTGCTGGTGTTGGGACTGGCCTCGAACCCAGAACTTCTGTTGGCCCCCTTGCGTCTGATGTGGGTCTTAAGGAAACCCATCTGCTGGTAGACCCAGGACTGTCTCTTGGTCATCTCCCTTGGGGTTTGGCCAGACTGTAGCTTGGAGAGCTTTCCATAGCGAGTTCTCTGTGACTCAAACCACCTTCTGATATCAAAGGGCTGGAGCTTCAGTTCTGCAGAGATTTCTGCCCAGAGAGCCTCCTTCCTCTGTCTGTCGTGGAAACGTCCATGCTCCTTGTCGTACAGCTCTGGGTGCTCCTTCACAAACGCAACAATGGCATTTTCTTGGCTGTCAGTGAATGTAGCACAAACCCTGGCTCTCTTGGCTGCTGAGTGGCACTCTGAATCTTCCTCACACCTCTCATCTTCTTTGCAAGCTTCCTCAGTAGCTTCTAAGCCTTCCTCTCTATCCTTCCTGGGACTAAGCTACGGACGCCTGGGACTAAGGGTCGCAGGAGGCCTGGGACAACATAGGACTGTGTAAATTTGGGTCTGAGGAGGCCTGGGACTGGACATTTTGTTGACGGCGGGAAATGAGAATCTGTTTGGATCGTGAGAAATATCAAACATGTTTGATATTTCTCATGGCCCCAACCGACAACTACTGATCCATACCGAACGCCTGGGACTAAGCAAATATTTGAAACCGACTACAAAAAAACCCTTAATTGGGAAGCTTACTTGTGTGGTGGAACACCCACATAATATTGATGATGCATATTTAAATGGGCCTTCTTATGAACAGTGTAAGACAAACATAATAAACACTGTGTGCCTGTTTGAGACCCTGGGATTTATAATACACCCAGAGAAATCAGTACTGACTCCTGTTCAGGATATTTGTTTCTTGGGATTTATTCTCAACTCAAAAAATATGACTATTAGTCTCACTCATGATAAAATACTGAATATAAAGAATGTGTGTACAAAACTAATAAAAACAAAGACTCCTACTCTCAGGTCTGTGTCAGAAGTGATTGGATATTTAGTTAGTTCTCTCCCTGCCATTAGATATGGGATGCTTCATTACAGGAGTTTAGAAATTGACAAAATAAGGAACGAAAAGCCAGTGAGGGACAGTACAATTCACACATGGTGTTATCAAAACAAGCAGTTGAAGACTTACAGTGGTGGATAACAGTTGGTGTTCACTCCCCCAGTCCTGTCTGTCATGGCCCTCCTCACATTGTGTTAAAAACAGATGCTAGTAATTATGGCTGGGGAGAAGGGCTAATGGATCCTGGTCTCTGCAAGAAAGGACTCTTCATATCAACTGTTTGGAATTGAAAGCAGTTTTATTTTGTTTACAATCTTTGTGTCAAGATTGTAATAATAAACACATCAGGATTTTAACTGATAACAGTACAGTGTCCTATATAAAACACTTTGGAGGATGTAAATCTGAGACTTGTAATTCCATCTCTCAAGAGATATGGTTTTGGGCAATAGACAAAAACATTTGGTCAAGTGTAGCTCACTTGCCAGGGAGAGATAGAGATATATTCACCAAATTTGCGTGGAATGTTTATGGCTATGAAAACATGTCTGTGCCTCATTTTGAGAAACAAAATGGCCGTCATAGCCAATTGTTTGAAAATCATAAAGATGCTCTAAATTTTGAAATATAGCAGCTAGCTTAATCAAATTTGCACAAAATATATATGGCTAGGAAAGCTAGTCTGATAGTAATTTTGGCCTAGTTTGCAAAACAAAATGGCAGCCATATCACATGTTTAATGTCAAATGGGGTTATCATATTAAAAAGCCTTATATCTCCCTTAACATTGCTCCTATTGGTTTGGGATGTCAAAACAATTTTTAGGAAGAAATTTGTGGGAATATTTAATGTTAAATGGGGTCATCATACTAAAACGTCCTTATATCTCCCTTATTACTGGTGCTAGGGCTTTAGAATGTAAAAACAGCCCATGGGAAGTCCTGGTCTGCAAATGTTTTGCCTGTGACCAATTTGGGCCTCATTTTGAAAAAACAAAATGGCCACAATAGCCAATTATTTGAAAATCATTAAGACACTTTAAAACTTGAAATATTGCAGCTAGGTTCATCAAATTTGCACAAAAGATATATGGCTAGAAAAGTTAGCCTGCAAAAAATTTTGACCTAGTTTCGAAAAAAAATGGCCGCTATATCACAGTTAATGTCAAATGGGATTACCCTATTAAAAAGGCCTTATATCTCCCTTATCATTGCTACTAGAGGTTTGAAATGTGAAAACAACCTATAGGAAGTCATGGTCTGGGAATTTTTTTTCTAATTGCTGACTTTGACCATTAACCCCTTATTCAGTGTCAATTGGGGTCATCTTACTACAAAGGCCTTCTATCTCCCTTATTTCTCATACATTACTCATCCTAAGGTGGGAGATAACAGCTGGGGCAGTGGCCTTGTTATCATATCTTCTTGTTTTATTACGTATATACAACTTCAAACACAAAATTTCATATTTTTAAATGTAAAATGCATTTTTATGAATAAAAATGTATATACTTACCATATGAAAACACTTGGGTAAGCGTGGCTTGGCGTTCAGTGACCGCCACATACACCGTACATAGAATTTAAATATATGAGGGGAGACCCTCTTTAAACCTATATACTTGCTACCTTTGACCCCTGGTGACCTAATTCACTCTCCCATGCACAGTAATACAGAAATAGTTCATTCTTTTTGTGAATAAACATAAATGCTGGCAAAAGGTCTTTAAAAGCGGGGCAAGCGGGAGGGTGATTTGCTGTTTTCATATGGTAAGTATATACATTTTTATTCATAAAAATGCATTTTACATTTAAAAATATGAAATTTTATTTCATAAAAATGTAAATATACTCTACCATATGAAAACACTTGGGTTGAATGCCCACATGGAAGGATGGTGGGAAAAAGACAGACTGAGGAAAACCACCCTAAGGTTAAATTGCTACAAAAGGAAACTTCCTTGTGCAATGCAATTGAACCCAAAACCTCTGTGCTGAAGCAATAACTCCACTGAGTTAAGTGAGTAGCATTAACCACTGCACTAACTTCAACACTGCTGTCTACACCCTATTAGGTCAGCTCAAAGGAGAAGGCATAAGTATGTCCTGTGCTCAGAATGGGAAATGCCCAGAAGCACTAAGAAGCACGGTTCTGAAAATAGAGATGAAGAATAGATTCCCTAAAAGGGAAATGCCACCCCCCTTTTTCTGAAACTAAAAGTTTCAGATGGACTTAAATTGAGGAATTTAAGTAGAAGAGAGAGAACTGGCTGAGTGGAAAAGGATGTCCACTCCACTTAAGAAATCATAGAGATTCTTAAGAACAACATCTCTGAAGGAAAATAAGTGAAGTGCAAGGATTCCAAGAGGAATCCCCCTTCTTGAGAGCTACATTCCTAAAGTAGAAGGATGTAAAAGTGGAATGGCTCTTCACGTGCAGGATCTCATGATGTCTAGGAGTGGGATTCCACCCCTAAAGGACCAGGAAGCAGCCTGTGCCCTGACATCATGAGCCCTGACACCATGAAGAGATGCATTCTCTGTGGAAGAGAGATTGAGGGAATAAAGGATAAAATGCTATCCAAAAAGATATTGTCTGAGCAGCAATATCACCCTCTTGGACTTCAGAAGAAAGACCAAGAAGAAATCCTCCTAAGAAAGTCAGAATAGCTAGATAGATAATATCTTAGGAATCTGACTGTAGAAAAGGAGAGGTCCTCTAAGTCATCCTGACCAAAGACAAAAAGTCAAAGCAGGAAGAGCCTTCTGAAGATAACTGGCTTAAGCCAAGAAAGTAAGATCTGACTTAAGGATGACTTAGGCCATCCCTAGAGAGTGAGAGAAAACCTCTAAATAGAGGAATGAAAATCACTCCTCCTTCCCAAAGGGAGTAAAAAAGACTGTCTAAAATGTGAAAAACTTGGCTCAGCAAATGAAAAGGGTTCAAGAGGAGCCTTGGTAAGAGCCTGCAGAACCAAGGATTAAGTACCAAACAGGTAGGTGACGACTACCCTAATTCTGGACTTAAGGAAGCTCTAAATGAGACTTCCTAGCTCCTATAAGAACCCAACTCCAAGTAGTACATGGAGAGAGCTGACCTGTATCCTATTGTCTGAAAATAATTCCTAAATAGGAACAAACAGCAATAAATGGGACAGTTGAAGCATGGCAGAGTGGCCATGTTTCTCACAAGTTTTTGAAGCAGTTCCACATTGCTTCATAGACAGTTATGGACCCCTCCTGAGAAAATTCTTCTTAATGGAGACTTCAGCTAGAAAGCTTGAAGAAAGGAACTCCATAAAAATTAATAACAAAACTCAAGATGAGATTGTTATAGAAGAATAAGAGGAAGAGCCAAAGGCTTTCTAAAAGGAGAACTTGAGGCCAAAACCTGGCAATTACCAAGGAAGGCTACAAGAAGCATGATACAGCTCTGAAAGTTGATTAACTTCCTGGCCATAGAGGACAAAGAGCTGAAGGAGGGAAGGAGTAAAACAAGTACTCCGGACCAAAACACTCCAGGGCATCTGTTGCCAGAGCCTAAGGATCTAGCACAGGAGGCACATGTAAGAGCAGCTTGTGATTGAATCACATGGCAAAAGAGATCTAAATAAGATGAGAAGTCTGAGACTACCATCTGAAGATCCAAGAATTGAGGGGCCACCTTATATGAAAGGTGAGAAAAGACCTCCAGAGATGGTCTGCCAAGGATTCATGCCCCTGGAACATGAGTAGGTGGAAGAACAGACTTGTTCTTGTAAAAATAATGGCAAAAGATGCCAAAATACACATGTCCCAAGAGTGGAAGCTGTCTTGATATAAAGAAAGCCCAGACAACAGTGTTACCTGGACTATCTGAAGAATCCCTTAAAGGAAGGACAAGTGAGGAACAAATGTCTTGAGAACAAGACATCTGAGTTGTTAGAGGCTGAAAGGATGATCCTTTGATGAAAGATAATACAGGAACAAATGTCTGAGCAAAAAGGACATAGTTCCCAGGATAGTACCATCTTGAATGAACCTTCATAGAAGGATCAAGGAATGGAAAATCCAGAGCACCTTTGAGAAGGAAAATCAAGTGTCCTGAGATGACACAGAAGTGTAATGTGCAGGGACCTTGAAGAAGCTGCTTCCAAGTGGAAGCCAAAAGAAATAAGGAGCCCAGTTGGAGAGGTAATTAAGAAACAGGTTAAGAACCTGACCCAGGAAGGAGACCTGTTAAAGAAACAGATCTAAATACTTCCTGCTAAGAACCACTCCAAGTTGAAAGTCAACTCTAATAGAGTTGAAAAATGAGCCTCTGACAACTATTGGCTCTAATGAGCCAATTTGTAGTCACATGTGCACTGAGATGCCCAACCTCAAAGCCAACTTTCCTTACTTCCTTGACTAAGGAAGTAAATCCTGAAAGGCTAGTGGCTAGACCATAAGGCATTGCCACAAAGTGGTACACCTTGCCCAAAAGCAAAACTATGAGCAAGAGTGAACCAAAGGAGCCAAAGGAGAGAAAGGAGGCAAATTGAGGAAGAGAAGTGGTCCACTGGCCAATTGAGAAAGTGATCAACTGATAAGTTGCATCCTGATAGTCTGGAAAACCAGGAAAAGATATAAATCTAATGGTGGTTTCCAGTATATCTTTGTCAAGGATAATGCCCTGAAAAATCAGGAAAACAGGAGCTCATGATACTTAAACTGCTCATGTGAACAGACAGTGTGAGACTGAATGACAAAGAACAGTATTCTTCTGTGGAGAAGAGCTGAAAGAATCAGGAAAGTGGAATCTGAGAGACCACTGGAATCAGTTGACCTCCCACTGGCAAGTGGAGGGATCTGGAAGTAAGAGTGAAAATTTGAGTAAAACAACACTCTTATCTCCTGAAGGACACCATAATAGAGGTTCAGGCTGAGCTACTACCTCTGGAAGGCATTCCACCATCAGAATGTTGGAACCTGGAAAGGAACCACATCCTTAAAGCACTAAGTTAGAGAGAAAACTCCCTGGATGGGAGGAAAAAGGTCTTAATTGGTGTGCCTCAAGAGGCTAATGCAGATAGCTTAAAAGAGGCACCTTGAGTAAGGGCCACATGAAAAGCTTCTGCTTATACTGTTATATGTGAGAAGAAATGGTCTCCCAAGAGAGACACCACAAAAAACAGCATAAGACCAAAATAGGACCAATTTACCCTACCAAGTGACTAAGCACAAGTGAGGGAAATGGATAAAGAAATCTCTCAAAACAAAGTGCAAAGATGGCTGAAAAAGGGCCATAGATCAACCAGCTAAAATGAAGCTAGAAGACCCATTGAACAGATGTCCAAAGAATGGTGGATGAAAAAGACCACTGAGAAAGTATTGCCTTGTCAATCAACTTGAATAAATGATCAACAAAACAGGACTGAAGGAAAAAATCCCACAGAAAAAAGGACCCTAAGGTCCATCTCAGATCTCCCCTAATAGCAGAGGAACTCTACCTAGGGAAGAGAAGGTCTAAAGAACCCCATCAGGCTAGATCCCAGGTCCGGAAACCTGAGCAAGTCAACCCAAAAAACCCTCTGAAAAGGATTTGTACCTGGCAAAACTAAGTTTTAGAAGGAAAATTGGGTAATTACCCAACCTACAAAACTTAGAATAAGAAGATCCCAAAATGAATCAGTGACAGAAAGTAAGTATCGGGCCTTGTGAAGGAACTTCTAAGCCTGGGAAAAGTGGTTGACTTAGAGAAAAATAACTGGAAAAGAGCAGTCAAATTTATTCCCTAATTCTGTTAGACAGGAAGCTTGAAAATCTTCTGTGGAGAAGATTAAAGGATGAAGTCCTAAGCACCCATAAAGTCCAACAGACTGGCACCAAAAAGTTGGAATAGGGTTCCTGAAGTCTGCCTAAAGGTTAACTGTAGACAGAGGAACCCACAACATACCCAAAAGGGAGATGTGCCCATTGATCGTCAGATCTAAAAAGTGGTGAAAACACAATAGAAAGCTGTTGAGTAACAGAAGATTTCCACCAAACCCCAAATAAAATTTTTCTAGATTTAGAAAATGAATGGAGTAGTGTTAAGGAAGTTGCAAAATCAGTTGGATTCAACTGATAAACTCTTCTAAGGGACCCTGAACATGAATGGTCTTGAGAAGGTAATCCCAGTACCAAAAAGCAGTCTGATTAGACTGAAGCCTAGGCACAAAAGAGGCCAAAGGACTAAAAATGGACTGAGAAACCAAATGACCAATTGACATAAAATTGGAATGTAGGAAACCAGTAACAGTGAAATGGATCTCCAAAAGGTGGAAGACAAAGTCCTCCCCAGAAGTCGTAAACCCCCAACCTCCAAATTGAAGGTGGAGAAAGGCTAAAAATGGAGACCCTAGGCTCAGAATTGAACCCCAAAACACTGAAACCAGGATCCGAAATCCAGAAATGTCAAATGAAAGGGCCTGTACAAGTAAAGAACCGTGAATGGTAGGTAGTAGATACCGTAATGTTACGCCATGAAAAATGCGTTAACAATTGAAATTATTACACATTATGCTCTGACATAATAATATTCAAAGAAATATGTAGAAGGAATGTATAAACAAACCTGGAAATGCTGTAATCACTATGAAAATGAATATTTTCTGACAACCGATCGGTTGACCTCCATTTTGGATGTGACGTCATCGTCACGTGGCCTGGTGAATGATTCGTAAAAAGCTCAAAAATACGGTCAAAATATGCGGTGAAACAAAGAATTTCGTAAAAAGAATGAAGGAAAACCGTAAAAGGTGAATTATAATGCCTGTAGAAGTGCATAAAGGAATTAATTCACCGCGGAAATGAATATTTCCAAAGGAAATCCAACATTCTGACACCACGTGACCCGATGAGCGAAAATACCAAATAGGTAACTACGTGAAAAACAATGCACAGTCAAAGTAACAATACGGTCAAAATACGTGGAGAAACGAAGAATTTCGTTGAAAGAATGAAGGAAAACCGTAAATTAAAATTAAAATGCCTGTAGAAGTGCATAAAAAGAATTAATTTACTAAGGAAATGAATATCTCCAAAGGCAATCCGACATTCTAATGTCACGTGACCAGATGAGCGATAATACGAATTTTGAAGAAATACGTAAAATATTGCCCAAAGTATACAATAAATTCACCAGAAATCGAAGTAAAAGGTAAATAAAATGGAGGAAAAGTGAATAAAACAGCAAAGAAGTACTCACAGAGCTTCAAAAACGTGTAAATGCATGTCTTTTGAGAGGTAGCAAAACGTCTGTTGCTTGTTCAACCGCCACAAAAAGAATGAACTATTTCTGTATTACTGCGCATGGCAGAGTGAATTAGGTCACCAGGGGTCAAAGGTAGCAAGTATATAGGTTTAAAGAGGGTCTCCCCTCATATATTTAAATTCTATGTACGGTGTATGTGGCGGTCACCGAACGCCAAGCCACGCTTACCCAAGTGTTTTCATATGGTAGAGTATATTTACATTTTTATGAAATAAAACATATTTTTTAACCAACGACAAAGCTTAAAAAGTTTCCTGAACATGGGGATTTATTTGTTAAATGTACTTTTCTTGAAGATGATCTACATCTATTTCATGCAAACAGGTCACTTTAAATGCAGTACAGTTCAGGGTATGATAATGCACCCTGCATTATGTTTATCTTATTCAATAAAAATTGCAAAAAAAATCAACATCACATTTTACAATAAATACAGTGGTGTCACCGAGGTTTTGTGTGACACAAGCATACTATTATTCAAATCAACATAATGATAATGAAAACACAATAAAGTCCCAAAACATGATTATTAATTTTGAAGCCTAAACAAAACTGTGGTTTACTCTGATTCAATCTAGTTCAAGTGTCTTCACTGTAAACCTACATCTGTGCCCAATCCCTCCAAACCTGCCCTTGAGCTAGCTACCAAGAATTCTGAGGAATAGGTAGGTTCCATTCACACATTGGGTAAGTTAGCTTTCCTGGCAACATGTTTTGGATGTATTAAATTTTGTAAGAGAAAGTGGTATAAATATATATAAAATCAATTAAGTAAAACTTGTGACATAATGAAACAATAATTACATAAAAGACTAGCCAAAATTGAAAATATGAATTAGAATAGGAATTATAAGGAGATATATAAAGCTATCTTTCTGTACAATTAATAGACTTTAGTAAGTAGCTAAATAAAGAACTGGTCGGCTACTGCCTGTGTGCTGAGCACGTGCTCATATCTAAAGACAAAGCATAACCCTGACCTTAGACAAGAGGTATGAGTAGCCAGAAAATGAAGAGAAGAGTAGGTGTAAATTCAAAAATTAAGAAGTGGCTACAGTGGCATTGGATATCTGGGGCCGTATTCATGAAAGGATTTAATCTTAGTCTTATCTTAAGCCTAACCAACTCTTAAATCTACGATTTTTGTCCTAGCTAAGAATTGTCATAAATTGGCATTCACAAAGCAAGTCTTAGCTAGGACAAATGTAATAAACTTAACAAGTTAAGACTGATTTTTCATATAACCACTGTGGTTTTATTGGGTTATGTGACCAGATTTGTACACTTAATCAAGTTTTAAATATATTATACTGTTGCAGGAATTTTAGACATCACATTTTGAGATAATAAAACTAACAAGATAATCAAACATAAATAACATGTCTGTGTGCAGAATAACATGGTAAATATCATGCGACTTTATATCAATAGACACAAATTATCTTGTTTCCTGACAGGTGCAAAACATCAATTTATCCATTTTCATTACTCATACATTTTTTCAATCAAATAATAGAATTATAGAGAAAACTTTAAATTCAAATTTACACTTCAAAAGGAAAACCAAATTACAGTGCTACAATAATATTACAAGCACTGAAATCTGGTTTCCCAATTTTGTGCAACACATTTTTCTACAAGAGAAAAAACATATCCAGTTAAAAAGAAGGTATCCAGATTGGCCATTTTAAATGTTATTTTGCTGTTTACAAAAACACTGAGCAAAATATATCCACATTGTTTTCACAACTGTATCATAGAGTCATACTTCTTTTACATATAAGCATTGACAGGCATATCCACATTGTTTTCAAAACTGTTTTAAAGATATGTATTATATGATATTTTGTAATACATTGAAAATAAATCTATATTGTTTTGACAATTTACATACAATTAACAACTCCATTGTGTATTTTGCACTACACATAAAGGCTGACATGCTGTCCTTCAATGAGTCCAGTTAATATTATTAGTTTATACCAGGGAATGTAAACACAAGTGAGCTGTTGGTTTCATCCTACATTTGCCACTTTGACCAAAAAAATCAATACATTCCAAATCATCTGATAATAATCCCTAACTATGTCAAGGTCAGTAAACAAAACTTTTCTGGGAAAAAAGACATGTTAAGTAATTGCATATTTTATGTAAGTTATATGACCTTGAGCGTGGTGCAGTTAAGTACCTTTTATGAAGAATATTTTTTTAATCTTATCTATATTTTGAGTTATAAAATAATATAAATAGTGGAACCAAATGGATAAAAAATCTTAATAAAGTGATACACAAAACTTTAACAGTGGCATATATACATAAATCAATGTGTTCATTGTGGATATTTTCAATTGATACATGTTAAATACTTATTATGAACAGCAAACTTGTGGACATGTATTTCTCTGAATCTGTGTTGATGTACACTGTAAAACTTGTCTACTTACTGTTAATAAATGGATCAGAAAGGGATAAGTTTTGCAGTTGAAAACCTTCAAACCACTTTAAAACATAAAATAAAATAATATGCACAGATGTGGTTTTATTAAATTCAATTTTAGTCATGTAAAGTTTTGAAGTGGAGAAAACATGACATGGCGGCCATATTTAAGACTGGTCTTAAATAGTAAGACCACCTCCAGTCAGTCTTAGAGTTATGACCAAAGATAAGACTAATGCCCCTGTTCCAACAAAGGACTAAGCCCCGATCCTGTCGGCGAACCTTAATCGCGGACAGTCGGTGAAAAAAAAGGCGAAATGAGCGGGAATACTGGATCGGTATTGAAGTCTGGGATTAAGTACAGATCAGCCTCAGGAAGCCTCAGGAGACCCCAGGCGGCCCCAGACAGTCCCCGACTGGTCTGGGATTAAGAACCGATTAAGCCAGTTTTCTGATTGGTTTCAACCACGATCTTGTCGTACACATACCAACTGGGTCCCAGGACACCTCGGGCCTCCTAGTACTAAGCCCCGACTAACCCCCGATTAAGTCCCGGCTTCCTCAGGTTTCCCCAGACCAATGTGGCCGATTCTTGTTTTGCAGAAAAGCTGGATTTTCTGGGTATATATATATATATATAAATTCCGCGATCTAATCATCATTACTTTTCTAGGAACACAGCAGGATGCCACCTTTTAATGGAAGATAGCTTCAGCAACAATTTAGGGCTCTTTTAGTTTTTATTCAGTTACATATAATGATGTATTTGCTATTTCTATGTCGACCACAGCAACCACCACCAGCACCTCCACCACCACCACCAGCCAGACAGAGACCTAGAAGAAGGCACAACATGTGGGTCAGGCCATGGCTACTACAGAGAGAGGAGAGGGGGGCCTACCACAACATTATGGCTGAACTGTATGCCACAGACATTCCAGGATTCACCAACTACATGAGGATGACCCCAGAATTCTTTGAAATGATAAAGACCAGACTGGAACCACGTCTAGCCAGGCAGGCCACCAACTACAGAGCTCCAATCAGTGTTGGGGAGAAGTTATATCACCATCAGATATCTGACCACTGGAGAGTCCTACACATCATTATCCTCTCAGTTCAGGGTTGGCAGATCCACCATTTCCAAGTTTCTACCAGAGGTCTGCAGGGCCATCCAGGATGAGTTCACCAGAGAGTACCTCAGATGTCCTACTACTCCAGATGAGTGGAAAGAACTGGAAAGGGAATTCAGGATCACGTGGAATGTTCCACATGCCCTGGGAGCCCTTGATGGCAAGCATGTGGCCCAGAAGAAACCCAAGAACACTGGAGCCCTGTACCACAACTACAAGGGGTTCTTTTCCATAGTAATGTTGGCCTTGGTTGATGGACAGTACAAGTTCAGATGGGTGGATGTGGGTACAGCTGGATCTTGCTCAGATGCCCAGATATTTAATGCCGGTCAGCCGAAGAGGAGGATTGAGGATGGCAGGATAGGCTTCCCTGACCAAGCTCCTGTAACCCGGGGTGGTCGAGATGCCCCCTACTTCATTCTGGCAGATGATGCCTTTGCCCTGAAGACCTGGCTGATGAAACCCTATGGCAAAAGGATGTTAACCAGAGAGGAAAGGATTGCCAACTACAGAATATCAAGGGGCAGGAGAGTTGTTGAGAATGCTTTTGGCATCCTGGTCTCAAGATTCAGAGTGATGTTGACTACTATTGAATTACCCCCAGAAACAGTCAGGGATGTGGTCATGACCTGTGTGGTTCTGCACAACATACTGAGAAGCCAGTATCAAGGTCAACATGGTGGTCAATAGCCTGGAGATGATGATGATGATGTGCCTGGTGATTGTCGACTGATTGGTGGTGCTGCTGGTGGTGGTCCAGACAGAAACCCTGCTAGAGAAGCCAAAAGACAGGGATTACCTCAAGGACTACTTCAATAATGAGGGAGCAGTGGGCTGGCAAGATGGCAGAATATAACTCTTGCTGCAGTAACCAGTCCTTTTCAGGACTAATAACCAGTCCTTTTCAGGACTACCAAATATTCCAAAAACAATTAATCAGCTGTGCTTGTTCCAAATATCACAACCATTTCCCAACATAATTCACCCACCCAACAAACAGACAAAACCAATGCCCAACATAATTCTCCCGCCCAACAAAGAGACAAACCCAATGCCCGACAGAAGTCACGCAACCAACAAACAGACAAAACCAATGCCCAACATAATTCACCCACCCAACAGACAAACATAAATGCCTTACAGAAGTCACCCAACTAACAAACAGACAAACCCATTGGTGAACATAATTCTCAAAAACAACACACAAATCCAAACTTCCTAAATGGAATAAATATTGCATATATTTTGAAAACTACATCCTAATTTTACTTTTTGGGAAAAATATTTGAAACAGAAATGTTTTCCTAGAAATCTTAAAATTAAAAGCTTTTACTCCACTTCACAAATATTTAGGAAATATAACCACCAAACTGGTTTTCTTTACAATGCTGGGGGATTATGTTTGCAAAATAGTTTTTCAGTTCTTTGGTTTGGGTTCTATTTGCTATTGGGTTTGTCTGTTTCTTGGTTGGTGGTTAGGTTTGGTATTGGGTTCATGTGTTTGTTGGTTGGTGGTTAGGTTTGGTATTGGGTTTGTGTGTTTGTTAGTTGGGGGTTAGGTTTGGTATTGGGTTTGTGTGTTGGTAAGTATGTGATAATGCCTTTTAACTCTAGGGATGGTGTAAGTGGATGGATTTTAAGCTAAAAATGGGCTGATTATTGGCCATATTGGGAGATTATTTATTTTAATTTTTTTTCTATGTGGCCTTTTTTGTTATGTGTGGTACCATGGGTTATTTGTTTCATGTTTGGGATGATGTAGGTGTTGGACTTTTTTTTTGTATTTGTACTGAACTGGTGGGAATTGGAATAACTTGCAGCTGAATAATTGTTTTTGGAATATTTGGGTGGCCCTGAAAAGGGCCTGGCAGGTCAAAGACCCGCCCTGACTGGATGGCTACTGAGGAGGCTGCTGTTGAGGCGGTGCTGTAGTGGTGATAGTGAAGAGTTGTGGCTGCTGCTGCTGCTGAGACTGCTCAATGATCTGTGTAGATGTCAAATCTGGTAGCTGGCTAAGAATACCACTTAAGTTGTGTCTACTGCCCTCGTCCTGTACTGTTAGAACTGATGTAGGGTTGCCAAAGCCAAGTGGGCTGGGTGAGTAGTAGACGTAACTGCTGCTAGCAGCTGCTTGGGTGGAAGTAGACGCCTGTTAAGTGGTTGTTGGCAGTATCCCGACCCTCTGGGACTCCGTGGTAATAGTGGCTCATCTTCTGGGTAGTGGTTGACGTCTACGGTTGCTCTTAATGCTTTCAATGTCTCTAAAAATTCTGCCCTTGAGGTCCTCAAACTCCTCTTGGGTCATCTTTTCAGCCTCTGATGCCATGTAGTCAAAGAAGGGCTACTTGTCTGACTTCTGCTGCAGGAAACCTGAGATCAATGTCCTCATCTGGTCAAAGTGCTCGAGTATCTTGGAGTCTGTTGAAACTGGTGTAGATGTGAACATAGGTTGACTCCTACTCTCCCTCAGGACACTGGACTCAAGGTGTTCTGTATCAGTAGTAGATCCACGCGATTCTTCATGCCTGCTGGTTTTGGGACTGGCCTCGAACCCTGAACTTCTGTTGGCCCCCTTTCGTCCGATGTGGGTCTTAAGGAAACCCATCTGCTGGTAGACCCAGGACTGTCTCTTGGTCATCTCCCTTGGGGCTTGGCCAGATTGTAGTTTGGACAGCTTGCCATAATGCGTTCTCTGGGATTCGAACCATCTTCTGACATCAAAGGGCTGGAGCTTCAGTTCTGCAGAGATTTCTGCCCAGAGAACCTCCTTCTTCTGTCTGTCGTGGAAGCGTGCATGCTCCTTGTCGTAGAGCTCTGGATGCTCCTTCACAAACTCCACAATTGCAGTTTCTTGGCTGTCAGTGAAAGTTGAACAGGCTCTCTTGGCTGCTGAGTGACTCTCTGAATCCTCCTCACACCTCTCTTCTTCTTCGCAAGCTTCCTCAGTAACTTCCAAACGCTCCTCAGTCTCTTGTGTACACTCCTCTGTACCCTCCTCCGTCCTTTCCTCCATCCTTTATTCCACCTCTCCACCTTCCTTCTCCCTCTCCTCTTGCCTCTCATACATCTTCTTCTTTCCTCTCTTCCCTCCTTTCTCTTTCCTCATTACTCCAGTCCATAGCAAAAAAAAAGTAAAAAAGTAAAATGTGTCTCCTAACTGTAAAATTTGCCTTAAGCTCAAGTATTATATGATATTTTAAAAACTGAAAACCCCTACAAAACAGTGACACACGTCTCTCAGTAGCCAAACAGTCAGTAACAACGAGAATGTGTGCACGGTCGCGTATATAGTCTCAGACCCCCTCATTGCCTCGTTTTAATTTCCGACGCGCGGAAAACAGTCGGCTCTTAATCGGTTCTTAGTCCCAGGCCTCCTGGTGCGTCCTCAGACCACCGCAGACTAAATTTGTGTTGTCCCAGGTGGCCTGAGGACGCCGGCTTGGGTCGGTTAGGGTCGGCTTCTCTTTGTCGGGGCTTAGTCCCAGACACAGATTTCTTAGTCCCAGGACACCTGAGACGGTCTGAGGCTTCCCGGAACTAATGAAACCGATTCCTTTTTACACGCATGAAACTTCAAAGATCTGTTATGAGTCAGGGACTGCAAAACAGGCTTCCTGGGACTAAGGGTCGCAGGACGCCTGGGACAACATAGGACTGTGTAAATTTGGGTCTGAGGAGGCCTGAGGAAGCATGGGACTGGACATTTTGTTGTCGGCGGGAAATGAGAATCGGTTTGGGTCGTGAGAAATATCAAACATGTTTGATTTCTCTCACGGCCACAACTGACAACTACCGACCCTTACAGGACGTCTGGGACTAAGCAAATATTTGAAACTGACTCCCAAAAACCCTTAATCGGGAGCTTAGTCGTGTGGTGGAACACCCACTTAAGATAAGTCTAAAACCTTTTGTGAATGTCCCTAAGACTAGGAGAAATGTGGTAACAAATTTTTGTCCTAAGTTATGACAAAAATCTTTAAGATTTAATACTAAAATTAAGATAAGACCTTTCGTGAATACGGCCCCTGATCTTCCCACTTGATTTATAGTGAAGGTCATTGTTCCTCATTTATAGACAGCCTGTATACTTTATGTATAAACAATGAAAGTTATGTTCAGCTAGATGATGGTTTGTTGTGATTGCAAAAAAACTTCTGGATAAGTTGATGTGTGAATATTTTTCTGTTTCAACTTTGCAATTTTATTATACAAAGAAAAAAGTAGAAAAAATGCAGCCTCAGTTCAAAAAATCATCTGTAAACAACAAAAGTTTAAGCTATGATAAGCATTTGTGTTCTTATTTAATATAATTTGACTTGTGGGAAATCCAAATATCTATGAAAACTTGGGGGGAAAACAGTGAAAAAGCCGTGCGGTTTTTCTAAATTTTTCTAAATTAAAAAACCCGCGCCGCACCGCTAGCTGCCGCGCCGCATATGTGTATAAGCAGTAAACTACTTCCTTTATTTCTATTTTATTTAGCCGCGCCGCACCGCGCCGCGCTAGTGTACAATGGGCTTTACAGTCCTCGGAATTATACCATCCAAGTCCCTCAAATCTGAGGGAAGGTCTATCTGCTTCCCCTCTGACTGTGTTTATTTTAACTAGGTAGGGTGCTGATAATGAATTACCACAAATGATTTCACATCTGGGGTTTCTTGTCTAACTGTAATCCAGTATTTCATGTAGTACACCACACAAATAAGCCTCTTTTATAAAGTTGTGTACAGGAGTATTTCATGTATCCTTTTACTTGATTTTTGTGCAACCATGCAAGTTTTTGGAAGCTTGATTAAACAAAGTAGTACAAACGTTTGGGTCAATTCTTAATTTAATGAATAGATTAAAACTGTTTAGGGATGTAATATTTTCTTTACTGACTTGTTTTTTTATGTATCCATAGATCTTAGGATGCAAATTTCAAGTTAGGAACATGTGCATGGTCAGGAAGATTAATGTATGACTATGAAAACTTTTGTCCTACACCCGAATTTGCTTTGTGCTTATAGGAATGTATCACGTTATACGCAGTTATAGCAATGTTGGTCCACTTGTCACTAGCATCTAGTAATGTAAATGAAAACACTCAGAGAACAGAAACCTCTGCCAAGGCATGTAATATCTAACTAGAAACTGTGTTGATTTGACCCAGTGTATCCCCAGGCTGGACATGGCAAAGTACGGTGAACAGCTTGGTGATCCTGATCAGATCAAAATTTACAAGGATCTAAGTTGGACCAAGACCCATGTTTAATTGTATCCCTGAAAAGCGGGGATACTATGGATCATGCACTGTCATCGTCCGTAAAGTGTCCGCACCTGCGTCCGCAGAGATTTTCTTGTGCTCAACCTACAAGCCACATTTCTTTTGGGATTTCTTTTAAACTTTGCAAGTGGCTTGCTATTGCAGAGATCTTGCCACCCTATTCTTTTGGTAGCCCAGAAGTCAAAATTATGCTCTGGGGAGTCAAAAACTTCAAAATTTTGACTATTGCTTGTGTTCAAGCTGTAGGGAACAGTTTCTTTCAGATTTATTTTATATTTAGTGCATGAATTGGTGGGTATGACGTCTCACCACCCTATCTTTTGTAGGCCTGGGGTCAAATTCAAGGGAGTAATAGCTATTTTAAGCCAGGAGTCACAATTATGCTCTGGGGAGTCCAAACATCAAAAATATTGACTTTTAACTTGAAAACTATTGCATTTAGAGAATTTTGTTTGAATATGTCATTCAGCTACTTTGGGGTCAGCTATAACATAGTAAAATTGCAGACCTGTAGCTCACTACATAGCCAAGTAATAGCTACTTTGAGGTTCTCACTCTAGAGTAAATCAGTTGTAACTAGAAAACTATTGCAAAAGTTCTTATAACTCGCTTATTATTGGTCTTAGAGGTTTGAAATGTGAAACTAACCTAAAGGAAATCAAGGGTCAGGAATCTTCTGATGTTGTCATATTTGTCTTTGGGCCCCTCCTATAAGGTTGAACAAGGATAGCCAAAGTTTAAAGTGCTTATAACTCGCCTATTATTGGCCCTAGAGGTTTGCAATGTGAAATCAACATATAGGAAATCATGGGCTTGGAATCTTCTAATGTGGTCAGATTTGACCTTGGGCCCCTCCTTCAAGGTCAAACGGGGATAGCCAGATTTAAAAGTGCTTCTAACTCGCTTATTATTGTAGATGAAAAAACATATTTTAACAAACTACTCTAAATGCCATAATTTTTAAGCTACAAGTAATTACTCAACAGTGGGAACCTAAAACTAGCTATTCCTCAGCTATGCAATGAGTTACATGTCGGCAATTTTACTATGTTACAGCTGACCCAAAAGTAGGTGAATACTAAAGAAACTAGAAAAATGTTTTTGCTAACAAAAACTAAGCATCCCAAAAAGGTTCACTGCAATATAATATACAGTAGAAAAAGGTTTTTGAAAATAAAAACATGCAGTGCTGAGAGAAGAAGTGAAAGTTAAGCAGACAGTGTGGAAGTTCATGCGTTAACATGAAAGAAAAATTTAAGATTTATTTTGTTTTCTATGGTCATAAATTGCGAAAAGTTAATTGAATAAATGCTCTGGCTAAGAATGCATAAAGCATCAATACTTATAATAGGTCGAAAGTTACACCATAAAACTACTTAATTAAAGAGTAACAGTGCTTTATAAATGCCATATATCTATTTACATTTTAGAAAAAGGCATAGTAAAATGTGAGCCTTTAGAAAGGCAAGAAGTTTATGACACAATGCTTTGAACACATCGATCTGGTAAATCTGACCAGCTATCTAGACTCTTCACATATGGTTTCCCAATACCTCTGAATACATTGTAAATCTCTAAAAGCAAGAATAAAATAGATATAAGACAAAAACACAAAATCGGCTATTTGATGAATCCAGTTTGATCCATAAAAGAGGTGGGGGGCAGGGGGTAAATCTGACCAGCTATCTAGACTCTTCACATAAGGTTTCCCAATACCTCTTAATACATTCTCAAGCTCTAGAAGCAAGAATAAAGGAGATATAAGGGGAAAAGATGAAATTGGCTATTTTATGACCCCAGTTTGACCCCTACAGGGGGTTCGGGGGGGAAATTTGACTTGCTTTCTAGACTCTCCACATATGGTTTCCTACTACCTCCCAATACAGTTTATTGCTCTAAATGCAATACTTAAGAAGATAATAGGGGGGTTCACATGAATTTTAAGCTTTCTGATTGGTACCTGTGAGAAAATCACTCATAAATCGGTCAATTTTCATCGGATTGCTCCCAAAATCTAATCAGCTCACGTTTATGATAGTATAAACATGTGTATGAAGTTACAAGCCTCTGCGGTCAGTAGATTTTCCTAAACTGCGATGACGGGCGGGTGTACCCGAAAAAACTATTTTTTGCTCATGTGACCTTGATAAAGATCAAAGGTCAAATTTAAGCATTTGGAAAAATTTTCCCACGCCTAAGGTATATAACTGCCAAATATGGTTAAAAAGCTTGCAATAATAAGTGAGATATTCAAGGGAGACCATAATGCGGCGGTAGCGGCGAGGAAATTGACGTGAAACCAAATAAGCGCCCTTTCAGGGACGCTTAATTATACACATTTATTTCATATTTTGTGCATTAGGGAACTTTTATTGCAATGTCGTGAACAGGAAACGTCCATGTTTGGTTGGGGTGTACTAAAACGCGGAGTCCCGGAATCGGTACGGTTTTGCTTTGACAACCTCCCGATGTACACATTTTTGGTACCGACCCATCCCTAGTGAATACCATATTTAAACAAAATATTTTAAATGCAATAGTTTTCAAGTTACAAGTCATTTAGTACATTTACTCAACAGTGAGAACCTGAAAGTAGCTCAGCTAACAATGCACTACACCTATGCAATTTTACTCTGTTACAGCTAACCGAAAAGTAGGTGAACAACTATATACTATATATAGTACAGTAGAACCTCGATTATCCGAACCCCATGGGAGACATACAATCCGGTCGGATAATCGAGGGGTTCGGATACATGAAGGAAGCCGAAATTCACTGTCTATGGGTTACCGAGTGGGCAATAATTAAAGAGATGTCGTTTTTATGCAATAAACATAGACGTTGGTGGTCATGGATAAAATAATTTAATATATTTGTGTCATATAATATAAGTGACCATTTAATTATGTCCACCCACTGGGGGGTGGACATATTATTTTTGCTTTTTCCGGCGTCCGGCGTCCCACTTGGTTTCCAGACATTTTAGGCAACAGTTCTTATCCTATCTTTACCAAATTTGGCATGCAGGTTTATTGGGTTAATAGCTTGTATGGGATTGCTTTTGGTGATGATAGCTCTATAGCTAAATGAGTAATAGCTACTTTGCTACTTTTGAGTATCTCTTTGGTTTCCAGAAATTTTAAGGAATGCTATTAAGCCTATCTTTCTGAAATTTGGTATGGCGGTTCATTGGGTTAATAGCTTGTATGGGATTGCTTTTGGGGGTAATTGCTTCATAGATGAGTGAGTAATTAATTAAATAAATGAGTAATTGGCTATTTTGAATACTGAAAAAGGCAAATGTGCTCATATCTCCTAAACCGTGCGAGATAGAGCGATTTCGTCGAAATTTCGTCGACCCACAGGGTATCTAAGGAATGTACCCTTTGGAATTTTCAAAAAATTTTCCCCTCCCCAAAAATGGCAGCCATTTTGAATTTTTGCCAAAAATGGCAAAACACGAATTTCCTTCTATCTCCTTAACCGTGCGAGATAGAGTGATTTCGTCGAAATTTTTGACCCACAGGGTATCTAAGGAATGTAATCTTTGCAATTTTCAAAAAAATTTCCCCTCCCTAAAAATGGCGGCCATTTTGAATTTTCGAATTTTTGCCAAAAATGGCAAAACAAAATATTGCTTCTATCTCCTTAACCGTGCGAGATAGAGCGATTTCGTCGAAATTTTCGACCCACAGGGTATTTAAGAAATGTACTCTTGGCAATTTTCAAAAAAATTTCCCCTCCCCACATATGGCGGCCATTTTGAATTTTCGAATTTTGGCCCAAAATGGAAAAACACAAATTTGCCTTAACCGTGCAAAATAGAGTTATTTCGGTGAAATTTTCGACCCACAGGGTATCTAAGAAATGTACTCTTGGCAATTTTCAAAAAATTTTCCTCTTCCCAAAAATGGCGGCCATTTTGAATTTTCAAATTTTTGCCAAAAATAGAAAAACAGAATTTGCTTCTATCTTCTTAACCGTGCAAGATAGAGTGATTTCGTCAAAATTTTCGACCCAACCAATGCAAAAAGGCATGAAGCTGAAATAACTTACATGTACACTAATAAATATTTAACCATCATTGATATATTTCACAAATGAAACAGGGTCTTGTAAGACTACTGTACAATTTTGGCAAAAGGTTCATGGGGTGGACATTACACATGATAATGTGTGTTCTTCTATGCTATCCTGTTTCTATTCATATGTCGCAGCTACTATCAACAGGGCGTCCTAATTCTAGTTGTCGTTTATTTGCTCTATATCCATGGATATTATTGTTTTTATTTAAAACATTACGCCGACTTGAGCTGGCTGTGTTCGGTTGGTACTTGTATTGTTGACATTTTAATTTTAGATTAACATCGCCCCACATTTTGTCAATTGAAAAACTCCGGGAGATTATTTATTAAAAAACCTTAAGTGAACAGACTTTCAGTGATACGTGTGTTTGGTTGGTAATGCATTGTTGACGTCTTTTCTTTTATACACGTTGTCAGTCTGTGAGCCTGCTCCGGGAGATTATAAATTGCAAAACCCAATCGAACATGCTTTCATTGAATATCGCATTATCAAGTTGTGTTGCTTGGTCGTGTAATTGAATTAATCCCTCCCCTATTGTAACAATGGTGATAAAGATCAAAGAAGTTAGGCATTTCTGTGAATGGTACATTTTATAAAGCCCTAGAATTAATCGTTTCTGAGACTGTGTATCGCTCACGCTAGACCGTGCATCATATGTACTGCTAGTCGGGAGACACGATTTCAGTTCGGTTAATCCAGAGATTCGGATAATAGAAGGCCAGATAATTGAGGTTCTACTGTACTATATTTAAACAATATATTTTAAATGCAATAGTTTTTAAGTTGCAAAGGATTTATTCAACAGTGAGAGACTCAAAGTAGCTATTCCTCAGCTATGCAATTTTACTGTGTTATAGCTGACCCCAAAATAGGTGAATAACAAATTTAAACAATACTGTAAATGCAATAGTTTTCAAGTTACAACTGATTTACTCAACAGTGAAAACCTCAAACTAGTTATAACTCAGCTATACAATGTGTTTCAGGTCTGCAATTTTACTATTATAGCTGACCCAAAAGCAGGTAATGGTGTAATGATTCACCGAGAACTCGATTTCCGAGTCTGCATTTTAGCATCTACATCAATCCCATTGGAAACGTCAGTGATGTAAAAAGAAACGAAACCATGGAAGACGTTTTGAGTGGACGATAATAGAAATACTAGCTACAAGTCATCAGCGGTAACCAAAGTGGTTTTAAATTGGCGATAATTGGGAAAACATGCTATCGCGGAACTTTGTTTTTATGTTTAATGTATGTTTATGTAGCCATAACTTCCTTATTTCTTGTCCAATTTTTATAATTTTGTCCGCATTATGTTCAGTTAAATTAGCTGAATTCTCTCACACTAAGGATATTTTTATGTTATTTCAACACATTTTTCACTATTTTGAAGTTTACTGTACATGTTAATTATCATCTACGAAACTTAACTGCAAGTTGTGAAACTTCTTGACAATAAAGTGACAGAACTTACATCAATTTTATTCCAGAAAATAATTATTTTCTGATAGTAAATGAATTAAAGATAACATAGAACCACAGTAGAACATATATATCATTAAATTATCAGGAAAAATTGATCATTTTCAAAGAAAATTACCAATAGTTATTTCTACCGGAAACCAAGATCAATATTTGTAAATCCATCACTGACAGTAGTGACACTACTGGAATTATGGAATTTTTTTTGTAAAATTCCCTTTATGACCCAAAAATCGATTCCACTTGATTAGTCATCTCTGGACTTTCCCGATTAATCGATTCTGATTTTTAAGTCTGATTCCCACCACCAAAAGTAGGTGAATAAAATATTTAAATAAAATACTTTAAATGCAATAGTTTGAAGTTAGAAGTGATTTACTCAACAGTGATAGCCTCCAAGTAGCTGTTGCTGGGCTATGTAATGAGCTACAGGTCTGCACTTTTACTATGTTATAGCTGTCCCAAAAGAAATGAATAGTCTATTTAAACAAAGTACTCTAATTCTTTCAATGGTCAATGAGAAAATTGTGATAAGGTATTGAAATTTTCACACTTTGGGTGGGGGTAGCTCTCATACGAACGGACAGATCTGCATGCCTTGAACAGTTTTTCATCCTTGATAGATAAGGTATCTTTTAAAAGTAACAGCATGTCTCTGGGGTTCACTAATAAGTAATTGAGAAAATCTCGATTATTATTATAATTATTATTATTTTGCATCCAGACAGTGATCCAGATCAGTCAAAATTTAACGGGATCTAAGTCAAACCGTGACTCAGCTTATGACTTTTTAAAGAAAGACTCAAGGAGTAGTATTTGTGTAATCCTGCTAACAAACAGACAAATTGTCATGAAAACAATACCACCTTAGTGGAGATAATAAATGTGTGTACCAGTAAAATACAACTTGTTCATTACATCCTACTGAATGTAAAAGATAGAAACAGTATATATGCTTCTTTTTACAAGCATATATTTAACAACTAAATGTGGTTTGGGTTTGATAAGTATACTTGCTTTCTTCCAGTTCTGGCAACACATTTTAAACTAGACCTATCGCATCGGAGAACCAATGCAAATTGTATCCACCAGAAGAAAACTCACCAAAGCCATTCTAACATCGCTTAACCTTGAAGGAGAAGCCCAAGGTGAAATCTGACCATATCAAAAGATTCTTAGCCCATGATTTCCTATAGGTTGGTGTGACACTGCAAACCTCTAGGAATGCGAATAAGCAAGATATAAACACTAATTTTGGGAATCCTCACTTGACCTTGAAAGAGGGGCCAAAGGTCAAATCCAATCACACCAAAAGATTCCCAGCCCATGATTTCCTAGATTTTGGTTTACCATTCCAAAGCTCTAGGACCAATAATAATGAGTTATAAGCACTTTTAAGTTTGGCTATCCTCGATTGACCTTGATGGAGCGTCCAAGGTCAAATCCGACCACAGCAATAGATTCCCAGCACATGATTTTGTGTACTATCTTCGTTTGACCTTGAAGGAGTGGTCCAAGGTCAAATCCGACCACAGCAATAGATTCCCAGCCCATGATTTCCTATATGTTGGTTTACCATCCCAAACCTCTAGGACCAATAATAAGCGAGTTATAAGCACTTTTAAGTTGGGCTATCCTCATTTGACCTTGAAGGAGGGGTCCAAGGTCAAATCCGACCGCAGCAATAGATTCCCAGCCCATGATTTCCTATAGTTTAGTTTACCATCCCAAACCTCTAGGACCGATAATAAGCGAGTTATAAGCACTTTTAAGTTTGGCTATGCTCGTTTGACCTTGAAGGAGGGGTCCAAGGTCAAATCCGACCACACCAAAAGATTCCCAGCCCATGATTTCCAATAGGTTGGTTTACCATCCTAAACCTCTAGGACCAATAATAAGCGTGCTATAAGCACATTTAAGTTTGGCTGTGCTCGTTTGACCTTGAAGGAGGGGTCCAAGGTCAAATCCGACCACACCAAAAGACTCTCAGCCCATGATTTCCTATAGGTTGGTTTACCATCTCAAACCTTTAGGACCAATAATAAGCGAGTTATAAGCACTTTTAAGTTTGGCTATCCTCATTTAACCTTGAAGGAGGAGTCCAACGCCAAATCCAACCACACCAAAAGACTCCCAGCCCATGATTTCCTGTAGGTTGGTTTACCATCCTAAACCTCTACGACCAATAATAAGTGAGTTATAAGCACTTTTAAGTTTGGCTATCCTCATTTGACCTTGAAAAGGGGGTCCAAGGTCAAATCCGACCACACCAAAAGATTCCCAGGCCATGATTTCCTATAGGTTGGTTTACCATCCCAAACCTCTAGGACCAATAATAAGCGAGTTATAACCACTTTTAAGTTTGGCTATCCTCGTTTGACCTTGAAGGAGGGGTCCAAGGTCAAATCTGACCACACCAAAAGATTCCCAGCCCATGATTTCCTATAGGTTGGTTTACCATCCCAAACCTCTAGGACCAATAATAAGGGAGATATAAGCACTTTTCATGACTGCAAAGAAACGCCTGTGGCGGCCATCTTGTTTTTCAAAATGAGGCCAAAAATATTCCCAGGCAATAGTTTATGGCTATGAATATATCCTGCAAATTTGAGAAGGCTAGCTATAATATTTTTTTCGTTAGAGTGGTAATGGTGAAATCTCTCTACACACTGCGGCGGCGGCGGCGTAGGCGTAACAAAGTCAAATCCATAGTATCCACCGGATGCTATCCGGTGGATACAATGAGAGAACAGTCATTTACAACCACAAGACACATGCAGATGATGGGCTGTTAATTACATGGTCTTCAGATAACATAAACACTTGCAGTGGGGGAGCAGATAAGCTCTCCCTCAGATTTGAGGGGTTGGGATGGTATAATTCCTAGGACTGTTTAGGCAGGCCAGATTACTCATAGAATCTCTGTAGAAAGTAAGGGATGTTTTTTTCCTTTAAATTTAACATTTGGTTTGGGTAACAGCTTTTTCCTTGCATATTTTTAGACTATTATATTGCTAATGAAGAGAGCTGTCAATCATCACGTGTGTTAACAATTACAAAGTGTTAAAAATCTTGCGCTTTGTGATGTATTATAATAAGGCTGTCCTCAGGAGAAAAAAACAGTGAAACAGGTACCTGTTATTAAATTTGCAAATATTTGACTATTCGTTGAACACCATTGTCATAACCTGAGTTGTGGGAACACAAGAATTTCGATTTTAACATATGTATTCAACTAGAAAGAAAGTACACAACTGACCACATATGTATTTATATACAAGGGATGCAAAAATACTTTCCCAGGAGTCTGGAGTTTTTCTTATCTAAGAGTGGTGACAGGTTAAAAGTAGATAAGCATTGTAGATAAGTATTGTGTGTTGTGGGCATGAGAGACACTTTTTGTATGAGGAAAAGAAAATGTAAATTTGTTAAATCTTTGACAGACCAATCACTGGATAATTTGGATGACGATCATGTTAAAGAGCCTGTAGCACCCTCAACACAACTAAACACAACCAGTTAAAAAACCACATAAACAGAGCACCTACATACAACATTTTGAAAACTGCCAAGTTATAAGGGATATATTTCACTTTTTATGCAGCTCCCTCCCCACAGCTTTCAAACATAAACAGCCATGTTAGCAGAATGCTGTGACATATGAAAATGGATTGCTTTCTCGAGGCCACTGTATATCCTAGTAATATTGCACTCACAGTAGTTTTTACTCTGACTCTTTAGTGTGTTAAACAAACCAGTGTTCTATAAATAGCTCTCAGTCCTGCACAGCTTCAGTTGTGTTTACTGCAGAAAAACCATTTGTGTTTTTTATGCAGGAGAAGAGTGCAGTAAAATTTAGTCTTCTTTTTTAAATCTTAAATTAAAAATTCTTAATATTAATAAATTGCAAAACAAATAACATGTATTAAAAGAACAATATCTCATGCTTATGATGGTATAATTTTTGTTTTGCTATGTACTTTAAAATTGTTTGTTTTTTCATACATTCCAATGGTTCCATTAGAATAAACAATCTCAGAAAGAGTACTGATATTTTGTAAAACCTTTCAAAGTTTTCTATGTAATTTAAAATGCTTGTGATTTTTTATCATAATAATTTTTATATCATGAAAATGTGCAGATTCTGGGCTTTCCAACAGTATAAATCTTGTGTAGATACTCTTTTGTTTACTGACAACTTTTGCCAAGTGAATTGTGTATATTTTCGTACTTTTGAACATTTTTGTGCATACTGACACATGCTCAAGGCACAACTACATTGTACAATCTTTTAAAATTTAATCCTATGCATTCAAAACTTCAAGCATTTATATGATTTTATTTATAATCATTTTTAGTTCAACATAATAGAACAGAAAAAAGAAATCTTTAAAAATATTAAAACTTATAAATGTACATGAAAAACTATCGAAATGTGACATATTGTTAAAACTTTCATATCACTTTCATTTTAAGTGGTTTGTCAAAGTTATCTTTGTTTCTTTCTATTATTTTCAATATAAAATTTTGTTCTTTTTGACTTTAACACTTTCATTTTCAGTAGTTTGTAAAGTAGTTTGTCAAAGTTATCTTTGTTGCTTTCTATTATTTTCAACATAAAATTTTGTTGTTTTTGACAGCCAGTCTTTGTAGCTGTTTTATCTTCCCGGCTTTTTCTGTTCATTATAAATTTGAGAGGCCTTACAGCTAATTCTTCTATGAGGTTGGAATATTTTTGTGACTTTGTCTGTCATTTCCTTTTTACCTTTAAAAACAGATGTATTAATTTTTGGGCTTTCAGATTTCACTTTTGCATGTTTCATCATAATGTAACACTTTGAGCACATTTTCTTTGGGAACAAATTTTCATTTTTGTTTACATCAATTTCATAAAATAAGGGGTCTTGCCCTTTACACTTGGTTCTACAGCCAAAACAGGCAAGGTGCGAGTCAATTTGGAGCATAAAATGCCCACGTTTGCCCCATTTTTGGTAAGGTGGAGTCTTCACCGTGATACCAGTTTGATCTATACACAATAAAAACCAAATATTCAAAACTAAACTGTCTACCCACAGTTAAGATATAGTAACTGAACTAAAGAAGTAGAGTTACAGAAAGGCCAGCTCTACAAGATGGCTTCCAACAAAAATGAGGAAGAGCTATAGCTAGCATCTGATAGGTTCCCTAGGTCACACGATCAGACAGGTGCTCTTTACCCGCACCGGTACTATGCCAGCAATATACCGGAATAGATGTGACCAGTTAATTCTAACTTTCATGTTTAACATTTTCAACTTTTACTCTGGTTTGAAGCTTCCTGCGGTAAACTACTGGTAAAGCATATTGTTACAATAGGTAGGTATTGTAGCTTATAAAAGCTACATTTAAAATAAAATTTCCAACTTTGAGCACATTTTCTTTGGGAACAAATTTTCATTTTCATTTTACAACATCAATTCCATAAAATATGTAACTTTTAGCTTGTCTGTTTTTAAACATAAATGGGGAATTTTTTTTTCTTATATCAGCAAATGTTTGAGCCCTTTGTCCACATATTCTATGCATGTTACTTAAACAACTGTTGTGATATTCTAATGAATACATTGTTTTTAAATGAATTATACACTGGTCCAAACTAAATAATATTCTGATTATCACAACTAACAATGAAACTGCACAGATTTGTGTAAAAAAAACTCCTATGGACAGTCAAAGTACACTGTTTTAAAACCGTATTTTGTACAAGAAAACCAAAGAGTATTAGGAAATGAGTCATATCTATTTAAAGCTTATTATCTGTGGAATATAGTGGTACCAATTATAAGGTCATATAAAATCACACCATTTGTACATCATTCAATGAAAAAGGTGTCTTAACACTCCAGAATTGATAAAAATAAGAAAACAAAGAAAAGGCATTAAGGAATGGAATGTTGACAACTGTACTGGCTTCTAAAAAAGTTTTATTGTTGAAATTATACCATGAGAAAGAAGAAAATACAAGCTTCATATACATATAATTTTCATAAAAATACATAGATTTTATATTTTTTTAATTCAAATTTAAAACTGTGATCTTATTATTTTACACACTCCTCACACGAGAAACAGCACACAGTTCTTTGTGTGTGATAAACACTGTGGTTTGTTTATCCCACACAAGTTCATGCAGTGCAACTGTTTCTGCAGCAAATCCCCTACATAAACTAAAAGTGCTAAAATGAGGTATTAAAAACTACTGTGCACTATAAACTGTACAGTAAATTTTTTTGTCTGGTGCATTCAAATTGTTTAAATTTACATAAAAAGTTATTCTACTTGAGTAAATGATCAATAATTACTCAAAGATAATATTTCTTGCACCTTTTATAAATTGGAAACCCATCTACAGGAAAAAACAAAACAAATACAAGTGCACAATAAAAGTTTTGTTTATTATTTGTTTTGTTTTTTTGTTATTAAAAAATAGTGACAATGGACATGAAATATTCCAGGAGTAATTTGATATTAATTTATTAAATAATACTTAGATTAAAGTACGTACATTGCTTTTCATTTGACATCCTACTCAGATACAGTCAATAATAACATGTTTCAATATTTGATTATGTGTTTAGGTTTTATAAACAATTCTTAATAAATGTTGTAATTTCCAGAATATCAACTTCTACGAATTTGATAATGCACACATTTAAATATCACATGAAAATGTCATGACAGATACATTCTTATGGCAGAATTTGAAATTCTTTTCACAGAATTTCCAATCCTGGTATTGCAGTGGTTTAGAAGAATATCAAGTTCAGTCAGCAAAATTTAGATAGAATTCATAATTCTGTTGAAGAAACCTAACTTTACAGTATTCAAAATTTTGTCCACATGCATTATGAATAAGGTTCATTCAGAATTTAAATTATGACAGAATATTCCTCAGCAAAATCAAATTGGAGGTCCAGATTTTACATTACTTTAAAGAATTATAGTTATCCCCTCTTTTTTGTTTACCTAATATTACTTTTCTTTTTATCAAGCCAACTGTGTATATAAGAATTTACTAAATTACTAAAATCCTTGATCATGTGACTTCCGTATTTGGACATCTTATTGAATTATGTGAACATGTGACCATTAGTTCCTGTAACATTCCAGAGAGAGAAATGTTTCTGACTCAGGGCTTACATTCCACAGTTTGTTATAAAAAGGGCCAGTTTAGCTAGAGAGAGCAGGATTTTTCATCAGAGAGACTTTTGACCAGAGTAGTGAACAGAGCAGGATTATAACTGAGGCACCATCAAAAGACTTTGTAACATTTTGTGAAAAATAACTTTGTTGAAATAAAGAATTATTTGTTGAAAATTACATCTTGTATATTTTATTTGAATTCAACCAATTGTCAAGTAGACAACCCTGGAAAACCAAAAAGAAAACAAACACTACAAAAATACTAACCATCCTCTACTTGACAATTTTGGAGGCCCTGCTAGTACAGCTAAAACATACCTAGCCATGGTTTGAATTTTGATGTCAGGAATTCATATGTTTCTGGTATAATATACACAAGTTTTATGAGCAAACACAGTTTTTAAAACTTTACATGAAATACCAGCAAAACCAAGCTTTGCAGTGATGTTTCATAAAAAACTAAGAGATATGTAATTCAAAGACATGTAAATAAGACTACACTTTGTTTATTTAATTTGTTGGGTTTTTTTCATTATAAATAGCAATGGTGCCATCTAAGTAATTATGCTGAACATTCAGGAAAGAAATTAGATTCAGTAAAGCAATACAATTTTAAAAACTGCCAGATACAAACCCAGATTTCAAATCATTAGCCCTTATGACTTGGTATGGATAGAATCAAAATAATCTTGTTAACTTTTGAAACGAGTTTACATTACATTCAGCATTTTGTAGTCTAAATATTACTGACATAAGAACCACTGATATTATTTATATTCATATCTTCATTTTCAGTTATACTGTCATCATCAGACAGAAAGGGTTCAGATTTATAAAAGCACAATGCTTCCTTTATGATTGCTACTGTTATCATAAAAATTTGATTTATTTTCACTAGTACCAACTTCTGAGTCTGTGCATGATTATTGTATACAATTTTCAACACCAGAAGACATAATTAGATTTTAAACACAAGGGAATAAGTACAAGAATACTGTAGTCTTTACAGTGTGTTTTTGTACAAGTGGAAATCTCTGCCATCGTGTGACGTAGTACACACAAACTTTGGACTTCTGGCCTTGTGTTTTTTTTCCAAGAGGGAGGGAAATTTGAGTGATAAAAGTTAAAATAGTGGCATAAACATTGGCGTGGTGCAACTGGGAGAAGTGTAAATGTGTTTGTGTGGGGATGTACTTTATATACAAATAAAAAAGTGGTATGTTAAATTTGGTGCTACAGGCTCTTTAAATATGTATAGACCATAAGGGGAGCAATGTAAATGATAAATTGCTTGTAGATTAACTGTAAACTGTGAATGAAATGGTGTACTTTTGTGATGTATAAGGTGAAAGTGTTAAAGAAAAGGGACTATCCCAGTGAATTAATATGAAGCTACCAATTAAAGGTAAAGTCAATTGAACATAATATCTATTGACACCTGAAAGAACTTTTGTTTCAAAGGCAGGCAGTCAACAAGTCCTCAGTTAAAATACTTCTATTTTGGCTGAAAAAATGTAAAAAAGCTTGTGTTTTACGAGGGCCACATGTGTGTACTTGGGTGAACTCTACTGTGCACTGGTAATTTGGTGTTTAGTGAATTTAAAGGAACCTTACTTTTTTGGAAGTGATATGTAAAACAAGTTGTCTTTGGGGTTCTTATTAAATTAAATGTTGATTATAAACAGTAATCATTTTCATACCTGGACTATTTTTTAACCTCTGTGGATTATACCATACCATGGACTTAGAATCATGAAAAAGGAACCTCAGTGAAATATCACAAACCAGTACTCCAGTCCAGCACATATATCCAAAGATTACAGATAATGAGTGAAACAGATGATATAAACTGTGAGTTAGGACAACTGGAGAAGATCATGGAAAGCCAAAAGACAATAAATATGATTTCAGATCAAAAAGCACTTGCTCCAGATAGCAAATCTGAGGGTGTGGAGGAATTGATAAAGAAAGTGGAAGCACAACAAAACACCACTCTGAATAAAAAAATTACAGCTCTGGATGGAAAAAATTGATGAAGTTCTCAATATTCTAAAGTCTGAAAAGATACAGAGGGAACTTGACTATAATGTCCTTCAAAGAAAAAACAGCACTTTAAAGTTACAGCTCAGGGAGTGTGAGGGGACTATTGGTAAATTAACTTCTACAGTTTCTACACTGGAAAACAAAATTGAAGCACTCCAAATTTACTCAATGAAATCTAACCTAGTGTTCCATAATATGCCAGAGAAGGAGGGTGAAGACTGCCTTGTAGAAGTATTAACTTTCATGCAACACCACTTGAAAATTCCTGAAAATGTTTTGTTTTCATCAGCAAATCCTTTTGGTGACATTCGCGTAGATGTAGCACATCATGTTGGGGCAAAGAGCTACAGGCCAAGATCAATGATAGTGAAGTTTATGTCATACAGAGGTCGAGATCTGGTACTCTCATATGTTAAAAATCTTAAGCAGTCACCTTATGCAATAAGTGAGCACCTTCTAGTCAGTGTGAGAGAAAGACGATTAGCCCAAATACCACTTCTAATTGAGAAAAGAAATGAGGCCAAAAACAATCACACAAATAGCAGAGTCAAAATGGTGGCTGACAAGCTGATTGTTAACTCAAATGTAAGTACAGAGGCTTTTGAATTGAATCCCTTGGACACAACCATGCCTGCATCAGAGCCAATACCTTTAGAAACCCTTCTGTATTCAAGCCCCGTTACAGTGAAAGGCAGCATATTTCAGGGACATTTGTATCCTGTACACACTGAAGGAGAGTTAATCCAGGCAATACGTCCCATATCCCAGGATAAGCAATTAGCTAAGTCTAATCATACCATGTATGCTTACAATTTCATTGATCCTGGAGGTGTTAACCGGTGTGGATACTTTGATGATGGGGAATGGAGAGGTGGTAGTATTCTGTCTAGTATACTGTGTGAGAATCAGCTATCAAATGTTGTCATCATTATTACAATGAAGTTTCGCGGAGTCCACCGTGGAAAGAAGTGCTTCGAACTTATAAGACAAATGGCCAATGAGGCGATAGCATTATACAGTAAATGAACTATCTTGTAAGTGAATAAAAGTTAAAAAACAATTTCCACAAATAATATTACAATTACATTACAAAATAATGTAGTTATATTGACATTTAGGTATAATAATTTTAAGAATGCATCTTATGTATAAAGTTATGGCAAACTGCACAAAGTGCAATTACCAATAGTCTAATAGTTTGATAGATACATAAATAAAGTAACAGTGTTATGATTATATGATAGTATTGGTAATAAAGGGGTTTGTAGTACATGTATAGAGTACACAAAATAGCTATAAATAGCATGATTAATACATAATGGTAAGTCATACTGTTAATAAATGGGTTTGAACTTCTTAGTACAGAGTACACACTAATAGCTACAAATATATAAATTCTGATACATATAAGATGCTATCAAAAGTTAAACAATAATATATGCACAGTATACACATCCAATTTGGGAAATTACAGTAAATTAACCAGTGCTGTGCTATATCCTTATCATTTGTGTGTCAACTATCTTCTGTTTCAATAAATGTATACATATACTGGTTTAATGTAAGTAAAATTAATTGGGGAAAGATTCTGCTCACCCTAGCATAGGATATATATGGTAATGCCTTTTGTCTTGTCTCTTGTTGACATGTTACATAATAATGTGACCTATACTTGCATACATGTATGTGGATTATGTGTCATTATTTTCCTTAAGCTTTTGACTCTGCTTGATTAACAGGGTTTGATTTGACTTTTTTCATGGTCTTTAGTATGTTTACTTTATGAGTGTTAGATTTCTAGCACAATTTGTGTAAAACCTCACATGATTATATAATTTGATAATTATGCATACTTTAGAGACAGTAAGTGTTTAACATGTTCATAGTGTTAAACTGATGTATGCATTAAGATAATAACAGGTAGCAATATAAGTATAGTGTAAAAGTGCAGACATATCTTGTTTTAAAAGATATCTTCATCAAATGTATTTTGTTAGTGTGTGCATTAAAATAAATTTAACAGTCAGCAATTGAAAAACCACTTAGATGGCTAAGTGTTAGATGGCTGAAATACTTTGTTCAAATCAAGTGATTAGTAAATTTCACACACCTTACTCCAATGTTAAATCAATTCTTTACTGAAATATTAATTAAGTAAAAATTTTTAAAAATAATAAATTATATTTATAATGTTTCATTTAGACACAGGTTTAAGCATTTAAACAATTTAATTCGAAAAAAAAAAAATTACACCAAACCATTAATAAAATGATGATTTGCTGTCCCAGGGTGTGATTTGTGTCCATCAGTTTAAATGAGCAAATTCATGGCTTTTAAGAGGTTTGTAAATAGTTGTTTTTGTTTCTGTTGTGAATATATTTCAAATATTTGTATGTATCTACATATAATTAAAGGGAGCACCCCTGGGTGCTGTAGGGTCCGGATTATAGCCAGAGTCACACAAATTGGTTAATGCCAATGGGGTGTAGAGAGTGCAGTTTGAAGATCCAGCTCAACTCAATTCGCCTTCGTTTGGATGTGGAGGATGCTTCAAACTTAGGTGTGCACCACTCTAACACAGAGAACTGCATATGTCTGTGGTTATGTCCTTCACTTTTGAAGTGTCTGGAAACTGGTGTGATTTGTCCATCTTTTTGTACTGAAGCTTTATGCTCATACATTCTTTTTCTAAGTGCTCTACATGTTTCACCAACATATTGTTTTTGGCACTTAGTGCAGGTAATCAGGTATATGACATTGGTAAGTTCACAACTGGCCACTAAAACCACTACTCTGGCTAAGGTTTATCGATGATATCTTTATGATATGGACACATGGAGATGATAACTTAACTGAATTTATCACCTACCTAAACAGTATCCACCCAACCATCAAATTTACACATGAATCTAGCTTAACACAAATTAATTTTCTAAACACAACAGTCAAAATTAATGATAGTAGGGATATCTACACCACACTGTATGAGAAACCCACTGATACACATCTGTACCTACATTATACCTCTTCTCACCATACCCCCTGCAAAACCAAAGGGCCTTATGGTCAATTCCTTAGACTCAGAAGGATATGTACTTTTGACAATGACTTCAATGAAAATGCTGAAAAACTCGTTAGCTATTACCTCAAAAGAGGGTACCCTGAAAAAAGTCTAAGAAAACATTACAAAACAGCATCTAAATATTCCCAAGATGAACTCCTTAATGTGGTAGAGAAAACCCCAGTCACTACACCTGTGATGGTCACCAATTACAACCCTTCAAACCCCAACATCAAGGAAATTATCCACAAAAATTGGAACATAATTTCCAACAGTCCTGACTGTGGACCACTTTTCCCACAAAAACCTATAGTTGGCTTTAGGAGACTCCCAAACCTAAGGAACATGCTTACAAATGCCACCACCACATACCCACCATCAAAGGCCATACCTACTATCCCTCATATTCGCATATGCACTCGATTGGGAAAATGCACCTATTGCCCACCAATGAAGAAAATCGCAACTGTCAGATGTAACTTCACTAAAAAGTCACACAAAACTATAGACTTACCAAAACGAGTCACATGTGAACTTACCAATGTCATATACCTGATTACCTGCACTAAGTGCCAAAAACAATATGTTGGTGAAACATGTAGAGCACTTAGAAAAAGAATGTATGAGCATAAAGCTTCAGTACAAAAAGATGGACAAATCACACCAGTTTCCAGACACTTCAAAAGTGAAGGACATAACCACAGACATATGCAGTTCTCTGTGTTAGAGTGGTGCACACCTAAGTTTGAAGCATCCTCCACATCCAAACGAAGGCGAATTGAGTTGAGCTGGATCTTCAAACTGCACTCTCTACACCCCATTGGCATTAACCAATTTGTGTGACTCTGTTTGGCTATAATCCGGACCCTACAGCACTCAGGGGTCCTCCCTTTAATTATCTTAGTCTTACATGGCCATTCAGACTCACCAGAATTCTTTCTAAAACAGAATTAAAACTCATCTAGTAAAAAATAAACCTTACTAAATATGAATAAAATTTAGTAAAAATTAGCGATTAAACCAAACAATAAACAGTAATAAGCTAATTAACATGGTTTATTTTATAAGCAATAAAGTAATATAAAACAATCAGAGACATGAAAAATCACCTGCAGATATTTCTAATAAAAATAATTAACAAAAATTATTTTTCTGAACTTGGCCATTTTATTACACATAAAACAGGCCAAAATCATAAGATTCACCATATGACGAAACAATAGTTATTACGTCACACCAATCTTATGAAATAACTAACCTATGACATCACAAAATTAATCACTAAGTTATTTTGTAATCAAATCTTGTATAAAGCAGGAGTGTTTTTACAATGGAGTCACCAAGATTTTTATGTGGACAGTGTAACGCTGGATACAAAAATAAATTTAGCCTTAGAAGGCACATTAATGTAGTGCATAATCAAAAGAGATTTGTGTGTAATATCTGCTCAAAAGACTACTCTAGAAATGTGGATTACATAAAACACATTGTCAAAATGCATCAACCAATAATAATACAACAAGACCAAAACAACATCACAAACACACCCACTACATCCAACCATAAGACAGACACACCTCAACACTCAATTGAGAATACAACAGCTGTCTTAGAAGGCACCACCAACTGGATGGGCATACTAAAAAATGACCTGGCAACAAGCAGTGATGAGGAAGAAAAGGGACACTCCCCATCCCCACCAAAACCCAAACCAGGACAAATACACCTAATACCCAAGGTTAATAGGGGTACATCTACTGATGTCCAGAAAAATCCAGAAACCTCCACACTCACAAACACCTCACCCCTAGGTCTCATGGACTTAGGCCCGAATATGCGTCAACTCATCACTACCCATAACCTACCAGATGAGGCCAAGACCATATTCAAAGTGGGAAAGAAACCTAGCACCCAACTCGGATGCATACCACTAATAGGTTGCAAAACACACAGCACCCAAACTGAGGACAATCATTGCCAGAACTGCACACACCAAGATCATTTGATCAATCAGATACAGTCATATATCAGACAGGACGCCATCAATAACCTCAAAAAAGGCTACTCAGAACCCTACACCTCTCGAGAAGAGAGACACAGGATGGCCATACCAAATGCCAACCCTCACCAACAATGGGCCAAAAAGCTACAGAAGGATTTAACACCTAAAAGTCCAAAAGACATTGCCAAAATTAGACCACCACCCAAATTCACCCATCCTGAAATAAGGATTTTCTCTGACAAAAATAGGCCCAGCAGCAGTGGTGTAAGAAGACCTTCAAGTCTCACAATTGACAATGAGACCTATGAAGCCATCTGCTCTCGCAAGAAGACTAGACCCCAATTGGTCACCTCTCCACGAAGGATCTTCCTACCCCCTCCACCAAGAGATGGCAGCTGGACCTATAGAACCACCAAATTTTAGACTTTTAATAGTAATATTTCATACCAGAAAGTCACCAACCTAGACCACCATACTAGATAATAGTATAAATGAAAGATCTAATGTCCTCCACATAGATACATTTTCTATAGTATATTGCCATACCATGTTTATTTTTCAACTGAAATAAATAAATTGAGCAATAAATAATAAAGTTTATTATAATAAAATAAATAACATAAACCAAATAGTTTTTATGACTTCTTAAGTGATCTATATGCAAACAACAAAAGCTATATATACACTTTTAAGCATCTAAAAATAATATTATAATAAATCTACATTCTGCCTCGATATCTGAAGGAAGGCCTTTAAATAAGCTCAAGAAGAGCCAGGCAATGAGATACCCATACTCACCTTACAGGATATGGTACATATGACAGTTATAGCACTTATATTCAACTATCAATCTATTATGTGAAACTAAAAACACAGAAATGGAACCTCCATAAGTCCATTTCACGAAACCAGGTGAACCTGGTGGGTACCAGGTACCCCCCACTGAACCGGCTCAGAACCGGTTCAGAACCAGGTTCCCATAGGTGGTACCCCCCCAAACCCAAAATAGTACTTCAGGGACCAAGGAGTTAGATTTTTCATAGCCTCTGATGAGACTGCACACATATTAAATCAGTCGAAATACAATTTACACAGTGTGAATTATATCAGGCAAATTATATATACTTTATTCATTGCCCAGTTTGTCTATAAGCAGGAAGCAGATTTTCTTTAGTTGTATCTACATATACATGGTAGATGCGCTGAGTCAGATGTAAATGTGGTTTTATTTATTTCTTTGCTGAATCAAGACTCTTGTCAAATAGGGGGTGGGGGGGTAAATCTGACCAGCTATCTAGACTCTTTACATAAGGTTTCCCAATACCTCTCAATACATTCTAAAACTCTAAAAGCAAGAATAAAAAGATAAAAGGCAAAAACACAAAATCGGCTATTTTATGACCCCAGTTTGACCCATAAGGGGGGATCCGGGGGTAAATCTGACCAGCTATCTAGACTCTTCACATAAGGTTTCCCAATACCTCTTAATACATTCTAAAACTCTAAAAGCAAGAATAAAAGAGATAAGAGGCAAAAACACAAAATCGGCTATTTTATGACCTCAGTTTGACCCATAAGGGGGGGTCCGGGGGTAAATCTGACCAGCTATCTAGACTCTTCACATATGGTTTCCCAATACCTCTTAATACATTCTAAAGCTCTAAAAGCAAGAATAAAGGAGATAAAAGGCCAAAACACATAATCAGCTATTTTATGACCTCAGTTTGACCCATAAGGGGGGATCCGGGAGTAAATCTGACCAGCTACCTAGACTCTTCACATATGGTTTCCCAATACCTCTTAATACATTCTAAAGCTCTAAAAGCAAGAATAAAGGAGATAAAAGGCCAAAAACACATAATCAGCTATTTTATGACCTCAGTTTGACCCATAAGGGGGGATCCGGGGGTAAATCTGACCAGCTACCTAGACTCTTCACATAAGGTTTCCCAATACCTCTTAATACATTCTAAACTCTAAAAGCAAGAATAAAGGAGATATAAGGCAAAAACACAAATCAGCTATTTTATGACCCCCAGTTTGACCCATAAGGTGGTGTCCGGGGGTAAATCTGACCAGCTACCTAGACTCTTCACATAAGGTTTCCCAATACCTCTTAATACATTCTAAACTCTAAAAGCAAGAATAAAGGAGATATAAGGCAAAAACACAAATCAGCTATTTTATGACCCCCAGTTTGACCCATAAGGTGGTGTCCGGGGGTAAATCTGACCAGCTATCTAGACTCTTCACATATGGTTTCCCAATACCTCTTAATACATTCTAAAGCTGTAAAAGCAAGAATAAAGGAGATAAAAGGCCAAAACACAAAATCGACTATTTTATGACCCCAGTTTGACCCATAAGGGGGATGCGGGGATAAATCTGACTGCTATCTAGACTCATCACTTAAGGTTTCCCAATACCTCTTTATACATTCTAAAACTGTAAAAGCAAGAATAAAAAAGATATAAGGTGGCTATTTTATGACCCCAGTTTGACCCATAAGGGGGGTCCGGGGGTAAATCTGACCAGCTATCTAGACTCTTCACATATGGTTTCCCAATACCTCTTAATACATTCTAAAACTGTAAAAGCAAGAACAAAAAAGATATAAGGTGGCTATTTTATGACCCCAGTTTGACCCATAAGGGGGGTCCGGGGGTAAATCTGACCAGCTATCTAGACTCTTCACATATGGTTTCCCAATACCTCTTAATACATTCTAAAGCTCTAAAAGCAAGAATAAAGGAGATAAAAGGCAAAAACACAAAATCGGCTATTTTATGACCCCAGTTTGACCCATACGGGAGGGTCTTGGGGGTAAATATGACCGGCTATCTAGACTCTTCACATATGGTTTCCCAATACCTCTTAATACATTCTCAAGCTCTAGAAGCAAGAATAAAGGAGATATATGGGGAAAAGATGAAATTGGCTATTTTATGACCCCAGTTTGACCCCTACAGAGGATTCGGGGGGGAAATTTGACTTGCTTTCTAGACTCTCTACATATGGTTTCCTACTACCTCCCAATACATTTTATGGCTCTAAATGCAATACTTAAGAAGATAATAGGAGGGGTTCACATGAATTTTAAGCTTTCTGATTGGTACCTGTGAGAAAATCACTCATAAATCGGTCAATTTTCATCGGATTGCTCCCAAAATCTAATCAGCTCACGTTTTTGATAGTATAAACATGTGTATGAAGTTACAAGCCTCTGCGGTCAGTAGATTTTCCTGAACTGCGATGACGGGCGGGTGTACCCGAAAAAACTATTTTTTGATCATGGGACCCTGATAAAGATCAAAGGTCAAATTTAAGCATGTGCAAAAATTTTCCCACGCCTAAGGTATATAACTGCCAAATATGGTTTAAAAGCTTGCAATAATAAGGGAGATATTCAAGGGAGACCATAAGGCGGCGGCGGCAAGGAAACTGATGCGAAACCAAATAAGTGCCCTTTCAGGGATGCTTAATTAAATCATAATATTGTATGTCTCCAAGGTACCCACTGCACAAAAAAGGACATGGCTTCAGTTAGTGAAGTATGGGGTGGTAAATGTTATATCCATAGGACAAGGAGAAATGCAAGGGGTGTGGCAATATTGAATATCATGTCTTCTCCTTTGCAACAGACTTAGATGGAAGCTCTTTTTGCCTGACAATTAAAACTGCATCATCAGTGTTTAATCTAATTTCTTTATATAGACCTAATACAGATAACCCAACTTTTTTCAGAGATGTAAAAAATATAGTGCAACAAAATAGTCCAGATTACTATATTATATGTGGTGATTTTAATTTAATATTTGATCCAGAAATTGATAGTATGAACTATAAACAATTGAACAATCCAAAAGCAAGAACTGAAGTACTAAAAATGATTCAGGAATTAAATTTATGTGATAGTTTTCGAAATTTCTACCCCAAACTTCATAGGTAGGCATGGTCTATACGAAATCTGGTAAAGCAAGCCCGATTGGACTACTTTTTTACCTCAAGTTCAATGATTGACCTTATTTATAAGTCTGAAATTAAACCTGGCTATGTATCAGATCATTCCTTTATTACACTTGAAATTATTGAAAATAAATTTACAATAGGAAAAGATGTTTGGAAATTTAATAATGATTTATTGAAAGATGAAAATTATGTCCTAATCAACAGCGAAATACAAAATTATGCTTTGCCAATCTGCCATCCTAATTTTATAATTGGAAATTATAAGGTTATAATATTTACAATTGATGACTATTTGTTCCTTGAAATGGTTTTTCTAAAAATCAGAGGAGAAACTATAACATTTTCTTCCTTCAAAAAGAAGAATGACCAGAAATTGGAAATGCAACTGTTAGAAGATATTGAGCAGATAGAAAATATGGAAGTAGTAAATTTTCAACTGCTTTCAGACAAAATTTTAGCTTTAGAAAGACTAAGAGAAAAACGAATACAAGGTCAGATGATACAAAGTAGAATTCAATGTTTAAATGAAAATGAAAGGCCTTCAAATTTTTTTTAATCTTGAAAATAAAATTTTTTTGGACAAAACCATTAAAAAGGTCAAAACCACAAAGGGCAGTATCTTACAGAACAGGAAGAAATATTGGAATATGTAGATAATTTCTATAAAGGTTTATTTTCTAATAAGGACAATGACCTTGAAAATGTTGATCTTAAATGAACTTTTGAAAGGCTGTCAAGTAGAAAAAGTTAATGCTCATACTTTAGGCAAAACAATTTCCACTTTGCAATTAAGCGAAGTTTTGAAAAAAATTAAACATAACAAATCACTGGGCATGGACGGAATAACCTGTGAGTTTTTGAAAGTGTTTTGGGGGAAACTTAAATTTTTTTATTACCAGGGCATTAAACACATGTTTTCAAAAAGGTAAACTGTCAACAACATTGCGTCGAGGTATTATAACTTGCATACCAAAAGGGACAACTGAAAGATATTTATTAAAAAATTTGAGACCAATTTCACTCTTAAGAATAAAAAGTGTTTGTGTGTCAATGACAGACTGTTAATCCCTTTATTAACTGCCTTATAATGTCCAAGTTTGTTGGCAATATTTCGAAAATAATTTGATTTTTCTCATCAGAGGCTGAAGGACCATCCCACTTTAGTCCTAAGGTGCAGATAAGCTATCCGCCATGATCCACCTATTTTGAGCTGATCATCCGCCGGATTGAGCCTAATGGGGGATCAACAGGATTTGAGCCCAAAAGTCAATTCTGGATGTTAAATTGGGTTATATTGACAATTAATTAGAGATTTGGTGTAATATGGTCAATAAAATAAAGCGAAAGCACTTATAAGTGCTATAAAAATAGAAAACAAAATAATAATCATGTATTATTAAGTATTGATCTGGCAGTCCTGATTATGGTAGCCATGGTCTGAATATATCCCAGTAACTTGGACTGAGAAAAAATAATAAAGTGGACAGTGGGTGGTGTGAGCACAGTAACTCCATTTGATTGAATTTTAGACCATGAGTGAATACTGTGTCCCAATAGTGTGTTTAGACTACTGAGTGGTTGATTACAGTGAGCATATGTCGGTGGACTAGACTTGCAAATGCGACACATTTCAGGCTATAATTGCTCAATCAGACGTGCGTGATTGCACTGTGCTGTTGTTTTGGTCTAGTTCAGTTTGGAATGTCTCAAACCAGCTGGTGGCTGGTATAAATCAAATAAATCAATTAAAAGTTGATAAATCAGTCGATGAAGTCAAAGTTGGTGTCAACTGGATGATTTTGTGTTTGTCCTCGTTTGTATGTTGGCAAATTGTGGAAAATGACGTGATTTTCCAGCAGAATGCCAAAATGGAGGATTGGGGTACTTTTATAAAATCATGATTTTGGTTGGGAAATATATTGAATATATTGATGAAATCAAAGTATCATATTAATCGCTTATTTTTCTTTAATATAAGGTGATTTTTAATGAAAAACCACAAAAAAGTATATGAGGAAAAAACAATTTTTTAGTTTTAGCACTATTGGTGCATTTAATTGGATAAAGGGATCAATATGGCAACTATGAAAGTTGTTTAATGCTTTAATAGGTATTAATAATTTTCTTGACTAAGATAAAAGAAAGTTATAAGTTTTGATAATTGTTATTATTTAATTACATAACTGAAATGTAATAAAATAGTGGAAATTACTAATAAAAACCGGGTTACTATTCACAGTGCCATGTCCATCAATAGTTGTTGATGGGAAGGGTGATTTTTGAACACATGTCTTCTAAATATTCAATTAACTGAAGCTCCTGGGGTGACTTGGGCCTTGGAGTCAGTCCCCACCTGACTGGTTTGTCTGACAGATGGGCAGGGAGGGGATCCCCATCAGCAATAGTGAATGAGGGGCCTTGAAAACACTCCTCAGGATGGTTTAAAGCACTCATACGCGCCATGTAAGCACTGGTAAAGTATCTGGGAATGTCCAGATCTGGTGTGAGGGGGGGGGGCTGATGTCAGGTGAATCCCAGCCCTGCAGATGTTGGAACAGTTTACCATCTTTATGTGTGGTGAAGTGTTCATATCCTGGTTATCAGTTTTAAATTGCTGGCACTTATCCTTGCTGAATATGTGCGTGGTATCGGTGCCAGTGTGGATGGGCTCCCTCATGGGTGGAAGTGAACAAACATCCGTTTGGCTCCCCTGATTGACCAAATTTCTGCCACTGGGTGCAGATGTTGATGCTACAATGGAGGAACAGATGGCATCAGAAGAAATGGAGTGAATATCTACGTAATCTGGTTGGTCAGTAGTTGAGGCAGTGGAGGTCAAATTGTGATTGACCAAGTTATCCAGGAAATTATCAACTGACTCTGGGCAGTTGAAATTCACAGCAGGCTCCATCTGAGTGAGTGTGTGGTGAGTTGAAGAAGTGGTCTGCAATTCTGATTCCACATTGGTGGGCACATGAAGTGTTCAAGAAGAGTCATCTTCATTCATTAGGCTATTGAGGAAATCATCTAGAGTCTTGTCCTGGAGATGAATAAGTGGTGCTGATGCAACCTGTGTCCGGTAAGTTAGGAGTATTTTCCATACTAACACAGTCAAGAATGTTAGAGAAAATCCTACTGACACTATGATTTTTTGTCATGTGTCTGTTGAGGTATTCTTTTCTTTTGAATATTTTATTACAACGATCACATTTGTAATTCTTATCCATGTGAGCACTGTTTATGTGCCTTCTCAAGTTACTTTTCAGTGTGTAAGTCCTATAACATTGATGACATGATGTAAACCACATGTTGATGGTTTATTGTAAACTATAATCTTTTATAGTTCAGTTATGATCCAGCACTATTATTAACCGGAAAAATGTTGATAACATAGTATAAACATAAAACACAACTGATCAATTTCACTGACTAATGGTAAGTGATTTAAATTCAGCCTCAAATTACAGATATAGAGGGTAACTAGGTTACTAGTAAAATTACCAAGTAACAGTTAGGTATGACTAAATGATGTTGATATGACGTCAGATTGAGTCAATCACATCTTAGTCATGCATGACGTCATATTTGTGATGTTTCTGAGTACTAGCCCTTGTATGAAGTGTCCAATATTAAAATAAAGGGGAGAGGGTGCACCTGAGTAAGGGGTGCAGTGAGAGGGCATAACCTTATACAGAGTTTTAACCATAGCAAGTTGAGGAAGAAGATCATGACTGGTAATTTGTGGCTTCCACTACCTGAACCCCTGGGGGATGGAGGGTCAGATTTGTACTACTTCTTGGTTGGTGATGACGACTTTGCTTTAATTTTGTAATTTTTGTAAAGGATCGGTTGCAAAAGTTGTGGAATTGGGGTTGAAAACCACAAAAAAGCATGTGAAAATGCTGGGTCGGTTACATCGTGACAGCATGTCATGAGTATACTGGCTTCTCTGGATCCAGATCCAAACCTTACTTTGCGTCAGGATCATTTTCTTCACAACAAGACAGGAAACAAGCCATAAATCTCTAACAGACAAGCCGTCGCAGCCCCCGACAAGCCATACTGACAAACTGACAGGACTGGAGCACTTTCTAGACTCTCCCTAACTTCAACGATTAAATCCTGGAGTCGGGATCCAGAGTTGGGATCGAACCAAAACTATATAAACCCCCTCTGGCTCACAAAAAACATCATTTGTCACTGCAAAGATGCCAGCTACACATCACGAGACTTTATACATCAGCTTAAGGTACTTTTGATTTTTATTTAGTTTAATATTTTGATTTGCATCTAGATTGGAAGACAGAGGACACATTTGAACCCAGCATCATCACCTGCCCTATAGCCACCACCACAGCATCAGCCCCAGCCAACCCCCAGGAGAAGAAGAAAGAAGAAAACCCCTGGGTCATCCCCTGGATCCTCCAAAGACAAAAAAGGGATGCTACAGCAACCTCCTGGCCGACTTCATACACACCGACATCCCAGGATACCAGAATTTTGTCAGGATGCCCCCTGCCTTTTTTACCTCATTGAGGAACGCATACACCACTGCATCAAGAAGTCAGTCACCAATTTCAGGAAGCCATTGTAAGTTGGACTTAAACTGGCAATAACCCTGAGACACCTGGCCACTAGAGAGACCTACACCTCCTTGCAGTATCACTTGTTGGTTGCTGCACCACCATCTGCAAATTTGTTCCCCAAGTCTGCCGAGCCAAGTATGCCAGGAGGGCAGGGAAAAATGCCTTTGGAATCTTAGTGAGCTGCTTCAGGGTTCAACTGGGCTCCATGGTGCAAAGGCCTAGGGTTGTCAAAAGACATTGTGTTTATATATGTTGCACAACATGTTGAGGACACACCAGGGTGGGGCAGACAGGGCACCAACCCCAGCAAATGATGTAGCTACCTAACAAAATTAACAGGTGGTACATGTCCCAAGTGAGAACTACATGAATCCTTAGAGGGATGCCAAACATCAACGAGAACTATTAAAAGACTAATTTAATCACATGGGGGCATTGCCTGGGCAGGACAGGATCTGAGATGTGTTGACCAACAACCAGAACAAGCAGAAACTGACATCTATCAGTCCTTTTCAGGACTACTATCAGTCCTTTTCAGGACTAACCAGCCCCTACACCTCTTCCAGAAATACAAGGCGAAGTACTTCCAAACTAAATTTCCTTCAAACCCCACTATCGACCGTAGAGTTCATAAATCAAACACTTTTCTAATTCCTTCAGTCACTATGCCCCAGTCCTTTGGAACTCTTTCCCCTTTCATGTAAGAAACAGTCCCTCTGTTGCATCTTATAGGAAGCACTCAAAACCCACCTCTTTAGCTCTAGTTTCCCAACTTAGTTTTCTTCCATCCTAGTCACACCCACAATCCTGGATTACTGACCTTGAATGCCCCTTGACTCTCCCTATGATAATGATTTTGTTTAATTTGCGCACTGAGTTCCCCTTTGTGGGGAAGATATTGTGCTTGCAAAGCAGTAGATTAGATTAGATAAGACTAACCAATTATTGCAAGAACTTTTATTTAAGCTGGTGTTGCTCAAACTTCCAACAAATTTCCAAAGAAAATCCAATTCATTTCCAACAAGTTTCAAAAGTATTTCAAATCAAATCACAAATCCCCATTTAAAACACTCAACCCTGGTGGTCCTGAAAAGGACCTTGAAATTGTTTACAGCAGTGGTCTTGAAAAGGACCAATTGGAGGCTTGGCAGGTGTTCTACTGTAGCTGCTGTTTGGTGTCTGCTGACTGCAGACGAGGCCGAGGCTGGGCTGGTGGCTGCTGATGTTCTTGCTGTGAGGTGGTGGTTGGAGGAGAGACGGCTGGTGCTGGTGTGTCAGTTGGTGGAAACGGCTGTGGTGTGTCATTGTGTTGGTAGCTCATCACAGACTGTTGATTTTCTAAGAAGCTTGAAAGTCCTGATATGTTGTGTTGGCTTTCTTCTGCAGCAGAGACAACTACTTATGGAGGGTTGAAGGGCTTTGTCAGCATCAATGTGAACGTAAGTCGTCTTGAAGGTCCAACCCTCTGGATTGCTGCTGCTGTCCACTTAGCCCTGCTGAGTGTGTTGGATGACCTGGCTTGAAGGCATCTGTGTCTCTGATTAGACAGGGACTTGCAGAATGTAAAAGAAATGTGAGATGGAGAATCTTTCATCAATAGTGTCAAATCTAACTCTCGTGGAGTGGTGATACTTGTAAAATACAATTTCAAACATGAAGTTATATAGTACATTAAAGACAAGGATGGGAATTTCCTCCAAATACTTTTGGAACTGAGTTCCATGACATTAAAATTGATAACAATATATGAAGTTAATAATGACAACCCATTTTTGAGCAAATACAGTCTTTTATTGAAAGAAATAATACTGATTATAATGCGGATTATACATCAATTTGTGGTGACTTCAACTTAGTCATGAATCCTGAAATTGATACTCAAAATGATAAGCACACCAACAACCCGAGAGCATGGGCATCAGTGATGAACTTAATGAGCAATTAGAAATAGGACGCCCTGTTGATAGTAGCTGCGACATATGAATAGAAACAGGATAGCATAGAAGAACACACATTATCATGTGTAATGTCCACCCCATGAACCTTTTGCCAAAATTGTACAGTAGTCTTACAAGACCCTGTTTCATTTGTAAAATATATCAATGATGCTTAAATATTTATTAGTGTACATGTAAATTATTTCAGCTTCATGCCTTTATGCATTGGTTGGGTCGAAAATTTTGACGAAATCACTCTATCTCGCACGGTTAAGGAGATAGAAGCAAATTTGTGTTTTGCCATTTTTGGCAAAAATTCGAAAATTCAAAATGGCCGCCATTTTTGGGGAGGGGAAATTTTTTTGAAAATTGCAAAGAGTACATTACTTAGGTACCCGGTGGGTCGAAAATTTTGACGAAATCGCTCTATCTCGCACGGTTAAGGAGATAGAAGCAAATTTGTGTTTTGCCATTTTTGGCAAAAATTCGAAAATTCAAAATGGCCGCCATTTTTGGGGAGGGGAAAATTTTTTGAAAATTGCAAAGAGTACATTCCTTAGATACCCTGTGGGTCAAAAATTTCGACGAAATCGCTCTATCTCGCACGGTTTAGGAGATATGAGCACATTTGCCTTTTTCAGTATTCAAAATAGCCAATTACTCATTTATTTAATTAATTACTCACTCATCTATGAAGCAATTCCCCCGAAAAGCAATCCCATACAAGCTATTAACCCAATGAACCCCCATACCAAATTTCAGAAAGCTAGGCTTAATAGCATTCCTTAAAATGTCTGGAAACCAAAGAGATACTCAAAAGTAGCAAAGTAGCTATTACTCAGTTGGCTATAGAGCTATCATCACCAAAAGCAATCCCATACAAGCTATTAACCCAATAAACCTGCATGCCAAATTTGGTAAAGATAGGATAAGAACTGTTGCCTAAAATGTCTGGAAACCAAGTGGGACGCCGGACACCGGATGCCGGACGGCGGAAAAAGCAAAAATAATATGTCCACCCCCCAGTGGGGTGGACATAATTATGGGTTAATAGACATTTTCATATATTTGCATCCTACTAGCAGGTAATACACATGGAGGAAAAGGAATCCTTTCAAACAAGCACATCTTGACTTTTACATATCTAGCCATATGTCAGATGTCATTAAATCTTGCGATATAAAAGTGGGATATCATACTGATCATTCCCATATAGCTCTAGAAATTTTACTAAATAATTTCTCTCGTGGAAAGGGACTATGGAAATTCAATAATAGCTAATAAGAAATAAGAACCATCTAGATTTAATAAATAGAGTAATTGAAGAAGAAATTTATTTTAAAATATGCGGTACCAGTATATAATTACTTTTTGAAAAATTATTGTAACTACAAAGATATTCTCTTTACAATAGACAGTGAAACCTTCTTAGAAATGTTACTTCAGAATTTGTTGAGAAAGTTTCAAATTTGCCACGTTTTTAAAACACAAACAAATGCAAAGGAAAAACAACTTATAGCATACATAGAATATTTAGAAAGATCAAATCTGGACGATGAAAAGGTCAAGGCTCAATGAAGGAGAAAAACCTTAAAAATATTTCTGTAATTTAGCAAAAAGAAATTTTATAGAAAAAACAATAAAAAATGTTCAGCTCACTGATGGTACACTAATCACTGATCAGCAAGAAATATGTAAATGTATAAGCCGGTACTACCAAAATTTGTTTAAAAATAAAGACAATGGTTCATAGAATGTAGATTTGTTCAAAATATTTAAAAATACACAAGTTAACAAGATAAAGACAAGGGGGAGACTTTTAAAGTGGAAGAGTTAACTTTAATTTTGATTTTCATTCAAACTTTATAAAATGGGTGAAATTATTTAACCATAATAGAGATGCATATGTCCTGCAATGTGAAAGTTGATTGGATAAAATAAAAATTGAAAGAGGATGCAGACAGGGAGACCCTATATCTCCTTATTTATTTTTATCAGCTGCAGAAATATTGTGTCTATTAATACAACAGAATAAAGTATTGTACATATAAAGATTAATACAACCGAATATAAACTATCACAGTTTGCAGATGATACCACACTATTGATGGATCACAATTTTAGGCTGCGCTTAACACACTTGAAACATACAGTAACTACTCTGGACTTAAAATGAATAAAGAAAAGACAAAGATAATATGGATCAGCAGAAAGAGATTCTCAAAGGAAAAGCTAAAAGTCTCAGAAAAATTGGATTGGGGTAACACAGAATTTACACTTTTGGAACCAGAGTTTTCAGTAGATTTAAGTAAAATGCCTGAATTAAATTATTCAAAAGCATATGAAAAAATGCAGAAAGAAATAAAAAGTTGGAAATGTAGAAAACTCACACCAATTGGAAAAATAAGCCTAATCAAAACAAATATTGTATCAATGATTATTCATTTATTAACATCCCTTCCAACACCTGAAAAATTCTTGAAGAAGATCAATGATCTTATCTTTTCATTTCTCTGGGGTAATAAGACTGGTAAGATAAAATGAGTAACAATTTGTCAAGACTATGATAATGGGGGTCTAAAAATATTAGATATATACTCTTTCGAAAAAGCACTCAAAGTTAATTGGGCCAAAAGACTTTTACTGCAACCAGAATCTCAATGGAGTAAGCTAATTACTGAAATTATTGATAACAAAGATAATCTCTACAAACTGGGGGAGCATATTGTAATATCATTATTCATAAGATGAACATTTTTTGGCAAGGTGTATTTAAATACAGTGACATATTGCAGTCTTGCTAATGGTTCAATACACAAATTTATAGAGCCCCTTTACCATCTTAGTTGGGCAAAGAAAGGGGTTCTGTATGTTGGTGGTTTTGTGAAACCAAATATAGAAGTAATGAAACCAGCAGAGATCAAAAATATTTACAGGCTAAAAGTTAATGATTTTTATCATTATAGAATTAAAAGCTTAATTAACCTATTTATGAAAAAGCAGAAAAAAGAGGATTCCCTTGATTTTATACAACCAAGCTATCCAGTTCAGTTGAAGACCTTGATTGTATCAAAACAAGGATGTCAAAAATTTTATCAAAGTTTCAATAATGAAAAAATTGATGTTCCTGTTTATAAGTGGAGGAGTATCATTTCAACAAATAATGATATTTGGAAAATTATATTTAGAATGTGTTTTAAATCAATACTAGATAACTCAGTTATCTGGTTTCAATACAAAATACCGTTTAATATTTTGCCAACCAGGGATTACCTCTTTAAAATTAATTTGTCTGATAACAATGTGTATGTTTTGTCATAAATTCCCCGAAACAGTTATACATTTGTTTTGTGAATGTTTAGTAGTGCAGGACTTTTAGCATAAAATTAGTCACTGGATACTTCAGAAAACAGGAATTCACATAGAATTTACAAATGATGTGAAAATATTGGGGTACTACAAAATAGATAGAAATTACTGGCTAATAAATTTCATCATTTTAATAACCAAAATATTTATTTTCCGGTGTTCACAAAAAGAAAAAGATTTAAATGTTTTCTTTCTCCAAAAGGAAGTTTTGAGAGTCTTTTCTCAACAAAAAATGTTGGCACAAATAAATTCAAACAAAATTATTTTTGTTAAAAATGGGAAAAGTGGAAAGGTTTAGTTGCTGACTAATTATAGCTTTTATGCCATTTCAGTTAAAAGTATGCCTGTATGTATATATTTTTACTTTGTTTCTATTAATATTAGATGTAACAGGCTACATATTTGTTTTTCAATGGTATTTAACACTATGTATATTTATAATTTGCATAATAAAAAACTGTGTCTCTGGCATGGTTAAGTCTGTGGCACAAATGTTGAAGTTGCACTTGAGCTGCATGAAAGTGTCTGTCGCTGTGTCTGCTGGGGCTGACAACCACATTCTTCTGCCCTGCTTTAAATGTTGGTAAGGGGCTTTACAGCCTCATTTCTAAATGTCTAAAAGTCTTTCTCCTCTAATCCCTCCGCCTCCGACCCCAGGTAGTTGCAGACTGCTGTACGTGTTGTTGTCTCCTGCTTTTGCCCAAGGAATGACAGCATGCTTCTCATCTGTGTGAACTGGTCCATGACCTGCTGGTCGACCAAAAAGTGCCCTGAAGATGCAGTGGGTCTCATGACTTGTTGAGGCTGTAAAGTGGTGTCTGTTGACCGAATGCTGATCTCCATACTGCCTGTATCAGTCAAAGCTCTAGAGATGTTGTTTGCTGTAGCTGAAGCAATGGCTCCTCGGGCCTGGGACTTAAAGCCTGACAATTTGCTGAGTTCCTTGCATCTGATGTGCGACCTCAGGAATCCAAACTTGTTTTGTATCCAATTCTGACATTCCATCATCTCTTTCATGGCCTTACCAGACTTTGATTGCGTCAGTTTGCCATAACATGTCCTTTGTGAGTCAAACCAGGTCTTGCACACCTTGAGAGACAGCTAGCGACTGTTGGCGAACTGCTCCCAGATACACTCCTCCCTTGCTTTGTCCTTGAAATGTTCATTAGTCTTGTCATAAAACTCCTTGTGGTCCTTCACAAAGTCCACAATAGCCTCCGAGTCCGTCAGAGAGATATTGGTCATGTGCCCCTTCTTGTATCATGACTTTGATGGTCCTGCCTCTCCTCCAACAGTCACTGTTTCATTGTCACTTTTCTCTCTACTGGGCCTTTTTTTGCAACTCCCTCCTCTTGTGAGTGTGTTTCTTCCACTCTTGCCTCCTCCCTCTGCTGCTGTTGCTGTGCCTCCTCCCTTTCCCTCCCTCTCCTCCCTCCTCTGCTGTATATCTGCCGCTGTGCCCCAAGCTCAAATCAGAAACACTGTCAGTGGGTACTTCTATCTTCCTCACTATTCTGCCTTTCTTAGGATGCATTGTCAAATAATAAGCAGCAGCGTTTGTAAAAAACAAAATCCTAAAATATAAAGTCTCTTAACTTCAACTCAAAGCTGTCCTAGATAATTGTGAAACAACTCAAAGCTGCCCTAGATAATTGTGAAAAAAACAAACTCCTATTCTTGAAACGCTGCCACATGTAATCTGTTAGATGCCAGATTCCAAATGATGCATTGCAAATTTCATCAGCAGACAAGCCATGGGTCATAAAAATGAAGCCAGCTTGTCCTACACAGTTCCCCACTTGTCTGTTGTGTAACCAGCTTGTCGATTTTAACTTTACAGCTAGTCTGTTCTCCCGGCTTGTCTGGCTGAGATGTTACTAACTCTACAGTTAAAGACTGGGAGACTTCCTGTCTTGACAAGTCAGGTCGGTTATGTTTATGACATTGCTGTTTGCTTTCATGTACACTCGGCAAGTCTAGCCTGCCTGTCTGGAGGTAGAGTCCTGGTATTGAAACAGGACAGGATGGCAAGTTTTTCCAGACAAGATAGTAACAGTACAGGACAAGACAGGGAGTGTAGGTGACAAGCCGTAGAGATCCACGATAGGATGGTTTCCAGATGGAGGGTTGGTTTTATTTTTCCATATTTGATTTTTTGCTGATCCACCGCAACAAGCTGGGAAAATATAACCGACCCTAACCAACTCTGTAAACATTGCTGCCAACCCTAAAAAAATACCTAGTTACCAACAAGTCGGCTCCAGTTGGACACCCCCATACACTTCATAATTCTGTTTAGTGACTATGATAACACGCAGAGTAATTAGACAGTGATTACTCTTACAACTAAAAAACTATAACATCAATCAAGCTCAAATTTGGTGGGCATATATTTCACAGAGTACTTGGTGAATTTGGAATAAAAATTAAAGTCAGGAGAGTTTTTCTCATTTTCAATTGGGTATACTGCCTTGCGAGGCATCATCAGCAGTAGCTGGCATAGCGAACCAACCTCTCTGTCATGGGTTGGTTGTCTGGCGATCCGATTGAAATTCATAGGACGATCCGATATTGTTTTAAAAATCATACATATATAAGCTTTCTCACCTATTTCTTTTTACCAGCAAGTAGTAAAAACCTTTTAAAATCGGTCTAAAACACAAAATTAACAAAACAATGGAGATAACAGTTTATTTCAGTTCCCTTTTATTTCTTGTCAAAACAGTAAACATTGTGGAGGTGGCTATGCAGAAGTTAACTACAGGGCAGTTTCTAAATCTCAAAAGTGACCAATTTTGGTGATGTGTAGTGAAATTTTTCCCAACATGTAATATCATAATTTAAGCACTTGCTGGGTTTAGTTTATAGTTAATATAAATATAGATAGCTGTTCTCGAAAAAAATAATCTCTTTTATTGTTGTTTTATCTAACTTTTTAAAGTAATCGTTATTTTTTATTAGTGAACATCTTATTATTTTTTGTGCTACAAAACACTATTCTAAGCATGAAAAGGGACATTGTTGCTGTGATCTAATTAAAAGCATACCATTTGTAAATAATTATTAATAGTTAAATAATTATTTATATATAATGGAGTATGAATAATCCTAGTCACCATGCAGAGATCTGGTTTGTGAACCCTCCAACACAAGAAACATATAACTATTGACAAGTTCACAGGCCAACATGTATCTCCAAAAAGATGCTTGTTATTCCTTGTCTTTTTTCTTAATTGTTTATTTCCTTCAGTTGTGGATAAAAAGCTATCAAATAAATATGCATGGGCTGGGAATCTTATCTAATCTCTTTGCAAATACCAAAACAAATGTAAATATGAAGTTTCAAAAAGTACAATTCAATGATATAAATTATGTATAACAAATATACTAATTGTAGCTACAAAAGATATTTTTTCAAGATCTTCTCTACAGTTTGCCTATGAATTGTATAATGTATATGAAAGTACATTAAGTAAACATCAATAAAGTTTTTAAATAGATGTTTATATCAAAGGAAATAATTGTATTTTAAAAATCACTATGCTGAGGGTGTTACAAATATCAAAGAGTTGCACATTATTTTCTTTTATGAGGGACTGTGAAGTGAGTGTAGCTGCAAATATTAGTGTGCAGATTGAGAGAGTTCAGTCCAAGAGGTCAATTATATGGTGATTTTAGTGGATTCTAAAGGAGTTCTTCTGGGGGAGGGATCAAGAAGCTCCAGTACATAGCGTGAGTGAGGTGTTGAGAGACACACAGAGAGTGGGTGGGGGATCACTGATGAATACCTTGTGGATTGTTTTCCTAGATTATATTTTAAAAATATTTAGCTAAAATAAATTTTGTCAGGATAAGCACCAGTCTCAATACATGAGCTCCCAGCACAAAAAAGGTGATTCTTGCCATGTTCAATAGTCAACATGTATTTCTATTATATGTTCTTATTTCTTTATTTCATGGACACATAACTATACATATAGGTTCAGAATCTTATCTAGTATCTTTGCAAATACCCGAGAAACTTTGTTCAAATAAAAAGTTTCACAAACTACAATGAAATTACATAAAATATTAATAACAAATATTACAATTGTAGCATCTGTAACAAGATATCATACATGCAGTAGCTTTTTAAAAGTTCATAGTCCTAATACACAAATTTGTGAATGTGTACAGGTGCACTGTCAATGCTTCTGTCACTGCTGTTATTTGCTGTTATTCTACTTTACAAATTTATCATACTAGTGTCTTAAAAAATGCACCCACTCTTCAATCTTCATACAGTATGGCTTTGAAACCATTGGTCTCTGTTAACTTGTACATAACCAGCATAAACTAGCTGTTAAATGGGATATAAAATCCCAAGTTTAAGTTTGACATGAATCTTTCTGGCCAGTAACATATAAAAATATTCCACAATGGGATATTGTGTATACACTTGCATGCCAGCTTTATAACACATAGGTGGTCCTCGGTGGTCTAATGGTTAGCAAGTTTGACATCTAATCACAGGCAGTCACCCTAACTTTGAACTTTATAACATAGTAGTTTTATGTCAGCATTGCTACTTCACAAGCTGATGTTCTTGTTACTGTGGAATTTTGGTGTCTTTTTGGAAGGTGCTCTGGAATAACACTTATTTAAATATTTCTCATCAAAATGTTACTTTAAAAACACTTATATATATCACAATGCCCAATGGTGTGATAGGACAACCGTACGTTATTATTTTCTTAGTTGATTCTAAGCCTATGTGTATCACAAGAAAATAAATGTATTAAGAAGCAATTCCCTGTACAATTGATTTTCAGTTCCATTTTCACAGAAATATTAATCAAAGCAAAATTTCGAATATTATAGTCTAATTAATGTGAATCTAATCTAATGTGGACTTTTATAGCGCTTAATCTCCATCACTGATGGACTCTGAGGCGCATCTAAACATAAAGCAAGGCAGTTAGCGTTAATCAAGGGACATAGCCAGGTCGTACCAAAGAGACACAGATGTGATGGGGGAGGCTATGGTGGGTAGGCTTTTGCAAACAGGTATGTTTTAAGCTTCTTTCTGAAGGAGGCAACTGATGTTGCACCACGAACATCTTGAGGGAGGTGATTCCAGATCTTAGGAGCATCAAAGGCAAAACTATGTCCGAAATGTTTGGCTGACTTGAAGACTGATGAATGGAAAGGAGGAACTGTAAGGTATTGACGATCTGGGTGACTATGTCTAGTACTATAGGGACAGCTACTAAAAGACAAGAACGGTTCGAAATAAGAAGGAGAACCACTATGCAAAAATTTATACACAAGTGTTGCAGTTTTGAAAATACAACGGTACCTAACAGGCAACCAGTGGAGTTTCTGTAGAATGGGTGTAACATGAGCATACTTTCCATGATTTGTAACAATACGAGCCAGGGTATTCTGAATACTTTGCAATTTGTACTGATTAAAACCGGACAAACCTCTGAACAGAGAGTTACAATAGTCCAGACGACTACTAACCAAGGCATTTGCAGCAAGGACTGCCACTTCAGGAGTGAGATACTTCCTAATTCTACGGAGGTCACGCATCTGAAGGAAGCACGCTTTGCAAGTCCTCTTGATATGCTCAGAGAATGAAAAATCTGCATCAAACCACACACCTAGATTTCTAACAGAATCAACCGGATGAAGAAGGCTACCAAGAATACTAACAGGAAAGTGAGAGGAAATCTTCTGACGTTGAGCCTTGGAACCAAAGACAATAAACTCAGTTTTTTCAGGGTTGAGCTTCAATTTACTGAGAGACATCCACTCTTGGACATCATGAAGGCAGGCATTAAGCTTGGCGAGAGCCGAAGAAGCATTCTTGTGGGAGAGATGGATATATAACTGAGTATCATCCACATAAAAATGGAATTTAATATGCGGGTGGAGGCGAATAATTTTACTAAGTGGTGTTGTATAGAGTGAAAACAGTAACGGACCCAGAACAGAACCTTGTGGAACACCATAGATGAGATTGCTTAATTCAGATAGTGTGGAGCCTATCTTAATGGCCTGGCAACGATTTCTTAAGTAGGAAGCAAACCACCTTAGAACTGTTCCACCAAGACCAAACCAGGATTTAAGGTAACCAAGGAGAATATTATGGTCTATAGTGTCAAATGCGGCTGATAAGTCAAGAAGTACTAGAGCTGTGGGTTCACCGCGTGCCAGAGAGAGATGAACCTCGTTTTTTATAGACAATAAAGCAGTTTCCGTGGAATGTCCTGGCTTATATGCTGACTGATGAGGATTGTCCAGTTTGTTGTTATTAATGTGTGACATTAGCTGCCTAGCAACGACTCGCTCAACCAACTTTGACAGGAAACAAAGACCAGATACTGGGCGATAATTCTTAAGGTCGTCTCTGGGAAGGGAAGCCTTTTTTATGAGGGGGGTGACAACCACCTTTTTGAAAGAATTTGGGAAAGATCCTTCAATGAGAGAATGATTTACCAACTTGGTAATAGAAGAGAGGAGGATATCAAGACAATCCTTAAGGAGGAATGTTGGTATAGGGTCTAGTGAGCAAGATTTAGTGGGGGATTCACTAATACACTTATAGACCTCATCTTCAGTGACAGGCATAAAGGCATTGAAAGCAGGAGGCAACAAATCCGGTGCATCATTGAAAGAGCCAGAAGTAGAGAAGGTGTCCCTGATTTTCCTTATTTTATTGGAGAAAAAAAGAAGCAAACATGTCCGCGAGTCTTTTATCTGAGCTATGAGCAGGCAGGACAGTCACAGAAGTGCGATGCAAGACCTTCCTCAATCACTGCCATAGCTTCTTGGGGTCACGACTATTTGCAGTTATGAGATTTGTATAGTATGAACCCTTGTCTTTATTGGCCAGTCAATTACACCATGCAATTTGCCTGCGGAGTCTTGATCTATTCAACTCTGACTTATGTTTTCACCACCTTCATTCAAATTGCCGCCTAAGAGATTGTGCCATGCGATACGAATCAGACAACCACTCATCAGACTGCTGTTTAGCCTTGCATGAAATGATAGGAGCATGCTTGTCAAGTACCTGTGTAACACCAGTTATGTACTGATCATAAAGTTCTGCAGCAGTACCTTCAGGGGACCGTACAAACGGTATATTTTTAAGGTCATTTCTGAACTGGTCGATGTCAATCCTGTGGTACCGACAATAAGAGACCCATTTGTCGATGCTGGTAGATGGGTGAGAGAAATCCAGTTGGCATCTTATGGCAGCATGGTCAGAAATGAAATCTCCAACACTGACATTGCGGACAAAATCTGAGTCGCAGGGAGATATCAGAACATCCAGAGTGTGACCCAATAAATAAGTCGGGCCACAGACACTTTGAACCAAACCACAACACTGGATGTCGTTAAATCTGGACCTATCACCACACTCAACATCCAGATGGACATTTATATCGCCACAAATGATGAAACGGGAACCAGTCTAAGACAGAAAGCCAGAAAGAGCCAAAAAATCTTCCAGAAACTGAGTAGTACATGAGCCGGGAGGATGGTACACACAAGCAGCAACAAAGCTATTGTAGTCAGACTTGAATGAAAGTATGATAATTTCAAATGACCCAAAGACTGGTGAAGAGACAATACTGGGAGAAAAGGTTTTTCTACACAGAAAACCAACACCACCTCCCCGACCAATACACCTTGGTTTTTGGATGAAATTGTAATCAGCCGGTGTAAGAGAACTCAGGAGGCCATCAGTATCATTTGGTCTAATATGAGTCTCAACTAGACCCAGGATATCTAGGTCACCGCATTTTATCAGATCATGCAGGAGAGGGCCTTTATTGCGAATGGATCTACAATTGACAAATCCAAAATTGGTGGGGCCAGGGTTTAAAGCAACATCGCCACACAACAAAAGGAGTAGTAGTAGGTTTTTAAATTTCAGTTGGGGAGGAACCTGTTTTGTATCGCTAGTGTAACAATATTTATGGACCACGACAGAAAGTCGAAAAATAGAAGGGATACTCCTGTCAATCTTTTCGCAATTCTGACTCCTGTCGGCATTCAGCCAGTTACACAACAAACCAACACACAGGAAACATACCACTAGGATGACTTTCACAACTAACATGGCCAAGAACACATAAAAAAGCCAAGAGTTAGCAAACCATGGAAGCAGAGGAACCCATAATTACAATCACACAAAAGCCAGAGTTAAAACCACCACAACAATGACTTTAAACAATAAAATGATCACTGGGACATAAAAACCATAAAATAATCACTGGGACATGTCAGGTGATAAGGGGGAATGTGAAATTACAGCAACAAATCAGGGATAATATGATGCATGAAAACTCCAATGACACTTAAGTACCACAGATGACTATAAATAATACAGTGTTTAACAAAGGCAGAATTTAGACATACTTGGAAGTGAAGTTAGCAGGTCATATGGAAGGTATTAATTTATGGGCTGACCTAGGGCTGACCAAACAAGCAATAATAACAATTAATTATTCAGAAAAGCCAAATTGATAGGACAAACTTGACGAATTAGCTAGCATTTTATACAGAAAAACTCAAAAATTACTTACAATTATTCCATTTTAGCAATTTATCATATAATTTTCTCATGAAATACACATTAACAGAATAACACTAAGTTTTAATTGGCTTGTTACAGACGTACACTCAATGCTCATGCAATATAACCATAGATCCTGGGTCAATAGTAACTTGTACATAGCCACTTGGCGAAAAATGGAGGCAAAAAAACAACAACTGAACTACCACATGAAAAGTGACAATATATGACTTCTTATCTGTGTTAGACTGTTTATTTGTTATTTTAGACGCAATATATGGGACTTAAACTACATATTAGTGTATTGAGGTAAGTTGGATAATATTTATAAATGTGATGTTTACCCCAAAATCTGCTCGCCCTAGAAATATCCAATGCATCACCAGCCAACTAACACACACGGAAGTCGTCGTTAGTTGGTTGTGGGTGTTCATTGATGGTTAACGACAAATCACAGGGAATGGCAGTCACAAAAGCAAACATGCTTATGTACATGGAGTGATGCAGATTCGAAATGCAACTAGTTTGGACGATGGTTATTGTTATAAAAGAACATATTATGCATATTTGTATCCCCGACGCGAAGCGGGATACATCATCGTTGTCATCCACGCCCTTGTCCGCGTCCGCAGAGATTTCTTGTTAGCGACCTACAGTCCACATTTCTTTCCAGATTTCTTTCATATTTGGCAGGTGGCTTGATATGGTAGAGGACTCGCCACCCTATCTTTTTGGTAGGCTTTATGTCTAAATTAGGCCTGTGGTAGACAAAAATGTCTACAATGCATTAAAATTCATGAAATCATGCACTAAATCACTTATAACTTGAAAAGTGTTGCATTTAGAGCATTTTGTTAAATATGTTATTCATATACTCTTTTCATAGCTACAACATGGTAAGTAACTTGGGTGTCTGTCTCAATAGCTAAGTGAGTAATAGCTACTTTTGGGCTTTTCAGTAACTTCCATCATGAGTAAAATCACTTGTAACTTGAAAACTATTGCATTTACACAATTTTGTATAAATATGTTATTCAGCTACTTTTATGTCAGCTATAACATAGTAACATTTCAGACCTGTAGCTCATGGCATAGCTGAGTAATAGCTACTTTTAGGTTATCACTGTTGAGTAAATTACTTATAACTTCAAAAGTGTTACATTTAGAGTATTTTGTTTCAATATGTTATTCACCTATTTCGGAGTCAGCTATAACATAGTGAAATTACAGACCTGTAGCTCATAGCACAACTGAGCAATAGCTATTTTCAGGTACTGACTGTTGAGTAAATGACTTGTAACTTGAAAAATAGTGCATTTGGAGTATTTTGTTAAAATATGTTGTTCACCTACTTTTGGGTCAGCTATAACGTCGTGAAATTACAGACTTATAGCTCATGGCATAGCTGAGCAATAGCTATTTTCAGGTTCTCACTATTGAGTAAATCAGTTGTAACTTGAAAACTATTGCATTTACAGTATTTTGCTTAAATATGTTGTTCACCTAATTTTGGGTCAGCTATAACATAGACAAAATTCAGACATGTAGCTCATTGCATAGCTGAGTAATAGCTACTTTGAGGTTATCACTGTTGAGTAAATCAGTTATAATGTGAAAACTATTACATTTACAGTATTTTGTTTAAATATGTTATTCACATAATTTTTGGTCAGCTATAACAGAGTGAAATTGCAGACCTCTATGTCATGGCATAGCTTACCAATATCTACTTTCAGGTTCTCACTGTTGAGTAAATCATTGTATCCACTGGATAGCCGTAGTGTGTAGAGAGATTTCACCATTACCGCTCTAACGAAAAAAATATTATAACTAGCCTTCTCAAGTTTGGAAGGTATATTACAGGGTGCACCACAGTATTCTATTGGTAGGCTTTATGTCTAAATTAGGCCTGTGGCTAAATTACTTGCCTACTAAAAATAAGTAATTCTGCATTTTCTCTAAAAGTATTGCAGATAGCAAATTTTTCTTAAATAACTCATTCACCTACTTTTGGGAGAGCTTTCACATGCTGAAGATCCAGACCTGTAGGTAATTACTCACCTACTCAAAATTAGTAAATGCGAATTATCTCTAAAAGTATTGAAGATAGCCAATTTTTGTCAAATAACTCCTTCACCTACTTTTGGGAGAGCTTTCACTTGGTGAAGTTTCAGACCCGTAGCTAATTACTCACCTACTTAAAATGAGTAAATGCAAATTATCTCTAAAAGTATTGCAGATAGCCAATTTTTGTCAAATAACTCATTCACCTACTTTTGGAAGAGCTTTCACTTGGTGAAGTTTCAGACCCATAGGTAATTACTCACCTACTCCAAATGAGTAAATGCTAATTATCTCTAAAAGTATTGCAGATAGCCAATTTTTGTCAAATAACTCCTTCACCTACTTTTGGGAGAGCTTTCACTTGGTGAAGTTTCAGACCCGTAGGTAATTACTCACCTACTGAAAATGAGTAAATGCACATTATCTCTAAAAGTATTCCAGATAGCCAATTTTTGTCAAATAACTCATTCACCTACTTTTGGGAGAGCTTTCACTTGGTGAAGTTTCAGACCCATAGGTAATTACTCACCTACTCAAAATGAGTAAATGCTAATTATCTCTAAAAGTATTGCAGATATCCAATTTTTATCAAATAACTCATTCATCTACTTTTGGGAGAGCTTTCACATGGTGAAGTTCCAGACCTGTAAGTAATTACTCACCTACTGAAAATGAGTAAATTCGAATTATCTCTAAAAGTATTGTAGATAGCCAATTTTTCTCATATAACTCATTCACCTACTTTTGAGAGAGTTTTCACTTGGTGAAGTTTCAGACCCGTAGCTAATTATTCACCAACTCAAAATGAGTAAATGCGAATTATCTCTAGAAGTATTGCAGACAGCCAGTATTTCTCAAATAACTCATTAATATGAAAACAACTTACAGGAAGTCATGGGCTGCAAATCTTTTCATGTGGTCAGATTTGACCTTGGGCCCCTCCTGCTTATTATTGGTCCTAGAGGTTTGCAATGTGAAAACGAATCTTTTGATGTGGTCAGACTTCACCTTGGGCCCCTGCTACAGGGTCAAATAAGGGTAGCCAAACTTAAAAGTGCTTTCAGCTTGCTTATTAACGAAAAATGCTTTTTATCTTATAAACTATGTTAGTTGGCCTTTGTCGGTGGATACATCCAGCATCTGACCACAGATGCGTCCTTAGTCTAGTTATTCCTATTATCGCTCGGATCTGTACAAAGCAAGCAACTGGTATTATCGTCAAACCCGGTTTTACCAACGCACACCATTACAATAAATTGTAAAACTCCAGAACTTACACCAAATAAACAACAAAAATGAGATTATGTTTAGAATACTAGTAGATTAGAAACAAGAGTATCCAAAACATGAGGTGATTCAGTTTTCAATGTGTTATTCTTCTGTCCGGAACCTTTCCTTTGGAAGTTAAAACAAACTTTGTGATATAGAAACCACGAAATTACAAAAATCAATTTATGTGTGTACAATATATTAAGACATATATATTGTAAGTGTTATTTCTGTAAATAGAGGAATAAATTTTACCTTACCAAATTAAGTAGGTCACTTATGATGAGTTAGCACTAGGCGTATTTCACAACCGTAATCCTCGAATCTAGATTCAGATTTGGATTCTTTGGATTAGCTAGATTTGTGAAATACAATTTTCTGTAGATCTGAATCCAAATTTAAAACATAACATAAACAAACATAAATATCATATATTATTATAAATTATGAAGCAGTAATATAATATTATAATATCACAGTATAATAAAAATTTGCCAAATGTTAAAATTTCCTGCCACATGTTGCCGCCATTATTTTTCAAAGAATTATGGGTAATCTAAGCAATCTGAATCCGTTGATCTACCTCGAGAGGTAGATCAACGAATTCAAAATCCGAATTCAGATTCAAGTCACAACACAAGCGAATCTGTTGATCTGACGAATCTAGATTCGAAGGATTATGGTTGTGAAATACGCCTACTACCAGACAGAAGAATGATCATTAATTATTTCATAGTTAAGAAAATGCCTGGTGTGTAGTAAAACACATCCACAGAAATAAAGAGAGAAAGAAAAAAATTCTGATAATGTAAGAGCATATACATAAATGTTCAAGTAAAAGTCCCGGGAAAACAGCAAACATTAAGTCACACATATAAGGCAGAAATATATGATATTGATGGGTGTAATAAAACATATTTTAAATGCAATTATGAATTTTTATTTTTACAAACACTACACATGTATTTTTCTCCCAAATCTTTAAGACAAACACTCTCACATAAACAATGCAACCATTTGTTGCAATAGTCACAAAACACCCAGTCAATATCTTTGGTTTTAGTAGCCTTTTTCTTCCCTTTGACCTTTAAACCTTTGTCCCCTTTCCCACTATACAGATTTGGTTGAATCTCTCTCAAACAAATAAAACAAAGTGACTCCTCAACTTCATCAAAAGAGTGCTGCTTACTTAATTCAACTACAGGTGATTTATTTTTTGTGTCATCTGTCAGTATTGTCTGCTCCAGTTTAAATGAAGATACCACTAAGTGAAAAGTGTATGATAATAAATGTAACAATTTAAAGTTCAGTGTAAGAATTTCAAATGTAGTAGTGATCATAGCAATGGAAATTGTAATAAAAAAATTTAAATTGAACTAAATATTAATCTTTATTGTAGCTTTCTTTGCTTCAATTTTGTTTTTTTCCTGGCATGTAGTTTCTATTTTTCCCAGTTTTCTTCCTTCTCCTTAAACACAAAACAGAACACAGAACTAAGAACGGAACTTAATATTAATGAAGAAGTAATAATTTTTAAATTAATTATTACTTTCATTCCATCATATATTTCAAATCTTCATCTGAGTTATAATATCATCACCAGTGATCACCCGCCCATATGTTATGATACAAGTACTCCTTGGTTTTCCTGAGGTAGTTGTAGCACTGGTTGATCGTAAGTCTTGTCTGATTGGAAAAGAAAGTTCTAGTTCAGGTGACAACTGTTTCACAGACTGAACTGGATGTGGATATCCGAGGCACTTATCACAATGATATTCATTTGGTGTGACTGGCTGAATGTTTTCATTCAGGTTAACCACAGCAGTTTTTGTGGTGGTATCTGCTACTCTGCAAGCATGAGAATGTGAATTTGTACTTATTGCAAGAATAAAGAAAGTGTAAGTGACATTTTTGTGATAATTTACAATATTTTATTAAGTTTTAACACATTACATTAATAGTACGTGATGTAAATTCTATGCATTGCTAATTGAAAACAAAATATGATTGTTAATCAAATTTGATTCTCACTTTCTCTTTTTAAGTTTGCTTGAATCCAGTGCAGTCAAAAGGGCAAAGTCCCGCCCATGTGAAGGCACTTTGTATCACTTTCGATGATGCAGCCTGTTTTAAAGCATTGCACCAAGGGGTTGGAAAGTAACATTTAGTTATCCTGCTTTTACTAGATCTTGCCCCAGTTGCCAGCACAATTGCATTATTTTTTTTCACTTCACCAAACACACCAACAACTAGGGGCTGAAGGAGATGTGTTGCATGAGCAGGGAATCCTATCAAGGTTATCTAAAAGTATCAAATGTATGTGTTATTGTTTACATATTATTTAGCTGACAAAATTTGAATAAATTCGATTAAATATTTAAGTATTGAAATTTGTTAAACTTCACCTCACAAACTGCATCGAAGTTTTGGAATTGGTGCATCGTATGTCCAGGTGCTGTTGAACATCAGGAATGTGCGAGCTTCTTGCCAGATGTGTTCGTAAAAATATTGAGTAATGCAAACATATGTTGTATGTAACTCGTCCCGGAGTGCAGAAATGTGGCACATGTTATTGAACACATTAACTAAACATACATGGTTAGTATTTATCATAACCTCATATTTTAAATTATTCAGTTACTTATTAATGTGAATAAGGCTGATAAATCAGTGTCACATTTAGTTGCAATGTTGAAAATGTGCTTGCTACTATTGAAGATCTTAAGGTGTCATTCACCTCATTCTCCCTGGCTGCATCTATGACTTTGGTGGACAAATGACTGTCATGATTGTCCAGCAGAAGAACAATGGGCCTGTGCTTTCCACAATTAGGGATAAATAAATTCAGAAACCACTCCTGAGATAACTCCTGGTCCATATACCCTGGAATGCGTAGGTTCAAGTTGGAAGTATTTGCCACACAAGTATCATTTAATAATTTCAATAATGGAGTTGCAAAACAAGTTCATGAAATTTTAGAGATATAATGAATGTGAAATACCATTAGGAGAAGTTCCATACATGCACTTTGATGGCAGTGTTACATCCATGGGCATGTGTGGTAACTGTTGGAAGGATTCTACAATCTGCTGAGACACACATCATCACTGTGATGTGGTCAGTTGATGTAATCTAAAATTTTGTAAGAATTTCAGGTCATATAACTGACAAATCTCCTCATTAACTAAATATTGGAATCGACAGAAATAATTTCACAAAGAAATTGGTGATCTTTTACATGAATTCATTCAGGTTACAATTACCTTTTCTTGAAAATACCATATACTTTTTCTCTTGTCACCACATGGCTGTTAATACCTGATTCATCACAACTGAATATTTGTTCGGCCTTGTCCAAGATGTCTAGTTTCTTCAATTGTGATTCTGAGGATTTACATTGTATAAAGTTATGATAACTGAATCTCAATTTCATAAGGACATTACACATTTCAAACAGCATATGGTTTGTGTGGCAATATATGATTGAATTGAATCTTTCAATATCATTCATTCCACATATGCATATAAATTTACCATAAAGGTTGAAGAAGTGGTCAAACACATATTCATCATTCTGTTTTAATCTCCATGCATCCATCATCTGCAGAACAGACCACTTCAGTTCAGGATTTCTTTTTCAAAATACCTAAACCATTCATGAGATGGGTCTTTATGAAGGTTGAATTTGCACTTCAGAATTGCATCTTGTCCTTTTCGCCTTATTAAGTCCTTCAAAATTCACAATACATAAAACAACTTAAGTAGTAGTGAAATGTGTTCATTTGCTTGTGTACGGTACAATTCTTCATAATGTGAAGCTGCAAATTTTAATGTCGGTTCCTTATACAAATTTATAATTGTAAATTCATGAACTTACCACAATTATTTGGTGTGTATCTGTTCTGCGTAAAGGGAAACTCTGTCTAGACATGTATATAAGGTAGTCCACTAAGCATTCCTCCAGTTCATCACTGAGCTGTCTTAATGGACCTGGTGCTTTAAAGTCAATCACTCTTCCTCTGACATGATCTGACAGTGTGGTTCCAGGCACATTGTAATGTATGGATGCTGCTGTGATTGACATTTTCCCATTTTAACCTCTTCTGTGGCAGATACCAAATCATTCTTGTTGTAATTGTGAAACCGTAAAAGTGATTATTACATCATATAAAATGATTTTTATCTTTCTTGGGTGGCATTTCTTGGATTTGCTGATTGTGTATTTTCACTGACGACAATCAACAATGAATTAATAATAGTAATGTTACGGGTGGTGTCACACAAATTAAACCCATTGTGTTTCATGGGTGATGATAATTACTGCTCGTCGATGATACCTCGCAAGGCAGTATCAGTCAAATTTGCTTCTCTTTGCCAAATACATCATAACTTTATTGTTTAACCTGTGATTTCCCCACCATTTCTGAATGGATTTTTACACAATAAAACTAGCATAAGCGCTATAATGATACCTTTCTAGCAATATAAATAACATATTTGTAGGTTACATCTTTTCTGAAATATTGACAATAGAAAATCGTGAAGAAAAAATCCTTGTGTGATATTGATTTAATATTCACATTCAGGATATATCATTCATGCATTAAAAATAACTGCCACTGTAGCTCTGTGTGTAAAGTATTAGATTTGTGATCCCAAGTGTGTGGGTTCATGTCCCACTTGGTTTTATATATATATACATATATATTTTTAACCATTTCCATGTGATGAAAAGGGGAAAAATTTAAATCACAGCATTTTAATTTTTTTTCTCTCTGCAAGCTTAAACCAAAACAAGATCTCCATCATGACAGTGCAGGGGCAATCACAGGCAATCTGCCAAGCTGGTCAAACACAAGGAATGAATTCCCAAGAGTTATAATTATAATTTTGTTATTATTATGTTCTAAATGTAACAGCTTCAAGCTTTCCTTCAGCAAATAAGTTTTGTGTCAGTAACAACTGCAGTAACAGCAATCACAAAAATTTGGTCATATCAGTCAAGCATTTTGCTCTATCCAAGTGCAACTTGTTTATCTTAGTTTTTTATTTTAACTTGTAATTTCTCGCTGATATATGGTGATTTCTGTAAATCTTTGACATCAATGATTAGATTAACTGTAGATTGTGTTTGCTCATCAAAGTGAAAAAACTAAAACTAAAAAGACGAATAAAATTGCCCAATAATGTTAACACATTTGTTTGACTGTCGGTTGCTTGGCTTTAGCTTGAATTTATCTTGAACTGCATGTGTCAGTCTTTCAATAATTTAAAAATAAAACATTATGGTGTTCCTTGAACCTGGTGCACTAATATTGATTATTGCATAAAACCTATCAAGTGACCTTATGTATATGTTAATGAAGCTGGTTTTGGGTTCAATTTCTGACAGATCTTACAGCATGGTCTATTGGTATCAGCAAGACATCTTTGTTTGTTCCCATAGCCCACCCTTTAGTGTACCAAACTCACATTTTACGGGTTGGTCAATGAAATGTGCTTGTTGGTTAAATAGTCTAGGAAGTTCAATCCTCAGGTCTATTACTTGGTTATAGACTCTCTGCATATTACTTACTTAGAATTCATGACGCACATTATTTAAGTCAGTAACAGTAATTTCTCTACATTGCAGCTAATGCACTGGAGTAATTATTCTTTCTGAACTTTCTGGTCAATTAATGTGTTCTGTTACAGTAAAGTGGTAATATTGATATATATGTTAAATGAACTAATCAGTAATATTAACATTGGAATTAGCAACATCAAAATTTCATGGTTGTGCTTAATCAGTATGACTGATAACCTGTGATTTGTAATCTGTTGTGACTAGTATCATTGTATATTTAGTGACTTACAAGAAAATTGAGTTTATAGGTACTGACATATCAATGTGTAGTTGCACAAATGTATTGCTGATTTAAAGAGCTGTTGTGACATGAGAATTTGATATCATTGTTGCAGGAAGGCTGTGTATTATGCCACAATTTAATACCAAGTTTAATTTATTAATCTGAATAATTTTCTTAGAGTTCAAATTTCGCATGGCTAAGGTTATGAGGTTCTTGAGCTTTTAGAGTCTTGAATTTTCACTTGTCTAATCACTGATCCTAATAAGTATACGAGAGTGGCATTTAGATGCCTTATTCAACCATTGGACAACAAGATCTTGAGGTAGTCCATGGAATGACAAGCAACACAATGGAAATAGCTGGACATCTTTATTGCACTTGATCCATCTTGTCGCAGATATTTTTCACTTATACAATCACAGTTCACATAAATGTTATATCTGTCTCATTATAATCCATTGCTTGACACTTGAATTTATTCTTTTTAACTGATTTTTGAAATACTTCAAACAACCAAGATAACTAGACTTTTATTATATTGAAATCGAATTTAATGCCGAATATTTAATTATATAATTTATGTTTATCAAATGTTCAAATTTAATAGAATAAGAGTTTCAAATGTTGGAGGTTGAAATTGCAAATATTTCCAAATATTTAATGTTTATACTTTTTCAGAATGGGAATTTAGAATTTAGTCTAGATATAGCCAATGGAATTTTGATGTTGCTAATTCCAATGTTAATCTGATGTTATGGCTTGCAATTTCGTGATTGGCTTTGTCACTCCCGTGATGTATGGAGAGATTTTAAATCACTGAGTGGCTGACAGGGAACATAGAAAGATGTGTTGCTTAATTGACTAGCTTTTAGCATAACACCTTAGCGCATTTGTGCTAATTATTAATTTCACTACTTGTGCTTTGTTTTTCTTGTGATTTTATTTAATTAATTAATATGACTGAATAGTATGATAGTACATACCCGCCTTGCATTTGTAGTCAACTGAAAGTGTGACTACCTTGAATTAGATAGTCGGAGAATCATTTTTGCTTTGCAAGTGATACCAACAATGTGCTGTTAAGTGTATTTATGAAATGATTTGCCATAAAAAACCTGAATGGACCAGATGTTCAGTAAAATTAGCAAATCTGGACATAATATACTGTAAATCCATATCAGGGAAAAACCATGCCAAACTGGTTTCATGAACCAGTGTGCCTGGGTAAAAACCCAGGAGGATGTTTAAAACCATATGTTTTACATATTTATTCAACTGGAATTGTTCCAATATTGTTTTTGATACTGTATACATTAGGGGACTCCAGAAGTATTCTGAGCTTCTGGGAAAACACCTTATAAGATCAAGGGTCATATGATGATGAGCTTAAGGTTTTGTCAAAGAGAAGGATCACGTGATTATTGTGTTGTGGAAAGTATATATAAATGGAGAACAATAACCTTGAGTCTGCATCTGAGTGAGAACTAATAAGTTTGCATGTATTCATGCAGATAGGGTTATGGCCTACCGAAAAATAAGATGTGTATATTACATTCCTGATGTTCAAGATAATAATTTATTGTCATGTGAGCCTACACTGACTAAAGTGACACTGATCAAATGAAATAAAGTTAAGGATATGAGAATTTGAAGGTTGACTTTTGAAGTTGTCTTAACACAAACAATAGCATTGACACTGACCAAAGGATGTGTGTAATTAAACTGCAGGGTTTTGACCACCCATTCTGAGGCTCAAGAAAGACTACTCTTGACAATATAGTTTTGTTGTAATTTAACTGTATATTAAACTCTCAACTGGATAATCTGGCTGTGGTGACCACTGCAAAAAAGGTGAAAAAAGTACAATCAGATATATATAAATATGTTTACGTATAAATTGAATACAATCAAACTTTTTAATTCACACAATTTATTCAGCCACTGTGGCCATTAACATATATTTAAATATGATAAAACTGTACTCTATGATGTGAATTCTTTCTAGAATACAGTTTAAATAGCACTTCCTGTATTGCTCCTACCTATAGTGGTAACTTAACAATGACTAAATTATTCATTGTGCAATATTGTATTGACAGGGCTTTATGATTTGTTGTTGAAGTATCACCCATGTAATACCCAGTACTTTTGTAATATTGCCTAGTAATAAATAGTTTTGGTACTATTACTAAAGTTATAACTTAGTACTCTAGTAAAATTGCTTAGTAATAAATAGCATTAGTTTTTGTTTCAAAATTTGTAATTATAACTTAGTGACCTGACTGTTCAATATGGTCATTTACAGTTTCGGCGCCATTTTGTTTTGCGACAATGAGATCTACTTCCATGGGGAACAGAAACAAAAATAAGCTTTTATCTGTATTTTTGAAGAAAGTTATTATATTGCTCACCAATTCACATTGAAAACACACACTAAGGTAATAAAATACAACCAGTCACGAAGGCAGGATGTTTCTATATGCCATTATTTAGGATTGGGGCATTTCTTTGTTGTATTAAGCCATGTATATCATATTATCGCCCATTAGGCAATTCCACTTCCTGGTTTCTATTTCACTGTTTTTATTATGATTTTGACAAACAAAATATCCAACACCCCACTTATTTCAATATATGAATAAATAAATGATCATCTAACCACTGGTGAACCCTATCCCCATGCTGTCTATAAGCCTTATTGGAGTTCCGAGTGCGCATGTGCGGCAACCCTGTTTACAATCGAGAAAGTGGAAAAACAATGGCCACGTGCGAACAAGAATATTTACTAATTACCCGGTTAAAATATAAAAAAATCATTTCCCTGCTTTATTTCAGCACATTATATGTCATTTTAAAGTTTTAAATACGTATGAATTTAATATGCATGGTGTTTTATGCTATTGTTTGAATTTAGTTTCAATTTTTTTTCAACATCTAATTTCTAGTATTTTTAACAGTTTTAAAATTCATTTGTCAACACCCCGTGATTAAGTTTAAATGAAAAGCACCACAAACTACAATCATTTCCTTTTGAAAGGGGAAAATAATTTTTTAAAGAAATAAAAAATCAAGTCAAAATAGCGTGATGAAGGTCCAATACTCCCTATTTTCGCCCACCTTAGAAGAGTTAAAACAATAGTTTTAAATATATTTTCCCATTGGAAAATCATAGTTTTGTACATCTATGTGTATATTTTAAAGAAAAATTAAGTATAATGGGTGTTATGCAATAAAATGTACATTATTTTGCATTTTTCATTACATAAAAATCACCCCCTGGTTTAGATCTACATAGTTTGTTTATCCACATACATTTTCCACGAACGGAACTCCAATTAGGCTTATTGTTTTAACTTTCACCACTTTTGGCGACCATCTTGGATTTTAGCGGAAAATGAAAAAGTGTGAATATCTTGAAAACGGTAAGAGATAGAGCGATTTTGAGCGAATTTTTGACCCGCAGGGTAGTGCAACAGTATTCTGTGCCTAGGGGAAAAATTTCAGTTTTTGACACTTTTGGCGGCCATCTTGGATTTTAGTGGAAAATGAAAAATTGTGAATATCTCGGAATAGGTATTTCTTCCCCTTTAATGCTCGGTGGGAGATACACACCGCAGCAGTGGTCTTGTTTGAGACATGTTTCTCTCACGACAAAGATATATAGATTGCTGCAACTGATTATTATATGTACTTTTACATAATTGTGATATTTCTATTGACAGCTATTCTCCAGTTAATAAATTTTACAGCTTCATAATTTTTAGTTTCTGAATTGTCTTGTTTTAATACTTTATCTTTACTTCCATTTTCTTTGTCTTAGATGTTATTTTCTCTACTTAAACATTATTTGGACCTTTATATAACTGATACTGCTCTGAAAGTATCCCGATTTTTGTACTGTTTCACTACTTCCATATCTCATGGTGTTTGAAACTATTTCCCCAGGCTGTGAGGTGCGGGCATCTCTGATGCTGTTTTTGTCAATCGACAAGTGCAACATGTAACTTGGTGCTTTTTAACACATAACACCATGTTGCTCCTGGTGCATCTTATTGGGCTTCAATACCAGAATCCAGGAAACACATGTTTCCAGGGGCCGATTTCACTAAAGGACATAAACTAAGTCCCTTTTTTGGCTAAGTCTTGGACTTAAATCTAAGACTTTGGTCTTAGCTAGAAAAATGGATTTCACAAAGGTGACTTAGCTAAGTCCAGGCTTATCATATAACCACAGTGGTTTTCTGTGTCATGTGACCTTTTGTATCTATTCAAAATATAATATTGATGTCACATATTCTTCATTTAATGTATTTTATCTAAGGATAAGTGCTGTTTTGAAATTGAAAACCTTGTTAGCACATATAAACTTCCCAAACACTACTTTAGTGAGGTGTTCTGCATAATTATAATTTATTTACAGCCATTTCAAATTTTGAAGTGGAGAAAAGTTTATGGCGGCCATATTTAAGTCCTCTTTACAAAATTTAAGCCCACTACCTCCCAGATTTAAAAGCTAAGTCCACTGACTTAGCAATTTCATGGACTTAGCTGCTTTGTGAAATCCGCTAAGTCTAAGACTTAGCAGTTTTTTGACAAAATTTAAGACCAAAGTCTTATATTTAAGCCTAAATCTGGACTTAAGTCCCTTTGTGAAATCGGCCCCTGGGACCTAATAGTGCCTGCTCTTATAATCAGGAAAGCAAATATTTTCAATTTCTTTATCGTTTTCAGATCATTCTTTGCTTGCATTTGCAAACACCCAGACTGAGTGCTCTATCACTGAGCTATGATGTCTTGATTTACACATCACTGGGAATCAAACCCATGCCTCTCAGTTTGAGGTTACACTGAGGTGAGAGTTTTTTGATTAATTGGTTTTCAAAAGTTTTTGGACCCTAGCAAAGCGAGTCAGTCGGATGGAAGAAAAAAAAAAGTACATCACTACCAAGGTCGGGAGGTCGGTTGAAAAAAAAAATGCTCACTTTTAAGAACATACATATTTCACTTAAATGAGAGGATGTTCCCTGGATTGTATTAATACAGATGTTAAGAAGGACATATAATTTTATTGTATTAATACAGATGTTAAGAAGGACATATAATTTTATTGCTAGTTTTTCAGTTATTTCTGTTGCATTATTTTTACATGTTCTTCCATTGAAAATAGCATTCCTTTTAAGTAAGATCTTTTTTAAGTAACACGGTACAGTACTTTCCAGTACAGTTTATCAAAACATGTTTTTAGCACACAAGAAAACATTTAACTTTCTACAAAACCTTTAGCAACACAAGCATGACAAGGGTACTGATGAAATTTATCAGATGCATATCAGATGCATATCTGATGCGGGCATTCCACTGGGGCTGACCTGTCGGTAACTAAGCATTTTTTGAGGGTCAGGACCAATGTTTGCATAGTCTGTAAGGGTCAGTAGTATTTTCCCGGCTTGTCGGGGTGGGTCGGCAAAAAAACAAACTTGTTTGATATTTCCCCGACCCGACCCGACTCTTCTTACAGACCACGGTTCCGCCCAACTGGTAACCAATTGTCCTAGTCACTTCCCATCTTGTCTTATCTCTTCCAGGCTTGTCCTAACATGAAGCCTTTTGCAACTTAAGTACTACTCATTTGCAGTCAATTTCCAGCATGATGTGAGGTGAAAATATGACAAAAATTATGTCAGAAATGACAAAAAAACAGTGCAAGTGATAATAATTTTGAAGCTAACACATAGAAAAGATCCACGTGTATGTTGTAAAATAATTGAGAAACCTGAACAAGTGTTTTATTTGGTAACATAATGATCAAATTCTCAGCATATTTCACCAGAGCAATTTAAAAAGAACAGTCAACAAACTATTTTGATTCCATCACATAATTTTTCTCATTTTAAAACCCATAAGCAGTTTCTTGGAAAAAAGAGCAATCAAAAATCTAAATCTAGGTCACCAGTAAGTATTTGGATCCCATCATGTGACCACAACTACAGCACGTTTACACCTTCACGAGAATAGGGTCTTTCCCAGAAGCTTGATATTGGAGTATAAAAGGCAGCAGCAGCAAGCAACAGGGCTTTTATTGTCACGCGAGATATTGTCACAAGCTCATCTCCCCCAGCTTGTTTGCACAGGATATAACATTTTAATGAAAAATTCATAGTTTCATTCATAGTCTGAAGCAGACATACATTGATTTATTCTTATATAATATTAAAGCAAAAACCTGAAAACTATAATTAAAATAACAAAAAAATAAATTTAGATGTTTTGATCATGTGATGGGATCCAAATATTCAGCCTTGACATAGTTTTCGATTTGCCCTTTTTTGTGGATTTTTGTCCCCGACCCCCGACTTTTGCAGCCGAACCTAGAGTCATAGGGTCGGCTGTAGGGTTGGCTCCAGTGGAACAGGGGTGTGAGAATTAGTTTTCTTTTTATCCTCCTATTAGATTCCAAGGTAAATGCAACTGTTGATCTTTCTGCAGTTTAGCCTTTCTTAGCTTAGATTTGTCACAGGGTATATGTTAAACATCAAAGCAAACAGTACACAAGTTTGCTGTAAAGGTAGCTCTAAGCAACATGGCTAAATGTATGCTTCTGTGAAAAGATTAAAGTTAACTGTTAGTTGTAGAACTGGGTCATCTTTTGCTCGAAATATAAAGTATGACACCCCTGTATCAGATTTGCACGAAAAGACATCAATTATTGTCAATGTTTGGAATGTTACTGATTGGTTCAGTTGGAGCACATTAAGCAGACAACTTAGCTTATGTTGATGCTGTGAATAATTGTAATGTGTCATATATTCCTTATTAAATAAAGTCAAACTGCACTAATTTTGGAAGCACAAACCGTCTCAGCTAATATCTCATTTGCTTATGAATTCAAAAGTTCATCCCCTGTTACAGCCAGATAAATGGATACATAAACAAGCCCTTCAGATGTATTCTACAACCAGATTTTGAAAAAATAGCATCAGAGATGCCCGTAACCAACAGCCTGGGGAAATAATTTTCAACACCATGAGATATAGAAGTAGTGAAACATGGAGTACAAAGATTGGGATACTTTCAGAGCAGTGTCAGTTACATAAAGGTCCAACTCATGTTTAAGTAGAGAAAATAATGTTTAAGAGAAAGAAAATGTCTGTAAGGGTGAAGTATTAAAAGAAGACAATTCAATAGCAAGATGACAACATTAATCAGTAAACTAAAAATTATGATGCTGTAAAATTTGTTAACTGGAGAATAGATGTCAATGGAAAATAGCACAATTATGGAAAAGTATATATGATAATCAGTTGAAGCAATCTATGTATCTGTCAAAAGAGAAACATGTCTCAAATATGGCAGGTGAACACACTTTGCCAGAGCCAAAGCTAAAGATTACACCATGATGCACACCTACACCTCCTAAAAGGGTTCGAAATTACCAAAAATCTGCCAGTCCACGATCGACAGAAATACCTTCAGGTAAAAAAAATCAAGAACCCACAAGTTTTGCGAGCTGTTGTTCCGCAAGCTGTTAATATACACACAACTTGCACAGTGGAATTATGGTTGGGATGTTTTGAATATTGTCCAAACATACCAAAGTGACTTAACACAAATAAACCTCTCCCATCTTTATACATGTTTGCATGGTTGAATTAAGGTTTGATTTTTTTAATATTACCCATACATACAGATGTGGCAATACAACGTCCCTACCAAGTATCAACTTCCTACACCTTACTGTTTCCGAGATATAGCCCAGACAAGATTTTATAGGTCATGGTCACTACGGTAAAGTTATAGGTCAAATCAAGGTCAAACCACCACTTTACACACCTACACCCCCTAATCAATGTCTCTACTAAGTATAAACTTCCTACACCTTACAGTTTCCGAGATATAGCCTGAACAAGATTTTATAGGTCAAGGTCACTGCGGCAAGGTCAAAGGTCAAATCAAGGTCACACCATGATGTTGCACTCCTACACCCCCTAACTAATGTCCCTACCAAGTATCAACTTCCTACACCTTACGGTTTCTGAGATACAGCCTGGACAAACTTTTTCCGCCGCCCACCCACCCAGCCATCCTGACACCATGAGTGAAAACAATACCCCAGCAGTCCTTACTAGGGCTGTAGGGTAAAAAGAAAAGCTGTAATTCACCGTATAAAGTTACTTCTGATTATAATAATATGATGAACTTCAAGAAAGAAAGGCTACTTCCTGCTCTAAAACTGTGCAGTTTAAAACTTTTATGTTTGACTGCAGGTACATTGTTTTATGACTGTGCACTTTGCAGGTTGGTTGATATGTAGTGACCCAAATTAATGTTATACTGTTTTCTCATGTTTGCGTCAGATGGAAGAGGGGGGAAGGGAGCGGGGAGGTGTAAAGAATTTATCGGGTTTTTTTTGTTACAGTTAAAAGCAGTCTAGCTTAAGGCTCAAAGTTGTATATATATTTTTAAGATGCACACAAAAATTGGTTTTAACCAAATAGATTAATTATTCTGGATTAAAAGTGGGCACAGCCTCAATTTTCTGATTAAATAGGAAATATTTAAAATATTCCATTGCAAGAAAATAATGAACCATATTAATATTAATGCATATTTTGTGGACATTCAGATATAAAAAGCTGCTTAAAATGTATAAAAAATTAATTAACTTATACATTCCTAAATGAGATGTTTCCAATTTTTCTGGCTGATCTGATCCTTCCTCTGTGGATACAGACTTGAGCCAAAGATCAGCTGAGCCATTTTTCTTGATCCTAATGATCTTGAGCTGATTTTTCGCTCAGCTTGATCTGTGTTGGTGAATACAAGCACAAGTAAATGGCCTAATCAATAAAATAATCAACACTGTCTTGTATGAGTACATAATGATGAGCTCTGAAACAAGATACTAAGATCTATCAATATTGCAAGTTTATTTTTTATCTGTGAAATAAAAAGAGCTTCTCCTATCTAAAACATAATTACACTTATTTACAGCCAACATAACACTGTATTTTTCTTTCAAGTGTAGGAAAACTGACATCAAGGTACAAAAACAAATTAATTACCGCTGACTGTTTTTTTATTCTGTCTGCGGATTTGAAATCCAACTTATCAAAAAACTCTTGCCTTAATTTGTTTTGAATAAAAATAGATTTGTTATTTGGCGCGACTGTAGAATCCCCCTGACAGAAGTAGGAATATGCTAAATGATATTTAAATTAGAAAAGTAAGAAAACAATTATGCACATGATTTATAGTTTTAAAATTATTTAGGTTGTCAGGTCGACAAGTCGACAAAGTTGACATAAACAAAAGAATGTAGCCAAGGATATGAATGATGGGTCGACAGTTCAACAAAGTCGACAAATTACATCTGTTAAATATATGGTGTTGTGTTATCGAAGGTACCAGAGTAGGAAGGTTGACAAGTCAATAGGGTTGACAAAATACTACAAATAGTGAGAAAGCAATGGTAGCAATGATTTGTGGTAGCCTTTCACCAAAAATCCATTTCTATATATGTAGTATAGCTTATTGTTTTCCCTGTGATATAAAATTCTGAGCCACAGAACACAAAGTAAAACAACAATAAAATTAATAAAGATACCTATAAGTATACTTATGAACATAATTAAAACACCAAAAGAATCACTCTGCATCCCCCCTCCCCCATAAACTGGGCCATTTACATTTTGTGAGCCAGTTTGATATACTGTTTATGCCAATAAATTAAGTAAATCTCTTAAAAAACGTTATCTTTGTGTCCGTTTATCTTTGTGTCCACCCGTGTATCCATGAAAATAACCATTTATACAGTATCAAAGAAAAATGGGCACCCACAAAAGTACTTGGCTGACATCCTGTAAATGGGCGAAAATAAGGGATTTTAATTTAAAACGACTATTAATACCTTACAAAACGTCTGTACTGTGTGTGAAACTGCTATATAAAGTTAATAAAACATTTCCACTAATAATTATTAGGATATGTGACATTAATACAATTCTTTACAAAATATAGCTTCTGAGCAATTATTCCTGTTGTTCCCTATGGAAGCACTGCTAGAAATGGGTTCTCAGATGCTTGGAACAGGTTTTATTCAGATTTTATTACTTTAAGGACATCATATATTGCTACATTAATATTTACTGTTTAAGGTCACCATAAAATCGAAGTATCCCCCTAAAATTCTCATCTCTATAGTTTAAAACAAAGCACAATAAAGGAAAAATGATTCCAAAACCAAAGTAGTTATTCAGGGGGGTGACCATAATCTGGCGATGGCGATCAGTTGAACCAACGTAAAACATGTAAGCACTCCTGACAGGCTGCTGGAGTTTCAGGTACCCTTATTATCGCCCATTTCACAAGATAAATACACTAAAAATGAAACATGGCAGCCATCATAAAAAGCATCAAAATAAGTATTATGCATCAATTGATAATTATTATATATACATTTTCAAATAACTTTGCTATATATAACACCACAAGAATTTATCCCCAGAAAACCTCAATTCCTGTTGTTCCCTATGGAAGTAAACACTGCCAGAAATGGGTTCTCAGATGCTTGGAATGAGAAAGAGGCTTATGCACAAAAATCTACTCAATTAAGACCGTTTCTGAGAATATTATGTCTTTTGTTTATGCATAGTATACATGTGTAGTTCGTATTACTCTCAGTAACAACTATCAATGACAATTACTGTTATAATACACCTTGTTTTTTTTTCAGTTTTCTTCTTTAAGTCCATATAAAACCTAGTAATATATTTCACTATAGAAATTCCTTAGTATTAGTACCACTAAAGTTGTTTGTGTAACTTGACACTAGTTTTGTTCTAATTCTAATTTTATTTTTATACTGCTTAATCTCCATTTCCAACTCTGCCATAGCCGGAGGTTTAGGCAATGGGTCAGCACCCCATTCCCGTAAAAAGGAAAAAACGCTACAGAAACGAGGAACAGAAAACAAGGAAACACTATGGTACAGGAAATGGTAGCTCACCCAACTGGTGAGAAATGACAACTGCTAGTGAAAGCCAACAGGAAGCTAGGAGTTTGAAAATGCCATTAATTGGACCAAAGCAAGAGATGAACATTGCATGCTGGAATGTAAGAACTCTATACCAGGCAGAAAAAACAAGACATCTCACAAATGAATAAGAAAGATACAAAGTAGACATATGTGGCATAATCGGGTGTAGATGGACTAAATCAGGGAAATCCAAACTGCATACAGGAGAATCAATAATATACTCAGGTGGAGAAGAACACAAAAGATTAGTAGCTATAACAATGTCAGAAAAAAACAACCAAAAGCTTAGAGGAATGGCAACCAATCAATGAAAGAATAATATCTGCAACCTTCAACTCAAAATTACAAAACTACAGAGCATCACTAATAAAGTACCAAAGCATCACATTACGATCATCATGGGAGACTTCAATGCAAAAGTAGGCAACACAAATGAACATTTTGAAAGAACCATGGGCAAAGAAGGACTTGGTGAAATGAAAGACAATGGAAACAGGTTGGCAGAGTATTGCAGTGAGGATGACCTAATAATAACTGGAACATGTTTTAAACAAAAGACATACACAAGTCAACATGGACTTCACCTGATTGGAAGACAAACAACTAGATCGATCATATCACCATAAACAGAAAATACAGACGAACCATTCTAGACACAAGGGCGAAAAGTGGAGCGTGTTTAGGAAGAGACCATCACATGATAATGAGTAGGATAAAATTGAAACTAAAAAGAACAGAAAAGAAAGCATTGTTTAAGCAAAGAAGATTTAACACACATAAACTAAAGAAAGCTGAAGAGAGAGAAAAGTTTGGACTAGAATTAAGAAACATATTCGCAGTATTAGAAGAGCAACAAGAAGAAAAAGGGGTCAAAGAAATATGGAACAATATTAAAAATGTCCTCAACGAAACAGCAGAAAAAGTTATAGGAAAAAGAGAACAAAAAGAAAAAGAAACAGAAGAAACAAAATCAGCAATAAAGGACAGAAGGGAAATAAAGCAAAAAAAAATGAACAGCATCAAAAGTATGAGAATAACAGAAAAATGCAAGAGACAATACTGTGAGAAAGATAAAAAAATAAAGAAAATGCGCAGAAGGGACAAGAGAGAGAATATAAATAAACTGAAGTGGCTGAACAAGAAGCAAACAAAAGAGAACAAAGCACATTATACCAGACAATGAAGAAATTCAGTGGAAAATATAGCAGTGGGTACAACATGATCAGGAACAAAGATGGTATACTTCTAAGCAAAGAAAAAGACATAAAAGCATGATGGAAGGAACACTTTTCAGAAGTACTCAATTTAATACCTCCAGAAAAGGCAGCAAGCATCCAAGAAAAAACTGCAGATAATGAAATTAACACAGAGAAAATAACAAGAGAAGAAACTAAGCAATTCTTGAAGAACTTAAAAAAGCAACAAAGCACCTGGCAATGATCAAATAACAAGTGAAATGATGAAAACAGATATTGAGACAACAACAGCATGGCTAAAAAAGTTATATGACAAGATTTGGGAAGGGGAAAGCACACCTGAAGAATGGGTAAAAGGAATATTAGTAACACTCCCTAAGAAAGGAGATCTGACCAAATGCTCAAACCGGAGAGGAATAACACTGCTGTCAACTCCAAGCAAAGTACTGGGTAACATCTTGATAAGAAGAATTAAGGAGGCAGTTGATAAGAAAATAAGAAAGGAACAAGCAGGATTCAGGGCAGGAAAAAGAACTTTTGCTCAAATCTTTATACTACGCAATATAATAGAACAATGTGTCGTATGAAAAGCACCACTCTATTACAGCTTTATAGATTCGGAAATGGTGTTTGACCGTATACACAGAGAGACACTATGGAAAATAATGGCAGCATATGGGATACAAGGAAAGTTGATTAGAATAGTGCAAGAATTATACAAGAACAAGCATTCTGCCGCATGCATTTATCTCCCGCCATATAAATGAGATGTACTAAAGATAACATATTTTAACAAGGTGCTCTAAATGTAATACTTTTCAAGTTATAATTGATTTAGTGCATGATTTCATGAATTTTAATGCATTAAAAATTATTTTAAAAATTCATTAAAAAAATTTAGCATGTGAAAGCTCTCCAAAATGTAGGTGAATGAGTTATTTGAGAAATATTGGCTATCTGCAATACTTTTAGTGATAATAGGCAGTTACTCATTTTGAGTAGGTGAGTAATTAACTACGGATCTGAAAATTCACTAATTGAAAGCTCTCCAAAATGTATGTGAATCAGTTATTTCAGAAATACTGGCTATCTGCAATACTTGTAGAGATAATTCGCATTTACTCATTTTGAGTAGGTGAATAATTAACTACGGGTGTGAAACTTCACCAAGTGAAAGCTCTCCCAAAAGTAGGTGAATGAGTTATTTGAGAAAAATTGGCTATCTGCAATACTTTTACAGATAATTCACATTTATTCATTTTGATTAGGTGAGTAATTAGCTACGGGTCTGGAACTTCACCATGTGAAAGCTCTCCCAAAAGTAGATGAATGAGTAATTTGATAAAAATTGGATATCCACAATACTTTTAGAGATAATTAGCATTTACTCATTTTGAGGAGGTGAATAATTAGCTACGGCTCTGAAAATTCACCAAGTGAAAGCTCTCCCAAAAGTAGGTGAATGAGTTATTTGATAAAAATTGGCTATCTGCAATACTTTTAGAGATAATTCACATTTACTCATTTTCAGTAGGTGAGTAATTAGCTACAGGTCTGGAACTTCACCATGTGAAATACCTCCCAAAAGTAGGTGAATGAGTTATTTGAGAAAAATTGGCTATCTGCAATACTTTTAGAGATAATTCACATTTACTCATTTTGAGTAGGTGAATAATTAGCTACGGGTCTGAAACCTCACCAAGTAAAACCTCTCCCAAAAGTAGGTGAATGAGTTATTTGAGAAAAATTGGATATCTGCAATACTTTTAGAGATAATTCACATTTACTCATTTTCAGTAGGTGAGTAATTATTTACAGGTTTGAAACTTCACCATGTGAAAGCTCTCCCAAAGTAGATGAACGAGTAATTTGATAAAAATTGGATATCCACAATACTTTTAGAGATAATTAGCATTTAATCATTTTGAGTAGGTGAATAATTAGCTACGGGTCTGAAACTTCACCAAGTGAAAGCTCTTCCAAAAGTAGGTGAATGAGTTATTTAAGAAAAAATGGATATCCCCAATACTTTTAGGGATAATTCACATTTACTCATTTTGAGTAGGTGAGTAATTAGCTACGGGTCTGGAACTTCACCATGTGAAAGCTCTCCCAAAAGTAGATGAATGAGTTATTTGATAAAAATTGGATATCCGCAATACTTTTAGAGATAATTATCATTTACTCATTTTGAGTAGGTGAATAATTAGCTACGGGTCTGAAACTTCACCATGTGAAAGCTCTCCCAAAAGTAGATGAAGCAGTTATTTGAGAAAAATTATGTCATTATTTTGCCACAAATAAGAAAATAGCTATTACTCACTTATGGCATGCAATAGAACCCCAAACTATATGCATTTACCCTACAGTCACAATTTCAAAGTAGGTATTACTCGGCTATCCAATGTGCAACAGGTCTGAAACTTTACTATGTGATAGGTTATCAAAAACTAGATGAATAACATATTTGAAAATATTTCTCTAACTTTAATACTTTTGAAGATATTTACCATTTACTTATGTTGTTATTTTGCTACAAATAAGAAAATAGATATTACTCACTTATGGCATGCAATACAACCCCAAAATATATACCATCTTATAGTTAAGGACAAAGTAGCTGAACAACATATTTGAAGAAAAAGCTGTAACTGCAATAGTTTTGGAGTTACAATGGATTTACTCAACAGTCACAATTTCAAAGTAGCTATTACTTAGCTATGCAATGTGCAACAGGTCTGAAACTTTACTATGTGATAGCTTACAAAAAAGTAGATGAATGACATATTTGAAAAGAATTCCGTAACTTTAATACTTCTGAAGATATTTGACATTTACTTATGTCATTATTTTGCTACTAATAAGAAAATAGCTATTACTCACTTATGGCATGCAAAAGAACCCCAAACTACATGCCAGCTTATAGCTAAGGACAAAGTAGGTGAACAACATATTTTACGAAAATATTGTAACTGCAATAGTTTTGGAGTTACACTGGATTTACTCAACTGTAGAATTTCAAAGTAGCTATTACTCAGCTATCCAATGTGCAACAGATCTGAAACTTTACTATGTGATAGCTTATGAAAAAGTAGATGGATAACATATTTGAAAAGAATTCCCTAACTTCAATACTTTTGAAGATATTTGACATTTACTTATGTCATGATTTTGCTACAAATAACAAAATAGCTATTACTCACTTATGGCATGCAATAGAACCCCAAACTATGTACCATCTTATAGCTAAGGACAAAGTAGCTGAACAACATATTTTAGGAAAATACTCTAACTGCAATAGTTTTGGAGTTACAATGGCTTTACTCAACAGTCAGAATTTCAAAGTAGCTATAACTCAGCTATCCAAGGTGCAACAGGTCTGAAACTTTACTATGTTATAGCTTACCAAAAAGTAGATGGACAACATATTGAAAAGATTTCCCTAACTTCAATACTTTTGAAGATATTTGACATTTACTTCTTCTGTAATTTAGCTACAAATGAGGAAATAGCTATTACTCACTTATGGCAAGCAATAGAACCCCAAACTATGTAACATCTTATGGCTAAGAACAAAGTAGCTGAACAACATATTTTAGGAAAACACACTAGCTGCAATACTTTTTAGTTACAATAGCTTTACTCAACAGTCAGAATTTCAAAGTAGCTATTACTCAGCTATCCAAAGTGCAACAGGTCTGAAACTTTACTATGTCATAGCTTACCAAAAAGTAGATGGACAACATATTGAAAAGATTTCCCCAACTTTAATACTTTTGAAGATATTTGACATTTACTTCTGTTATTTAGCTACAAATGAGAAAATAGCTATTACTCACTTATGCCATGCAATAGAACCCCAAACTATGTACCATCTTATAGCTAAGGACAAAGTAGCTGAACAACATATTTTAGGAAAATACTCTAACTGCAATAGTTTTGGAGTTACAATCGCTTTACTCACCAGTCAGAATTTCAAAGTGGCTATTACTCAGCTATCCAAGGTGCAACAGGTCTGAAACTTTAGTATGTGATAGCTTACCAAAAAGAAGATGGACAACATAATTGAAAAGATTTCCGTAACTTCAATACTTTTGAAGATATTTGACATTTACTTCTTCTGCTATTTAGCTACAAATGAGAAAATAGCTATTACTCACTTATGGCATGCAATGGGACCCCAAACTATGTACCATCTTATAGCTAAGGACAAAGTAGCTGAACAACATATTTGAAGAAAACGTTGTAACTGCAATAGTTTTTGAGTTATGAGCCCTTTACTCAAAGTAGCTAAGATTGCTATTACTCACTTATCTTTAGGCCTAAGTCAATAAAACCCAAAAAATTTTCAAGGGCATGAAAATTCATGGGGACAATTAATTTACAAAAAATCTGTAGCTGTAGTAGTTTTGGAGAAATCTGCGTGACTAACTAACGCACGCACACACGCATGCACACACAGACATCATTTCATAATCTCCCTCCTGGGCTAAAGCCCGGCGGGAGATAACAATGTGTAATAAACAAAGGTGTACAATCTGAATGGCTAAAAGTTATATCAGGTGTCAAACAAGGTTGCGGCATGTCAGGCTTTCTGTTTATACTAGTGCTGGACTGGATAATGAGACAAAGTGTAGAAGACAAAAACACAGGAATAAGATGGAACCTCACAAGCAAACTTGAAGACCTGGAGTTTGCTGATGATATTGCCTTACTGTATAGCATGTTTATTTATTTGGGGTTTTACGTCGCTTTCAACACTGTACAGGTCATATCACGAGGGGTAGTTGGAAGGGCAGAGGAAACCAGTACATACAGTTTGTTAGGGTTCTGTACTGTAAACTGCCGACCAACGGCAAGCAACTACCAGCTTTCCCACTTGAGGCTGTGCCGGGAATCGAACCCCGGCCTCAGAGGTGGGAGGTGTGAGTGTTACCACTCTGCCACCATGGCCCCTATATAGCATGTTTAGTGACATGAAAGAGAAAATGCAAAGACTTAGTGAAACAGCAGACAACTGGACTAAAATTTTATGTAAGCAAGACCAAAATACTCAGAATAAATACCAAAGCAAAAGATCTCCTAAAGATAAATAACGAGGAAATAGAAGATGTGGACAAGTTTACGTATCTAGGGACACTAATGAAAGACCAAAGTGGAGAAGTCTGTGCCTTACCTTATTTTCCACAAAGAATGAAGAGGATAGGTAGCTAAGTAGGTAATCTCCATCTATTGACTCTCAGGCACATGATGCCATCACAGAACTACATATATACAACAAGGAGTACTGATAACCATAAAGTACTGAACAGAATGACATCACTGAGCTATTATGTTCTCATTGAAAAAATTATACAACTAAAGAACTTAGACTCGTGCAACTTTTGGACAAATGATTTTTTTTTTGAAAACATGCTTATATTGTAAATATAATTACACCAGATGGATTTTATATATGTATGGATCCATTATATACTCACGGTTCACTGGATATTCAAAAATAAGTTTAAATAGCTAATAAGGATGAATTGTCTAGCTTTATCAGAATAAAATTTTGAAACTTCAACCACAAAAAATTACATATTTCAGGAAATATAAACATTCTCAATTATCAAACACCTCCCTAACTTTTCCCAATATTCAACCAGTTTTGTGTTCTAAAATATGTCCAGTATTTCTGGTTAAAAAACTAACTAGAGTTATTGTTGATTATTCTTGTAAAATATGACCACTTTGCTGTCAGAAATGTAACTAAGATTTAGTGTGGAAAATGTCTACATGGATGTCAGGATCAATTTTCATCAACACCATGATTTTACCATGTCAGAAAACTAATGTATTTTCAAAGGTCTGTGCCTGCTGGGATAGAACTGGTATTCACACATAATTTTTAAAAAAACGTTATAAATCAAAATATTTAACATGAATATGATACAAGCATAACTTAATTAATCGATGCTGCACTTCAACTTTTACTACACTAAATATTTCTTACATTTACAAATTGGAATTTAATTTTGCATGTTATTTATGTCTTCTACACGTTCATCAGAATTCCCAGGGCCAGGATTCATGAAAGGTTTTAAATCTTAGACAAAATTTTTGCTAAGACCAGTCTTAAGGTTTAGACTTTTATCTTAGATAAGATTTTATCTTAACTTGGGATTGACAAAACATGCTTAGCAAAATCTTACGTAAGACTTTTGCATTAACTTTTTTATCACAATTCATATAATCACATCTACAAACCACTGTGTCTGTGAAGCTGATTGGCTAAAACCCATGGCACAGATACTTGTACAAGAGAACTTTTTGACTAATATTTAAATGTCATTCAATGGTGTTTACAAAAACATCAAACAAATATCCACATTGTTTTTACTATTGTTTTGTGCCATAATTCTTTGATATATAAATAATGAAAGATATATCCACATTGTTTCACAACTATTTTTAAAGTCTGTATCATATGATAATTTGCAAAACACATAAACATTGAAAAATCCATATTGTTTTGAAAACCACTTAACATATCTCTTGATATCAGTTAATTATCTTTTCATAAAAATATATTTTGCAAATAATGTTATATTTTTTAATTATAAATACTGTTACAGTTTTTAATTTGCATAAATCTTACAGTTACAGTTATAGATACAGTGTGTGTATGAGGTTTATTTGGGGTGAGCTATATATAGCCTTTCTTGGGTCCCCATTGCCGGGCTCCTGGTGTGGGCATGTTCAGGTTTCTGGTGGTGGGCTTCATTTGGGTTCCCGGAGCTGGTGTAGAATATCACTGTGTAGCAAGCTGGGGTACAGGATGTGTTGGGTTTCCCCAGATATGAAAAATATAAAAGGGGGAACATTCAGTCAGTTTGGTGTGTGTGTGAAAAATGAGGAGGAACAAGGCCAAAAGGTGTTTTGGTCCCCTAGAGCAAGAGCAAAGCCATCAGAGACAAGATCAGTCGACTAGAATTTATGAAAGTCTCATGACAGAAAGAAATTCCAACTTAGATACATCCCACAGCTGGTCCCGAACTGAGATGGTCACACATCCAAGTACTAACATTGCTGCTTAACTTCAGTGAGCAGACAAATAGTCATCACTCTGTGCCACAATTTCTGAAAGTCCGATGTAAGAAGGACATATGTATGTGAAAAAAGGCAAAAGGACATGGGTGGCGAGACAGGACCCCGGCCTCGGTCTGCCTCTGCCGCGTCGGCTCGGGGGAGGGCTCAGGTTTCCGGGGACAGGAGTTTTGGCCCCAGACATGGAAACATCCAGAGCCAGTGGCACACCCGCACTCTACAAAGCGGGCGACCCCTCGGGGTTGTCATTCAAACAGGGCTCCCGTCGGAGCGAATCCCTCCCCGAATTAAATCTGATTCTTTCACAGTTTGTTCAAATCTTACTACTTCCATATTTTAAATATATTGACCAGAAGGCTCAGACCATTTATCACAAGATAGGCTGGCACCAGGTTGAATTATGGCTCAACCAAACCATTAAAAACAACTTAATCCTGACATTGTAAAGGTTAAACTATTGTCAGTACACTGGATTTGACCCGAGATTCAAATCTCAGATGAATGTGAATCTCAACACAAGTAGCATGACACAAATACTGCAGAGTAGGAGAACATGAGCAAGATGGAACCTTTGCAGCCCAAGTACTGAGATCTGACCCTAACCTGAAACTTAAATAGCTATGACTCATAACACATGTAATGAAACACATTATGTAAAATTATAAAATTATTGACATTTATTCAAAATAACATGTATATAGCAATTAAACGGAGAAAAACACACACTCAACAAATCAACGATTATTTAATCATTTTAATAGTATTTTCATTACTGAGTACTTAAATTACATTTCATGAGCAGTAATATAATATAATATATAAAATATGTATCAAAATTCAGGTCAAAACAGAAGTTAAAATTAATTAAATATTTATCAAACTGACCTGACATGGCTAAAATTATTCAAAAACTATTAATACAAAAATATAAACCTGGGACCTGTCACTGAATTTCAATATTAATACGTTGAACAACTGATAAGACTCCATGTAGCTATACCCAAAACATACCTGAACCTTCCAAAAACCCACCATGTATTAAAAACCCAATCAACTGACTCAGTCGGCAGACAAACCGGGACTCAATCATCCAAAATCTCACCACCCAAATCTGAACCTGAAACCCCGACCTATGAATTTTGCCCCATGGACTTGAGGGAATCTAACTCAAATGAAATGAATGAATGAGATGAATGAAAGTTGACCTTTTGAATGGGTGCAGGGTTTTCAAAGACCTGCAGAACTCCAAATCCTTCAGTGGCCTACTTTAAATCTCAGTACTCTCCATGGGTTCCTGACCCATAGTCCTGTGACTGTTCCAGGCATCTACGCCACAGTCCAAGTCCCAGTGCACCCATCTCCTGGGAGTCAAAATACCCAACAGGTGTACAGCAACCTGATAACAATAATTATTAAATACCATGTTTGTCCATCTGCACATGAACAAAAGTCCCTCCCCAGGTCAAAATAGGGAAAACACAAACAAACAGACCAAACTTGTCCCATGATATTTTTAGTGAAAAATGATAATGAATGAAATCAAAAGCCTTTTTCTGACATGCCGGTCAACTATAATTGTAAATGTCCAAAGAGGATCAAAACATCACACAGACTGACCAATCCATGTGACAAATGGCCCCACACCAATTGGTTCAAACTATAAATTTAAAAGTACTTACCAAACATTTATAAAATTGATGAGATGAATCCTTATTATCCTTATAATTTTCATAACTTTATCAAACTTTACATGATTGCTCAAATTACTTGATAATATTTTAAGATTTCATACCTAGCACTCAAAACAGTCCTTCTCCCTCAAAGTCCAGATCAAAAAAAAAGAAAGCCTACCATGTGCTCACCCACATCCTGCAGTCCCTGGCTTACTCACCTCTTTGTGGGATCAAAAACATCCCTCATTGGATCATTTTTGGAGTAGCAGTCGCCTATAACATCCATGACACTCCGTGCTCCATGCTCCGACTCCGCCCTCATTATTTGCTCCGACTTCAAAACAGTCATAATCTCCCCTTCAATAATTGCGAACAAGAAGAGGTTTTAACATTTATGCATATCAAAGTTTCTGGCTAGTAGTCTATGATATGTTTGGATAAGATATGTTAATGTGTATTTATTGTATACTTGTTCTTATATATTCATATTTTAAAAAGTTAACTATTTATTTAGCTATTTATTTAGTTATTTATAAGTTTTTTGCATATATGTTATTAAAGAATATATAATAAATATGACAGGGGAAGGTTGGAGGAGGAGCAATATTTACATGGAAATTGTTTACATTTGAAAAAATGAGGCAGAGGGAGGTTGGAGAAGGAGCAATATTTACATGGAGCAGTTGTGCATTCCATGGGCTACAGTTGCTCCATGACACATCTGCTCCTCCTCTGACTTCATTTCCTCTGACCTCATTGAAATGGCAATATTGTTATATTTTGAATAGCCTTTTGCTTAAAAATATTTATTTCTTCGTCAATACGGTTATTAAACATATCTTGATATGGTCTTTAATAATATTGTAACGGGCAAAGTGTCCCGTCACAAGCCCCGCCCCTCTTATGGGGACTACCGTAGCCACAGGTGCTCTTTCACCCGCGACTACTTCAATCACTAGATTTCCTTACGCCTACCCCAACTCAGACTACTAGGAAATATGTGATTTAAACTCCTAAGCCCAACTGATCCTGGTTTTCTGACTGCTCACAGTTCTGTTCTTTTTGTAGTTTCTTAGCAGATTATGCCAAAACTGTATTTGTGATAATATCCCTCACAAGTTCGACCTTTGACCTTTGTTCAACAGTTAAGACATTCACAGGTTTACTGCCACAATCACTCTAATAGAGCTAAGGTCTTTATGACCTATCAGACACTAATTCACATAAATCACTGCTCAGTGGTAAATTGATCAGAAACTTCAATTATCACCAAGGGTATCCCGTGCATATATAATACTTAAATTACTGAAGTTTCATATCAGCGTAATAAAAATAACGCCATTCATTCATATATGAATAAATATCACCACAGCAGTATAGATATCAGTGTCGATCGACAGTGCTCACAAAGCATAAATCATGTCACAATAAAAATGTCAGAGTACAAGTTCAAGCTCAAATGCTCAAGATCACAAAAATACAAACTTCAATGTCATCAAAAAGATCCAATGAACACCCAATGCCAAATCAGTGAGATCCTCCTGAGCAATAATATAAACCATTAACTAAGATATTAAAATAACCAACTTGAACATTTTATTCAACAAGACATAAAGACATGAAAACATAACTATTATATCAAGTACCAATAATTCATAAAAAGTAAACCAATGTATGCAGATAAATGTCAAGCACTGAAGTTATATTTACATTGTAAAATAAGAAAACCATAGTATCAAGTCTACAAACTGATATCAATCAACCTGCAAACTACAAATAAATGTGCACACCAAGTCAATAAGCTAAAATCAATGTGCTTACCAAGTCTACAAGTTAAAATAAATGTACACACCAAGTCTGCACACTAAGCTCAGTATAAATAAATGTACACACCAAGCCTGCACACTAAGATCAGTATAAACAAATGTGCACACCAAACCTGTACACTAAGATCAGTATAAACAAATGTGCACACCAAGTCTGCACACTAAGATCAATATAAACAAATGTGCACACCAAATCTGCACACTAAGATCAGTATAAACAAATGTGCACACCAAATCTGCACACTAAGATCAGTATAAACAAATGTACACACCAAATCTGCACACTAAGATCAATGAGTGCACACTACAAATATATATGTGCACGCTACAAATATATGAGGACACCAAGTATAAGATTCTAAGCCCATACACACAAAAATGGCCTAACAAATCAGCCAAATAAATAATTTACATACAGTTATAAAATGTCTAATCAGGTCAAACTTTTTGAAAATCAGATCAACCATCAAGATATCAAGATTGTTAATAAATCCAGTCAAAATTATCCAAAAACTGTAAGATTGAGGGGTTTAATTCTGAACAATCTTGTCCAGTCACTACAAATCATTAATCATAAGCAATCTTCATTAAATCATGTGGACTTCATTTAAAGGACAATTTTTGGTCAGACAACTAGAGTGAACTTTAATGCTATTAATTATAAATTAGTAAATAAATTTCCAGTCTCAGTCATAAAGAAATAATAACAGAATAATACTATTCAATTCAGGTAGGAAATGATTGTAAATACTTACTTTCCAGCCAAACAATTTAGCATGTGATGTGGTAATGTTTGTAAACAAAGTTGTAAATTTATGTAAATATCGTCTGACACACAGGCCTCTCATAGGGAAGTCCACCAATTACATGCAGACCAAGCTTATTTACTGGCTCAGCCCCTTACCAACTCACTGCAGTATTCATCTGCAAAGATGAAGATCCAAATATTCTAAATTAGAATACTGGTGAATACTGCTTCTTACTCCATAAAAGTGTCAAATATGTTGAATATTTGCAGAATAAATGACGTTTATACTTTAAAATATTGTAATATGTGCATAACTAACATTTTAAGTCTTTTAGAAATAAAATTCCTCCACTTTCGGTTTCAGAACGAAAACTTGCGGACGAAAAATACTCCCGAAATCGTCGTTATAAACTACATCAAAGATGGCCAGTCTGGCGATAAAACTAGGTGAAAATCATAGAAAAACAGTATAAAATTAATAAAATAGTTCAAATTATACCAGAAAAGTACAATTCCACGACGATAAAACTTCGGATTTGTACACTGCCCCGCCTACACTGCACCGGAAACATAACGTAAACATTGTTTGTTTTGATTAGTTTCACGGGAAGAACTGTCAACTAACGATCCGTGACAATATCTTATCCTTTTCTCATAAACCACTTCATGCAGTCCAATTGAGGCCAGACGAAATTAAGTCAGAGGAGGAGCACAGCTTTCATAGCTTTTATCACTCTTTCAAAGCTTTTATCACTCCTTCTCCAACCTTACCATGCCTTATTAATTCAATTATAAAAGGGTTCCATGTATATATTGCTCCTTCATAAACAGGTTGTAGGAGTGATACAATTACCAAGGAGCACTGTATTTTCCATTGATTAAAATTTGCTCCATGAAAGCTGTGCTCCTCCTCTGACTTAATTTTTTATCTGACCTCAATTGGGCAACAGTTAAAGTATTTTTATAATAAAAGACCATGATATTATTAAACATCATTTCAAAATATGTTTAATAACCTTTATTAACCAAGAAGTATTTTTAAGCAAAGGGCTATTCAAATGAGGTCAGAGGAAATGAAGTCAGGGGAGGAGCAGATGTGTCATGGAGCAACCTTTGTCCATGGATTGCACAGCTGCTCCATGTAAATATTGCTCCTTCTCCAACCTCCCTCTGCCTGAGGTTGGAGAAGGAGCAATATTTTTGACAAAATCAAGATAAATATAATTTACATAATATTTACTATAAATATTATTTAGTTAAAGGTATTGTTATTTTAAGAGAAAAGAGATTTCTGAGTCCCTTTTGAGTTCTTTTTGAAGTTTAAAACTTCAGCAAATAATTCCTCTATAAATCCGTTTTGTTTATATTTACAGAAAAAACTATTGTGTGATACAAAGTAGCATTACTATAGGGCAAAATAAACAAAGTTGCAGTATTGTCTACTATGCAAAACATGAAAAACAAGTACTACTGTACGCTTTTTTAAAAAGATATTCTTGTTATAAAATATTGGAAGAGGACATTGCAATCATGTTGAAGTCGTTAATGCATTACTGTTGGAGATTAGTATTGTTTCATGAATTCTGTGATACCAATAATGGTGATACCTATTTTAGTCTGTAACTTTCTAGTATGTTGTTTAATCATTATTGTGGTCCCATATCAGATTTCTTATTTTGAATCTGATTATTTGTAGGTGTTTTCCTGTTTGACTAGATGTTCTGATCTGATGTATGGGTGATTGTGGACCGCTTCATCCATGGTGTTTTTGTATGGTCGGTGACCAATTCTGTTTGACTTGATGTTCTGATCTGATGTATGGGTGATTGTGGACCGCTTCATCCATGGTAGGACCACTGTAGTTAATAAACTGATCAAGATTTTAGTTAAGCGTTTCCATTCTCATGTCCACCGTAAGTCCCTCGTCTGGTGACCCGTATGACCCACTGGGAGACGGCGGCAAGATTGGAGCCACTAATGAGATACTAGCGCGACGTGAGATCTTGAGACCAGTGTACAACACCTGCATATGTCCACGGTCAACCAACTTCCACTTTGATGTTGTGCAAGTTCTGTAGTTAAGAGTGTGTTTCGTCTGTGAACGTCTTGAGAAGGTAATTTGAGCATAAAAGATTGAATATTCGTTCAAACCTCTGCTGGAAGATGTGTGTCAACACAGTGTAAAGCTAAATTTTAAGACATTGGTTCAGTAACATCGAGAATCAAACCTTTGATATAATTGGCGACGGAGACAGAGAGAGTGATTTTCTGGACAGTTATTGTTTGCCTTAACTACAGGCGAATTTAAATAAATACTGGTTAATGTATGATCTATAGACTGATTTGTTTATTTTTTTTATTTATTTATGGTCAAGATCTGGTAATTTTTTTTTCTCTCAAGCAACAGGTCTGCTTTTGTGCTGGTAAATTAAAACATGAACTGACTCTGATCACTCAAGTATAAATTCTCAGTAGTATGTGCGTAGTTTGCGTGTCTTTGTGATTTGTGTTATACGTGTTTTTACTTTTCGTGTGTATTTAAGTTGGGAACTATTACAATTTCGTAAATTCCAGTTGGTGTTCGGTTATTTTGTTTATATGTGTGTTTAATTTGAATTTCTACTGCATGATTTACAACTACTTTTTGCATAGTTCGGATTGAATGATTTTCACGTTGAGGTCAGATTAGAATTTGGTATAGAATTCATTTGTTCAAAATTTGTTTTCTTTCTAGAACTTTTGACAAGCAAAATTCTGTGATTAGTAAAACTGAGATTATAGGTTGATATCGAGATTTTGAAGTTTAATGATAGCGTGTTTTTAGTAAAGTAGTTTGGAGTTTTTTTATTATTCCAGACATAATTTACATGTAATGCTGGCATTATTATTACTGTGAAACCATCATTTGATCAATTTGAATTACTTGTGTATATAATCAAGTGAAGAATTGTGTGATTAATTTAATGCATGGGGATTGGTAATACTTTAATTTCTAGTCAAGTATTTGAATTATTGCATGTATTAACCTTTCTGCTTTATTTTGTACTTAGTGACATTGAGTGCAGTTTGCCTGGACTGATTGACAGTGATTGATCGGTGGTTGATTGGAACACTTTGGAGCCAGTGAGCAGTTTGGATGTGGGAATGAGTGATGAATGCTGAGTGAATGAACGCTTATGTAAGATACATATTACTTTATTGCGTTTCAAGGTGCTTCACATACATTTCCATTGCGTAAAACATACTTACCATTTTTATTGCGTAAGACATACTTACAATTTTTATTGCGTAAGACATACTTACCATTTTTATTGCGTAAGACATACTTGCCATTTTGTTGCATACATTTGTTCACCTTGGCAAGGTTGATTGGTGAATACAGACTCCAGTTGTCTACACTATTTTCCTCTGTACTTCCGACTGTGATATGACTGATTGTTCGATTAGCATGCTACATTGTGGATTTGAAACTGTGACCTTTGATTCTGATTGATGGTTGAGTTTTATTATTATTTTTTTGGTATAAAACTTATTGAGTTGATACGGTAAGCATTATTCAGCTGTAATTAATTGATGAATCACTGCTGCATAAATATTGATTTTTATCATTAAATGTTTACGTAATTGCTTTAGTGCTGTGGTAAATAACAAGTTTTTGTTGTTTTTTTTCTGTCTGGATTGTTTACAGTTAGCTATCTGGTATAGCACTACTATGTAATAATTTATAGAATGCAACAGGTAATTTTATAGATATTGTGTGTGTTCTGTGTATTTCGTCCATTGGTATGACAGTGTGTATGTATGTTGATTACAGCATTTAGTGATATTGTGTCCACTTAGAAAGAATAATTTGAATTTCTCATTATTACACTGAGTGATCATTGGATGTTGCGTTACATAGTCGTTCGCCAGTCTGAACACTTCTTGGATTTGATACAGATTTCGACATTGAGTAACCGAGTTGTAATTTAATTTTTGACCTGTATAGTTTGTTTGATTGATTTGACTTGATACTTTGACTTTAACCAGTTTGACCATTAGCTATTTTGAGTTTGGATCATAGCCAAGACCATGTTTGAAAATGTGGTGTATATCAGTCAGTTAAGGCCTGACTTTGATGTAATAGACCTAGAAAATGAACTTCAGTTAGATGCAAATCCGGATGAAGTGATTGTTGATTATGCGATTCACTACAACAATGCAGTATTTTTGGCGTTTGTTGACTCTCGGTTTGTTGAAAAAGTCATACACCAGTGGCATGGGAAAATGTTTCTTGGATCAGTGGTTCGAGCTTCAAGACTCTCAGTTGAGCTGATGAAGGCACTGAACCATTTGAAACCTAATTTTGGGCAGAAAGTTGCTCATTCTGCAGTAACCCAAGGTACTGAAGCTCCACATTCAGGTGCATTCAGCTGGCAGCCTGCTAAAAGCCAAAATAAGCCACTTACTGGACTTAGTGACATTCTTGAGGCATTTGACAGCTTGACAATGGAACAGCAGTTGCAGTTGAAGGCTACTTTGCAGCTCAAGCCAGTGTCATCACCCCTTGTAGCGGCCACACAGCCCAAATCAAGCAGTCCATATCATGCGACCTCCAGCTTAAAACAGGGAGTTCATGCAGGTCAGCAGCTAGCCTACAGTCCCAAGACCTGGGCACATGTGCAACCTCAGGAACCATCCTTTCAGTTTGGATCTTCCAACGTCAACAGCATACAGGCGAGTACCTTCTCGGGTGGACCGAAGGATTGTTCTTTTGAACAATTCAGGTACGACGTCCAGAGTCTCATCAAGCAAGGATGCTCAGAAGCGTTGATCCTCACTGCCATCCGGAGATCCATCAAGGACCAGGCACAAGAAATTCTTCTGCACATGGGGGAAGAGGCTACTGTAGCTGACATACTGGCCCACTACGAGATGATGTTTGGAGATGTAGATCCTCCACATGTACTGTACAGCATGTAATGTACAGCACAGTTTTATGCTGCAGAGCAGAATGTGAATGAAAGCATGACAGCGTGGTATGCCAGATTGGAAGATCTTGCAAGCAGAATCATCAGGCAAGATGTTTCCATTATTACGCCAAACAACTATGATGTGATCGTGAATACACAGTTTTGGACCAAAATGTCCAATGAGCAAATGAAGAATGCTCTTAGACATAAATTTGATGTCATGGCTACTCAATCGCAGTTTGTGGTTGAAGCCAGGAAGATTGAATCAGAATTTGCTGCAAGATCAGCAAAGATTCAACAGGCAACTGCAGAGCCTGTTTCCTGGTTGAAACAGAGTTTAGACTCTATTAAGGATAGACTTTCAGCTCTGGAAAGTAAATCCAGTAGTCAATCAACTCCATCAGCGGAAACTAGAAACACACCTAGACCTAAAAATTCTAGGTTCAGGGGTAGTCGTCAGGGGAAACCCTCTAACATTCATTGTTGGGGATGTAATCAAATTGGGCATGTCAAGAGAGACTGTCCTTTAAACTCCAACCAGTCGGAAGGCAGGAGCGGTCCGACTCGGTAAGAAAACGCTCCTTTGTTGATAAAGTCATTAAAGCCAATGAAGTTTCACTGACTGTTCATGAGCAGCCGGTGACAGCCTTATTTGATACTGGTTCCATGGTTAGCACCATGTCAGCCAGTCTGAGTGAATCTCTTGATTTAAAAGTTCAGCCGTTGGAGCATTTACTGACTGTTGAGGGTGCAGGAGGGCATAAGTTATCATACCTGGGGTATGTGGAAGTAGACATTACTTGTGCTGACATTAACCTCTTTGACCTGTCAGTAATCATGCTTGTGGTTCCAAACACCAAGTACCATGATAGAGTCTCAGTCCTTCTTGGCACTAACATTCTTGGACTTCTGACAGATGCACAGGCAGTACAAAACCCTATCTGGCATAATGTGTTGGCAAAATTGGCTAAGCAGCAAGTAATGGCCAAAAGTGAAAGTTCACTTGGGTTTTTGAAAACTACAAAGCCAGTCACTATACCCCCTAATGGGCGTATGATCATCAAGGGTCAAACCCATGTGAGGGCTGTATGTTCCCACATGAACGTTTGCTTGGATGGGTCTGAGACAACGAGTTTGCCCAAGGGTTTAGTGGTCTCCCCAAGTGTTAACTATCTTGAGCCAGGTGCATCAACATCTAAGTTGTCTGCGGAAGTGGTGAACCATCTGCAACAAGCTGTTACTATCCCAGCCAAGGCCAGGATATGTGACTTGTACAGCACTGATGATGTTATCACTCTGGATCAGCAGAACTTGGATTTAGATACATCAGCATCCGAATGTGATGAAGCCAGTTTTCTTAAGCATTTCCAGCACGTCAGGGATACTTTGCCAGAGGAGAAAGTGGATGAGGTGCTTGGACTATTACAGAGGTGGCCCAGTGTCTTTTCGCATCATGATCTTGATCTTGGTCTGACCAATCAAGCTGTACATCACATCAAGTTAGAGGATGATACACCTTGCAAGGAAAAACCTAGACCAATACCACCCATGATGTTTGAAGAGGTTCGTGATCACTTGAAAGAAATGGAAACCTTGGGAGTTATTCGAAGGTCCCAAAGCCCTTATGCCTCTAATGTGGTTATTGTGAGGAAAAAGAATGGCGCCCTCAGATTCTGTTTGGACCTGCGCCATCTTAATCAGCTTACTGTATCTGATTGTTACAGTTTGCCCCGCATCGACCTAACTCTGGATGTATTGTCAGGATCCAAGTGGTTTAGTTGTCTTGATTTAAAATCGGGGTACTGGCAAGTCCCATTAGCTGAGGAAGACAAATGTAACACCGCATTTACAGTTGGACCATTGGGCTTCTGGGAATGTGAACGAATGCCTTTCGGCTTGACCAATGCTCCAGCCACATTTCAGCGTTTGATGGAAAATTGCATGGGAGATCTGCATTTGAACTACTGCTTACTTTATTTGGATGATATAATCATCTTCAGTAGGACATATAAAGAGCACATACTCCGATTGGAGGCTGTGTTTAAAAAACTGAAGGCTGCTGGCTTGAAGTTGAGTCCATCCAAATGTCACCTGTTCAAGAAACAGATAAAGTATCTGGGACACATCATCTCAGAAGATGGCATTGCAGTAGACAAAATCTCCTGTGTAAAGGATTGGCCCGTTCCGAAGACTGTTTCGGAGGTACAATGTTTTGTTGGCTTTACGAGCTTTTATAGGAGATTCATGAAGGATTTTTCCAAGATTGCTCGTCCTTTGCGCTTAGTAACACAGGGAGGTGTTCACTATCAAACCAAGACTAAAACGAAAGTTCGGTATCCACCACTGGAATGGGGACCAGAACAACAAAAAGCATTTGATATGCTTAAGCATGCTTGTTGCAGCACTCCTGTCCTTGGTTTTGCTGATTACGCCAAACCCTTTACTTTACACACAGATGCAAGTATAGAAGGGATTGGTGCAGTTTTACATCAGGAGGACAATGGGGTGAAACGTGTTATTGCTTATGCAAGCCGGGGCTTGTCTAAATCTGAGAGAAACTACCCCATTCATAAACGTTTTTGGCACTCAAATGGGCCATTACCGAGAAGTTTCACGACTATCTCTATGGTAATAAGTTTACAGTGAACACAGATAATAACCCATTGACCTACGTGCTCAGTTCAGCAAAACTTGATGCTACAGGACACCGTTGGGTTGCCCAACTGGCAAATTATCGCTTCACTCTGAAATACTGTACCGGAGCTTCAAATTCTGTTGCGGATGCATTGTCACGTATACAATGGCCTGAAGTCAGTACTGAGGTGCTGAACCAGGTGATGACTGTTCACCTGGATGACCATCCTCCGGTGGAGAGCTTTTGCTATAATCAACAGGCGATTCCTGTTGAACTAGAAAAGCAAGAAGCCCACACCTTGGATCAGGTTATTGATTGGGCACAGGAGCAGGATCGAGATCCTGTGATCAAGTCTGTCAAATTTAGGCTTGAGAATAAACTCAGAGAGTCTGAGCTGTCCCCACAAGCAAAGTCCTTGTGGAAGGAAAGAAAACATCTTTCAGTTATTAGTGGTAAACTAATGCGTAGCAGACTTTGCTCAGATCAGAAGCAGTGGCAACTGGTTTTGCCCGGTAAATACCATAAAGTGGCTCTGGATTATGTGCACAACTGTATGGGTCATCTCGGAAGAGATAGATCTTTAGAGCTACTGAGAGAAAGGTTTTACTGAGTTGGGATGCAAAAGTCAGTTGTCGACTACATTGCCCAGTGTGACAGATGCATACGACGGAAAGACTATCATTCTCCACGTGCTCCACTTGTCACAAACTTCTCAGCCGATGGAGTTGGTGTGTATCGACTTTCTGAAACTTGAACCTTCCAAGGGTGGAATTGAAAATGTGTTAGTGGTCACAGACCATTTCACAAAGTACGCTCAAGCATATCTGACCCGGAACCAGACAGCAAGCACAACTGCTAAAGTGTTGTTTGACAACTTCTTTGTGCATTATGGTTTCCCACATCGGTTACATAGTGACCAGGGTAGGAATTTTGAAAGTAAAACCATCCAGCAGCTTTGCCATTTAGCAGGAGTGCATAAGAGTAGAACAACTCCATACCACCCAATGGGTAATGGGATTGCAGAGCGCTTCAACTCTACTCTCCTCAACATGCTGGGCACACTGGACCCTGATAAGAAAGTGGACTGGAAAAGTCATATTGGGTCACTTGTACATGCGTACAATTGTACTAAGCATGATAGTACAGGATTTTCACCTTACTATTTGATGTTTGGTCATCACCCACGCATAGCTGTGGATCTTGTTTTAGGAAGGGAGTCAGTTGAAACACATGCAACACCAGATCGTTACATATCCAACTTGCGTACTCAGCTCAAGAAAGCTTATGAGTTGGCTGAGGTTAACTCAAGAAGTACTCAAGCTGAACAGAAAAGGTTGTTTGACAGGCGTATCCGAGGTGCTTTCTTAGAGATTGGAGACAGGGTTCTGGTTCATAATGTAGGGTTAAAAGGAATGAACAAGATTGCTGACAAATGGAGTGAGCAGGTTTATTTGGTTGTGTCTCAACCTAACCCTGACATCCCTGTGTATGAAGTGAAACCAGAGATTGGTAGGAGTCGGGTTAAGGTTCTGCACAGAAACCTTTTGTTGCCAATCCCATGTCTTCCAGTTGAAACACCGAAAGCAGATACTGCCAATGTAGAGACCACCCCAGCAGTGATAGCTGAGGAGAATGAGTGTATGGCAGATATTATCAGTGCTTCAGATGTGAGTAGTGAGATTAGCTTTACTATTAGGCCTCGCCGGGCACCAATACCCGCACCTCGTAAAACTAGGCCTGGAACACCAGTTGTTGGTCAGATGGCTGAGACTATTCCTAGTCCTCAGAAGGAGCATTCTGTAAATGAAACGGTAGAACAGTTTGTCCTTGAAGATTCTTCCAGTGTTCTGGAACAGGGTACACATGAGTTGACTAACTCTCTGAGCAACAATTCTGTTCTGGATGAAGAAGGTGACAGTGAGCTTTCTGAAAGCCAGCCTGGTTTAGAAAGTGACCACACCATCCTTTCCGGGGGGGAGGAAATGGACAGTGGAACTGTTCTTAAAACAGCTGTGCAAGCTGAGACATATGAAACAGACAGTGAAGCTGAAAAGCCTATCACACCTGCTCCTAGAAGGTCTACTAGGGTAAAGTCAAAGGCACATTTAAGACCAGATTTTGCATATGACTTTGCACAGATAACAAACTCAGAAACTGTGAGAGAAACCCAGATGCATAGAGATGCGATTCAGAAAGTTAAATTTCTGAAGGAATTTGTAAAGCTATTTTAATTGTAACCTTCTTTGGTATGTGTATTTCTTTGTATTTATTTTATTTATTTTTTGTTCTTGAAAGACAACTGAGAAAGTTTCTGTTAGGGGAGGAAATTATATTTTCTCACATTGTATAGGATAATGGCGAGGGAATGATGTCTGTTTGTGATGTCATGTTTATAAATGTCAGGAGACATTTTCCTCACACAGGGAAGTATGTCACCGCGATCATGGCTGGGTTTTAGAACTCGTCGATAACTATTTTATTTAAGAGGTTAGAAATAAAAGAATTTTACTTTCGCCAGCTTGGGTGTTACAATCGCGGGAAAAACGGACATTTTGTTCAGTTTTGAAGGTGATTTTAAACAGTAAGGATGCCTCTGCAGTAGCTGGGTTTGAGGAAAACTTTGTGTGAAAGTTGTTGGTTGTGTTGGTGATGTTGCAGGTTAGTGTTATAACTGCATGAATGATATTGTAACTGTTCAGTAATTATTATATTTGTTTACATTATCTAGTGCTTGGTAACTTGCTTACTGTTTTTAGTAAAACTAAAAACAATTGTTGAACTTGTATCTATCTTTGATTCAGTAATTACTGTATCTGTTGTAAACTGTAATTATTATCCTGAATACTTTACATTATTGGGATGAGCTTTGTAGTTGTCGTTAATGCATTACTGTTGGAGATTAGTATTGTTTTATGAATTCTGTGATACCAATAATGGTGATACCTATTTTTGTCTGCAACTTTCTAGTATGTTGTTTAATCATTATTGTGGTCCCATATCAGATTTCTTATTTTGAATCTGATTATTTGTAGGTGTTTTAATTGTATGGTCGGTGACCGATTCTGTTTGACTTGATGTTCTGATCTGATGTATGGGTGATTGTGGACTGCTTCATCAATGGTAGGACCACTGTAGTTAATAAACTGATCAAGATTTTAGTTAAGCGTTTCCATTCTCCTGTCCACCATAAGTCCCTCGTCTGGTGACCCGTATGACCCACTGGGAGACGGCGACAACACGACTATTATTGCATTTTTGAAAACAACTTCCTACCTTCAAATCCATGTTGTTTACAAACACCCTATGTAAAACCGGATGGGCATTTCTGGCCCATACTAAACCCTGGAAGCCTGAGAGATTTTCCAATGATCGCCGACCCCCGAAATCGCCGAAAATCGCCGAATTTTACTGAAAATGACGTTCGTTACATGTGTCCTTTTAGCTATTGGAGGGCAAGAGAGGGAAATTCAGAATGCACAGATGTTGTCAATGTTATCAGAGTCCGGAGACAAAAGGACATACACCCGGTAACAGTCATCCGAACGGGACAGTAAAAGCGAACGCAATTATAAATAGTAAACAAACGACATTGAAAGACACAGATAATTACGTTTATAGCTACCTATTGACGTTTATATCATTATTTTATATAGCCTTACACCTTGATGATTCGCGAGTTTTAACGTTTTAATTACAAGCTTATTTCACGTCTAAATATTTTATTTTGAGGCAATTTGGATGTGTTTTATAAAAACTATACTATAAATACCAAAACACCTTTTTATCTTATAAAAAGTGAAAGTAGATGCTCTAAAATCCAAGAAAAACGGAAATACTCGAATCAACAAGACCCTCGAATCAAGGATACTTGACTATATTTTAATCCATTTCTACATTAACCGACAACAATAGATGATAAAATGATAACAGTTATAAACGTAAGATATGTTGAAGCACCATTTCATCCCTTAAGACTGGTTTATAATCTTTCTGGTGTGTAAGTAAAGCCATAAATACCAGGTATATGAGCAAGTCGCCGACAAAACTCGCCAACAATTTTATCTGTTTGAATAAGAGGGTATGCGTACTTTAACATTTTAAACCAATAGAACTCATGGAGGAATTCCTCACGGACATAGCACCCAAGTCATTAATATTCATGAGAAGATATGAGGTCACGGATTTCCCCTGGTATTTCCTTGCAATACTTTATAAAATAGAAGCATAGACGAAAATCAAATACTTTAAACTACAGAACTCACGGCCACAGCACCCAAGTCATTAATATTCATGAGAAGACATGAGGTCACAGATTTCCCCTGGTATTTCCTTGCAATACTTTATAAAATAGAAGCATATGCACTCGTCCATTGTCGGCGAATTTTGTCGGCGAGTTGCTGTCTGCGAGTTGTTTTGTCGGCAACTTGCACGTAATTCAAATACCATATTATCGCCCATTGAGCAATCCACTTCCTGGTTTGTCTTGGTATCAAGACAAGTCACCCTATTGCCAACTCACCCCATAATAGTACAATAATGTAATTTTACAGGGCAATATGCTATAGAAATGGACCACCATCAATGATTATCAGCCTGACACATCCATTGGTGCCCGAGGCTTGCCTGTGTTTTCAAAGACTCAATTCTGCAATGATAATTGAACCATGATAATCTACTGGTAACACACGCTCAGCTAGTAATAATATCTAATGACATGTCACCCCATGTGAAATCTTACCCCATATTATTATATAGGAGGAAAATACAAGGGCTACTACAGTTTTAAATCAAAGGTGTTTTAGATCAAAGGTGTTTCATATCTCATTCTACAGTCATGATAATATTGAGACAGGTTCACAGCATTGTTCATATTACTTTTGGAAACTTGTGAGAAATATTAAAATTTTTAAGCACAAGTTGTCTCCAGGGCTTCTAGACATATTTTTAGCTTACTGGCCAACGGCCGTAAGCTATTGGCATGGCCTGGCGTTGTCTTCGTTGTTGTCGGCGTCGTCAACAATTTTTCCAGCCTCTTCTCCTCAGAAACTACTGCACCTGCTTGGGTAGAGGACTATCATATTTCCTAATTGCATGTTTTTCAACCAATCAGAGAAGTCACATGACCAAAAACATGTTTTTCAAAAGGGTGTGCTTGTCTGGATGATAACTTAAAAAGAGCTTCACCTATTCACATGAAATTTTGCAAGTAGGTTCGTTATATACATGTCTGGAAATCATTAAGTTTTCAAAGTGATCCCATACAAAATGGCTGACTTATTAATGATTTACTAAACGCCATGATTTTTCTTTACACTGCTAAAACAAAAATCGCGTTTATCTCAGAAATGGAGCGAGATAGAGCGATTGAGGAAATTTTTGACCCACGGGGTATCTGCAAAGTACACTGTCAACTTTTCGCAAAAAAAGTTTTCCCGCCACTTTTGGCAACCAATTTGAAAAATGTGTTTATCTTGGAAACGGAGTGAGATAGAGCGATTTTGACGAAATTTTTGTATCTGGAGAGTGTACTAACAAATTTTGTCAAAAAAAATTTTCCCACCACTTTTGGCGGCCATCTTGAATTTCTGTGTAAAACGCAAAAACGTGTTTATCTCGGAAACGGAGTGAAATAGATGGATTTCGACCCAAAATTGACAAAAATGTCTAAAATGTGGAATATTGCTTGTTAGCGACCTACAATCCAGGTGGTTTAACTCATAAAAGTATTGCAGATAGCCAATTTTTCTCAAATAACTCATTCATCTTCTTTTGGGAGAGCTTTCACTTGGTAAAGTTTCAAACCCGTAGCTAATTATTCACCTACTCAAAATGAGTAAATGCGAATTATCTCTAGAAGTATTGCAGATAGCCAGTATTTCTCAAATAACTCATTAATAATAAAACAACTTAGAGGAAGTCATGGGCTGCAAATCTTTTCATATGGTCAGATTTGACCTTGGGCCCCTCCTGCTTATTATTGGTCCTAGAGGTTTGCAATGTGAAAACGAATCTTTTGATGTGGTCAGACTTCACCTTGGGCCCCTGCTACAGGGCCAAATAAGGGTAGCCAAACTTAAAAGTGCTTTCAGCTTGCTTATTAACGAAAAATGCTTTTTATCTTATAAACTATGTTAGTTGGCCTTTGTCGGTGGATACATCCAGCATCTGGCCACAGATGCGTCCTTAGTCTAGTTATTCCTATTATCGCTCGGATCTGTACAAAGCAAACAAATGGTATTATCGTCAAACCCGGTTTTACCAATGCACAGCATTACAGTAAATTGTATAACTCCAGAACTTACACCAAATAAACAACAAAAATGAGATTATGTTTAGAGTACTAGTAGATTAGAAACAAGAGTATCCAAAACATGAGGTGATTCAGTTTTCAATGTGTTATTCTTCTGTTCGGAACCTTTCCTTTAGAAGTTAAAACAAACTTTGTGATATAGAAACCACGAAATTACAAAAATCAATTTATGTGTGTACAATATATTAAGACATATATATTGTAAGTATTATTTCTGTAAATAGAGGAATAAATTTTACCTTACCAAATTAAGTAGGTCACTTATGATGAGTTAGCACTAGGCGTATTTCACAACCGTAATCCGTCGAATCTAGATTCAGATTTGGATTCTTTGGATTAGCTAGATTTGTGAAATACAATTTTCTGTAGATCTGAATCCAAATTTAAAACATAACATAAAGAAACATAAATATCATATATTATTATAAATTATGAAGCAGTAATATAATATTATAATATCACAGTATAATAAAAATTTGCCAAATGTTAAAATTTCCTGCCACATGTTGCCGCCATTATTTTTCAAAGAATTATGGGTAATCTAAGCAATCTGAATCTCGAGGTAGATCAACGGATTCATAATCCGGATTCAGATTCAAGTCACAACACAAGCGAATCTGTTGATCTGACGAATCTAGATTCGAAGGATTATGGTTGTGAAATACGCCTACTACCAGACAGAAGAATGATCATTAATTATTTCATCATTAAGAAAATGCCTGGTGTGTAGTAAAACACATCCACAGAAATAAAGAGAGAAAGAAAAAAATTCTGATAATGTAAGAGCATATACATAAATGTTCAAGTAAAAGTCCCAGTACATCAGCAAACATTAAGTCACACATATAAGGCAGAAATATATGATATTGATGGGTGTAATAAAACATATTTTAAATACAATTATGAATTTTTATTTTTACAAACACTACACATGTATTTTTCTCCCAAATCTTTAAGACAAACACTCTCACATAAACAATGCAACCATTTGTTGCAATAGTCACAAAACACCCAGTCAATATCTTTGGTTTTAGTAGCCTTTTTCTTCCCTTTGACCTTTAAACCTTTGCCCCCTTTCCCACTATACAGATTTGGTTGAATCTCAAACAAATAAAACAAAGTGACTCCTCAACTTCATCAAAAGAGTGCTGCTTACTTAATTCAACTACAGGTGATTTATTTTTTGTGTCATCTGTCAGTATTGTCTGCTCCAGTTTAAATAAAGATACCACTAAGTGAAAAGTGTATGATAATAAATGTAACAATTTAAAGTTCAGTGTAAGAATTTCAAATGTAGTAGTGATCATAGCAATGGAAATTGTAATAAAAAAATTTAAATTGAACTAAATGTTAATCTTTATTGTAGCTTTCTTTGCTTCAATTTTGTTTTTTTCCTGGCATGTAGTTTCTATTTTTGCCCAGTTTTCTTCCTTCTCCTTAAACACAAAACAGAACACAGAACTAAGAACGGAACTTAATATTAATGAAGAAGTAATAATTTTTAAATTAATTATTACTTTCATTCCATCATATATTTCAAATCTTCATCTGAGTTATAATATCATCACCAGTGATCATATGTTATGATACAAGTACTCCTTGGTTTTCCTGAGGTAGTTGTAGCACTGGTTGATCGTAAGTCTTGTTTGATTGGAAAAGAAAGTTCTAGTTCAGGTGGCAACTGTTTCACAGACTGAACTGGATGTGGATATCTGAGGCACTTATCACAATGATATTCATTTGGTGTGACTGGCTGAATGTTTTCATTCAGGTTAACCACAGCAGTTTTTGTGGTGGTGTCTGCTACTCTGCAAGCATGAGAATGTGAATTTGTACTTATTGCAAGAATAAAGAAAGTGTAAGTGACATTTTTGTGATAATTTACAATATTTTATTAAGTTTTAACACATTACATTAATAGTATGTGATGTAAATTCTATGCATTGCTAATTGAAAACAAAATATGATTGTTAATCAAATTTGATTCTCACTTTCTCTTTTTAAGTTTGCTTGAATCCAGTGCAGTCAAAAGGGCAAAGTCCCACCCACGTGAAGGCACTTTGTATCACTTTCGATGATGCAGCCTGTTTTAAAGCATTGCACCAAGGGGTTGGAAAGTAACATTTAGTTATCCTGCTTTTACTAGATCTTGCCCCAGTTGCCAGCACAACTGCATTATTTTTTTTTCACTTCACCAAACACACCAACAACTAGGGGCTGAAGGAGATGTGTTGCATGAGCAGGGAATCCTATCAAGGTTATCTAAAAGTATCAAATGTATGTGTTATTGTTTACATTTTATTTAGCTGACAAAATTTGAATAAATTCGATTAAATATCTAAGTATTGAAATTTGTTAAACTTCACCTCACAAACTGCATGGAAGTTTTGGAATTGGTGCATCGTGTGTCCAGGTGCTGTTGAACATCAGGAATGTGCGAGCTTCTTACCAGATGTGTTCTTAAAAATATTGAGTAATGCAAACATATGTTGTATGTAACTCATCCCGGAGTGCAGAAATGTGGCACATGTTATTGAACACATTAACTAAACATACATGGTTAGTATTTATCATAACCTCATATTTTAAATTATTCAGTTACTTATTAATGTGAATAAGGCTGATAAATCAGTGTCACATTTAGTTGCAATGTTGAAAATGTGCTTCCTACTATTGAAGATCTTAAGGTGTCATTCACCTCATTCTCCCTGGCTGCATCTATGACTTTGGTGGACAAATGACTGTCATGATTGTCCAGCAGAAGAACAATGGGCCTGTGCTTTCCACAATTAGGGATAAATAAATTCAGAAACCACTCCTGAGATAACTCCTGGTCCATATACCCTGGAATGTGTAGGTTCAAGTTGGAAGTATTTGCCACACAAGTATCATTTAATAATTTCAATAATGGAGTTGCAAAACAAGTTCATGAAATTTTAGAGATATAATGAATGTGAAATACCATTAGGAGAAGTTCCATACATGCACTTTGATGGCAGTGTTACATCCATGGGCATGTGTGGTAAATGTTGGAAGGATTCTACAATCTGCTGAGACACACATCATCACTGTGATGTGGTCAGTTGATGTAATCTAAAATTTTGTAAGAATTTCAGGTCATATAACTGACAAATCTCCTCATTAACTAAATATTGGAATCGGCAGAAATAATTTCACAAAGAAATTGGTGATCTTTTACATGAATTCATTCAGGTTACAATTACCTTTTCTTGAAAATACCATATACTTTTTCTCTTGTCGCCACATGGCTGTTAATACCTGATTCATCACAACTGAATATTTGTTCGGCCTTGTCCAAGATGTCTAGTTTCTTCAATTGTGATTCTGAGGATTTACATTGTATAAAGTTATGATAACTGAATCTCAATTTCATAAGGGCATTACACATTTCAAACAGCATATGGTTTGTGTGGCAATATATGATTGAATTGAATCTTTCAATATCATTCATTCCACATATGCATATAAATTTACCATAAAGGTTGAAGAAGTGGTCAAACACATATTCATCATTCTGTTTTAATCTCCATGCATCCATCATCTGCAGAACAGACCACTTCAGTTCAGGATTTCTTTTTCAAAATACCTAAACCATTCATGAGATGGGCCTTTATGAAGGTTGAATTTGCACTTCAGAATTGCATCTTGTCCTTTTCGCCTTATTAAGTCCTTCAAAATTCACAATACATAAAACAACTTAAGTAGTAGTGAAATGTGTTCATTTGCTTGTGTACGGTACAATTCTTCATAATGTGAAGCTGCAAATTTTAATGTCGGTTCCTTATACAAATTTATAATTGTAAATTCATGAACTTACCACAATTATTTGGTGTGTATCTGTTCTGCGTAAAGGGAAACTCTGTCTAGACACATGTATATAAGGTAGTCCACTAAGCATTCCTCCAGTTCATCACTGAGCTGTCTTAATGGACCTGGTGCTTTAAAGTCAATCACTCTTCCTCTGACATGATCTGACAGTGTGGTTCCAGGCACATTGTAATGTATGGATGCTGCTGTGATTCACATTTTCCCATTTTAACCTCTTGTGTGGCAGATACCAAATCATTCTTGTTGTAATTGTGAAACCGTAAAAGTGATTATTACATCATATAAAATGATTTTTATCTTTCTTGGGTGGCATTTCTTGGATTTGTTGATTGTGTATTTTCACTGACGACAATCAACAATGAATTAATAATAGTAATGTTACGGGTGGTGTCACACAAATTAAACCCATTCTGTTTCATGGGTGATGATAATTACTGCTCGTCGATGATACCTCGCAAGGCAGTATCAGTCAAATTTGCTTCTCTTTGCCAAATACATCATAACTTTATTGTTTAACCTATGATTTCCCCACCATTTCTGAATGGATTTTTACACAATAAAACTAGCATAAGCGCTATAATGATACCTTTCTAGCAATATAAATAACATATTTGTAGGTTATATCTTTTCTGAAATATTGACAATAGAAAATCGTGAAGAAAAAATCCTTGTGTGATATTGATTTAATATTCACATTCAGGATATATCATTCATGCATTAAAAATAACTGCCACTGTAGCTCTGTGTGTAAAGTATTAGATTTGTGATCCCAAGTGTGTGGGTTCATGTCCCACTTGGTTTTATATATATATACATATATATTTTTAAGCATTTCCATGTGATGAAAAGGGGAAAAATTTAAATCACAGCATTTTAATTTTTTTCTCTCTGCAAGCTTAAACCAAAACAAGATCTCCATCATGACAGTGCAGGGGCAATCACAGGCAATCTGCCAAGCTGGTCAAACACAAGGAATGAATTCCCAAGAGTTAAAATTATAATTTTGTTATTATTATGTTCTAAATGTAACAGCTTCAAGCTTTCCTTCAGCAAATAACTTTTGTGTCAGTAACAACTGCAGTAACAGCAATCACAAAAATTTGGTCATATCAGTCAAGCATTTTGCTCTATCCAAGTGCAACTTGTTTATCTTAGTTTTTTATTTTAACTTGTAATTTCTCGCTGATACATGGTGAGTTCTGTAAATCATTAACATCAATGATTAGATTAACTGTAGATTGTGTTTGCTCATCAAAGTGAAAAAACTAAAACTAAAAAGACAAATAAAATTGCCCAATAATGTCAACACATTTGTTTGACTGTCGGTTGCTTGGCTTTAGCTTGAATTTATCTTGAACTGCATGTGTCAGTCTTTCAATAATTTAAAAATAAAACATTATGGTGTTCCTTGAACCTGGTGCACTAATATTGATTATTGCATAAAACCTATCAAGTGACCTTATGTATATGTTAATGAAGCTGGTTTTGGGTTCAATTTCTGACAGATCTTACAGCATGGTCTATTGGTATCAGCAAGACATCTTTGTTTTTTCCCATAGCCCACCCTTTAGTGTACCAAACTCACATTTTACGGGTTGGTCAATGAAATGTGCTTGTTGGTTAAATAGTCTAGGAAGTTCAATCCTCAGGTCTATTACTTGGTTATAGACTCTCTGCATATTACTTACTTAGAATTCATGACGCACATTATTTAAGTCAGTAACAGTAATTTCTCTACATTGCAGCTAATGCACTGGAGTAATTATTCTTTCTGAACTTTCTGGTCAATTAATGTGTTCTGTTACAGTAAAGTGGTAATATTGATATATATATTAAATGAACTAATCAGTAATATTAACATTGGAATTAGCAACATCAAAATTTCATGGTTGTGCTTAATCAGTATGACTGATAACCTGTGATTTGTAATCTGTTGTGACTAGTATCATTGTATATTTAGTGACTTACAAGAAAATTGAGTTTGTAGGTACTGACATATCAATGTGTAGTTGCACAAATGTATTGCTGATTTAAAGAGCTGTTGTGACATGAGAATTTGATATCATTGTTGCAGGAAGGCTGTGTATTATGCCACAATTTAATACCAAGTTTAATTTATTAATCTGAATAATTTTCTTAGAGTTCAAATTTCGCATGGCTAAGGTTATGAGGTTCTTGAGAGTCTTGAATTTTCACTTGTCTAATCACTGATCCTAATAAGTATACGAGAGTGGCATTTAGATGCCTTATTCAGCCATTGGACAACAAGATCTTGAGGTAGTCCATGGAATGACAAGCAACACAATGGAAATAGCTGGACATCTTTATTGCACTTGATCCATCTTGTCGCAGATATTTTTCACTTATACAATCACAGTTCACATAAATGTTATATCTGTCTCATTATAACCCATTGCTAGACACTTGAATTTATTCTTTTTAACTGATTTTTGAAATACTTCAAACAACCAAGATAAATAGACTTTTATTATATTGAAATCGAATTTAATGCCGAATATTTAATTATATAATTTATGTTTATCAAATGTTCAAATTTAATAGAATAAGAGTTTCAAATGTTGGAGGTTGAAATTGCAAATATTTCCAAATATTTAATGTTTATACTTTTTCAGAATGGGAATTTAGAATTTAGTCTAGATATAGCCAATGGAATTTTGATGTTGCTAATTCCAATGTTAATCTGATGTTATGGCTTGCAATTTCGTGATTGGCTTTGTCACTCCCATGATGTATGGAGAGATTTTAAATCGCTGAGTGGCTGACAGGGAACATAGAAAGGTGTGTTGCTTAATTGACTAGCTTTTAACATAACACCTTAGCGCATTTGTGCTAATTATTAATTTCACTACTTGTGCTTTGTTTTTCTTGTGATTTTATTTAATTAATTAATATGACTGAATAGTATGATAGTACATACCCGCCTTGCATTTGTAGTCAACTGAAAGTGTGACTACCTTGAATTAGATAGTCGGAGAATCATTTTTGCTTTGCAAGTGATACTAACAATGTGCTGTTAAGTGTATTTATGAAATGATTTGCCATAAAAAACCTGAATGGACCAGATGTTCAGTAAAATTAGCAAATCTGGACATAATATACTGTAAATCCATATCAGGGAAAAACCATGCCAAACTGGTTTCATGAACCAGTGTGCCTGGGTAAAAACCCAGGAGGATGTTTAAAACCATATGTTTTACATATTTATTCAACTGGAATTGTTCCAATATTGTTTTTGATACTGTATACATTAGGGGACTCCAGAAGTATTCTGAGCTTCTGGGAAAACACCTTATAAGATCAAGGGTCATATGATGATGAGCTTAAGGTTTTGTCAAAGAGAAGGATCACGTGATTATTGTGTTGTGGAAAGTATATATAAATGGAGAACAATAACCTTGAGTCTGCATCTGAGTGAGAACTAATAAGTTTGCATGTATTCATGCAGATAGGGTTATGGCCTACCAAAAAATAAGATGTGTATATTACATTCCTGATGTTCAGGATAATAATTTATTGTCATGTGAGCCTACACTGACCAAAGTGACACTGATCAAATGAAATAAAGTTAAGGATATGAGAATTTGAAGGTTGACTTTTGAAGTTGTCTTAACACAAACAATAGCATTGACACTGACCAAAGGATGTGTGTAATTAAACTGCAGGATTTTGACCACCCATTCTGAGGCTCAAGAAAGACTCCTCTTGACAATATAGTTTTGTTGTAATTTAACTGTATATTAAACTCTCAACTGGATAATCTGGCTGTGGTGACCACTGCAAAAAAGGTGAAAAAAGTACAATCAGATATATATAAATATGTTTACATATAAATTGAATACAATCAAACTTTTTAATTCACACAATTTATTCAGCCACTGTGGCCATTAACATATATTTAAATATGATAAAACTGTACTCTATGATGTGAATTCTTTCTAGAATACAGTTTAAATAGCACTTCCTGTATTGCTCCTACCTATAGTGGTAACCTAACAATGACTAAATTATTCATTGTGCAATATTGTATTGACAGGGCTTTATGATTTGTTGTTGAAGTATCACCCATGTAATACCCAGTACTCTTGTAATATTGCCTAGTAATAAATAGTTTTGGTACTATTACTAAAGTTATATAACTTAGTACTCTAGTAAAATTGCTTAGTAATAAGTAGCATTAGTTTTTGTTTCAAAATTTGTAATTATAACTTAGTGACCTGACTGTTCAATATGGTCATTTACAGTTTCGGCGCCATTTTGTTTTGCGACAATGAGATCTACTTCCATGGGGAACAGAAACAAAAATAAGCTTTTATCTGTATTTTTGAAGAAAGTTATTATATTGCTCACCAATTCACATTGAAAACACACACTAAGGTAATAAAATATAACCAGTCACGAAGGCAGAATGTTTCTATATGCCATTATTTAGGATTGGGGCATTTGTTTGTTGTATTAAGCCATGTATATCATATTATCGCCCATTAGGAAATTCCACTTCCTGGTTTCTATTTCACTGTTTTATTATGATTTTGACAAAAAAAATATCCAACACCCCACTTATTTCAATATATGAATATCATCTAACCACTGGTGAACCCTATCCCCATGCTGTCTATAAGCCTTATTGGCGTTCCGAGTGCGCATGTGCGGCAACCCTGTTTACAATTGAGAAAGTGGAAAAACAATGGCCACGTGCGAACAAGAATATTTACTAATTACCCGGTTAAAATATAAAAAAATCATTTCCCTGCTTTATTTCAGCACATTATATCTCATTTTAAAGTTTTAAATACGTATGAATTTAATATGCATGGTGTTTTATGCTATTGTTTGAATTTAGTTTCAATTTTTTTTCAACTAATTTCTAGTATTTTTAACAGTTTTAAAATTCATTTGTCAACACCCCGTGATTAAGTTTAAATGAAAAGCACCACAAACTACAATAATTTCCTTTTGAAAGGGGAAAATAATTTTTTAAAGAAATAAAAAAATGAAGTCAAAATAGCGTGATCCAGGTCCAATACTCCCTATTTTCGCCCACCTTAGAAGAGCTAAAACAATAGTTTTAAATATATTTTCCCATTGGAAAATCATAGTTTTGTACATCTATGTGTATATTTTAAAGAAAAATTAAGTATAATGGGTGTTATGCAATAAAATGTACATTATTTTGCATTTTTCATTACATAAAAATCACCCCCTGGTTTAGATCTACATAGTTTGTTTATCCACATACATTTTCCACGAACGGAACTCCAATTAGGCTTATTGTTTTAACTTTTGCCACTTTTGGCGACCATCTTGGATTTTAGCGGAAAATGGAAAAGTGTGAATATCTCGAAAACCGTAAGAGATAGAGCGATTTTGAGCGAATTTTTGACCCGCAGGGTAGTGCAACAGTATTCTGTGCCTAGGGGAAAAATTTCAGTTTTTGACACTTTTGGCGGCCATCTTGGATTTTAGCGGAAAATGAAAAATTGTGAATATCTCGGAATAGGTATTTCTTCCCCTTTAATGCTCGGTGGGAGATACACACCGCGGCAGTGGTCTTGTTTGAGACATGTTTCTCTTACGACAAAGATATATAGATTGCTGCAACTGATTATATGTACTTTTACATTATATGTACTTTTACATAATTGTGATATTTCTATTGACAGCTATTCTCCAGTTAATAAATTTTACAGCTTCATAATTTTTATTTTCTGAATTGTCTTGTTTTAATACTTTATCTTTTCTTCCATTTTCTTTGTCTTAGATGTTATTTTCTCTACTTAAACATTATTTGGACCTTTATATAACTGATACTGCTCTGAAAGTATCCCGATTTTTGTACTGTTTCACTACTTCCATATCTCATGGTGTTTGAAACTATTTCCCCAGGCTGTGAGGTGCGGGCATCTCTGATGCTGTTTTTGTCAATCGACAAGTGCAACATGTAACTTGGTGCTTTTTAACACATAACACCATGTTGCTCCTTGTGCATCTTATTGGGCTTCAATACCAGAATCCAGGAAACACATGTTTCCTGGGACCTAGTAGTGCCTGGTCTTATAATCAGGAAAGGAAATATTTTCAATTTCTTTATCGTTTTCAGATCATTCTTTGCTTGCATTTGCAAACACCCAGACTGAGTGCTCTATCACTGAGCTATGATGTCTTGATTTACACATCACTGGGAATCAAACCCAGGCCTCTCAGTTTGAGGTTACACTGAGGCGAGAGTTTTTTGATTAATTGGTTTTCAAAAGTTTTTGGACCGTAACAAAGCGAGTCAGTCGAACGGAAGAAAAAAAAAAGTACATCACTACCAAGGTCGGGAGGTCGGTTGAAAAAAAAATGCTCACTTTTAAGAACATACATATTTCACTTAAATGAGAGGATGTTCCCTGGATTGTATTAATACAGATGTTAAGAAGGACATATAATTTTATTGTATTAATACAGATGTTAAGAAGGACATATAATTTTATTGCTAGTTTTTCAGTTATTTCTGTTGCATTATTTTTACATGTTCTTCCATTGAAAATAGCATTCCTTTTAAGTAAGATCTTTTTTTAAGTAACACGGTACAGTACTTTCCAGTACAGTTTATCAAAACATGTTTTTAGCACACAAGAAAACATTTAACTTTCTACAAAACCTTTAGCAACACAAGCATGACAAGGGTAATGATGAAATTTATCAGATGCATATCAGATGCATATCTGATGCGGGCATTCCACTGGGGCCGACCTGTCGGTAACTAAGCATTTTTTGAGGGTCAGGACCAATGTTTGCATAGTCTGTAAGGGTCAGTAGTATTTTCCCAGCTTGTCGGGGTGGGTTGGCAAAAAAACAAACATGTTTGATATTTCCCCGACCCGACTCTTCTTACAGACCACGGTTCCGCCCAACTGGTAACCAATTCTCCTAGTCACTTCCCATCTTGTCTTATCTCTTCCAGGCTTGTCCTAACATGAAGCCGACTTGTCTTTTGCAACTTAGGTACTATTCATTTGCAGTCAATTTCCAGCATGATGTGAGGTGAAAATATGACAAAAATTATGTCAGAAATGACAAAAAAACAGTGCAAGTGATAATAATTTTGAAGCTAACAGATAGAAAAGATCCACGTGTATGTTGTAAAATAATTGAGAAACCTGAACAAGTGTTTTATTTGGTAACATAATGATCAAATTCTCAGCATATTTCACCAGAGCAATTTAAAAAGAACAGTCAACAAACTATTTTGATTCCATCACATAATTTTTCTCATTTTAAAACCCATAAGCAGTTTCTTGGAAAAAAGAGCAATCAAAAATCTAAATCTAGGTCACCAGTAAGTATTTGGATCCCATCATGTGACCACAACTACAGCACGTTTACACCTTCACGAGAATAGGGTCTTTCCCAGAAGCTTGATATTGGAGTATAAAAGGCAGCAGCAGCAAGCAACAGGGCTTTTATTGTCACGCGAGATATTGTCACAAGCTCATCTCCCCCAGCTTGTTTGCACAGGATATAACATTTTAACGAAAAATTCATATTTTCATTCATAGTCTGAAGCAGACATACATTGATTTATTCTTATATAATATTAAAGCAAAAACCTGAAAACTATAATTAAAATAACAAAAAAATAAATTTAGACGTTTTGATCATGTGATGGGATCCAAATATTCAGCCTTGACATAGTTTTCGATTTGCCCTTTTTTGTGGATTTTTGTCCCCGACCCCCGACTTTTGCAGCCAACCCTAGAGTCATAGGGTCGGCTGTAGGGTTGGCTCCAGTGGAACAGGGGTGTGAGAATTAGTTTTCTTTTTATCCTCCTATTAGATTCCAAGGTAAATGCAACTGTTGATCTTTCTGCAGTTTAGCCTTTCTTAGCTTAGATTTGTCACAGGGTATATGTTAAACATCAAAGCAAACAGTACACAAGTTTGCTGTAAAGGTAGCTCTAAGCAACATGGCTAAATGTATGCTTCTGTGAAAAGATTAAAGTTAACTGTTAGTTGTAGAACTGGGTCATCTTTTGCTCGAAATATAAAGTATGACACCCCTGTATCAGATTTGCATGAAAAGACATCAATTATTGTCAATGTTTGGAATGTTACTGATTGGTTCAGTTGGAGCACATTAAGCAGACAACTTAGCTTATGTTGATGCTGTGAATAATTGTAATGTGTCATATATTCCTTATTAAATAAAGTCAAACTGCACTAATTTTGGAAGCACAAACCATCTCAGCTAATATCTCATTTGCTTATGAATTCAAAAGTTCATCCCCTGTTACAGCCAGATAAATGGATACATAAACAAGCCCTTCAGATGTATTCTACAACCAGATTTTGAAAAAATAGCATCAGAGATGCCCGTAACCAACAGCCTGGGGAAATAATTTTCAACACCATGAGATATAGAAGTAGTGAAACATGGAGTACAAAGATTGGGATACTTTCAGAGCAGTGTCAGTTACATAAAGGTCCAACTCATGTTTAAGTAGAGAAAATAATGTTTAAGAGAAAGAAAATGTCTGTAAGGATGAAGTATTAAAAGAAGACAATTCAATAGCAAGATGACAACATTAATCAGTAAACTAAAAATTATGATGCTGTAAAATTTGTTAACTGGAGAATAGATGTCAATGGAAAATAGCACAATTATGGAAAAGTATATATGATAATCAGTTGAAGCAATCTATGTATCTGTCAAAAGAGAAACATGTCTCAAATATGGCAGGTGAACACACTTTGCCAGAGCTAAAGCTAAAGATTACACCATGATGCACACCTACACCTCCTAAAAGGGTTCGAAATTACCAAAAATCTGCCAGTCCACGATCGACAGAAATACCTTCAGGTAAAAAAAATCAAGAACCCACAAGTTTTGCGAGCTGTTGTTCTGCAAGCTGTTAATATACACACAACTTGCACAGTGGAATTATGGTTGGAATGTTTTGAATATTGTCCAAACATACCAAAGTGACTTAACACAAATAAACCTCTCCCATCTTTATACATGTTTGCATGGTTGAATTAAGGTTTGATTTTTTTAATATTTTTTTTTTTTGTATAAATGTTCCTTTATTGCTACCATTAGAACTTGCCATTACACTGACTTGGAGGTACACACACCCTGGCAAGGAGGTGTTCCAGTTATAGCAACTTTTAAATATTTACACATCAAAATACAAGAAATTTACACTAAACCACAGAAGGTTGAGTACATTTTACAAAATTTTCATAAAATAAATTTTAAGTAAACAATTTATTAAATACAGCCCAACTTTTACTAAATTTTTCTACAGTCTGGTTGTAAGTTGACAGTAACCTCTGTTCCTCAAATACTTTTTTTATTTTTCGATGAAGATGTACATTATCAAATGGTTTTTGTTGTCTTGAATTAGAGAATATATGACTCTTTACGACCATTATTATTGTATTGACAGGAAGGAAATGCTGGTCTCTCATTGTGTATCCCAGCAGAATTTCTTGAGGAGAGAGGTTCAAACTGAAACCAGTTTTTGATGCAATCCACAGCTTCACATCATTCCAGATTTGGCGAGATATAGAACAATTGTAGAAAAGATGTTTTAATGTTTCAGTATCAGACTGACACAACAAACATAATTCCGATTGAACTATTCCCATTTTATACAGTAACCTCTGTCTACCTAAAATCCTATGAATAAGCCTATATTGAAACCAAATTAATTCATTTTCCTGTACTGTTTTGAAACAAACAGTAAAAAAAAGTTCCCATGTATATTTTTCGATTTCAATACCCAAGTCTTCATTCCATTTGGTCTTGAATTTCATATCACAAGTAGCCTCGTTTAAAATATTGTAGAAGGGCTTTGCCCCACTTTTATTGAAAACAATAGATAAAGTTTTTGGTATACACGGTTTTTCAAATATACATGACTCCTTATTTTTATGCTTTTTGACTAGAGAATCACAGAGTGTTTTTAATCTGAAGTGTTCCAAAAAATTGGTAGGTTTAAAACCATAGATCTTTTCTATTTCGAGCTCACTCAAGAAGCTCCAGTCGTTTTTTATTAAATCACCAATATAAGTAATTCCATGCTTGAACGACTGTGGAAAAAATAAAGTTGTTTGAGATATGTCTGGATTGTACCATATTGGCGAGGCCAAGATATCGGAATTGTTTTCAATCTTAACTTTATTAGAGTATTTAACCCATGACAATAAGACATCTTTCCAAAATTGGTTCATACCAGTGTTTTTCTTTATAGTATTACAACCCCATTCAGAGCCATATACAATTAAATTGTTTATATCTGAAATTGATACTTGAGACAATAAAACCCAAGGAGAGTTTTTGCCAACAAATAGTCTTTTTATCCAGGTCAGTTTTAGGGAATGGATAAAATTTTTTATGTTTACCATTCTAAGACCACCATTTTTGTAGTCTTGCGAGATTTGTATTCTTTTAATTTTATCCGGCTTGTTGTCCCATAGAAAATCATAGAGCATTTTCGTAAAGGATTTACAGAAGTGAGCAGGTGGAGAGGGTAAACAGGTGAAGATATGGTTGAATTTTGACAAAATGAAAGTTTTAATAATGGTGATTTTACCAAAAGGCGTTAAATTTCTTTTCTTCCAACCCATTAAAAGCTTGTCACATTGTTTTAGTGCTGCTGAATAATTGAGCATTGGCATTTCGTCGAGGTTGGTAGAAAAGTGAATGCCTAGCAAACGGAATTGGTGAATACCCCATTCCAAGTTATATGGTACGTTTATCTTCTCCCTTGAATGTTTTTTCCTTCCTATCCAAACCACTTTAGTCTTACTAGTATTAATTTTTAAACCGGATAATGTACCAAATATTTCAATGGTGTTTAGGGCTGCAAGAAGAGAGTTGGTTGAACCATCTAAAAAGAGTGTGGTGTCATCGGCAAACTGTGTCATTTTCAGTTCTGTGTTATGTACTTTTATTCCTTTAATTTCAGAGTTTTCATTTATGAGATAATTTAGAATCTGACTACATATAATAAAAAGATATGGTGCAATGGGGTCGCCTTGTTTACATCTGCGCTCTATATTAAAGGATTATTAGAGGTGCATTAGATCGTATACCAATCATGTAGACTCCCCTATAAATCTTCCTTTAATGAAGCCACACTGCGAATCTGATATTAATTTATCTAGAACCTTTTTAAGTCTCCCAGCAATCATTGCAGATGCCAGCTTATAAAGACTACTTAAAAGAGAAATTGGTCTCCAATTCTTCAGCAATTCTCGAGACTTGTCCCCTTTTGGGATACAAGTTATAACGGCTGAACGTAAAGAGATAGATAATAGACCCTTCTCATAGCATCGATTTATGGCTCTTAAAATAAAAAATTTCATATCACACCAAAAAACTTTAAAAAATTCTACAGGGAAGCCATCCATGCCAGGAGTTTTATTGTTTTTCATGTTAAGCAAGACCTTCCCCAATTCTTCCACTGTTAGTGGCCCATCTAAACTGTTAGCTTCTGTCTGAGAGAGCTTTGTTACATTACAATTTTCTAAAACTTTGTCTAGATTTATTTCAGGTATTATACTGTCTCTTGATCTGAACAGATCAGCATAAAACTGTTTTACATGATTAAGAATTTCACTTTGTTTTGTTAATGTTTGACCATTTGGAAGGTTAATTTTTCTGATTGTTTTATCAATAAAGTTTTTTCGTTCAAGTGTACAGAAAAATTTAGATGGTTTTTCCCCTTGATGGAGCCATTTTACTTTTGCCCTCATCATACTACCCATCAACTTTTTGTTTCTTATTTCTTGTAGTTCTATTTGTTTTGTCTCTAAGGCCTGAAGTGAAATGTCGTAAGATAGATGTTTTTCAATATTTTCAATATCTTTCAATAAGCTTACTTCAGTATTTCTTTCAATCCGTTTTTGAGTTATGCAGTACTTCAAAGTTTGTTCTCGAATACGCAACAATAGCATTTCTAAGAAAAGATCATCATCAATTGTAAACTGAAGGTCTAAAGGATCTTCTTTCCTAATAAAATCATGGGAGTACACAGGAAGTGCACAAGTTTCCTTAATTTCTTTAATAGATGTGTGAACCAGGTCAATATAGTCCTGTTTATGGAGTAAATTGCAGTTGAACTTCCATAATCCACGCCCCCGGTGAAAGGGATTCAATATCATGTTTAACTCCAACATTGAGTGATCAGACCGATAACCAGGGTTTATTTTGCAGCTTGTTATTAGATCAGTCAAAGAATGAGAAGCTAAGAAATAATCTAGACGGGCCTGCTTGATAGGATTCTTACGTCTCCATGTGTATCTTCTAACCTTTGGATGAAAAAGGCGGAACCGGTCTTGCAGGTTATGAGAACTTATTGTTTCTAATAAGCTTTGTCTTGATTTAGGGTTATTGATGTTGATATAATTATAACTATCAAGATCAGGATTTAGTGTCAAATTGAAATCACCACAAACTAACAAATAGTCCTGTTCATTGTTTTCGATAAGTTGCCGTAGATTCTGAAAGAAAGCTGGTGTATCTTTATTTGGAGCATAGATGTTAATTAACCTGACTGAAATTGTGGCTATATGTAAATCTACTACCAAATAATTACCTACACAGTCTTCTTCTGTATGAAGAATTTCATATTCAAAATTATTTTTGAGCAATATGACTACTCCACGGGAATTAGATCTTGGACCATTAATTATACATTCACAGTTTGTTAAATTTTTTAGGTCATTTTCATCTTGGTGGGTAAGATGAGTGTCTTGAAGACAGATAATGTTAGCGTTAAGATTGTTTAAAAAGTCACACACATCTCTTCTTTTGTGTTTATCTCTTAAGCCTTGACAGTTTGCCGATATTATTTTAAGATCACTCATAATCGTTGATTCCATTTACACCAACCCCCGTTGCAGCACCCATTGATATATAGGATTTTGAGAAACAAAAACACAAAAATTTGGTATATTTGATAACCATTTGCCATTTGTACTGAGGAGCATTTAGAAATAAATTAATATGACAACTTGCAACCTTCTCTATGGCCACGGTAAAGCAAATAACAAACAAATATACACAAATGCCAGGAAAAAAAGAGAGCAAAAGCATTCATGAAAGAGACCGCACAGTCCTGTTTTGAGGCCTCGACTGTGAAAACCACATTATTTGAAAAAAAAAAAAATTATTTAAGAATACTTAATTTCAGATTTACAAAGACTGAACACTAAAAAGAAAAAAAAACACAAAAAGAACTAGCTATTATGGTATTCTAGTCCAACAGTCCATTAACTATTTTCACCCACTGATACAAAATAAACATCAAAGGGGCTGTATTATTCATACTTATTAGCAGTTTGTATTACAAAGTTTGAAATCAGAATTTGTATATCCCCTTCAAATAGCTGAGATTTGAACCTCAGGCTCAGTCTATGAATGAGCACAAGATAAGTCCCTGCTGTACTTAATAAGTACTTGAACATTAAAGAAACTTGATAATATGGTGTCTATAACAATAGATGCATTAGAAGTGTAACATTTTGACTATATTACCTATAAAAGTTTTGCGGTTGAGGGTTTGCTTAGTAGCAACACAAACAACATTTACAGTATGACTAGCATCACTGAAGATATATCGTGGTAAATTAGTTAGTGTAATACGCTATACACCTGTTTTATTCAAGATCATGCTTACCAACTGGTACATGTATAACTTAAAATGTATATTAAATGGCCCGGTAATTTTTTTTCGTGTTAACACATTTAATATTAAGATCCTCACTGAACATAGTAAATACAGCAAGTAAATTGAAATTTAAACGTAAGTACCAAAAATAGCATGGCTGCATTTTAATTGGCTGTTAAAAATATTTACCTATCACAAGAAATAATATCAACAGTATTATTTGTGACACTTTCAAAGTGAGTCAGAAAATATTTATTTGCCCACACAATTGGTATCACCAGTAGAACAAGTAGGTCTGCGCAAAGTATTTTTCCCGCCCCTATAGTTTTAAAGACAGATAAGAAGGAAAGAAAAATTTGAAAGGCTAAGAAGCCACCCGAGGGCGACCAAATCCCACGGCAGCGGTAAACAGTCGAACTTCAGTGAAAACAAACAAGCGTCCCTGACGGGCCGCTTTAGTAAGAGCATTTAATTTAGATGAAAAAGAAAAACAAAAAAAAACTATAGTATCACTGAAGATTTATGGTAAATCAATTAGTGAAATACGCTTTACACCTTTTTTATTCAGAATCAAGTATTACTTCATTTAATCAGGAGATTTTTACTCAATAGCAACACAAACAACATTTACAGTAAGACTAGCATCACTGAAGATATATGGTAAATCAATTACTGCAATGTGCTTTACACCTATTTCATTCGAGATCAAGTATTACTTCATTTAATCAGGAGATTTTTACTCAAATGGCAACACAAACAACATTTACATTCACATTTCATTCAAGATCAAGTATTACTTCATTTAATCTGGAAGTTATTACTCAAATGGCAGCACAAAACAACATTTACAGTAACACTCGCATCACTAAAGTTATATCATGGTAAGTCAATTAGTGTAATACGCTATACACCTATTTTATTCAAAATCATGCTTACCAACTAGTATAACTAAAAGAGTACGTTAGGTTACCCAATAATTTTTTTTTCAACATCTTATCAACACATTTAATATTAATATCCTCACTGAACATAGTAAATATGGCAAGTATAGTAGACAGAAATTAATAATCAAACTTTATCATATATTGTAAAGTAGAACAGTTACTTGTCAAAATGTAATAGTCTTTGTGGTTCAATAATACTTAGTTTACCCAATATAGAAAAAATTCTAGCCAAATTAGACCTTCGAACTAATAAAAAATGCTGAAGAATTTAATTTAATTACTCCAGAACCTCTAATTAAAGTCTTGCACATGTTTAGGTTCTTATTGGTCTTCTTAGCACTATGACATGATAATGTATGTTCACATTAAATGTCAAGATTTTCGCTAACTGACATCAGAGTCTTACCCATCAGGTTGTGTCCATGCCAGGCATGTGTATCCCACAGATCAGTGTCAAATAGTGATTTCCCAATGGCACACAGAGAGTCATTCTTATTAGCCTCAACGATGATATTCTTGCCTGTATTCCTCAAGAATTCCGCAAGATTCCTGTTTTGGTTGAATTTCGCTGTCAGCCCTGTGGTTAATATGTTTTCTATTTCTTGTTCCCAGATTTCTTTTTTGAAACCGCTCACTTTTTTGGCAATTTTCTTTATCTGTACTGGGTCCTCTTGTTGCTGGATAACAGCAGCGGTCTTGTGATCACCAAACAGGCGAGCCTTCTGAAGAGCCAGATATTGTTCCATATTTTGGAATCGCTGGGATTGAACCTCGAAGGAGCATGGATAGAAGTTTGACAGGGGGCTGTTTCTCGTGAAGAAGGCAGTGATCCCTCCGTGGGAAGGAGTGAAGATGTTTTCGAGTTTCAGTGGATCAGGGAGTTCATTCAACTTTTCCTCAGTGTAGGTTTTACCATTAAGAACAATGGCATCCATCTTCCTGGATATACTTTTGACATACTGCGATCCAGTGTTGTTCTTCACTGACTTCAAAGCTGTGTAGATCTGTGACATACGTCTTCTACTTTGATCCATCTCAGCAGGAAGATCATCACTGATGTAAATACCTTCTGATTTAAGAGCTTCTGTTTTCTTAAAGGCTAACACTTTGTCCTTAAATTGATGGAATCTGACCAAAATTGGCCGGTTGGCTGCAGGTTTGTGAGGGCCAACCCTATGAGCTCTTTCTAGGGTTCTGGACCCAAACTGCTATGTTGGATCCAAATGTTTATTGAATCTGCTTACTACTTTTGTGTCAACATTTTCATTTTTTCAAATTATTCCAAATATCTTCATATTGCTTTTGTGCTGGTAAGTTTCAAGCCTAGTAAGTTTTTGTTTTAACAGTTCATTTTCTTTTTTCACAACTAATAGTTCTGTTTTAATTTCAGCACAACTATTTTCTGTTTGAATTTTATGATTCTGCAAACCAATTTTTAAAGTAACAATTTCTTCTTTGAGGGGTGAGATATGCTGAGTTAATTTTTCATCCAAAATTTCTTTCAGTAAATCTGCATTAATGGACCCCATTGATTTCTGCTCTTCTGGAGAAAACTCCATTTCAGTGTTTCGACGTTTAGTAAGTGGAGTTTTTGCAATGTTCATTTTAAACCATAAAACCAGAACCAGTGGTACATTTCACACAATGACTTTATGTTACAAGTCATCAAAAAACAATGCCAAACAATGTTCACTGAATTACCAAGGAATTACTGTCACTATAATCTAAATCACACCAAGTACTTTATACTGTTTGGCTCAGGTAGATGAAGCACATAATCCAACACTGATGGCCCACATAAAAGGGAAAGCTGTGCACTAATATTAACACTACACCACCCATTTAAAGGGGAAAGTTTTGAACCAATACTGATATAAACATTCCACCAGGTTTATAGTACAGGTTTATCCAGTCATATCAGCCGTGCTTCACTGATTCTGTGTCAAAAGACAATATGCAATGAATAGAATATAACAAATAAAGATAAAGTTATTCCACAATGTCACAATGATTTTCTTAATATTACCCATACATACATATGTGGCAATACAACGTCCCAAGTATCAACTTCCTACACCTTACTGTTTCCGAGATATAGCCCAGACAAGATTTTATAGGTCATGGTCACTACGGTAAAGTTATAGGTCAAATCAAGGTCACACCACCACTTTACACACCTACACCCCCTAATCAATGTCCCTACTAAGTATCAACTTCCTACACCTTACAGTTTCCGAGATACAGCCTGGACAAACTTTTTCCGCCGCCCACCCACCCAGCCATCCTGACACCATGAGTGAAAACAATACCCCAGCAGTCCTTACTAGGGCTGTAGGGTAAAAAGAAAAGCTGTAATTCACTGTATAAAGTTACTTTTGATTATAATAATATGATGAACTTCAAGAAAGAAAGGCTACTTCCTGCTCTAAAACTGTGCAGTTTAAAACTTTTATGTTTGACTGCAGGTACATTGTTTTATGACTGTGCACTTTGCAGGTTGGTTGATATGTAGTGACCCAAATTAATGTTATACTGTTTTCTCATGTTTATGTCAGATGGAAGAGGGGGGAAGGGAGCGGGGAGGTGTAAAGAATTTATCGGTTTTTTTTTGTTACAGTTAAAAGCAGTCTAGCTTAAGGCTCAAAGTTGTATTTATATTTTTAAGATGCACACAAAAATTGGTTTTAACCAAATAGATTAATTATTCTGGATTAAAAGTGGGCACAGCCTCAATTTTCTGATTAAATAGGAAATATTTAAAATATTCCATTGCAAGAAAATAATGAACCATATTAATATTAATGCATATTTTGTGGACATTCAGATATAAAAAAGCTGCTTAAAATGTATAAAAAATTAATTAACTTATACATTCCTAAATGAGATGTTTCCAATTGTTTTGGCTGATCTGATCCTTCCTCTGTGGATACAGACTTGAGCCAAAGATCAGCTGAGCCATTTTTCTTGATCATAATGATCTTGAGCTGATTTTTCACTCAGCTTGATCTGTGTTGATGAATACAGGCACAAGTAAATGGCCTAATCAATAAAATAATCAACACTGTCTTGTATGAGTACATAATGATGAGCTCTGAAACAAGATACTAAGATCTATCAATATTGCAAGTTTATTTTTTATCTGTGAAATAAAAAGAGCTTCTCCTTTCTAAAACATAATTACAGCCAACATAACACTGTATTTTTCTTTCAAGTGTAGGACATCAAGGTACAAAAACAAATTAATTACCGCTGACTGTTTTTTTATTCTGTAGGCGGATTTGAAATCCAACTTATCAAAAAACTCTTGCCTTAATTTGTTTTGAATAAAAATAGATTTGTTATTTGGCGCGACTGTAGAATCCCCCTGACAGAAGTAGGAATATGCTAAATGATATTTAAATTAGAAAAGTAAGAAAACAATTATGCACATGATTTATAGTTTTAAAATTATTTAGGTTGTCAGGTCGACAAGTCGACAAAGTGGACATAAAGAAAAGAATGTAGCCAAGGATATGAATGATGGGTCGACAGTTCAATAAAGTCGACAAATTACATCTGTTAAATATATGGTGTTGTGTTATCGAAGGTACCAGAGTAGGAAGGTTGACAAGTCAACAGGGTTGACAAAATACTGCAAATAGTGAGAAAGCAATGGTAGCAATGATTTGTGGTAGCCCTTCACCAAAAATCCATGTCTATATATGTAGTATAGCTTATTGTTTTCCCTGTGATATAAAATTCTGAGCCACAGAACACAAAGTAAAACAACAATAAAATTAATAAAGATATCTATAAGTATACTTATGAACATAATTAAAACACCAAAAGAGTCACTCTGCATCCCCCCTCCCCCATAAACTGGGCCATTTACATTTTGTGAGCCAGTTTGATATACTGTTTATGCCAATAAATTAAGTAAATCTCTTAAAAAAACGTTATCTTTGTGTCCGTTTATCTTTGTGTCCACCCGTGTATCCGCGAAAATAACCATTTATACAGTATCAAAGAAAAATGGGCACCCACAAAAGTACTTGGCTGACATCCTGTAAATGGGCGAAAATAAGGGATTTTAATTTAAAATGACTATTAATACTTTACAAAACGTCTGTACTGTGTGTGAAACTGCTATATAAAGTTAATACAACATTTCCACTAATAAATATTAGGATATGTGACATTAATGCAATTCTTTACAAAATATAGCTTCTGAGCAATTATTCCTGTTGTTCCCTACGGAAGCACTGCCAGAAATGGGTTCTCAGATGCTTGGAACAGGTTTTATTCAGATTTTATGACTTTAAGGACATCATATATTGCTACATTAATATTTACTGTTTAAGGTCACCATAAAATCGAAGTATCCCCCTAAAATTCTCATCCCTATAGTTTAAAACAAAGTACAATGAAGGAAAAATGATTCCAAAACCAAAGTAGTTATTCAGGGGGTGACCATAATCTGGCGATGGCGATCAGTTGAACCAACGTAAAACATGTAAGCACTCCTGACAGGCTGCTGGAGTTTCAGGTACCCTTATTATCGCCCATTTCACAAGATAAATACACTAAAAATGAAACATGGCAGCCATCATAAAAAGCATCAAAATAAGTATTATGCATCAATTGATAATTATTATATATACATTTTCAAATAACTTTGCTATATATAACACCACAAGAATTTATCCCCAGAAAACCTCAATTCCTGTTGTTCCCTATGGAAGTAAACACTGCCAGAAATGGGTTCTCAGATGCTTGGAATGAGAAAGAGGCTTATGCACAAAAATCTACTCAATTAAGACCATTTCTGAGAATATTATGTCTTTTGTTTATGCATAGTATACATGTGTAGTTTGTATTACTCTCAGTAACAACTATCAATGACAATTACTGTTATAATACACCTTGTGTTTTTTTCAGTTTTCTTCTTTAAGTCCATATAAAATCTAGTAATATATTTCACTATAGAAATTCCTTAGTATTAGTACCACTAAAGTTGTTTGTGTAACTTGACACTATTTTTGTTCTAATTCGAATTTTATTTTTATACTGCTTAATCTCCATTTCCAACTCTGCCATAGCCGGAGGTTTAGGCAATGGGTCAGCACCCCATTCCCGTAAAAAGGGAAAAACGCTACAGAAACGAGGAACAGAAAACAAGGAAACACTATGGTACAGGAAATGGTAGCTCACCCAACTGGTGAGAAATGACAACTGCTAGTGAAAGCCAACAGGAAGCTAGGAGTTTGAAAATGCCATTAATTGGACCAAAGCAAGAGATGAACATTGCATGCTGGAATGTAAGAACTCTATACCAGGCAGAAAAAACAAGACATCTCACAAATGAATTAGAAAGATACAAAGTAGACATATGTGGCATAATCGAGTGTAGATGGACTAAATCAGGGAAATCCAAACTGCATACAGGAGAATCAATAATATACTCAGGTGGAGAAGAACACAAAAGATTAGTAGCTATAACAATGTCAGAAAAAAACAACCAAAAGCTTAGAGGAATGGCAACCAATCAATGAAAGAATAATATCTGCAACCTTCAACTCAAAATTACAAAACTACAGAGCATCACTAATAAAGTACCAAAACATCACATTATGATCATCATGGGAGACTTCAATGCAAAAGTAGGCAACACAAATGAACATTTTGAAAGAATCATGGGCAAAGAAGGACTTGGTGAAATGAAAGACAATGGAAACAGGTTGGCAGAGTACTGTAGTGAGGATGACTTAATAATAACTGGAACATGTTTTAAACAAAAGACATACACAAGTCAACATGGACTTCACCTGATTGGAAGACAAACAACTAGATCGATCATATCACCATAAACAGAAAATACAGACGAACCATTCTAGACACAAGGGCGAAAAGTGGAGCGTGTTTAGGAAGAGACCATCACATGATAATGAGTAGGATAAAATTGAAACTAAAAAGAACAGAAAAGAAAGCATTGTTTAAGCAAAGAAGATTTAACACACATAAACTAAAGAAAGCTGAAGAGAGAGAAAAGTTTGGACTAGAATTAAGAAACATATTCACAGTATTAGAAGAGCAACAAGAAGAAAAAGGGGTCAAAGAAATATGGAACAATATTAAAAATGTCCTCAACGAAACAGCAGAAAAAGTTATAGGAAAAAGAGAACAAAAAGAAAAAGACTGGATGACAGAAGAAACAAAATCAGCAATAAAGGACAGAAGGGAAATAAAGCAAAAACAAATGAACAGCATCAAAAGTATGAGAATAACAGAAAAATACAAGAGACAATACTGTGAGAAAGATAAAAAAAATAAAGAAAATGTGCAGAAGGGACAAGAGAGAGAATATAAATAAACTGAAGTGGCTGAACAAGAAGCAAACAAAAGAGAACAAAGCACATTATACCAGACAATGAAGAAATTCAGTGGAAAATATAGCAGTGGGTACAACATGATCAGGAACAAAGATGGTATACTTCTAAGCAAAGAAAAAGACATAAAAGCATGATGGAAGGAACACTTTTCAGAAGTACTCAATTTAATACCTCCAGAAAAGGCAGCAAGCATCCAAGAAAAAACTGCAGATAATGAAATTAACACAGAGAAAATAACAAGAGAAGAAATAAAGCAATCCTTGAAGAACTTAAAAAAACAACAAAGTACCTGGCAATGATCAAATAACAAGTGAAATGATGAAAACAGATATTGAGACAACAACAGCATGGCTAAAAAAGTTATATGACAAGATTTGGGAAGGGGAAAGCACACCTGAAGAATGGGTAAAAGGAATATTAGTAACACTCCCTAAGAAAGGAGATCTGACCAAATGCTCAAACCGGAGAGGAATAACACTGCTGTCAACTCCAAGCAAAGTACTGGGTAACATCTTGATAAGAAGAATTAAGGAGGCAGTTGATAAGAAAATAAGAAAGGAACAAGCAGGATTCAGGGCAGGAAAAAGAACTTTTGCTCAAATCTTTATACTACGCAATATAATAGAACAATGTGTCGTATGGAAAGCACCACTCTATTACAGCTTTATAGATTTTGAAATGGTGTTTGACAGTATACACAGAGAGACACTATGGAAAATAATGGCAGCATATGGGATACAAGGAAAGTTGATTAGAATAGTACAAGAATTATTCAAGAACAAGCATTCTGCCGCATGCATTTATCTCCCGCCATATAAATGAGATGTACTAAAGATAACATATTTTAACAAGGTGCTCTAAATGTAGTACTTTTCAAGTTATAATTGATTTAGTGCATGATTTCATGAATTTTAATGCATTAAAAATTATTTTAAAAATTCATTAAAAAAATTTAGCATGTGAAAGCTCTCCAAAATGTAGGTGAATGAGTTATTTGAGAAATATTGGCTATCTGCAATACTTTTAGTGATAATAGGCAGTTACTCATTTTGATTAGGTGAGTAATTAGCTACGGGTCTGGAACTTCACCATGTGAAAGCTCTCCCAAAAGTAGATGAACGAGTAATTTGATAAAAATTGGATACCCGCAATACTTTTAGAGATAATTAGCATTTACTCATTTTGAGTAGGTGAATAATTAGCTACGGGTCTGAAACTTCACCATGTGAAAGCTCTCCCAAAAGTAGATGAAGCAGTTATTTGAGAAAAATTATGTCATTATTTTGCCACAAATAAGAAAATAGCTATTACTCACTTATGGCATGCAATAGAACCCCAAACTATATGCATTTACCCTACAGTCACAATTTCAAAGTAGGTATTACTCGGCTATCCAATGTGCAACAGGTCTGAAACTTTACTATGTGATAGGTTATCAAAAACTAGATGAATAACATATTTGAAAATATTTCCCTAACTTTAATACTTTTGAAGATATTTGACATTTACTTATGTTATTATTTTGCTACAAATAAGAAAATAGGTATTACTCACTTATGGCATGCAATACAACCCCAAAATATATACCATCTTATAGTTAAGGACAAAGTAGCTAAACAACATATTTGAAGAAAAAGCTGTAACTGCAATAGTTTTGGAGTTACAATGGATTTACTCAACAGTCACAATTTCAAAGTAGCTATTACTTAGCTATGCAATGTGCAACAGGTCTGAAACTTTACTATGTGATAGCTTACAAAAAAGTAGATGAATGACATATTTGAAAAGAATTCTGTAACTTTAATACTTCTGAAGATATTTGACATTTACTTATGTCATTATTTTGCTACTAATAAGAAAATAGCTATTACTCACTTATGGCATGCAATAGAACCCCAAACTACATGCCAGCTTATAGCTAAGGACAAAGTAGCTGAACAACATATTTTACGAAAATATTGTAACTGCAATAGTTTTGGAGTTACAATGGATTTACTCAACTGTAGAATTTCAAAGTAGCTATTACTCAGCTATCCAATGTGGAACAGATCTGAAACTTTACTATGTGATAGCTTATGAAAAAGTAGATGGATAACATATTTGAAAAGAATTCCCTAACTTTAATACTTTTGAAGATATTTGACATTTACTTATGTCCTGATTTTGCTACAAATAACAAAATAGCTATTACTCACTTATGGCATGCAATAGAACCCCAAACTATGTACCATCTTATAGCTAAGGACAAAGTAGCTGAACAACATATTTTAGGAAAATACTCTAACTGCAATAGTTTTGGAGTTACAATGGCTTTACTCAACAGTCAGAATTTCAAAGTACCTATAACTCAGCTATCCAAGGTGCAACAGGTCTGAAACTTTGCTATGTTATAGCTTACCAAAAAGTAGATGGACAACATATTTAAAAAGATTTTTTCCCTAACTTCAATACTTTTGAAGATATTTGACATTTACTTCTTCTGTTATTTAGCTACAAATGAGGAAATAGCTATTACTCACTTATGGCAAGCAATAGAACCCCAAACTATGTACCATCTTATAGCTAAGAACAAAGTAGCTGAACAACACATTTTAGGAAAGCACTCTAAGTGAAATAGTTTTGGAGTTACAATGGCTTTACTCAACAGTCAGAATTTCAAAGTAGCTATTACTCAGCTATCCAAGGTGCAACAGGTCTGAAACTTTAGTATGTGATAGCTTACCAAAAAGAAGATGGACAACATATTTGAAAAGATTTCCCTAACTTCAATACTTTTGAAGATATTTGACATTTACTTCTTCCGTTATTTAGCTACAAATGAGAAAATAGCTATTACTCACTTATGGCATGCAATGGGACCCCAAACTATGTAACATCTTATAGCTAAGGACAAAGTAGCTGAACAACATATTTGAAGAAAAAGTTGTTACTGCAATAGTTTTTGAGTTATGAGCCCTTTACTCAAAGTAGCTAAGATTGCTATTACTCACTTATCTTTAGGCCTAAGTCAATAAAACCAAAAAAAATTTCAAGGGCATGAAAATTCATTGGGACAATTAATTTACAAAAAATCTGTAGCTGTAGTAGTTTTGGAGAAATCTGCGTGACTAACTAACGCATGCACACACGCACGTACGCACACACAGACATCATTTCATAATCTCCCTCCCGGGCTAAAGCCCGGCGGGAGATAACAATGTGTAATAAACAAAGGTGTACAATCTGAATGGCTAAAAGTTATATCAGGTGTCAAACAAGGTTGCGGCATGTCAGTCTTTCTGTTTATACTAGTGCTGGACTGGATAATGAGACAAAGTGTAGAAGACAAAAACACAGGAATAAGATGGAACCTCACAAGCAAACTTGAAGACCTGGAGTTTGCTGATGATATTGCCTTACTGTATAGCATGTTTATTTATTTGGGGTTTTACGTCGCTTTCAACACTGTACAGGTCCTATCACGAGGGGTAGTTGGAAGGGCAGAGTTAACCACTACATACAGTTCGTTAGGGTTCTGTACTGTAAACTGCCGACCAACGGCAAGCAACTACCAGCTTTCCCACTTGAGGCTGTGCCGGGAATTGAACCCCGGCCTCAGAGGTGGGAGGCATGAGTGTTACCACTCTGCCACCGTGGCCCCTATATAGCATGTTTAGTGACATGAAAGAGAAAATGCAAAGACTTAGTGAAACAGCAGACAACTGGACTAAAATTTTATGTAAACTAGACCAAAACACTCAGAATAAATACCAAAGCAAAAGATCTCCTAAAGATAAATAACGAGGAAATAGAAGATGTGGACAAGTTTCCGTATCTAGGGACACTAATGAAAGACCAAAGTGGAGAAGTCTGTGCCTTACCTTATTTTCCACAAAGAATGAAGAGGATAGGTAGCTAAGTAGGTAATCTCCATCTATTGACTCTCAGGCACATGAGGCCATCACAGAACTACATATATACAACAAGGAGTACTGATAACCATAAAGTACTGAACAGAATGACATGACTGAGCTATTATGTTCTCATTGAAAAAATTATACAACTAAAGAACTTAGACTCATGCAACTTTTGGACAAATGATTTTCTTTTTTTTTTTTGAAAACATGCTTATATTGTAAATATAATTACACCAGATGGATTTTATATATGTATGGATCCATTATATACTCACGGTTCACTGGATATTCAAAAATAAGTTTAAATAGCTAATAAGGATGAATTGTCTAGCTTTATCAGAATAAAATTTTGAAACTTCAACCACAAAAAAATACATATTTCAGGAAATATAAACATTCTCAATTATCAAACACCTCCCTAACTTTTTCCAATATTCAACCAGTTTTGTGTTCTAAAATATGTCCAGTATTTCTGGTTAGAAAACTAACTAGAGTTATTGTTGATTATTCTTGTAAAATATGACCACTTTGCTGTCAGAAATGTAACTAAGATTTAGTGTGGAAAATGTCTACATGGATGTCAGGATCAATTTTCATCAACACCATGATTTTACCATGTCAGAAAACTAATGTATTTTCAAAGGTCTGTGCCTGCTGGGATAGAACTGGTATTCACACATAATTTTAAAAAAACCCGTTATAAATCAAAATATTTAACATGAATATGATACAAGCATAACTTAATTATTCGATGCTACACTTCAACTTTTACTACACTAAATATTTCTTACATTTACAAATTGGAATTTAATTTTGCATGTTATTTATGTCTTCTACACGTTCATCAGAATTCCCAGGGCCAGGATTCATGAAAGGTTTTAAATCTTAGACAAAATTTTTGCTAAGACCAGTCTTAAGGTTTAGACTTTTATCTTAGATAAGATTTTATCTTAACTTGGGATTGACAAAACATGCTTAGCAAAATCTTACGTAAGACTTTTGCATTAACTTTTTTATCACAATTCATATAATCACATCTACAAACCACTGTGTCTGTGAAGCTGATTGGCTAAAACCCATGGCACAGATACTTGTACAAGAGAACTTTTTGACTAACATTTAAATGTCATTCAATGGTGTTTACAAAAACATCAAACAAATATCCACATTGTTTTTACTATTGTTTTGTGCCATAATTCTTTGATATATAAATAATGAAAGATATATCCACATTGTTTCACAACTATTTTTAAAGTCTGTATCATATGATAATTTGCAAAACACATAAACATTGAAAAATCCATATTGTTTTGAAAACCACTTAACATATCTTTTGATATCAGTTAATTATCTTTTCATAAAAATATATTTTGCAAATAATGTTATATTTTTTAATTATAAATATTGTTACAGTTTTTAATTTGCATAAATCTTACAGTTACAGGTATAGATACAGTGTGTGTGAGGTTTATTTGGGGTGAGCTATATATAGCCTTTCTTGGGTCCCCATCGCCGGGCTCCTGGTGTGGGCATGTTCAGGTTTCTGGTGGTGGGCTTCATTTGGGTTCCCGGAGCTGGTGTAGAATATCACTGTGTAGCAAGCTGGGGTACAGGATGTGTTGGGTTTCCCCAGATGCGAAAAATATAAAAGGGGGAACATTCAGTCAGTTTGGTGTGTGTGTGAAAAATGAGGAGGAACAAGGCCAAAAGGTGTTTTGGTCCCCTAGAGCGAGAGCAAAGCCATCAGAGACAAGAGCAGTGGACTAGAATTTACAAAAGTCTCATGACAGAAAGAAATTCCAACTTAGATACATCCCACAGCTGGTCCCGAACTGAGATGGTCACACATCCAAGTACTAACATTGCTGCTTAACTTCAGTGAGCAGACAAATAGTCATCACTCTGTGCCACAATTTCTGAAAGTCCGATGTAAGAAGGACATATGTATGTGAAAAAAGACAAGGACATGGGTGGCGAGACGGGACCCCCAGCCTCGGTCTGCCTCTGCCGCATCGGCTTGGGGGAGGGCTCAGGTTTTCGGGGACAGGAGTTTTGGCCCCGGACACGGAAACATCCGGAGCCAATGGCACACCCGCATTCTACAAAGCGGGCGACCCCTCGGGGTTGTCATTCAAACAGGGCTCCCATCGGAGTGAATCCCTCCCAGAATCAAATCTGATTCTTTCACAGTTTGTTCAAATCTTACTACTTCCATATTTTAAATATATTGACCAGAAGGCTCAGACCATTTATCACAAGATAGGCTGGCACCAGGTTGAATTATGGCTCAACCAAACCATTAAAAACAACTTAATCCTGACAATGTAAAGGTTAAACTATTGTCAGTACACTGGATTTGACCCGAGATTCAATTCATAGGTCAGATGAATGTGAATCTTAACACAAGTAGCATGACACAAATACTGCAGAGTAGGAGAACATGAGCAAGATGGAACCTTTGCAGCCCCAGTACTGAGATCTGACCCTAACCTGAAACTTAAATAGCTATGACTCATAACACATGTAATGAAACACATTATGTAAAATTATAAAATTATTGACATTTATTCAAAATAACATGTATATAGCAATTAAACAGAGAAAAACACACACTCAACAAATATCAACATAGAATTCATAAAATAATAGAACAACACACAGGAATAGCAAATTAGATGAGATAGTTAGACAATCAAAATATAGGAAACAGAAAATCATTAAGAATGGGTAATGTATTAAATAATGATTCAAAAGTATAACTAAAACCCAAAACCACAGTATGAATTAAGGCATGTCAAACTGGAAACAGAAAGTAATTAAGAGTGTGTGTGAAAATTAAATATAAATTAATTAATAAGAAAATAAAGACACCACCACAAATATTAGGAAATAGGTCTCATTATTAATTATTATTACAACTTGAAAATGTTAAGGGGTACATAATTATAAAATATAGAACAAGTTAAGGCATAATGAATTAGAAATTAGCTAGAGTTAAGTCTGAACTTGATCTGACATGACAAATTTTGACAGCAAAGTCTCGCACAAACTTCTTCAAGAAATAAATATTTTATCAAGTCAATTAATTCATTACTTTAATATTTTTTTATTCAGAGATTATTTAATCATTTTAATAGTATTTTCATTACTGAGTACTTAAATTACATTTCATGAGCAGTAATATAATATAATATATAAAATATGTAGCAAAATTCAGGTCAAAACAGAAGTTAAAATTAATTAAATATTTATCAAACTGACCTGACATGGCTAAAATTATTCAAAAACTATTAATACAAAAATATAAACCTGGGACCTGTCACTGAATTTCAATATTAATACGTGGAACAACTAATAAGACTCCATGTAACTATACCCAAAACATACCTGAACCTTCCAAAAACCCACCATGTATTAAAAACCCAATCAACTGACTCAGTTGGCAGATGAACCGGGACTCAATCATCCAAAATCTCACCACCCAAATCTGAACCTGAAACCCCGACCTATGAATTTTGCCCCATGGACTTGAGGGAATCTAACTCAAATGAAATAAATGAATGAATGAATGAATGAGATGAATAAAAGTGGACCTTTTGAATGGGTGCAGGGTTTTCAAAGACCTGCAGAACTCCAAATCCTTCAGTGGCCTACTTTAAAAGTCAGGACTCTCCATGGGTTCCTGACCCATAGTCCTGTGACTGTTCCAGGCATCTATGCCACAGTCCAAGTCCCAGTGCACCCATCCCCTGGGAGTCAAAATACCCAACAGGTGTGCAGCAACCTGATAACAATGATGATTAAATACCATGTTTGTCCATCTGCACATGATCAAAAGTCCCTCCCCAGGTCAAAATAGGGCAAACATGAACAAACAGACCAAACTTGTCCCATGATATTGAATAAATGAACATGATAATGAATGAAATCAAAAGCCTTTTTCTGACATGCCGGTCAACTATAATTGTAAATGTCCAAAGAGGATCAAAACATCACACAGACTGGCCAATCCATGTGACAAATGGCCACACACCAATTGGTTCAAACTATAAATTTAAAAGTACTTACCAAACAAGGAAACTATTACAATAAATTGATAAAATTGATGAGATGAATCCTTATTATCCTTATAATTTTCATAACTTTATCAAACTTGACATGATTGCTCAAATTACTTGATGATATTTGAAGATTTCATACCTATTGCTCAAATTATTTGATGATATTTGAAGATTTCATACCTAGCACTCAAAACAGTCCTTCTCCCTCAAAGTCCAGATCAAAAAAAAAGAAAGCCTACCATGTGCTCACCCACATCCTGCAGTCCCTGGCTTACTCTTTGTGTGGTCAAAAACATCCCTCATTGGATCATTTTTGACCACAACTTCCTACCTTCAAATCCATGTTGTTTACAAAAACCCTATGTAAAACCGGATGGGCATTTCTGGCCCATACTAAACCCTGGAAGCCTGAGAGATTTCCCAGTGATCGCCGACCCCTGAAATCACCGCAAATCGCCGAATTTTACCGAAAATTACGTTCGTTACAACACCTCCTCCTGAGATCAGACGTCCTCATCTGATGTCCTATCAAGGCCCAAGGCTTAAGTAAACACTATTAGCAGGTAACCAACCATAAGGACCAAACCTGTCCCCAAGGCCTACCACACTTAAGCTACTTGACCCAATACTGTGACTTGACCCAATACTGTGACAAAGTAAAATAAATAGTACAATCCTTAACACACCAGAGTTCACGAGTAAGTACAAAAATAAATACCTATGTCACCTTTGAACTGGGATAAAAAAATGACATGACATGCAATGAAATAGCATTAATTTTAAAAAAAACTACAACTTGAAAATATGAATTGTACATAGTTCTAACAGAAACATCCTGTAAAATCCAACAAAATAAATTTCTACATCATTGCCATCTGGTTACACAACCAAATTTTGCCCAACCCTAAACAGTAGTGTCAGCTGTCTATGAACTTTACTCATATTCTAAGAGACCAAAACAGTCAGAACATTACATAATGGTTCCCCGAAATAACTCACAAGTAAAGAATGACAGCAGCACATCCCCAATTAAAAAAAAACTTACTGTAACCAATATATTAAACAAACCCACCAACATAAGTAATTATCAATAAAAACATTTCATGTAATGGCTCTGACATACACAAAAACAAATTACAAAAACATACACCATGACAGTGACACACTTAAGATTTCAACTGTCCCGAACATCAACTTCATCTGTTCCAGCAGCCTCCCATCTTCATTTGTTTGTCCCAGTTCCATGTCAACAGTTCCTGATTTCCTCTTGTACAAAACCAAACAAAACTAACTTTCCACACAACATTTACCGTCCTAACCGTCTTTTGAGTTCTGCACCAGAGTTTCCATGAATACCACATGAAGTATCACCTGTCTCCCATAGAATCAGAAGACCAGAAGCCAGAACAACCTCCAGGGAATCTTCCTCAAAGGACACTAAAATGCTTAATTTGACACAGAGCCATGCTGACAACTCTCCTTCACCCCATCAACACATCAAGGCAATCATAATGGATAGTTTACTTGAATCATCTAGGAATGTCACTTTTACATGTCACATCGCTGATGAACAAGACTTCCTTCATTGCAAGCTGCCAGTGCCTGGATTGGAGATCTAAAACTTGACTGCTTGTAGATAGATGACCCACATGGATAACTGTGATCAATCAGACGGTCCTTGAAGACTGGCTTGTGTTTCTCTTCATAAAGCCCCACAGCTCCCACACTTGACAAGGGAGGTGTCCATTCTTTTTGTTCAGAGGATTTTAACTGACTCCCAGGATAGCAGTCCCTGCCCCAGTCAACTTCATCCATGACAAGACCTGCAAATAGTCCAAAAGGTACAAGTTCATATTAAGAGGTATCCCATCAAATGATGTGAAAATAAAGGTCTCTTCTTGTTGAAATCTCAAATGCGGTCATCACAGTGAACCATTTATCTAAAAAGAATCATAAAAAATATATTACACAATGACTAAGAAAATAAATACAACCTACACATTAACCAGAACGGAAGGCTCATGAAATAGTTAAAAAAAAAGAATAACCATTACATAAACCTGTAATCAGACCTACTCTTATAAACACATTGACTTAATTTCTAAAAAGAATGAGTTACTTGACTGTCAAACAAAAAATACTTAAATTACGGAGAAAATAAGAAAAAAAACATATATATATTCCACACAAGTTACACCATAACAGACCATAACCTTTGTCATCCATGTTTAACCCTTTTACCCCCTCCCAAGCACAGACATCCTCGTCTGAAGGACTTTACACAAGTACTGCAAAAACTGACCCAACAAGCACAGGCCAGACATCTGCTGAATCAACCTATGTAATGGCTAAAGTCCAAGACGAAATATCAGTGCTCAAAACTGTGAGGTAAGTATAGAGGTAAGATATCAATGCATGAGGTAACTATGTTAACTATTAAAATAGAAGAAAATGTTGAGGTAGTGGTCAACTATTTGCTATCCAAAATTGATAGTCATAAAAAATAGTTGTCACTTATGTGTCAAAGGAGGTAATTGTACTGTTTCATCCTAAGCAAAATTACAACCCCAATGTAAAACCATGAATCAACAAGTAAAAATAAAAACAGATCATACAATGAATCAAGCCTAAACTCAGCAAATTTTATCAAGCCTGGGAGAAAAGCATTTAAAAAGTGGAAATATGAATAAAGGTTAAGCTTACTGTGACTGATCCACATAAGCCATCACTGTTATCATTGAAATAACTCCACCTCTTAGCTCTAAAGGACTTTAAATCCTAAAACCAGCAACAGAGACACCCACCAGATTGACCTGAGGTGAGGGAGATATGCTCGCCCTCTGCCCAAGTATACCCTGCCCTAGCTCCAATGACAGTTGTCACTCACTCCAATGCAGGAGAAGTTTCACTAAGTTGCTGGGGCTTTTCTGCCACCACAGTGGTTGCCATTGATTTCTGTGTTATGACTGGCATAGTATCATCACTATTTGATAATACCATGTTTGGGGTAGGAACTGATACAGAGGGTGGTATGGCGGTTGACACAGGTGCCCCCTCACTTGGTGAGGCCTGTTTGGTAGGGCATCTGAGGATGTTAGCATTACTAGCAGTCAATCTCTGCTGTGGGTGCTGCACTACTTTATGTTAAGATAGGCTGACTTACTGGGCAAAAGATCCCCACAGAAAACACAAGTCTGGGGAATAGGGCAGGCTCTGTGGTATTTTGACATATGAATATTGTGATCCAATTTAGACAAGAGGACCAGATGGCAAACCCTACAAGGAAAATGGTTACACGGCTTTTCCTCAGAATATGACTGTGGAGGGGCAGGTGGTGGTGGGGGTGAGGACAGACAACATGCCTGATTTAATGTTTCAGCTCCGTGGTTCTTGGCTTTGAGATGCTGATACCTGTTAATTGTTTCATACCATCCTGTGCAGCATCCCAGTGTTGAGGTTGGGCTCTTTGGGGTTGTCCTACAGTCCCCTGTGGCTTCTGCCCACCTTCCCTACCAACCTTTGATGCAGCCTGGACCTTCTTGGGGGTAGCTGGGTGAGAGTGTGGTCCCGGATTACCATGAGGCCCAACCTTGGTTGAAACTGCTGATGTCTGCCGCGATCGCCTGTTCCTGATGGTACCCGGAGACTAGGGATGGGACAGTAGCGAAAATGTGGTCTCGGTATTTCGTTTTGTACATTCCGTTTCGTTTCCGGTATTCCGATATGTATAATAGCTGCTAAAAGGTCTAGATTTTTGCAAATTTCAGTCAATATTAACAAATGTTTGTGTTTTTCACTCATTATAATGCTTATTCATTCATATTAAATGTAAATAAAGAGATTACTTAAAAATATATTCAGTACTTACCTATAACAGGAAATGATTCATCAGTAACCAAGGAAACCAGAGTGCAGGTGCTATGGAAAGATTAAATATCTTAGCCCTTTTTACAAGTGCAGAAAGTGAAACAACATAAATTCACAAAAAGTTTTTTATTTCAAATAGCAACTGGCAGATTATTTTATTTGCAGTTTTGAACATTCTAGAAGTCAAGTAAATAATACAGACATTGATTTATAGATACTTGGGAGAAAATGTTCATCTAAAAAAAATAAAGGAACTTAATGAACAGTCTGTAAACAAGTGTCAAAGCCAAGTCATAAAAATAAATTTTATTCCATTTGCTCTTCTTTGACTTGTGTGGCCACCGCACAGGCCAAAAAATTGTCCAGATCAGAGTCTATGGGTCCCTCATCATCTGACTGGCCACTTCATTGATTTGCTTCACAACTAACCTGATTCTCATTTTTCTCCTCAATTGTGTGCTTTCTAGACTTGATATTTCTATTGAGAAAAATGATGAGGTCCACAGTATCTGGCTCTAAATTTGACCTAAGCTTAGTAATAGTGAGACCTGCTGTGGAAAAGCACCTTTCTGATGGAATGGAGGTGGCTGGAATGCTTAAGTACCTCTTTGCCAGTATAGCCAGTTTTGGAAACTTAACCTGATGCAACTTCCACCAAGCCAATGGGTTGCTCATACTTACCGACTCTTCCAAGTAATACCTGAGGTCACTCTGATCAGACGCACCTGTGGCACCTACCTCCTGTGTAGACAGATCTCCTCGCAGTACTTTCCATAACTTGGGCCTTTTCTTTTCAGGGTCATTAGCATTTGTATCTAACCTACAAGAACTCACTTCAACTCCTTCCATCAATTTTAAGATTTCAGACTGTAGTACAGCTTTCTTCTCACTATGCAAAATTGTCCTACCAACTAAACTTTTGTACCTTGGGTCAAGGAATGTGGCAATCATAAGGGGGCAAGCTACAATATGGTCATCTGGCACACCATTGTCATCTACCTTAAATCTTTTCACAAGCCCATTTTTGATTTTAACTTTCAGCAACTTTGCAACTTCAGAGTCATTGGGAGATGGTTTAAGGACAGCTGATACCAGGTTGTGCATGAGCACATATACAGAGCTGCCAGTGGGCAAATCCTCTTTTCCTAGCAATTCAGTCACCTCAGCAAGGGGCTCAAGTATTGGACAAACATCCTCCATGACCTTCCAAAATGAATCTCTGATATCCAGGATGCACCTATCAGATGGTTTTGTCACAGAATCATCAAAAATCACACTATAGACGGGGACTCTAAGTTTCAACAGCCGTTCCATCATAAAAAAGATGAGTTCCATCTGGTAGGTACATCCTGGATAAGTTTCAGTTTTAGAAGGTCAATCTGCTTGCTGAGAAGACAGTTTGTTGCTAGGGCAGAATGGCTAAAGTGTCCTACCAACTTGCGAGCTGCTCCAAGAGTTTTGGAGATTTGGGGCACCTTTAAGCCATCCTCTATGGCAAGCTGGAGGGTGTGGGCAAAGCATCCTACCTGAAAGAAGTTCAGCTCCCTGGCAGCAAGGGACATGTTACTGGCTTTGTCAGTGGTAATGGCTGGTACTGCCTCGACATTAAATTCTCTAGTGAGTTTAGTAACCTCCGTGGCTATGTTTGAACCTGTGTGCCTTTCCACTACAAGTCTTGTGCCTAAAACATGGGCACACAAATCCCAGTTAGGATCAATGAAGTGGCCAGTCAGGGTGATGTAGTTTTGTAGACTATTGCTAGTCCACAAGTCCGATGTCAAAGCAACATGGTTTTTGTCAAACTTATCTACCAATTTCTGCTTCTCATGCTCACACAGAGAGGTTAGGTGATGTTTAACGGTCTTACGGCAAGGTACACGGTATCTAGCATTGAAATTTGCAAAACATTCTGAAACCCTTTCCCTCAACCGTACTGATGGGTTTCAAAATTGATAGTCATAAAAAATAGTTGTCGCTTATGTGTCAAATGAGGTAATTGTACTGTTTCATCCTAAGCAAAATTACAACCCCAATGTAAAACCATGAATCAACAAGTAAAAATAAAAACAGATCATACAATGAATCAAGCCTAAACCCAGCAAAGTTTATCAAGCCTGGGAGAAAAGCATTTAAAAAGTGGAAATATGAATAAAGGTTAAGCTTACTGTGACTGATCCACATAAGCCATCACTGTTATCATTGAAATAACTCCACCTCTTAGCTCTAAAGGACTTTAAATCCTAAAACCAGCAACAGAGACACCCACCAAATTGACCTGAGGTGAGGGAGATATGCTCGCCCTCTGCCCAAATATACCCTGGCCTAGCTCCAACGACAGTTATCACTCACTCCAATGCAGGAGAAGTTTCACTAAGTTGCTGGGGCTTTTCTGCCACCACAGTGGTTGCCATTGATTTATGTGTTATGACTGGCATAGTATCATCACTATTTGATAATACCATGTTTGGGGTAGGAACTGATACAGAGGGTGGTATGGCGGTTGACACAGGTGCCCCCTCACTTGGTGAGGCCTGTTTGGTAGGGCATCTGAGGATGTTAGCATTACTAGCAGTCAATCTCTGCTGTGGGTGCTGCACTACTTTATGTTAAGATAGGCTGACTTACTGGGCAAAAGATCCCCACAGAAAACACAAGTCTGGGGAATAGGGCAGGCTCTGTGGTATTTTGACATATGAATATTGTGATCCAATTTAGACAAGAGGACCAAATGGCAAACCCTACAAGGAAAATGGTTACACTGCTTTTCCTCAGAATATGACTGTGGAGGGGCAGGTGGTGGTGGGGGTGAGGACTGACAACATGCCTGATTTAATGTTTCAGCTCCGTGGTTCTTGGCTTTGAGATGCTGATACCTGTTAATTGTTTCATACCATTCTGTGCAGCATCCCAGTGTTGAGGTTGGGCTCTTTGGGGTTGTCCTACAGTCCCCTGTGGCTTCTGCCCACCTTCCCTACCAACCTTTGATGCAGCCTGGACCTTCTTGGGTGTAGCTGGGTGAGAGTGTGGTCCCGGATTACCATGAGGCCCAACCTTGGTTGAAACTGCTGATGTCTGCCGCGATCGCCTGTTCCTGATGGTACCCGGAGACTAGGGATGGGACAGTAGCGAAAATGTGGTCTCGGTATTTCGTTTTGTACATTCCGTTTCGTTTCCGGTATTCCGATATGTATAATAGCTGCTAAAAGGTCTAGATTTTTGCAAATTTCAGTCAATATTAACAAATGTTTGTGTTTTTCACTCATTATAATGCTTATTCATTCATATTAAATGTAAATAAAGAGATTACTTAAAAATATATTCAGTACTTACCTATAACAGGAAATGATTCATCAGTAACCAAGGAAACCAGAGTGCAGGTGCTATGGAAAGATTAAATATCTTAGCCCTTTTTACAAGTGCAGAAAGTGAAACAACATAAATTCACAAAAAGTTTTTTATTTCAAATAGCAACTGGCAGATTATTTTATTTGCAGTTTTGAACATTCTAGAAGTCAAGTAAATAATACAGACATTGATTTATAGATACTTGGGAGAAAATGTTCATCTAAAAAAAAATAAAGGAACTTAATGAACAGTCTGTAAACAAGTGTCAAAGCCAAGTCATAAAAATAAATTTTATTCCATTTGCTCTTCTTTGACTTGTGTGGCCACCGCACAGGCCAAAAAATTGTCCAGATCAGAGTCTATGGGTCCCTCATCATCTGACTGGCCACTTCATTGATTTGCTTCACAACTAACCTGATTCTCATTTTTCTCCTCAATTGTGTGCTTTCTAGACTTGATATTTCTATTGAGAAAAATGATGAGGTCCACAGTATCTGGCTCTAAATTTGACCTAAGCTTAGTAATAGTGAGACCTGCTGTGGAAAAGCACCTTTCTGATGGAATGGAGGTGGCTGGAATGCTTAAGTACCTCTTTGCCAGTATAGCCAGTTTTGGAAACTTAACCTGATGCAACTTCCACCAAGCCAATGGGTTGCTCATACTTACCGATTCTTCCAAGTAATACCTGAGGTCACTCTGATCAGACACACCTGTGGCACCTACCTCCTGTGTAGACAGATATCCTCGCAGTACTTTCCATAACTTGGGCCTTTTCTTTTCAGGGTCATTAGCATTTGTATCTAACCTACAAGAACTCACTTCAACTCCTTCCATCAATTTTAAAATTTCAGACTGTAGTACAGCTTTCTTCTCACTATGCAAAATTGTCCTACCAACTAAACTTTTGTACCTTGGGTCAAGGAATGTGGCAATCATAAGGGGGCAAGCTACAATATGGTCATCTGGCACACCATTGTCATCTACCTTAAATCTTTTCACAAGCCCATTTTTGATTTTAACTTTGAGCAACTTTGCAACTTCAGAGTCATTGGGAGATGGTTTAAGGACAGCTGATACCAGGTTGTGCATGAGCACATATACAGAGCTGCCAGTGGGCAAATCCTCTTTTCCTAGCAATTCAGTCACCTCAGCAAGGGGCTCAAGTATTGGACAAACATCCTCCATGACCTTCCAAAATGAATCTCTGATATCCAGGATGCACCTATCAGATGGTTTTGTCACAGAATCATCAAAAATCACACTATAGACTCATAAAAAAGATGAGTTCCATCTGGTAGGTACATCCTGGATAAGTTTCAGTTTTAGAAGGTCAATCTGCTTGCTGAGAAGACAGTTTGTTGCTAGGGCAGAATGGCTAAAGTGTCCTACCAACTTGCGAGCTGCTCCAAGAGTTTTGGAGATTTGGGGCACCTTTAAGCCATCCTCTATGGCAAGCTGGAGGGTGTGGGCAAAGCATCCTACCTGAAAGAAGTTCAGCTCCCTGGCAGCAAGGGACATGTTACTGGCTTTGTCAGTGGTAATGGCTGGTACTGCCTCGACATTAAATTCTCTAGTGAGTTTAGTAACTTTCTTGGCTATGTTTGAACCTGTGTGCCTTTCCACTACAAGTCTTGTGCCTAAAACATGGGCACACAAATCCCAGTTAGGATCAATGAAGTGGCCAGTCAGGGTGATGTAGTTTTGTAGACTATTGCTAGTCCACAAGTCCGATGTCAAAGCAACATGGTTTTTGTCAAACTTATCTACCAATTTCTGCTTCTCATGCTCACACAGAGAGGTTAGGTGATGTTTAACGGTCTTACGGCAAGGTACACGGTATCTAGAGATTTGAGATTTGCAAAACATTCTGAAACCCTTTCCCTCAACCGTACTGATGGGTTTCAAAATTGATAGTCATAAAAAATAGTTGTCGCTTATGTGTCAAATGAGGTAATTGTACTGTTTCATCCTAAGCAAAATTACAACCCCAATGTAAAACCATGAATCAACAAGTAAAAATAAAAACAGATCATACAATGAATCAAGCCTAAACCCAGCAAATTTTATCAAGCCTGGGAGAAAAGCATTTAAAAAGTGGAAATATGAATAAAGGTTAAGCTTACTGTGACTGATCCACATAAGCCATCACTGTTATCATTGAAATAACTCCACCTCTTAGCTCTAAAGGACTTTAAATCCTAAAACCAGCAACAGAGACACCCACCAAATTGACCTGAGGTGAGGGAGATATGCTCGCCCTCTGCCCAAATATACCCTGGCCTAGCTCCAACGACAGTTGTCACTCACTCCAATGCAGGAGGAGTTTCACTAAGTTGCTGGGGCTTTTCTGCCACCACAGTGGTTGCCATTGATTTATGTGTTATGACTGGCATAGTATCATCACTATTTGATAATACCATGTTTGGGGTAGGAACTGATACAGAGGGTGGTATGGCGGTTGACACAGGTGCCCCCTCACTTGGTGAGGCCTGTTTGGTAGGGCATCTGAGGATGTTAGCATTACTAGCAGCCAATCTCTGCTGTGGGTGCTGCACTACTTTATGTTAAGATAGGCTGACTTACTGGGCAAAAGATCCCCACAGAAAACACAAGTCTGGGGAATAGGGCAGGCTCTGTGGTATTTTGACATATGAATATTGTGATCCAATTTAGACAAGAGGACCAGATGGCAAACCCTACAAGGAAAATGGTTAGACTGCTTTTCCTGAGAATATGACTGGAGGGGCAGGTGGTGGTGGGGGTGAGGACAGACAACATGCCTGATTTAATGTTTCAGCTCCGTGGTTCTTGGCTTTGAGATGCTGATACCTGTTAATTGTTTCATACCATCCTGTGCAGCATCCCAGTGTTGAGGTTGGGCTCTTTGGGGTTGTCCTACAGTCCCCTGTGGCTTCGGTGTGTGGTCCCGGATTACCATGAGGCCCAACCTTGGTTGAAACTGCTGATGTCTGCCGCGATCGCCTGTTCCTGATGGTACCCGGAGACTAGGGATGGGACGGTAGCGAAAATGTGGTCTCGGTATTTCGTTTTGTACATTTCGTTTCGTTTCCGGTATTCCGATATGTATAATAGCTGCTAAAAGGTCTAGATTTTTGCAAATTTCAGTGAATATTAACAAATGTTTGTGTTTTTCACTCATTATAATGCTTATTCATTCATATTAAATGTAAATAAAGAGATTACTTAAAAATATATTCAGTACTTACCTCTAACAGGAAATGATTCATCAGTAACCAAGGAAACCAGAGTGCAGGTGCTATGGAAAGATTAAATATCTTAGCCCTTTTTACAAGTGCAGAAAGTGAAACAACATAAATTCACAAAAAGATTTTTATTTCAAATAGCAACTGGCAGATTATTTTATTTGCAGTTTTGAACATTCTAGAAGTCAAGTAAATAATACAGACATTGATTTATAGATACTTGGGAGAAAATGTTCATCTAAAAAAATAAAGGAACTTAATGAACAGTCTGTAAACAAGTGTCAAAGCCAAGTCATAAAAATAAATTTTATTCCATTTGCTCTTCTTTGACTTGTGTGGCCACCGCACAGGCCAAAAAATTGTCCAGATCAGAGTCTATGGGTCCCTCATCATCTGACTGGCCACTTCGTTGATTTGATTCACAACTAACCTGATTCTCATTTTTCTCCTCAATTGTGTGCTTTCTAGACTTGGTATTTCTATTGAGAAAAATGATGAGGTCCACAGTATCTGGCTCTAAATTTGACCTAAGCTTAGTAATAGTGAGACCTGCTGTGGAAAAGCACCTTTCTGATGGAATGGAGGTGGCTGGAATGCTTAAGTACCTCTTTGTCAGTATAGCCAGTTTTGGAAACTTAACCTGATGCAACTTCCACCAAGCCAATGGGTTGCTCATACTTACCGACTCTTCCAAGTAATACCTGAGGTCACTCTGATCAGACACACCTGTGGCACCTACCTCCTGTGTAGACAGATCTCCTCGCAGCACTTTCCATAACTTGGGCCTTTTCTTTTCAAGGTCATTAGCATTTGTATCTAACCTACAAGAACTCACTTCAACTCCTTCCATCAATTTTAAAATTTCAGACTGTAGTACAGCTTTCTTCTCACTATGCAAAATTGTCCTACCAACTAAACTTTTGTACCTTGGGTCAAGGAATGTGGCAATCATAAGGGGGCAAGCTACAATATGGTCATCTGGCACACCATTGTCATCTACCTTAAATCTTTTCACAAGCCCATTTTTGATTTTAACTTTGAGCAACTTTGCAACTTCAGAGTCATTGGGAGATGGTTTAAGGACAGCTGATACCAGGTTGTGCATGAGCACATATACAGAGCTGCCAGTGGGCAAATCCTCTTTTCCTAGCAATTCAGTCACCTCAGCAAGGGGCTCAAGTATTGGACAAACATCCTCCATGACCTTCCAAAATGAATCTCTGATATCCAGGATGCACCTATCAGATGGTTTTGTCACAGAATCATCAAAAATCACACTATAGACGGGGACTCTAAGTTTCAACAGCCGTTCCATCATAAAAAAGATGAGTTCCATCTGGTAGGTACATCCTGGATAAGTTTCAGTTTTAGAAGGTCAATCTGCTTGCTGAGAAGACAGTTTGTTGCTAGGGCAGAATGGCTAAAGTGTCCTACCAACTTGCGAGCTGCTCCAAGAGTTTTGGAGATTTGGGGCACCTTTAAGCCATCCTCTATGGCAAGCTGGAGGGTGTGGGCAAAGCATCCTACCTGAAAGAAGTTCAGCTCCCTGGCAGCAAGGGACATGTTACTGGCTTTGTCAGTGGTAATGGCTGGTACTGCCTCGACATTAAATTCTCTAGTGAGTTTAGTAACCTTCTTGGCTATGTTTGAACCTGTGTGCCTTTCCACTACAAGTCTTGTGCCTAAAACATGGGCACACAAATCCCAGTTAGGATCAATGAAGTGGCCAGTCAGGGTGATGTAGTTTTGTAGACTATTGCTAGTCCACAAGTCCGATGTCAAAGCAACATGGTTTTTGTCAAACTTATCTACCAATTTCTGCTTCTCATGCTCACACAGAGAGGTTAGGTGATGTTTAACGGTCTTACGGCAAGGTACACGGTATCTAGCATTGAGATTTGCAAAACATTCTGAAACCCTTTCCCTCAACCGTACTGATGGGTTTCAAAATTGATAGTCATAAAAAATAGTTGTCGCTTATGTGTCAAATGAGGTAATTGTACTGTTTCATCCTAAGCAAAATTACAACCCCAATGTAAAACCATGAATCAACAAGTAAAAATAAAAACAGATCATACAATGAATCAAGCCTAAACCCAGCAAATTTTATCAAGCCTGGGAGAAAAGCATTTAAAAAGTGGAAATATGAATAAAGGTTAAGCTTACTGTGACTGATCCACATAAGCCATCACTGTTATCATTGAAATAACTCCACCTCTTAGCTCTAAAGGACTTTAAATCCTAAAACCAGCAACAGAGACACCCACCAAATTGACCTGAGGTGAGGGAGATATGCTTGCCCTCTGCCCAAATATACCCTGGCCTAGCTCCAACGACAGTTGTCACTCACTCCAATGCAGGAGGAGTTTCACTAAGTTGCTGGGGCTTTTCTGCCACCACAGTGGTTGCCATTGATTTATGTGTTATGACTGGCATAGTATCATCACTATTTGATAATACCATGTTTGGGGTAGGAACTGATACAGAGGGTGGTATGGCGGTTGACACAGGTGCCCCCTCACTTGGTGAGGCCTGTTTGGTAGGGCATCTGAGGATGTTAGCATTACTAGCAGCCAATCTCTGCTGTGGGTGCTGCACTACTTTATGTTAAGATAGGCTGACTTACTGGGCAAAAGATCCCCACAGAAAACACAAGTCTGGGGAATAGGGCAGGCTCTGTGGTATTTTGACATATGAATATTGTGATCCAATTTAGACAAGAGGACCAGATGGCAAACCCTACAAGGAAAATGGTTAGACTGCTTTTCCTGAGAATATGACTGGAGGGGCAGGTGGTGGTGGGGGTGAGGACAGACAACATGCCTGATTTAATGTTTCAGCTCCGTGGTTCTTGGCTTTGAGATGCTGATACCTGTTAATTGTTTCATACCATCCTGTGCAGCATCCCAGTGTTGAGGTTGGGCTCTTTGGGGTTGTCCTACAGTCCCCTGTGGCTTCGGTGTGTGGTCCCGGATTACCATGAGGCCCAACCTTGGTTGAAACTGCTGATGTCTGCCGCGATCGCCTGTTCCTGATGGTACCCGGAGACTAGGGATGGGGACGGTAGCGAAAATGTGGTCTCGGTATTTCGTTTTGTACATTCCATTTCGTTTCCGGTATTCCGATATGTATAATAGCTGCTAAAAGGTTTAGATTTTTGCAAATTTCAGTCAATATTAACAAATGTTTGTGTTTTTCACTCATTATAATGCTTATTCATTCATATTAAATGTAAATAAAGAGATTACTTAAAAATATATTCAGTACTTACCTATAACAGGAAATGATTCATCAGTAACCAAGGAAACCAGAGTGCAGGTGCTATGGAAAGATTAAATATCTTAGCCCTTTTTACAAGTGCAGAAAGTGAAACAACATAAATTCACAAAATGTTTTTTATTTCAAATAGCAACTGGCAGATTATTTTATTTGCAGTTTTGAACATTCTAGAAGTCAAGTAAATAATACAGACATTGATTTATAGATACTTGGGAGAAAATGTTCATCTAAAAAAATAAAGGAACTTAATGAACAGTCTGTAAACAAGTGTCAAAGCCAAGTCATAAAAATAAATTTTATTCCATTTGCTCTTCTTTGACTTGTGTGGCCACCGCACAGGCCAAAAAATTGTCCAGATCAGAGTCTATGGGTCCCTCATCATCTGACTGGCCACTTCATTGATTTACTTCACAACTAACCTGATTCTCATTTTTCTCCTCAATTGTGTGCTTTCTAGACTTGATATTTCTATTGAGAAAAATGATGAGGTCCACAGTATCTGGCTCTAAATTTGACCTAAGCTTAGTAATAGTGAGACCTGCTGTGGAAAAGCACCTTTCTGATGGAATGGAGGTGGCTGGAATGCTTAAGTACCTCTTTGCCAGTATAGCCAGTTTTGGAAACTTAACCTGATGCAACTTCCACCAAGCCAATGGGTTGCTCATACTTACCGATTCTTCCAAGTAATACCTGAGGTCACTCTGATCAGACACACCTGTGGCACCTACCTCCTGTGTAGACAGATATCCTCGCAGTACTTTCCATAACTTGGGCCTTTTCTTTTCAGGGTCATTAGCATTTGTATCTAACCTACAAGAACTCACTTCAACTCCTTCCATCAATTTTAAAATTTCAGACTGTAGTACAGCTTTCTTCTCACTATGCAAAATTGTCCTACCAACTAAACTTTTGTACCTTGGGTCAAGGAATGTGGCAATCATAAGGGGGCAAGCTACAATATGGTCATCTGGCACACCATTGTCATCTACCTTAAATCTTTTCACAAGCCCATTTTTGATTTTAACTTTGAGCAACTTTGCAACTTCAGAGTCATTGGGAGATGGTTTAAGGACAGCTGATACCAGGTTGTGCATGAGCACATATACAGAGCTGCCAGTGGGCAAATCCTCTTTTCCTAGCAATTCAGTCACCTCAGCAAGGGGCTCAAGTATTGGACAAACATCCTCCATGACCTTCCAAAATGAATCTCTGATATCCAGGATGCACCTATCAGATGGTTTTGTCACAGAATCATCAAAAATCACACTATAGACGGGGACTCTAAGTTTCAACAGCCGTTCCATCATAAAAAAGATGAGTTCCATCTGGTAGGTACATCCTGGATAAGTTTCAGTTTTAGAAGGTCAATCTGCTTGCTGAGAAGACAGTTTGTTGCTAGGGCAGAATGGCTAAAGTGTCCTACCAACTTGCGAGCTGCTCCAAGAGTTTTGGAGATTTGGGGCACCTTTAAGCCATCCTCTATGGCAAGCTGGAGGGTGTGGGCAAAGCATCCTACCTGAAAGAAGTTCAGCTCCCTGGCAGCAAGGGACATGTTACTGGCTTTGTCAGTGGTAATGGCTGGTACTGCCTCGACATTAAATTCTCTAGTGAGTTTAGTAACCTTCTTGGCTATGTTTGAACCTGTGTGCCTTTCCACTACAAGTCTTGTGCCTAAAACATGGGCACACAAATCCCAGTTAGGATCAATGAAGTGGCCAGTCAGGGTGATGTAGTTTTGTAGACTATTGCTAGTCCACAAGTCCGATGTCAAAGCAACATGGTTTTTGTCAAACTTATCTACCAATTTCTGCTTCTCATGCTCACACAGAGAGGTTAGGTGATGTTTAACGGTCTTACGGCAAGGTACACGGTATCTAGCATTGAGATTTGCGAAACATTCTGAAACCCTTTCCCTCAACCGTACTGATGGGTTTCAAAATTGATAGTCATAAAAAATAGTTGTCGCTTATGTGTCAAATGAGGTAATTGTACTGTTTCATCCTAAGCAAAATTACAACCCCAATGTAAAACCATGAATCAACAAGTAAAAATAAAAACAGATCATACAATGAATCAAGCCTAAACCCAGCAAATTTTATCAAGCCTGGGAGAAAAGCATTTAAAAAGTGGAAATATGAATAAAGGTTAAGCTTACTGTGACTGATCCACATAAGCCATCACTGTTATCATTGAAATAACTCCACCTCTTAGCTCTAAAGGACTTTAAATCCTAAAACCAGCAACAGAGACACCCACCAAATTGACCTGAGGTGAGGGAGATATGCTCGCCCTCTGCCCAAATATACCCTGGCCTAGCTCCAACGACAGTTGTCACTCACTCCAATGCAGGAGGAGTTTCACTAAGTTGCTGGGGCTTTTCTGCCACCACAGTGGTTGCCATTGATTTATGTGTTATGACTGGCATAGTATCATCACTATTTGATAATACCATGTTTGGGGTAGGAACTGATACAGAGGGTGGTATGGCGGTTGACACAGGTGCCCCCTCACTTGGTGAGTCCTGTTTGGTAGGGCATCTGAGGATGTTAGCATTACTAGCAGCCAATCTCTGCTGTGGGTGCTGCACTACTTTATGTTAAGATAGGCTGACTTACTGGGCAAAAGATCCCCACAGAAAACACAAGTCTGGGGAATAGGGCAGGCTCTGTGGTATTTTGACATATGAATATTGTGATCCAATTTAGACAAGAGGACCAGATGGCAAACCCTACAAGGAAAATGGTTAGACTACTTTTCCTGAGAATATGACTGGAGGGGCAGGTGGTGGTGGGGGTGAGGACAGACAACATGCCTGATTTAATGTTTCAGCTCCGTGGTTCTTGGCTTTGAGATGCTGATACCTGTTAATTGTTTCATACCATCCTGTGCAGCATCCCAGTGTTGAGGTTGGGCTCTTTGGGGTTGTCCTACAGTCCCCTGTGGCTTCGGTGTGTGGTCCCAGATTACCATGAGGCCCAACCTTGGTTGAAACTGCTGATGTCTGCCGCGATCGCCTGTTCCTGATGGTACCCGGAGACTAGGGATGGGGACGGTAGCGAAAATGTGGTCTCGGTATTTCGTTTTGTACATTCCATTTCGTTTCCGGTATTCCGATATGTATAATAGCTGCTAAAAGGTTTAGATTTTTGTAAATTTCAGTCAATATTAACAAATGTTTGTGTTTTTCACTCATTATAATGCTTATTCATTCATATTAAATGTAAATAAAGAGATTACTTAAAAATATATTCAGTACTTACCTATAACAGGAAATGATTCATCAGTAACCAAGGAAACCAGAGTGCAGGTGCTATGGAAAGATTAAATATCTTAGCCCTTTTTACAAGTGCAGAAAGTGAAACAACATAAATTCACAAAATGTTTTTTATTTCAAATAGCAACTGGCAGATTATTTTATTTGCAGTTTTGAACATTCTAGAAGTCAAGTAAATAATACAGACATTGATTTATAGATACTTGGGAGAAAATGTTCATCTAAAAAAATAAAGGAACTTAATGAACAGTCTGTAAACAAGTGTCAAAGCCAAGTCATAAAAATAAATTTTATTCCATTTGCTCTTCTTTGACTTGTGTGGCCACCGCACAGGCCAAAAAATTGTCCAGATCAGAGTCTATGGGTCCCTCATCATCTGACTGGCCACTTCGTTGATTTGATTCACAACTAACCTAATTCTCATTTTTCTCCTCAATTGTGTGCTTTCTAGACTTGGTATTTCTATTGAGAAAAATGATGAGGTCCACAGTATCTGGCTCTAAATTTGACCTAAGCTTAGTAATAGTGAGACCTGCTGTGGAAAAGCACCTTTCTGATGGAATGGAGGTGGCTGGAATGCTTAAGTACCTCTTTGTCAGTATAGCCAGTTTTGGAAACTTAACCTGATGCAACTTCCACCAAGCCAATGGGTTGCTCATACTTACCGACTCTTCCAAGTAATACCTGAGGTCACTCTGATCAGACACACCTGTGGCACCTACCTCCTGTGTAGACAGATCTCCTCGCAGCACTTTCCATAACTTGGGCCTTTTCTTTTCAGGGTCATTAGCATTTGTATCTAACCTACAAGAACTCACTTCAACTCCTTCCATCAATTTTAAAATTTCAGACTGTAGTACAGCTTTCTTCTCACTATGCAAAATTGTCCTACCAACTAAACTTTTGTACCTTGGGTCAAGGAATGTGGCAATCATAAGGGGGCAAGCTACAATATGGTCATCTGGCACACCATTGTCATCTACCTTAAATCTTTTCACAAGCCCATTTTTGATTTTAACTTTGAGCAACTTTGCAACTTCAGAGTCATTGGGAGATGGTTTAAGGACAGCTGATACCAGGTTGTGCATGAGCACATATACAGAGCTGCCAGTGGGCAAATCCTCTTTTCCTAGCAATTCAGTCACCTCAGCAAGGGGCTCAAGTATTGGACAAACATCCTCCATGACCTTCCAAAATGAATCTCTGATATCCAGGATGCACCTATCAGATGGTTTTGTCACAGAATCATCAAAAATCACACTATAGACGGGGACTCTAAGTTTCAACAGCCGTTCCATCATAAAAAAGATGAGTTCCATCTGGTAGGTACATCCTGGATAAGTTTCAGTTTTAGAAGGTCAATCTGCTTGCTGAGAAGACAGTTTGTTGCTAGGGCAGAATGGCTAAAGTGTCCTACCAACTTGCGAGCTGCTCCAAGAGTTTTGGAGATTTGGGGCACCTTTAAGCCATCCTCTATGGCAAGCTGGAGGGTGTGGGCAAAGCATCCTACCTGAAAGAAGTTCAGCTCCCTGGCAGCAAGGGACATGTTACTGGCTTTGTCAGTGGTAATGGCTGGTACTGCCTCGACATTAAATTCTCTAGTGAGTTTAGTAACCTCCGTGGCTATGTTTGAACCTGTGTGCCTTTCCACTACAAGTCTTGTGCCTAAAACATGGGCACACAAATCCCAGTTAAGATCAATGAAGTGGCCAGTCAGGGTGATGTAGTTTTGTAGACTATTGCTAGTCCACAAGTCCGATGTCAAAGCAACATGGTTTTTGTCAAACTTATCTACCAATTTCTGCTTCTCATGCTCACACAGAGAGGTTAGGTGATGTTTAACGGTCTTACGGCAAGGTACACGGTATCTAGCATTGAGATTTGCAAAACATTCTGAAACCCTTTCCCTCAACCGTACTGATGGGTTTCAAAATTGATAGTCATAAAAAATAGTTGTCGCTTATGTGTCAAATGAGGTAATTGTACTGTTTCATCCTAAGCAAAATTACAACCCCAATGTAAAACCATGAATCAACAAGTAAAAATAAAAACAGATCATACAATGAATCAAGCCTAAACCCAGCAAAGTTTATCAAGCCTGGGAGAAAAGCATTTAAAAAGTGGAAATATGAATAAAGGTTAAGCTTACTGTGACTGATCCACATAAGCCATCACTGTTATCATTGAAATAACTCCACCTCTTAGCTCTAAAGGACTTTAAATCCTAAAACCAGCAACAGAGACACCCACCAAATTGACCTGAGGTGAGGGAGATATGCTCGCCCTCTGCCCAAATATACCCTGGCCTAGCTCCAACGACAGTTATCACTCACTCCAATGCAGGAGAAGTTTCACTAAGTTGCTGGGGCTTTTCTGCCACCACAGTGGTTGCCATTGATTTATGTGTTATGACTGGCATAGTATCATCACTATTTGATAATACCATGTTTGGGGTAGGAACTGATACAGAGGGTGGTATGGCGGTTGACACAGGTGCCCCCTCACTTGGTGAGGCCTGTTTGGTAGGGCATCTGAGGATGTTAGCATTACTAGCAGTCAATCTCTGCTGTGGGTGCTGCACTACTTTATGTTAAGATAGGCTGACTTACTGGGCAAAAGATCCCCACAGAAAACACAAGTCTGGGGAATAGGGCAGGCTCTGTGGTATTTTGACATATGAATATTGTGATCCAATTTAGACAAGAGGACCAAATGGCAAACCCTACAAGGAAAATGGTTACACTGCTTTTCCTCAGAATATGACTGTGGAGGGGCAGGTGGTGGTGGGGGTGAGGACTGACAACATGCCTGATTTAATGTTTCAGCTCCGTGGTTCTTGGCTTTGAGATGCTGATACCTGTTAATTGTTTCATACCATTCTGTGCAGCATCCCAGTGTTGAGGTTGGGCTCTTTGGGGTTGTCCTACAGTCCCCTGTGGCTTCTGCCCACCTTCCCTACCAACCTTTGATGCAGCCTGGACCTTCTTGGGTGTAGCTGGGTGAGAGTGTGGTCCCGGATTACCATGAGGCCCAACCTTGGTTGAAACTGCTGATGTCTGCCGCGATCGCCTGTTCCTGATGGTACCCGGAGACTAGGGATGGGACAGTAGCGAAAATGTGGTCTCGGTATTTCGTTTTGTACATTCCGTTTCGTTTCCGGTATTCCGATATGTATAATAGCTGCTAAAAGGTCTAGATTTTTGCAAATTTCAGTCAATATTAACAAATGTTTGTGTTTTTCACTCATTATAATGCTTATTCATTCATATTAAATGTAAATAAAGAGATTACTTAAAAATATATTCAGTACTTACCTATAACAGGAAATGATTCATCAGTAACCAAGGAAACCAGAGTGCAGGTGCTATGGAAAGATTAAATATCTTAGCCCTTTTTACAAGTGCAGAAAGTGAAACAACATAAATTCACAAAAAGTTTTTTATTTCAAATAGCAACTGGCAGATTATTTTATTTGCAGTTTTGAACATTCTAGAAGTCAAGTAAATAATACAGACATTGATTTATAGATACTTGGGAGAAAATGTTCATCTAAAAAAAAATAAAGGAACTTAATGAACAGTCTGTAAACAAGTGTCAAAGCCAAGTCATAAAAATAAATTTTATTCCATTTGCTCTTCTATGACTTGTGTGGCCACCGCACAGGCCAAAAAATTGTCCAGATCAGAGTCTATGGGTCCCTCATCATCTGACTGGCCACTTCATTGATTTGCTTCACAACTAACCTGATTCTCATTTTTCTCCTCAATTGTGTGCTTTCTAGACTTGATATTTCTATTGAGAAAAATGATGAGGTCCACAGTATCTGGCTCTAAATTTGACCTAAGCTTAGTAATAGTGAGACCTGCTGTGGAAAAGCACCTTTCTGATGGAATGGAGGTGGCTGGAATGCTTAAGTACCTCTTTGCCAGTATAGCCAGTTTTGGAAACTTAACCTGATGCAACTTCCACCAAGCCAATGGGTTGCTCATACTTACCGATTCTTCCAAGTAATACCTGAGGTCACTCTGATCAGACACACCTGTGGCACCTACCTCCTGTGTAGACAGATATCCTCGCAGTACTTTCCATAACTTGGGCCTTTTCTTTTCAGGGTCATTAGCATTTGTATCTAACCTACAAGAACTCACTTCAACTCCTTCCATCAATTTTAAAATTTCAGACTGTAGTACAGCTTTCTTCTCACTATGCAAAATTGTCCTACCAACTAAACTTTTGTACCTTGGGTCAAGGAATGTGGCAATCATAAGGGGGCAAGCTACAATATGGTCATCTGGCACACCATTGTCATCTACCTTAAATCTTTTCACAAGCCCATTTTTGATTTTAACTTTGAGCAACTTTGCAACTTCAGAGTCATTGGGAGATGGTTTAAGGACAGCTGATACCAGGTTGTGCATGAGCACATATACAGAGCTGCCAGTGGGCAAATCCTCTTTTCCTAGCAATTCAGTCACCTCAGCAAGGGGCTCAAGTATTGGACAAACATCCTCCATGACCTTCCAAAATGAATCTCTGATATCCAGGATGCACCTATCAGATGGTTTTGTCACAGAATCATCAAAAATCACACTATAGACTCATAAAAAAGATGAGTTCCATCTGGTAGGTACATCCTGGATAAGTTTCAGTTTTAGAAGGTCAATCTGCTTGCTGAGAAGACAGTTTGTTGCTAGGGCAGAATGGCTAAAGTGTCCTACCAACTTGCGAGCTGCTCCAAGAGTTTTGGAGATTTGGGGCACCTTTAAGCCATCCTCTATGGCAAGCTGGAGGGTGTGGGCAAAGCATCCTACCTGAAAGAAGTTCAGCTCCCTGGCAGCAAGGGACATGTTACTGGCTTTGTCAGTGGTAATGGCTGGTACTGCCTCGACATTAAATTCTCTAGTGAGTTTAGTAACTTTCTTGGCTATGTTTGAACCTGTGTGCCTTTCCACTACAAGTCTTGTGCCTAAAACATGGGCACACAAATCCCAGTTAGGATCAATGAAGTGGCCAGTCAGGGTGATGTAGTTTTGTAGACTATTGCTAGTCCACAAGTCCGATGTCAAAGCAACATGGTTTTTGTCAAACTTATCTACCAATTTCTGCTTCTCATGCTCACACAGAGAGGTTAGGTGATGTTTAACGGTCTTACGGCAAGGTACACGGTATCTAGAGATTTGAGATTTGCAAAACATTCTGAAACCCTTTCCCTCAACCGTACTGATGGGTTTCAAAATTGATAGTCATAAAAAATAGTTGTCGCTTATGTGTCAAATGAGGTAATTGTACTGTTTCATCCTAAGCAAAATTACAACCCCAATGTAAAACCATGAATCAACAAGTAAAAATAAAAACAGATCATACAATGAATCAAGCCTAAACCCAGCAAATTTTATCAAGCCTGGGAGAAAAGCATTTAAAAAGTGGAAATATGAATAAAGGTTAAGCTTACTGTGACTGATCCACATAAGCCATCACTGTTATCATTGAAATAACTCCACCTCTTAGCTCTAAAGGACTTTAAATCCTAAAACCAGCAACAGAGACACCCACCAAATTGACCTGAGGTGAGGGAGATATGCTCGCCCTCTGCCCAAATATACCCTGGCCTAGCTCCAACGACAGTTGTCACTCACTCCAATGCAGGAGGAGTTTCACTAAGTTGCTGGGGCTTTTCTGCCACCACAGTGGTTGCCATTGATTTATGTGTTATGACTGGCATAGTATCATCACTATTTGATAATACCATGTTTGGGGTAGGAACTGATACAGAGGGTGGTATGGCGGTTGACACAGGTGCCCCCTCACTTGGTGAGGCCTGTTTGGTAGGGCATCTGAGGATGTTAGCATTACTAGCAGCTAATCTCTGCTGTGGGTGCTGCACTACTTTATGTTAAGATAGGCTGACTTACTGGGCAAAAGATCCCCACAGAAAACACAAGTCTGGGGAATAGGGCAGGCTCTGTGGTATTTTGACATATGAATATTGTGATCCAATTTAGACAAGAGGACCAGATGGCAAACCCTACAAGGAAAATGGTTAGACTGCTTTTCCTGAGAATATGACTGGAGGGGCAGGTGGTGGTGGGGGTGAGGACAGACAACATGCCTGATTTAATGTTTCAGCTCCGTGGTTCTTGGCTTTGAGATGCTGATACCTGTTAATTGTTTCATACCATCCTGTGCAGCATCCCAGTGTTGAGGTTGGGCTCTTTGGGGTTGTCCTACAGTCCCCTGTGGCTTCGGTGTGTGGTCCCGGATTACCATGAGGCCCAACCTTGGTTGAAACTGCTGATGTCTGCCGCGATCGCCTGTTCCTGATGGTACCCGGAGACTAGGGATGGGACGGTAGCGAAAATGTGGTCTCGGTATTTCGTTTTGTACATTTCGTTTCGTTTCCGGTATTCCGATATGTATAATAGCTGCTAAAAGGTCTAGATTTTTGCAAATTTCAGTGAATATTAACAAATGTTTGTGTTTTTCACTCATTATAATGCTTATTCATTCATATTAAATGTAAATAAAGAGATTACTTAAAAATATATTCAGTACTTACCTATAACAGGAAATGATTCATCAGTAACCAAGGAAACCAGAGTGCAGGTGCTATGGAAAGATTAAATATCTTAGCCCTTTTTACAAGTGCAGAAAGTGAAACAACATAAATTCACAAAAAGATTTTTATTTCAAATAGCAACTGGCAGATTATTTTATTTGCAGTTTTGAACATTCTAGAAGTCAAGTAAATAATACAGACATTGATTTATAGATACTTGGGAGAAAATGTTCATCTAAAAAAATAAAGGAACTTAATGAACAGTCTGTAAACAAGTGTCAAAGCCAAGTCATAAAAATAAATTTTATTCCATTTGCTCTTCTTTGACTTGTGTGGCCACCGCACAGGCCAAAAAATTGTCCAGATCAGAGTCTATGGGTCCCTCATCATCTGACTGGCCACTTCGTTGATTTGATTCACAACTAACCTGATTCTCATTTTTCTCCTCAATTGTGTGCTTTCTAGACTTGGTATTTCTATTGAGAAAAATGATGAGGTCCACAGTATCTGGCTCTAAATTTGACCTAAGCTTAGTAATAGTGAGACCTGCTGTGGAAAAGCACCTTTCTGATGGAATGGAGGTGGCTGGAATGCTTAAGTACCTCTTTGTCAGTATAGCCAGTTTTGGAAACTTAACCTGATGCAACTTCCACCAAGCCAATGGGTTGCTCATACTTACCGACTCTTCCAAGTAATACCTGAGGTCACTCTGATCAGACACACCTGTGGCACCTACCTCCTGTGTAGACAGATCTCCTCGCAGCACTTTCCATAACTTGGGCCTTTTCTTTTCAAGGTCATTAGCATTTGTATCTAACCTACAAGAACTCACTTCAACTCCTTCCATCAATTTTAAAATTTCAGACTGTAGTACAGCTTTCTTCTCACTATGCAAAATTGTCCTACCAACTAAACTTTTGTACCTTGGGTCAAGGAATGTGGCAATCATAAGGGGGCAAGCTACAATATGGTCATCTGGCACACCATTGTCATCTACCTTAAATCTTTTCACAAGCCCATTTTTGATTTTAACTTTGAGCAACTTTGCAACTTCAGAGTCATTGGGAGATGGTTTAAGGACAGCTGATACCAGGTTGTGCATGAGCACATATACAGAGCTGCCAGTGGGCAAATCCTCTTTTCCTAGCAATTCAGTCACCTCAGCAAGGGGCTCAAGTATTGGACAAACATCCTCCATGACCTTCCAAAATGAATCTCTGATATCCAGGATGCACCTATCAGATGGTTTTGTCACAGAATCATCAAAAATCACACTATAGACGGGGACTCTAAGTTTCAACAGCCGTTCCATCATAAAAAAGATGAGTTCCATCTGGTAGGTACATCCTGGATAAGTTTCAGTTTTAGAAGGTCAATCTGCTTGCTGAGAAGACAGTTTGTTGCTAGGGCAGAATGGCTAAAGTGTCCTACCAACTTGCGAGCTGCTCCAAGAGTTTTGGAGATTTGGGGCACCTTTAAGCCACCCTCTATGGCAAGCTGGAGGGTGTGGGCAAAGCATCCTACCTGAAAGAAGTTCAGCTCCCTGGCAGCAAGGGACATGTTACTGGCTTTGTCAGTGGTAATGGCTGGTACTGCCTCGACATTAAATTCTCTAGTGAGTTTAGTAACCTCCTTGGCTATGTTTGAACCTGTGTGCCTTTCCACTACAAGTCTTGTGCCTAAAACATGGGCACACAAATCCCAGTTAGGATCAATGAAGTGGCCAGTCAGGGTGATGTAGTTTTGTAGACTATTGCTAGTCCACAAGTCCGATGTCAAAGCAACATGGTTTTTGTCAAACTTATCTACCAATTTCTGCTTCTCATGCTCACACAGAGAGGTTAGGTGATGTTTAACGGTCTTACGGCAAGGTACACGGTATCTAGCATTGAGATTTGCAAAACATTCTGAAACCCTTTCCCTCAACCGTACTGATGGGTTTCAAAATTGATAGTCATAAAAAATAGTTGTCGCTTATGTGTCAAATGAGGTAATTGTACTGTTTCATCCTAAGCAAAATTACAACCCCAATGTAAAACCATGAATCAACAAGTAAAAATAAAAACAGATCATACAATGAATCAAGCCTAAACCCAGCAAATTTTATCAAGCCTGGGAGAAAAGCATTTAAAAAGTGGAAATATGAATAAAGGTTAAGCTTACTGTGACTGATCCACATAAGCCATCACTGTTATCATTGAAATAACTCCACCTCTTAGCTCTAAAGGACTTTAAATCCTAAAACCAGCAACAGAGACACCCACCAAATTGACCTGAGGTGAGGGAGATATGCTTGCCCTCTGCCCAAATATACCCTGGCCTAGCTCCAACGACAGTTGTCACTCACTCCAATGCAGGAGGAGTTTCACTAAGTTGCTGGGGCTTTTCTGCCACCACAGTGGTTGCCATTGATTTATGTGTTATGACTGGCATAGTATCATCACTATTTGATAATACCATGTTTGGGGTAGGAACTGATACAGAGGGTGGTATGGCGGTTGACACAGGTGCCCCCTCACTTGGTGAGGCCTGTTTGGTAGGGCATCTGAGGATGTTAGCATTACTAGCAGCCAATCTCTGCTGTGGGTGCTGCACTACTTTATGTTAAGATAGGCTGACTTACTGGGCAAAAGATCCCCACAGAAAACACAAGTCTGGGGAATAGGGCAGGCTCTGTGGTATTTTGACATATGAATATTGTGATCCAATTTAGACAAGAGGACCAGATGGCAAACCCTACAAGGAAAATGGTTAGACTGCTTTTCCTGAGAATATGACTGGAGGGGCAGGTGGTGGTGGGGGTGAGAACAGACAACATGCCTGATTTAATGTTTCAGCTCCGTGGTTCTTGGCTTTGAGATGCTGATACCTGTTAATTGTTTCATACCATCCTGTGCAGCATCCCAGTGTTGAGGTTGGGCTCTTTGGGGTTGTCCTACAGTCCCCTGTGGCTTCGGTGTGTGGTCCCGGATTACCATGAGGCCCAACCTTGGTTGAAACTGCTGATTTCTGCCGCGATCGCCTGTTCCTGATGGTACCCGGAGACTAGGGATGGGGACGGTAGCGAAAATGTGGTCTCGGTATTTCGTTTTGTACATTCCATTTCGTTTCTGGTATTCCGATATGTATAATAGCTGCTAAAAGGTTTAGATTTTTGCAAATTTCAGTCAATATTAACAAATGTTTGTGTTTTTCACTCATTATAATGCTTATTCATTCATATTAAATGTAAATAAAGAGATTACTTAAAAATATATTCAGTACTTACCTATAACAGGAAATGATTCATCAGTAACCAAGGAAACCAGAGTGCAGGTGCTATGGAAAGATTAAATATCTTAGCCCTTTTTACAAGTGCAGAAAGTGAAACAACATAAATTCACAAAATGTTTTTTATTTCAAATAGCAACTGGCAGATTATTTTATTTGCAGTTTTGAACATTCTAGAAGTCAAGTAAATAATACAGACATTGATTTATAGATACTTGGGAGAAAATGTTCATCTAAAAAAATAAAGGAACTTAATGAACAGTCTGTAAACAAGTGTCAAAGCCAAGTCATAAAAATAAATTTTATTCCATTTGCTCTTCTTTGACTTGTGTGGCCACCGCACAGGCCAAAAAATTGTCCAGATCAGAGTCTATGGGTCCCTCATCATCTGACTGGCCACTTCATTGATTTACTTCACAACTAACCTGATTCTCATTTTTCTCCTCAATTGTGTGCTTTCTAGACTTGATATTTCTATTGAGAAAAATGATGAGGTCCACAGTATCTGGCTCTAAATTTGACCTAAGCTTAGTAATAGTGAGACCTGCTGTGGAAAAGCACCTTTCTGATGGAATGGAGGTGGCTGGAATGCTTAAGTACCTCTTTGCCAGTATAGCCAGTTTTGGAAACTTAACCTGATGCAACTTCCACCAAGCCAATGGGTTGCTCATACTTACCGATTCTTCCAAGTAATACCTGAGGTCACTCTGATCAGACACACCTGTGGCACCTACCTCCTGTGTAGACAGATATCCTCGCAGTACTTTCCATAACTTGGGCCTTTTCTTTTCAGGGTCATTAGCATTTGTATCTAACCTACAAGAACTCACTTCAACTCCTTCCATCAATTTTAAAATTTCAGACTGTAGTACAGCTTTCTTCTCACTATGCAAAATTGTCCTACCAACTAAACTTTTGTACCTTGGGTCAAGGAATGTGGCAATCATAAGGGGGCAAGCTACAATATGGTCATCTGGCACACCATTGTCATCTACCTTAAATCTTTTCACAAGCCCATTTTTGATTTTAACTTTGAGCAACTTTGCAACTTCAGAGTCATTGGGAGATGGTTTAAGGACAGCTGATACCAGGTTGTGCATGAGCACATATACAGAGCTGCCAGTGGGCAAATCCTCTTTTCCTAGCAATTCAGTCACCTCAGCAAGGGGCTCAAGTATTGGACAAACATCCTCCATGACCTTCCAAAATGAATCTCTGATATCCAGGATGCACCTATCAGATGGTTTTGTCACAGAATCATCAAAAATCACACTATAGACGGGGACTCTAAGTTTCAACAGCCGTTCCATCATAAAAAAGATGAGTTCCATCTGGTAGGTACATCCTGGATAAGTTTCAGTTTTAGAAGGTCAATCTGCTTGCTGAGAAGACAGTTTGTTGCTAGGGCAGAATGGCTAAAGTGTCCTACCAACTTGCGAGCTGCTCCAAGAGTTTTGGAGATTTGGGGCACCTTTAAGCCATCCTCTATGGCAAGCTGGAGGGTGTGGGCAAAGCATCCTACCTGAAAGAAGTTCAGCTCCCTGGCAGCAAGGGACATGTTACTGGCTTTGTCAGTGGTAATGGCTGGTACTGCCTCGACATTAAATTCTCTAGTGAGTTTAGTAACCTTCTTGGCTATGTTTGAACCTGTGTGCCTTTCCACTACAAGTCTTGTGCCTAAAACATGGGCACACAAATCCCAGTTAGGATCAATGAAGTGGCCAGTCAGGGTGATGTAGTTTTGTAGACTATTGCTAGGCCACAAGTCCGATGTCAAAGCAACATGGTTTTTGTCAAACTTATCTACCAATTTCTGCTTCTCATGCTCACACAGAGAGGTTAGGTGATGTTTAACGGTCTTACGGCAAGGTACACGGTATCTAGCATTGAGATTTGCGAAACATTCTGAAACCCTTTCCCTCAACCGTACTGATGGGTTTCAAAATTGATAGTCATAAAAAATAGTTGTCGCTTATGTGTCAAATGAGGTAATTGTACTGTTTCATCCTAAGCAAAATTACAACCCCAATGTAAAACCATGAATCAACAAGTAAAAATAAAAACAGATCATACAATGAATCAAGCCTAAACCCAGCAAATTTTATCAAGCCTGGGAGAAAAGCATTTAAAAAGTGGAAATATGAATAAAGGTTAAGCTTACTGTGACTGATCCACATAAGCCATCACTGTTATCATTGAAATAACTCCACCTCTTAGCTCTAAAGGACTTTAAATCCTAAAACCAGCAACAGAGACACCCACCAAATTGACCTGAGGTGAGGGAGATATGCTCGCCCTCTGCCCAAATATACCCTGGCCTAGCTCCAACGACAGTTGTCACTCACTCCAATGCAGGAGGAGTTTCACTAAGTTGCTGGGGCTTTTCTGCCACCACAGTGGTTGCCATTGATTTATGTGTTATGACTGGCATAGTATCATCACTATTTGATAATACCATGTTTGGGGTAGGAACTGATACAGAGGGTGGTATGGCGGTTGACACAGGTGCCCCCTCACTTGGTGAGTCCTGTTTGGTAGGGCATCTGAGGATGTTAGCATTACTAGCAGCCAATCTCTGCTGTGGGTGCTGCACTACTTTATGTTAAGATAGGCTGACTTACTGGGCAAAAGATCCCCACAGAAAACACAAGTCTGGGGAATAGGGCAGGCTCTGTGGTATTTTGACATATGAATATTGTGATCCAATTTAGACAAGAGGACCAGATGGCAAACCCTACAAGGAAAATGGTTAGACTACTTTTCCTGAGAATATGACTGGAGGGGCAGGTGGTGGTGGGGGTGAGGACAGACAACATGCCTGATTTAATGTTTCAGCTCCGTGGTTCTTGGCTTTGAGATGCTGATACCTGTTAATTGTTTCATACCATCCTGTGCAGCATCCCAGTGTTGAGGTTGGGCTCTTTGGGGTTGTCCTACAGTCCCCTGTGGCTTCGGTGTGTGGTCCCAGATTACCATGAGGCCCAACCTTGGTTGAAACTGCTGATGTCTGCCGCGATCGCCTGTTCCTGATGGTACCCGGAGACTAGGGATGGGGACGGTAGCGAAAATGTGGTCTCGGTATTTCGTTTTGTACATTCCATTTCGTTTCCGGTATTCCGATATGTATAATAGCTGCTAAAAGGTTTAGATTTTTGCAAATTTCAGTGAATATTAACAAATGTTTGTGTTTTTCACTCATTATAATGCTTATTCATTCATATTAAATGTAAATAAAGAGATTACTTAAAAATATATTCAGTACTTACCTATAACAGGAAATGATTCATCAGTAACCAAGGAAACCAGAGTGCAGGTGCTATGGAAAGATTAAATATCTTAGCCCTTTTTACAAGTGCAGAAAGTGAAACAACATAAATTCACAAAATGTTTTTTATTTCAAATAGCAACTGGCAGATTATTTTATTTGCAGTTTTGAACATTCTAGAAGTCAAGTAAATAATACAGACATTGATTTATAGATACTTGGGAGAAAATGTTCATCTAAAAAAATAAAGGAACTTAATGAACAGTCTGTAAACAAGTGTCAAAGCCAAGTCATAAAAATAAATTTTATTCCATTTGCTCTTCTTTGACTTGTGTGGCCACCGCACAGGCCAAAAAATTGTCCAGATCAGAGTCTATGGGTCCCTCATCATCTGACTGGCCACTTCGTTGATTTGATTCACAACTAACCTAATTCTCATTTTTCTCCTCAATTGTGTGCTTTCTAGACTTGGTATTTCTATTGAGAAAAATGATGAGGTCCACAGTATCTGGCTCTAAATTTGACCTAAGCTTAGTAATAGTGAGACCTGCTGTGGAAAAGCACCTTTCTGATGGAATGGAGGTGGCTGGAATGCTTAAGTACCTCTTTGTCAGTATAGCCAGTTTTGGAAACTTAACCTGATGCAACTTCCACCAAGCCAATGGGTTGCTCATACTTACCGACTCTTCCAAGTAATACCTGAGGTCACTCTGATCAGACACACCTGTGGCACCTACCTCCTGTGTAGACAGATCTCCTCGCAGTACTTTCCATAACTTGGGCCTTTTCTTTTCAGGGTCATTAGCATTTGTATCTAACCTACAAGAACTCACTTCAACTCCTTCCATCAATTTTAAAATTTCAGACTGTAGTACAGCTTTCTTCTCACTATGCAAAATTGTCCTACCAACTAAACTTTTGTACCTTGGGTCAAGGAATGTGGCAATCATAAGGGGGCAAGCTACAATATGGTCATCTGGCACACCATTGTCATCTACCTTAAATCTTTTCACAAGCCCATTTTTGATTTTAACTTTGAGCAACTTTGCAACTTCAGAGTCATTGGGAGATGGTTTAAGGACAGCTGATACCAGGTTGTGCATGAGCACATATACAGAGCTGCCAGTGGGCAAATCCTCTTTTCCTAGCAATTCAGTCACCTCAGCAAGGGGCTCAAGTATTGGACAAACATCCTCCATGACCTTCCAAAATGAATCTCTGATATCCAGGATGCACCTATCAGATGGTTTTGTCACAGAATCATCAAAAATCACACTATAGACGGGGACTCTAAGTTTCAACAGCCGTTCCATCATAAAAAAGATGAGTTCCATCTGGTAGGTACATCCTGGATAAGTTTCAGTTTTAGAAGGTCAATCTGCTTGCTGAGAAGACAGTTTGTTGCTAGGGCAGAATGGCTAAAGTGTCCTACCAACTTGCGAGCTGCTCCAAGAGTTTTGGAGATTTGGGGCACCTTTAAGCCATCCTCTATGGCAAGCTGGAGGGTGTGGGCAAAGCATCCTACCTGAAAGAAGTTCAGCTCCCTGGCAGCAAGGGACATGTTACTGGCTTTGTCAGTGGTAATGGCTGGTACTGCCTCGACATTAAATTCTCTAGTGAGTTTAGTAACCTTCTTGGCTATGTTTGAACCTGTGTGCCTTTCCACTACAAGTCTTGTGCCTAAAACATGGGCACACAAATCCCAGTTAGGATCAATGAAGTGGCCAGTCAGGGTGATGTAGTTTTGTAGACTATTGCTAGTCCACAAGTCCGATGTCAAAGCAACATGGTTTTTGTCAAACTTACCTACCAATTTCTGCTTCTCATGCTCACACAGAGAGGTTAGGTGATGTTTAACGGTCTTACGGCAAGGTACATGGTATCTAGCATTGAGATTTGCAAAACATTCTGAAACCCTTTCCCTCAACGGTACTGATGGGTTTCAAAATTGATAGTCATAAAAAATAGTTGTCGCTTATGTGTCAAATGAGGTAATTGTACTGTTTCATCCTAAGCAAAATTACAACCCCAATGTAAAACCATGAATCAACAAGTAAAAATACAAACAGATCATACAATGAATCAAGCCTAAACCCAGCAAATTTTATCAAGCCTGGGAGAAAAGCATTTAAAAAGTGGAAATATGAATAAAGGTTAAGCTTACTGTGACTGATCCACATAAGCCATCACTGTTATCATTGAAATAACTCCACCTCTTAGCTCTAAAGGACTTTAAATCCTAAAACCAGCAACAGAGACACCCACCAAATTGACCTGAGGTGAGGGAGATATGCTCGCCCTCTGCCCAAATATACCCTGGCCTAGCTCCAACAACAGTTATCACTCACTCCAATGCAGGAAAAGTTTCACTAAGTTGCTGGGGCTTTTCTGCCACCACAGTGGTTGCCATTGATTTCTGTGTTATGACTGGCATAGTATCATCACTATTTGATAATACCATGTTTGGGGTAGGAACTGATACAGAGGGTGGTATGGCGGTTGACACAGGTGCCCCCTCACTTGGTGAGGCCTGTTTGGTAGGGCATCTGAGGATGTTAGCATTACTAGCAGCCAATCTCTGCTGTGGGTGCTGCACTACTTTATGTTAAGATAGGCTGACTTACTGGGCAAAAGATCCCCACAGAAAACACAAGTCTGGGGAATAGGGCAGGCTCTGTGGTATTTTGACATATGAATATTGTGATCCAATTTAGACAAGAGGACCAGATGGCAAACCCTACAAGGAAAATGGTTAGACTGCTTTTCCTGAGAATATGACTGGAGGGGCAGGTGGTGGTGGGGGTGAGGACAGACAACATGCCCGATTTAATGTTTCAGCTCCGTGGTTCTTGGCTTTGAGATGCTGATACCTGTTAATTGTTTCATACCATCCTGTGCAGCATCCCAGTGTTGAGGTTGGGCTCTTTGGGGTTGTCCTACAGTCCCCTGTGGCTTCGGTGTGTGGTCCCGGATTACCATGAGGCCCAACCTTGGTTGAAACTGCTGATGTCTGCCGCGATCGCCTGTTCCTGATGGTACCCGGAGACTAGGGATGGGGACGGTAGCGAAAATGTGGTCTCGGTATTTCGTTTTGTACATTCCGTTTCGTTTCCGGTATTCCGATATGTATAATAGCTGCTAAAAGGTCTAGATTTTTGCAAATTTCAGTCAATATTAACAAATGTTTGTGTTTTTCACTCATTATAATGCTTATTCATTCATATTAAATGTAAATAAAGAGATTACTTAAAAATATATTCAGTACTTACCTATAACAGGAAATGATTCATCAGTAACCAAGGAAACCAGAGTGCAGGTGCTATGGAAAGATTAAATATCTTAGCCCTTTTTACAAGTGCAGAAAGTGAAACAACATAAATTCACAAAATGTTTTTTATTTCAAATAGCAACTGGCAGATTATTTTATTTGCAGTTTTGAACATTCTAGAAGTCAAGTAAATAATACAGACATTGATTTATAGATACTTGGGAGAAAATGTTCATCTAAAAAAATAAAGGAACTTAATGAACAGTCTGTAAACAAGTGTCAAAGCCAAGTCATAAAAATAAATTTTATTCCATTTGCTCTTCTTTGACTTGTGTGGCCACTGCACAGGCCAAAAAATTGTCCAGATCAGAGTCTATGGGTCCCTCATCATCTGACTGGCCACTTCGTTCATTTGATTCACAACTAACCTGATTCTCATTTTTCTCCTCAATTGTGTGCTTTCTAGACTTGGTATTTCTATTGAGAAAAATGATGAGGTCCACAGTATCTGGCTCTAAATTTGACCTAAGCTTAGTAATAGTGAGACCTGCTGTGGAAAAGCACCTTTCTGATGGAATGGAGGTGGCTGGAATGCTTAAGTACCTCTTTGTCAGTATAGCCAGTTTTGGAAACTTAACCTGATGCAACTTCCACCAAGCCAATGGGTTGCTCATACTTACCGACTCTTCCAAGTAATACCTGAGGTCACTCTGATCAGACACACCTGTGGCACCTACCTCCTGTGTAGACAGATCTCCTCGCAGTACTTTCCATAACTTGGGCCTTTTCTTTTCAGGGTCATTAGCATTTGTATCTAACCTACAAGAACTCACTTCAACTCCTTCCATCAATTTTAAAATTTCAGACTGTAGTACAGCTTTCTTCTCACTATGCAAAATTGTCCTACCAACTAAACTTTTGTACCTTGGGTCAAGGAATGTGGCAATCATAAGGGGGCAAGCTACAATATGGTCATCTGGCACACCATTGTCATCTACCTTAAATCTTTTCACAAGCCCATTTTTGATTTTAACTTTCAGCAACTTTGCAACTTCAGAGTCATTGGGAGATGGTTTAAGGACAGCTGATACCAGGTTGTGCATGAGCACATATACAGAGCTGCCAGTGGGCAAATCCTCTTTTCCTAGCAATTCAGTCACCTCAGCAAGGGGCTCAAGTATTGGACAAACATCCTCCATGACCTTCCAAAATGAATCTCTGATATCCAGGATGCACCTATCAGATGGTTTTGTCACAGAATCATCAAAAATCACACTATAGACGGGGACTCTAAGTTTCAACAGCCGTTCCATCATAAAAAAGATGAGTTCCATCTGGTAGGTACATCCTGGATAAGTTTCAGTTTTAGAAGGTCAATCTGCTTGCTGAGAAGACAGTTTGTTGCTAGGGCAGAATGGCTAAAGTGTCCTACCAACTTGCGAGCTGCTCCAAGAGTTTTGGAGATTTGGGGCACCTTTAAGCCATCCTCTATGGCAAGCTGGAGGGTGTGGGCAAAGCATCCTACCTGAAAGAAGTTCAGCTCCCTGGCAGCAAGGGACATGTTACTGGCTTTGTCAGTGGTAATGGCTGGTACTGCCTCGACATTAAATTCTCTAGTGAGTTTAGTAACCTTCTTGGCTATGTTTGAACCTGTGTGCCTTTCCACTACAAGTCTTGTGCCTAAAACATGGGCACACAAATCCCAGTTAGGATCAATGAAGTGGCCAGTCAGGGTGATGTAGTTTTGTAGACTATTGCTAGTCCACAAGTCCGATGTCAAAGCAACATGGTTTTTGTCAAACTTACCTACCAATTTCTGCTTCTCATGCTCACACAGAGAGGTTAGGTGATGTTTAACGGTCTTACGGCAAGGTACATGGTATCTAGCATTGAGATTTGCAAAACATTCTGAAACCCTTTCCCTCAACGGTACTGATGGGTTTCAAAATTGATAGTCATAAAAAATAGTTGTCGCTTATGTGTCAAATGAGGTAATTGTACTGTTTCATCCTAAGCAAAATTACAACCCCAATGTAAAACCATGAATCAACAAGTAAAAATACAAACAGATCATACAATGAATCAAGCCTAAACCCAGCAAATTTTATCAAGCCTGGGAGAAAAGCATTTAAAAAGTGGAAATATGAATAAAGGTTAAGCTTACTGTGACTGATCCACATAAGCCATCACTGTTATCATTGAAATAACTCCACCTCTTAGCTCTAAAGGACTTTAAATCCTAAAACCAGCAACAGAGACACCCACCAAATTGACCTGAGGTGAGGGAGATATGCTCGCCCTCTGCCCAAATATACCCTGGCCTAGCTCCAACAACAGTTATCACTCACTCCAATGCAGGAAAAGTTTCACTAAGTTGCTGGGGCTTTTCTGCCACCACAGTGGTTGCCATTGATTTCTGTGTTATGACTGGCATAGTATCATCACTATTTGATAATACCATGTTTGGGGTAGGAACTGATACAGAGGGTGGTATGGCGGTTGACACAGGTGCCCCCTCACTTGGTGAGGCCTGTTTGGTAGGGCATCTGAGGATGTTAGCATTACTAGCAGCCAATCTCTGCTGTGGGTGCTGCACTACTTTATGTTAAGATAGGCTGACTTACTGGGCAAAAGATCCCCACAGAAAACACAAGTCTGGGGAATAGGGCAGGCTCTGTGGTATTTTGACATATGAATATTGTGATCCAATTTAGACAAGAGGACCAGATGGCAAACCCTACAAGGAAAATGGTTAGACTGCTTTTCCTGAGAATATGACTGGAGGGGCAGGTGGTGGTGGGGGTGAGGACAGACAACATGCCCGATTTAATGTTTCAGCTCCGTGGTTCTTGGCTTTGAGATGCTGATACCTGTTAATTGTTTCATACCATCCTGTGCAGCATCCCAGTGTTGAGGTTGGGCTCTTTGGGGTTGTCCTACAGTCCCCTGTGGCTTCGGTGTGTGGTCCCGGATTACCATGAGGCCCAACCTTGGTTGAAACTGCTGATGTCTGCCGCGATCGCCTGTTCCTGATGGTACCCGGAGACTAGGGATGGGGACGGTAGCGAAAATGTGGTCTCGGTATTTCGTTTTGTACATTCCGTTTCGTTTCCGGTATTCCGATATGTATAATAGCTGCTAAAAGGTCTAGATTTTTGCAAATTTCAGTCAATATTAACAAATGTTTGTGTTTTTCACTCATTATAATGCTTATTCATTCATATTAAATGTAAATAAAGAGATTACTTAAAAATATATTCAGTACTTACCTATAACAGGAAATGATTCATCAGTAACCAAGGAAACCAGAGTGCAGGTGCTATGGAAAGATTAAATATCTTAGCCCTTTTTACAAGTGCAGAAAGTGAAACAACATAAATTCACAAAATGTTTTTTATTTCAAATAGCAACTGGCAGATTATTTTATTTGCAGTTTTGAACATTCTAGAAGTCAAGTAAATAATACAGACATTGATTTATAGATACTTGGGAGAAAATGTTCATCTAAAAAAATAAAGGAACTTAATGAACAGTCTGTAAACAAGTGTCAAAGCCAAGTCATAAAAATAAATTTTATTCCATTTGCTCTTCTTTGACTTGTGTGGCCACTGCACAGGCCAAAAAATTGTCCAGATCAGAGTCTATGGGTCCCTCATCATCTGACTGGCCACTTCGTTCATTTGATTCACAACTAACCTGATTCTCATTTTTCTCCTCAATTGTGTGCTTTCTAGACTTGGTATTTCTATTGAGAAAAATGATGAGGTCCACAGTATCTGGCTCTAAATTTGACCTAAGCTTAGTAATAGTGAGACCTGCTGTGGAAAAGCACCTTTCTGATGGAATGGAGGTGGCTGGAATGCTTAAGTACCTCTTTGTCAGTATAGCCAGTTTTGGAAACTTAACCTGATGCAACTTCCACCAAGCCAATGGGTTGCTCATACTTACCGACTCTTCCAAGTAATACCTGAGGTCACTCTGATCAGACACACCTGTGGCACCTACCTCCTGTGTAGACAGATCTCCTCGCAGTACTTTCCATAACTTGGGCCTTTTCTTTTCAGGGTCATTAGCATTTGTATCTAACCTACAAGAACTCACTTCAACTCCTTCCATCAATTTTAAAATTTCAGACTGTAGTACAGCTTTCTTCTCACTATGCAAAATTGTCCTACCAACTAAACTTTTGTACCTTGGGTCAAGGAATGTGGCAATCATAAGGGGGCAAGCTACAATATGGTCATCTGGCACACCATTGTCATCTACCTTAAATCTTTTCACAAGCCCATTTTTGATTTTAACTTTCAGCAACTTTGCAACTTCAGAGTCATTGGGAGATGGTTTAAGGACAGCTGATACCAGGTTGTGCATGAGCACATATACAGAGCTGCCAGTGGGCAAATCCTCTTTTCCTAGCAATTCAGTCACCTCAGCAAGGGGCTCAAGTATTGGACAAACATCCTCCATGACCTTCCAAAATGAATCTCTGATATCCAGGATGCACCTATCAGATGGTTTTGTCACAGAATCATCAAAAATCACACTATAGACGGGGACTCTAAGTTTCAACAGCCGTTCCATCATAAAAAAGATGAGTTCCATCTGGTAGGTACATCCTGGATAAGTTTCAGTTTTAGAAGGTCAATCTGCTTGCTGAGAAGACAGTTTGTTGCTAGGGCAGAATGGCTAAAGTGTCCTACCAACTTGCGAGCTGCTCCAAGAGTTTTGGAGATTTGGGGCACCTTTAAGCCATCCTCTATGGCAAGCTGGAGGGTGTGGGCAAAGCATCCTACCTGAAAGAAGTTCAGCTCCCTGGCAGCAAGGGACATGTTACTGGCTTTGTCAGTGGTAATGGCTGGTACTGCCTCAACATTAAATTCTCTAGTGAGTTTAGTAACCTCCTTGGCTATGTTTGAACCTGTGTGCCTTTCCACTACAAGTCTTGTGCCTAAAACATGGGCACACAAATCCCAGTTAGGATCAATGAAGTGGCCAGTCAGGGTGATGTAGTTTTGTAGACTATTGCTAGTCCACAAGTCCGATGTCAAAGCAACATGGTTTTTGTCAAACTTATCTACCAATTTCTGCTTCTCATGCTCACACAGAGAGGTTAGGTGATGTTTAACGGTCTTACGGCAAGGTACACGGTATCTAGCATTGAGATTTGCAAAACATTCTGAAACCCTTTCCCTCAACCGTACTGATGGGTTTCAAAATTGATAGTCACAAAAAATAGTTGTCGCTTATGTGTCAAATGAGGTAATTGTACTGTTTCATCCTAAGCAAAATTACAACCCCAATGTAAAACCATGAATCAACAAGTAAAAATACAAACAGATCATACAATGAATCAAGCCTAAACCCAGCAAATTTTATCAAGCCTGGGAGAAAAGCATTTAAAAAGTGGAAATATGAATAAAGGTTAAGCTTACTGTGACTGATCCACATAAGCCATCACTGTTATCATTGAAATAACTCCACCTCTTAGCTCTAAAGGACTTTAAATCCTAAAACCAGCAACAGAGACACCCACCAAATTGACCTGAGGTGAGGGAGATATGCTCGCCCTCTGCCCAAATATACCCTGGCCTAGCTCCAACGACAGTTATCACTCACTCCAATGCAGGAGAAGTTTCACTAAGTTGCTGGGGCTTTTCTGCCACCACAGTGGTTGCCATTGATTTATGTGTTATGACTGGCATAGTATCATCACTATTTGATAATACCATGTTTGGGGTAGGAACTGATACAGAGGGTGGTATGGCGGTTGACACAGGTGCCCCCTCACTTGGTGAGGCCTGTTTGGTAGGGCATCTGAGGATGTTAGCATTGTTAGCAGCAAATCTCTGCTGTGGGTGCTGCACTACTTTATGTTAAGATAGGCTGACTTACTGGGCAAAAGATCCCCACAGAAAACACAAGTCTGGGGAATAGGGCAGGCTCTGTGGTATTTTCACATATGAATATTGTGATCCAATTTAGACAAGAGGACCAGATGGCAAACCCTACAAGGAAAATGGTTAGACTGCTTTTCCTGAGAATATGACTGGAGGGGCAGGTGGTGGTGTGGGTGAGGACAGACAACATGCCTGATTTAATGTTTCAGCTCCGTGGTTCTTGGCTTTGAGATGCTGATACCTGTTAATTGTTTCATACCCATCGTGTGCAGCATCCCAGTGTTGAGGTTGGGCTCTTTGGGGTTGTCCTACAGTCCCCTGTGGCTTCTACCCACCTTCCCTACCAACCTTTGATGCAGCCTGGACCTTCTTGGGGTAGCTGGGTGAGAGTGTGGTCCCGGATTACCATGAGGCCCAACCTTGGTTGAAACTGCTGATGTCTGCCGCGATCGCCTGTTCCTGATGGTACCCGGAGACTAGGGATGGGACGGTAGCGAAAATGTGGTCTCGGTATTTCGTTTTGTACATTCCGTTTCGTTTCCGGTATTCCGATATGTATAATAGCTGCTAAAAGGTCTAGATTTTTGCAAATTTCAGTGAATATTAACAAATGTTTCTGTTTTTCACTCATTATAATGCTTATTCATTCATATTAAATGTAAATAAAGAGAGTACTTAAAAATATATTCAGCACTTACCTATAACAGGAAATGATTCATCAGTAACCAAGGAAACCAGAGTGCAGGTGCTATGGAAAGATTAAATATCTTAGCCCTTTTTACAAGTGCAGAAAGTGAAACAACATAAATTCACAAAATGTTTTTTATTTCAAATAGCAACTGGCAGATTATTTTATTTGCAGTTTTGAACATTCTAGAAGTCAAGTAAATAATACAGACATTGATTTATAGATACTTGGGAGAAAATGTTCATCTAAAAAAAAAATAAAGGAACTTAATGAACAGTCTGTAAACAAGTGTCAAAGCCAAGTCATAAAAATAAATTTTATTCCATTTGCTCTTCTTTGACTTGTGTGGCCACCGCACAGGCCAAAAAATTGTCCAGATCAGAGTCTATGGGTCCCTCATCATCTGACTGGCCACTTCGTTGATTTGCTTCACAACTAACCTGATTCTCAATTTTCTCCTCAATTGTGTGCTTTCTAGACTTGATATTTCTATTGAGAAAAATGATGAGGTCCACAGTATCTGGCTCTAAATTTGACCTAAGCTTAGTAATAGTGAGACCTGCTGTGGAAAAGCACCTTTCTGATGGAATGGAGGTGGCTGGAATGCTTAAGTACCTCTTTGCCAGTATAGCCAGTTTTGGAAACTTAACCTGATGCAACTTCCACCAAGCCAATGGGTTGCTCATACTTACCGATTCTTCCAAGTAATACCTGAGGTCACTCTGATCAGACACACCTGTGGCACCTACCTCCTGTGTAGACAGATATCCTCGCAGTACTTTCCATAACTTGGGCCTTTTCTTTTCAGGGTCATTAGCATTTGTATCTAACCTACAAGAACTCACTTCAACTCCTTCCATCAATTTTAAAATTTCAGACTGTAGTACAGCTTTCTTCTCACTATGCAAAATTGTCCTACCAACTAAACTTTTGTACCTTGGGTCAAGGAATGTGGCAATCATAAGGGGGCAAGCTACAATATGGTCATCTGGCACACCATTGTTATCTACCTTAAATCTTTTCACAAGCCCATTTTTGATTTTAACTTTGAGCAACTTTGCAACTTCAGAGTCATTGGGAGATGGTTTAAGGACAGCTGATACCAGGTTGTGCATGAGCACATATACAGAGCTGCCAGTGGGCAAATCCTCTTTTCCTAGCAATTCAGTCACCTCAGCAAGGGGCTCAAGTATTGGACAAACATCCTCCATGACCTTCCAAAATGAATCTCTGATATCCAGGATGCACCTATCAGATGGTTTTGTCACAGAATCATCAAAAATCACACTATAGATGGGGACTCTAAGTTTCAACAGCCGTTCCATCATAAAAAAGGTGAGTTCCATCTGGTAGGTACATCCTGGATAAGTTTCAGTTTTAGAAGGTCAATCTGCTTGCTGAGAAGACAGTTTGTTGCTAGGGCAGAATGGCTAAAATGTCCTACCAACTTGCGAGCTGCTCCAAGGGTTTTGGAGATTTGGGGCACCTTTAAGCCATCCTCTATGGCAAGCTGGAGGGTGTGGGCAAAGCATCCTACCTGAAAGAAGTTCAGCTCCCTGGCAGCAAGGGACATGTTACTGGCTTTGTCAGTGGTAATGGCTGGTACTGCCTCAACATTAAATTCTCTAGTGAGTTTAGTAACCTCCTTGGCTATGGTTGAAGCTGTGTGCCTTTCCACTACAAGTCTTGTGCCTAAAACATGGGCACACAAATCCCAGTTAGGATCAATGAAGTGGCCAGTCAGGGTGATGTAGTTTTGTAGACTATTGCTAGTCCACAAGTCCGATGTCAAAGCAACATGGTTTTTGTCAAACTTATCTACCAATTTCTGCTTCTCATGCTCATACAGAGAGGTTAGGTGATGTTTAACGGTCTTACGGCAAGGTACACGGTATCTAGCATTGAGATTTGCAAAACATTCTGAAACCCTTTCCCTCAACCGTACTGATGGGTTTCAAAATTGATAGTCACAAAAAATAGTTATCGCTTATGTGTCAAATGAGGTAATTGTACTGTTTCATCCTAAGCAAAATTACAACCCCAATGTAAAACCATGAATCAACAAGTAAAAATACAAACAGATCATACAATGAATCAAGCCTAAACCCAGCAAATTTTATCAAGCCTGGGAGAAAAGCATTTAAAAAGTGGAAATATGAATAAAGGTTAAGCTTACTGTGACTGATCCACATAAGCCATCACTGTTATCATTGAAATAACTCCACCTCTTAGCTCTAAAGGACTTTAAATCCTAAAACCAGCAACAGAGACACCCACCAAATTGACCTGAGGTGAGGGAGATATGCTCGCCCTCTGCCCAAGTATACCCTGCCCTAGCTCCAACGACAGTTGTCACTCACTCCAATGCAGGAGAAGTTTCACTAAGTTGCTGGGGCTTTTCTGCCACCACAGTGGTTGCCATTGATTTCTGTGTTATGACTGGCATAGTATCATCACTATTTGATAATACCATGTTTGGGGTAGGAACTGATACAGAGGGTGGTATGGCGGTTGACACAGGTGCCCCCTCACTTGGTGAGGCCTGTTTGGTAGGGCATCTGAGGATGTTAGCATTACTAGCAGCCAATCTCTGCTGTGGGTGCTGCACTACTTTATGTTAAGATAGGCTGACTTACTGGGCAAAAGATCCCCACAGAAAACACAAGTCTGGGGAATAGGGCAGGCTCTGTGGTATTTTGACATATGAATATTGTGATCCAATTTAGACAAGAGGACCAGATGGCAAACCCTACAAGGAAAATGGTTAGACTGCTTTTCCTGAGAATATGACTGGAGGGGCAGGTGGTGGTGGGGGTGAGGACAGACAACATGCCTGATTTATTGTTTCAGCTCCGTGGTTCTTGGCTTTGAGATGCTGATACCTGTTAATTGTTTCATACCCATCCTGTGCAGCATCCCAGTGTTGAGGTTGGGCTCTTTGGGGTTGTCCTACAGTCCCCTGTGGCTTCTGCCCACCTTCCCTACCAACCTTTGATGCAGCCTGGACCTTCTTGGGGGTAGCTGGGTGAGAGTGTGGTCCCGGATTACCATGAGGCCCAACCTTGGTTGAAACTGCTGATGTCTGCCGCGATCGCCTGTTCCTGATGGTACCCGGAGACTAGGGATGGGACGGTAGCGAAAATGTGGTCTCGGTATTTCGTTTTGTACATTCCGTTTCGTTTCCGGTATTCCGATATGTATAATAGCTGCTAAAAGGTCTAGATTTTTGCAAATTTCAGTGAATATTAACAAATGTTTGTGTTTTTCACTCATTATAATGCTTATTCATTCATATTAAATGTAAATAAAGAGATTACTTAAAAATATATTCAGTACTTACCTATAACAGGAAATGATTCATCAGTAACCAAGGAAACCAGAGTGCAGGTGCTATGGCAAGATTAAATATCTTAGCCCTTTTTACAAGTGCAGAAAGTGAAACAACATAAATTCACAAAAAGTTTTTTATTTCAAATAGCAACTGGCAGATTATTTTATTTGCAGTTTTGAACATTCTAGAAGTCAAGTAAATAATACAGACATTGATTTATAGATACTTGGGAGAAAATGTTCATCTAAAAAAAATAAAGGAACTTAATGAACAGTCTGTAAACAAGTGTCAAAGCCAAGTCATAAAAATAAATTTTATTCCATTTGCTCTTCTTTGACTTGCGTGGCCACCGCACAGGCCAAAAAATTGTCCAGATCAGAGTCTATGGGTCCCTCATCATCTGACTGGCCACTTTGTTGATTTGATTCACAACTAACCTGATTCTCATTTTTCTCTTCAATTGTGTGCTTTCTAGACTTGGTATTTCTATTGAGAAAAATGATGAGGTCCACAGTATCTGGCTCTAAATTTGACCTAAGCTTAGTAATAGTGAGACCTGCTGTGGAAAAGCACCTTTCTGATGGAATGGAGGTGGCTGGAATGCTTAAGTACCTCTTTGCCAGTATAGCCAGTTTTGGAAACTTAACCTGATGCAACTTCCACAAAGCCAATGGGTTGCTCATACTTACCGACTCTTCCAAGTAATACCTGAGGTCACTCTGATCAGACACACCTGTGGCACCTACCTCCTGTGTAGACAGATCTCCTCGCAGTACTTTCCATAACTTGGGCCTTTTCTTTTCAGGGTCATTAGCATTTGTATCTAACCTACAAGAACTCACTTCAACTCCTTCCATCAATTTTAAAATTTCAGACTGTAGTACAGCTTTCTTCTCACTATGCAAAATTGTCCTACCAACTAAACTTTTGTACCTTGGGTCAAGGAATGTGGCAATCATAAGGGGGCAAGCTACAATATGGTCATCTGGCACACCATTGTCATCTACCTTAAATCTTTTCACAAGCCCATTTTTGATTTTAACTTTGAGCAACTTTGCAACTTCAGAGTCATTGGGAGATGGTTTAAGGACAGCTGATACCAGGTTGTGCATGAGCACATATACAGAGCTGCCAGTGGGCAAATCCTCTTTTCCTAGCAATTCAGTCACCTCAGCAAGGGGCTCAAGTATTGGACAAACATCCTCCATGACCTTCCAAAATGAATCTCTGATATCCAGGATGCACCTATCAGATGGTTTTGTCACAGAATCATCAAAAATCACACTATAGACGGGGACTCTAAGTTTCAACAGCCGTTCCATCATAAAAAAAGATGAGTTCCATCTGGTAGGTACATCCTGGATAAGTTTCAGTTTTAGAAGGTCAATCTGCTTGCTGAGAAGACAGTTTGTTGCTAGGGCAGAATGGCTAAAGTGTCCTACCAACTTGCGAGCTGCTCCAAGGGTTTTGGAGATTTGGGGCACCTTTAAGCCATCCTCTATGGCAAGCTGGAGGGTGTGGGCAAAGCATCCTACCTGAAAGAAGTTCAGCTCCCTGGCAGCAAGGGACATGTTACTGGCTTTGTCAGTGGTAATGGCTGGTACTGCCTCGACATTAAATTCTCTAGTGAGTTTAGTAACCTCCTTGGCTATGTTTGAACCTGTGTGCCTTTCCACTACAAGTCTTGTGCCTAAAACATGGGCACACAAATCCCAGTTAGGATCAATGAAGTGGCCAGTCAGGGTGATGTAGTTTTGTAGACTATTGCTAGTCCACAAGTCCGATGTCAAAGCAACATGGTTTTTGTCAAACTTATCTACCAATTTCTGCTTCTCATGCTCACACAGAGAGGTTAGGTGATGTTTAACGGTCTTACGGCAAGGTACACGGTATCTAGCATTGAGATTTGCAAAACATTCTGAAACCCTTTCCCTCAACCGTACTGATGGGTTTCAAAATTGATAGTCACAAAAAATAGTTGTCGCTTATGTGTCAAATGAGGTAATTGTACTGTTTCATCCTAAGCAAAATTACAACCCCAATGTAAAACCATGAATCAACAAGTAAAAATACAAACAGATCATACAATGAATCAAGCCTAAACCCAGCAAATTTTATCAAGCCTGGGAGAAAAGCATTTAAAAAGTGGAAATATGAATAAAGGTTAAGCTTACTGTGACTGATCCACATAAGCCATCACTGTTATCATTGAAATAACTCCACCTCTTAGCTCTAAAGGACTTTAAATCCTAAAACCAGCAACAGAGACACCCACCAAATTGACCTGAGGTGAGGGAGATATGCTCGCCCTCTGCCCAAGTATACCCTGCCCTAGCTCCAACGACAGTTGTCACTCACTCCAATGCAGGAGAAGTTTCACTAAGTTGCTGGGGCTTTTCTGCCACCACAGTGGTTGCCATTGATTTCTGTGTTATGACTGGCATAGTATCATCACTATTTGATAATACCATGTTTGGGGTAGGAACTGATACAGAGGGTGGTATGGCGGTTGACACAGGTGCCCCCTCACTTGGTGAGGCCTGTTTGGTAGGGCATCTGAGGATGTTAGCATTACTAGCAGCCAATCTCTGCTGTGGGTGCTGCACTACTTTATGTTAAGATAGGCTGACTTACTGGGCAAAAGATCCCCACAGAAAACACAAGTCTGGGGAATAGGGCAGGCTCTGTGGTATTTTGACATATGAATATTGTGATCCAATTTAGACAAGAGGACCAGATGGCAAACCCTACAAGGAAAATGATTAGACTGCTTTTCCTGAGAATATGACTGGAGGGGCAGGTGGTGGTGGGGGAGAGGACAGACAACATGCCTGATTTAATGTTTCAGCTCCGTGGTTCTTGGCTTTGAGATGCTGATACCTGTTAATTGTTTCATACCCATCCTGTGCAGCATCCCAGTGTTGAGATTGGGCTCTTTGGGGTTGTCCTACAGTCCCCTGTGGCTTCTGCCCACCTTCCCTACCAACCTTTGATGCAGCCTGGACCTTCTTGGGGGTAGCTGGGTGAGAGTGTGGTCCCGGATTACCATGAGGCCCAACCTTGGTTGAAACTGCTGATGTCTGCCGTGATCGCCTGTTCCTGATGGTACCCGGAGACTAGGGATGGGACGGTAAGAAAAATGTGGTCTCGGTATTTCGTTTTGTACATTCCGTTTCGTTTCCGGTATTCCGATATGTATAATAGCTGCTAAAAGGTCTAGATTTTTGCAAATTTCAGTGAATATTAACAAATGTTTGTGTTTTTCACTCATTATAATGCTTATTCATTCATATTAAATGTAAATAAAGAGATTACTTAAAAATATATTCAGTACTTACCTATAACAGGAAATGATTCATCAGTAACCAAGGAAACCAGAGTGCAGGTGCTATGGAAAGATTAAATATCTTAGCCCTTTTTACAAGTGCAGAAAGTGAAACAACATAAATTCACAAAATGTTTTTTATTTCAAATAGCAACTGGCAGATTATTTTATTTGCAGTTTTGAACATTCTAGAAGTCAAGTAAATAATACAGACATTGATTTATAGATACTTGGGAGAAAATGTTCATCTAAAAAAAATAAAGGAACTTAATGAACAGTCTGTAAACAAGTGTCAAAGCCAAGTCATAAAAATAAATTTTATTCCATTTGCTCTTCTTTGACTTGCGTGGCCACCGCACAGGCCAAAAAATTGTCCAGATCAGAGTCTATGGGTCCCTCATCATCTGACTGGCCACTTCGTTGATTTGATTCACAACTAACCTGATTCTCATTTTTCTCCTCAATTGTGTGCTTTCTAGACTTGGTATTTCTATTGAGAAAAATGATGAGGTCCACAGTATCTGGCTCTAAATTTGACCTAAGCTTAGTAATAGTGAGACCTGCTGTGGAAAAGCACCTTTCTGATGGAATGGAGGTGGCTGGAATGCTTAAGTACCTCTTTGCCAGTATAGCCAGTTTTGGAAACTTAACCTGATGCAACTTCCACAAAGCCAATGGGTTCCTCATACTTACCGACTCTTCCAAGTAATACCTGAGGTCACTCTGATCAGACACACCTGTGGCACCTACCTCCTGTGTAGACAGATCTCCTCGCAGTACTTTCCATAACTTGGGCCTTTTCTTTTCAGGGTCATTAGCATTTGTATCTAACCTACAAGAACTCACTTCAACTCCTTCCATCAATTTTAAAATTTCAGACTGTAGTACAGCTTTCTTCTCACTATGCAAAATTGTCCTACCAACTAAACTTTTGTACCTTGGGTCAAGAAATGTGGCAATCATAAGGGGGCAAGCTACAATATGGTCATCTGGCACACCATTGTCATCTACCTTAAATCTTTTCACAAGCCCATTTTTGATTTTAACTTTGAGCAACTTTGCAACTTCAGAGTCATTGGGAGATGGTTTAAGGACAGCTGATACCAGGTTGTGCATGAGCACATATACAGAGCTGCCAGTGGGCAAATCCTCTTTTCCTAGCAATTCAGTCACCTCAGCAAGGGGCTCAAGTATTGGACAAACATCCTCCATGACCTTCCAAAATGAATCTCTGATATCCAGGATGCACCTATCAGATGGTTTTGTCACAGAATCATCAAAAATCACACTATAGACGGGGACTCTAAGTTTCAACAGCCGTTCCATCATAAAAAGAGATGAGTTCCATCTGGTAGGTACATCCTGGATAAGTTTCAGTTTTAGAAGGTCAATCTGCTTGCTGAGAAGACAGTTTGTTGCTAGGGCAGAATGGCTAAAGTGTCCTACCAACTTGCGAGCTGCTCCAAGGGTTTTGGAGATTTGGGGCACCTTTAAGCCATCCTCTATGGCAAGCTGGAGGGTGTGGGCAAAGCATCCTACCTGAAAGAAGTTCAGCTCCCTGGCAGCAAGGGACATGTTACTGGCTTTGTCAGTGGTAATGGCTGGTACTGCCTCGACATTAAATTCTCTAGTGAGTTTAGTAACCTCCTTGGCTATGTTTGAACCTGTGTACCTTTCCACTACAAGTCTTGTGCCTAAAACATGGGCACACAAATCCCAGTTAGGATCAATGAAGTGGCCAGTCAGGGTGATGTAGTTTTGTAGACTATTGCTAGTCCACAAGTCCGATGTCAAAGCAACATGGTTTTTGTCAAACTTATCTACCAATTTCTGCTTCTCATGCTCACACAGAGAGGTTAGGTGATGTTTAACGGTCTTACAGCAAGGTACACAGTATCTAGCATTGAGATTTGCAAAACATTCTGAAACCCTTTCCCTCAACCGTACTGATGGGTTTCAAAATTGATAGTCACAAAAAATAGTTGTCGCTTATGTGTCAAATGAGGTAATTGTACTGTTTCATCCTAAGCAAAATTACAACCCCAATGTAAAACCATGAATCAACAAGTAAAAATACAAACAGATCATACAATGAATCAAGCCTAAACCCAGCAAATTTTATCAAGCCTGGGAGAAAAGCATTTAAAAAGTGGAAATATGAATAAAGGTTAAGCTTACTGTGACTGATCCACATAAGCCATCACTGTTATCATTGAAATAACTCCACCTCTTAGCTCTAAAGGACTTTAAATCCTAAAACCAGCAACAGAGACACCCACCAAATTGACCTGAGGTGAGGGAGATATGCTCGCCCTCTGCCCAAGTATACCCTGGCCTAGCTCCAACGACAGTTGTCACTCACTCCAATACAGGAGAAGTTTCACTAAGTTGCTGGGGCTTTTCTGCCACCACAGTGGTTGCCATTGATTTCTGTGTTATGACTGGCATAGTATCATCACTATTTGATAATACCATGTTTGGGGTAGGAACTGATACAGAGGGTGGTATGGCGGTTGACACAGGTGCCCCCTCACTTGGTGAGGCCTGTTTGGTAGGGCATCTGAGGATGTTAGCATTACTAGCAGCCAATCTCTGCTGTGGGTGCTGCACTACTTTATGTTAAGATAGGCTGACTTACTGGGCAAAAGATCCCCACAGAAAACACAAGTCTGGGGAATAGGGCAGGCTCTGTGGTATTTTGACATATAAATATTGTGATCCAATTTAGACAAGAGGACCAGATGGCAAACCCTACAAGGAAAATGGTTAGACTGCTTTTCCTGAGAATATGACTGGAGGGGCAGGTGGTGGTGTGGGTGAGGACAGACAACATGCCTGATTTAATGTTTCAGCTCCGTGGTTCTTGGCTTTGAGATGCTGATACCTGTTAATTGTTTCATACCCATCCTGTGCAGCATCCCAGTGTTGAGGTTGGGCTCTTTGGGGTTGTCCTACAGTCCCCTGTGGCTTCTGCCCACCTTCCCTACCAACCTTTGATGCAGCCTGGACCTCATTGGGGGTAGCTGGGTGAGAGTGTGGTCCCGGATTACCATGAGGCCCAACCTTGGTTGAAACTGCTGATGTCTGCCGCGATCGCCTGTTCCTGATGGTACCCGGAGACTAGGGATGGGACGGTAGCGAAAATGTGGTCTCGGTATTTCGTTTTGTACATTCCGTTTCATTTCCGGTATTCCGATATGTATAATAGCTGCTAAAAGGTCTAGATTTTTGCAAATTTCAGTGAATATTAACAAATGTTTGTGTTTTTCACTCATTATAATGCTTATTCATTCATATTAAATGTAAATAAAGAGATTACTTAAAAATATATTCAGTACTTACCTATAACAGGAAATGATTCATCAGTAACCAAGGAAACCAGAGTGCAGGTGCTATGGAAAGATTAAATATCTTAGCCCTTTTTACAAGTGCAGAAAGTGAAACAACATAAATTCACAAAAAGTTTTTTATTTCAAATAGCAACTGGCAGATTATTTTATTTGCAGTTTTGAACATTCTAGAAGTCAAGTAAATAATACAGACATTGATTTATAGATACTTGGGAGAAAATGTTCATCTAAAAAAAATAAAGGAACTTAATGAACAGTCTGTAAACAAGTGTCAAAGCCAAGTCATAAAAATAAATTTTATTCCATTTGCTCTTCTTTGACTTGCGTGGCCACCGCACAGGCCAAAAAATTGTCCAGATCAGAGTCTATGGGTCCCTCATCATCTGACTGGCCACTTTGTTGATTTGATTCACAACTAACCTGATTCTCATTTTTCTCTTCAATTGTGTGCTTTCTAGACTTGGTATTTCTATTGAGAAAAATGATGAGGTCCACAGTATCTGGCTCTAAATTTGACCTAAGCTTAGTAATAGTGAGACCTGCTGTGGAAAAGCACCTTTCTGATGGAATGGAGGTGGCTGGAATGCTTAAGTACCTCTTTGCCAGTATAGCCAGTTTTGGAAACTTAACCTGATGCAACTTCCACAAAGCCAATGGGTTGCTCATACTTACCGACTCTTCCAAGTAATACCTGAGGTCACTCTGATCAGACACACCTGTGGCACCTACCTCCTGTGTAGACAGATCTCCTCGCAGTACTTTCCATAACTTGGGCCTTTTCTTTTCAGGGTCATTAGCATTTGTATCTAACCTACAAGAACTCACTTCAACTCCTTCCATCAATTTTAAAATTTCAGACTGTAGTACAGCTTTCTTCTCACTATGCAAAATTGTCCTACCAACTAAACTTTTGTACCTTGGGTCAAGGAATGTGGCAATCATAAGGGGGCAAGCTACAATATGGTCATCTGGCACACCATTGTCATCTACCTTAAATCTTTTCACAAGCCCATTTTTGATTTTAACTTTGAGCAACTTTGCAACTTCAGAGTCATTGGGAGATGGTTTAAGGACAGCTGATACCAGGTTGTGCATGAGCACATATACAGAGCTGCCAGTGGGCAAATCCTCTTTTCCTAGCAATTCAGTCACCTCAGCAAGGGGCTCAAGTATTGGACAAACATCCTCCATGACCTTCCAAAATGAATCTCTGATATCCAGGATGCACCTATCAGATGGTTTTGTCACAGAATCATCAAAAATCACACTATAGACGGGGACTCTAAGTTTCAACAGCTGTTCCATCATAAAAAAAGATGAGTTCCATCTGGTAGGTACATCCTGGATAAGTTTCAGTTTTAGAAGGTCAATCTGCTTGCTGAGAAGACAGTTTGTTGCTAGGGCAGAATGGCTAAAGTGTCCTACCAACTTGCGAGCTGCTCCAAGGGTTTTGGAGATTTGGGGCACCTTTAAGCCATCCTCTATGGCAAGCTGGAGGGTGTGGGCAAAGCATCCTACCTGAAAGAAGTTCAGCTCCCTGGCAGCAAGGGACATGTTACTGGCTTTGTCAGTGGTAATGGCTGGTACTGCCTCGACATTAAATTCTCTAGTGAGTTTAGTAACCTCCTTGGCTATGTTTGAACCTGTGTGCCTTTCCACTACAAGTCTTGTGCCTAAAACATGGGCACACAAATCCCAGTTAGGATCAATGAAGTGGCCAGTCAGGGTGATGTAGTTTTGTAGACTATTGCTAGTCCACAAGTCCGATGTCAAAGCAACATGGTTTTTGTCAAACTTATCTACCAATTTCTGCTTCTCATGCTCACACAGAGAGGTTAGGTGATGTTTAACGGTCTTACGGCAAGGTACACGGTATCTAGCATTGAGATTTGCGAAACATTCTGAAACCCTTTCCCTCAACCGTACTGATGGGTTTCAAAATTGATAGTCACAAAAAATAGTTGTCGCTTATGTGTCAAATGAGGTAATTGTACTGTTTCATCCTAAGCAAAATTACAACCCCAATGTAAAACCATGAATCAACAAGTAAAAATACAAACAGATCATACAATGAATCAAGCCTAAACCCAGCAAATTTTATCAACCCTGGGAGAAAAGCATTTAAAAAGTGGAAATATGAATAAAGGTTAAGCTTACTGTGACTGATCCACATAAGCCATCACTGTTATCATTGAAATAACTCCACCTCTTAGCTCTAAAGGACTTTAAATCCTAAAACCAGCAACAGAGACACCCACCAAATTGACCTGAGGTGAGGGAGATATGCTCGCCCTCTGCCCAAGTATACCCTGCCCTAGCTCCAACGACAGTTGTCACTCACTCCAATGCAGGAGAAGTTTCACTAAGTTGCTGGGGCTTTTCTGCCACCACAGTGGTTGCCATTGATTTCTGTGTTATGACTGGCATAGTATCATCACTATTTGATAATACCATGTTTGGGGTAGGAACTGATACAGAGGGTGGTATGGCGGTTGACACAGGTGCCCCCTCACTTGGTGAGGCCTGTTTGGTAGGGCATCTGAGGATGTTAGCATTACTAGCAGCCAATCTCTGCTGTGGGTGCTGCACTACTTTATGTTAAGATAGGCTGACTTACTGGGCAAAAGATCCCCACAGAAAACACAAGTCTGGGGAATAGGGCAGGCTCTGTGGTATTTTGACATATGAATATTGTGATCCAATTTAGACAAGAGGACCAGATGGCAAACCCTACAAGGAAAATGGTTAGACTGCTTTTCCTGAGAATATGACTGGAGGGGCAGGTGGTGGTGGGGGTGAGGACAGACAACATGCCTGATTTAATGTTTCAGCTCCGTGGTTCTTGGCTTTGAGATGCTGATACCTGTTAATTGTTTCATACCCATCCTCTGCAGCATCCCAGTGTTGAGATTGGGCTCTTTGGGATTGTCCTACAGTCCCCTGTGGCTTCTGCCCACCTTCCCTACCAACCTTTGATGCAGCCTGGACCTTCTTGGGGGTAGCTGGGTGAGAGTGTGGTCCCGGATTACCATGAGACCAACCTTGGTTGAAACTGCTGATGTCTGCCGCGATCGCCTGTTCCTGATGGTACCCGGAGACTAGGGATGGGACGGTAGCGAAAATGTGGTCTCGGTATTTCGTTTTGTACATTCCGTTTCGTTTCCGGTATTCCGATATGTATAATAGCTGCTAAAAGGTCTAGATTTTTGCAAATTTCAGTGAATATTAACAAATGTTTGTGTTTTTCACTCATTATAATGCTTATTCATTCATATTAAATGTAAATAAAGAGATTACTTAAAAATATATTCAGTACTTACCTATAACAGGAAATGATTCATCAGTAACCAAGGAAACCAGAGTGCAGGTGCTATGGAAAGATTAAATATCTTAGCCCTTTTTACAAGTGCAGAAAGTGAAACAACATAAATTCACAAAAAGTTTTTTATTTCAAATAGCAACTGGCAGATTATTTTATTTGCAGTTTTGAACATTCTAGAAGTCAAGTAAATAATACAGACATTGATTTATAGATACTTGGGAGAAAATGATCATCTAAAAAAAATAAAGGAACTTAATGAACAGTCTGTAAACAAGTGTCAAAGCCAAGTCATAAAAATAAATTTTATTCCATTTGCTCTTCTTTGACTTGCGTGGCCACCGCACAGGCCAAAAAATTGTCCAGATCAGAGTCTATGGGTCCCTCATCATCTGACTGGCCACTTCGTTGATTTGATTCACAACTAACCTGATTCTCATTTTTCTCCTCAATTGTGTGCTTTCTAGACTTGGTATTTCTATTGAGAAAAATGATGAGGTCCACAGTATCTGGCTCTAAATTTGACCTAAGCTTAGTAATAGTGAGACCTGCTGTGGAAAAGCACCTTTCTGATGGAATGGAGGTGGCTGGAATGCTTAAGTACCTCTTTGCCAGTATAGCCAGTTTTGGAAACTTAACCTGATGCAACTTCCACAAAGCCAATGGGTTCCTCATACTTACCGACTCTTCCAAGTAATACCTGAGGTCACTCTGATCAGACACACCTGTGGCACCTACCTCCTGTGTAGACAGATCTCCTCGCAGTACTTTCCATAACTTGGGCCTTTTCTTTTCAGGGTCATTAGCATTTGTATCTAACCTACAAGAACTCACTTCAACTCCTTCCATCAATTTTAAAATTTCAGACTGTAGTACAGCTTTCTTCTCACTATGCAAAATTGTCCTACCAACTAAACTTTTGTACCTTGGGTCAAGAAATGTGGCAATCATAAGGGGGCAAGCTACAATATGGTCATCTGGCACACCATTGTCATCTACCTTAAATCTTTTCACAAGCCCATTTTTGATTTTAACTTTGAGCAACTTTGCAACTTCAGAGTCATTGGGAGATGGTTTAAGGACAGCTGATACCAGGTTGTGCATGAGCACATATACAGAGCTGCCAGTGGGCAAATCCTCTTTTCCTAGCAATTCAGTCACCTCAGCAAGGGGCTTAAGTATTGGACAAACATCCTCCATGACCTTCCAAAATGAATCTCTGATATCCAGGATGCACCTATCAGATGGTTTTGTCACAGAATCATCAAAAATCACACTATAGACGGGGACTCTAAGTTTCAACAGCCGTTCCATCATAAAAAAAGATGAGTTCCATCTGGTAGGTACATCCTGGATAAGTTTCAGTTTTAGAAGGTCAATCTGCTTGCTGAGAAGACAGTTTGTTGCTAGGGCAGAATGGCTAAAGTGTCCTACCAACTTGCGAGCTGCTCCAAGGGTTTTGGAGATTTGGGGCACCTTTAAGCCATCCTCTATGGCAAGCTGGAGGGTGTGGGCAAAGCATCCTACCTGAAAGAAGTTCAGCTCCCTGGCAGCAAGGGACATGTTACTGGCTTTGTCAGTGGTAATGGCTGGTACTGCCTCGACATTAAATTCTCTAGTGAGTTTAGTAACCTCCTTGGCTATGTTTGAACCTGTGTGCCTTTCCACTACAAGTCTTGTGCCTAAAACATGGGCACACAAATCCCAGTTAGGATCAATGAAGTGGCCAGTCAGGGTGATGTAGTTTTGTAGACTATTGCTAGTCCACAAGTCCGATGTCAAAGCAACATGGTTTTTGTCAAACTTATCTACCAATTTCTGCTTCTCATGCTCACACAGAGAGGTTAGGTGATGTTTAACGGTCTTACGGCAAGGTACACGGTATCTAGGATTGAGATTTGCAAAACATTCTGAAACCCTTTCCCTCAACCGTACTGATGGGTTTCAAAATTGATAGTCACAAAAAATAGTTGTCGCTTATGTGTCAAATGAGGTAATTGTACTGTTTCATCCTAAGCAAAATTACAACCCCAATGTAAAACCATGAATCAACAAGTAAAAATACAAACAGATCATACAATGAATCAAGCCTAAACCCAGCAAATTTTATCAACCCTGGGAGAAAAGCATTTAAAAAGTGGAAATATGAATAAAGGTTAAGCTTACTGTGACTGATCCACATAAGCCATCACTGTTATCATTGAAATAACTCCACCTCTTAGCTCTAAAGGACTTTAAATCCTAAAACCAGCAACAGAGACACCCACCAAATTGACCTGAGGTGAGGGAGATATGCTCGCCCTCTGCCCAAGTATACCCTGCCCTAGCTCCAACGACAGTTGTCACTCACTCCAATGCAGGAGAAGTTTCACTAAGTTGCTGGGGCTTTTCTGCCACCACAGTGGTTGCCATTGATTTCTGTGTTATGACTGGCATAGTATCATCACTATTTGATAATACCATGTTTGGGGTAGGAACTGATACAGAGGGTGGTATGGCGGTTGACACAGGTGCCCCCTCACTTGGTGAGGCCTGTTTGGTAGGGCATCTGAGGATGTTAGCATTACTAGCAGCCAATCTCTGCTGTGGGTGCTGCACTACTTTATGTTAAGATAGGCTGACTTACTGGGCAAAAGATCCCCACAGAAAACACAAGTCTGGGGAATAGGGCAGGCTCTGTGGTATTTTGACATATGAATATTGTGATCCAATTTAGACAAGAGGACCAGATGGCAAACCCTACAAGGAAAATGGTTAGACTGCTTTTCCTGAGAATATGACTGGAGGGGCAGGTGGTGGTGGGGGTGAGGACAGACAACATGCCTGATTTAATGTTTCAGCTCCGTGGTTCTTGGCTTTGAGATGCTGATACCTGTTAATTGTTTCATACCCATCCTCTGCAGCATCCCAGTGTTGAGATTGGGCTCTTTGGGATTGTCCTACAGTCCCCTGTGGCTTCTGCCCACCTTCCCTACCAACCTTTGATGCAGCCTGGACCTTCTTGGGGGTAGCTGGGTGAGAGTGTGGTCCCGGATTACCATGAGACCAACCTTGGTTGAAACTGCTGATGTCTGCCGCGATCGCCTGTTCCTGATGGTACCCGGAGACTAGGGATGGGACGGTAGCGAAAATGTGGTCTCGGTATTTCGTTTTGTACATTCCGTTTCGTTTCCGGTATTCCGATATGTATAATAGCTGCTAAAAGGTCTAGATTTTTGCAAATTTCAGTGAATATTAACAAATGTTTGTGTTTTTCACTCATTATAATGCTTATTCATTCATATTAAATGTAAATAAAGAGATTACTTAAAAATATATTCAGTACTTACCTATAACAGGAAATGATTCATCAGTAACCAAGGAAACCAGAGTGCAGGTGCTATGGAAAGATTAAATATCTTAGCCCTTTTTACAAGTGCAGAAAGTGAAACAACATAAATTCACAAAAAGTTTTTTATTTCAAATAGCAACTGGCAGATTATTTTATTTGCAGTTTTGAACATTCTAGAAGTCAAGTAAATAATACAGACATTGATTTATAGATACTTGGGAGAAAATGATCATCTAAAAAAAATAAAGGAACTTAATGAACAGTCTGTAAACAAGTGTCAAAGCCAAGTCATAAAAATAAATTTTATTCCATTTGCTCTTCTTTGACTTGCGTGGCCACCGCACAGGCCAAAAAATTGTCCAGATCAGAGTCTATGGGTCCCTCATCATCTGACTGGCCACTTCGTTGATTTGATTCACAACTAACCTGATTCTCATTTTTCTCCTCAATTGTGTGCTTTCTAGACTTGGTATTTCTATTGAGAAAAATGATGAGGTCCACAGTATCTGGCTCTAAATTTGACCTAAGCTTAGTAATAGTGAGACCTGCTGTGGAAAAGCACCTTTCTGATGGAATGGAGGTGGCTGGAATGCTTAAGTACCTCTTTGCCAGTATAGCCAGTTTTGGAAACTTAACCTGATGCAACTTCCACAAAGCCAATGGGTTCCTCATACTCACCGACTCTTCCAAGTAATACCTGAGGTCACTCTGATCAGACACACCTGTGGCACCTACCTCCTGTGTAGACAGATCTCCTCGCAGTACTTTCCATAACTTGGGCCTTTTCTTTTCAGGGTCATTAGCATTTGTATCTAACCTACAAGAACTCACTTCAACTCCTTCCATCAATTTTAAAATTTCAGACTGTAGTACAGCTTTCTTCTCACTATGCAAAATTGTCCTACCAACTAAACTTTTGTACCTTGGGTCAAGAAATGTGGCAATCATAAGGGGGCAAGCTACAATATGGTCATCTGGCACACCATTGTCATCTACCTTAAATCTTTTCACAAGCCCATTTTTGATTTTAACTTTGAGCAACTTTGCAACTTCAGAGTCATTGGGAGATGGTTTAAGGACAGCTGATACCAGGTTGTGCATGAGCACATATACAGAGCTGCCAGTGGGCAAATCCTCTTTTCCTAGCAATTCAGTCACCTCAGCAAGGGGCTTAAGTATTGGACAAACATCCTCCATGACCTTCCAAAATGAATCTCTGATATCCAGGATGCACCTATCAGATGGTTTTGTCACAGAATCATCAAAAATCACACTATAGACGGGGACTCTAAGTTTCAACAGCCGTTCCATCATAAAAAAAGATGAGTTCCATCTGGTAGGTACATCCTGGATAAGTTTCAGTTTTAGAAGGTCAATCTGCTTGCTGAGAAGACAGTTTGTTGCTAGGGCAGAATGGCTAAAGTGTCCTACCAACTTGCGAGCTGCTCCAAGGGTTTTGGAGATTTGGGGCACCTTTAAGCCATCCTCTATGGCAAGCTGGAGGGTGTGGGCAAAGCATCCTACCTGAAAGAAGTTCAGCTCCCTGGCAGCAAGGGACATGTTACTGGCTTTGTCAGTGGTAATGGCTGGTACTGCCTCGACATTAAATTCTCTAGTGAGTTTAGTAACCTCCTTGGCTATGTTTGAACCTGTGTGCCTTTCCACTACAAGTCTTGTGCCTAAAACATGGGCACACAAATCCCAGTTAGGATCAATGAAGTGGCCAGTCAGGGTGATGTAGTTTTGTAGACTATTGCTAGTCCACAAGTCCGATGTCAAAGCAACATGGTTTTTGTCAAACTTATCTACCAATTTCTGCTTCTCATGCTCACACAGAGAGGTTAGGTGATGTTTAACGGTCTTACGGCAAGGTACACGGTATCTAGCATTGAGATTTGCAAAACATTCTGAAACCCTTTCCCTCAACCGTACTGATGGGTTTCAAAATTGATAGTCACAAAAAATAGTTGTCGCTTATGTGTCAAATGAGGTAATTGTACTGTTTCATCCTAAGCAAAATTACAACCCCAATGTAAAACCATGAATCAACAAGTAAAAATACAAACAGATCATACAATGAATCAAGCCTAAACCCAGCAAATTTTATCAACCCTGGGAGAAAAGCATTTAAAAAGTGGAAATATGAATAAAGGTTAAGCTTACTGTGACTGATCCACATAAGCCATCACTGTTATCATTGAAATAACTCCACCTCTTAGCTCTAAAGGACTTTAAATCCTAAAACCAGCAACAGAGACACCCACCAAATTGACCTGAGGTGAGGGAGATATGCTCGCCCTCTGCCCAAGTATACCCTGCCCTAGCTCCAACGACAGTTGTCACTCACTCCAATGCAGGAGAAGTTTCACTAAGTTGCTGGGGCTTTTCTGCCACCACAGTGGTTGCCATTGATTTCTGTGTTATGACTGGCATAGTATCATCACTATTTGATAATACCATGTTTGGGGTAGGAACTGATACAGAGGGTGGTATGGCGGTTGACACAGGTGCCCCCTCACTTGGTGAGGCCTGTTTGGTAGGGCATCTGAGGATGTTAGCATTACTAGCAGCCAATCTCTGCTGTGGGTGCTGCACTACTTTATGTTAAGATAGGCTGACTTACTGGGCAAAAGATCCCCACAGAAAACACAAGTCTGGGGAATAGGGCAGGCTCTGTGGTATTTTGACATATGAATATTGTGATCCAATTTAGACAAGAGGACCAGATGGCAAACCCTACAAGGAAAATGGTTAGACTGCTTTTCCTGAGAATATGACTGGAGGGGCAGGTGGTGGTGGGGGTGAGGACAGACAACATGCCTGATTTAATGTTTCAGCTCCGTGGTTCTTGGCTTTGAGATGCTGATACCTGTTAATTGTTTCATACCCATCCTCTGCAGCATCCCAGTGTTGAGATTGGGCTCTTTGGGATTGTCCTACAGTCCCCTGTGGCTTCTGCCCACCTTCCCTACCAACCTTTGATGCAGCCTGGACCTTCTTGGGGGTAGCTGGGTGAGAGTGTGGTCCCGGATTACCATGAGACCAACCTTGGTTGAAACTGCTGATGTCTGCCGCGATCGCCTGTTCCTGATGGTACCCGGAGACTAGGGATGGGACGGTAGCGAAAATGTGGTCTCGGTATTTCGTTTTGTACATTCCGTTTCGTTTCCGGTATTCCGATATGTATAATAGCTGCTAAAAGGTCTAGATTTTTGCAAATTTCAGTGAATATTAACAAATGTTTGTGTTTTTCACTCATTATAATGCTTATTCATTCATATTAAATGTAAATAAAGAGATTACTTAAAAATATATTCAGTACTTACCTATAACAGGAAATGATTCATCAGTAACCAAGGAAACCAGAGTGCAGGTGCTATGGAAAGATTAAATATCTTAGCCCTTTTTGCAAGTGCAGAAAGTGAAACAACATAAATTCACAAAAAGTTTTTTATTTCAAATAGCAACTGGCAGATTATTTTATTTGCAGTTTTGAACATTCTAGAAGTCAAGTAAATAATACAGACATTGATTTATAGATACTTGGGAGAAAATGATCATCTAAAAAAAATAAAGGAACTTAATGAACAGTCTGTAAACAAGTGTCAAAGCCAAGTCATAAAAATAAATTTTATTCCATTTGCTCTTCTTTGACTTGCGTGGCCACCGCACAGGCCAAAAAATTGTCCAGATCAGAGTCTATGGGTCCCTCATCATCTGACTGGCCACTTCGTTGATTTGATTCACAACTAACCTGATTCTCATTTTTCTCCTCAATTGTGTGCTTTCTAGACTTGGTATTTCTATTGAGAAAAATGATGAGGTCCACAGTATCTGGCTCTAAATTTGACCTAAGCTTAGTAATAGTGAGACCTGCTGTGGAAAAGCACCTTTCTGATGGAATGGAGGTGGCTGGAATGCTTAAGTACCTCTTTGCCAGTATAGCCAGTTTTGGAAACTTAACCTGATGCAACTTCCACAAAGCCAATGGGTTCCTCATACTTACCGACTCTTCCAAGTAATACCTGAGGTCACTCTGATCAGACACACCTGTGGCACCTACCTCCTGTGTAGACAGATCTCCTCGCAGTACTTTCCATAACTTGGGCCTTTTCTTTTCAGGGTCATTAGCATTTGTATCTAACCTACAAGAACTCACTTCAACTCCTTCCATCAATTTTAAAATTTCAGACTGTAGTACAGCTTTCTTCTCACTATGCAAAATTGTCCTACCAACTAAACTTTTGTACCTTGGGTCAAGAAATGTGGCAATCATAAGGGGGCAAGCTACAATATGGTCATCTGGCACACCATTGTCATCTACCTTAAATCTTTTCACAAGCCCATTTTTGATTTTAACTTTGAGCAACTTTGCAACTTCAGAGTCATTGGGAGATGGTTTAAGGACAGCTGATACCAGGTTGTGCATGAGCACATATACAGAGCTGCCAGTGGGCAAATCCTCTTTTCCTAGCAATTCAGTCACCTCAGCAAGGGGCTTAAGTATTGGACAAACATCCTCCATGACCTTCCAAAATGAATCTCTGATATCCAGGATGCACCTATCAGATGGTTTTGTCACAGAATCATCAAAAATCACACTATAGACGGGGACTCTAAGTTTCAACAGCCGTTCCATCATAAAAAAAGATGAGTTCCATCTGGTAGGTACATCCTGGATAAGTTTCAGTTTTAGAAGGTCAATCTGCTTGCTGAGAAGACAGTTTGTTGCTAGGGCAGAATGGCTAAAGTGTCCTACCAACTTGCGAGCTGCTCCAAGGGTTTTGGAGATTTGGGGCACCTTTAAGCCATCCTCTATGGCAAGCTGGAGGGTGTGGGCAAAGCATCCTACCTGAAAGAAGTTCAGCTCCCTGGCAGCAAGGGACATGTTACTGGCTTTGTCAGTGGTAATGGCTGGTACTGCCTCGACATTAAATTCTCTAGTGAGTTTAGTAACCTCCTTGGCTATGTTTGAACCTGTGTGCCTTTCCACTACAAGTCTTGTGCCTAAAACATGGGCACACAAATCCCAGTTAGGATCAATGAAGTGGCCAGTCAGGGTGATGTAGTTTTGTAGACTATTGCTAGTCCACAAGTCCGATGTCAAAGCAACATGGTTTTTGTCAAACTTATCTACCAATTTCTGCTTCTCATGCTCACACAGAGAGGTTAGGTGATGTTTAACGGTCTTACGGCAAGGTACACGGTATCTAGCATTGAGATTTGCAAAACATTCTGAAACCCTTTCCCTCAACCGTACTGATGGGTTTCAAAATTGATAGTCACAAAAAATAGTTGTCGCTTATGTGTCAAATGAGGTAATTGTACTGTTTCATCCTAAGCAAAATTACAACCCCAATGTAAAACCATGAATCAACAAGTAAAAATACAAACAGATCATACAATGAATCAAGCCTAAACCCAGCAAATTTTATCAACCCTGGGAGAAAAGCATTTAAAAAGTGGAAATATGAATAAAGGTTAAGCTTACTGTGACTGATCCACATAAGCCATCACTGTTATCATTGAAATAACTCCACCTCTTAGCTCTAAAGGACTTTAAATCCTAAAACCAGCAACAGAGACACCCACCAAATTGACCTGAGGTGAGGGAGATATGCTCGCCCTCTGCCCAAGTATACCCTGCCCTAGCTCCAACGACAGTTGTCACTCACTCCAATGCAGGAGAAGTTTCACTAAGTTGCTGGGGCTTTTCTGCCACCACAGTGGTTGCCATTGATTTCTGTGTTATGACTGGCATAGTATCATCACTATTTGATAATACCATGTTTGGGGTAGGAACTGATACAGAGGGTGGTATGGCGGTTGACACAGGTGCCCCCTCACTTGGTGAGGCCTGTTTGGTAGGGCATCTGAGGATGTTAGCATTACTAGCAGCCAATCTCTGCTGTGGGTGCTGCACTACTTTATGTTAAGATAGGCTGACTTACTGGGCAAAAGATCCCCACAGAAAACACAAGTCTGGGGAATAGGGCAGGCTCTGTGGTATTTTGACATATGAATATTGTGATCCAATTTAGACAAGAGGACCAGATGGCAAACCCTACAAGGAAAATGGTTAGACTGCTTTTCCTGAGAATATGACTGGAGGGGCAGGTGGTGGTGGGGGTGAGGACAGACAACATGCCTGATTTAATGTTTCAGCTCCGTGGTTCTTGGCTTTGAGATGCTGATACCTGTTAATTGTTTCATACCCATCCTCTGCAGCATCCCAGTGTTGAGATTGGGCTCTTTGGGATTGTCCTACAGTCCCCTGTGGCTTCTGCCCACCTTCCCTACCAACCTTTGATGCAGCCTGGACCTTCTTGGGGGTAGCTGGGTGAGAGTGTGGTCCCGGATTACCATGAGACCAACCTTGGTTGAAACTGCTGATGTCTGCCGCGATCGCCTGTTCCTGATGGTACCCGGAGACTAGGGATGGGACGGTAGCGAAAATGTGGTCTCGGTATTTCGTTTTGTACATTCCGTTTCGTTTCCGGTATTCCGATATGTATAATAGCTGCTAAAAGGTCTAGATTTTTGCAAATTTCAGTGAATATTAACAAATGTTTGTGTTTTTCACTCATTATAATGCTTATTCATTCATATTAAATGTAAATAAAGAGATTACTTAAAAATATATTCAGTACTTACCTATAACAGGAAATGATTCATCAGTAACCAAGGAAACCAGAGTGCAGGTGCTATGGAAAGATTAAATATCTTAGCCCTTTTTGCAAGTGCAGAAAGTGAAACAACATAAATTCACAAAAAGTTTTTTATTTCAAATAGCAACTGGCAGATTATTTTATTTGCAGTTTTGAACATTCTAGAAGTCAAGTAAATAATACAGACATTGATTTATAGATACTTGGGAGAAAATGATCATCTAAAAAAAATAAAGGAACTTAATGAACAGTCTGTAAACAAGTGTCAAAGCCAAGTCATAAAAATAAATTTTATTCCATTTGCTCTTCTTTGACTTGCGTGGCCACCGCACAGGCCAAAAAATTGTCCAGATCAGAGTCTATGGGTCCCTCATCATCTGACTGGCCACTTCGTTGATTTGATTCACAACTAACCTGATTCTCATTTTTCTCCTCAATTGTGTGCTTTCTAGACTTGGTATTTCTATTGAGAAAAATGATGAGGTCCACAGTATCTGGCTCTAAATTTGACCTAAGCTTAGTAATAGTGAGACCTGCTGTGGAAAAGCACCTTTCTGATGGAATGGAGCTGGCTGGAATGCTTAAGTACCTCTTTGCCAGTATAGCCAGTTTTGGAAACTTAACCTGATGCAACTTCCACAAAGCCAATGGGTTCCTCATACTTACCGACTCTTCCAAGTAATACCTGAGGTCACTCTGATCAGACACACCTGTGGCACCTACCTCCTGTGTAGACAGATCTCCTCGCAGTACTTTCCATAACTTGGGCCTTTTCTTTTCAGGGTCATTAGCATTTGTATCTAACCTACAAGAACTCACTTCAACTCCTTCCATCAATTTTAAAATTTCAGACTGTAGTACAGCTTTCTTCTCACTATGCAAAATTGTCCTAGCAACTAAACTTTTGTACCTTGGGTCAAGAAATGTGGCAATCATAAGGGGGCAAGCTACAATATGGTCATCTGGCACACCATTGTCATCTACCTTAAATCTTTTCACAAGCCCATTTTTGATTTTAACTTTGAGCAACTTTGCAACTTCAGAGTCATTGGGAGATGGTTTAAGGACAGCTGATACCAGGTTGTGCATGAGCACATATACAGAGCTGCCAGTGGGCAAATCCTCTTTTCCTAGCAATTCAGTCACCTCAGCAAGGGGCTTAAGTATTGGACAAACATCCTCCATGACCTTCCAAAATGAATCTCTGATATCCAGGATGCACCTATCAGATGGTTTTGTCACAGAATCATCAAAAATCACACTATAGACGGGGACTCTAAGTTTCAACAGCCGTTCCATCATAAAAAAAGATGAGTTCCATCTGGTAGGTACATCCTGGATAAGTTTCAGTTTTAGAAGGTCAATCTGCTTGCTGAGAAGACAGTTTGTTGCTAGGGCAGAATGGCTAAAGTGTCCTACCAACTTGCGAGCTGCTCCAAGGGTTTTGGAGATTTGGGGCACCTTTAAGCCATCCTCTATGGCAAGCTGGAGGGTGTGGGCAAAGCATCCTACCTGAAAGAAGTTCAGCTCCCTGGCAGCAAGGGACATGTTACTGGCTTTGTCAGTGGTAATGGCTGGTACTGCCTCGACATTAAATTCTCTAGTGAGTTTAGTAACCTCCTTGGCTATGTTTGAACCTGTGTGCCTTTCCACTACAAGTCTTGTGCCTAAAACATGGGCACACAAATCCCAGTTAGGATCAATGAAGTGGCCAGTCAGGGTGATGTAGTTTTGTAGACTATTGCTAGTCCACAAGTCCGATGTCAAAGCAACATGGTTTTTGTCAAACTTATCTACCAATTTCTGCTTCTCATGCTCACACAGAGAGGTTAGGTGATGTTTAACGGTCTTACGGCAAGGTACACGGTATCTAGCATTGAGATTTGCAAAACATTCTGAAACCCTTTCCCTCAACCGTACTGATGGGTTTCAAAATTGATAGTCACAAAAAATAGTTGTCGCTTATGTGTCAAATGAGGTAATTGTACTGTTTCATCCTAAGCAAAATTACAACCCCAATGTAAAACCATGAATCAACAAGTAAAAATACAAACAGATCATACAATGAATCAAGCCTAAACCCAGCAAATTTTATCAACCCTGGGAGAAAAGCATTTAAAAAGTGGAAATATGAATAAAGGTTAAGCTTACTGTGACTGATCCACATAAGCCATCACTGTTATCATTGAAATAACTCCACCTCTTAGCTCTAAAGGACTTTAAATCCTAAAACCAGCAACAGAGACACCCACCAAATTGACCTGAGGTGAGGGAGATATGCTCGCCCTCTGCCCAAGTATACCCTGCCCTAGCTCCAACGACAGTTGTCACTCACTCCAATGCAGGAGAAGTTTCACTAAGTTGCTGGGGCTTTTCTGCCACCACAGTGGTTGCCATTGATTTCTGTGTTATGACTGGCATAGTATCATCACTATTTGATAATACCATGTTTGGGGTAGGAACTGATACAGAGGGTGGTATGGCGGTTGACACAGGTGCCCCCTCACTTGGTGAGGCCTGTTTGGTAGGGCATCTGAGGATGTTAGCATTACTAGCAGCCAATCTCTGCTGTGGGTGCTGCACTACTTTATGTTAAGATAGGCTGACTTACTGGGCAAAAGATCCCCACAGAAAACACAAGTCTGGGGAATAGGGCAGGCTCTGTGGTATTTTGACATATGAATATTGTGATCCAATTTAGACAAGAGGACCAGATGGCAAACCCTACAAGGAAAATGGTTAGACTGCTTTTCCTGAGAATATGACTGGAGGGGCAGGTGGTGGTGGGGGTGAGGACAGACAACATGCCTGATTTAATGTTTCAGCTCCGTGGTTCTTGGCTTTGAGATGCTGATACCTGTTAATTGTTTCATACCCATCCTCTGCAGCATCCCAGTGTTGAGATTGGGCTCTTTGGGATTGTCCTACAGTCCCCTGTGGCTTCTGCCCACCTTCCCTACCAACCTTTGATGCAGCCTGGACCTTCTTGGGGGTAGCTGGGTGAGAGTGTGGTCCCGGATTACCATGAGACCAACCTTGGTTGAAACTGCTGATGTCTGCCGCGATCGCCTGTTCCTGATGGTACCCGGAGACTAGGGATGGGACGGTAGCGAAAATGTGGTCTCGGTATTTCGTTTTGTACATTCCGTTTCGTTTCCGGTATTCCGATATGTATAATAGCTGCTAAAAGGTCTAGATTTTTGCAAATTTCAGTGAATATTAACAAATGTTTGTGTTTTTCACTCATTATAATGCTTATTCATTCATATTAAATGTAAATAAAGAGATTACTTAAAAATATATTCAGTACTTACCTATAACAGGAAATGATTCATCAGTAACCAAGGAAACCAGAGTGCAGGTGCTATGGAAAGATTAAATATCTTAGCCCTTTTTGCAAGTGCAGAAAGTGAAACAACATAAATTCACAAAAAGTTTTTTATTTCAAATAGCAACTGGCAGATTATTTTATTTGCAGTTTTGAACATTCTAGAAGTCAAGTAAATAATACAGACATTGATTTATAGATACTTGGGAGAAAATGATCATCTAAAAAAAATAAAGGAACTTAATGAACAGTCTGTAAACAAGTGTCAAAGCCAAGTCATAAAAATAAATTTTATTCCATTTGCTCTTCTTTGACTTGCGTGGCCACCGCACAGGCCAAAAAATTGTCCAGATCAGAGTCTATGGGTCCCTCATCATCTGACTGGCCACTTCGTTGATTTGATTCACAACTAACCTGATTCTCATTTTTCTCCTCAATTGTGTGCTTTCTAGACTTGGTATTTCTATTGAGAAAAATGATGAGGTCCACAGTATCTGGCTCTAAATTTGACCTAAGCTTAGTAATAGTGAGACCTGCTGTGGAAAAGCACCTTTCTGATGGAATGGAGGTGGCTGGAATGCTTAAGTACCTCTTTGCCAGTATAGCCAGTTTTGGAAACTTAACCTGATGCAACTTCCACAAAGCCAATGGGTTCCTCATACTTACCGACTCTTCCAAGTAATACCTGAGGTCACTCTGATCAGACACACCTGTGGCACCTACCTCCTGTGTAGACAGATCTCCTCGCAGTACTTTCCATAACTTGGGCCTTTTCTTTTCAGGGTCATTAGCATTTGTATCTAACCTACAAGAACTCACTTCAACTCCTTCCATCAATTTTAAAATTTCAGACTGTAGTACAGCTTTCTTCTCACTATGCAAAATTGTCCTAGCAACTAAACTTTTGTACCTTGGGTCAAGAAATGTGGCAATCATAAGGGGGCAAGCTACAATATGGTCATCTGGCACACCATTGTCATCTACCTTAAATCTTTTCACAAGCCCATTTTTGATTTTAACTTTGAGCAACTTTGCAACTTCAGAGTCATTGGGAGATGGTTTAAGGACAGCTGATACCAGGTTGTGCATGAGCACATATACAGAGCTGCCAGTGGGCAAATCCTCTTTTCCTAGCAATTCAGTCACCTCAGCAAGGGGCTTAAGTATTGGACAAACATCCTCCATGACCTTCCAAAATGAATCTCTGATATCCAGGATGCACCTATCAGATGGTTTTGTCACAGAATCATCAAAAATCACACTATAGACGGGGACTCTAAGTTTCAACAGCCGTTCCATCATAAAAAAAGATGAGTTCCATCTGGTAGGTACATCCTGGATAAGTTTCAGTTTTAGAAGGTCAATCTGCTTGCTGAGAAGACAGTTTGTTGCTAGGGCAGAATGGCTAAAGTGTCCTACCAACTTGCGAGCTGCTCCAAGGGTTTTGGAGATTTGGGGCACCTTTAAGCCATCCTCTATGGCAAGCTGGAGGGTGTGGGCAAAGCATCCTACCTGAAAGAAGTTCAGCTCCCTGGCAGCAAGGGACATGTTACTGGCTTTGTCAGTGGTAATGGCTGGTACTGCCTCGACATTAAATTCTCTAGTGAGTTTAGTAACCTCCTTGGCTATGTTTGAACCTGTGTGCCTTTCCACTACAAGTCTTGTGCCTAAAACATGGGCACACAAATCCCAGTTAGGATCAATGAAGTGGCCAGTCAGGGTGATGTAGTTTTGTAGACTATTGCTAGTCCACAAGTCCGATGTCAAAGCAACATGGTTTTTGTCAAACTTATCTACCAATTTCTGCTTCTCATGCTCACACAGAGAGGTTAGGTGATGTTTAACGGTCTTACGGCAAGGTACACGGTATCTAGCATTGAGATTTGCAAAACATTCTGAAACCCTTTCCCTCAACCGTACTGATGGGTTTCAAAATTGATAGTCACAAAAAATAGTTGTCGCTTATGTGTCAAATGAGGTAATTGTACTGTTTCATCCTAAGCAAAATTACAACCCCAATGTAAAACCATGAATCAACAAGTAAAAATACAAACAGATCATACAATGAATCAAGCCTAAACCCAGCAAATTTTATCAACCCTGGGAGAAAAGCATTTAAAAAGTGGAAATATGAATAAAGGTTAAGCTTACTGTGACTGATCCACATAAGCCATCACTGTTATCATTGAAATAACTCCACCTCTTAGCTCTAAAGGACTTTAAATCCTAAAACCAGCAACAGAGACACCCACCAAATTGACCTGAGGTGAGGGAGATATGCTCGCCCTCTGCCCAAGTATACCCTGCCCTAGCTCCAACGACAGTTGTCACTCACTCCAATGCAGGAGAAGTTTCACTAAGTTGCTGGGGCTTTTCTGCCACCACAGTGGTTGCCATTGATTTCTGTGTTATGACTGGCATAGTATCATCACTATTTGATAATACCATGTTTGGGGTAGGAACTGATACAGAGGGTGGTATGGCGGTTGACACAGGTGCCCCCTCACTTGGTGAGGCCTGTTTGGTAGGGCATCTGAGGATGTTAGCATTACTAGCAGCCAATCTCTGCTGTGGGTGCTGCACTACTTTATGTTAAGATAGGCTGACTTACTGGGCAAAAGATCCCCACAGAAAACACAAGTCTGGGGAATAGGGCAGGCTCTGTGGTATTTTGACATATGAATATTGTGATCCAATTTAGACAAGAGGACCAGATGGCAAACCCTACAAGGAAAATGGTTAGACTGCTTTTCCTGAGAATATGACTGGAGGGGCAGGTGGTGGTGGGGGTGAGGACAGACAACATGCCCTATTTAATGTTTCAGCTCCGTGGTTCTTGGCTTTGAGATGCTGATACCTGTTAATTGTTTCATACCCATCCTGTGCAGCATCCCAGTTTTGAGATTGGGCTCTTTGGGGTTGTCCTACAGTCCCCTGTGGCTTCTGCCCACCTTCCCTACCAACCTTTGATGCAGCCTGGACCTTCTTGGGGGTAGCTGGGTGAGAGTGTGGTCCCGGATTACCATGAGACCCAACCTTGGTTGAAACTGCTGATGTCTGCCACGATCGCCTGTTCCTGATGGTACCCGGAGACTAGGGATGGGACGGTAGCGAAAATGTGGTCTCGGTATTTCGTTTTGTACATTCCGTTTCGTTTCCGGTATTCCGATATGTATAATAGCTGCTAAAAGGTCTAGATTTTTGCAAATTTCAGTGAATATTAACAAATGTTTGTGTTTTTCACTCATTATAATGCTTATTCATTCATATTAAATGTAAATAAAGAGATTACTTAAAAATATATTCAGTACTTACCTATAACAGGAAATGATTCATCAGTAACCAAGGAAACCAGAGTGCAGGTGCTATGGAAAGATTAAATATCTTAGCCCTTTTTACAAGTGCAGAAAGTGAAACAACATAAATTCACAAAAAGTTTTTTATTTCAAATAGCAACTGGCAGATTATTTTATTTGCAGTTTTGAACATTCTAGAAGTCAAGTAAATAATACAGACATTGATTTATAGATACTTGGGAGAAAATGATCATCTAAAAAAAATAAAGGAACTTAATGAACAGTCTGTAAACAAGTGTCAAAGCCAAGTCATAAAAATAAATTTTATTCCATTTGCTCTTCTTTGACTTGCGTGGCCACCGCACAGGCCAAAAAATTGTCCAGATCAGAGTCTATGGGTCCCTCATCATCTGACTGGCCACTTCGTTGATTTGATTCACAACTAACCTGATTCTCATTTTTCTCCTCAATTGTGTGCTTTCTAGACTTGGTATTTCTATTGAGAAAAATGATGAGGTCCACAGTATCTGGCTCTAAATTTGACCTAAGCTTAGTAATAGTGAGACCTGCTGTGGAAAAGCACCTTTCTGATGGAATGGAGGTGGCTGGAATGCTTAAGTACCTCTTTGCCAGTATAGCCAGTTTTGGAAACTTAACCTGATGCAACTTCCACAAAGCCAATGGGTTCCTCATACTTACCGACTCTTCCAAGTAATACCTGAGGTCACTCTGATCAGACACACCTGTGGCACCTACCTCCTGTGTAGACAGATCTCCTCGCAGTACTTTCCATAACTTGGGCCTTTTCTTTTCAGGGTCATTAGCATTTGTATCTAACCTACAAGAACTCACTTCAACTCCTTCCATCAATTTTAAAATTTCAGACTGTAGTACAGCTTTCTTCTCACTATGCAAAATTGTCCTACCAACTAAACTTTTGTACCTTGGGTCAAGAAATGTGGCAATCATAAGGGGGCAAGCTACAATATGGTCATCTGGCACACCATTGTCATCTACCTTAAATCTTTTCACAAGCCCATTTTTGATTTTAACTTTGAGCAACTTTGCAACTTCAGAGTCATTGGGAGATGGTTTAAGGACAGCTGATACCAGGTTGTGCATGAGCACATATACAGAGCTGCCAGTGGGCAAATCCTCTTTTCCTAGCAATTCAGTCACCTCAGCAAGGGGCTTAAGTATTGGACAAACATCCTCCATGACCTTCCAAAATGAATCTCTGATATCCAGGATGCACCTATCAGATGGTTTTGTCACAGAATCATCAAAAATCACACTATAGACGGGGACTCTAAGTTTCAACAGCCGTTCCATCATAAAAAGAGATGAGTTCCATCTGGTAGGTACATCCTGGATAAGTTTCAGTTTTAGAAGGTCAATCTGCTTGCTGAGAAGACAGTTTGTTGCTAGGGCAGAATGGCTAAAGTGTCCTACCAACTTGCGAGCTGCTCCAAGGGTTTTGGAGATTTGGGGCACCTTTAAGCCATCCTCTATGGCAAGCTGGAGGGTGTGGGCAAAGCATCCTACCTGAAAGAAGTTCAGCTCCCTGGCAGCAAGGGACATGTTACTGGCTTTGTCAGTGGTAATGGCTGGTACTGCCTCGACATTAAATTCTCTAGTGAGTTTAGTAACCTCCTTGGCTATGTTTGAACCTGTGTGCCTTTCCACTACAAGTCTTGTGCCTAAAACATGGGCACACAAATCCCAGTTAGGATCAATGAAGTGGCCAGTCAGGGTGATGTAGTTTTGTAGACTATTGCTAGTCCACAAGTCCGATGTCAAAGCAACATGGTTTTTGTCAAACTCATCTACCAATTTCTGCTTCTCATGCTCACACAGAGAGGTTAGGTGATGTTTAACGGTCTTACGGCAAGGTACACGGTATCTAGCATTGAGATTTGCAAAACATTCTGAAACCCTTTCCCTCAACCGTACTGATGGGTTTCAAAATTGATAGTCACAAAAAATAGTTGTCGCTTATGTGTCAAATGAGGTAATTGTACTGTTTCATCCTAAGCAAAATTACAACCCCAATGTAAAACCATGAATCAACAAGTAAAAATACAAACAGATCATACAATGAATCAAGCCTAAACCCAGCAAATTTTATCAACCCTGGGAGAAAAGCATTTAAAAAGTGGAAATATGAATAAAGGTTAAGCTTACTGTGACTGATCCACATAAGCCATCACTGTTATCATTGAAATAACTCCACCTCTTAGCTCTAAAGGACTTTAAATCCTAAAACCAGCAACAGAGACACCCACCAAATTGACCTGAGGTGAGGGATATGCTCGCCCTCTGCCCAAGTATACCCTGCCCTAGCTCCAACGACAGTTGTCACTCACTCCAATGCAGGAGAAGTTTCACTAAGTTGCTGGGGCTTTTCTGCCACCACAGTGGTTGCCATTGATTTCTGTGTTATGACTGGCATAGTATCATCACTATTTGATAATACCATGTTTGGGGTAGGAACTGATACAGAGGGTGGTATGGCGGTTGACACAGGTGCCCCCTCACTTGGTGAGGCCTGTTTGGTAGGGCATCTGAGGATGTTAGCATTACTAGCAGCCAATCTCTGCTGTGGGTGCTGCACTACTTTATGTTAAGATAGGCTGACTTACTGGGCAAAAGATCCCCACAGAAAACACAAGTCTGGGGAATAGGGCAGGCTCTGTGGTATTTTGACATATGAATATTGTGATCCAATTTAGACAAGAGGACCAGATGGCAAACCCTACAAGGAAAATGGTTAGACTGCTTTTCCTGAGAATATGACTGGAGGGGCAGGTGGTGGTGGGGATGAGGACAGACAACATGCCTGATTTAATGTTTCAGCTCCGTGGTTCTTGGCTTTGAGATGCTGATACCTGTTAATTGTTTCATACCCATCCTCTGCAGCATCCCAGTGTTGAGATTGGGCTCTTTGGGGTTGTCCTACAGTCCCCTGTGGCTTCTGCCCACCTTCCCTACCAACCTTTGATGCAGCCTGGACCTTCTTGGGGGTAGCTGGGTGAGAGTGTGGTCCTGGATTACCATGAGACCCAACCTTGGTTGAAACTGCTGATGTCTGCCGCGATCGCCTGTTCCTGATGGTACCCGGAGACTAGGGATGGGACGGTAGCGAAAATGTGGTCTCGGTATTTCGTTTTGTACATTCCGTTTCGTTTCCGGTATTCCGATATGTATAATAGCTGCTAAAAGGTCTAGATTTTTGCAAATTTCAGTGAATATTAACAAATGTTTGTGTTTTTCACTCATTATAATGCTTATTCATTCATATTAAATGTAAATAAAGAGATTACTTAAAAATATATTCAGTACTTACCTATAACAGGAAATGATTCATCAGTAACCAAGGAAACCAGAGTGCAGGTGCTATGGAAAGATTAAATATCTTAGCCCTTTTTACAAGTGCAGAAAGTGAAACAACATAAATTCACAAAAAGTTTTTTATTTCAAATAGCAACTGGCAGATTATTTTATTTGCAGTTTTGAACATTCTAGAAGTCAAGTAAATAATACAGACATTGATTTATAGATACTTGGGAGAAAATGATCATCTAAAAAAAATAAAGGAACTTAATGAACAGTCTGTAAACAAGTGTCAAAGCCAAGTCATAAAAATAAATTTTATTCCATTTGCTCTTCTTTGACTTGCGTGGCCACCGCACAGGCCAAAAAATTGTCCAGATCAGAGTCTATGGGTCCCTCATCATCTGACTGGCCACTTCGTTGATTTGATTCACAACTAACCTGATTCTCATTTTTCTCCTCAATTGTGTGCTTTCTAGACTTGGTATTTCTATTGAGAAAAATGATGAGGTCCACAGTATCTGGCTCTAAATTTGACCTAAGCTTAGTAATAGTGAGACCTGCTGTGGAAAAGCACCTTTCTGATGGAATGGAGGTGGCTGGAATGCTTAAGTACCTCTTTGCCAGTATAGCCAGTTTTGCAAACTTAACCTGATGCAACTTCCACAAAGCCAATGGGTTGCTCATACTTACCGACTCTTCCAAGTAATACCTGAGGTCACTCTGATCAGACACACCTGTGGCACCTACCTCCTGTGTAGACAGATCTCCTCGCAGTACTTTCCATAACTTGGGCCTTTTCTTTTCAGGGTCATTAGCATTTGTATCTAACCTACAAGAACTCACTTCAACTCCTTCCATCAATTTTAAAATTTCAGACTGTAGTACAGCTTTCTTCTCACTATGCAAAATTGTCCTACCAACTAAACTTTTGTACCTTGGGTCAAGAAATGTGGCAATCATAAGGGGGCAAGCTACAATATGGTCATCTGGCACACCATTGTCATCTACCTTAAATCTTTTCACAAGCCCATTTTTGATTTTAACTTTGAGCAACTTTGCAACTTCAGAGTCATTGGGAGATGGTTTAAGGACAGCTGATACCAGGTTGTGCATGAGCACATATACAGAGCTGCCAGTGGGCAAATCCTCTTTTCCTAGCAATTCAGTCACCTCAGCAAGGGGCTTAAGTATTGGACAAACATCCTCCATGACCTTCCAAAATGAATCTCTGATATCCAGGATGCACCTATCAGATGGTTTTGTCACAGAATCATCAAAAATCACACTATAGACGGGGACTCTAAGTTTCAACAGCCGTTCCATCATAAAAAAAGATGAGTTCCATCTGGTAGGTACATCCTGGATAAGTTTCAGTTTTAGAAGGTCAATCTGCTTGCTGAGAAGACAGTTTGTTGCTAGGGCAGAATGGCTAAAGTGTCCTACCAACTTGCGAGCTGCTCCAAGGGTTTTGGAGATTTGGGGCACCTTTAAGCCATCCTCTATGGCAAGCTGGAGGGTGTGGGCAAAGCATCCTACCTGAAAGAAGTTCAGCTCCCTGGCAGCAAGGGACATGTTACTGGCTTTGTCAGTGGTAATGGCTGGTACTGCCTCGACATTAAATTCTCTAGTGAGTTTAGTAACCTCCTTGGCTATGTTTGAACCTGTGTGCCTTTCCACTACAAGTCTTGTGCCTAAAACATGGGCACACAAATCCCAGTTAGGATCAATGAAGTGGCCAGTCAGGGTGATGTAGTTTTGTAGACTATTGCTAGTCCACAAGTCCGATGTCAAAGCAACATGGTTTTTGTCAAACTTATCTACCAATTTCTGCTTCTCATGCTCACACAGAGAGGTTAGGTGATGTTTAACGGTCTTACGGCAAGGTACACGGTATCTAGCATTGAGATTTCCAAAACATTCTGAAACCCTTTCCCTCAACCGTACTGATGGGTTTCAAAATTGATAGTCACAAAAAATAGTTGTCGCTTATGTGTCAAATGAGGTAATTGTACTGTTTCATCCTAAGCAAAATTACAACCCCAATGTAAAACCATGAATCAACAAGTAAAAATACAAACAGATCATACAATGAATCAAGCCTAAACCCAGCAAATTTTATCAACCCTGGGAGAAAGGCATTTAAAAAGTGGAAATATGAATAAAGGTTAAGCTTACTGTGACTGATCCACATAAGCCATCACTGTTATCATTGAAATAACTCCACCTCTTAGCTCTAAAGGACTTTAAATCCTAAAACCAGCAACAGAGACACCCACCAAATTGACCTGAGGTGAGGGATATGCTCGCCCTCTGCCCAAGTATACCCTGCCCTAGCTCCAACGACAGTTGTCACTCACTCCAATGCAGGAGAAGTTTCACTAAGTTGCTGGGGCTTTTCTGCCACCACAGTGGTTGCCATTGATTTCTGTGTTATGACTGGCATAGTATCATCACTATTTGATAATACCATGTTTGGGGTAGGAACTGATACAGAGGGTGGTATGGCGGTTGACACAGGTGCCCCCTCACTTGGTGAGGCCTGTTTGGTAGGGCATCTGAGGATGTTAGCATTACTAGCAGCCAATCTCTGCTGTGGGTGCTGCACTACTTTATGTTAAGATAGGCTGACTTACTGGGCAAAAGATCCCCACAGAAAACACAAGTCTGGGGAAAAGGGCAGGCTCTGTGGTATTTTGACATATGAATATTGTGATCCAATTTAGACAAGAGGACCAGATGGCAAACCCTACAAGGAAATGGTTAGACTGCTTTTCCTGAGAATATGACTGGAGGGGCAGGTGGTGGTGGGGGTGAGGACAGACAACATGCCTGATTTAATGTTTCAGCTCCGTGGTTCTTGGCTTTGAGATGCTGATACCTGTTAATTGTTTCATACCCATCCTGTGCAGCATCCCAGTGTTGAGATTGGGCTCTTTGGGGTTGTCCTACAGTCCCCTGTGGCTTCTGCCCACCTTCCCTACCAACCTTTGATGCAGCCTGGACCTTCTTGGGGGTAGCTGGGTGAGAGTGTGGTCCTGGATTACCATGAGACCCAACCTTGGTTGAAACTGCTGATGTCTGCCGCGATCGCCTGTTCCTGATGGTACCCGGAGACTAGGGATGGGACGGTAGCGAAAATGTGGTCTCGGTATTTCGTTTTGTACATTCCGTTTCGTTTCCGGTATTCCGATATGTATAATAGCTGCTAAAAGGTCTAGATTTTTGCAAATTTCAGTGAATATTAACAAATGTTTGTGTTTTTCACTCATTATAATGCTTATTCATTCATATTAAATGTAAATAAAGAGATTACTTAAAAATATATTCAGTACTTACCTATAACAGGAAATGATTCATCAGTAACCAAGGAAACCAGAGTGCAGGTGCTATGGAAAGATTAAATATCTTAGCCCTTTTTACAAGTGCAGAAAGTGAAACAACATAAATTCACAAAAAGTTTTTTATTTCAAATAGCAACTGGCAGATTATTTTATTTGCAGTTTTGAACATTCTAGAAGTCAAGTAAATAATACAGACATTGATTTATAGATACTTGGGAGAAAATGATCATCTAAAAAAAATAAAGGAACTTAATGAACAGTCTGTAAACAAGTGTCAAAGCCAAGTCATAAAAATAAATTTTATTCCATTTGCTCTTCTTTGACTTGCGTGGCCACCGCACAGGCCAAAAAATTGTCCAGATCAGAGTCTATGGGTCCCTCATCATCTGACTGGCCACTTCGTTGATTTGATTCACAACTAACCTGATTCTCATTTTTCTCCTCAATTGTGTGCTTTCTAGACTTGGTATTTCTATTGAGAAAAATGATGAGGTCCACAGTATCTGGCTCTAAATTTGACCTAAGCTTAGTAATAGTGAGACCTGCTGTGGAAAAGCACCTTTCTGATGGAATGGAGGTGGCTGGAATGCTTAAGTACCTCTTTGCCAGTATAGCCAGTTTTGGAAACTTAACCTGATGCAACTTCCACAAAGCCAATGGGTTGCTCATACTTACCGACTCTTCCAAGTAATACCTGAGGTCACTCTGATCAGACACACCTGTGGCACCTACCTCCTGTGTAGACAGATCTCCTCGCAGTACTTTCCATAACTTGGGCCTTTTCTTTTCAGGGTCATTAGCATTTGTATCTAACCTACAAGAACTCACTTCAACTCCTTCCATCAATTTTAAAATTTCAGACTGTAGTACAGCTTTCTTCTCACTATGCAAAATTGTCCTACCAACTAAACTTTTGTACCTTGGGTCAAGAAATGTGGCAATCATAAGGGGGCAAGCTACAATATGGTCATCTGGCACACCATTGTCATCTACCTTAAATCTTTTCACAAGCCCATTTTTGATTTTAACTTTGAGCAACTTTGCAACTTCAGAGTCATTGGGAGATGGTTTAAGGACAGCTGATACCAGGTTGTGCATGAGCACATATACAGAGCTGCCAGTGGGCAAATCCTCTTTTCCTAGCAATTCAGTCACCTCAGCAAGGGGCTTAAGTATTGGACAAACATCCTCCATGACCTTCCAAAATGAATCTCTGATATCCAGGATGCACCTATCAGATGGTTTTGTCACAGAATCATCAAAAATCACACTATAGACGGGGACTCTAAGTTTCAACAGCCGTTCCATCATAAAAAAAGATGAGTTCCATCTGGTAGGTACATCCTGGATAAGTTTCAGTTTTAGAAGGTCAATCTGCTTGCTGAGAAGACAGTTTGTTGCTAGGGCAGAATGGCTAAAGTGTCCTACCAACTTGCGAGCTGCTCCAAGGGTTTTGGAGATTTGGGGCACCTTTAAGCCATCCTCTATGGCAAGCTGGAGGGTGTGGGCAAAGCATCCTACCTGAAAGAAGTTCAGCTCCCTGGCAGCAAGGGACATGTTACTGGCTTTGTCAGTGGTAATGGCTGGTACTGCCTCGACATTAAATTCTCTAGTGAGTTTAGTAACCTCCTTGGCTATGTTCGAACCTGTGTACCTTTCCACTACAAGTCTTGTGCCTAAAACATGGGCACACAAATCCCAGTTAGGATCAATGAAGTGGCCAGTCAGGGTGATGTAGTTTTGTAGACTATTGCTAGTCCACAAGTCCGATGTCAAAGCAACATGGTTTTTGTCAAACTTATCTACCAATTTCTGCTTCTCATGCTCACACAGAGAGGTTAGGTGATGTTTAACGGTCTTACGGCAAGGTACACGGTATCTATCATTGAGATTTGCAAAACATTCTAAAACCCTTTCCCTCAACCGTACTGATGGGTTTCAAAATTGATAGTCACAAAAAATAGTTGTCGCTTATGTGTCAAATGAGGTAATTGTACTGTTTCATCCTAAGCAAAATTACAACCCCAATGTAAAACCATGAATCAACAAGTAAAAATACAAACAGATCATACAATGAATCAAGCCTAAACCCAGCAAATTTTATCAAGCCTGGGAGAAAAGCATTTAAAAAGTGGAAATATGAATAAAGGTTAAGCTTACTGTGACTGATCCACATAAGCCATCACTGTTATCATTGAAATAACTCCACCTCTTAGCTCTAAAGGACTTTAAATCCTAAAACCAGCAACAGAGATACCCACCAACTTGACCTGAGGTGAGGGAGATATGCTCGCCCTCTGCCCAAGTATACCCTGGCCTAGCTCCAACGACAGTTGTCACTCACTCCAATACAGGAGAAGTTTCACTAAGTTGCTGGGGCTTTTCTGCCACCACAGTGGTTGCCATTGATTTCTGTGTTATGACTGGCATAGTATCATCACTATTTGATAATACCATGTTTGGGGTAGGAACTGATACAGAGGGTGGTATGGCGGTTGACACAGGTGCCCCCTCACTTGGTGAGGCCTGTTTGGTAGGGCATCTGAGGATGTTAGCATTACTAGCAGCCAATCTCTGCTGTGGGTGCTGCACTACTTTATGTTAAGATAGGCTGACTTACTGGGCAAAAGATCCCCACAGAAAACACAAGTCTGGGGAATAGGGCAGGCTCTGTGGTATTTTGACATATGAATATTGTGATCCAATTTAGACAAGAGGACCAGATGGCAAACCCTACAAGGAAAATGGTTAGACTGCTTTTCCTGAGAATATGACTGGAGGGGCAGGTGGTGGTGTGGGTGAGGACAGACAACATGCCTGATTTAATGTTTCAGCTCCGTGGTTCTTGGCTTTGAGATGCTGATACCTGTTAATTGTTTCATACCCATCCTGTGCAGCATCCCAGTGTTGAGGTTGGGCTCTTTGGGGTTGTCCTACAGTCCCCTGTGGCTTCTGCCCACCTTCCCTACCAACCTTTGATGCAGCCTGGACCTCATTGGGGGTAGCTGGGTGAGAGTGTGGTCCCGGATTACCATGAGGCCCAACCTTGGTTGAAACTGCTGATGTCTGCCGCGATCGCCTGTTCCTGATGGTACCCGGAGACTAGGGATGGGACGGTAGCGAAAATGTGGTCTCGGTATTTCGTTTTGTACATTCCGTTTCATTTCCGGTATTCCGATATGTATAATAGCTGCTAAAAGGTCTAGATTTTTGCAAATTTCAGTGAATATTAACAAATGTTTGTGTTTTTCACTCATTATAATGCTTATTCATTCATATTAAATGTAAATAAAGAGATTACTTAAAAATATATTCAGTACTTACCTATAACAGGAAATGATTCATCAGTAACCAAGGAAACCAGAGTGCAGGTGCTATGGAAAGATTAAATATCTTAGCCCTTTTTACAAGTGCAGAAAGTGAAACAACATAAATTCACAAAAAGTTTTTTATTTCAAATAACAACTGGCAGATTATTTTATTTGCAGTTTTGAACATTCTAGAAGTCAAGTAAATAATACAGACATTGATTTATAGATACTTGGGAGAAAATGTTCATCTAAAAAAAATAAAGGAACTTAATGAACAGTCTGTAAACAAGTGTCAAAGCCAAGTCATAAAAATAAATTTTATTCCATTTGCTCTTCTTTGACTTGCGTGGCCACCGCACAGGCCAAAAAATTGTCCAGATCAGAGTCTATGGGTCCCTCATCATCTGACTGGCCACTTCGTTGATTTGATTCACAACTAACCTGATTCTCATTTTTCTCCTCAATTGTGTGCTTTCTAGACTTGGTATTTCTATTGAGAAAAATGATGAGGTCCACAGTATATGGCTCTAAATTTGACCTAAGCTTAGTAATAGTGAGACCTGCTGTGGAAAAGCACCTTTCTGATGGAATGGAGGTGGCTGGAATGCTTAAGTACCTCTTTGCCAGTATAGCCAGTTTTGGAAACTTAACCTGATGCAACTTCCACAAAGCCAATGGGTTGCTCATACTTACCGACTCTTCCAAGTAATACCTGAGGTCACTCTGATCAGACACACCTGTGGCACCTACCTCCTGTGTAGACAGATCTCCTCACAGTACTTTCCATAACTTGGGCCTTTTCTTTTCAGGGTCATTAGCATTTGTATCTAACCTACAAGAACTCACTTCAACTCCTTCCATCAATTTTAAAATTTCAGACTGTAGTACAGCTTTCTTCTCACTATGCAAAATTGTCCTACCAACTAAACTTTTGTACCTTGGGTCAAGGAATGTGGCAATCATAAGGGGGCAAGCTACAATATGGTCATCTGGCACACCATTGTCATCTACCTTAAATCTTTTCACAAGCCCATTTTTGATTTTAACTTTGAGCAACTTTGCAACTTCAGAGTCATTGGGAGATGGTTTAAGGACAGCTGATACCAGGTTGTGCATGAGCACATATACAGAGCTGCCAGTGGGCAAATCCTCTTTTCCTAGCAATTCAGTCACCTCAGCAAGGGGCTCAAGTATTGGACAAACATCCTCCATGACCTTCCAAAATGAATCTCTGATATCCAGGATGCACCTATCAGATGGTTTTGTCACAGAATCATCAAAAATCACACTATAGACGGGGACTCTAAGTTTCAACAGCCGTTCCATCATAAAAAAAGATGAGTTCTGTCTGGTAGGTACATCCTGGATAAGTTTCAGTTTTAGAAGGTCAATCTGCTTGCTGAGAAGACAGTTTGTTGCTAGGGCAGAATGGCTAAAGTGTCCTACCAACTTGCGAGCTGCTCCAAGGGTTTTAGAGATTTGGGGCACCTTTAAGCCATCCTCTATGGCAAGCTGGAGGGTGTGGGCAAAGCATCCTACCTGAAAGAAGTTCAGCTCCCTGGCAGCAAGGGACATGTTACTGGCTTTGTCAGTGGTAATGGCTGGTACTGCCTCGACATTAAATTCTCTAGTGAGTTTAGTAACCTCCTTGGCTATGTTTGAACCTGTGTGCCTTTCCACTACAAGTCTTGTGCCTAAAACATGGGCACACAAATCCCAGTTAGGATCAATGAAGTGGCCAGTCAGGGTGATGTAGTTTTGTAGACTATTGCTAGTCCACAAGTCCGATGTCAAAGCAACATGGTTTTTGTCAAACTTATCTACCAATTTCTGCTTCTCATGCTCACACAGAGAGGTTAGGTGATGTTTAACGGTCTTACGGCAAGGTACACGGTATCTAGCATTGAGATTTGCAAAACATTCTGAAACCCTTTCCCTCAACCGTACTGATGGGTTTCAAAATTGATAGTCACAAAAAATAGTTGTCGCTTATGTGTCAAATGAGGTAATTGTACTGTTTCATCCTAAGCAAAATTACAACCCCAATGTAAAACCATGAATCAACAAGTAAAAATACAAACAGATCATACAATGAATCAAGCCTAAACCCAGCAAATTTTATCAAGCCTGGGAGAAAAGCATTTAAAAAGTGGAAATATGAATAAAGGTTAAGCTTACTGTGACTGATCCACATAAGCCATCACTGTTATCATTGAAATAACTCCACCTCTTAGCTCTAAAGGACTTTAAATCCTAAAACCAGCAACAGAGACACCCACCAAATTGACCTGAGGTGAGGGAGATATGCTCGCCCTCTGCCCAAGTATACCCTGGCCTAGCTCCAACGACAGTTGTCACTCACTCCAATACAGGAGAAGTTTCACTAAGTTGCTGGGGCTTTTCTGCCACCACAGTGGTTGCCATTGATTTCTGTGTTATGACTGGCATAGTATCATCACTATTTGATAATACCATGTTTGGGGTAGGAACTGATACAGAGGGTGGTATGGCGGTTGACACAGGTGCCCCCTCACTTGGTGAGGCCTGTTTGGTAGGGCATCTGAGGATGTTAGCATTACTAGCAGCCAATCTCTGCTGTGGGTGCTGCACTACTTTATGTTAAGATAGGCTGACTTACTGGGCAAAAGATCCCCACAGAAAACACAAGTCTGGGGAATAGGGCAGGCTCTGTGGTATTTTGACATATGAATATTGTGATCCAATTTAGACAAGAGGACCAGATGGCAAACCCTACAAGGAAAATGGTTAGACTGCTTTTCCTGAGAATATGACTGGAGGGGCAGGTGGTGGTGGGGGTGAGGACAGACAACATGCCTGATTTAATGTTTCAGCTCCGTGGTTCTTGGCTTTGAGATGCTGATACCTGTTAATTGTTTCATACCCATCCTGTGCAGCATCCCAGTGTTGAGGTTGGGCTCTTTGGGGTTGTCCTACAGTCCCCTGTGGCTTCTGCCCACCTTCCCTACCAACCTTTGATGCAGCCTGGACCTTCTTGGGGGTAGCTGGGTGAGAGTGTGGTCCCGGATTACCATGAGGCCCAACCTTGGTTGAAACTGCTGATGTCTGCCGCGATCGCCTGTTCCTGATGGTACCCGGAGACTAGGGATGGGACGGTAGCGAAAATGTGGTCTCGGTATTTCGTTTTGTACATTCCGTTTCGTTTCCGGTATTCCGATATGTATAATAGCTGCTAAAAGGTCTAGATTTTTGCAAATTTCAGTGAATATTAACAAATGTTTGTGTTTTTCACTCATTATAATGCTTATTCATTCATATTAAATGTAAATAAAGAGAGTACTTAAAAATATATTCAGCACTTACCTATAACAGGAAATGATTCATCAGTAACCAAGGAAACCAGAGTGCAGGTGCTATGGAAAGATTAAATATCTTAGCCCTTTTTACAAGTGCAGAAAGTGAAACAACATAAATTCACAAAAAGTTTTTTATTTCAAATAGCAACTGGCAGATTATTTTATTTGCAGTTTTGAACATTCTAGAAGTCAAGTAAATAATACAGACATTGATTTATAGATACTTGGGAGAAAATGTTCATCTAAAAAAAATAAAGGAACTTAATGAACAGTCTGTAAACAAGTGTCAAAGCCAAGTCATAAAAATAAATTTTATTCCATTTGCTCTTCTTTGACTTGTGTGGCCACCGCACAGGCCAAAAAATTGTCCAGATCAGAGTCTGTGGGTCCCTCATCATCTGACTGGCCACTTCGATGATTTGCTTCACAACTAACCTGATTCTCATTTTTCTCCTCAATTGTGTGCTTTCTAGACTTGATATTTCTATTGAGAAAAATGATGAGGTCCACAGTATCTGGCTCTAAATTTGACCTAAGCTTAGTAATAGTGAGACCTGCTGTGGAAAAGCACCTTTCTGATGGAATGGAGGTGGCTGGAATGCTTAAGTACCTCTTTGCCAGTATAGCCAGTTTTGGAAACTTAACCTGATGCAACTTCCACAAAGCCAATGGGTTGCTCATACTTACCGACTCTTCCAAGTAATACCTGAGGTCACTCTGATCAGACACACCTGTGGCACCTACCTCCTGTGTAGACAGATCTCCTCGCAGTACTTTCCATAACTTGGGCCTTTTCTTTTCAGGGTCATTAGCATTTGTATCTAACCTACAAGAACTCACTTCAACTCCTTCCATCAATTTTAAAATTTCAGACTGTAGTACAGCTTTCTTCTCACTATGCAAAATTGTCCTACCAACTAAACTTTTGTACCTTGGGTCAAGAAATGTGGCAATCATAAGGGGGCAAGCTACAATATGGTCATCTGGCACACCATTGTCATCTACCTTAAATCTTTTCACAAGCCCATTTTTGATTTTAACTTTGAGCAACTTTGCAACTTCAGAGTCATTGGGAGATGGTTTAAGGACAGCTGATACCAGGTTGTGCATGAGCACATATACAGAGCTGCCAGTGGGCAAATCCTCTTTTCCTAGCAATTCAGTCACCTCAGCAAGGGGCTTAAGTATTGGACAAACATCCTCCATGACCTTCCAAAATGAATCTCTGATATCCAGGATGCACCTATCAGATGGTTTTGTCACAGAATCATCAAAAATCACACTATAGACGGGGACTCTAAGTTTCAACAGCCGTTCCATCATAAAAAAAGATGAGTTCCATCTGGTAGGTACATCCTGGATAAGTTTCAGTTTTAGAAGGTCAATCTGCTTGCTGAGAAGACAGTTTGTTGCTAGGGCAGAATGGCTAAAGTGTCCTACCAACTTGCGAGCTGCTCCAAGGGTTTTGGAGATTTGGGGCACCTTTAAGCCATCCTCTATGGCAAGCTGGAGGGTGTGGGCAAAGCATCCTACCTGAAAGAAGTTCAGCTCCCTGGCAGCAAGGGACATGTTACTGGCTTTGTCAGTGGTAATGGCTGGTACTGCCTCGACATTAAATTCTCTAGTGAGTTTAGTAACCTCCTTGGCTATGTTCGAACCTGTGTACCTTTCCACTACAAGTCTTGTGCCTAAAACATGGGCACACAAATCCCAGTTAGGATCAATGAAGTGGCCAGTCAGGGTGATGTAGTTTTGTAGACTATTGCTAGTCCACAAGTCCGATGTCAAAGCAACATGGTTTTTGTCAAACTTATCTACCAATTTCTGCTTCTCATGCTCACACAGAGAGGTTAGGTGATGTTTAACGGTCTTACGGCAAGGTACACGGTATCTATCATTGAGATTTGCAAAACATTCTAAAACCCTTTCCCTCAACCGTACTGATGGGTTTCAAAATTGATAGTCACAAAAAATAGTTGTCGCTTATGTGTCAAATGAGGTAATTGTACTGTTTCATCCTAAGCAAAATTACAACCCCAATGTAAAACCATGAATCAACAAGTAAAAATACAAACAGATCATACAATGAATCAAGCCTAAACCCAGCAAATTTTATCAAGCCTGGGAGAAAAGCATTTAAAAAGTGGAAATATGAATAAAGGTTAAGCTTACTGTGACTGATCCATATAAGCCATCACTGTTATCATTGAAATAACTCCACCTCTTAGCTCTAAAGGACTTTAAATCCTAAAACCAGCAACAGAGATACCCACCAAATTGACCTGAGGTGAGGGAGATATGCTCGCCCTCTGCCCAAGTATACCCTGGCCTAGCTCCAACGACAGTTGTCACTCACTCCAATACAGGAGAAGTTTCACTAAGTTGCTGGGGCTTTTCTGCCACCACAGTGGTTGCCATTGATTTCTGTGTTATGACTGGCATAGTATCATCACTATTTGATAATACCATGTTTGGGGTAGGAACTGATACAGAGGGTGGTATGGCGGTTGACACAGGTGCCCCCTCACTTGGTGAGGCCTGTTTGGTAGGGCATCTGAGGATGTTAGCATTACTAGCAGCCAATCTCTGCTGTGGGTGCTGCACTACTTTATGTTAAGATAGGCTGACTTACTGGGCAAAAGATCCCCACAGAAAACACAAGTCTGGGGAATAGGGCAGGCTCTGTGGTATTTTGACATATGAATATTGTGATCCAATTTAGACAAGAGGACCAGATGGCAAACCCTACAAGGAAAATGGTTAGACTGCTTTTCCTGAGAATATGACTGGAGGGGCAGGTGGTGGTGTGGGTGAGGACAGACAACATGCCTGATTTAATGTTTCAGCTCCGTGGTTCTTGGCTTTGAGATGCTGATACCTGTTAATTGTTTCATACCCATCCTGTGCAGCATCCCAGTGTTGAGGTTGGGCTCTTTGGGGTTGTCCTACAGTCCCCTGTGGCTTCTGCCCACCTTCCCTACCAACCTTTGATGCAGCCTGGACCTCATTGGGGGTAGCTGGGTGAGAGTGTGGTCCCGGATTACCATGAGGCCCAACCTTGGTTGAAACTGCTGATGTCTGCCGCGATCGCCTGTTCCTGATGGTACCCGGAGACTAGGGATGGGACGGTAGCGAAAATGTGGTCTCGGTATTTCGTTTTGTACATTCCGTTTCATTTCCGGTATTCCGATATGTATAATAGCTGCTAAAAGGTCTAGATTTTTGCAAATTTCAGTGAATATTAACAAATGTTTGTGTTTTTCACTCATTATAATGCTTATTCATTCATATTAAATGTAAATAAAGAGATTACTTAAAAATATATTCAGTACTTACCTATAACAGGAAATGATTCATCAGTAACCAAGGAAACCAGAGTGCAGGTGCTATGGAAAGATTAAATATCTTAGCCCTTTTTACAAGTGCAGAAAGTGAAACAACATAAATTCACAAAAAGTTTTTTATTTCAAATAACAACTGGCAGATTATTTTATTTGCAGTTTTGAACATTCTAGAAGTCAAGTAAATAATACAGACATTGATTTATAGATACTTGGGAGAAAATGTTCATCTAAAAAAAATAAAGGAACTTAATGAACAGTCTGTAAACAAGTGTCAAAGCCAAGTCATAAAAATAAATTTTATTCCATTTGCTCTTCTTTGACTTGCGTGGCCACCGCACAGGCCAAAAAATTGTCCAGATCAGAGTCTATGGGTCCCTCATCATCTGACTGGCCACTTCGTTGATTTGATTCACAACTAACCTGATTCTCATTTTTCTCCTCAATTGTGTGCTTTCTAGACTTGGTATTTCTATTGAGAAAAATGATGAGGTCCACAGTATATGGCTCTAAATTTGACCTAAGCTTAGTAATAGTGAGACCTGCTGTGGAAAAGCACCTTTCTGATGGAATGGAGGTGGCTGGAATGCTTAAGTACCTCTTTGCCAGTTTTGGAAACTTAACCTGATGCAACTTCCACAAAGCCAATGGGTTGCTCATACTTACCGACTCTTCCAAGTAATACCTGAGGTCACTCTGATCAGACACACCTGTGGCACCTACCTCCTGTGTAGACAGATCTCCTCACAGTACTTTCCATAACTTGGGCCTTTTCTTTTCAGGGTCATTAGCATTTGTATCTAACCTACAAGAACTCACTTCAACTCCTTCCATCAATTTTAAAATTTCAGACTGTAGTACAGCTTTCTTCTCACTATGCAAAATTGTCCTACCAACTAAACTTTTGTACCTTGGGTCAAGGAATGTGGCAATCATAAGGGGGCAAGCTACAATATGGTCATCTGGCACACCATTGTCATCTACCTTAAATCTTTTCACAAGCCCATTTTTGATTTTAACTTTGAGCAACTTTGCAACTTCAGAGTCATTGGGAGATGGTTTAAGGACAGCTGATACCAGGTTGTGCATGAGCACATATACAGAGCTGCCAGTGGGCAAATCCTCTTTTCCTAGCAATTCAGTCACCTCAGCAAGGGGCTCAAGTATTGGACAAACATCCTCCATGACCTTCCAAAATGAATCTCTGATATCCAGGATGCACCTATCAGATGGTTTTGTCACAGAATCATCAAAAATCACACTATAGACGGGGACTCTAAGTTTCAACAGCCGTTCCATCATAAAAAAAGATGAGTTCTGTCTGGTAGGTACATCCTGGATAAGTTTCAGTTTTAGAAGGTCAATCTGCTTGCTGAGAAGACAGTTTGTTGCTAGGGCAGAATGGCTAAAGTGTCCTACCAACTTGCGAGCTGCTCCAAGGGTTTTAGAGATTTGGGGCACCTTTAAGCCATCCTCTATGGCAAGCTGGAGGGTGTGGGCAAAGCATCCTACCTGAAAGAAGTTCAGCTCCCTGGCAGCAAGGGACATGTTACTGGCTTTGTCAGTGGTAATGGCTGGTACTGCCTCGACATTAAATTCTCTAGTGAGTTTAGTAACCTCCTTGGCTATGTTTGAACCTGTGTGCCTTTCCACTACAAGTCTTGTGCCTAAAACATGGGCACACAAATCCCAGTTAGGATCAATGAAGTGGCCAGTCAGGGTGATGTAGTTTTGTAGACTATTGCTAGTCCACAAGTCCGATGTCAAAGCAACATGGTTTTTGTCAAACTTATCTACCAATTTCTGCTTCTCATGCTCACACAGAGAGGTTAGGTGATGTTTAACGGTCTTATGGCAAGGTACACGGTATCTAGCATTGAGATTTGCAAAACATTCTGAAACCCTTTCCCTCAACCGTACTGATGGGTTTCAAAATTGATAGTCACAAAAAATAGTTGTCGCTTATGTGTCAAATGAGGTAATTGTACTGTTTCATCCTAAGCAAAATTACAACCCCAATGTAAAACCATGAATCAACAAGTAAAAATACAAACAGATCATACAATGAATCAAGCCTAAACCCAGCAAATTTTATCAAGCCTGGGAGAAAAGCATTTAAAAAGTGGAAATATGAATAAAGGTTAAGCTTACTGTGACTGATCCACATAAGCCATCACTGTTATCATTGAAATAACTCCACCTCTTAGCTCTAAAGGACTTTAAATCCTAAAACCAGCAACAGAGACACCCACCAAATTGACCTGAGGTGAGGGAGATATGCTCGCCCTCTGCCCAAGTATACCCTGGCCTAGCTCCAACGACAGTTGTCACTCACTCCAATACAGGAGAAGTTTCACTAAGTTGCTGGGGCTTTTCTGCCACCACAGTGGTTGCCATTGATTTCTGTGTTATGACTGGCATAGTATCATCACTATTTGATAATACCATGTTTGGGGTAGGAACTGATACAGAGGGTGGTATGGCGGTTGACACAGGTGCCCCCTCACTTGGTGAGGCCTGTTTGGTAGGGCATCTGAGGATGTTAGCATTACTAGCAGCCAATCTCTGCTGTGGGTGCTGCACTACTTTATGTTAAGATAGGCTGACTTACTGGGCAAAAGATCCCCACAGAAAACACAAGTCTGGGGAATAGGGCAGGCTCTGTGGTATTTTGACATATGAATATTGTGATCCAATTTAGACAAGAGGACCAGATGGCAAACCCTACAAGGAAAATGGTTAGACTGCTTTTCCTGAGAATATGACTGGAGGGGCAGGTGGTGGTGGGGGTGAGGACAGACAACATGCCTGATTTAATGTTTCAGCTCCGTGGTTCTTGGCTTTGAGATGCTGATACCTGTTAATTGTTTCATACCCATCCTGTGCAGCATCCCAGTGTTGAGGTTGGGCTCTTTGGGGTTGTCCTACAGTCCCCTGTGGCTTCTGCCCACCTTCCCTACCAACCTTTGATGCAGCCTGGACCTTCTTGGGGGTAGCTGGGTGAGAGTGTGGTCCCGGATTACCATGAGGCCCAACCTTGGTTGAAACTGCTGATGTCTGCCGCGATCGCCTGTTCCTGATGGTACCCGGAGACTAGGGATGGGACGGTAGCGAAAATGTGGTCTCGGTATTTCGTTTTGTACATTCCGTTTCGTTTCCGGTATTCCGATATGTATAATAGCTGCTAAAAGGTCTAGATTTTTGCAAATTTCAGTGAATATTAACAAATGTTTGTGTTTTTCACTCATTATAATGCTTATTCATTCATATTAAATGTAAATAAAGAGAGTACTTAAAAATATATTCAGCACTTACCTATAACAGGAAATGATTCATCAGTAACCAAGGAAACCAGAGTGCAGGTGCTATGGAAAGATTAAATATCTTAGCCCTTTTTACAAGTGCAGAAAGTGAAACAACATAAATTCACAAAAAGTTTTTTATTTCAAATAGCAACTGGCAGATTATTTTATTTGCAGTTTTGAACATTCTAGAAGTCAAGTAAATAATACAGACATTGATTTATAGATACTTGGGAGAAAATGTTCATCTAAAAAAAATAAAGGAACTTAATGAACAGTCTGTAAACAAGTGTCAAAGCCAAGTCATAAAAATAAATTTTATTCCATTTGCTCTTCTTTGACTTGTGTGGCCACCGCACAGGCCAAAAAATTGTCCAGATCAGAGTCTGTGGGTCCCTCATCATCTGACTGGCCACTTCGATGATTTGCTTCACAACTAACCTGATTCTCATTTTTCTCCTCAATTGTGTGCTTTCTAGACTTGATATTTCTATTGAGAAAAATGATGAGGTCCACAGTATCTGGCTCTAAATTTGACCTAAGCTTAGTAATAGTGAGACCTGCTGTGGAAAAGCACCTTTCTGATGGAATGGAGGTGGCTGGAATGCTTAAGTACCTCTTTGCCAGTATAGCCAGTTTTGGAAACTTAACCTGATGCAACTTCCACCAAGCCAATGGGTTGCTCATACTTACCGACTCTTCCAAGTAATACCTGAGGTCACTCTGATCAGACACACCTGTGGCACCTACCTCCTGTGTAGACAGATATCCTCGCAGTACTTTCCATAACTTGGGCCTTTTCTTTTCAGGGTCATTAGCATTTGTATCTAACCTACAAGAACTCACTTCAACTCCTTCCATCAATTTTAAAATTTCAGACTGTAGTACAGCTTTCTTCTCACTATGCAAAATTGTCCTACCAACTAAACTTTTGTACCTTGGGTCAAGGAATGTGGCAAACATAAGGGGGCAAGCTACAATATGCTCATCTGGCACACCATTGTCATCTACCTTAAATCTTTTCACAAGCCCATTTTTGATTTTAACTTTGAGCAACTTTGCAACTTCAGAGTCATTGGGAGATGGTTTAAGGACAGCTGATACCAGGTTGTGCATGAGCACATATACAGAGCTGCCAGTGGGCAAATCCTCTTTTCCTAGCAATTCAGTCACCTCAGCAAGGGGCTCAAGTATTGGACAAACATCCTCCATGACCTTCCAAAATGAATCTCTGATATCCAGGATGCACCTATCAGATGGTTTTGTCACAGAATCATCAAAAATTACACTATAGACGGGGACTCTAAGTTTCAACAGCCGTTCCATCATAAAAAAGATGAGTTCCATCTGGTAGGTACATCCTGGATAAGTTTCAGTTTTAGAAGGTCAATCTGCTTGCTGAGAAGACAGTTTGTTGCTAGGGCAGAATGGCTAAAGTGTCCTACCAACTTGTGAGCTGCTCCAAGAGTTTTGGAGATTCGGGGCACCTTTAAGCCATCCTCTATGGCAAGCTGGAGGGTGTGGGCAAAGCATCCTACCTGAAAGAAGTTCAGCTCCCTGGCAGCAAGGGACATGTTACTGGCTTTGTCAGTGGTAATGGCTGGTACTGCCTCGACATTAAATTCTCTAGTGAGTTTAGTAACCTCCTTGGCTATGTTTGAACCTGTGTGCCTTTCCACTACAAGTCTTGTGCCTAAAACATGGGCACACAAATCCCAGTTAGGATCAATGAAGTGGCCAGTCAGGGTGATGTAGTTTTGTAGACTATTGCTAGTCCACAAGTCCGATGTCAAAGCAACATGGTTTTTGTCAAACTTATCTACCAATTTCTGCTTCTCATGCTCATACAGAGAGGTTAGGTGATGTTTAACGGTCTTACGGCAAGGTACACGGTATCTAGCATTGAGATTTGCAAAACATTCTGAAACCCTTTCCCTCAACCGTACTGATGGGTTTCAAAATTGATAGTCACAAAAAATAGTTGTCACTTATGTGTCAAATGAGGTAATTGTACTGTTTCATCCTAAGCAAAATTACAACCCCAATGTAAAACCATGAATCAACAAGTAAAAATACAAACAGATCATACAATGAATCAAGCCTAAACCCAGCAAATTTTATCAAGCCTGGGAGAAAAGCATTTAAAAAGTGGAAATATGAATAAAGGTTAAGCTTACTGTGACTGATCCACATAAGCCATCACTGTTATCATTGAAATAACTCCACCTCTTAGCTCTAAAGGACTTTAAATCCTAAAACCAGCAACAGAGACACCCACCAAATTGACCTGAGGTGAGGGAGATATGCTCGCCCTCTGCCCAAGTATACCCTGGCCTAGCTCCAACGACAGTTGTCACTCACTCCAATGCAGGAGAAGTTTCACTAAGTTGCTGGGGCTTTTCTGCCACCACAGTGGTTGCCATTGATTTCTGTGTTATGACTGGCATAGTATCATCACTATTTGATAATACCATGTTTGGGGTAGGAACTGATACAGAGGGTGGTATGGCGGTTGACACAGGTGCCCCCTCACTTGGTGAGGCCTGTTTGGTAGGGCATCTGAGGATGTTAGCATTACTAGCAGCCAATCTCTGCTGTGGGTGCTGCACTACTTTATGTTAAGATAGGCTGACTTACTGGGCAAAAGATCCCCACAGAAAACACAAGTCTGGGGAATAGGGCAGGCTCTGTGGTATTTTGACATATGAATATTGTGATCCAATTTAGACAAGAGGACCAGATGGCAAACCCTACAAGGAAAATGGTTAGACTGCTTTTCCTGAGAATATGACTGGAGGGGCAGGTGGTGGTGGGGGTGAGGACAGACAACATGCCTGATTTAATGTTTCAGCTCCGTGGTTCTTGGCTTTGAGATGCTGATACCTGTTAATTGTTTCATACCCATCCTGTGCAGCATCCCAGTGTTGAGATTGGGCTCTTTGGGGTTGTCCTACAGTCCCCTGTGGCTTCTGCCCACCTTCCCTACCAACCTTTGATGCAGCCTGGACCTTCTTGGGGGTAGCTGGGCGAGAGTGTGGTCCCGGATTACCATGAGGCCCAACCTTGGTTGAAACTGCTGATGTCTGCCGCGATCGCCTGTTCCTGATGGTACCCGGAGACTAGGGATGGGATGGTAGCGAAAATGTGGTCTCGGTATTTCGTTTTGTACATTCCGTTTCGTTTCCGGTATTCCGATATGTATAATAGCTGCTAAAAGGTCTAGATTTTTGCAAATTTCAGTGAATATTAACAAATGTTTGTGTTTTTCACTCATTATAATGCTTATTCATTCATATTAAATGTAAATAAAGAGAGTACTTAAAAATACATTCAGCACTTACCTATAACAGGAAATGATTCATCAGTAACCAAGGAAACCAGAGTGCAGGTGCTATGGAAAGATTAAATATCTTAGCCCTTTTTACAAGTGCAGAAAGTGAAACAACATAAATTCACAAAAAGTTTTTTATTTCAAATAGCAACTGGCAGATTATTTTATTTGCAGTTTTGAACATTCTAGAAGTCAAGTAAATAATACAGACATTGATTTATAGATACTTGGGAGAAAATGTTCATCTAAAAAAAATAAAGGAACTTAATGAACAGTCTGTAAACAAGTGTCAAAGCCAAGTCATAAAAATAAATTTTATTCCATTTGCTCTTCTTTGACTTGTGTGGCCACCGCACAGGCCCAAAAATTGTCCAGATCAGAGTCTATGGGTCCCTCATCATCTGACTGGCCACTTCGTTGATTTGCTTCACAACTAACCTGATTCTCATTTTTCTCCTCAATTGTGTGCTTTCTAGACTTGATATTTCTATTGAGAAAAATGATGAGGTCCACAGTATCTGGCTCTAAATTTGACCTAAGCTTAGTAATAGTGAGACCTGCTGTGGAAAAGCACCTTTCTGATGGAATGGAGGTGGCTGGAATGCTTAAGTACCTCTTTGCCAGTATAGCCAGTTTTGGAAACTTAACCTGATGCAACTTCCACCAAGCCAATGGGTTGCTCATACTTACCGACTCTTCCAAGTAATACCTGAGGTCACTCTGATCAGACACACCTGTGGCACCTACCTCCTGTGTAGACAGATATCCTCGCAGTACTTTCCATAACTTGGGCCTTTTCTTTTCAGGGTCATTAGCATTTGTATCTAACCTACAAGAACTCACTTCAACTCCTTCCATCAATTTTAAAATTTCAGACTGTAGTACAGCTTTCTTCTCACTATGCAAAATTGTCCTACCAACTAAACTTTTGTACCTTGGGTCAAGGAATGTGGCAATCATAAGGGGGCAAGCTACAATATGGTCATCTGGCACACCATTGTCATCTACCTTAAATCTTTTCACAAGCCCATTTTTGATTTTAACTTTGAGCAACTTTGCAACTTCAGAGTCATTGGGAGATGGTTTAAGGACAGTTGATACCAGGTTGTGCATGAGCACATATACAGAGCTGCCAGTGGGCAAATCCTCTTTTCCTAGCAATTCAGTCACCTCAGCAAGGGGCTCAAGTATTGGACAAACATCCTCCATGACCTTCCAAAATGAATCTCTGATATCCAGGATGCACCTATCAGATGGTTTTGTCACAGAATCATCAAAAATCACACTATAGACGGGGACTCTAAGTTTCAACAGCCGTTCCATCATAAAAAAAGATGAGTTCCATCTGGTAGGTACATCCTGGATAAGTTTCAGTTTTAGAAGGTCAATCTGCTTGCTGAGAAGACAGTTTGTTGCTAGGGCAGAATGGCTAAAGTGTCCTACCAACTTGCGAGCTGCTCCAAGAGTTTTGGAGATTTGGGGCACCTTTAAGCCATCCTCTATGGCAAGCTGGAGGGTGTGGGCAAAGCATCCTACCTGAAAGAAGTTCAGCTCCCTGGCAGGAAGGGACATGTTACTGGCTTTGTCAGTGGTAATGGCTGGTACTGCCTCGACATTAAATTCTCTAGTGAGTTTAGTAACCTCCTTGGCTATGTTTGAACCTGTGTGCCTTTCCACTACAAGTCTTGTGCCTAAAACATGGGCACACAAATCCCAGTTAGGATCAATGAAGTGGCCAGTCAGGGTGATGTAGTTTTGTAGACTATTGCTAGTCCACAAGTCCAATGTCAAAGCAACATGGTTTTTGTCAAACTTATCTACCAATTTCTGCTTCTCATGCTCACACAGAGAGGTTAGGTGATGTTTAACGGTCTTACGGCAAGGTACACGGTATCTAGTATTGAGATTTGCAAAACATTCTGAAACCCTTTCCCTCAACCGTACTGATGGGTTTCAAAATTGATAGTCATAAAAAATAGTTGTCGCTTATGTGTCAAATGAGGTAATTGTACTGTTTCATCCTAAGCAAAATTACAACCCCAATGTAAAACCATGAATCAACAAGTAAAAATACAAACAGATCATACAATGAATCAAGCCTAAACCCAGCAAATTTTATCAAGCCTGGGAGAAAAGCATTTAAAAAGTGGAAATATGAATAAAGGTTAAGCTTACTGTGACTGATCTACATAAGCCATCACTGTTATCATTGAAATAACTCCACCTCTTAGCTCTAAAGGACTTTAAATCCTAAAACCAGCAACAGAGACACCCACCAAATTGACCTGAGGTGAGGGAGATATGCTCGCCCTCTGCCCAAATATACCCTGGCCTAGCTCCAACGACAGTTATCACTCACTCCAATGCAGGAGAAGTTTCACTAAGTTGCTGGGGCTTTTCTGCCACCACAGTGGTTGCCATTGATTTCTGTGTTATGACTGGCATAGTATCATCACTATTTGATAATACCATGTTTGGGGTAGGAACTGATACAGAGGGTGGTATGGCGGTTGACACAGGTGCCCCCTCACTTGGTGAGGCCTGTTTGGTAGGGCATCTGAGGATGTTAGCATTACTAGCAGCCAATCTCTGCTGTGGGTGCTGCACTACTTTATGTTAAGATAGGCTGACTTACTGGGCAAAAGATCCCCACAGAAAACACAAGTCTGGGGAATAGGGCAGGCTCTGTGGTATTTTGACATATGAATATTGTGATCCAATTTAGACAAGAGGACCAGATGGCAAACCCTACAAGGAAAATGGTTAGACTGCTTTTCCTGAGAATATGACTGGAGGGGCAGGTGGTGGTGTGGGTGAGGACAGACAACATGCCTGATTTAATGTTTCAGCTCCGTGGTTCTTGGCTTTGAGATGCTGATACCTGTTAATTGTTTCATACCCATCCTGTGCAGCATCCCAGTGTTGAGGTTGGGCTCTTTGGGGTTGTCCTACAGTCCCCTGTGGCTTCTGCCCACCTTCCCTACCAACCTTTGATGCAGCCTGGACCTTCTTGGGGGTAGCTGGGTGAGAGTGTGGTCCCGGATTACCATGAGGCCCAACTTTGGTTGAAACTGCTGATGTCTGCCGCGATCGCCTGTTCCTGATGGTACCCGGAGACTAGGGATGGGACGGTAGCGAAAATGTGGTCTCGGTATTTCGTTTTGTACATTCCGTTTCGTTTCCGGTATTCTGATATGTATAATAGCTGCTAAAAGGTCTAGATTTTTGCAAATTTCAGTGAATATTAACAAATGTTTGTGTTTTTCACTCATTATAATGCTTATTCATTCATATTAAATGTAAATAAAGAGAGTACTTAAAAATATATTCAGCACTTACCTATAACAGGAAATGATTCATCAGTAACCAAGGAAACCAGAGTGCAGGTGCTATGGAAAGATTAAATATCTTAGCCCGTTTTACAAGTGCAGAAAGTGAAACAACATAAATTCACAAAAAGTTTTTTATTTCAAATAGCAACTGGCAGATTATTTTATTTGCAGTTTTGAACATTCTAGAAGTCAAGTAAATAATACAGACATTGATTTATAGATACTTGGGAGAAAATGTTCATCTAAAAAAAATAAAGGAACTTAATGAACAGTCTGTAAACAAGTGTCAAAGCCAAGTCATAAAAATAAATTTTATTCCATTTGCTCTTCTTTGACTTGTGTGGCCACCGCACAGGCCAAAAAATTGTCCAGATCAGAGTCTATGGGTCCCTCATCATCTGACTGGCCACTTCATTGATTTGCTTCACAACTAACCTGATTCTCATTTTTCTCCTCAATTGTGTGCTTTCTAGACTTGATATTTCTATTGAGAAAAATGATGAGGTCCACAGTATCTGGCTCTAAATTTGACCTAAGCTTAGTAATAGTGAGACCTGCTGTGGAAAAGCACCTTTCTGATGGAATGGAGGTGGCTGGAATGCTTAAGTACCTCTTTGCCAGTATAGCCAGTTTTGGAAACTTAACCTGATGCAACTTCCACCAAGCCAATGGGTTGCTCATACTTACCGACTCTTCCAAGTAATACCTGAGGTCACTCTGATCAGACACACCTGTGGCACCTACCTCCTGTGTAGACAGATATCCTCGCAGTACTTTCCATAACTTGGGCCTTTTCTTTTCAGGGTCATTAGCATTTGTATCTAACCTACAAGAACTCACTTCAACTCCTTCCATCAATTTTAAAATTTCAGACTGTAGTACAGCTTTCTTCTCACTATGCAAAATTGTCCTACCAACTAAACTTTTGTACCTTGGGTCAAGGAATGTGGCAATCATAAGGGGGCAAGCTACAATATGGTCATCTGGCACACCATTGTCATCTACCTTAAATCTTTTCACAAGCCCATTTTTGATTTTAACTTTGAGCAACTTTGCAACTTCAGAGTCATTGGGAGATGGTTTAAGGACAGCTGATACCAGGTTGTGCATGAGCACATATACAGAGCTGCCAGTGGGCAAATCCTCTTTTCCTAGCAATTCAGTCACCTCAGCAAGGGGCTCAAGTATTGGACAAACATCCTCCATGACCTTCCAAAATGAATCTCTGATATCCAGGATGCACCTATCAGATGGTTTTGTCACAGAATCATCAAAAATCACACTATAGACGGGGACTCTAAGTTTCAACAGCCGTTCCATCATAAAAAAAGATGAGTTCCATCTGGTAGGTACATCCTGGATAAGTTTCAGTTTTAGAAGGTCAATCTGCTTGCTGAGAAGACAGTTTGTTGCTAGGGCAGAATGGCTAAAGTGTCCTACCAACTTGCGAGCTGCTCCAAGAGTTTTGGAGATTTGGGGCACCTTTAAGCCATCCTCTATGGCAAGCTGGAGGGTGTGGGCAAAGCATCCTACCTGAAAGAAGTTCAGCTCCCTGGCAGCAAGGGACATGTTACTGGCTTTGTCAGTGGTAATGGCTGGTACTGCCTCGACATTAAATTCTCTAGTGAGTTTAGTAACCTCCTTGGCTATGTTTGAACCTGTGTGCCTTTCCACTACAAGTCTTGTGCCTAAAACATGGGCACACAAATCCCAGTTAGGATCAATGAAGTGGCCAGTCAGGGTGATGTAGTTTTGTAGACTATTGCTAGTCCACAAGTCCGATGTCAAAGCAACATGGTTTTTGTCAAACTTATCTACCAATTTCTGCTTCTCATGCTCATACAGAGAGGTTAGGTGATGTTTAACGGTCTTACGGCAAGGTACACGGTATCTAGCATTGAGATTTCCAAAACATTCTGAAACCCTTTCCCTCAACCGTACTGATGGGTTTCAAAATTGATAGTCACAAAAAATAGTTGTCGCTTATGTGTCAAATGAGGTAATTGTACTGTTTCATCCTAAGCAAAATTACAACCCCAATGTAAAACCATGAATCAACAAGTAAAAATACAAACAGATCATACAATGAATCAAGCCTAAACCCAGCAAATTTTATCAAGCCTGGGAGAAAAGCATTTAAAAAGTGGAAATATGAATAAAGGTTAAGCTTACTGTGACTGATCCACATAAGCCATCACTGTTATCATTGAAATAACTCCACCTCTTAGCTCTAAAGGACTTTAAATCCTAAAACCAGCAACAGAGACACCCACCAAATTGAACTGAGGTGAGGGGGATATGCTCACCCTCTGCCCAAGTATACCCTGCCCTAGCTCCAACGACAGTTGTCACTCACTCCAATGCAGGAGAAGTTTCACTAAGTTGCTGGGGCTTTTCTGCCACCACAGTGGTTGCCATTGATTTCTGTGTTATGACTGGCATAGTATCATCACTATTTGATAATACCATGTTTGGGGTAGGAACTGATACAGAGGGTGGTATGGCGGTTGACACAGGTGCCCCCTCACTTGGTGAGGCCTGTTTGGTAGGGCATCTGAGGATGCTAGCATTACTAGCAGCCAATCTCTGCTGTGGGTGCTGCACTACTTTATGTTAAGATAGGCTGACTTACTGGGCAAAAGATCCCCACAGAAAACACAAGTCTAGGGAATAGGGCAGGCTCTGTGGTATTTTGACATATGAATATTGTGATCCAATTTAGACAAGAGGACCAGATGGCAAACCCTACAAGGAAAATGGTTAGACTGCTTTTCCTGAGAATATGACTGGAGGGGCAGGTGGTGGTGGGGGTGAGGACAGACAACATGCCTGATTTAATGTTTCAGCTCCGTGGTTCTTGGCTTTGAGATGCTGATACCTGTTAATTGTTTCATACCCATCCTGTGCAGCATCCCAGTGTTGAGGTTGGGCTCTTTGGGGTTGTCCTACAGTCCCCTGTGGCTTCTGCCCACCTTCCCTACCAACCTTTGATGCAGCCTGGACCTTCTTGGGGGTAGCTGGGTGAGAGTGTGGTCCCGGATTACCATGAGGCCCAACCTTGGTTGAAACTGCTGATGTCTGCCGCGATCGCCTGTTCCTGATGGTACCCGGAGACTAGGGATGGGACGGTAGCGAAAATGTGGTCTCGGTATTTCGTTTTGTACATTCCGTTTCGTTTCCGGTATTCCGATATGTATAATAGCTGCTAAAAGGTCTAGATTTTTGCAAATTTCAGTGAATATTAACAAATGTTTGTGTTTTTCACTCATTATAATGCTTATTCATTCATATTAAATGTAAATAAAGAGAGTACTTAAAAATATATTCAGCACTTACCTATAACAGGAAATGATTCATCAGTAACCAAGGAAACCAGAGTGCAGGTGCTATGGAAAGATTAAATATCTTAGCCCTTTTTACAAGTGCAGAAAGTGAAACAACATAAATTCACAAAAAGTTTTTTATTTCAAATAGCAACTGGCAGATTATTTTATTTGCAGTTTTGAACATTCTAGAAGTCAAGTAAATAATACAGACATTGATTTATAGATACTTGGGAGAAAATGTTCATCTAAAAAAAAATAAAGGAACTTAATGAACAGTCTGTAAACAAGTGTCAAAGCCAAGTCATAAAAATAAATTTTATTCCATTTGCTCTTCTTTGACTTGTGTGGCCACCGCACAGGCCAAAAAATTGTCCAGATCAGAGTCTATGGGTCCCTCATCATCTGACTGGCCACTTCGTTGATTTGCTTCACAATTAACCTGATTCTCATTTTTCTCCTCAATTGTGTGCTTTCTAGACTTGATATTTCTATTGAGAAAAATGATGAGGTCCACAGTATCTGGCTCTAAATTTGACCTAAGCTTAGTAATAGTGAGACCTGCTGTGGAAAAGCACCTTTCTGATGGAATGGAGGTGGCTGGAATGCTTAAGTACCTCTTTGCCAGTATAGCCAGTTTTGGAAACTTAACCTGATGCAACTTCCACCAAGCCAATGGGTTGCTCATACTTACCGACTCTTCCAAGTAATACCTGAGGTCACTCTGATCAGACACACCTGTGGCACCTACCTCCTGTGTAGACAGATATCCTCGCAGTACTTTCCATAACTTGGGCCTTTTCTTTTCAGGGTCATTAGCATTTGTATCTAACCTACAAGAACTCACTTCAACTCCTTCCATCAATTTTAAAATTTCAGACTGTAGTACAGCTTTCTTCTCACTATGCAAAATTGTCCTACCAACTAAACTTTTGTACCTTGGGTCAAGGAATGTGGCAATCATAAGGGGGCAAGCTACAATATGGTCATCTGGCACACCATTGTCATCTACCTTAAATCTTTTCACAAGCCCATTTTTGATTTTAACTTTGAGCAACTTTGCAACTTCAGAGTCATTGGGAGATGGTTTAAGGACAGCTGATACCAGGTTGTGCATGAGCACATATACAGAGCTGCCAGTGGGCAAATCCTCTTTTCCTAGCAATTCAGTCACCTCAGCAAGGGGCTCAAGTATTGGACAAACATCCTCCATGACCTTCCAAAATGAATCTCTGATATCCAGGATGCACCTATCAGATGGTTTTGTCACAGAATCATCAAAAATCACACTATAGACGGGGACTCTAAGTTTCAACAGCCGTTCCATCATAAAAAAGATGAGTTCCATCTGGTAGGTACATCCTGGATAAGTTTCAGTTTTAGAAGGTCAATCTGCTTGCTGAGAAGACAGTTTGTTGCTAGGGCAGAATGGCTAAAGTGTCCTACCAACTTGCGAGCTGCTCCAAGAGTTTTGGAGATTTGGGGCACCTTTAAGCCATCCTCTATGGCAAGCTGGAGGGTGTGGGCAAAGCATCCTACCTGAAAGAAGTTCAGCTCCCTGGCAGCAAGGGACATGTTACTGGCTTTGTCAGTGGTAATGGCTGGTACTGCCTCGACATTAAATTCTCTAGTGAGTTTAGTAACCTTCTTGGCTATGTTTGAACCTGTGTGCCTTTCCACTACAAGTCTTGTGCCTAAAACATGGGCACACAAATCCCAGTTAGGATCAATGAAGTGGCCAGTCAGGGTGATGTAGTTTTGTAGACTATTGCTAGTCCACAAGTCCGATGTCAAAGCAACATGGTTTTTGTCAAACTTATCTACCAATTTCTGCTTCTCATGCTCACACAGAGAGGTTAGGTGATGTTTAACGGTCTTACGGCAAGGTACACGGTATCTAGCATTGAGATTTGCGAAACATTCTGAAACCCTTTCCCTCAACCGTACTGATGGGTTTCAAAATTGATAGTCATAAAAAATAGTTGTCGCTTATGTGTCAAATGAGGTAATTGTACTGTTTCATCCTAAGCAAAATTACAACCCCAATGTAAAACCATGAATCAACAAGTAAAAATAAAAACAGATCATACAATGAATCAAGCCTAAACCCAGCAAATTTTATCAAGCCTGGGAGAAAAGCATTTAAAAAGTGGAAATATGAATAAAGGTTAAGCTTACTGTGACTGATCCACATAAGCCATCACTGTTATCATTGAAATAACTCCACCTCTTAGCTCTAAAGGACTTTAAATCCTAAAACCAGCAACAGAGACACCCACCAAATTGACCTGAGGTGAGGGAGATATGCTCGCCCTCTGCCCAAGTATACCCTGCCCTAGCTCCAACGACAGTTGTCACTCACTCCAATGCAGGAGAAGTTTCACTAAGTTGCTGGGGCTTTTCTGCCACCACAGTGGTTGCCATTGATTTCTGTGTTATGACTGGCATAGTATCATCACTATTTGATAATACCATGTTTGGGGTAGGAACTGATACAGAGGGTGGTATGGCGGTTGACACAGGTGCCCCCTCACTTGGTGAGGCCTGTTTGGTAGGGCATCTGAGGATGTTAGCATTACTAGCAGCCAATCTCTGCTGTGGGTGCTGCACTACTTTATGTTAAGATAGGCTGACTTACTGGGCAAAAGATCCCCACAGAAAACACAAGTCTGGGGAATAGGGCAGGCTCTGTGGTATTTTGACATATGAATATTGTGATCCAATTTAGACAAGAGGACCAGATGGCAAACCCTACAAGGAAAATGGTTAGACTGCTTTTCCTGAGAATATGACTGGAGGGGCAGGTGGTGGTGGGGGTGAGGACAGACAACATGCCTGATTTAATGTTTCAGCTCCGTGGTTCTTGGCTTTGAGATGCTGATACCTGTTAATTGTTTCATACCCATCCTGTGCAGCATCCCAGTGTTGAGGTTGGGCTCTTTGGGGTTGTCCTACAGTCCCCTGTGGCTTCTGCCCACCTTCCCTACCAACCTTTGATGCAGCCTGGACCTTCTTGGGGGTAGCTGGGTGAGAGTGTGGTCCCGGATTACCATGAGGCCCAACCTTGGTTGAAACTGCTGATGTCTGCCGCGATCGCCTGTTCCTGATGGTACCCGGAGACTAGGGATGGGACGGTAGCGAAAATGTGGTCTCGGTATTTCGTTTTGTACATTCCGTTTCGTTTCCGGTATTCCGATATGTATAATAGCTGCTAAAAGGTCTAGATTTTTGCAAATTTCAGTGAATATTAACAAATGTTTGTGTTTTTCACTCATTATAATGCTTATTCATTCATATTAAATGTAAATAAAGAGAGTACTTAAAAATATATTCAGCACTTACCTATAACAGGAAATGATTCATCAGTAACCAAGGAAACCAGAGTGCAGGTGCTATGGAAAGATTAAATATCTTAGCCCTTTTTACAAGTGCAGAAAGTGAAACAACATAAATTCACAAAAAGTTTTTTATTTCAAATAGCAACTGGCAGATTATTTTATTTGCAGTTTTGAACATTCTAGAAGTCAAGTAAATAATACAGACATTGATTTATAGATACTTGGGAGAAAATGTTCATCTAAAAAAAAAAATAAAGGAACTTAATGAACAGTCTGTAAACAAGTGTCAAAGCCAAGTCATAAAAATAAATTTTATTCCATTTGCTCTTCTTTGACTTGTGTGGCCACCGCACAGGCCAAAAAATTGTCCAGATCAGAGTCTATGGGTCCCTCATCATCTGACTGGCCACTTCGTTGATTTGCTTCACAACTAACCTGATTCTCATTTTTCTCCTCAATTGTGTGCTTTCTAGACTTGATATTTCTATTGAGAAAAATGATGAGGTCCACAGTATCTGGCTCTAAATTTGACCTAAGCTTAGTAATAGTGAGACCTGCTGTGGAAAAGCACCTTTCTGATGGAATGGAGGTGGCTGGAATGCTTAAGTACCTCTTTGCCAGTATAGCCAGTTTTGGAAACTTAACCTGATGCAACTTCCACCAAGCCAATGGGTTGCTCATACTTACCGACTCTTCCAAGTAATACCTGAGGTCACTCTGATCAGACACACCTGTGGCACCTACCTCCTGTGTAGACAGATATCCTCGCAGTACTTTCCATAACTTGGGCCTTTTCTTTTCAGGGTCATTAGCATTTGTATCTAACCTACAAGAACTCACTTCAACTCCTTCCATCAATTTTAAAATTTCAGACTGTAGTACAGCTTTCTTCTCACTATGCAAAATTGTCCTACCAACTAAACTTTTCTACCTTGGGTCAAGGAATGTGGCAATCATAAGGGGGCAAGCTACAATATGGTCATCTGGCACACCATTGTCATCTACCTTAAATCTTTTCACAAGCCCATTTTTGATTTTAACTTTGAGCAACTTTGCAACTTCAGAGTCATTGGGAGATGGTTTAAGGACAGCTGATACCAGGTTGTGCATGAGCACATATACAGAGCTGCCAGTGGGCAAATCCTCTTTTCCTAGCAATTCAGTCACCTCAGCAAGGGGCTTAAGTATTGGACAAACATCCTCCATGACCTTCCAAAATGAATCTCTGATATCCAGGATGCACCTATCAGATGGTTTTGTCACAGAATCATCAAAAATCACACTATAGACGGGGACTCTAAGTTTCAACAGCCGTTCCATCATAAAAAAAGATGAGTTCCATCTGGTAGGTACATCCTGGATAAGTTTCAGTTTTAGAAGGTCAATCTGCTTGCTGAGAAGACAGTTTGTTGCTAGGGCAGAATGGCTAAAGTGTCCTACCAACTTGCGAGCTGCTCCAAGGGTTTTGGAGATTTGGGGCACCTTTAAGCCATCCTCTATGGCAAGCTGGAGGGTGTGGGCAAAGCATCCTACCTGAAAGAAGTTCAGCTCCCTGGCAGCAAGGGACATGTTACTGGCTTTGTCAGTGGTAATGGCTGGTACTGCCTCGACATTAAATTCTCTAGTGAGTTTAGTAACCTCCTTGGCTATGTTTGAACCTGTGTGCCTTTCCACTACAAGTCTTGTGCCTAAAACATGGGCACACAAATCCCAGTTAGGATCAATGAAGTGGCCAGTCAGGGTGATGTAGTTTTGTAGACTATTGCTAGTCCACAAGTCCGATGTCAAAGCAACATGGTTTTTGTCAAACTTATCTACCAATTTCTGCTTCTCATGCTCACACAGAGAGGTTAGGTGATGTTTAACGGTCTTACGGCAAGGTACACAGTATCTAGCATTGAGATTTCCAAAACATTCTGAAACCCTTTCCCTCAACCGTACTGATGGGTTTCAAAATTGATAGTCACAAAAAATAGTTGTCGCTTATGTGTCAAATGAGGTAATTGTACTGTTTCATCCTAAGCAAAATTACAACCCCAATGTAAAACCATGAATCAACAAGTAAAAATACAAACAGATCATACAATGAATCAAGCCTAAACCCAGCAAATTTTATCAACCCTGGGAGAAAAGCATTTAAAAAGTGGAAATATGAATAAAGGTTAAGCTTACTGTGACTGATCCACATAAGCCATCACTGTTATCATTGAAATAACTCCACCTCTTAGCTCTAAAGGACTTTAAATCCTAAAACCAGCAACAGAGACACCCACCAAATTGACCTGAGGTGAGGGAGATATGCTCGCCCTCTGCCCAAGTATACCCTGCCCTAGCTCCAACGACAGTTGTCACTCACTCCAATGCAGGAGAAGTTTCACTAAGTTGCTGGGGCTTTTCTGCCACCACAGTGGTTGCCATTGATTTCTGTGTTATGACTGGCATAGTATCATCACTATTTGATAATACCATGTTTGGGGTAGGAACTGATACAGAGGGTGGTATGGCGGTTGACACAGGTGCCCCCTCACTTGGTGAGGCCTGTTTGGTAGGGCATCTGAGGATGTTAGCATTACTAGCAGCCAATCTCTGCTGTGGGTGCTGCACTACTTTATGTTAAGATAGGCTGACTTACTGGGCAAAAGATCCCCACAGAAAACACAAGTCTGGGGAATAGGGCAGGCTCTGTGGTATTTTGACATATGAATATTGTGATCCAATTTAGACAAGAGGACCAGATGGCAAACCCTACAAGGAAAATGGTTAGACTGCTTTTCCTGAGAATATGACTGGAGGGGCAGGTGGTGGTGGGGGTGAGGACAGACAACATGCCTGATTTAATGTTTCAGCTCCGTGGTTCTTGGCTTTGAGATGCTGATACCTGTTAATTGTTTCATACCCATCCTCTGCAGCATCCCAGTGTTGAGATTGGGCTCTTTGGGATTGTCCTACAGTCCCCTGTGGCTTCTGCCCACCTTCCCTACCAACCTTTGATGCAGCCTGGACCTTCTTGGGGGTAGCTGGGTGAGAGTGTGGTCCCGGATTACCATGAGACCAACCTTGGTTGAAACTGCTGATGTCTGCCGCGATCGCCTGTTCCTGATGGTACCCGGAGACTAGGGATGGGACGGTAGCGAAAATGTGGTCTCGGTATTTCGTTTTGTACATTCCGTTTCGTTTCCGGTATTCCGATATGTATAATAGCTGCTAAAAGGTCTAGATTTTTGCAAATTTCAGTGAATATTAACAAATGTTTGTGTTTTTCACTCATTATAATGCTTATTCATTCATATTAAATGTAAATAAAGAGAGTACTTAAAAATATATTCAGCACTTACCTATAACAGGAAATGATTCATCAGTAACCAAGGAAACCAGAGTGCAGGTGCTATGGAAAGATTAAATATCTTAGCCCTTTTTACAAGTGCAGAAAGTGAAACAACATAAATTCACAAAAAGTTTTTTATTTCAAATAGCAACTGGCAGATTATTTTATTTGCAGTTTTGAACATTCTAGAAGTCAAGTAAATAATACAGACATTGATTTATAGATACTTGGGAGAAAATGTTCATCTAAAAAAAAAAATAAAGGAACTTAATGAACAGTCTGTAAACAAGTGTCAAAGCCAAGTCATAAAAATAAATTTTATTCCATTTGCTCTTCTTTGATTTGTGTGGCCACCGCACAGGCCAAAAAATTGTCCAGATCAGAGTCTATGGGTCCCTCATCATCTGACTGGCCACTTCGTTGATTTGCTTCACAACTAACCTGATTCTCATTTTTCTCCTCAATTGTGTGCTTTCTAGACTTGATATTTCTATTGAGAAAAATGATGAGGTCCACAGTATCTGGCTCTAAATTTGACCTAAGCTTAGTAATAGTGAGACCTGCTGTGGAAAAGCACCTTTCTGATGGAATGGAGGTGGCTGGAATGCTTAAGTACCTCTTTGCCAGTATAGCCAGTTTTGGAAACTTAACCTGATGCAACTTCCACCAAGCCAATGGGTTGCTCATACTTACCGACTCTTCCAAGTAATACCTGAGGTCACTCTGATCAGACACACCTGTGGCACCTACCTCCTGTGTAGACAGATATCCTCGCAGTACTTTCCATAACTTGGGCCTTTTCTTTTCAGGGTCATTAGCATTTGTATCTAACCTACAAGAACTCACTTCAACTCCTTCCATCAATTTTAAAATTTCAGACTGTAGTACAGCTTTCTTCTCACTATGCAAAATTGTCCTACCAACTAAACTTTTCTACCTTGGGTCAAGGAATGTGGCAATCATAAGGGGGCAAGCTACAATATGGTCATCTGGCACACCATTGTCATCTACCTTAAATCTTTTCACAAGCCCATTTTTGATTTTAACTTTGAGCAACTTTGCAACTTCAGAGTCATTGGGAGATGGTTTAAGGACAGCTGATACCAGGTTGTGCATGAGCACATATACAGAGCTGCCAGTGGGCAAATCCTCTTTTCCTAGCAATTCAGTCACCTCAGCAAGGGGCTTAAGTATTGGACAAACATCCTCCATGACCTTCCAAAATGAATCTCTGATATCCAGGATGCACCTATCAGATGGTTTTGTCACAGAATCATCAAAAATCACACTATAGACGGGGACTCTAAGTTTCAACAGCCGTTCCATCATAAAAAAAGATGAGTTCCATCTGGTAGGTACATCCTGGATAAGTTTCAGTTTTAGAAGGTCAATCTGCTTGCTGAGAAGACAGTTTGTTGCTAGGGCAGAATGGCTAAAGTGTCCTACCAACTTGCGAGCTGCTCCAAGGGTTTTGGAGATTTGGGGCACCTTTAAGCCATCCTCTATGGCAAGCTGGAGGGTGTGGGCAAAGCATCCTACCTGAAAGAAGTTCAGCTCCCTGGCAGCAAGGGACATGTTACTGGCTTTGTCAGTGGTAATGGCTGGTACTGCCTCGACATTAAATTCTCTAGTGAGTTTAGTAACCTCCTTGGCTATGTTTGAACCTGTGTGCCTTTCCACTACAAGTCTTGTGCCTAAAACATGGGCACACAAATCCCAGTTAGGATCAATGAAGTGGCCAGTCAGGGTGATGTAGTTTTGTAGACTATTGCTAGTCCACAAGTCCGATGTCAAAGCAACATGGTTTTTGTCAAACTTATCTACCAATTTCTGCTTCTCATGCTCACACAGAGAGGTTAGGTGATGTTTAACGGTCTTACGGCAAGGTACACGGTATCTAGCATTGAGATTTCCAAAACATTCTGAAACCCTTTCCCTCAACCGTACTGATGGGTTTCAAAATTGATAGTCACAAAAAATAGTTGTCGCTTATGTGTCAAATGAGGTAATTGTACTGTTTCATCCTAAGCAAAATTACAACCCCAATGTAAAACCATGAATCAACAAGTAAAAATACAAACAGATCATACAATGAATCAAGCCTAAACCCAGCAAATTTTATCAACCCTGGGAGAAAAGCATTTAAAAAGTGGAAATATGAATAAAGGTTAAGCTTACTGTGACTGATCCACATAAGCCATCACTGTTATCATTGAAATAACTCCACCTCTTAGCTCTAAAGGACTTTAAATCCTAAAACCAGCAACAGAGACACCCACCAAATTGACCTGAGGTGAGGGAGATATGCTCGCCCTCTGCCCAAGTATACCCTGCCCTAGCTCCAACGACAGTTGTCACTCACTCCAATGCAGGAGAAGTTTCACTAAGTTGCTGGGGCTTTTCTGCCACCACAGTGGTTGCCATTGATTTCTGTGTTATGACTGGCATAGTATCATCACTATTTGATAATACCATGTTTGGGGTAGGAACTGATACAGAGGGTGGTATGGCGGTTGACACAGGTGCCCCCTCACTTGGTGAGGCCTGTTTGGTAGGGCATCTGAGGATGTTAGCATTACTAGCAGCCAATCTCTGCTGTGGGTGCTGCACTACTTTATGTTAAGATAGGCTGACTTACTGGGCAAAAGATCCCCACAGAAAACACAAGTCTGGGGAATAGGGCAGGCTCTGTGGTATTTTGACATATGAATATTGTGATCCAATTTAGACAAGAGGACCAGATGGCAAACCCTACAAGGAAAATGGTTAGACTGCTTTTCCTGAGAATATGACTGGAGGGGCAGGTGGTGGTGGGGGTGAGGACAGACAACATGCCTGATTTAATGTTTCAGCTCCGTGGTTCTTGGCTTTGAGATGCTGATACCTGTTAATTGTTTCATACCCATCCTCTGCAGCATCCCAGTGTTGAGATTGGGCTCTTTGGGATTGTCCTACAGTCCCCTGTGGCTTCTGCCCACCTTCCCTACCAACCTTTGATGCAGCCTGGACCTTCTTGGGGGTAGCTGGGTGAGAGTGTGGTCCCGGATTACCATGAGACCAACCTTGGTTGAAACTGCTGATGTCTGCCGCGATCGCCTGTTCCTGATGGTACCCGGAGACTAGGGATGGGACGGTAGCGAAAATGTGGTCTCGGTATTTCGTTTTGTACATTCCGTTTCGTTTCCGGTATTCCGATATGTATAATAGCTGCTAAAAGGTCTAGATTTTTGCAAATTTCAGTGAATATTAACAAATGTTTGTGTTTTTCACTCATTATAATGCTTATTCATTCATATTAAATGTAAATAAAGAGATTACTTAAAAATATATTCAGTACTTACCTATAACAGGAAATGATTCATCAGTAACCAAGGAAACCAGAGTGCAGGTGCTATGGAAAGATTAAATATCTTAGCCCTTTTTACAAGTGCAGAAAGTGAAACAACATAAATTCACAAAAAGTTTTTTATTTCAAATAGCAACTGGCAGATTATTTTATTTGCAGTTTTGAACATTCTAGAAGTCAAGTAAATAATACAGACATTGATTTATAGATACTTGGGAGAAAATGATCATCTAAAAAAAATAAAGGAACTTAATGAACAGTCTGTAAACAAGTGTCAAAGCCAAGTCATAAAAATAAATTTTATTCCATTTGCTCTTCTTTGACTTGCGTGGCCACCGCACAGGCCAAAAAATTGTCCAGATCAGAGTCTATGGGTCCCTCATCATCTGACTGGCCACTTCGTTGATTTGATTCACAACTAACCTGATTCTCATTTTTCTCCTCAATTGTGTGCTTTCTAGACTTGGTATTTCTATTGAGAAAAATGATGAGGTCCACAGTATCTGGCTCTAAATTTGACCTAAGCTTAGTAATAGTGAGACCTGCTGTGGAAAAGCACCTTTCTGATGGAATGGAGGTGGCTGGAATGCTTAAGTACCTCTTTGCCAGTATAGCCAGTTTTGGAAACTTAACCTGATGCAACTTCCACAAAGCCAATGGGTTCCTCATACTTACCGACTCTTCCAAGTAATACCTGAGGTCACTCTGATCAGACACACCTGTGGCACCTACCTCCTGTGTAGACAGATCTCCTCGCAGTACTTTCCATAACTTGGGCCTTTTCTTTTCAGGGTCATTAGCATTTGTATCTAACCTACAAGACCTCACTTCAACTCCTTCCATCAATTTTAAAATTTCAGACTGTAGTACAGCTTTCTTCTCACTATGCAAAATTGTCCTACCAACTAAACTTTTGTACCTTGGGTCAAGAAATGTGGCAATCATAAGGGGGCAAGCTACAATATGGTCATCTGGCACACCATTGTCATCTACCTTAAATCTTTTCACAAGCCCATTTTTGATTTTAACTTTGAGCAACTTTGCAACTTCAGAGTCATTGGGAGATGGTTTAAGGACAGCTGATACCAGGTTGTGCATGAGCACGTATACAGAGCTGCCAGTGGGCAAATCCTCTTTTCCTAGCAATTCAGTCACCTCAGCAAGGGGCTTAAGTATTGGACAAACATCCTCCATGACCTTCCAAAATGAATCTCTGATATCCAGGATGCACCTATCAGATGGTTTTGTCACAGAATCATCAAAAATCACACTATAGACGGGGACTCTAAGTTTCAACAGCCGTTCCATCATAAAAAAAGATGAGTTCCATCTGGTAGGTACATCCTGGATAAGTTTCAGTTTTAGAAGGTCAATCTGCTTGCTGAGAAGACAGTTTGTTGCTAGGGCAGAATGGCTAAAGTGTCCTACCAACTTGCGAGCTGCTCCAAGGGTTTTGGAGATTTGGGGCACCTTTAAGCCATCCTCTATGGCAAGCTGGAGGGTGTGGGCAAAGCATCCTACCTGAAAGAAGTTCAGCTCCCTGGCAGCAAGGGACATGTTACTGGCTTTGTCAGTGGTAATGGCTGGTACTGCCTCGACATTAAATTCTCTAGTGAGTTTAGTAACCTCCTTGGCTATGTTTGAACCTGTGTGCCTTTCCACTACAAGTCTTGTGCCTAAAACATGGGCACACAAATCCCAGTTAGGATCAATGAAGTGGCCAGTCAGGGTGATGTAGTTTTGTAGACTATTGCTAGTCCACAAGTCCGATGTCAAAGCAACATGGTTTTTGTCAAACTTATCTACCAATTTCTGCTTCTCATGCTCACACAGAGAGGTTAGGTGATGTTTAACGGTCTTACGGCAAGGTACACGGTATCTAGCATTGAGATTTGCAAAACATTCTGAAACCCTTTCCCTCAACCGTACTGATGGGTTTCAAAATTGATAGTCACAAAAAATAGTTGTCGCTTATGTGTCAAATGAGGTAATTGTACTGTTTCATCCTAAGCAAAATTACAACCCCAATGTAAAACCATGAATCAACAAGTAAAAATACAAACAGATCATACAATGAATCAAGCCTAAACCCAGCAAATTTTATCAACCCTGGGAGAAAAGCATTTAAAAAGTGGAAATATGAATAAAGGTTAAGCTTACTGTGACTGATCCACATAAGCCATCACTGTTATCATTGAAATAACTCCACCTCTTAGCTCTAAAGGACTTTAAATCCTAAAACCAGCAACAGAGACACCCACCAAATTGACCTGAGGTGAGGGAGATATGCTCGCCCTCTGCCCAAGTATACCCTGCCCTAGCTCCAACGACAGTTGTCACTCACTCCAATGCAGGAGAAGTTTCACTAAGTTGCTGGGGCTTTTCTGCCACCACAGTGGTTGCCATTGATTTCTGTGTTATGACTGGCATAGTATCATCACTATTTGATAATACCATGTTTGGGGTAGGAACTGATACAGAGGGTGGTATGGCGGTTGACACAGGTGCCCCCTCACTTGGTGAGGCCTGTTTGGTAGGGCATCTGAGGATGTTAGCATTACTAGCAGCCAATCTCTGCTGTGGGTGCTGCACTACTTTATGTTAAGATAGGCTGACTTACTGGGCAAAAGATCCCCACAGAAAACACAAGTCTGGGGAATAGGGCAGGCTCTGTGGTATTTTGACATATGAATATTGTGATCCAATTTAGACAAGAGGACCAGATGGCAAACCCTACAAGGAAAATGGTTAGACTGCTTTTCCTGAGAATATGACTGGAGGGGCAGGTGGTGGTGGGGGTGAGGACAGACAACATGCCTGATTTAATGTTTCAGCTCCGTGGTTCTTGGCTTTGAGATGCTGATACCTGTTAATTGTTTCATACCCATCCTCTGCAGCATCCCAGTGTTGAGATTGGGCTCTTTGGGATTGTCCTACAGTCCCCTGTGGCTTCTGCCCACCTTCCCTACCAACCTTTGATGCAGCCTGGACCTTCTTGGGGGTAGCTGGGTGAGAGTGTGGTCCCGGATTACCATGAGACCAACCTTGGTTGAAACTGCTGATGTCTGCCGCGATCGCCTGTTCCTGATGGTACCCGGAGACTAGGGATGGGACGGTAGCGAAAATGTGGTCTCGGTATTTCGTTTTGTACATTCCGTTTCGTTTCCGGTATTCCGATATGTATAATAGCTGCTAAAAGGTCTAGATTTTTGCAAATTTCAGTGAATATTAACAAATGTTTGTGTTTTTCACTCATTATAATGCTTATTCATTCATATTAAATGTAAATAAAGAGATTACTTAAAAATATATTCAGTACTTACCTATAACAGGAAATGATTCATCAGTAACCAAGGAAACCAGAGTGCAGGTGCTATGGAAAGATTAAATATCTTAGCCCTTTTTACAAGTGCAGAAAGTGAAACAACATAAATTCACAAAAAGTTTTTTATTTCAAATAGCAACTGGCAGATTATTTTATTTGCAGTTTTGAACATTCTAGAAGTCAAGTAAATAATACAGACATTGATTTATAGATACTTGGGAGAAAATGATCATCTAAAAAAAATAAAGGAACTTAATGAACAGTCTGTAAACAAGTGTCAAAGCCAAGTCATAAAAATAAATTTTATTCCATTTGCTCTTCTTTGACTTGCGTGGCCACCGCACAGGCCAAAAAATTGTCCAGATCAGAGTCTATGGGTCCCTCATCATCTGACTGGCCACTTCGTTGATTTGATTCACAACTAACCTGATTCTCATTTTTCTCCTCAATTGTGTGCTTTCTAGACTTGGTATTTCTATTGAGAAAAATGATGAGGTCCACAGTATCTGGCTCTAAATTTGACCTAAGCTTAGTAATAGTGAGACCTGCTGTGGAAAAGCACCTTTCTGATGGAATGGAGGTGGCTGGAATGCTTAAGTACCTCTTTGCCAGTATAGCCAGTTTTGGAAACTTAACCTGATGCAACTTCCACAAAGCCAATGGGTTCCTCATACTTACCGACTCTTCCAAGTAATACCTGAGGTCACTCTGATCAGACACACCTGTGGCACCTACCTCCTGTGTAGACAGATCTCCTCGCAGTACTTTCCATAACTTGGGCCTTTTCTTTTCAGGGTCATTAGCATTTGTATCTAACCTACAAGAACTCACTTCAACTCCTTCCATCAATTTTAAAATTTCAGACTGTAGTACAGCTTTCTTCTCACTATGCAAAATTGTCCTACCAACTAAACTTTTGTACCTTGGGTCAAGAAATGTGGCAATCATAAGGGGGCAAGCTACAATATGGTCATCTGGCACACCATTGTCATCTACCTTAAATCTTTTCACAAGCCCATTTTTGATTTTAACTTTGAGCAACTTTGCAACTTCAGAGTCATTGGGAGATGGTTTAAGGACAGCTGATACCAGGTTGTGCATGAGCACATATACAGAGCTGCCAGTGGGCAAATCCTCTTTTCCTAGCAATTCAGTCACCTCAGCAAGGGGCTTAAGTATTGGACAAACATCCTCCATGACCTTCCAAAATGAATCTCTGATATCCAGGATGCACCTATCAGATGGTTTTGTCACAGAATCATCAAAAATCACACTATAGACGGGGACTCTAAGTTTCAACAGCCGTTCCATCATAAAAAAAGATGAGTTCCATCTGGTAGGTACATCCTGGATAAGTTTCAGTTTTAGAAGGTCAATCTGCTTGCTGAGAAGACAGTTTGTTGCTAGGGCAGAATGGCTAAAGTGTCCTACCAACTTGCGAGCTGCTCCAAGGGTTTTGGAGATTTGGGGCACCTTTAAGCCATCCTCTATGGCAAGCTGGAGGGTGTGGGCAAAGCATCCTACCTGAAAGAAGTTCAGCTCCCTGGCAGCAAGGGACATGTTACTGGCTTTGTCAGTGGTAATGGCTGGTACTGCCTCGACATTAAATTCTCTAGTGAGTTTAGTAACCTCCTTGGCTATGTTTGAACCTGTGTGCCTTTCCACTACAAGTCTTGTGCCTAAAACATGGGCACACAAATCCCAGTTAGGATCAATGAAGTGGCCAGTCAGGGTGATGTAGTTTTGTAGACTATTGCTAGTCCACAAGTCCGATGTCAAAGCAACATGGTTTTTGTCAAACTTATCTACCAATTTCTGCTTCTCATGCTCACACAGAGAGGTTAGGTGATGTTTAACGGTCTTACGGCAAGGTACACGGTATCTAGCATTGAGATTTGCAAAACATTCTGAAACCCTTTCCCTCAACCGTACTGATGGGTTTCAAAATTGATAGTCACAAAAAATAGTTGTCGCTTATGTGTCAAATGAGGTAATTGTACTGTTTCATCCTAAGCAAAATTACAACCCCAATGTAAAACCATGAATCAACAAGTAAAAATACAAACAGATCATACAATGAATCAAGCCTAAACCCAGCAAATTTTATCAACCCTGGGAGAAAAGCATTTAAAAAGTGGAAATATGAATAAAGGTTAAGCTTACTGTGACTGATCCACATAAGCCATCACTGTTATCATTGAAATAACTCCACCTCTTAGCTCTAAAGGACTTTAAATCCTAAAACCAGCAACAGAGACACCCACCAAATTGACCTGAGGTGAGGGAGATATGCTCGCCCTCTGCCCAAGTATACCCTGCCCTAGCTCCAACGACAGTTGTCACTCACTCCAATGCAGGAGAAGTTTCACTAAGTTGCTGGGGCTTTTCTGCCACCACAGTGGTTGCCATTGATTTCTGTGTTATGACTGGCATAGTATCATCACTATTTGATAATACCATGTTTGGGGTAGGAACTGATACAGAGGGTGGTATGGCGGTTGACACAGGTGCCCCCTCACTTGGTGAGGCCTGTTTGGTAGGGCATCTGAGGATGTTAGCATTACTAGCAGCCAATCTCTGCTGTGGGTGCTGCACTACTTTATGTTAAGATAGGCTGACTTACTGGGCAAAAGATCCCCACAGAAAACACAAGTCTGGGGAATAGGGCAGGCTCTGTGGTATTTTGACATATGAATATTGTGATCCAATTTAGACAAGAGGACCAGATGGCAAACCCTACAAGGAAAATGGTTAGACTGCTTTTCCTGAGAATATGACTGGAGGGGCAGGTGGTGGTGGGGGTGAGGACAGACAACATGCCTGATTTAATGTTTCAGCTCCGTGGTTCTTGGCTTTGAGATGCTGATACCTGTTAATTGTTTCATACCCATCCTCTGCAGCATCCCAGTGTTGAGATTGGGCTCTTTGGGATTGTCCTACAGTCCCCTGTGGCTTCTGCCCACCTTCCCTACCAACCTTTGATGCAGCCTGGACCTTCTTGGGGGTAGCTGGGTGAGAGTGTGGTCCCGGATTACCATGAGACCAACCTTGGTTGAAACTGCTGATGTCTGCCGCGATCGCCTGTTCCTGATGGTACCCGGAGACTAGGGATGGGACGGTAGCGAAAATGTGGTCTCGGTATTTCGTTTTGTACATTCCGTTTCGTTTCCGGTATTCCGATATGTATAATAGCTGCTAAAAGGTCTAGATTTTTGCAAATTTCAGTGAATATTAACAAATGTTTGTGTTTTTCACTCATTATAATGCTTATTCATTCATATTAAATGTAAATAAAGAGATTACTTAAAAATATATTCAGTACTTACCTATAACAGGAAATGATTCATCAGTAACCAAGGAAACCAGAGTGCAGGTGCTATGGAAAGATTAAATATCTTAGCCCTTTTTACAAGTGCAGAAAGTGAAACAACATAAATTCACAAAAAGTTTTTTATTTCAAATAGCAACTGGCAGATTATTTTATTTGCAGTTTTGAACATTCTAGAAGTCAAGTAAATAATACAGACATTGATTTATAGATACTTGGGAGAAAATGATCATCTAAAAAAAATAAAGGAACTTAATGAACAGTCTGTAAACAAGTGTCAAAGCCAAGTCATAAAAATAAATTTTATTCCATTTGCTCTTCTTTGACTTGCGTGGCCACCGCACAGGCCAAAAAATTGTCCAGATCAGAGTCTATGGGTCCCTCATCATCTGACTGGCCACTTCGTTGATTTGATTCACAACTAACCTGATTCTCATTTTTCTCCTCAATTGTGTGCTTTCTAGACTTGGTATTTCTATTGAGAAAAATGATGAGGTCCACAGTATCTGGCTCTAAATTTGACCTAAGCTTAGTAATAGTGAGACCTGCTGTGGAAAAGCACCTTTCTGATGGAATGGAGGTGGCTGGAATGCTTAAGTACCTCTTTGCCAGTATAGCCAGTTTTGGAAACTTAACCTGATGCAACTTCCACAAAGCCAATGGGTTCCTCATACTTACCGACTCTTCCAAGTAATACCTGAGGTCACTCTGATCAGACACACCTGTGGCACCTACCTCCTGTGTAGACAGATCTCCTCGCAGTACTTTCCATAACTTGGGCCTTTTCTTTTCAGGGTCATTAGCATTTGTATCTAACCTACAAGAACTCACTTCAACTCCTTCCATCAATTTTAAAATTTCAGACTGTAGTACAGCTTTCTTCTCACTATGCAAAATTGTCCTACCAACTAAACTTTTGTACCTTGGGTCAAGAAATGTGGCAATCATAAGGGGGCAAGCTACAATATGGTCATCTGGCACACCATTGTCATCTACCTTAAATCTTTTCACAAGCCCATTTTTGATTTTAACTTTGAGCAACTTTGCAACTTCAGAGTCATTGGGAGATGGTTTAAGGACAGCTGATACCAGGTTGTGCATGAGCACATATACAGAGCTGCCAGTGGGCAAATCCTCTTTTCCTAGCAATTCAGTCACCTCAGCAAGGGGCTTAAGTATTGGACAAACATCCTCCATGACCTTCCAAAATGAATCTCTGATATCCAGGATGCACCTATCAGATGGTTTTGTCACAGAATCATCAAAAATCACACTATAGACGGGGACTCTAAGTTTCAACAGCCGTTCCATCATAAAAAAAGATGAGTTCCATCTGGTAGGTACATCCTGGATAAGTTTCAGTTTTAGAAGGTCAATCTGCTTGCTGAGAAGACAGTTTGTTGCTAGGGCAGAATGGCTAAAGTGTCCTACCAACTTGCGAGCTGCTCCAAGGGTTTTGGAGATTTGGGGCACCTTTAAGCCATCCTCTATGGCAAGCTGGAGGGTGTGGGCAAAGCATCCTACCTGAAAGAAGTTCAGCTCCCTGGCAGCAAGGGACATGTTACTGGCTTTGTCAGTGGTAATGGCTGGTACTGCCTCGACATTAAATTCTCTAGTGAGTTTAGTAACCTCCTTGGCTATGTTTGAACCTGTGTGCCTTTCCACTACAAGTCTTGTGCCTAAAACATGGGCACACAAATCCCAGTTAGGATCAATGAAGTGGCCAGTCAGGGTGATGTAGTTTTGTAGACTATTGCTAGTCCACAAGTCCGATGTCAAAGCAACATGGTTTTTGTCAAACTTATCTACCAATTTCTGCTTCTCATGCTCACACAGAGAGGTTAGGTGATGTTTAACGGTCTTACGGCAAGGTACACGGTATCTAGCATTGAGATTTGCAAAACATTCTGAAACCCTTTCCCTCAACCGTACTGATGGGTTTCAAAATTGATAGTCACAAAAAATAGTTGTCGCTTATGTGTCAAATGAGGTAATTGTACTGTTTCATCCTAAGCAAAATTACAACCCCAATGTAAAACCATGAATCAACAAGTAAAAATACAAACAGATCATACAATGAATCAAGCCTAAACCCAGCAAATTTTATCAACCCTGGGAGAAAAGCATTTAAAAAGTGGAAATATGAATAAAGGTTAAGCTTACTGTGACTGATCCACATAAGCCATCACTGTTATCATTGAAATAACTCCACCTCTTAGCTCTAAAGGACTTTAAATCCTAAAACCAGCAACAGAGACACCCACCAAATTGACCTGAGGTGAGGGAGATATGCTCGCCCTCTGCCCAAGTATACCCTGCCCTAGCTCCAACGACAGTTGTCACTCACTCCAATGCAGGAGAAGTTTCACTAAGTTGCTGGGGCTTTTCTGCCACCACAGTGGTTGCCATTGATTTCTGTGTTATGACTGGCATAGTATCATCACTATTTGATAATACCATGTTTGGGGTAGGAACTGATACAGAGGGTGGTATGGCGGTTGACACAGGTGCCCCCTCACTTGGTGAGGCCTGTTTGGTAGGGCATCTGAGGATGTTAGCATTACTAGCAGCCAATCTCTGCTGTGGGTGCTGCACTACTTTATGTTAAGATAGGCTGACTTACTGGGCAAAAGATCCCCACAGAAAACACAAGTCTGGGGAATAGGGCAGGCTCTGTGGTATTTTGACATATGAATATTGTGATCCAATTTAGACAAGAGGACCAGATGGCAAACCCTACAAGGAAAATGGTTAGACTGCTTTTCCTGAGAATATGACTGGAGGGGCAGGTGGTGGTGGGGGTGAGGACAGACAACATGCCCTATTTAATGTTTCAGCTCCGTGGTTCTTGGCTTTGAGATGCTGATACCTGTTAATTGTTTCATACCCATCCTGTGCAGCATCCCAGTTTTGAGATTGGGCTCTTTGGGGTTGTCCTACAGTCCCCTGTGGCTTCTGCCCACCTTCCCTACCAACCTTTGATGCAGCCTGGACCTTCTTGGGGGTAGCTGGGTGAGAGTGTGGTCCCGGATTACCATGAGACCCAACCTTGGTTGAAACTGCTGATGTCTGCCACGATCGCCTGTTCCTGATGGTACCCGGAGACTAGGGATGGGACGGTAGCGAAAATGTGGTCTCGGTATTTCGTTTTGTACATTCCGTTTCGTTTCCGGTATTCCGATATGTATAATAGCTGCTAAAAGGTCTAGATTTTTGCAAATTTCAGTGAATATTAACAAATGTTTGTGTTTTTCACTCATTATAATGCTTATTCATTCATATTAAATGTAAATAAAGAGATTACTTAAAAATATATTCAGTACTTACCTATAACAGGAAATGATTCATCAGTAACCAAGGAAACCAGAGTGCAGGTGCTATGGAAAGATTAAATATCTTAGCCCTTTTTACAAGTGCAGAAAGTGAAACAACATAAATTCACAAAAAGTTTTTTATTTCAAATAGCAACTGGCAGATTATTTTATTTGCAGTTTTGAACATTCTAGAAGTCAAGTAAATAATACAGACATTGATTTATAGATACTTGGGAGAAAATGATCATCTAAAAAAAATAAAGGAACTTAATGAACAGTCTGTAAACAAGTGTCAAAGCCAAGTCATAAAAATAAATTTTATTCCATTTGCTCTTCTTTGACTTGCGTGGCCACCGCACAGGCCAAAAAATTGTCCAGATCAGAGTCTATGGGTCCCTCATCATCTGACTGGCCACTTCGTTGATTTGATTCACAACTAACCTGATTCTCATTTTTCTCCTCAATTGTGTGCTTTCTAGACTTGGTATTTCTATTGAGAAAAATGATGAGGTCCACAGTATCTGGCTCTAAATTTGACCTAAGCTTAGTAATAGTGAGACCTGCTGTGGAAAAGCACCTTTCTGATGGAATGGAGGTGGCTGGAATGCTTAAGTACCTCTTTGCCAGTATAGCCAGTTTTGGAAACTTAACCTGATGCAACTCCCACAAAGCCAATGGGTTCCTCATACTTACCGACTCTTCCAAGTAATACCTGAGGTCACTCTGATCAGACACACCTGTGGCACCTACCTCCTGTGTAGACAGATCTCCTCGCAGTACTTTCCATAACTTGGGCCTTTTCTTTTCAGGGTCATTAGCATTTGTATCTAACCTACAAGAACTCACTTCAACTCCTTCCATCAATTTTAAAATTTCAGACTGTAGTACAGCTTTCTTCTCACTATGCAAAATTGTCCTACCAACTAAACTTTTGTACCTTGGGTCAAGAAATGTGGCAATCATAAGGGGGCAAGCTACAATATGGTCATCTGGCACACCATTGTCATCTACCTTAAATCTTTTCACAAGCCCATTTTTGATTTTAACTTTGAGCAACTTTGCAACTTCAGAGTCATTGGGAGATGGTTTAAGGACAGCTGATACCAGGTTGTGCATGAGCACATATACAGAGCTGCCAGTGGGCAAATCCTCTTTTCCTAGCAATTCAGTCACCTCAGCAAGGGGCTTAAGTATTGGACAAACATCCTCCATGACCTTCCAAAATGAATCTCTGATATCCAGGATGCACCTATCAGATGGTTTTGTCACAGAATCATCAAAAATCACACTATAGACGGGGACTCTAAGTTTCAACAGCCGTTCCATCATAAAAAAAGATGAGTTCCATCTGGTAGGTACATCCTGGATAAGTTTCAGTTTTAGAAGGTCAATCTGCTTGCTGAGAAGACAGTTTGTTGCTAGGGCAGAATGGCTAAAGTGTCCTACCAACTTGCGAGCTGCTCCAAGGGTTTTGGAGATTTGGGGCACCTTTAAGCCATCCTCTATGGCAAGCTGGAGGGTGTGGGCAAAGCATCCTACCTGAAAGAAGTTCAGCTCCCTGGCAGCAAGGGACATGTTACTGGCTTTGTCAGTGGTAATGGCTGGTACTGCCTCGACATTAAATTCTCTAGTGAGTTTAGTAACCTCCTTGGCTATGTTTGAACCTGTGTGCCTTTCCACTACAAGTCTTGTGCCTAAAACATGGGCACACAAATCCCAGTTAGGATCAATGAAGTGGCCAGTCAGGGTGATGTAGTTTTGTAGACTATTGCTAGTCCACAAGTCCGATGTCAAAGCAACATGGTTTTTGTCAAACTTATCTACCAATTTCTGCTTCTCATGCTCACACAGAGAGGTTAGGTGATGTTTAACGGTCTTACGGCAAGGTACACGGTATCTAGCATTGAGATTTGCAAAACATTCTGAAACCCTTTCCCTCAACCGTACTGATGGGTTTCAAAATTGATAGTCACAAAAAATAGTTGTCGCTTATGTGTCAAATGAGGTAATTGTACTGTTTCATCCTAAGCAAAATTACAACCCCAATGTAAAACCATGAATCAACAAGTAAAAATACAAACAGATCATACAATGAATCAAGCCTAAACCCAGCAAATTTTATCAACCCTGGGAGAAAAGCATTTAAAAAGTGGAAATATGAATAAAGGTTAAGCTTACTGTGACTGATCCACATAAGCCATCACTGTTATCATTGAAATAACTCCACCTCTTAGCTCTAAAGGACTTTAAATCCTAAAACCAGCAACAGAGACACCCACCAAATTGACCTGAGGTGAGGGATATGCTCGCCCTCTGCCCAAGTATACCCTGCCCTAGCTCCAACGACAGTTGTCACTCACTCCAATGCAGGAGAAGTTTCACTAAGTTGCTGGGGCTTTTCTGCCACCACAGTGGTTGCCATTGATTTCTGTGTTATGACTGGCATAGTATCATCACTATTTGATAATACCATGTTTGGGGTAGGAACTGATACAGAGGGTGGTATGGCGGTTGACACAGGTGCCCCCTCACTTGGTGAGGCCTGTTTGGTAGGGCATCTGAGGATGTTAGCATTACTAGCAGCCAATCTCTGCTGTGGGTGCTGCACTACTTTATGTTAAGATAGGCTGACTTACTGGGCAAAAGATCCCCACAGAAAACACAAGTCTGGGGAATAGGGCAGGCTCTGTGGTATTTTGACATATGAATATTGTGATCCAATTTAGACAAGAGGACCAGATGGCAAACCCTACAAGGAAAATGGTTAGACTGCTTTTCCTGAGAATATGACTGGAGGGGCAGGTGGTGGTGGGGGTGAGGACAGACAACATGCCTGATTTAATGTTTCAGCTCCGTGGTTCTTGGCTTTGAGATGCTGATACCTGTTAATTGTTTCATACCCATCCTGTGCAGCATCCCAGTGTTGAGATTGGGCTCTTTGGGGTTGTCCTACAGTCCCCTGTGGCTTCTGCCCACCTTCCCTACCAACCTTTGATGCAGCCTGGACCTTCTTGGGGGTAGCTGGGTGAGAGTGTGGTCCTGGATTACCATGAGACCCAACCTTGGTTGAAACTGCTGATGTCTGCCGCGATCGCCTGTTCCTGATGGTACCCGGAGACTAGGGATGGGACGGTAGCGAAAATGTGGTCTCGGTATTTCGTTTTGTACATTCCGTTTCGTTTCCGGTATTCCGATATGTATAATAGCTGCTAAAAGGTCTAGATTTTTGCAAATTTCAGTGAATATTAACAAATGTTTGTGTTTTTCACTCATTATAATGCTTATTCATTCATATTAAATGTAAATAAAGAGATTACTTAAAAATATATTCAGTACTTACCTATAACAGGAAATGATTCATCAGTAACCAAGGAAACCAGAGTGCAGGTGCTATGGAAAGATTAAATATCTTAGCCCTTTTTACAAGTGCAGAAAGTGAAACAACATAAATTCACAAAAAGTTTTTTATTTCAAATAGCAACTGGCAGATTATTTTATTTGCAGTTTTGAACATTCTAGAAGTCAAGTAAATAATACAGACATTGATTTATAGATACTTGGGAGAAAATGATCATCTAAAAAAAATAAAGGAACTTAATGAACAGTCTGTAAACAAGTGTCAAAGCCAAGTCATAAAAATAAATTTTATTCCATTTGCTCTTCTTTGACTTGCGTGGCCACCGCACAGGCCAAAAAATTGTCCAGATCAGAGTCTATGGGTCCCTCATCATCTGACTGGCCACTTCGTTGATTTGATTCACAACTAACCTGATTCTCATTTTTCTCCTCAATTGTGTGCTTTCTAGACTTGATATTTCTATTGAGAAAAATGATGAGGTCCACAGTATCTGGCTCTAAATTTGACCTAAGCTTAGTAATAGTGAGACCTGCTGTGGAAAAGCACCTTTCTGATGGAATGGAGGTGGCTGGAATGCTTAAGTACCTCTTTGCCAGTATAGCCAGTTTTGGAAACTTAACCTGATGCAACTTCCACAAAGCCAATGGGTTGCTCATACTTACCGACTCTTCCAAGTAATACCTGAGGTCACTCTGATCAGACACACCTGTGGCACCTACCTCCTGTGTAGACAGATCTCCTCGCAGTACTTTCCATAACTTGGGCCTTTTCTTTTCAGGGTCATTAGCATTTGTATCTAACCTACAAGAACTCACTTCAACTCCTTCCATCAATTTTAAAATTGCAGACTGTAGTACAGCTTTCTTCTCACTATGCAAAATTGTCCTACCAACTAAACTTTTGTACCTTGGGTCAAGAAATGTGGCAATCATAAGGGGGCAAGCTACAATATGGTCATCTGGCACACCATTGTCATCTACCTTAAATCTTTTCACAAGCCCATTTTTGATTTTAACTTTGAGCAACTTTGCAACTTCAGAGTCATTGGGAGATGGTTTAAGGACAGCTGATACCAGGTTGTGCATGAGCACATATACAGAGCTGCCAGTGGGCAAATCCTCTTTTCCTAGCAATTCAGTCACCTCAGCAAGGGGCTTAAGTATTGGACAAACATCCTCCATGACCTTCCAAAATGAATCTCTGATATCCAGGATGCACCTATCAGATGGTTTTGTCACAGAATCATCAAAAATCACACTATAGACGGGGACTCTAAGTTTCAACAGCCGTTCCATCATAAAAAAAGATGAGTTCTGTCTGGTAGGTACATCCTGGATAAGTTTCAGTTTTAGAAGGTCAATCTGCTTGCTGAGAAGACAGTTTGTTGCTAGGGCAGAATGGCTAAAGTGTCCTACCAACTTGCGAGCTGCTCCAAGGGTTTTAGAGATTTGGGGCACCTTTAAGCCATCCTCTATGGCAAGCTGGAGGGTGTGGGCAAAGCATCCTACCTGAAAGAAGTTCAGCTCCCTGGCAGCAAGGGACATGTTACTGGCTTTGTCAGTGGTAATGGCTGGTACTGCCTCGACATTAAATTCTCTAGTGAGTTTAGTAACCTCCTTGGCTATGTTTGAACCTGTGTGCCTTTCCACTACAAGTCTTGTGCCTAAAACATGGGCACACAAATCCCAGTTAGGATCAATGAAGTGGCCAGTCAGGGTGATGTAGTTTTGTAGACTATTGCTAGTCCACAAGTCCGATGTCAAAGCAACATGGTTTTTGTCAAACTTATCTACCAATTTCTGCTTCTCATGCTCACACAGAGAGGTTAGGTGATGTTTAACGGTCTTACGGCAAGGTACACGGTATCTAGCATTGAGATTTGCAAAACATTCTGAAACCCTTTCCCTCAACCGTACTGATGGGTTTCAAAATTGATAGTCACAAAAAATAGTTGTCGCTTATGTGTCAAATGAGGTAATTGTACTGTTTCATCCTAAGCAAAATTACAACCCCAATGTAAAACCATGAATCAACAAGTAAAAATACAAACAGATCATACAATGAATCAAGCCTAAACCCAGCAAATTTTATCAAGCCTGGGAGAAAAGCATTTAAAAAGTGGAAATATGAATAAAGGTTAAGCTTACTGTGACTGATCCACATAAGCCATCACTGTTATCATTGAAATAACTCCACCTCTTAGCTCTAAAGGACTTTAAATCCTAAAACCAGCAACAGAGACACCCACCAAATTGACCTGAGGTGAGGGAGATATGCTCGCCCTCTGCCCAAGTATACCCTGGCCTAGCTCCAACGACAGTTGTCACTCACTCCAATACAGGAGAAGTTTCACTAAGTTGCTGGGGCTTTTCTGCCACCACAGTGGTTGCCATTGATTTCTGTGTTATGACTGGCATAGTATCATCACTATTTGATAATACCATGTTTGGGGTAGGAACTGATACAGAGGGTGGTATGGCGGTTGACACAGGTGCCCCCTCACTTGGTGAGGCCTGTTTGGTAGGGCATCTGAGGATGTTAGCATTACTAGCAGCCAATCTCTGCTGTGGGTGCTGCACTACTTTATGTTAAGATAGGCTGACTTACTGGGCAAAAGATCCCCACAGAAAACACAAGTCTGGGGAATAGGGCAGGCTCTGTGGTATTTTGACATATGAATATTGTGATCCAATTTAGACAAGAGGACCAGATGGCAAACCCTACAAGGAAAATGGTTAGACTGCTTTTCCTGAGAATATGACTGGAGGGGCAGGTGGTGGTGGGGGTGAGGACAGACAACATGCCTGATTTAATGTTTCAGCTCCGTGGTTCTTGGCTTTGAGATGCTGATACCTGTTAATTGTTTCATACCCATCCTGTGCAGCATCCCAGTGTTGAGGTTGGGCTCTTTGGGGTTGTCCTACAGTCCCCTGTGGCTTCTGCCCACCTTCCCTACCAACCTTTGATGCAGCCTGGACCTTCTTGGGGGTAGCTGGGTGAGAGTGTGGTCCCGGATTACCATGAGGCCCAACCTTGGTTGAAACTGCTGATGTCTGCCGCGATCGCCTGTTCCTGATGGTACCCGGAGACTAGGGATGGGACGGTAGCGAAAATGTGGTCTCGGTATTTCGTTTTGTACATTCCGTTTCGTTTCCGGTATTCCGATATGTATAATAGCTGCTAAAAGGTCTAGATTTTTGCAAATTTCAGTGAATATTAACAAATGTTTGTGTTTTTCACTCATTATAATGCTTATTCATTCATATTAAATGTAAATAAAGAGAGTACTTAAAAATATATTCAGCACTTACCTATAACAGGAAATGATTCATCAGTAACCAAGGAAACCAGAGTGCAGGTGCTATGGAAAGATTAAATATCTTAGCCCTTTTTACAAGTGCAGAAAGTGAAACAACATAAATTCACAAAAAGTTTTTTATTTCAAATAGCAACTGGCAGATTATTTTATTTGCAGTTTTGAACATTCTAGAAGTCAAGTAAATAATACAGACATTGATTTATAGATACTTGGGAGAAAATGTTCATCTAAAAAAAATAAAGGAACTTAATGAACAGTCTGTAAACAAGTGTCAAAGCCAAGTCATAAAAATAAATTTTATTCCATTTGCTCTTCTTTGACTTGTGTGGCCACCGCACAGGCCAAAAAATTGTCCAGATCAGAGTCTGTGGGTCCCTCATCATCTGACTGGCCACTTCGATGATTTGCTTCACAACTAACCTGATTCTCATTTTTCTCCTCAATTGTGTGCTTTCTAGACTTGATATTTCTATTGAGAAAAATGATGAGGTCCACAGTATCTGGCTCTAAATTTGACCTAAGCTTAGTAATAGTGAGACCTGCTGTGGAAAAGCACCTTTCTGATGGAATGGAGGTGGCTGGAATGCTTAAGTACCTCTTTGCCAGTATAGCCAGTTTTGGAAACTTAACCTGATGCAACTTCCACCAAGCCAATGGGTTGCTCATACTTACCGACTCTTCCAAGTAATACCTGAGGTCACTCTGATCAGACACACCTGTGGCACCTACCTCCTGTGTAGACAGATATCCTCGCAGTACTTTCCATAACTTGGGCCTTTTCTTTTCAGGGTCATTAGCATTTGTATCTAACCTACAAGAACTCACTTCAACTCCTTCCATCAATTTTAAAATTTCAGACTGTAGTACAGCTTTCTTCTCACTATGCAAAATTGTCCTACCAACTAAACTTTTGTACCTTGGGTCAAGGAATGTGGCAAACATAAGGGGGCAAGCTACAATATGCTCATCTGGCACACCATTGTCATCTACCTTAAATCTTTTCACAAGCCCATTTTTGATTTTAACTTTGAGCAACTTTGCAACTTCAGAGTCATTGGGAGATGGTTTAAGGACAGCTGATACCAGGTTGTGCATGAGCACATATACAGAGCTGCCAGTGGGCAAATCCTCTTTTCCTAGCAATTCAGTCACCTCAGCAAGGGGCTCAAGTATTGGACAAACATCCTCCATGACCTTCCAAAATGAATCTCTGATATCCAGGATGCACCTATCAGATGGTTTTGTCACAGAATCATCAAAAATTACACTATAGACGGGGACTCTAAGTTTCAACAGCCGTTCCATCATAAAAAAGATGAGTTCCATCTGGTAGGTACATCCTGGATAAGTTTCAGTTTTAGAAGGTCAATCTGCTTGCTGAGAAGACAGTTTGTTGCTAGGGCAGAATGGCTAAAGTGTCCTACCAACTTGCGAGCTGCTCCAAGAGTTTTGGAGATTCGGGGCACCTTTAAGCCATCCTCTATGGCAAGCTGGAGGGTGTGGGCAAAGCATCCTACCTGAAAGAAGTTCAGCTCCCTGGCAGCAAGGGACATGTTACTGGCTTTGTCAGTGGTAATGGCTGGTACTGCCTCGACATTAAATTCTCTAGTGAGTTTAGTAACCTCCTTGGCTATGTTTGAACCTGTGTGCCTTTCCACTACAAGTCTTGTGCCTAAAACATGGGCACACAAATCCCAGTTAGGATCAATGAAGTGGCCAGTCAGGGTGATGTAGTTTTGTAGACTATTGCTAGTCCACAAGTCCGATGTCAAAGCAACATGGTTTTTGTCAAACTTATCTACCAATTTCTGCTTCTCATGCTCATACAGAGAGGTTAGGTGATGTTTAACGGTCTTACGGCAAGGTACACGGTATCTAGCATTGAGATTTGCAAAACATTCTGAAACCCTTTCCCTCAACCGTACTGATGGGTTTCAAAATTGATAGTCACAAAAAATAGTTGTCACTTATGTGTCAAATGAGGTAATTGTACTGTTTCATCCTAAGCAAAATTACAACCCCAATGTAAAACCATGAATCAACAAGTAAAAATACAAACAGATCATACAATGAATCAAGCCTAAACCCAGCAAATTTTATCAAGCCTGGGAGAAAAGCATTTAAAAAGTGGAAATATGAATAAAGGTTAAGCTTACTGTGACTGATCCACATAAGCCATCACTGTTATCATTGAAATAACTCCACCTCTTAGCTCTAAAGGACTTTAAATCCTAAAACCAGCAACAGAGACACCCACCAAATTGACCTGAGGTGAGGGAGATATGCTCGCCCTCTGCCCAAGTATACCCTGGCCTAGCTCCAACGACAGTTGTCACTCACTCCAATGCAGGAGAAGTTTCACTAAGTTGCTGGGGCTTTTCTGCCACCACAGTGGTTGCCATTGATTTCTGTGTTATGACTGGCATAGTATCATCACTATTTGATAATACCATGTTTGGGGTAGGAACTGATACAGAGGGTGGTATGGCGGTTGACACAGGTGCCCCCTCACTTGGTGAGGCCTGTTTGGTAGGGCATCTGAGGATGTTAGCATTACTAGCAGCCAATCTCTGCTGTGGGTGCTGCACTACTTTATGTTAAGATAGGCTGACTTACTGGGCAAAAGATCCCCACAGAAAACACAAGTCTGGGGAATAGGGCAGGCTCTGTGGTATTTTGACATATGAATATTGTGATCCAATTTAGACAAGAGGACCAGATGGCAAACCCTACAAGGAAAATGGTTAGACTGCTTTTCCTGAGAATATGACTGGAGGGGCAGGTGGTGGTGGGGGTGAGGACAGACAACATGCCTGATTTAATGTTTCAGCTCCGTGGTTCTTGGCTTTGAGATGCTGATACCTGTTAATTGTTTCATACCCATCCTGTGCAGCATCCCAGTGTTGAGATTGGGCTCTTTGGGGTTGTCCTACAGTCCCCTGTGGCTTCTGCCCACCTTCCCTACCAACCTTTGATGCAGCCTGGACCTTCTTGGGGGTAGCTGGGCGAGAGTGTGGTCCCGGATTACCATGAGGCCCAACCTTGGTTGAAACTGCTGATGTCTGCCGCGATCGCCTGTTCCTGATGGTACCCGGAGACTAGGGATGGGATGGTAGCGAAAATGTGGTCTCGGTATTTCGTTTTGTACATTCCGTTTCGTTTCCGGTATTCCGATATGTATAATAGCTGCTAAAAGGTCTAGATTTTTGCAAATTTCAGTGAATATTAACAAATGTTTGTGTTTTTCACTCATTATAATGCTTATTCATTCATATTAAATGTAAATAAAGAGAGTACTTAAAAATACATTCAGCACTTACCTATAACAGGAAATGATTCATCAGTAACCAAGGAAACCAGAGTGCAGGTGCTATGGAAAGATTAAATATCTTAGCCCTTTTTACAAGTGCAGAAAGTGAAACAACATAAATTCACAAAAAGTTTTTTATTTCAAATAGCAACTGGCAGATTATTTTATTTGCAGTTTTGAACATTCTAGAAGTCAAGTAAATAATACAGACATTGATTTATAGATACTTGGGAGAAAATGTTCATCTAAAAAAAATAAAGGAACTTAATGAACAGTCTGTAAACAAGTGTCAAAGCCAAGTCATAAAAATAAATTTTATTCCATTTGCTCTTCTTTGACTTGTGTGGCCACCGCACAGGCCCAAAAATTGTCCAGATCAGAGTCTATGGGTCCCTCATCATCTGACTGGCCACTTCGTTGATTTGCTTCACAACTAACCTGATTCTCATTTTTCTCCTCAATTGTGTGCTTTCTAGACTTGATATTTCTATTGAGAAAAATGATGAGGTCCACAGTATCTGGCTCTAAATTTGACCTAAGCTTAGTAATAGTGAGACCTGCTGTGGAAAAGCACCTTTCTGATGGAATGGAGGTGGCTGGAATGCTTAAGTACCTCTTTGCCAGTATAGCCAGTTTTGGAAACTTAACCTGATGCAACTTCCACCAAGCCAATGGGTTGCTCATACTTACCGACTCTTCCAAGTAATACCTGAGGTCACTCTGATCAGACACACCTGTGGCACCTACCTCCTGTGTAGACAGATATCCTCGCAGTACTTTCCATAACTTGGGCCTTTTCTTTTCAGGGTCATTAGCATTTGTATCTAACCTACAAGAACTCACTTCAACTCCTTCCATCAATTTTAAAATTTCAGACTGTAGTACAGCTTTCTTCTCACTATGCAAAATTGTCCTACCAACTAAACTTTTGTACCTTGGGTCAAGGAATGTGGCAATCATAAGGGGGCAAGCTACAATATGGTCATCTGGCACACCATTGTCATCTACCTTAAATCTTTTCACAAGCCCATTTTTGATTTTAACTTTGAGCAACTTTGCAACTTCAGAGTCATTGGGAGATGGTTTAAGGACAGTTGATACCAGGTTGTGCATGAGCACATATACAGAGCTGCCAGTGGGCAAATCCTCTTTTCCTAGCAATTCAGTCACCTCAGCAAGGGGCTCAAGTATTGGACAAACATCCTCCATGACCTTCCAAAATGAATCTCTGATATCCAGGATGCACCTATCAGATGGTTTTGTCACAGAATCATCAAAAATCACACTATAGACGGGGACTCTAAGTTTCAACAGCCGTTCCATCATAAAAAAAGATGAGTTCCATCTGGTAGGTACATCCTGGATAAGTTTCAGTTTTAGAAGGTCAATCTGCTTGCTGAGAAGACAGTTTGTTGCTAGGGCAGAATGGCTAAAGTGTCCTACCAACTTGCGAGCTGCTCCAAGAGTTTTGGAGATTTGGGGCACCTTTAAGCCATCCTCTATGGCAAGCTGGAGGGTGTGGGCAAAGCATCCTACCTGAAAGAAGTTCAGCTCCCTGGCAGGAAGGGACATGTTACTGGCTTTGTCAGTGGTAATGGCTGGTACTGCCTCGACATTAAATTCTCTAGTGAGTTTAGTAACCTCCTTGGCTATGTTTGAACCTGTGTGCCTTTCCACTACAAGTCTTGTGCCTAAAACATGGGCACACAAATCCCAGTTAGGATCAATGAAGTGGCCAGTCAGGGTGATGTAGTTTTGTAGACTATTGCTAGTCCACAAGTCCGATGTCAAAGCAACATGGTTTTTGTCAAACTTATCTACCAATTTCTGCTTCTCATGCTCACACAGAGAGGTTAGGTGATGTTTAACGGTCTTACGGCAAGGTACACGGTATCTAGTATTGAGATTTGCAAAACATTCTGAAACCCTTTCCCTCAACCGTACTGATGGGTTTCAAAATTGATAGTCATAAAAAATAGTTGTCGCTTATGTGTCAAATGAGGTAATTGTACTGTTTCATCCTAAGCAAAATTACAACCCCAATGTAAAACCATGAATCAACAAGTAAAAATACAAACAGATCATACAATGAATCAAGCCTAAACCCAGCAAATTTTATCAAGCCTGGGAGAAAAGCATTTAAAAAGTGGAAATATGAATAAAGGTTAAGCTTACTGTGACTGATCTACATAAGCCATCACTGTTATCATTGAAATAACTCCACCTCTTAGCTCTAAAGGACTTTAAATCCTAAAACCAGCAACAGAGACACCCACCAAATTGACCTGAGGTGAGGGAGATATGCTCGCCCTCTGCCCAAATATACCCTGGCCTAGCTCCAACGACAGTTATCACTCACTCCAATGCAGGAGAAGTTTCACTAAGTTGCTGGGGCTTTTCTGCCACCACAGTGGTTGCCATTGATTTATGTGTTATGACTGGCATAGTATCATCACTATTTGATAATACCATGTTTGGGGTAGGAACTGATACAGAGGGTGGTATGGCGGTTGACACAGGTGCCCCCTCACTTGGTGAGGCCTGTTTGGTAGGGCATCTGAGGATGTTAGCATTACTAGCAGCCAATCTCTGCTGTGGGTGCTGCACTACTTTATGTTAAGATAGGCTGACTTACTGGGCAAAAGATCCCCACAGAAAACACAAGTCTGGGGAATAGGGCAGGCTCTGTGGTATTTTGACATATGAATATTGTGATCCAATTTAGACAAGAGGACCAGATGGCAAACCCTACAAGGAAAATGGTTAGACTGCTTTTCCTGAGAATATGACTGGAGGGGCAGGTGGTGGTGTGGGTGAGGACAGACAACATGCCTGATTTAATGTTTCAGCTCCGTGGTTCTTGGCTTTGAGATGCTGATACCTGTTAATTGTTTCATACCCATCCTGTGCAGCATCCCAGTGTTGAGGTTGGGCTCTTTGGGGTTGTCCTACAGTCCCCTGTGGCTTCTGCCCACCTTCCCTACCAACCTTTGATGCAGCCTGGACCTTCTTGGGGGTAGCTGGGTGAGAGTGTGGTCCCGGATTACCATGAGGCCCAACTTTGGTTGAAACTGCTGATGTCTGCCGCGATCGCCTGTTCCTGATGGTACCCGGAGACTAGGGATGGGACGGTAGCGAAAATGTGGTCTCGGTATTTCGTTTTGTACATTCCGTTTCGTTTCCGGTATTCTGATATGTATAATAGCTGCTAAAAGGTCTAGATTTTTGCAAATTTCAGTGAATATTAACAAATGTTTGTGTTTTTCACTCATTATAATGCTTATTCATTCATATTAAATGTAAATAAAGAGAGTACTTAAAAATATATTCAGCACTTACCTATAACAGGAAATGATTCATCAGTAACCAAGGAAACCAGAGTGCAGGTGCTATGGAAAGATTAAATATCTTAGCCCGTTTTACAAGTGCAGAAAGTGAAACAACATAAATTCACAAAAAGTTTTTTATTTCAAATAGCAACTGGCAGATTATTTTATTTGCAGTTTTGAACATTCTAGAAGTCAAGTAAATAATACAGACATTGATTTATAGATACTTGGGAGAAAATGTTCATCTAAAAAAAATAAAGGAACTTAATGAACAGTCTGTAAACAAGTGTCAAAGCCAAGTCATAAAAATAAATTTTATTCCATTTGCTCTTCTTTGACTTGTGTGGCCACCGCACAGGCCAAAAAATTGTCCAGATCAGAGTCTATGGGTCCCTCATCATCTGACTGGCCACTTCATTGATTTGCTTCACAACTAACCTGATTCTCATTTTTCTCCTCAATTGTGTGCTTTCTAGACTTGATATTTCTATTGAGAAAAATGATGAGGTCCACAGTATCTGGCTCTAAATTTGACCTAAGCTTAGTAATAGTGAGACCTGCTGTGGAAAAGCACCTTTCTGATGGAATGGAGGTGGCTGGAATGCTTAAGTACCTCTTTGCCAGTATAGCCAGTTTTGGAAACTTAACCTGATGCAACTTCCACCAAGCCAATGGGTTGCTCATACTTACCGACTCTTCCAAGTAATACCTGAGGTCACTCTGATCAGACACACCTGTGGCACCTACCTCCTGTGTAGACAGATATCCTCGCAGTACTTTCCATAACTTGGGCCTTTTCTTTTCAGGGTCATTAGCATTTGTATCTAACCTACAAGAACTCACTTCAACTCCTTCCATCAATTTTAAAATTTCAGACTGTAGTACAGCTTTCTTCTCACTATGCAAAATTGTCCTACCAACTAAACTTTTGTACCTTGGGTCAAGGAATGTGGCAATCATAAGGGGGCAAGCTACAATATGGTCATCTGGCACACCATTGTCATCTACCTTAAATCTTTTCACAAGCCCATTTTTGATTTTAACTTTGAGCAACTTTGCAACTTCAGAGTCATTGGGAGATGGTTTAAGGACAGCTGATACCAGGTTGTGCATGAGCACATATACAGAGCTGCCAGTGGGCAAATCCTCTTTTCCTAGCAATTCAGTCACCTCAGCAAGGGGCTCAAGTATTGGACAAACATCCTCCATGACCTTCCAAAATGAATCTCTGATATCCAGGATGCACCTATCAGATGGTTTTGTCACAGAATCATCAAAAATCACACTATAGACGGGGACTCTAAGTTTCAACAGCCGTTCCATCATAAAAAAAGATGAGTTCCATCTGGTAGGTACATCCTGGATAAGTTTCAGTTTTAGAAGGTCAATCTGCTTGCTGAGAAGACAGTTTGTTGCTAGGGCAGAATGGCTAAAGTGTCCTACCAACTTGCGAGCTGCTCCAAGAGTTTTGGAGATTTGGGGCACCTTTAAGCCATCCTCTATGGCAAGCTGGAGGGTGTGGGCAAAGCATCCTACCTGAAAGAAGTTCAGCTCCCTGGCAGCAAGGGACATGTTACTGGCTTTGTCAGTGGTAATGGCTGGTACTGCCTCGACATTAAATTCTCTAGTGAGTTTAGTAACCTCCTTGGCTATGTTTGAACCTGTGTGCCTTTCCACTACAAGTCTTGTGCCTAAAACATGGGCACACAAATCCCAGTTAGGATCAATGAAGTGGCCAGTCAGGGTGATGTAGTTTTGTAGACTATTGCTAGTCCACAAGTCCGATGTCAAAGCAACATGGTTTTTGTCAAACTTATCTACCAATTTCTGCTTCTCATGCTCATACAGAGAGGTTAGGTGATGTTTAACGGTCTTACGGCAAGGTACACGGTATCTAGCATTGAGATTTGCAAAACATTCTGAAACCCTTTCCCTCAACCGTACTGATGGGTTTCAAAATTGATAGTCACAAAAAATAGTTGTCGCTTATGTGTCAAATGAGGTAATTGTACTGTTTCATCCTAAGCAAAATTACAACCCCAATGTAAAACCATGAATCAACAAGTAAAAATACAAACAGATCATACAATGAATCAAGCCTAAACCCAGCAAATTTTATCAAGCCTGGGAGAAAAGCATTTAAAAAGTGGAAATATGAATAAAGGTTAAGCTTACTGTGACTGATCCACATAAGCCATCACTGTTATCATTGAAATAACTCCACCTCTTAGCTCTAAAGGACTTTAAATCCTAAAACCAGCAACAGAGACACCCACCAAATTGAACTGAGGTGAGGGGGATATGCTCACCCTCTGCCCAAGTATACCCTGCCCTAGCTCCAACGACAGTTGTCACTCACTCCAATGCAGGAGAAGTTTCACTAAGTTGCTGGGGCTTTTCTGCCACCACAGTGGTTGCCATTGATTTCTGTGTTATGACTGGCATAGTATCATCACTATTTGATAATACCATGTTTGGGGTAGGAACTGATACAGAGGGTGGTATGGCGGTTGACACAGGTGCCCCCTCACTTGGTGAGGCCTGTTTGGTAGGGCATCTGAGGATGCTAGCATTACTAGCAGCCAATCTCTGCTGTGGGTGCTGCACTACTTTATGTTAAGATAGGCTGACTTACTGGGCAAAAGATCCCCACAGAAAACACAAGTCTAGGGAATAGGGCAGGCTCTGTGGTATTTTGACATATGAATATTGTGATCCAATTTAGACAAGAGGACCAGATGGCAAACCCTACAAGGAAAATGGTTAGACTGCTTTTCCTGAGAATATGACTGGAGGGGCAGGTGGTGGTGGGGGTGAGGACAGACAACATGCCTGATTTAATGTTTCAGCTCCGTGGTTCTTGGCTTTGAGATGCTGATACCTGTTAATTGTTTCATACCCATCCTGTGCAGCATCCCAGTGTTGAGGTTGGGCTCTTTGGGGTTGTCCTACAGTCCCCTGTGGCTTCTGCCCACCTTCCCTACCAACCTTTGATGCAGCCTGGACCTTCTTGGGGGTAGCTGGGTGAGAGTGTGGTCCCGGATTACCATGAGGCCCAACCTTGGTTGAAACTGCTGATGTCTGCCGCGATCGCCTGTTCCTGATGGTACCCGGAGACTAGGGATGGGACGGTAGCGAAAATGTGGTCTCGGTATTTCGTTTTGTACATTCCGTTTCGTTTCCGGTATTCCGATATGTATAATAGCTGCTAAAAGGTCTAGATTTTTGCAAATTTCAGTGAATATTAACAAATGTTTGTGTTTTTCACTCATTATAATGCTTATTCATTCATATTAAATGTAAATAAAGAGAGTACTTAAAAATATATTCAGCACTTACCTATAACAGGAAATGATTCATCAGTAACCAAGGAAACCAGAGTGCAGGTGCTATGGAAAGATTAAATATCTTAGCCCTTTTTACAAGTGCAGAAAGTGAAACAACATAAATTCACAAAAAGTTTTTTATTTCAAATAGCAACTGGCAGATTATTTTATTTGCAGTTTTGAACATTCTAGAAGTCAAGTAAATAATACAGACATTGATTTATAGATACTTGGGAGAAAATGTTCATCTAAAAAAAAATAAAGGAACTTAATGAATAGTCTGTAAACAAGTGTCAAAGCCAAGTCATAAAAATAAATTTTATTCCATTTGCTCTTCTTTGACTTGTGTGGCCACCGCACAGGCCAAAAAATTGTCCAGATCAGAGTCTATGGGTCCCTCATCATCTGACTGGCCACTTCGTTGATTTGCTTCACAATTAACCTGATTCTCATTTTTCTCCTCAATTGTGTGCTTTCTAGACTTGATATTTCTATTGAGAAAAATGATGAGGTCCACAGTATCTGGCTCTAAATTTGACCTAAGCTTAGTAATAGTGAGACCTGCTGTGGAAAAGCACCTTTCTGATGGAATGGAGGTGGCTGGAATGCTTAAGTACCTCTTTGCCAGTATAGCCAGTTTTGGAAACTTAACCTGATGCAACTTCCACCAAGCCAATGGGTTGCTCATACTTACCGACTCTTCCAAGTAATACCTGAGGTCACTCTGATCAGACACACCTGTGGCACCTACCTCCTGTGTAGACAGATATCCTCGCAGTACTTTCCATAACTTGGGCCTTTTCTTTTCAGGGTCATTAGCATTTGTATCTAACCTACAAGAACTCACTTCAACTCCTTCCATCAATTTTAAAATTTCAGACTGTAGTACAGCTTTCTTCTCACTATGCAAAATTGTCCTACCAACTAAACTTTTGTACCTTGGGTCAAGGAATGTGGCAATCATAAGGGGGCAAGCTACAATATGGTCATCTGGCACACCATTGTCATCTACCTTAAATCTTTTCACAAGCCCATTTTTGATTTTAACTTTGAGCAACTTTGCAACTTCAGAGTCATTGGGAGATGGTTTAAGGACAGCTGATACCAGGTTGTGCATGAGCACATATACAGAGCTGCCAGTGGGCAAATCCTCTTTTCCTAGCAATTCAGTCACCTCAGCAAGGGGCTCAAGTATTGGACAAACATCCTCCATGACCTTCCAAAATGAATCTCTGATATCCAGGATGCACCTATCAGATGGTTTTGTCACAGAATCATCAAAAATCACACTATAGACGGGGACTCTAAGTTTCAACAGCCGTTCCATCATAAAAAAAGATGAGTTCCATCTGGTAGGTACATCCTGGATAAGTTTCAGTTTTAGAAGGTCAATCTGCTTGCTGAGAAGACAGTTTGTTGCTAGGGCAGAATGGCTAAAGTGTCCTACCAACTTGCGAGCTGCTCCAAGAGTTTTGGAGATTTGGGGCACCTTTAAGCCATCCTCTATGGCAAGCTGGAGGGTGTGGGCAAAGCATCCTACCTGAAAGAAGTTCAGCTCCCTGGCAGCAAGGGACATGTTACTGGCTTTGTCAGTGGTAATGGCTGGTACTGCCTCGACATTAAATTCTCTAGTGAGTTTAGTAACCTCCTTGGCTATGTTTGAACCTGTGTGCCTTTCCACTACAAGTCTTGTGCCTAAAACATGGGCACACAAATCCCAGTTAGGATCAATGAAGTGGCCAGTCAGGGTGATGTAGTTTTGTAGACTATTGCTAGTCCACAAGTCCGATGTCAAAGCAACATGGTTTTTGTCAAACTTATCTACCAATTTCTGCTTCTCATGCTCATACAGAGAGGTTAGGTGATGTTTAACGGTCTTACGGCAAGGTACACGGTATCTAGCATTGAGATTTGCAAAACATTCTGAAACCCTTTCCCTCAACCGTACTGATGGGTTTCAAAATTGATAGTCACAAAAAATAGTTGTCGCTTATGTGTCAAATGAGGTAATTGTACTGTTTCATCCTAAGCAAAATTACAACCCCAATGTAAAACCATGAATCAACAAGTAAAAATACAAACAGATCATACAATGAATCAAGCCTAAACCCAGCAAATTTCATCAAGCCTGGGAGAAAAGCATTTAAAAAGTGGAAATATGAATAAAGGTTAAGCTTACTGTGACTGATCCACATAAGCCATCACTGTTATCATTGAAATAACTCCACCTCTTAGCTCTAAAGAACTTTAAATCCTAAAACCAGCAACAGAGACACCCACCAAATTGACCTGAGGTGAGGGAGATATGCTCGCCCTCTGCCCAAGTATACCCTGCCCTAGCTCCAACGACAGTTGTCACTCACTCCAATGCAGGAGAAGTTTCACTAAGTTGCTGGGGCTTTTCTGCCACCACAGTGGTTGCCATTGATTTCTGTGTTATGACTGGCATAGTATCATCACTATTTGATAATACCATGTTTGGGGTAGGAACTGATACAGAGGGTGGTATGGCGGTTGACACAGGTGCCCCCTCACTTGGTGAGGCCTGTTTGGTAGGGCATCTGAGGATGTTAGCATTACTAGCAGCCAATCTCTGCTGTGGGTGCTGCACTACTTTATGTTAAGATAGGCTGACTTACTGGGCAAAAGATCCCCACAGAAAACACAAGTCTGGGGAATAGGGTAGGCTCTGTGGTATTTTGACATATGAATATTGTGATCCAATTTAGACAAGAGGACCAGATGGCAAACCCTACAAGGAAAATGGTTAGACTGCTTTTCCTGAGAATATGACTGGAGGGGCAGGTGGTGGTGGGGGTGAGGACAGACAACATGCCTGATTTAATGTTTCAGCTCCGTGGTTCTTGGCTTTGAGATGCTGATACCTGTTAATTGTTTCATACCCATCCTGTGCAGCATCCCAGTGTTGAGGTTGGGCTCTTTGGGGTTGTCCTACAGTCCCCTGTGGCTTCTGCCCACCTTCCCTACCAACCTTTGATGCAGCCTGGACCTTCTTGGGGGTAGCTGGGTGAGAGTGTGGTCCCGGATTACCATGAGGCCCAACCTTGGTTGAAACTGCTGATGTCTGCCGCGATCGCCTGTTCCTGATGGTACCCGGAGACTAGGGATGGGACGGTAGCGAAAATGTGGTCTCGGTATTTCGTTTTGTACATTCCGTTTCGTTTCCGGTATTCCGATATGTATAATAGCTGCTAAAAGGTCTAGATTTTTGCAAATTTCAGTGAATATTAACAAATGTTTGTGTTTTTCACTCATTATAATGCTTATTCATTCATATTAAATGTAAATAAAGAGAGTACTTAAAAATATATTCAGCACTTACCTATAACAGGAAATGATTCATCAGTAACCAAGGAAACCAGAGTGCAGGTGCTATGGAAAGATTAAATATCTTAGCCCTTTTTACAAGTGCAGAAAGTGAAACAACATAAATTTACAAAAAGTTTTTTATTTCAAATAGCAACTGGCAGATTATTTTATTTGCAGTTTTGAACATTCTAGAAGTCAAGTAAATAATACAGACATTGATTTATAGATACTTGGGAGAAAATGTTCATCTAAAAAAAAAATAAAGGAACTTAATGAACAGTCTGTAAACAAGTGTCAAAGCCAAGTCATAAAAATAAATTTTATTCCATTTGCTCTTCTTTGACTTGTGTGGCCACCGCACAGGCCAAAAAATTGTCCAGATCAGAGTCTATGGGTCCCTCATCATCTGACTGGCCACTTCATTGATTTGCTTCACAACTAACCTGATTCTCATTTTTCTTCTCAATTGTGTGCTTTCTAGACTTGATATTTCTATTGAGAAAAATGATGAGGTCCACAGTATCTGGCTCTAAATTTGACCTAAGCTTAGTAATAGTGAGACCTGCTGTGGAAAAGCACCTTTCTGATGGAATGGAGGTGGCTGGAATGCTTAAGTACCTCTTTGCCAGTATAGCCAGTTTTGGAAACTTAACCTGATGCAACTTCCACCAAGCCAATGGGTTGCTCATACTTACCGACTCTTCCAAGTAATACCTGAGGTCACTCTGATCAGACACACCTGTGGCACCTACCTCCTGTGTAGACAGATATCCTCGCAGTACTTTCCATAACTTGGGCCTTTTCTTTTCAGGGTCATTAGCATTTGTATCTAACCTACAAGAACTCACTTCAACTCCTTCCATCAATTTTAAAATTTCAGACTGTAGTACAGCTTTCTTCTCACTATGCAAAATTGTCCTACCAACTAAACTTTTGTACCTTGGGTCAAGGAATGTGGCAATCATAAGGGGGCAAGCTACAATATGGTCATCTGGCACACCATTGTCATCTACCTTAAATCTTTTCACAAGCCCATTTTTGATTTTAACTTTGAGCAACTTTGCAACTTCAGAGTCATTGGGAGATGGTTTAAGGACAGCTGATACCAGGTTGTGCATGAGCACATATACAGAGCTGCCAGTGGGCAAATCCTCTTTTCCTAGCAATTCAGTCACCTCAGCAAGGGGCTCAAGTATTGGACAAACATCCTCCATGACCTTCCAAAATGAACCTCTGATATCCAGGATGCACCTATCAGATGGTTTTGTCACAGAATCATCAAAAATCACACTATAGACGGGGACTCTAAGTTTCAACAGCTGTTCCATCGTAAAAAAAGATGAGTTCCATCTGGTAGGTACATCCTGGATAAGTTTCAGTTTTAGAAGGTCAATCTGCTTGCTGAGAAGACAGTTTGTTGCTAGGGCAGAATGGCTAAAGTGTCCTACCAACTTGCGAGCTGCTCCAAGAGTTTTGGAGATTTGGGGCACCTTTAAGCCATCCTCTATGGCAAGCTGGAGGGTGTGGGCAAAGCATCCTACCTGAAAGAAGTTCAGCTCCCTGGCAGCAAGGGACATGTTGCTGGCTTTGTCAGTGGTAATGGCTGGTACTGCCTCGACATTAAATTCTCTAGTGAGTTTAGTAACCTCCTTGGCTATGTTTGAACCTGTGTGCCTTTCCACTACAAGTCTTGTGCCTAAAACATGGGCACACAAATCCCAGTTAGGATCAATGAAGTGGCCAGTCAGGGTGATGTAGTTTTGTAGACTATTGCTAGTCCACAAGTCCGATGTCAAAGCAACATGGTTTTTGTCAAACTTATCTACCAATTTCTGCTTCTCATGCTCATACAGAGAGGTTAGGTGATGTTTAACGGTCTTACGGCAAGGTACACGGTATCTAGCATTGAGATTTGCAAAACATTCTGAAACCCTTTCCCTCAACCGTACTGATGGGTTTCAAAATTGATAGTCACAAAAAATAGTTGTCGCTTATGTGTCAAATGAGGTAATTGTACTGTTTCATCCTAAGCAAAATTACAACCCCAATGTAAAACCATGAATCAACAAGTAAAAATACAAACAGATCATACAATGAATCAAGCCTAAACCCAGCAAATTTTATCAAGCCTGGGAGAAAAGCATTTAAAAAGTGAAAATATGAATAAAGGTTAAGCTTACTGTGACTGATCCACATAAGCCATCACTGTTATCATTGAAATAACTCCACCTCTTAGCTCTAAAGAACTTTAAATCCTAAAACCAGCAACAGAGACACCCACCAAATTGACCTGAGGTGAGGGAGATATGCTCGCCCTCTGCCCAAGTATACCCTGGCCTAGCTCCAACGACAGTTGTCACTCACTCCAATGCAGGAGAAGTTTCACTAAGTTGCTGGGGCTTTTCTGCCACCACAGTGGTTGCCATTGATTTCTGTGTTATGACTGGCATAGTATCATCACTATTTGATAATACCATGTTTGGGGTAGGAACTGATACAGAGGGTGGTATGGCGGTTGACACAGGTGCCCCCTCACTTGGTGAGGCCTGTTTGGTAGGGCATCTGAGGATGTTAGCATTACTAGCAGCCAATCTCTGCTGTGGGTGCTGCACTACTTTATGTTAAGATAGGCTGACTTACTGGGCAAAAGATCCCCACAGAAAACACAAGTCTGGGGAATAGGGCAGGCTCTGTGGTATTTTGACATATGAATATTGTGATCCAATTTAGACAAGAGGACCAGATGGCAAACCCTACAAGGAAAATGGTTAGACTGCTTTTCCTGAGAATATGACTGGAGGGGCAGGTGGTGGTGGGGGTGAGGACAGACAACATGCCTGATTTAATGTTTCAGCTCCGTGGTTCTTGGCTTTGAGATGCTGATACCTGTTAATTGTTTCATACCCATCCTGTGCAGCATCCCAGTGTTGAGGTTGGGCTCTTTGGGGTTGTCCTACAGTCCCCTGTGGCTTCTGCCCACCTTCCCTACCAACCTTTGATGCAGCCTGGACCTTCTTGGGGGTAGCTGGGTGAGAGTGTGGTCCCGGATTACCATGAGGCCCAACCTTGGTTGAAACTGCTGATGTCTGCCGCGATCGCCTGTTCCTGATGGTACCCGGAGACTAGGGATGGGACGGTAGCGAAAATGTGGTCTCGGTATTTCGTTTTGTACATTCCGTTTCGTTTCCGGTATTCCGATATGTATAATAGCTGCTAAAAGGTCTAGATTTTTGCAAATTTCAGTGAATATTAACAAATGTTTGTGTTTTTCACTCATTATAATGCTTATTCATTCATATTAAATGTAAATAAAGAGAGTACTTAAAAATATATTCAGCACTTACCTATAACAGGAAATGATTCATCAGTAACCAAGGAAACCAGAGTGCAGGTGCTATGGAAAGATTAAATATCTTAGCCCTTTTTACAAGTGCAGAAAGTGAAACAACATAAATTCACAAAAAGTTTTTTATTTCAAATAGCAACTGGCAGATTATTTTATTTGCAGTTTTGAACATTCTAGAAGTCAAGTAAATAATACAGACATTGATTTATAGATACTTGGGAGAAAATGTTCATCTAAAAAAAATAAAGGAACTTAATGAACAGTCTGTAAACAAGTGTCAAAGCCAAGTCATAAAAATAAATTTTATTCCATTTGCTCTTCTTTGACTTGTGTGGCCACCGCACAGGCCAAAAAATTGTCCAGATCAGAGTCTGTGGGTCCCTCATCATCTGACTGGCCACTTCGATGATTTGCTTCACAACTAACCTGATTCTCATTTTTCTCCTCAATTGTGTGCTTTCTAGACTTGATATTTCTATTGAGAAAAATGATGAGGTCCACAGTATCTGGCTCTAAATTTGACCTAAGCTTAGTAATAGTGAGACCTGCTGTGGAAAAGCACCTTTCTGATGGAATGGAGGTGGCTGGAATGCTTAAGTACCTCTTTGCCAGTATAGCCAGTTTTGGAAACTTAACCTGATGCAACTTCCACCAAGCCAATGGGTTGCTCATACTTACCGACTCTTCCAAGTAATACCTGAGGTCACTCTGATCAGACACACCTGTGGCACCTACCTCCTGTGTAGACAGATATCCTCGCAGTACTTTCCATAACTTGGGCCTTTTCTTTTCAGGGTCATTAGCATTTGTATCTAACCTACAAGAACTCACTTCAACTCCTTCCATCAATTTTAAAATTTCAGACTGTAGTACAGCTTTCTTCTCACTATGCAAAATTGTCCTACCAACTAAACTTTTGTACCTTGGGTCAAGGAATGTGGCAAACATAAGGGGGCAAGCTACAATATGCTCATCTGGCACACCATTGTCATCTACCTTAAATCTTTTCACAAGCCCATTTTTGATTTTAACTTTGAGCAACTTTGCAACTTCAGAGTCATTGGGAGATGGTTTAAGGACAGCTGATACCAGGTTGTGCATGAGCACATATACAGAGCTGCCAGTGGGCAAATCCTCTTTTCCTAGCAATTCAGTCACCTCAGCAAGGGGCTCAAGTATTGGACAAACATCCTCCATGACCTTCCAAAATGAATCTCTGATATCCAGGATGCACCTATCAGATGGTTTTGTCACAGAATCATCAAAAATCACACTATAGACGGGGACTCTAAGTTTCAACAGCCGTTCCATCATAAAAAAAGATGAGTTCCATCTGGTAGGTACATCCTGGATAAGTTTCAGTTTTAGAAGGTCAATCTGCTTGCTGAGAAGACAGTTTGTTGCTAGGGCAGAATGGCTAAAGTGTCCTACCAACTTGCGAGCTGCTCCAAGAGTTTTGGAGATTTGGGGCACCTTTAAGCCATCCTCTATGGCAAGCTGGAGGGTGTGGGCAAAGCATCCTACCTGAAAGAAGTTCAGCTCCCTGGCAGCAAGGGACATGTTACTGGCTTTGTCAGTGGTAATGGCTGGTACTGCCTCGACATTAAATTCTCTAGTGAGTTTAGTAACCTCCTTGGCTATGTTTGAACCTGTGTGCCTTTCCACTACAAGTCTTGTGCCTAAAACATGGGCACACAAATCCCAGTTAGGATCAATGAAGTGGCCAGTCAGGGTGATGTAGTTTTGTAGACTATTGCTAGTCCACAAGTCCGATGTCAAAGCAACATGGTTTTTGTCAAACTTATCTACCAATTTCTGCTTCTCATGCTCATACAGAGAGGTTAGGTGATGTTTAACGGTCTTACGGCAAGGTACACGGTATCTAGCATTGAGATTTGCAAAACATTCTGAAACCCTTTCCCTCAACCGTACTGATGGGTTTCAAAATTGATAGTCACAAAAAATAGTTGTCGCTTATGTGTCAAATGAGGTAATTGTACTGTTTCATCCTAAGCAAAATTACAACCCCAATGTAAAACCATGAATCAACAAGTAAAAATACAAACAGATCATACAATGAATCAAGCCTAAACCCAGCAAATTTTATCAAGCCTGGGAGAAAAGCATTTAAAAAGTGGAAATATGAATAAAGGTTAAGCTTACTGTGACTGATCCACATAAGCCATCACTGTTATCATTGAAATAACTCCACCTCTTAGCTCTAAAGGACTTTAAATCCTAAAACCAGCAACAGAGACACCCACCAAATTGAACTGAGGTGAGGGGGATATGCTCACCCTCTGCCCAAGTATACCCTGCCCTAGCTCCAACGACAGTTGTCACTCACTCCAATGCAGGAGAAGTTTCACTAAGTTGCTGGGGCTTTTCTGCCACCACAGTGGTTGCCATTGATTTCTGTGTTATGACTGGCATAGTATCATCACTATTTGATAATACCATGTTTGGGGTAGGAACTGATACAGAGGGTGGTATGGCGGTTGACACAGGTGCCCCCTCACTTGGTGAGGCCTGTTTGGTAGGGCATCTGAGGATGCTAGCATTACTAGCAGCCAATCTCTGCTGTGGGTGCTGCACTACTTTATGTTAAGATAGGCTGACTTACTGGGCAAAAGATCCCCACAGAAAACACAAGTCTAGGGAATAGGGCAGGCTCTGTGGTATTTTGACATATGAATATTGTGATCCAATTTAGACAAGAGGACCAGATGGCAAACCCTACAAGGAAAATGGTTAGACTGCTTTTCCTGAGAATATGACTGGAGGGGCAGGTGGTGGTGGGGGTGAGGACAGACAACATGCCTGATTTAATGTTTCAGCTCCGTGGTTCTTGGCTTTGAGATGCTGATACCTGTTAATTGTTTCATACCCATCCTGTGCAGCATCCCAGTGTTGAGGTTGGGCTCTTTGGGGTTGTCCTACAGTCCCCTGTGGCTTCTGCCCACCTTCCCTACCAACCTTTGATGCAGCCTGGACCTTCTTGGGGGTAGCTGGGTGAGAGTGTGGTCCCGGATTACCATGAGGCCCAACCTTGGTTGAAACTGCTGATGTCTGCCGCGATCGCCTGTTCCTGATGGTACCCGGAGACTAGGGATGGGACGGTAGCGAAAATGTGGTCTCGGTATTTCGTTTTGTACATTCCGTTTCGTTTCCGGTATTCCGATATGTATAATAGCTGCTAAAAGGTCTAGATTTTTGCAAATTTCAGTGAATATTAACAAATGTTTGTGTTTTTCACTCATTATAATGCTTATTCATTCATATTAAATGTAAATAAAGAGAGTACTTAAAAATATATTCAGCACTTACCTATAACAGGAAATGATTCATCAGTAACCAAGGAAACCAGAGTGCAGGTGCTATGGAAAGATTAAATATCTTAGCCCTTTTTACAAGTGCAGAAAGTGAAACAACATAAATTCACAAAAAGTTTTTTATTTCAAATAGCAACTGGCAGATTATTTTATTTGCAGTTTTGAACATTCTAGAAGTCAAGTAAATAATACAGACATTGATTTATAGATACTTGGGAGAAAATGTTCATCTAAAAAAAAATAAAGGAACTTAATGAATAGTCTGTAAACAAGTGTCAAAGCCAAGTCATAAAAATAAATTTTATTCCATTTGCTCTTCTTTGACTTGTGTGGCCACCGCACAGGCCAAAAAATTGTCCAGATCAGAGTCTATGGGTCCCTCATCATCTGACTGGCCACTTCGTTGATTTGCTTCACAATTAACCTGATTCTCATTTTTCTCCTCAATTGTGTGCTTTCTAGACTTGATATTTCTATTGAGAAAAATGATGAGGTCCACAGTATCTGGCTCTAAATTTGACCTAAGCTTAGTAATAGTGAGACCTGCTGTGGAAAAGCACCTTTCTGATGGAATGGAGGTGGCTGGAATGCTTAAGTACCTCTTTGCCAGTATAGCCAGTTTTGGAAACTTAACCTGATGCAACTTCCACCAAGCCAATGGGTTGCTCATACTTACCGACTCTTCCAAGTAATACCTGAGGTCACTCTGATCAGACACACCTGTGGCACCTACCTCCTGTGTAGACAGATATCCTCGCAGTACTTTCCATAACTTGGGCCTTTTCTTTTCAGGGTCATTAGCATTTGTATCTAACCTACAAGAACTCACTTCAACTCCTTCCATCAATTTTAAAATTTCAGACTGTAGTACAGCTTTCTTCTCACTATGCAAAATTGTCCTACCAACTAAACTTTTGTACCTTGGGTCAAGGAATGTGGCAATCATAAGGGGGCAAGCTACAATATGGTCATCTGGCACACCATTGTCATCTACCTTAAATCTTTTCACAAGCCCATTTTTGATTTTAACTTTGAGCAACTTTGCAACTTCAGAGTCATTGGGAGATGGTTTAAGGACAGCTGATACCAGGTTGTGCATGAGCACATATACAGAGCTGCCAGTGGGCAAATCCTCTTTTCCTAGCAATTCAGTCACCTCAGCAAGGGGCTCAAGTATTGGACAAACATCCTCCATGACCTTCCAAAATGAATCTCTGATATCCAGGATGCACCTATCAGATGGTTTTGTCACAGAATCATCAAAAATCACACTATAGACGGGGACTCTAAGTTTCAACAGCCGTTCCATCATAAAAAAAGATGAGTTCCATCTGGTAGGTACATCCTGGATAAGTTTCAGTTTTAGAAGGTCAATCTGCTTGCTGAGAAGACAGTTTGTTGCTAGGGCAGAATGGCTAAAGTGTCCTACCAACTTGCGAGCTGCTCCAAGAGTTTTGGAGATTTGGGGCACCTTTAAGCCATCCTCTATGGCAAGCTGGAGGGTGTGGGCAAAGCATCCTACCTGAAAGAAGTTCAGCTCCCTGGCAGCAAGGGACATGTTACTGGCTTTGTCAGTGGTAATGGCTGGTACTGCCTCGACATTAAATTCTCTAGTGAGTTTAGTAACCTCCTTGGCTATGTTTGAACCTGTGTGCCTTTCCACTACAAGTCTTGTGCCTAAAACATGGGCACACAAATCCCAGTTAGGATCAATGAAGTGGCCAGTCAGGGTGATGTAGTTTTGTAGACTATTGCTAGTCCACAAGTCCGATGTCAAAGCAACATGGTTTTTGTCAAACTTATCTACCAATTTCTGCTTCTCATGCTCATACAGAGAGGTTAGGTGATGTTTAACGGTCTTACGGCAAGGTACACGGTATCTAGCATTGAGATTTGCAAAACATTCTGAAACCCTTTCCCTCAACCGTACTGATGGGTTTCAAAATTGATAGTCACAAAAAATAGTTGTCGCTTATGTGTCAAATGAGGTAATTGTACTGTTTCATCCTAAGCAAAATTACAACCCCAATGTAAAACCATGAATCAACAAGTAAAAATACAAACAGATCATACAATGAATCAAGCCTAAACCCAGCAAATTTCATCAAGCCTGGGAGAAAAGCATTTAAAAAGTGGAAATATGAATAAAGGTTAAGCTTACTGTGACTGATCCACATAAGCCATCACTGTTATCATTGAAATAACTCCACCTCTTAGCTCTAAAGAACTTTAAATCCTAAAACCAGCAACAGAGACACCCACCAAATTGACCTGAGGTGAGGGAGATATGCTCGCCCTCTGCCCAAGTATACCCTGCCCTAGCTCCAACGACAGTTGTCACTCACTCCAATGCAGGAGAAGTTTCACTAAGTTGCTGGGGCTTTTCTGCCACCACAGTGGTTGCCATTGATTTCTGTGTTATGACTGGCATAGTATCATCACTATTTGATAATACCATGTTTGGGGTAGGAACTGATACAGAGGGTGGTATGGCGGTTGACACAGGTGCCCCCTCACTTGGTGAGGCCTGTTTGGTAGGGCATCTGAGGATGTTAGCATTACTAGCAGCCAATCTCTGCTGTGGGTGCTGCACTACTTTATGTTAAGATAGGCTGACTTACTGGGCAAAAGATCCCCACAGAAAACACAAGTCTGGGGAATAGGGTAGGCTCTGTGGTATTTTGACATATGAATATTGTGATCCAATTTAGACAAGAGGACCAGATGGCAAACCCTACAAGGAAAATGGTTAGACTGCTTTTCCTGAGAATATGACTGGAGGGGCAGGTGGTGGTGGGGGTGAGGACAGACAACATGCCTGATTTAATGTTTCAGCTCCGTGGTTCTTGGCTTTGAGATGCTGATACCTGTTAATTGTTTCATACCCATCCTGTGCAGCATCCCAGTGTTGAGGTTGGGCTCTTTGGGGTTGTCCTACAGTCCCCTGTGGCTTCTGCCCACCTTCCCTACCAACCTTTGATGCAGCCTGGACCTTCTTGGGGGTAGCTGGGTGAGAGTGTGGTCCCGGATTACCATGAGGCCCAACCTTGGTTGAAACTGCTGATGTCTGCCGCGATCGCCTGTTCCTGATGGTACCCGGAGACTAGGGATGGGACGGTAGCGAAAATGTGGTCTCGGTATTTCGTTTTGTACATTCCGTTTCGTTTCCGGTATTCCGATATGTATAATAGCTGCTAAAAGGTCTAGATTTTTGCAAATTTCAGTGAATATTAACAAATGTTTGTGTTTTTCACTCATTATAATGCTTATTCATTCATATTAAATGTAAATAAAGAGAGTACTTAAAAATATATTCAGCACTTACCTATAACAGGAAATGATTCATCAGTAACCAAGGAAACCAGAGTGCAGGTGCTATGGAAAGATTAAATATCTTAGCCCTTTTTACAAGTGCAGAAAGTGAAACAACATAAATTTACAAAAAGTTTTTTATTTCAAATAGCAACTGGCAGATTATTTTATTTGCAGTTTTGAACATTCTAGAAGTCAAGTAAATAATACAGACATTGATTTATAGATACTTGGGAGAAAATGTTCATCTAAAAAAAAAATAAAGGAACTTAATGAACAGTCTGTAAACAAGTGTCAAAGCCAAGTCATAAAAATAAATTTTATTCCATTTGCTCTTCTTTGACTTGTGTGGCCACCGCACAGGCCAAAAAATTGTCCAGATCAGAGTCTATGGGTCCCTCATCATCTGACTGGCCACTTCATTGATTTGCTTCACAACTAACCTGATTCTCATTTTTCTTCTCAATTGTGTGCTTTCTAGACTTGATATTTCTATTGAGAAAAATGATGAGGTCCACAGTATCTGGCTCTAAATTTGACCTAAGCTTAGTAATAGTGAGACCTGCTGTGGAAAAGCACCTTTCTGATGGAATGGAGGTGGCTGGAATGCTTAAGTACCTCTTTGCCAGTATAGCCAGTTTTGGAAACTTAACCTGATGCAACTTCCACCAAGCCAATGGGTTGCTCATACTTACCGACTCTTCCAAGTAATACCTGAGGTCACTCTGATCAGACACACCTGTGGCACCTACCTCCTGTGTAGACAGATATCCTCGCAGTACTTTCCATAACTTGGGCCTTTTCTTTTCAGGGTCATTAGCATTTGTATCTAACCTACAAGAACTCACTTCAACTCCTTCCATCAATTTTAAAATTTCAGACTGTAGTACAGCTTTCTTCTCACTATGCAAAATTGTCCTACCAACTAAACTTTTGTACCTTGGGTCAAGGAATGTGGCAATCATAAGGGGGCAAGCTACAATATGGTCATCTGGCACACCATTGTCATCTACCTTAAATCTTTTCACAAGCCCATTTTTGATTTTAACTTTGAGCAACTTTGCAACTTCAGAGTCATTGGGAGATGGTTTAAGGACAGCTGATACCAGGTTGTGCATGAGCACATATACAGAGCTGCCAGTGGGCAAATCCTCTTTTCCTAGCAATTCAGTCACCTCAGCAAGGGGCTCAAGTATTGGACAAACATCCTCCATGACCTTCCAAAATGAACCTCTGATATCCAGGATGCACCTATCAGATGGTTTTGTCACAGAATCATCAAAAATCACACTATAGACGGGGACTCTAAGTTTCAACAGCTGTTCCATCGTAAAAAAAGATGAGTTCCATCTGGTAGGTACATCCTGGATAAGTTTCAGTTTTAGAAGGTCAATCTGCTTGCTGAGAAGACAGTTTGTTGCTAGGGCAGAATGGCTAAAGTGTCCTACCAACTTGCGAGCTGCTCCAAGAGTTTTGGAGATTTGGGGCACCTTTAAGCCATCCTCTATGGCAAGCTGGAGGGTGTGGGCAAAGCATCCTACCTGAAAGAAGTTCAGCTCCCTGGCAGCAAGGGACATGTTGCTGGCTTTGTCAGTGGTAATGGCTGGTACTGCCTCGACATTAAATTCTCTAGTGAGTTTAGTAACCTCCTTGGCTATGTTTGAACCTGTGTGCCTTTCCACTACAAGTCTTGTGCCTAAAACATGGGCACACAAATCCCAGTTAGGATCAATGAAGTGGCCAGTCAGGGTGATGTAGTTTTGTAGACTATTGCTAGTCCACAAGTCCGATGTCAAAGCAACATGGTTTTTGTCAAACTTATCTACCAATTTCTGCTTCTCATGCTCATACAGAGAGGTTAGGTGATGTTTAACGGTCTTACGGCAAGGTACACGGTATCTAGCATTGAGATTTGCAAAACATTCTGAAACCCTTTCCCTCAACCGTACTGATGGGTTTCAAAATTGATAGTCACAAAAAATAGTTGTCGCTTATGTGTCAAATGAGGTAATTGTACTGTTTCATCCTAAGCAAAATTACAACCCCAATGTAAAACCATGAATCAACAAGTAAAAATACAAACAGATCATACAATGAATCAAGCCTAAACCCAGCAAATTTTATCAAGCCTGGGAGAAAAGCATTTAAAAAGTGAAAATATGAATAAAGGTTAAGCTTACTGTGACTGATCCACATAAGCCATCACTGTTATCATTGAAATAACTCCACCTCTTAGCTCTAAAGAACTTTAAATCCTAAAACCAGCAACAGAGACACCCACCAAATTGACCTGAGGTGAGGGAGATATGCTCGCCCTCTGCCCAAGTATACCCTGGCCTAGCTCCAACGACAGTTGTCACTCACTCCAATGCAGGAGAAGTTTCACTAAGTTGCTGGGGCTTTTCTGCCACCACAGTGGTTGCCATTGATTTCTGTGTTATGACTGGCATAGTATCATCACTATTTGATAATACCATGTTTGGGGTAGGAACTGATACAGAGGGTGGTATGGCGGTTGACACAGGTGCCCCCTCACTTGGTGAGGCCTGTTTGGTAGGGCATCTGAGGATGTTAGCATTACTAGCAGCCAATCTCTGCTGTGGGTGCTGCACTACTTTATGTTAAGATAGGCTGACTTACTGGGCAAAAGATCCCCACAGAAAACACAAGTCTGGGGAATAGGGCAGGCTCTGTGGTATTTTGACATATGAATATTGTGATCCAATTTAGACAAGAGGACCAGATGGCAAACCCTACAAGGAAAATGGTTAGACTGCTTTTCCTGAGAATATGACTGGAGGGGCAGGTGGTGGTGGGGGTGAGGACAGACAACATGCCTGATTTAATGTTTCAGCTCCGTGGTTCTTGGCTTTGAGATGCTGATACCTGTTAATTGTTTCATACCCATCCTGTGCAGCATCCCAGTGTTGAGGTTGGGCTCTTTGGGGTTGTCCTACAGTCCCCTGTGGCTTCTGCCCACCTTCCCTACCAACCTTTGATGCAGCCTGGACCTTCTTGGGGGTAGCTGGGTGAGAGTGTGGTCCCGGATTACCATGAGGCCCAACCTTGGTTGAAACTGCTGATGTCTGCCGCGATCGCCTGTTCCTGATGGTACCCGGAGACTAGGGATGGGACGGTAGCGAAAATGTGGTCTCGGTATTTCGTTTTGTACATTCCGTTTCGTTTCCGGTATTCCGATATGTATAATAGCTGCTAAAAGGTCTAGATTTTTGCAAATTTCAGTGAATATTAACAAATGTTTGTGTTTTTCACTCATTATAATGCTTATTCATTCATATTAAATGTAAATAAAGAGAGTACTTAAAAATATATTCAGCACTTACCTATAACAGGAAATGATTCATCAGTAACCAAGGAAACCAGAGTGCAGGTGCTATGGAAAGATTAAATATCTTAGCCCTTTTTACAAGTGCAGAAAGTGAAACAACATAAATTCACAAAAAGTTTTTTATTTCAAATAGCAACTGGCAGATTATTTTATTTGCAGTTTTGAACATTCTAGAAGTCAAGTAAATAATACAGACATTGATTTATAGATACTTGGGAGAAAATGTTCATCTAAAAAAAATAAAGGAACTTAATGAACAGTCTGTAAACAAGTGTCAAAGCCAAGTCATAAAAATAAATTTTATTCCATTTGCTCTTCTTTGACTTGTGTGGCCACCGCACAGGCCAAAAAATTGTCCAGATCAGAGTCTGTGGGTCCCTCATCATCTGACTGGCCACTTCGATGATTTGCTTCACAACTAACCTGATTCTCATTTTTCTCCTCAATTGTGTGCTTTCTAGACTTGATATTTCTATTGAGAAAAATGATGAGGTCCACAGTATCTGGCTCTAAATTTGACCTAAGCTTAGTAATAGTGAGACCTGCTGTGGAAAAGCACCTTTCTGATGGAATGGAGGTGGCTGGAATGCTTAAGTACCTCTTTGCCAGTATAGCCAGTTTTGGAAACTTAACCTGATGCAACTTCCACCAAGCCAATGGGTTGCTCATACTTACCGACTCTTCCAAGTAATACCTGAGGTCACTCTGATCAGACACACCTGTGGCACCTACCTCCTGTGTAGACAGATATCCTCGCAGTACTTTCCATAACTTGGGCCTTTTCTTTTCAGGGTCATTAGCATTTGTATCTAACCTACAAGAACTCACTTCAACTCCTTCCATCAATTTTAAAATTTCAGACTGTAGTACAGCTTTCTTCTCACTATGCAAAATTGTCCTACCAACTAAACTTTTGTACCTTGGGTCAAGGAATGTGGCAAACATAAGGGGGCAAGCTACAATATGCTCATCTGGCACACCATTGTCATCTACCTTAAATCTTTTCACAAGCCCATTTTTGATTTTAACTTTGAGCAACTTTGCAACTTCAGAGTCATTGGGAGATGGTTTAAGGACAGCTGATACCAGGTTGTGCATGAGCACATATACAGAGCTGCCAGTGGGCAAATCCTCTTTTCCTAGCAATTCAGTCACCTCAGCAAGGGGCTCAAGTATTGGACAAACATCCTCCATGACCTTCCAAAATGAATCTCTGATATCCAGGATGCACCTATCAGATGGTTTTGTCACAGAATCATCAAAAATTACACTATAGACGGGGACTCTAAGTTTCAACAGCCGTTCCATCATAAAAAAGATGAGTTCCATCTGGTAGGTACATCCTGGATAAGTTTCAGTTTTAGAAGGTCAATCTGCTTGCTGAGAAGACAGTTTGTTGCTAGGGCAGAATGGCTAAAGTGTCCTACCAACTTGCGAGCTGCTCCAAGAGTTTTGGAGATTCGGGGCACCTTTAAGCCATCCTCTATGGCAAGCTGGAGGGTGTGGGCAAAGCATCCTACCTGAAAGAAGTTCAGCTCCCTGGCAGCAAGGGACATGTTACTGGCTTTGTCAGTGGTAATGGCTGGTACTGCCTCGACATTAAATTCTCTAGTGAGTTTAGTAACCTCCTTGGCTATGTTTGAACCTGTGTGCCTTTCCACTACAAGTCTTGTGCCTAAAACATGGGCACACAAATCCCAGTTAGGATCAATGAAGTGGCCAGTCAGGGTGATGTAGTTTTGTAGACTATTGCTAGTCCACAAGTCCGATGTCAAAGCAACATGGTTTTTGTCAAACTTATCTACCAATTTCTGCTTCTCATGCTCATACAGAGAGGTTAGGTGATGTTTAACGGTCTTACGGCAAGGTACACGGTATCTAGCATTGAGATTTGCAAAACATTCTGAAACCCTTTCCCTCAACCGTACTGATGGGTTTCAAAATTGATAGTCACAAAAAATAGTTGTCACTTATGTGTCAAATGAGGTAATTGTACTGTTTCATCCTAAGCAAAATTACAACCCCAATGTAAAACCATGAATCAACAAGTAAAAATACAAACAGATCATACAATGAATCAAGCCTAAACCCAGCAAATTTTATCAAGCCTGGGAGAAAAGCATTTAAAAAGTGGAAATATGAATAAAGGTTAAGCTTACTGTGACTGATCCACATAAGCCATCACTGTTATCATTGAAATAACTCCACCTCTTAGCTCTAAAGGACTTTAAATCCTAAAACCAGCAACAGAGACACCCACCAAATTGACCTGAGGTGAGGGAGATATGCTCGCCCTCTGCCCAAGTATACCCTGGCCTAGCTCCAACGACAGTTGTCACTCACTCCAATGCAGGAGAAGTTTCACTAAGTTGCTGGGGCTTTTCTGCCACCACAGTGGTTGCCATTGATTTCTGTGTTATGACTGGCATAGTATCATCACTATTTGATAATACCATGTTTGGGGTAGGAACTGATACAGAGGGTGGTATGGCGGTTGACACAGGTGCCCCCTCACTTGGTGAGGCCTGTTTGGTAGGGCATCTGAGGATGTTAGCATTACTAGCAGCCAATCTCTGCTGTGGGTGCTGCACTACTTTATGTTAAGATAGGCTGACTTACTGGGCAAAAGATCCCCACAGAAAACACAAGTCTGGGGAATAGGGCAGGCTCTGTGGTATTTTGACATATGAATATTGTGATCCAATTTAGACAAGAGGACCAGATGGCAAACCCTACAAGGAAAATGGTTAGACTGCTTTTCCTGAGAATATGACTGGAGGGGCAGGTGGTGGTGGGGGTGAGGACAGACAACATGCCTGATTTAATGTTTCAGCTCCGTGGTTCTTGGCTTTGAGATGCTGATACCTGTTAATTGTTTCATACCCATCCTGTGCAGCATCCCAGTGTTGAGATTGGGCTCTTTGGGGTTGTCCTACAGTCCCCTGTGGCTTCTGCCCACCTTCCCTACCAACCTTTGATGCAGCCTGGACCTTCTTGGGGGTAGCTGGGCGAGAGTGTGGTCCCGGATTACCATGAGGCCCAACCTTGGTTGAAACTGCTGATGTCTGCCGCGATCGCCTGTTCCTGATGGTACCCGGAGACTAGGGATGGGATGGTAGCGAAAATGTGGTCTCGGTATTTCGTTTTGTACATTCCGTTTCGTTTCCGGTATTCCGATATGTATAATAGCTGCTAAAAGGTCTAGATTTTTGCAAATTTCAGTGAATATTAACAAATGTTTGTGTTTTTCACTCATTATAATGCTTATTCATTCATATTAAATGTAAATAAAGAGAGTACTTAAAAATACATTCAGCACTTACCTATAACAGGAAATGATTCATCAGTAACCAAGGAAACCAGAGTGCAGGTGCTATGGAAAGATTAAATATCTTAGCCCTTTTTACAAGTGCAGAAAGTGAAACAACATAAATTCACAAAAAGTTTTTTATTTCAAATAGCAACTGGCAGATTATTTTATTTGCAGTTTTGAACATTCTAGAAGTCAAGTAAATAATACAGACATTGATTTATAGATACTTGGGAGAAAATGTTCATCTAAAAAAAATAAAGGAACTTAATGAACAGTCTGTAAACAAGTGTCAAAGCCAAGTCATAAAAATAAATTTTATTCCATTTGCTCTTCTTTGACTTGTGTGGCCACCGCACAGGCCCAAAAATTGTCCAGATCAGAGTCTATGGGTCCCTCATCATCTGACTGGCCACTTCGTTGATTTGCTTCACAACTAACCTGATTCTCATTTTTCTCCTCAATTGTGTGCTTTCTAGACTTGATATTTCTATTGAGAAAAATGATGAGGTCCACAGTATCTGGCTCTAAATTTGACCTAAGCTTAGTAATAGTGAGACCTGCTGTGGAAAAGCACCTTTCTGATGGAATGGAGGTGGCTGGAATGCTTAAGTACCTCTTTGCCAGTATAGCCAGTTTTGGAAACTTAACCTGATGCAACTTCCACCAAGCCAATGGGTTGCTCATACTTACCGACTCTTCCAAGTAATACCTGAGGTCACTCTGATCAGACACACCTGTGGCACCTACCTCCTGTGTAGACAGATATCCTCGCAGTACTTTCCATAACTTGGGCCTTTTCTTTTCAGGGTCATTAGCATTTGTATCTAACCTACAAGAACTCACTTCAACTCCTTCCATCAATTTTAAAATTTCAGACTGTAGTACAGCTTTCTTCTCACTATGCAAAATTGTCCTACCAACTAAACTTTTGTACCTTGGGTCAAGGAATGTGGCAATCATAAGGGGGCAAGCTACAATATGGTCATCTGGCACACCATTGTCATCTACCTTAAATCTTTTCACAAGCCCATTTTTGATTTTAACTTTGAGCAACTTTGCAACTTCAGAGTCATTGGGAGATGGTTTAAGGACAGTTGATACCAGGTTGTGCATGAGCACATATACAGAGCTGCCAGTGGGCAAATCCTCTTTTCCTAGCAATTCAGTCACCTCAGCAAGGGGCTCAAGTATTGGACAAACATCCTCCATGACCTTCCAAAATGAATCTCTGATATCCAGGATGCACCTATCAGATGGTTTTGTCACAGAATCATCAAAAATCACACTATAGACGGGGACTCTAAGTTTCAACAGCCGTTCCATCATAAAAAAAGATGAGTTCCATCTGGTAGGTACATCCTGGATAAGTTTCAGTTTTAGAAGGTCAATCTGCTTGCTGAGAAGACAGTTTGTTGCTAGGGCAGAATGGCTAAAGTGTCCTACCAACTTGCGAGCTGCTCCAAGAGTTTTGGAGATTTGGGGCACCTTTAAGCCATCCTCTATGGCAAGCTGGAGGGTGTGGGCAAAGCATCCTACCTGAAAGAAGTTCAGCTCCCTGGCAGGAAGGGACATGTTACTGGCTTTGTCAGTGGTAATGGCTGGTACTGCCTCGACATTAAATTCTCTAGTGAGTTTAGTAACCTCCTTGGCTATGTTTGAACCTGTGTGCCTTTCCACTACAAGTCTTGTGCCTAAAACATGGGCACACAAATCCCAGTTAGGATCAATGAAGTGGCCAGTCAGGGTGATGTAGTTTTGTAGACTATTGCTAGTCCACAAGTCCGATGTCAAAGCAACATGGTTTTTGTCAAACTTATCTACCAATTTCTGCTTCTCATGCTCACACAGAGAGGTTAGGTGATGTTTAACGGTCTTACGGCAAGGTACACGGTATCTAGTATTGAGATTTGCAAAACATTCTGAAACCCTTTCCCTCAACCGTACTGATGGGTTTCAAAATTGATAGTCATAAAAAATAGTTGTCGCTTATGTGTCAAATGAGGTAATTGTACTGTTTCATCCTAAGCAAAATTACAACCCCAATGTAAAACCATGAATCAACAAGTAAAAATACAAACAGATCATACAATGAATCAAGCCTAAACCCAGCAAATTTTATCAAGCCTGGGAGAAAAGCATTTAAAAAGTGGAAATATGAATAAAGGTTAAGCTTACTGTGACTGATCTACATAAGCCATCACTGTTATCATTGAAATAACTCCACCTCTTAGCTCTAAAGGACTTTAAATCCTAAAACCAGCAACAGAGACACCCACCAAATTGACCTGAGGTGAGGGAGATATGCTCGCCCTCTGCCCAAATATACCCTGGCCTAGCTCCAACGACAGTTATCACTCACTCCAATGCAGGAGAAGTTTCACTAAGTTGCTGGGGCTTTTCTGCCACCACAGTGGTTGCCATTGATTTATGTGTTATGACTGGCATAGTATCATCACTATTTGATAATACCATGTTTGGGGTAGGAACTGATACAGAGGGTGGTATGGCGGTTGACACAGGTGCCCCCTCACTTGGTGAGGCCTGTTTGGTAGGGCATCTGAGGATGTTAGCATTACTAGCAGCCAATCTCTGCTGTGGGTGCTGCACTACTTTATGTTAAGATAGGCTGACTTACTGGGCAAAAGATCCCCACAGAAAACACAAGTCTGGGGAATAGGGCAGGCTCTGTGGTATTTTGACATATGAATATTGTGATCCAATTTAGACAAGAGGACCAGATGGCAAACCCTACAAGGAAAATGGTTAGACTGCTTTTCCTGAGAATATGACTGGAGGGGCAGGTGGTGGTGTGGGTGAGGACAGACAACATGCCTGATTTAATGTTTCAGCTCCGTGGTTCTTGGCTTTGAGATGCTGATACCTGTTAATTGTTTCATACCCATCCTGTGCAGCATCCCAGTGTTGAGGTTGGGCTCTTTGGGGTTGTCCTACAGTCCCCTGTGGCTTCTGCCCACCTTCCCTACCAACCTTTGATGCAGCCTGGACCTTCTTGGGGGTAGCTGGGTGAGAGTGTGGTCCCGGATTACCATGAGGCCCAACTTTGGTTGAAACTGCTGATGTCTGCCGCGATCGCCTGTTCCTGATGGTACCCGGAGACTAGGGATGGGACGGTAGCGAAAATGTGGTCTCGGTATTTCGTTTTGTACATTCCGTTTCGTTTCCGGTATTCTGATATGTATAATAGCTGCTAAAAGGTCTAGATTTTTGCAAATTTCAGTGAATATTAACAAATGTTTGTGTTTTTCACTCATTATAATGCTTATTCATTCATATTAAATGTAAATAAAGAGAGTACTTAAAAATATATTCAGCACTTACCTATAACAGGAAATGATTCATCAGTAACCAAGGAAACCAGAGTGCAGGTGCTATGGAAAGATTAAATATCTTAGCCCGTTTTACAAGTGCAGAAAGTGAAACAACATAAATTCACAAAAAGTTTTTTATTTCAAATAGCAACTGGCAGATTATTTTATTTGCAGTTTTGAACATTCTAGAAGTCAAGTAAATAATACAGACATTGATTTATAGATACTTGGGAGAAAATGTTCATCTAAAAAAAATAAAGGAACTTAATGAACAGTCTGTAAACAAGTGTCAAAGCCAAGTCATAAAAATAAATTTTATTCCATTTGCTCTTCTTTGACTTGTGTGGCCACCGCACAGGCCAAAAAATTGTCCAGATCAGAGTCTATGGGTCCCTCATCATCTGACTGGCCACTTCATTGATTTGCTTCACAACTAACCTGATTCTCATTTTTCTCCTCAATTGTGTGCTTTCTAGACTTGATATTTCTATTGAGAAAAATGATGAGGTCCACAGTATCTGGCTCTAAATTTGACCTAAGCTTAGTAATAGTGAGACCTGCTGTGGAAAAGCACCTTTCTGATGGAATGGAGGTGGCTGGAATGCTTAAGTACCTCTTTGCCAGTATAGCCAGTTTTGGAAACTTAACCTGATGCAACTTCCACCAAGCCAATGGGTTGCTCATACTTACCGACTCTTCCAAGTAATACCTGAGGTCACTCTGATCAGACACACCTGTGGCACCTACCTCCTGTGTAGACAGATATCCTCGCAGTACTTTCCATAACTTGGGCCTTTTCTTTTCAGGGTCATTAGCATTTGTATCTAACCTACAAGAACTCACTTCAACTCCTTCCATCAATTTTAAAATTTCAGACTGTAGTACAGCTTTCTTCTCACTATGCAAAATTGTCCTACCAACTAAACTTTTGTACCTTGGGTCAAGGAATGTGGCAATCATAAGGGGGCAAGCTACAATATGGTCATCTGGCACACCATTGTCATCTACCTTAAATCTTTTCACAAGCCCATTTTTGATTTTAACTTTGAGCAACTTTGCAACTTCAGAGTCATTGGGAGATGGTTTAAGGACAGCTGATACCAGGTTGTGCATGAGCACATATACAGAGCTGCCAGTGGGCAAATCCTCTTTTCCTAGCAATTCAGTCACCTCAGCAAGGGGCTCAAGTATTGGACAAACATCCTCCATGACCTTCCAAAATGAATCTCTGATATCCAGGATGCACCTATCAGATGGTTTTGTCACAGAATCATCAAAAATCACACTATAGACGGGGACTCTAAGTTTCAACAGCCGTTCCATCATAAAAAAAGATGAGTTCCATCTGGTAGGTACATCCTGGATAAGTTTCAGTTTTAGAAGGTCAATCTGCTTGCTGAGAAGACAGTTTGTTGCTAGGGCAGAATGGCTAAAGTGTCCTACCAACTTGCGAGCTGCTCCAAGAGTTTTGGAGATTTGGGGCACCTTTAAGCCATCCTCTATGGCAAGCTGGAGGGTGTGGGCAAAGCATCCTACCTGAAAGAAGTTCAGCTCCCTGGCAGCAAGGGACATGTTACTGGCTTTGTCAGTGGTAATGGCTGGTACTGCCTCGACATTAAATTCTCTAGTGAGTTTAGTAACCTCCTTGGCTATGTTTGAACCTGTGTGCCTTTCCACTACAAGTCTTGTGCCTAAAACATGGGCACACAAATCCCAGTTAGGATCAATGAAGTGGCCAGTCAGGGTGATGTAGTTTTGTAGACTATTGCTAGTCCACAAGTCCGATGTCAAAGCAACATGGTTTTTGTCAAACTTATCTACCAATTTCTGCTTCTCATGCTCATACAGAGAGGTTAGGTGATGTTTAACGGTCTTACGGCAAGGTACACGGTATCTAGCATTGAGATTTGCAAAACATTCTGAAACCCTTTCCCTCAACCGTACTGATGGGTTTCAAAATTGATAGTCACAAAAAATAGTTGTCGCTTATGTGTCAAATGAGGTAATTGTACTGTTTCATCCTAAGCAAAATTACAACCCCAATGTAAAACCATGAATCAACAAGTAAAAATACAAACAGATCATACAATGAATCAAGCCTAAACCCAGCAAATTTTATCAAGCCTGGGAGAAAAGCATTTAAAAAGTGGAAATATGAATAAAGGTTAAGCTTACTGTGACTGATCCACATAAGCCATCACTGTTATCATTGAAATAACTCCACCTCTTAGCTCTAAAGGACTTTAAATCCTAAAACCAGCAACAGAGACACCCACCAAATTGAACTGAGGTGAGGGGGATATGCTCACCCTCTGCCCAAGTATACCCTGCCCTAGCTCCAACGACAGTTGTCACTCACTCCAATGCAGGAGAAGTTTCACTAAGTTGCTGGGGCTTTTCTGCCACCACAGTGGTTGCCATTGATTTCTGTGTTATGACTGGCATAGTATCATCACTATTTGATAATACCATGTTTGGGGTAGGAACTGATACAGAGGGTGGTATGGCGGTTGACACAGGTGCCCCCTCACTTGGTGAGGCCTGTTTGGTAGGGCATCTGAGGATGCTAGCATTACTAGCAGCCAATCTCTGCTGTGGGTGCTGCACTACTTTATGTTAAGATAGGCTGACTTACTGGGCAAAAGATCCCCACAGAAAACACAAGTCTAGGGAATAGGGCAGGCTCTGTGGTATTTTGACATATGAATATTGTGATCCAATTTAGACAAGAGGACCAGATGGCAAACCCTACAAGGAAAATGGTTAGACTGCTTTTCCTGAGAATATGACTGGAGGGGCAGGTGGTGGTGGGGGTGAGGACAGACAACATGCCTGATTTAATGTTTCAGCTCCGTGGTTCTTGGCTTTGAGATGCTGATACCTGTTAATTGTTTCATACCCATCCTGTGCAGCATCCCAGTGTTGAGGTTGGGCTCTTTGGGGTTGTCCTACAGTCCCCTGTGGCTTCTGCCCACCTTCCCTACCAACCTTTGATGCAGCCTGGACCTTCTTGGGGGTAGCTGGGTGAGAGTGTGGTCCCGGATTACCATGAGGCCCAACCTTGGTTGAAACTGCTGATGTCTGCCGCGATCGCCTGTTCCTGATGGTACCCGGAGACTAGGGATGGGACGGTAGCGAAAATGTGGTCTCGGTATTTCGTTTTGTACATTCCGTTTCGTTTCCGGTATTCCGATATGTATAATAGCTGCTAAAAGGTCTAGATTTTTGCAAATTTCAGTGAATATTAACAAATGTTTGTGTTTTTCACTCATTATAATGCTTATTCATTCATATTAAATGTAAATAAAGAGAGTACTTAAAAATATATTCAGCACTTACCTATAACAGGAAATGATTCATCAGTAACCAAGGAAACCAGAGTGCAGGTGCTATGGAAAGATTAAATATCTTAGCCCTTTTTACAAGTGCAGAAAGTGAAACAACATAAATTCACAAAAAGTTTTTTATTTCAAATAGCAACTGGCAGATTATTTTATTTGCAGTTTTGAACATTCTAGAAGTCAAGTAAATAATACAGACATTGATTTATAGATACTTGGGAGAAAATGTTCATCTAAAAAAAAATAAAGGAACTTAATGAATAGTCTGTAAACAAGTGTCAAAGCCAAGTCATAAAAATAAATTTTATTCCATTTGCTCTTCTTTGACTTGTGTGGCCACCGCACAGGCCAAAAAATTGTCCAGATCAGAGTCTATGGGTCCCTCATCATCTGACTGGCCACTTCGTTGATTTGCTTCACAATTAACCTGATTCTCATTTTTCTCCTCAATTGTGTGCTTTCTAGACTTGATATTTCTATTGAGAAAAATGATGAGGTCCACAGTATCTGGCTCTAAATTTGACCTAAGCTTAGTAATAGTGAGACCTGCTGTGGAAAAGCACCTTTCTGATGGAATGGAGGTGGCTGGAATGCTTAAGTACCTCTTTGCCAGTATAGCCAGTTTTGGAAACTTAACCTGATGCAACTTCCACCAAGCCAATGGGTTGCTCATACTTACCGACTCTTCCAAGTAATACCTGAGGTCACTCTGATCAGACACACCTGTGGCACCTACCTCCTGTGTAGACAGATATCCTCGCAGTACTTTCCATAACTTGGGCCTTTTCTTTTCAGGGTCATTAGCATTTGTATCTAACCTACAAGAACTCACTTCAACTCCTTCCATCAATTTTAAAATTTCAGACTGTAGTACAGCTTTCTTCTCACTATGCAAAATTGTCCTACCAACTAAACTTTTGTACCTTGGGTCAAGGAATGTGGCAATCATAAGGGGGCAAGCTACAATATGGTCATCTGGCACACCATTGTCATCTACCTTAAATCTTTTCACAAGCCCATTTTTGATTTTAACTTTGAGCAACTTTGCAACTTCAGAGTCATTGGGAGATGGTTTAAGGACAGCTGATACCAGGTTGTGCATGAGCACATATACAGAGCTGCCAGTGGGCAAATCCTCTTTTCCTAGCAATTCAGTCACCTCAGCAAGGGGCTCAAGTATTGGACAAACATCCTCCATGACCTTCCAAAATGAATCTCTGATATCCAGGATGCACCTATCAGATGGTTTTGTCACAGAATCATCAAAAATCACACTATAGACGGGGACTCTAAGTTTCAACAGCCGTTCCATCATAAAAAAAGATGAGTTCCATCTGGTAGGTACATCCTGGATAAGTTTCAGTTTTAGAAGGTCAATCTGCTTGCTGAGAAGACAGTTTGTTGCTAGGGCAGAATGGCTAAAGTGTCCTACCAACTTGCGAGCTGCTCCAAGAGTTTTGGAGATTTGGGGCACCTTTAAGCCATCCTCTATGGCAAGCTGGAGGGTGTGGGCAAAGCATCCTACCTGAAAGAAGTTCAGCTCCCTGGCAGCAAGGGACATGTTACTGGCTTTGTCAGTGGTAATGGCTGGTACTGCCTCGACATTAAATTCTCTAGTGAGTTTAGTAACCTCCTTGGCTATGTTTGAACCTGTGTGCCTTTCCACTACAAGTCTTGTGCCTAAAACATGGGCACACAAATCCCAGTTAGGATCAATGAAGTGGCCAGTCAGGGTGATGTAGTTTTGTAGACTATTGCTAGTCCACAAGTCCGATGTCAAAGCAACATGGTTTTTGTCAAACTTATCTACCAATTTCTGCTTCTCATGCTCATACAGAGAGGTTAGGTGATGTTTAACGGTCTTACGGCAAGGTACACGGTATCTAGCATTGAGATTTGCAAAACATTCTGAAACCCTTTCCCTCAACCGTACTGATGGGTTTCAAAATTGATAGTCACAAAAAATAGTTGTCGCTTATGTGTCAAATGAGGTAATTGTACTGTTTCATCCTAAGCAAAATTACAACCCCAATGTAAAACCATGAATCAACAAGTAAAAATACAAACAGATCATACAATGAATCAAGCCTAAACCCAGCAAATTTCATCAAGCCTGGGAGAAAAGCATTTAAAAAGTGGAAATATGAATAAAGGTTAAGCTTACTGTGACTGATCCACATAAGCCATCACTGTTATCATTGAAATAACTCCACCTCTTAGCTCTAAAGAACTTTAAATCCTAAAACCAGCAACAGAGACACCCACCAAATTGACCTGAGGTGAGGGAGATATGCTCGCCCTCTGCCCAAGTATACCCTGCCCTAGCTCCAACGACAGTTGTCACTCACTCCAATGCAGGAGAAGTTTCACTAAGTTGCTGGGGCTTTTCTGCCACCACAGTGGTTGCCATTGATTTCTGTGTTATGACTGGCATAGTATCATCACTATTTGATAATACCATGTTTGGGGTAGGAACTGATACAGAGGGTGGTATGGCGGTTGACACAGGTGCCCCCTCACTTGGTGAGGCCTGTTTGGTAGGGCATCTGAGGATGTTAGCATTACTAGCAGCCAATCTCTGCTGTGGGTGCTGCACTACTTTATGTTAAGATAGGCTGACTTACTGGGCAAAAGATCCCCACAGAAAACACAAGTCTGGGGAATAGGGTAGGCTCTGTGGTATTTTGACATATGAATATTGTGATCCAATTTAGACAAGAGGACCAGATGGCAAACCCTACAAGGAAAATGGTTAGACTGCTTTTCCTGAGAATATGACTGGAGGGGCAGGTGGTGGTGGGGGTGAGGACAGACAACATGCCTGATTTAATGTTTCAGCTCCGTGGTTCTTGGCTTTGAGATGCTGATACCTGTTAATTGTTTCATACCCATCCTGTGCAGCATCCCAGTGTTGAGGTTGGGCTCTTTGGGGTTGTCCTACAGTCCCCTGTGGCTTCTGCCCACCTTCCCTACCAACCTTTGATGCAGCCTGGACCTTCTTGGGGGTAGCTGGGTGAGAGTGTGGTCCCGGATTACCATGAGGCCCAACCTTGGTTGAAACTGCTGATGTCTGCCGCGATCGCCTGTTCCTGATGGTACCCGGAGACTAGGGATGGGACGGTAGCGAAAATGTGGTCTCGGTATTTCGTTTTGTACATTCCGTTTCGTTTCCGGTATTCCGATATGTATAATAGCTGCTAAAAGGTCTAGATTTTTGCAAATTTCAGTGAATATTAACAAATGTTTGTGTTTTTCACTCATTATAATGCTTATTCATTCATATTAAATGTAAATAAAGAGAGTACTTAAAAATATATTCAGCACTTACCTATAACAGGAAATGATTCATCAGTAACCAAGGAAACCAGAGTGCAGGTGCTATGGAAAGATTAAATATCTTAGCCCTTTTTACAAGTGCAGAAAGTGAAACAACATAAATTTACAAAAAGTTTTTTATTTCAAATAGCAACTGGCAGATTATTTTATTTGCAGTTTTGAACATTCTAGAAGTCAAGTAAATAATACAGACATTGATTTATAGATACTTGGGAGAAAATGTTCATCTAAAAAAAAAATAAAGGAACTTAATGAACAGTCTGTAAACAAGTGTCAAAGCCAAGTCATAAAAATAAATTTTATTCCATTTGCTCTTCTTTGACTTGTGTGGCCACCGCACAGGCCAAAAAATTGTCCAGATCAGAGTCTATGGGTCCCTCATCATCTGACTGGCCACTTCATTGATTTGCTTCACAACTAACCTGATTCTCATTTTTCTTCTCAATTGTGTGCTTTCTAGACTTGATATTTCTATTGAGAAAAATGATGAGGTCCACAGTATCTGGCTCTAAATTTGACCTAAGCTTAGTAATAGTGAGACCTGCTGTGGAAAAGCACCTTTCTGATGGAATGGAGGTGGCTGGAATGCTTAAGTACCTCTTTGCCAGTATAGCCAGTTTTGGAAACTTAACCTGATGCAACTTCCACCAAGCCAATGGGTTGCTCATACTTACCGACTCTTCCAAGTAATACCTGAGGTCACTCTGATCAGACACACCTGTGGCACCTACCTCCTGTGTAGACAGATATCCTCGCAGTACTTTCCATAACTTGGGCCTTTTCTTTTCAGGGTCATTAGCATTTGTATCTAACCTACAAGAACTCACTTCAACTCCTTCCATCAATTTTAAAATTTCAGACTGTAGTACAGCTTTCTTCTCACTATGCAAAATTGTCCTACCAACTAAACTTTTGTACCTTGGGTCAAGGAATGTGGCAATCATAAGGGGGCAAGCTACAATATGGTCATCTGGCACACCATTGTCATCTACCTTAAATCTTTTCACAAGCCCATTTTTGATTTTAACTTTGAGCAACTTTGCAACTTCAGAGTCATTGGGAGATGGTTTAAGGACAGCTGATACCAGGTTGTGCATGAGCACATATACAGAGCTGCCAGTGGGCAAATCCTCTTTTCCTAGCAATTCAGTCACCTCAGCAAGGGGCTCAAGTATTGGACAAACATCCTCCATGACCTTCCAAAATGAACCTCTGATATCCAGGATGCACCTATCAGATGGTTTTGTCACAGAATCATCAAAAATCACACTATAGACGGGGACTCTAAGTTTCAACAGCTGTTCCATCGTAAAAAAAGATGAGTTCCATCTGGTAGGTACATCCTGGATAAGTTTCAGTTTTAGAAGGTCAATCTGCTTGCTGAGAAGACAGTTTGTTGCTAGGGCAGAATGGCTAAAGTGTCCTACCAACTTGCGAGCTGCTCCAAGAGTTTTGGAGATTTGGGGCACCTTTAAGCCATCCTCTATGGCAAGCTGGAGGGTGTGGGCAAAGCATCCTACCTGAAAGAAGTTCAGCTCCCTGGCAGCAAGGGACATGTTGCTGGCTTTGTCAGTGGTAATGGCTGGTACTGCCTCGACATTAAATTCTCTAGTGAGTTTAGTAACCTCCTTGGCTATGTTTGAACCTGTGTGCCTTTCCACTACAAGTCTTGTGCCTAAAACATGGGCACACAAATCCCAGTTAGGATCAATGAAGTGGCCAGTCAGGGTGATGTAGTTTTGTAGACTATTGCTAGTCCACAAGTCCGATGTCAAAGCAACATGGTTTTTGTCAAACTTATCTACCAATTTCTGCTTCTCATGCTCATACAGAGAGGTTAGGTGATGTTTAACGGTCTTACGGCAAGGTACACGGTATCTAGCATTGAGATTTGCAAAACATTCTGAAACCCTTTCCCTCAACCGTACTGATGGGTTTCAAAATTGATAGTCACAAAAAATAGTTGTCGCTTATGTGTCAAATGAGGTAATTGTACTGTTTCATCCTAAGCAAAATTACAACCCCAATGTAAAACCATGAATCAACAAGTAAAAATACAAACAGATCATACAATGAATCAAGCCTAAACCCAGCAAATTTTATCAAGCCTGGGAGAAAAGCATTTAAAAAGTGAAAATATGAATAAAGGTTAAGCTTACTGTGACTGATCCACATAAGCCATCACTGTTATCATTGAAATAACTCCACCTCTTAGCTCTAAAGAACTTTAAATCCTAAAACCAGCAACAGAGACACCCACCAAATTGACCTGAGGTGAGGGAGATATGCTCGCCCTCTGCCCAAGTATACCCTGGCCTAGCTCCAACGACAGTTGTCACTCACTCCAATGCAGGAGAAGTTTCACTAAGTTGCTGGGGCTTTTCTGCCACCACAGTGGTTGCCATTGATTTCTGTGTTATGACTGGCATAGTATCATCACTATTTGATAATACCATGTTTGGGGTAGGAACTGATACAGAGGGTGGTATGGCGGTTGACACAGGTGCCCCCTCACTTGGTGAGGCCTGTTTGGTAGGGCATCTGAGGATGTTAGCATTACTAGCAGCCAATCTCTGCTGTGGGTGCTGCACTACTTTATGTTAAGATAGGCTGACTTACTGGGCAAAAGATCCCCACAGAAAACACAAGTCTGGGGAATAGGGCAGGCTCTGTGGTATTTTGACATATGAATATTGTGATCCAATTTAGACAAGAGGACCAGATGGCAAACCCTACAAGGAAAATGGTTAGACTGCTTTTCCTGAGAATATGACTGGAGGGGCAGGTGGTGGTGGGGGTGAGGACAGACAACATGCCTGATTTAATGTTTCAGCTCCGTGGTTCTTGGCTTTGAGATGCTGATACCTGTTAATCGTTTCATACCCATCCTGTGCAGCATCCCAGTGTTGAGGTTGGGCTCTTTGGGGTTGTCCTACAGTCCCCTGTGGCTTCTGCCCACCTTCCCTACCAACCTTTGATGCAGCCTGGACCTTCTTGGGGGTAGCTGGGTGAGAGTGTGGTCCCGGATTACCATGAGGCCCAACCTTGGTTGAAACTGCTGATGTCTGCCGCGATCGCCTGTTCCTGATGGTACCCGGAGACTAGGGATGGGACGGTAGCGAAAATGTGGTCTCGGTATTTCGTTTTGTACATTCCGTTTCGTTTCCGGTATTCCGATATGTATAATAGCTGCTAAAAGGTCTAGATTTTTGCAAATTTCAGTGAATATTAACAAATGTTTGTGTTTTTCACTCATTATAATGCTTATTCATTCATATTAAATGTAAATAAAGAGAGTACTTAAAAATATATTCAGCACTTACCTATAACAGGAAATGATTCATCAGTAACCAAGGAAACCAGAGTGCAGGTGCTATGGAAAGATTAAATATCTTAGCCCTTTTTACAAGTGCAGAAAGTGAAACAACATAAATTCACAAAAAGTTTTTTATTTCAAATAGCAACTGGCAGATTATTTTATTTGCAGTTTTGAACATTCTAGAAGTCAAGTAAATAATACAGACATTGATTTATAGATACTTGGGAGAAAATGTTCATCTAAAAAAAAAAATAAAGGAACTTAATGAACAGTCTGTAAACAAGTGTCAAAGCCAAGTCATAAAAATAAATTTTATTCCATTTGCTCTTCTTTGACTTGTGTGGCCACCGCACAGGCCAAAAAATTGTCCAGATCAGAGTCTATGGGTCCCTCATCATCTGACTGGCCACTTCGTTGATTTGCTTCACAACTAACCTGATTCTCATTTTTCTCCTCAATTGTGTGCTTTCTAGACTTGATATTTCTATTGAGAAAAATGATGAGGTCCACAGTATCTGGCTCTAAATTTGACCTAAGCTTAGTAATAGTGAGACCTGCTGTGGAAAAGCACCTTTCTGATGGAATGGAGGTGGCTGGAATGCTTAAGTACCTCTTTGCCAGTATAGCCAGTTTTGGAAACTTAACCTGATGCAACTTCCACCAAGCCAATGGGTTGCTCATACTTACCGACTCTTCCAAGTAATACCTGAGGTCACTCTGATCAGACACACCTGTGGCACCTACCTCCTGTGTAGACAGATATCCTCGCAGTACTTTCCATAACTTGGGCCTTTTCTTTTCAGGGTCATTAGCATTTGTATCTAACCTACAAGAACTCACTTCAACTCCTTCCATCAATTTTAAAATTTCAGACTGTAGTACAGCTTTCTTCTCACTATGCAAAATTGTCCTACCAACTAAACTTTTCTACCTTGGGTCAAGGAATGTGGCAATCATAAGGGGGCAAGCTACAATATGGTCATCTGGCACACCATTGTCATCTACCTTAAATCTTTTCACAAGCCCATTTTTGATTTTAACTTTGAGCAACTTTGCAACTTCAGAGTCATTGGGAGATGGTTTAAGGACAGCTGATACCAGGTTGTGCATGAGCACATATACAGAGCTGCCAGTGGGCAAATCCTCTTTTCCTAGCAATTCAGTCACCTCAGCAAGGGGCTCAAGTATTGGACAAACATCCTCCATGACCTTCCAAAATGAACCTCTGATATCCAGGATGCACCTATCAGATGGTTTTGTCACAGAATCATCAAAAATCACACTATAGACGGGGACTCTAAGTTTCAACAGCCGTTCCATCGTAAAAAAAGATGAGTTCCATCTGGTAGGTACATCCTGGATAAGTTTCAGTTTTAGAAGGTCAATCTGCTTGCTGAGAAGACAGTTTGTTGCTAGGGCAGAATGGCTAAAGTGTCCTACCAACTTGCGAGCTGCTCCAAGAGTTTTGGAGATTTGGGGCACCTTTAAGCCATCCTCTATGGCAAGCTGGAGGGTGTGGGCAAAGCATCCTACCTGAAAGAAGTTCAGCTCCCTGGCAGCAAGGGACATGTTACTGGCTTTGTCAGTGGTAATGGCTGGTACTGCCTCGACATTAAATTCTCTAGTGAGTTTAGTAACCTCCTTGGCTATGTTTGAACCTGTGTGCCTTTCCACTACAAGTCTTGTGCCTAAAACATGGGCACACAAATCCCAGTTAGGATCAATGAAGTGGCCAGTCAGGGTGATGTAGTTTTGTAGACTATTGCTAGTCCACAAGTCCGATGTCAAAGCAACATGGTTTTTGTCAAACTTATCTACCAATTTCTGCTTCTCATGCTCATACAGAGAGGTTAGGTGATGTTTAACGGTCTTACAGCAAGGTACACGGTATCTAGCATTGAGATTTGCAAAACATTCTGAAACCCTTTCCCTCAACCGTACTGATGGGTTTCAAAATTGATAGTCACAAAAAATAGTTGTCGCTTATGTGTCAAATGAGGTAATTGTACTGTTTCATCCTAAGCAAAATTACAACCCCAATGTAAAACCATGAATCAACAAGTAAAAATACAAACAGATCATACAATGAATCAAGCCTAAACCCAGCAAATTTCATCAAGCCTGGGAGAAAAGCATTTAAAAAGTGGAAATATGAATAAAGGTTAAGCTTACTGTGACTGATCCACATAAGCCATCACTGTTATCATTGAAATAACTCCACCTCTTAGCTCTAAAGAACTTTAAATCCTAAAACCAGCAACAGAGACACCCACCAAATTGACCTGAGGTGAGGGAGATATGCTCGCCCTCTGCCCAAGTATACCCTGCCCTAGCTCCAACGACAGTTGTCACTCACTCCAATGCAGGAGAAGTTTCACTAAGTTGCTGGGGCTTTTCTGCCACCACAGTGGTTGCCATTGATTTCTGTGTTATGACTGGCATAGTATCATCACTATTTGATAATACCATGTTTGGGGTAGGAACTGATACAGAGGGTGGTATGGCGGTTGACACAGGTGCCCCCTCACTTGGTGAGGCCTGTTTGGTAGGGCATCTGAGGATGTTAGCATTACTAGCAGCCAATCTCTGCTGTGGGTGCTGCACTACTTTATGTTAAGATAGGCTGACTTACTGGGCAAAAGATCCCCACAGAAAACACAAGTCTGGGGAATAGGGCAGGCTCTGTGGTATTTTGACATATGAATATTGTGATCCAATTTAGACAAGAGGACCAGATGGCAAACCCTACAAGGAAAATGGTTAGACTGCTTTTCCTGAGAATATGACTGGAGGGGCAGGTGGTGGTGGGGGTGAGGACAGACAACATGCCTGATTTAATGTTTCAGCTCCGTGGTTCTTGGCTTTGAGATGCTGATACCTGTTAATTGTTTCATACCCATCCTGTGCAGCATCCCAGTGTTGAGGTTGGGCTCTTTGGGGTTGTCCTACAGTCCCCTGTGGCTTCTGCCCACCTTCCCTACCAACCTTTGATGCAGCCTGGACCTTCTTGGGGGTAGCTGGGTGAGAGTGTGGTCCCGGATTACCATGAGGCCCAACCTTGGTTGAAACTGCTGATGTCTGCCGCGATCGCCTGTTCCTGATGGTACCCGGAGACTAGGGATGGGACGGTAGCGAAAATGTGGTCTCGGTATTTCGTTTTGTACATTCCGTTTCGTTTCCGGTATTCCGATATGTATAATAGCTGCTAAAAGGTCTAGATTTTTGCAAATTTCAGTGAATATTAACAAATGTTTGTGTTTTTCACTCATTGTAATGCTTATTCATTCATATTAAATGTAAATAAAGAGAGTACTTAAAAATATATTCAGCACTTACCTATAACAGGAAATGATTCATCAGTAACCAAGGAAACCAGAGTGCAGGTGCTATGGAAAGATTAAATATCTTAGCCCTTTTTACAAGTGCAGAAAGTGAAACAACATAAATTCACAAAAAGTTTTTTATTTCAAATAGCAACTGGCAGATTATTTTATTTGCAGTTTTGAACATTCTAGAAGTCAAGTAAATAATACAGACATTGATTTATAGATACTTGGGAGAAAATGTTCATCTAAAAAAAAAAATAAAGGAACTTAATGAACAGTCTGTAAACAAGTGTCAAAGCCAAGTCATAAAAATAAATTTTATTCCATTTGCTCTTCTTTGACTTGTGTGGCCACCGCACAGGCCAAAAAATTGTCCAGATCAGAGTCTATGGGTCCCTCATCATCTGACTGGCCACTTCGTTGATTTGCTTCACAACTAACCTGATTCTCATTTTTCTCCTCAATTGTGTGCTTTCTAGACTTGATATTTCTATTGAGAAAAATGATGAGGTCCACAGTATCTGGCTCTAAATTTGACCTAAGCTTAGTAATAGTGAGACCTGCTGTGGAAAAGCACCTTTCTGATGGAATGGAGGTGGCTGGAATGCTTAAGTACCTCTTTGCCAGTATAGCCAGTTTTGGAAACTTAACCTGATGCAACTTCCACCAAGCCAATGGGTTGCTCATACTTACCGACTCTTCCAAGTAATACCTGAGGTCACTCTGATCAGACACACCTGTGGCACCTACCTCCTGTGTAGACAGATATCCTCGCAGTACTTTCCATAACTTGGGCCTTTTCTTTTCAGGGTCATTAGCATTTGTATCTAACCTACAAGAACTCACTTCAACTCCTTCCATCAATTTTAAAATTTCAGACTGTAGTACAGCTTTCTTCTCACTATGCAAAATTGTCCTACCAACTAAACTTTTCTACCTTGGGTCAAGGAATGTGGCAATCATAAGGGGGCAAGCTACAATATGGTCATCTGGCACACCATTGTCATCTACCTTAAATCTTTTCACAAGCCCATTTTTGATTTTAACTTTGAGCAACTTTGCAACTTCAGAGTCATTGGGAGATGGTTTAAGGACAGCTGATACCAGGTTGTGCATGAGCACATATACAGAGCTGCCAGTGGGCAAATCCTCTTTTCCTAGCAATTCAGTCACCTCAGCAAGGGGCTCAAGTATTGGACAAACATCCTCCATGACCTTCCAAAATGAACCTCTGATATCCAGGATGCACCTATCAGATGGTTTTGTCACAGAATCATCAAAAATCACACTATAGACGGGGACTCTAAGTTTCAACAGCCGTTCCATCGTAAAAAAAGATGAGTTCCATCTGGTAGGTACATCCTGGATAAGTTTCAGTTTTAGAAGGTCAATCTGCTTGCTGAGAAGACAGTTTGTTGCTAGGGCAGAATGGCTAAAGTGTCCTACCAACTTGCGAGCTGCTCCAAGAGTTTTGGAGATTTGGGGCACCTTTAAGCCATCCTCTATGGCAAGCTGGAGGGTGTGGGCAAAGCATCCTACCTGAAAGAAGTTCAGCTCCCTGGCAGCAAGGGACATGTTACTGGCTTTGTCAGTGGTAATGGCTGGTACTGCCTCGACATTAAATTCTCTAGTGAGTTTAGTAACCTCCTTGGCTATGTTTGAACCTGTGTGCCTTTCCACTACAAGTCTTGTGCCTAAAACATGGGCACACAAATCCCAGTTAGGATCAATGAAGTGGCCAGTCAGGGTGATGTAGTTTTGTAGACTATTGCTAGTCCACAAGTCCGATGTCAAAGCAACATGGTTTTTGTCAAACTTATCTACCAATTTCTGCTTCTCATGCTCATACAGAGAGGTTAGGTGATGTTTAACGGTCTTACGGCAAGGTACACGGTATCTAGCATTGAGATTTGCAAAACATTCTGAAACCCTTTCCCTCAACCGTACTGATGGGTTTCAAAATTGATAGTCACAAAAAATAGTTGTCGCTTATGTGTCAAATGAGGTAATTGTACTGTTTCATCCTAAGCAAAATTACAACCCCAATGTAAAACCATGAATCAACAAGTAAAAATACAAACAGATCATACAATGAATCAAGCCTAAACCCAGCAAATTTCATCAAGCCTGGGAGAAAAGCATTTAAAAAGTGGAAATATGAATAAAGGTTAAGCTTACTGTGACTGATCCACATAAGCCATCACTGTTATCATTGAAATAACTCCATCTCTTAGCTCTAAAGAACTTTAAATCCTAAAACCAGCAACAGAGACACCCACCAAATTGACCTGAGGTGAGGGAGATATGCTCGCCCTCTGCCCAAGTATACCCTGCCCTAGCTCCAACGACAGTTGTCACTCACTCCAATGCAGGAGAAGTTTCACTAAGTTGCTGGGGCTTTTCTGCCACCACAGTGGTTGCCATTGATTTCTGTGTTATGACTGGCATAGTATCATCACTATTTGATAATACCATGTTTGGGGTAGGAACTGATACAGAGGGTGGTATGGTGGTTGACACAGGTGCCCCCTCACTTGGTGAGGCCTGTTTGGTAGGGCATCTGAGGATGTTAGCATTACTAGCAGCCAATCTCTGCTGTGGGTGCTGCACTACTTTATGTTAAGATAGGCTGACTTACTGGGCAAAAGATCCCCACAGAAAACACAAGTCTGGGGAATAGGGCAGGCTCTGTGGTATTTTGACATATGAATATTGTGATCCAATTTAGACAAGAGGACCAGATGGCAAACCCTACAAGGAAAATGGTTAGACTGCTTTTCCTGAGAATATGACTGGAGGGGCAGGTGGTGGTGGGGGTGAGGACAGACAACATGCCTGATTTAATGTTTCAGCTCCGTGGTTCTTGGCTTTGAGATGCTGATACCTGTTAATTGTTTCATACCCATCCTGTGCAGCATCCCAGTGTTGAGGTTGGGCTCTTTGGGGTTGTCCTACAGTCCCCTGTGGCTTCTGCCCACCTTCCCTACCAACCTTTGATGCAGCCTGGACCTTCTTGGGGGTAGCTGGGTGAGAGTGTGGTCCCGGATTACCATGAGGCCCAACCTTGGTTGAAACTGCTGATGTCTGCCGCGATCGCCTGTTCCTGATGGTACCCGGAGACTAGGGATGGGACGGTAGCGAAAATGTGGTCTCGGTATTTTATTTTGTACATTCCGTTTCATTTCCGGTATTCCGATATGTATAATAGCTGCTAAAAGGTCTAGATTTTTGCAAATTTCAGTGAATATTAACAAATGTTTCTGTTTTTCACTCATTATAATGCTTATTCATTCATATTAAATGTAAATAAAGAGAGTACTTAAAAATATATTTAGCACTTACCTATAACAGGAAATGATTCATCAGTAACCAAGGAAACCAGAGTGCAGGTGCTATGGAAAGATTAAATATCTTAGCCCTTTTTACAAGTGCAGAAAGTGAAACAACATAAATTCACAAAAAGTTTTTTATTTCAAATAGCAACTGGCAGATTATTTTATTTGCAGTTTTGAACATTCTAGAAGTCAAGTAAATAATACAGACATTGATTTATAGATACTTGGGAGAAAATGTTCATCTAAAAAAAAAATAAAGGAACTTAATGAACAGTCTGTAAACAAGTGTCAAAGCCAAGTCATAAAAATAAATTTTATTCCATTTGCTCTTCTTTGACTTGCGTGGCCACCGCACAGGCCAAAAAATTGTCCAGATCAGAGTCTATGGGTCCCTCATCATCTGACTGGCCACTTCATTGATTTGCTTCACAACTAACCTGATTCTCATTTTTCTCCTCAATTGTGTGCTTTCTAGACTTGATATTTCTATTGAGAAAAATGATGAGGTCCACAGTATCTGGCTCTAAATTTGACCTAAGCTTAGTAATAGTGAGACCTGCTGTGGAAAAGCACCTTTCTGATGGAATGGAGGTGGCTGGAATGCTTAAGTACCTCTTTGCCAGTATAGCCAGTTTTGGAAACTTAACCTGATGCAACTTCCACCAAGCCAATGGGTTGCTCATACTTACCGACTCTTCCAAGTAATACCTGAGGTCACTCTGATCAGACACACCTGTGGCACCTACCTCCTGTGTAGACAGATATCCTCGCAGTACTTTCCATAACTTGGGCCTTTTCTTTTCAGGGTCATTAGCATTTGTATCTAACCTACAAGAACTCACTTCAACTCCTTCCATCAATTTTAAAATTTCAGACTGTAGTACAGCTTTCTTCTCACTATGCAAAATTGTCCTACCAACTAAACTTTTCTACCTTGGGTCAAGGAATGTGGCAATCATAAGGGGGCAAGCTACAATATGGTCATCTGGCACACCATTGTCATCTACCTTAAATCTTTTCACAAGCCCATTTTTGATTTTAACTTTGAGCAACTTTGCAACTTCAGAGTCATTGGGAGATGGTTTAAGGACAGCTGATACCAGGTTGTGCATGAGCACATATACAGAGCTGCCAGTGGGCAAATCCTCTTTTCCTAGCAATTCAGTCACCTCAGCAAGGGGCTCAAGTATTGGACAAACATCCTCCATGACCTTCCAAAATGAATCTCTGATATCCAGGATGCACCTATCAGATGGTTTTGTCACAGAATCATGAAAAATCACACTATAGACGGGGACTCTAAGTTTCAACAGCCGTTCCATCATAAAAAAAGATGAGTTCCATCTGGTAGGTACATCCTGGATAAGTTTCAGTTTTAGAAGGTCAATCTGCTTGCTGAGAAGACAGTTTGTTGCTAGGGCAGAATGGCTAAAGTGTCCTACCAACTTGCGAGCTGCTCCAAGGGTTTTGGAGATTTGGGGCACCTTTAAGCCATCCTCTATGGCAAGCTGGAGGGTGTGGGCAAAGCATCCTACCTGAAAGAAGTTCAGCTCCCTGGCAGCAAGGGACATGTTACTGGCTTTGTCAGTGGTAATGGCTGGTACTGCCTCGACATTAAATTCTCTAGTGAGTTTAGTAACCTCCTTGGCTATGTTTGAACCTGTGTGCCTTTCCACTACAAGTCTTGTGCCTAAAACATGGGCACACAAATCCCAGTTAGGATCAATGAAGTGGCCAGTCAGGGTGATGTAGTTTTGTAGACTATTGCTAGTCCACAAGTCCGATGTCAAAGCAACATGGTTTTTGTCAAACTTATCTACCAATTTCTGCTTCTCATGCTCATACAGAGAGGTTAGGTGATGTTTAACGGTCTTACAGCAAGGTACACGGTATCTAGCATTGAGATTTGCAAAACATTCTGAAATCCTTTTCCTCAACCGTACTGATGGGTTTCAAGTCCATGGCACACATTAAAGCTAGATTCTTTGTGATTGTATCCTGCTGGGATGTTGGCATAGGTTGGCGATTGTCAACAAATGAAGCTAGGGTAGACTGCTTCTGTACAGGCTTTGCAGCACCGGTCTTGGGATTGACACCAGGATGCTTATGGGTGAGGTGTGCCCACATGACAGACGTACTTCCTCCTTCAAAGTAAAGATCAAGGCCATGATTCAAAATTTGATCAAAATTTTCAACAGGTCAAAGACAAATTTCAGGGAAAATATGTAAAAATTCATAATAGGCCAGTCAAAAATGAAAGAATATTCATATTTACCTTTATAAGATACTGTTGCATGACACAGTTGACATATGGTCCTTGTATTATCCTCCATATCAAAATACTTCCAATCATTGCTTTTTTTAACTTCCATTATGTATTTTTTCTGCTTTAGCAAACCAAGCAGATTGACGCAGTATTTATTTCGCGTCTGAAAACCAAATTACATCATTTATATTGATGGCAGAAATTAGGTCACAAAAGACCAGATCTTTCGTCTTCACAGTAACCCAAGTACTGGAGGTGTACTGAGGAAATGGAGGAAAACAGTTAAAAACGCAAGAAATACAGTGGATTTTGACATTTCAACAGTTTATTAATTAACAAGCTGTACCATTTGTGTATGTTTTAAGTTTAGGCTATAATAGATGAAATATTTCGAAATACCGTATGAAAAATGTACTACCGATCGGCAAATGAAATGCTACCGTAACAACACTACCGGTACTACCGGCTCATCCCTACCAGAGACCTGGCTCTTCCCCTACAGACAGGCATGTGGTTGTCCCACATCTCTACACCAACTGTCATCTTGCACCAAGGGCACACTGGATCCCATACCATGGATTTTGACATCACATTCCTCTTCTGAGGACAGAAATACCACATCTTTCACTTTATATCCTGTGTTTGGCCCACATCGGGCACCTGCACCCCTCGTCCAAACTCTCTGGTCTTCTATCACCATCAAGGAAGCCAACAAACACTAACACTTGGTTAGCATTAAAGTCAAGTATCACCTCCCGATAGCTATTGTTAGCAACTAATTTACTGTCAGCACTCTTAATTACTCCAACAATCTTCTACAAAACACACTACAAAGCACAAAGTAAAATATAGCACATTTAACCAACATTAACCTTACATAATCTCAACTGTAGTTCAACCATAAACCCGAAAGTACTTATTTCTATGATGACTTTCTACAACTTACTTCCACCTCAGTACCTGTTTCCATGAAGACTGCCGGGGGCCACAGTGGCAGAGTGGTAACACTCTCGCCTCCCACCTCTGAGGCCGGGGTTCGATCCCCGCATGGGCTCAAGTGGGAAAGCTGGTAGTTGCTTGCCGTTGGTCGGCAGTTTACAGTACACAACCCTAGCGAACTCTATGTACTGGTTTCCTCTGCCCTTCCAACTACCCGTCGTGATATGACCTGTACAGTGTTGAAAGCGATGTAAAACCCCAAATAAACAAACCATGAAGACTGCCATGATTCCATCCCACCGCTGCCACCGAAAATTTCTGTGGCACACCCGCACTCTACAAAGCGGGCGACCCCCCGGGGTTGTCATTCAAACAGGGCTCCCGTCTGAGCTGATCCCTCCCCGAATCAAATCTGATTCTCTCACAATTTGTTCAAATCTTACTACTTCCATATTTTAAATATTTTTACCAGAAGGCTCAAACCATTTATCACAAGATAGGCTGCCACCAGGTTGAATTATGGCTCAACCAAACCATTAAAACAACTTAACCCTGACAATGTAAAGGCCAAACTATTGTCAGTACACTGGATTTGACCCGAGATTCAATTCATAGGTCAGAGTAGGAGAACGTGAGCAAGATGGAACCTTTGCAGCCCAAGTACTGAGATCTGACCCTAACCTGAAACTTAAATAGCTATGACTCATAACACATGTAATGAAGCACATTATGTAAAATTATAAAATTATTGACATTTATTCAAAATAACATGTATATAGCAAATGTTTTAAGAAATAGCAAATAAGATGAGATAGTTAGACAATCAAATTATAGGAAACAGAAAATCATTAAGAATGGGTAATGTATTAAATAATGATTCAAAAGTATAAGTAAAACCCAAAGCCACAGTATGAATTAAGGCATATCAAACTGGAAGCAGAAAGTAATTAAGAGTGTGTGTGAAAATTAAATATAAATTGATTAACAAGAAAATAAAGACACCACCACAAATATTAGGAAATAGTTCACATTATTAATTATTATTACAACTTGAAAATGTTAAGGGGTACATAATTATACAATATAGAACAAGTTAAAGCAAAATGAATTAGAAATTAGCTAGAGTTAAGTCTGAACTTGATCTGACATGACAAATTTCGACAGCAAAAGTCTCACACAAACTTCTTCAAGAAATAAATATTTTATCAAGTCAATTAATTAATTCATTCATTCATTACTTTAATATTTTTTATTCAGAGATTATTTAATCATTTTAATAGTATTTTCATTACTGAGTACTTAAATTACATTTCATGAGCAGTAATATAATATAATATATAAAATATGTAGCAAAATTCAGGTCAAAACAGAAGTTAAAATTAATTAAATATTTATCAAACTGACCTGACATGGCTAAAATTATTCAAAAACTATTAATACAAAAATATAAACCTGGGACCTGTCACTGAATTTCAATATTAATACGTTGAACAACTGATAAGACTCCATGTAACTATACCCAAAACATACCTGAACCTTCCAAAAACCCACCATGTATTAAAAACCCAATCAACTGACTCAGTCGGCAGACGAACCGGGACTCAATCATCCAAAATCTCACCACCCAAATCTGAACCTGAAACCCCGACCTATGAATTTTGCCCCATGGACTTGAGGGAATCTAACTCAAATGAAATGAATGAATGAGATGAATGAAAGTTGACCTTTTGAATGGGTGCAGGGTTTTCAAAGACCTGCAGAACTCCAAATCCTTCAGTGGCCTACTTTAAATGTCAGGACTCTCCATGGGTTCCTGACCCATAGTCCTGTGACTGTTCCAGGCATCTACGCCACAGTCCAAGTCCCAGTGCACCCATCCCCTGGGAGTCAAAATACCCAACAGGTGTACAGCAACCTGATAACAATAATGATTAAATACCATGTTTGTCCATCTGTACATGAACAAAAGTCCCTCCCCAGGTCAAAATAGGGAAAACACAAACAAACAGACCAAACTTGTCCCATGATATTTTTGGTGAAAAATGATAATGAATGAAATCAAAAGCCTTTTTCTGACATGCCGGTCAACTATAATTGTAAATGTCCAAAGAGGATCAAAACATCACACAGACTGACCAATCCATGTGACAAATGGCCCCACACCAATTGGTTCAAACTATAAATTTAAAAGTACTTACCAAACAAGGAAACTATTACAACAAATTTATAAAATTGATGAGATGAATCCTTATTATCCTTATAATTTTCATAACTTTATCAAACTTGACATGATTGCTCAAATTATTTGATGATATTTTAAGATTTCATACCTAGCACTCAAAACAGTCCTTCTCCCTCAAAGTCCAGATCAAAAAAAAAAGAAAGCCTACCATGTGCTCACCCACATCCTGTAGTCCCTGGCTTACTCACCTCTTTGTGGGATCAAAAACATCCCTCATTGGATCATTTTTGGAGTAGCAGTGCTCCATGCTCCGACTCCGCCCTCATTATTTGCTCCGACTTCAAAACAGTCATAATCTCCCCTTCAATAATTGCGAACAAGAAGAGGTTTTAACATTTATGCATATCAAAGTTTCTGGCTAGTAGTCTATGATATGTTTGGATAAGATGTTAATGTGTATTTATTGTATACTTGTACTTATATATTCATATTTTAAAAAGTTAACTATTTATTTAGCTATTTATTTAGCTATTTATAAGTTTTTTGCATATATGTTATTAAAGAATATATAATAAATATGACAGGGGAAGGTTGGAGGAGGAGCAATATTTACATGGAAATTGTTTACATTTGAAAAAATGAGGCAGAGGGAGGTTGAAGAAGGAGCAATATTTACATGGAGCAGTTGTGCATTCCATGGGCTACAGTTGCTCGATGACACATCTGCTCCTCCTCTGACTGACCTCATTGAAATGGCAATATTGTTATATTTTGAATAGCCTTTTGCTTAAAAATATTTATTTCTTCGTCAAATACGGTTATTAAACATATCTTGATATGGTCTTTAATAATATTGTAACGGGCAAGGTGTCCCGTCACAACCCCCGCCCCTCTTATGGGGACTACCGTAGCCACAGGTGCTCTTTCACCCTCGACTACTTCAATCACTAGATTTCCTTACGCCTACCCCAACTCAGACTACTAGGAAATATGTGATTTAAACTCCTAAGCCCTACTGATCCTGGTTTTCTGACTGCTCACAGTTCTGTTCTTTTGATAGTTTCTTAGCAGATTATGCCAAAACTGTATTTGTGATAATATCCCTCACAAGTTCGACCTTTGACCTTTGTTCAACAGTTAAGACATTCACAGGTTTACTGCCACAATCACTCTAATAGAGCTAAGGTCTTTATGACCTATCATACACTAATTCACATAAATCACTGCTCAGTGGTAAATCGATCAGAAACTTCAATTATCACCACGGGTATCCCGTGCATATATAATACTTAAATTACTGAAGTTTCATATCAGCGTAATAAAAATAACGCCATTCATTCATATATGAATAAATATCACCACAGCAGTATAGATATCAGTGTCGATCGACAGTGCTCACAAAGCATAAATCATGTCACAATAAAAATGTCAGAGTACAAGTTCAAGCTCAAATGCTCAAGATCACAAAAATACAAAATTCAATGTCATCAAAAAGATCCAATGAACACCCAATGCCAAATCAGTGAGATCCTCCTGAGCAATAATATAAACCATTAACTAAGATATTAAAATAACCAACTTGAACACTTTATTCAATAAGACATAAAGACATGAAAACATAACTATTATATCAAGTACCAATAATTCATAAAAAGTAAACCAATGTATGCAGATAAATGTCAAGCACTGAAGTTATGTTTACATTGTAAAATAACAAAGCCATAGTATCAAGTCTACAAACTGATATCAATCAACCTGCAAACTACAAATAAATGTGTACACCAAGTCTACAAGCTAAAATCAATGTGCACACCAGGTCTACAAGCTAAAATAAATACATGTGCACACCAAGTCAATAAGCTAAAATCAATGGACACACCAAGTCAACAAGCTAAAATTAATACATGTGCACACCAAGTCAATAAGCTAAAATCAATGTGCTTACCAAGTCTACAAGTTAAAATAAATGTACACACCAAGTCTGCACACTAAGCTCAGTATAAATAAATGTACACACCAAGCCTGCACACTAAGATCAGTATAAACAAATGTGCACACCAAACCTGTACACTAAGATCAGTATAAACAAATGTGCACACCAAGTCTGCACACTAAGATCAATGAGTGCACACTACAAATATATATGTGCACGCTACAAATATATGAGGACACCAAGTATAAGATTCTAAGCACATTCACACAAAAATGGCCTAACAAATCAGCCAAATAAATAATTTACATACAGTTATAAAATGTCTAATCAGGTCAGACTGTTTGAAAATCAGATCAACCATCAAGATATCAAGATTATTAATAAATCCAGTCAAAATTATCCAAAAACTGTAAGATTGAGGGGTTTAATTCTGAACAATCTTGTCCAGTCACTACAAATCATTAATCATAAGCAATCTTCATTAAATCATGTGGACTTCATTTAAAGGACAATTTTTGGTCAGACAACTACAGTGAACTTTAATGCTATTAATTATAAATTAGTAAATAAATTTCCAGTCTCAGTCATAAAGAAATAATAACAGAATAATACTATTCAATTCAGGTAGGAAATGATTGTAAATACTTACTTTCCAGCCAAACAATTTAGCATGTGATGTGGTAATGTTTGTAAACAAAGTTGTAAATTTATGTAAATATCGTCTGACATACAGGCCTCTCATAGGGAAGTCCGCCAATTACATGCAGACCAAGCTTATTTACTGGCTCAGCCCCTTACCAACTCACTGCAGTATTCGTCTGCGAAGATGAAGATCCAAATATTCTAAATTAGAATACTGGTGAACACCGCTTCTTACTCCATAAAAGTGTCAAATATGTTGAATATTTGCAGAATAAATGACGTTTATACTTTAAAATATTGTAATATGTGCATAACTAACATTTTAAGTCTTTTAGAAATAAAATTCCTCCACTTTCGGTTTCGGAACGAAAACTTGCGGACGAAAAATACTCCCGAAATCGTTGTTATAAACTACATCAAAGATGGCCAGTTTTGCGATAAAACTAGGTGAAAATCATAGAAAAACAGTATAAAATTATTAAAATAGTTCAAATTATACCAGAAAAGTACAATTCCACGACGATGAAACTTCGGATTTGTACACTGCCCCACCTACACTGCACCGGAAACATAACGTAAACATCGTTTGTTTTGATTAGTTTCGCGGGAAGAACTGTCAACTCACGATCCGTGACAATATCTTATCCTTTTCTCATAAACCACTTCATGCAGTCCAATTGAGGCCAGACGAAATTAAGTCAGAGGAGGAGCACAGCTTTCATGGAGCAAATTTTATTCCATGGACTACATAATGCACCATGGTAAATTTATCACTCCTTCTCCAACCTTGCCATGCCTTATTAATTCAATTATAAAAGGGTTCCATGTATATATTGCTCCTTCATAAACAGGTTGTAGGAGTGATACAATTACCATGGAGCACTGTATTTTCCATTGATTTGCTCCATGAAAGCTGTGCTCCTCCTCTGACTTAATTTTTCATGTGACCTCAATTGGGCAACACTTAAAGTATTTTTATAATAAAAGACCGTGATATTATTAAACATCATTTCAAAATATGTTTAATAACCTTTATTAACCAAGAAGTATTTTTAAGCAAAGGGCTGTTCAAATGAGGTCAGAGGAAATGAAGTCAGAGGAGGAGCAGATGTGTCATGGAGCAACCTTTGTCCATGGATTGCACAGCTGCTCCATGTAAATATTGCTCCTTCTCCAACCTCCCTCTGCCTGAGGTTGGAGAAGGAGCAATATTTTTGACAAAATCAAGATAAATATAATTTACATAATATTTACTATAAATATTATTTAGTTAAAGGTATTGTTATTTTAAGAGAAAAGAGATTTCTGAGTCCTTTTTGAGTTCTTTTTGAAGTTTAAAACTTCAGCAAATAATTCCTCTATAAATCCGTTTTGTTTATATTTACAGAAAAAAGTATTGTGTGATACAAAGTAGCATTACTATAGGGCAAAATAAACAATGTTGCAGTATTGTCTACTATGAAAAACACGAAAAACAAGTACTACTGTACGCTTTTTTAAAAAGATATTCTTGTTATAAAATATTGGAAGAGGACATTGTAATCATGTTGAAGTCGTTAATGCATTACTGTTGGAGATTAGTATTGTTTTATGAATTCTGTGATACCAATAATGGTGATACCTATTTTAGTCTGTAACTTTCTAGTATGTTGTTTAATCATTATTGTGGTCCCATATCAGATTTCTTATTTTGAATCTGATTATTTGTAGGTGTTTTTGTATGGTCAGTGACCGATTCTGTTTGACTTGATGTTCTGATCTGATGTATGGGTGATTGTGGACCGCTTCATCCATGGTAGGACCACTGTAGTTAATAAACTGATCAAGATTTTAGTTAAGTGTTTCCATTCTCACGTCCACCGTAAGTCCCTCGTCTGGTGACCCGTATGACCCACTGGGAGACGGCGGCAACATTGGAGCCCCTAATGAGATACTAGCGCGACGTGAGATCTTGAGACCAGTGTACAACACCTGCATATGTCCACGGTCAACCAACTTCCACTTTGATGTTGTGCAAGTTCTGTAGTTAAGAGTGTGTTTCATCTGTGAACATCTTGAGAAGGTAATTTGAGCATAAAAGACATCGTTAATTGTTCGAGTTTGAAAATTCGTTCAAACCTCTGCTGGAAGATGTGTGTCAACACAGAGTAAAGCTAAATTTTAAGACATTGGTTCAGTAACATCGAGAATCAAACCTTTGATATAATTGGCGACGGAGACAGAGAGAGTAATTTTCTGGACAGTTATTGTTTGCCTTAACTACAGGCGAATTTAAATAAATACTGGTTAATGTATGATCTATGGAGTGATTTGTTTATTTTTTTTAGTTATTTATGGTCAAGAACTGGTAATTTTTTTTTCTCTCAAGCAACAGGTCTGCTTTTGTGCTGGTAAATTAAAACATGAACTGACCACTCAAGAATAAATTCTCAGTAGTATGTGCGTAGTTTGCGTGTCTTTGTGATTTGTGTTATACGTGTTTTTACTTTTCGTGTGTATTTAAGTTGGGAACTATTACAATTTCGTAAATTCCAGTTGGTGTTCGGTTATTTTGTTTATATGTGTGTTTAATTTGAATTTCTACTGCATGATTTACAAGTACTACTTTTTGCATAGTTCGGATTGAATGATTTTCATGTTGAGGTCAGGTTAGAATTTGGTATAGAATTCATTTGTTCAAAATTTGTTTTCTTTCTGGAACTTTTGACAAGCAAAATTCTGTGATTAGTAAAACTGAGATTATAGGTTGATATCGAGATTTTGAAGTTTAATGATAGCGTGTTTTTAGTAAAGTAGTTTGGAGTTTTTTTATTATTCCAGACATAATTTACATGTAATGCTGGCATTATTATTACTGTGAAACCATCATTTGATCAATTTGAATTACTTGTGTATATAATCAAGCGAAGAATTGTGTGATTAATTTAATGCATGGGGATTGGTAATACTTTAATTTCTAGTCAAGTATTTGAATTATTGCATGTATTAACCTTTCTGCTTTATTTTGTACTTAGTGACATTGAGTGCAGTTTGCCTGGACTGATTGACAGTGATTGATCGGTGGTTGATTGGAACACTTTGGAGCGAGTGAGCAGTTTGGATGTGGGAATGAGTGATGAATGCTGAATGAATGAACGCTTATGTAAGATACATATTACTTTATTGCGTTTCAAGGTGCTTCACATACATTTCCATTGCGTAAAACATACTTACCATTTTTATTGCGTAAGACGTACTTACAATTTTTATTGCGTAAGACATACTTACCATTTTTATTGTGTAAGACATACTTACCATTTTGTTGCATACATTGTTCACCTTGGCAAGGTTGATTGGTGAATACGGACTCCAGTTGTCTACACTATTTTCCTCTGTACTTCTGACTGTGATATGACTGATTGTTCGATTAGCATGCTACATTGTGGATTTGAAACTGTGACCTTTGATTCTGATTGACGGTTGAGTTTTATTATTTTTTTTTGGTATAAAACTTATTGAGTTGATACGGTAAGCATTATTCAGCTGTAATTAATTGATGAATCACTGCTGCATAAATATTGATTTTTATCATTAAATGTTTACGTAATTGCTTTAGTGCTGTGGTAAATAACAAGTTTATTTTTTTTCTGTCTGGATTGTTTACAGTTAGCTATCTGGTATAGCACTACTATGTAATATTTTGTAGAATGCAACAGGTAATTTTATAGATATTGTGTGTGTTCTGTGTATTTCATCCGTTGGTATGACAGTGTGTATGTATGTTGATTACATCATTTAGTGAGATTGTGTCCACTTAGAAAGAATAATTTGAATTTCTCATTATTACACTGAGTGATCATTGGATGTTGCGTTACATAGTCGTTCGCCAGTCTGAACACTTCTCGGATTTGATTCAGATTTCGACATTGAGTAACCGAGTTGTAATTTAATTTTTGACCTGTATAGTTTGTTTGATTGATTTGACTTGATACTTTGACTTTAACCAGTTTGACCATTAGCTATTTTGAGTTTGGATCATAGCCAAGACCATGTTTGAAAACGTGGTGTATATCAGTCAGTTAAGGCCTGACTTTGATGTAATAGACCTAGAAAATGAACTTCAGTTAGATGCAAATCCGGATGAAGTGATTGTTGATTATGCGATTCACAACAACAACGCAGTATTTTTGGCGTTTGTTGACTCTCGGTTTGTTGAAAAAGTCATACACCAGTGGCATGGGAAAATGTTTCTTGGATCAGTGGTTCGAGCTTCAAGACTCTCAGTTGAGTTGATGAAGGTACTGAACCATTTGAAACCTAATTTTGGGCAGAAAGTTGCTCATTCTGCAGTAACCCAAGGTACTGAAGCTCCACATTCAGGTGCATTCAGCTGGCAGCCTGCTAAAAGCCAAAATAAGCCACTTACTGGACTTAGTGACATTCTTGAGGCATTTGACAGCTTGACAATGGAACAGCAGTTGCAGTTGAAGGCTACTTTGCAGCTCAAGCCAGTGTCATCACCCCTTGTAGCGGCCACACAGCCCAAATCAAGCAGTCCATATCATGCGACCTCCAGCTTAAAACAGGGAGTTCATGCAGGTCAGCAGCTAGCCTACAGTCCCAAGACCTGGGCACCTGTGCAACCTCAGGAACCATCCTTTCAGTTTGGATCTTCCAACGTCAACAGCATATGGGTGAGTACCTTCTCGGGTGGACCGAAGGATTGTTCTTTTGAATAATTCAGGTACGACGTCCAGAGTCTCATCAAGCAAGGATGCTCAGAAGCGTTGATCCTCACTGCCATCCGGAGATCCATCAAGGACCAGGCACAAGAAATTCTTCTGCACATGGGGGAAGAGGCTACTGTAGCTGACATACTGGCCCACTATGAGATGATGTTTGGAGATGTAAATCCTCCACATGTACTGTTAGCACAGTTTTATGCTGCAGAGCAGAATGTGAATGAAAGCATGACAGCGTAGTGTGCCAGATTGGAAGATCTTGCAAGCAGAATCATCAGGAAAGATGTTTCCATTATTACGCCAAACAACTATGATGTGATCGTGAATACACAGTTTTGGACCAAAATGTCCAATGAGCAAATGAAGAATGCTCTTAGACATAAATTTGATGTCATGGCTACTCAATCGCAGTTTGTGGTTGAAGCCAGGAAGATTGAATCAGAATTTGCTGCAAGATCAGCAAAGATTCAACAGGCAACTGCAGAGCCTGTTTCCTGGTTGAAACAGAGTTTAGACTCTATTAAGGATAGACTTTCAGCTCTGGAAAGTAAATCCAGTAGTCAATCAACTCCATCAGCGGAAACTAGAAACACACCTAGACCTAAAAATTCTAGGTTCAGGGGTAGTCGTCAGGGGAAACCCTCTAACATTCGCTGTTGGGGATGTAATCAAATTGGGCATGTCAAGAGAGACTGTCCTTTAAACTCCAACCAGTCGGAAGGCAGGAGCGGTCCGACTCGGTAAGAAAACGCTCCTTTGTTGATAAAGTCATTAAAGCCAATGAAGTTTCACTGACTGTTCATGAGCAGCCAGTGACAGCCTTATTTGATACTGGTTCCATGGTTAGCACCATGTCAGCCAGTCTGAGTGAATCTCTTGATTTAAAAGTTCAGCTGTTGGAGCATTTACTGACTGTTGAGGGTGCAGGAGGGCATAAGTTATCATACCTGGGGTATGTGGAAGTAGACATTACTTGTGCTGACATTAACCTCTTTGACCTGTCAGTAATCATGCTTGTGGTTCCAAACACCAAGTACCATGATAGAGTCCCAGTCCTTCTTGGCACTAACATTCTTGGACTTCTGACAGATGCACAGGCAGTACAAAACCCTATCTGGCATAATGTGTTGGCAAAATTGGCTAAGCAGCAAGTAATGGCCAAAAGTGAAAGTTCACTTGGGTTTTTGAAAACTACAAAGCCAGTCACTATACCCCCTAATGAGCGTATGATCATCAAGGGTCAAACCCATGTGAGGGCTGTATGTTCCCACATGACTGTTTGCTTGGATGGGTCTGAGACAACGAGTTTGCCCAAGGGTTTAGTGGTCTCCCCAAGTGTTAACTATCTTGAGCCAGGTGCATCAACATCTAAGTTGTCTGCGGAAGTGGTGAACCATCTGCAACAAGCTGTTACTATCCCGGCCAAGGCCAGGATATGTGACTTGTACAGCACTGATGATGTTATCAGCAGAACTTGGATTTAGATACATCAGCATCCGAATGTGATGAAGCCAGTTTTCTTAAACATTTCCAGCACGTCAGGGATACTTTGCCAGAGGAGAAAGTGGATGAGGTGCTTGGACTATTACAGAGGTGGCCCAGTGTCTTTTCGCATCATGGTCTTGATCTTGGTCTGACCAATCAAGCTGTACATCATATCAAGTTAGAGGATGATACACCTTTCAAGGAAAAACCTAGACCAATACCACCCATGATGTTTGAAGAGGTTCATGATCACTTGAAAGAAATGGAAACCTTGGGAGTTATTCGAAGGTCCCAAAGCCCTTATGCCTCTAATGTGGTTATTGTGAGGAAAAAGAATTGCGCCCTCAGATTCTGTTTGGACCTGCGCCATCTTAATCAGCTTACTGTACCCGATTGTTACAGTTTGCCCTGCATCGACCTAACTCTGGATGTATTGTCAGGATCCAAGTGGTTTAGTTGTCTTGATTTAAAATCAGGGTACTGGCAAGTCCCATTAGCTGAGGAAGACAAATGTAAGACCGCATTTACAGTTGGACCATTGGGCTTCTGGGAATGTGAACGAATGCCTTTCGGCTTGACCAACGCTCCAGCCATATTTCAGCGTTTTATGGAAAATTGCATGGGAGATCTGCATTTGAACTACTGCTTACTTTATTTGGATGATATAATCATCTTCAGTAGGACATATAAAGAGCACATACTCTGATTGGAGGCTGTGTTTAAAAAACTGAAGGCTGCTGGCTTGAAGTTGAGTCCATCCAAATGTCACCTGTTCAAGAAACAGATAAAGTATCTGGGACACATCATCTCAGAAGATGGCATTGCAGTAGATCCAGACAAAATCTCCTGTGTAAAGGATTGGCCCGTTCCGAAGACTGTTTCGGAGGTACAATGTTTTGTTGGCTTTACGAGCTTTTATAGGAGATTCGTGAAGGATTTTGCCAAGATTGCTCGTCCTTTGCACTTAGTAACACAGGGAGGTGTTCACTATCAAACCAAGACTAAAACGAAAGTTCGGTATCCACCACTGGAATGGGGACCAGAACAACAAAAAGCATTTGATATGCTTAAGCAGGCTTGTTGCAGCACTCCTGTCCTTGGTTTTGCTGATTACGCCAAACCCTTTACTTTACACACAGATGCAAGTATAGAAGGGGTTGGTGCAGTTTTACATCAGGAGGACAATGGGGTGAAACGTGTTATTGCTTATGCAAGCCGGGGCTTGTCTAAATCTGAGAGGAACTACCCCATTCATAAACGTTTTTGGCACTCAAATGGGCCATTACCGAGAAGTTTCACGACTATCTCTATGGTAATAAGTTTACAGTGAACACAGATAATAACCCATTGACCTACGTGCTCAGTTCAGCAAAACTTGATGCTACAGGACACCGTTGGGTTGCCCAACTGGCAAATTATCGCTTCACTCTGAAATACTGTACCGGAGCTTCAAATTCTGTTGCGGATGCATTGTCACGTATACAATGGCCTGAAGTCAGTACTGAGGTGCTGAACCAGGTGATGACTGTTCACCTGGATGACCATCCTCCGGTGGAGAGCTTTGGCTATAATCAACAGGCGATTCCTGTTGAACTAGAAAAGCAAGAAGCCCACACCTTGGATCAGGTTATTGATTGGGCACAGGAGAAGGATCGAGATCCTGTGATCAAGTCTGTCAAATTTAGGCTTGAGAATAAACTCAGAGAGTCTGAGCTGTCCCCACAAGCAAAGTCCTTGTGGAAGGAAAGAAAACATCTTTCAGTTATTAGTGGTAAACTAATGCGTAGCAGACTTTGCTCAGATCAGAAGCAGTGGCAACTGGTTTTGCCCGGTAAATACCATAAAGTGGCTCTGGATTATGTGCACAACTGTATGGGTCATCTCGGAAGAGATAGATCTTTAGAGCTACTGAGAGAACGGTTTTACTGGGTTGGCATGCAAAAGTCAGTTGTCGACTACATTGCCCAGTGTGACAGATGCATACGACGGAAAGACTATCATTCTCCACGTGCTCCACTTGTCAATACACAAACTTCTCAGCCGATGGAGTTGGTGTGTATCGACTTTCTGAAACTTGAACCTTCCAAGGGTGGAATTGAAAATGTGTTAGTGGTCACAGACCATTTCACAAAGTACGCTCAAGCATATCCGACCCGGAACCAGACAGCACGCACAACTGCTAAAGTGTTGTTTGACAACTTCTTTGTGCATTATGGTTTCCCATGTCGGTTACATAGTGACCAGGGTAGGAATTTTGAAAGTAAAACCATCCAGCAGCTTTGCCATTTAGCAGGAGTGCATAAGAGTAGAACAACTCCATACCACCCAATGGGTAATGGGATTGCAGAGTGCTTCAACTCTACTCTCCTCAACATGCTGGGTACACTGGACCCTGATAAGAAAATGGACTGGAAAAGTCATATTGGGTCACTTGTACATGCGTACAATTGTACTAAGCATGATAGTACAGGATTTTCACCTTACTATTTGATGTTTGGTCATCACCCACGCATAGCTGTGGATCTTGTTTTAGGAAGGGAGTCAGTTGAAACACATGCAACGCCAGATCGTTACATATCCAACTTGCGTACTCAGCTCAAGAAAGCTTATGAGTTGGCTGAGGTTAACTCAAGAAGTACTCAAGCTGAACAGAAAAGGTTGTATGACAAGCGTATCCAAAGTGCTTTCTTAGAGATTGGAGACAGGGTTCTGGTTCATAATGTAGGGTTAAACGGAATGAACAAGATTGCTGACAAATGGAGTGAGCAGGTTTATTTGGTTGTGTCTCAACCTAACCCTGACATCCCTGTGTATGAAGTGAAACCAGAGATTGGTAGGAGTCGGGTTAAGGTTCTGCACAGAAACCGTTTGTTGCCAATCCCATGTCTTCCAGTCGAAACACCGAAAGCAGATACTGCTAATGTAGAAACCACCCCAGCAGTGATAGCTGAGGAGAATGAGTGTATGGCAGATGTTATCAGTGCTTCAGATGTGAGTAGTGAGATTAGCTTTACTATTAGGCCTCGCCGGGCACCAATACCCGCACCTCGTAAAACTAGGCCTGGAACACCAGTTGTTGGTCAGATGGCTGAGACTATTCCTAGTCCTCAGAAGGAGCATTCTGTAAATGAAACAGTAGAACAGTTTGTCCTTGAAGATTCTTCCAGTGTTCTGGAACAGGGTACACATGAGTTGACTAACTCTGTGAGCAACAATTCTGTTCTGGATGAAGAAGGTGACAGTGAGCTTTCTGAAAGCCAGCCTGGTTTAGAAAGTGACCACACCATCCTTTCCGGAGGGGAGGAAATGGACAGTGGAACTGTTCTTAAAACAGCTGTGCAAGCTGAGACATATGAAACAGACAGTGAAGCTGAAAAGCCTATCACACCTGCTCCTAGAAGGTCTACTAGGGTAAAGTCAAAGGCACATTTAAGACCAGATTTTGCATATGACTTTGCACAGATAACAAACTCAGAAACTGTGAGAGAAACCCAGATGCATAGAGATGCGATTCAGAAAGTTAAATTTCTGAAAGAATTTGTAAAGCTATTTTAATTGTAACCTTCTTTGTTATGTGTATTTCTTTGTATTTATTTTATTTATTTTTTGTTCTTGAAAGACAACTGAGAAAGTTTCTGTTAGGGGAGGAAATTATATTTTCTCACATTGTATAGGATAATGGCGAGGGAATGATGTCTGTTTGTGATGTCATGTTTATAAATGTCAGGAGACATTTTCCTCACACAGGGAAGTATGTCACCGCGATCGTGGCTGGGTTTTAGAACTCGTCGATAACTATTTTATTTAAGAGGTTAGAAATAAAAGAATTTTACTTTCGCCAGCTTGGGTATTACAATCGCGGGAAAAACGAACATTTTGTTCAGTTTTGAAGGTGATTTTAAACAGTAAGGATGCCTCTGCAGTAGCTGGGTTTGAGGAAAACTTTGTGTGAAAGTTGTTGGTTGTGTTGGTGATGTTGCAGGTTAGTGTTATGACTGCATGAATGGTATTGTAACTGTTCAGTAATTATTATGTTTGTTTACATTATCTAGTGCTTGGTAACTTGCTTACTGTTTTTAGTAAAACTAAAAACAATTGTTGAACTTGTATCTATCTTTGATTCAGTAATTACTGTATCTGTTGTAAACTGTAATAATTATCCTGAATACTTTACATTATTGAGATGAGCTTTGTAGTTGTCGTTAATGCATTACTGTTGGAGATTAGTATTGTTTTATGAATTCTGTGATACCAATAATGGTGATACCTATTTTAGTCTGTAACTTTCTAGTATGTTGTTTAATCATTATTGTGGTCCCATATCAGATTTCTTATTTTGAATCTGATTATTTGTAGGTGTTTTAATTGTATGGTCGGTGACCGATTCTGTTTGACTTGATGTTCTGATCTGATGTATGGGTGATTGTGGACCGCTTCATCAATGGTAGGACCACTGTAGTTAATAAACTGATCAAGATTTTAGTTAAGCGTTTCCATTCTCCCGTCCACCGTAAGTCCCTCGTCTGGTGACCCATATGACCCACTGGGAGACGGTGGAAACATGACTATTATTGCATTTTTGAAAACAACTTCCTACCTTCAAATCCATGTTGTTTACAAACACCCTATGTAAAACCGGATGGGCATTTCTAGCCCATACTAAACCCTGGAAGCCTGAGAGATTTTCCAATGATCGCCGACCCCCGAAATCGCCGAAAATCGCCGAATTTTACCGAAAATGACGTTCGTTACATGTGTCCTTTTAGCTATTGGAGGGCAAGAGAGGGAAATTCAGAATGCACAGATGTTGTCAATGTTATCAGAGTCTGGAGACAAAAGGACATATACCCGGTAACAGTCATCCAAACAGGACAGTAAAAGCGAACGCAATTATAAATAGTAAACAAACGACATTGAAAGACACAGATAATTACGTTTATACCTACCTATTGACGTTTATATCATTATTTTATATAGCCTTACACCTTGATGATTCGCGAGTTTTAACGTTTTAATTACGAGCTTATTTCACGTCTAAGTATTTTATTTTGAGGCAATTTGGATGTGTTTTATAAAAACTATACTATAAATACCAAAGCACCTTTTTATCTTATAAAAAGTGAAAGTAGATGCTCTAAAATCCAAGAAAAATGGAAATACTCGAATCAACAAGACCCTCGAATCAAGGATACTTGACTATGCTAGATATATTTGGGTGTCATCAGCATATAGATGGTGGGTGACATTGAAATTGGAAATGATATTACTGAGAGGGGTTGTGTAAAGGGTAAAAAGGAGGGGGCCCAGGACAGAACCCTGAGGCACACCATACGGAAGTGAGAACACATCTGAAAAGCTATTTCCTAATTTAACCTTCTGTTTCCGGTTTGAGAGATAGGATCTGATCCACCTCAACACAGTGCCATCAACCCCAAACCAATCTCTTAGGGAATTAAAAAGAATGTCATGGTCAATAGTGTCGAATGCCGCTGAGAGGTCTAGCAGTGTGAGTGCAACAGCCTTACCAGAGTCCAACGAAGCAGCAATGTCATTCTGGATTTTCAACAGCGCTGTTTCTGTGGAATGGAGTCTCCTGTAAGCGGATTGGTTGACATTGGAGAGCCCCTCGCTATCGATATAATTATTTAACTGTTTGGCAACTACTTTTTCGATCAGTTTGGATAAGAAACTAAGGTTAACAGTTTGGGAAACTCCCTTCTTTGAGTGAATAGTTTATAATATTGGTGATTGGAGTGACCAAAATGTCCGCACACTCTTTGACTAGTGCGGTAGGGATTGGGTCCAGGTCGGATGATTTGGTGTTGGATGACCTTAGGATTTTGAGGATGTCATCCTCAGATAGAGGCTCAAAAGAGGTCAGGGCACTGCTATTACTCTTCGGTATTGTGAGGGAAACAGGCACTGATGACTCTAAAGCAACTCTGATTTTCACAATTTTGTCACTGAAAAAATGACCGAAAGTGTTAGCTAAATCAGTAGGACTAATATGATCGGGTAGGATGATAGTTGAGGTTTTGTGCAAGATTTTCTTGAAAGTGTTCCACAGAGCCTTGGGGTTACCATTATTTTCAGCAATGACAGTGGAATAGTGCCTGCGTCTTGATTGTTCCAGTAGGAAATTGTAGCGATTGACAGCAGCTCGATATCTTCTCCGGTTGATTGCAGAGTTGTTACTGCGCCATACTCGCTCACACTTGCGCTTCAGACGCTTTGCTGAGAGGATGTCTGAATTCACAAAGCCTTTGTCGGGGTGCACTGGAGCCATTTTCCTCTTTATTGGGGCATGCTTGTCTAGAATGCTGCGCAAGGTGTTGAAATATTGGTGACTGAGCAAACTGGCTGTTCTGTGAGGATGCTTGATTAGATCAGAATTCAGGATGTCCTCTTTAAAATCCGTGATGTTTATCTTGTGAATTTTCCGGGTATTAACTTGTCTAAATTTGCAGGGAACCTCAATAGGTATATTGACCGAAAAAGTGATGGCAAAATGGTCAGATAGCCCAGCTATAACCTTAGCGCAGAGTGCCTTTGAAAAGGTGTCCCTCACACATATGACATCTAATATATGGCCATGAATGTGTGTTGGGGAATCAATAATTTGGGTGAAATTATATTGGCAGAGGGAATCATTGAATTTCTGTGACCAACCGTCCTGTTTATCCAGGTGTAGATTTAAATCACCTAATATTACATTTTCACAACATGATAAGGCAGCACCTTCGACAAAGGAACTGAAATCCTCAATGAAATTGGCTTTGGAAACATTGGGAGGCCTATACACAGTATGGAAAACAATATCCTGAGCATTGCCTGTGGATAGGTGAACAGATATGGACTCGAAGGTATTGAAACACGGTTGAGGCAGAACCTTAAAATCAATATCATCACGGATGAAAAACCCGACACCACCACCTCTCCCCTGCTGGCGTGGAACATGAGTACATTTATAGCCCGGAGGAGTGACACTTGCTATAAATTCTGCAAGAGCAACAGACTTGTTTCTAATGGAATTAATGTTTATTAGACTCCCTGTTAGAAGGCTAGTATTTGGACCAGGATTTATACTGACATCCCCTGAGAGGATCAACAAGATGGACACCCATGGGCTGACATGTTTATATGAATGTGTTACCCTACGAATATGTCCTTGTATAGCCAAAAAGGCATAATTGACCCCATTGAGACATGGGTGAATGCCAGAAGCAAAATATATGGTTGAATAGGTGGGGAAAGAAAAAGGCAGACTTGAGGCATAAATACCAGGTATATGAGCAAGTCGCCGACAAAACTCGCCGACAATTTTATCCGTTTGAATAAGAGGGTATGCGTACTTTAACATTTTAAATCAATAGAACTCATGGAGGAATTCCTCACGGACATAGCACCCAAGTCATTAATATTCATGAGAAGATATGAGGTCACGGATTTCCCCTGGTATTTCCTTGCAATACATTATAAAATAGAAGCATAGACGAAAATCAAATACTTTAAACTACAGAACTCACAGCCACAGCACCCAAGTCATTAATATTCATGAGAAGATATGAGGTTACAGATTTCCTCTGGCATTTCCTTGCAATATTTTATAAAATAGAAGCATAGACGAAGATCAAATACTTTAAACTACAGAACTCACGGCCACAGCACCCAAGTCATTAATATTCATGAGAAGATATGAGGTCACGGATTTCCCCTGGTATTTCCTTGCAATACATTATAAAATAGAAGCATATGCACTCGTCCATTGTCGGCGAGTTTTGTCGGCGAGTTGCTGTCTGCGAGTTGTTTTGTCGGCGACTTGCACGTAATTCAAATACCATATTATCGCCCATTGAGCAATCCACTTCCTGGTTTGTCTTGGTATCAAGACAAGTCACCCTAGTGCCAACTCACCCCATAATAGTACAATAGTGTAATTTTACAGGGCAATATGCTATAGAAATGGACCGCCATCAATGATTATCAGCCTGACACATCCATTAGTGCCCGAGGCTTGCCTGTGTTTTCAAAGACTCAATTCTGCAATGATAATTGAATCATGATAATCTACTGGTAACACACTGGTAACACACCCCATATTATTATATAGGAGAAAAATACAAGGGCTATTACAGTTTTAAATCAAAGGTGTTTTAGATCAAAGGTGTTTCATATCTCATTCTACAGTCATGATAATATTGAGACAGGTTCACAGCATTGTTCATATTACTTTTGGAAACTTGTGAGAAATATTAAAATTTTTAAGCACAAGTTGTCTCCAAGGCTTCTAGACATATTTTTAGCTTACTGGCCAATGGCTGTAAGCTATTGGCATGGCCTGGCGTTGTCTTCGTTGTTGTGGTTGTTGTCGGCATCGTCAACAATTTTTCCAGCCTCTTCTCCTCAGAAACTACTGCACCTGCTTGGGTAGAGGACAATCATTTTTCCTCATTGCATGTTTTTCAACCAATCAGAGAAGTCACATGACCAAAAACATGTTTTTCAAAAGGGTGTGCTTGTCTGGATGATAACTTAAAAAGCGTTTCACCTATTCACATGAAATTTTGCAAGTAGGTTCGTTATATACATGTCTGGAAATCATTAAGTTTTCAAAGTGATCCCATACAAAATGGCTGACTTATTAATGATTTACTAAACGCCATGATTTTTCTTTAAGGTGCTAAAACAAAAAACGCGTTTATCTCAGAAACGGAGTGAGATAGAGCGATTGAGGAAATTTTTGACCCACAGGGTATCTGCAAAGTACACTGTCAACTTTTCGCAAAAAAAGTTTTACCGCCACTTTTGGCGACCATTTTGAATTTCTGGGTAAAACGCAAAAATGTGTTTATCTTGGAAACGGAGTGAGATAGAGCGATTTTGACGAAATTTTTGTATCTGGAGAGTGTACTAACAAATTTTGTCAAAAAAACATTTTCCCACCACTTTTGGCGGCCATCTTGAATTTCTGCGTTTAACACCAAAATGTGTTTATCTCGGAAATAGTGCGATATAGAGCGATTTCGCCAAAATGTTTGACCCACAGGGTATATGCAGACTCTACTGGCGACTTTCTCTAAAAATCGTTTTCCCGCCACTTTTGGCGGCCATCTTGAATTTCTGTGTAAAACGCAAAAACGTGTTTATCTCGGAAACGGAGTGAAATAGATGGATTTCGACCCAAAATTGACAAAAATGTCTAAAATGTGGAATATTGCTTGTTAGCGACCTACAATCCAGGTGGTTTAACTCATAAAAGTATTGCAGATAGCCAATTTTTCTCAAATAACTCATTCATCTTCTTTTGGGAGAGCTTTCACTTGGTGAAGTTTCAGAGCCATAGCTAATTACTGACCTACTCAAAATGAGTAAATGCTAATTATCTCTTAAAAGTATTGCAGATAGCCAATTTTTATCAAATAACTCATTCACCTACTTTTGGGAGAGCTTTCACTTGGTGAAGTTTCAGACCCGTAGCTAATTACTCACCTACTCAAAATGAGTAAATGCTAATTATCTCTTAAAAGTATTGCAGATAGCCAATTTTTATCAAATAACTCATTCACCTACTTTTGGAAGAGCTTTCACATGGTGAAGTTTCAGACCCAAAGCTACTTACTCGCCTACTCAAAATGAGTAAATGCGAATTATCTCTAAAAGTATTGAAGATAGCCAATTTTTCATATTACTTGTGGTTGTGGAAACTTGTAAGAAATATTATTAATATGTAATTTTATAATACATAACCTGGCTATGTTAATTGGCCTACGATTACTCTATGTCTATGTCCAGGTGCACCTTAGAGTCTGTTCAACGATAAAGATTAAATGCCATAAAATTTATTGTAGATTAGAATCATTTGATTACCTAATTTTGTCATATTTACTATACAAAAGGGAATATTTGGGTCAGATTTGCAATGTAATGTAATGCAAGTAATTAATTAAGCACTCTTTATTTCCCAGTTCATCCCAATCAAAATTACATGAATTTTATGAAACATATTAATATGTATACATAAATTTATAGGACACCAATTTTAATATAAATTCTTCAAGTACATATACAATATTGAAACATACTAAGCAATAACTATTGTATCTTACAATTTCAGGCTGACATACAACTAGACATAATTTTGGACTATTGAAACTGTTGAGTTGCTTTTTAATGTACAGGTGAAATCAGTAAAGGATAAGTCTGTTAATATTATGTTGTGAAAATATTTTATTTCATAAGTGCAAGTTTAACAGATGCAATTGTAATTTCTTCAATGACTACAAGTAGCGCTCACTCATGGCTGAGTTGTCTGAAGTCAAACAATGTAAGGGCATCTCGGTAAGTGAAATTTTTTTCTATTGCATGGAAATTTGCACAAGACCATATGATAAATATCTTTTGAAATTATCAAACTAAAATTGTGGGGTCACATCAGACTGAGAGGTCTGGGTTTGATTCCCAGTGATGTGAATATGGAGACATCATAGTTTAGTGACAGAGCGCTCAGTCTGTTTCGTTTTTGTTTCAATGTTTCTTAGTTACAAACAACTGCACATTTAAGAATTATCATGTTCAGTAATTTGGAAGATAAAGCAATAAGTACATTTTTGTTGCAGCTTCACATTTTAAAATTTTTGTTGTTTTTTTTCCTTTTTTCCCAATATTGGTTTCACTTTTTCAATAACATTTAACCTCTGAATATTCTCTTTAGATAAAGTTTTGTGCAAATTGGCATTTCTGATAAATTTGGACACTAAAAGCAGTGCAAGAATGATATACAAATTTAGATACATTTAATGCCTGATAACTACATATTGATAGGTTCAGAAAAGAAACCTGTGATGTAACACATATAACTTTTCATGTGTTTACAGATCAGCTGAAAGAGATGTAATTATTTCTTAGTTACAAATAAGTGCACAACCCTCTGGTTAATATTTACACACATTTGATATTTACACCCTCGTATCATATTGTCATCTTCATTCGTGATATACTTTTTCTGTATATGTCATTCACAAAGTTTTCCTATTACACCTAAAACACAGGTGTAAATATTGTAATAACAGACATTCAGCTGTATGGTACAATTAGAACACAATAACAAAGCCTGTCATTATTTGTTTGCAGTGGCAGATTCATCCCATAGTTATGCCTACAGTTCAGTGCTGTGTGGTAGGTTGTACTAATGGCACCTATAAATTTAACAAGTGGAACTACAGCCATTGTGCCATTCACGACTGTCTGCACAGTGAGCCTAGCTGTGACTGCCAAAGACCCTTCACTATGTTGACCTTCCCAAAAGATGAAGACATTAGAAATCAGTGGCTCATGAATATTAACAGAGTCGAAACTACAAGCAGAACAATTAAAATCAAAGACATCCACAGTGGAAATCTTCTGCATAAGGAACAACAGAAGGGAGATAGATGGGAAGCAAATGTAAATGCCAAAATCTGTTCCATACATTTCATAGATGGAAAGCCCACCAGTGCCAATCCATATCCAACAGAAAACATGGGGCATACAAGTAACTGTCTGAAAATTAAAAAAAATAAAAGAGCCATTGCAAAGATCTCCTTATGTCACAAACTCAAGCAAAAAAGGAAGATTGCCAAACTTGACAATAACATTACTTCTGATATCAAAGGTCACAGTGATGCTTTTCTTGAAACTAAGAAGGAAGAACAAAACTATTGTTTTAAGTGTAACTGTCAGAATGATTGCCTCTGTAGAGGTTGTTATGAGAAACAGTTACTAATAATGTCCATGCAAGCCAGAATCCTTGAACTTGAAGAAGAGCTGACTGAAACTAAAAAAATGAAAAGAAAAAAGATGCCAGCAACAAAAATGTTAAAGCACTGAACATGTTAAAGATTTGCTTAAGTTCTGATAAGCAAACAAAGTTTTACACAGGGTAACCATCAACAAAAATTTTTGAGGCACTTTTTAAATTTTTGTTTGAAAAGGTACGGAAAATGTCTTATTGGATAGGTTCCAAAAAAACAGTGGTAAACAAAGTACGCCGTTTTGTTGTTTCACCCCAAAAATTTGGAAAACGCAGAAATCTCCCCATTAAAGCTGAATTATTGTTAACCCTGATAAAACTAAGGTTAGTGTGCGTGAAAACTTGCCAAGGCCATTTCAGAGGTTATATCCCTGCATCAGGTGCATTATTGACTGTACCGAAGTATTTATTGATAGACCCAGAGATTTGTTTGTCCAGGCTGTTACCTGGAGTGACTATAAGAAACACAACACTGCCAAAGTGCTCATTGGAATAACACCACGTGGCTGTATATCATTTGTGTCAGATGTTTGGGGTGGAAGGGCCTCTGATCGCCACATAACACTCAACAGCTCATTCTTAGACAACATTGAGCCATATGATCAGATAATGGCTGATAAAGGGTTCCTTCTAGGAAATGAAATATTGTTAAGGAGAGGTGAATTAGTTTTACCACCTGGTGCAAGGGGCCATGATCAAATGTCAGGCGAAAGTGTTTGCAAAACCAAACAAATTGCCAATTTGCGTATCCATGTTGAAAGAACGATTCAGAGATTAAAAAATTTCAGAATCTTGAAAAATCAACTACCAATTACTCTTTTACCCATGATAGACAATATTGTTGTTACATGTGCATCTCTTTGTAATTTAGACAAAGCACTTGTTCAGTAATGCTCATTTGAAACTACTGTTTCTATCTATGCACACCTAAGATTCATGACATACTTGGCAGTAGTGCTGGGACGATATTTACAAACTGAAGTATTATCGCTCGCTGCCTCATTGCTGAGCAATGAACAATCAAATGAAATACAACCGACAATTGCTAAAATAATTTCTTTGTAGCCTTTTTGTCACAAGGAAACATTAACTGGCATAATATTTTGTAAAAAACAGCCAAAATCAGAAAACTTGCCAAAAATGTAAAATATAAAGTAAACAGATAACACCTTTGGGTTTTCACACTTTTGAATCAATGGTCGATGTTTGTTTACATATTCCTGATACAATTATCGACGGGTAAAATCATGACAATCTCCCACCACTACTCGACAGTATGGCTTCGATCTCTTACATAAGAGATCATTTACGTGGGTTTGAATAAAAAAAAATCCCATGTTTTGTACACTTGTATTGATATGGTGAAACTTTACTGGAAATTTCTTGTGCACTAAACTGTTAAGTAAACACAATGTTTACTCCATATAAAGTAAAAATGTGAGATACTTCACCACATTTTTCTTTGCAGATTTCTTTATTTCTACCCCAATTACATGAACTTAAATACCAATGTTCTATATAGGGTACACATCACGGTTTTATTTTTCACCATGAAAATATTGATTTCTATTACCTTTGTTTAAGAACAAAGTATAATGGAGAATATTGGATAGGGATGGGTCAGTAGCAATGGTATATCAGTATTGAGAGCACTTCAGTGAAATACCGTGACTACACTTTAAAAATGCCATTTCATTGTCAACACACATAACTGAAGGAAAACTTTAAATATTTAAAACAAACTCCATACATTTGTGGATTTCAAGTCTTGTGTAGCGATTTATAAAAACGGTACTTCAAGTATCTCAGAAACTGTAAGGTGTAGGAAATTCATACTTGGTTGGTTGGGGGTGTAGTTGTGCAACATCATGGTGTGACCTCGATTTGACCTTTGACCTTGCCATAGTGATCTTGACCTTTAAAATCTTGTCTGGGCCATATCTCAGAAACTGTAAGGTGTAGGAAGTTGATTCTTTGATGGGTCATTGGCAGGGGAGTGTAGGTATTCTAAGTCATGGTGTAACCTCGATTTGACCTTTGACCTTGCCATAGTGATCTTGACCTTTAAAATCTTGTCTGGGCCATATCTCAGAAACTGTAAGGTGTAGGAAGTTGATTCTTTGATGGGTCATTGGCAGGGGAGTGTAGGTATTCTAAGTCATGGTGTAACCTTTATCCTTGGCAAATTAACCACCCCTATGTCACCTCTGTTGAGGGGCCAAAGGTCAAATCTGACTACATCATAATATTCCTAGGCCATGATTTCATATAGAATGGTTACATACTAACGGGAAAAATCATAATCAAATGCATCCACTGGATACAATCAGGGCCATAAACTGATAAATACTTCTACAGTATGTTTAGCAGTACTATAGATTTTACAGCATTTTTTTGTTGCGTCAGCTGATACTTTCTCATTCATAAGTAACTTAGTAACTCTAGATACAAAATGGACATTTGTACACATCCTCCTCAAGTTCTGGTGAGTCCCAGTTTAATTGAACACATCCCCAATGAAACCATTTTGAACAAAAGTTGCAGTATATACTGAACATACTAACATCTATGTCATCACTGTCTTCATCTACATTTTCACATTTGTGTTTGCAAGATCCACAAAGATACACAGGCTTGAAAAATCCTTTTCTCTGTTTACTCCTGACACCCTTCCCCTTCGTCTTTGTGGACTTGGGTTTCGCAGTACTTTGTACCAAATTTGGTTTGTCATCATTTACTGAATTCCCCAAATTGTTTTTATCAGAAGTTTGTTTCACTTGTAATTTGTGAGTAATCAGTTCCTCACCCATAAAGCTACAGAAGAATAATGTCAAATTAAAGGATACCATTTCCCAAAAGTTTGGATCAAATTTAATTCTTTCCAAAATGTGTCCATGGGTACTATAGACAAAGAAGTCTGCCCAATTTGTTTTTGTGACAGCCATTTGACCTTGAACTTGTGTGTAATATCTGTGGCTTCTTTTGAGACTTAGAACACCATCCTTTAATTTCATAAAATCTGGTGGGAAGTATGATAGATCAACATGAGAACATGTGAGAGGACATTTAATTTCAAGTACACCTTCGCCACAGCAATCACAAGATAAAACATGGTCAGGTGAGGCCCCTATGTATTGGGCACTTTCACTAACAAACAGCCCACATTCCTTTACTCTAAAGTTTTGGTGTCTGTTGGTAACCATTTTTGCGTATGACTCTGCCGCCTGGGATTCCATGCGTCATCCATACTTTAATGCCTTCAATCCCTCAGGTGGGGATTTGTACCCCATCACAGAACACATTAGGTTGTTCATGTTTATTGAAGAGTCTTTCTTCCAGTGTTCCATTTTAGTATGTACTTCATGCATTTTCAAGGCTGTAATTCTGCCTTTTCTTTGGGCCAACCATATAGTTGAATCACTTTGACCTCGAGTAGATTTTTCTAGGTTGCAAACTTCACCAGGTGTCAAAACGGGAATACGTTCTACAAACTCTTCAGAACTTTGAAATTTAGCGGCAATATCAACCACTGAAACTGGAACAGATGGTAAGATATTATCCCTTCGGTGAGAATCCATCTGTACATAAATTCTATTTCTCTCTTGAGACCTTTCCCCTAACGTCACTGATTCTGGGCTTATTTCCTGCAAAATTTTCAGAAAGTCGCCCTCTGTGATTCCTTTATCGGATTGATGTGGCTGGAACAGAGCCTTACTGGCCGAATTAAGTGAATGCCTCTGCAGTGGCCTTTCAGCACCAGGTTTTTTCAGATGAAGTCCTGAAATTTTCATTGGGACAACTTGTACAGCCTTGGTGGTGTTAGTCCATCTGCATGGAAGTGAAGTGCAGGATCTCTGTACATCACCATGTTGCCAGCAGAAATCTACTTTCAAAAGAACAGCAGCTACATGATTACAAGTCTGTCCCAAACCTGCGAAGCATGTACAGTATGCACTGTTGATTTCACCCGTTTGTTTTTTGACTGAGACCCACACATCATGAGGAATATCTGACAGTCTTTGAGATGGTGAACATTTAGATTTCAGGAAACAGTACTCGGATTTGTCAGAAATGGGATGGTACTCAATTTCAAAAACGAATTTAGAACTGAAATAACTGTAAGCTTTCTGTTCTTTGTAGTCACAAAGAAGGCGCTTCGTCAGTGAAACTTTTTCAACAACAATTTCATGCTTGTTAAGGTAAATGCTTATGTCCTGAATCAAGGTTGGAGGCCAACATTTCATACCATCCTTTTCACCAGCCCAGTTCACAAAGTCATACAATGGGTCAGGTAATTGCCCCTCATCCTCAGTACACAATGATCTCCTATATTCTTTTTCTAATTGCAATTCTTTTTCTATTGATGTTGGAGCCAAAGGAATGTTCATCTCATGACAGGCAAATGCCCTTGCAGCTAGCATTTCCTTCTTTCCAGTAACTGCCTGGTTCCTTTTTTTGAGATACTGCTTCAAAGCTGTAATGTCCCATCATTTGAATGTATCTAAATCAGCCTCTTCTACTGTTGCACTAGAAGTCATTGTATAATGCTGCCTGGTAAAATTTAAAGTCTACTAAAATTGTAAAGATACTGCCTCAAACTACTGCCTCAAAATACAAATTCATCTGCCATTCTTTGCAGATCTTTAACTTCTTTTCAGTGGAAAACCTGGAGGATGGTTCTGGTGCCAGCACTGCAAACACAGAATTGAAATATTTTACTGAATAGAATGAGTTGTAATGTGATATCTTTCACAAAATGAAGAAAAAGGCAAAGTACCCAGCAGGCACACGCCTGGAAATGTCGTTGATTTAGAGTTGAAAACAGGTCCTGACGTTGAAATGCACATTACTAACTACTGAATCTAAGTTAGTTTTCTGACATGAAAAAGTAATGATATTTTGACCAGAAATCATGGTGATTTTTGGTTTAAAAACTGACACTGACACAATTTCAACACTATTTCAAAGCTAGATTTTTGACCGGAAAAAGTAGTGATACTTCATAAAAAAATCACTACTAAATCAAGTTAGGTTTTTTGACATGAAATCTTAGTCAAGTTATTGAACAGAAAACAGGTTGAATGTTTAGAAATGACTGACTGGCGATCGTTGATTGAAAATTCTTTTTCTAGAGGGTGATATAGTGATTAAGTCTAACTTTTTGAAAGAACTATTATTGCAATTGTTTTTGAATTTGTAGGTATTTGTAAAGCAAAGACTAATTTTTAAAGATTATAAAGATGATAGAGATTATGTGTGCATGTACTTGTACATTTTTATCCATTCTCCTTATTAATTAACTGATGCATCCAAATATATATATATTTGTCTCATTATATAAAATATAATTAATTATATTTAATTATATTTTGATTAATGCAATTCCCGATAATTAAAAAAAAACATTTTGTAGTCAAACTTATCAAAACTTAATTAGAAATTAATTAAAATCTACACGTATTTCAACCTGATTTCACCCATTGAATTCAACCAGATTTCAACAGTTGGTTTCAACATGATTTCACCGGTTGGATCCAACTAAAAACGGTTTGCAAAATCTACATGTATTTCAACCAGATTTCACCGTTGGATTCAACCTGATTTCAAAGTTGCGTGCCTGCTGGGTAAGGGTTGATTTGCTATCATAGATATTTTGCACAACACTAAAGGTAAGACAAAAACAAGACCGTATATAGATCCATTATGTCCACATACAAGACTGATAAATTATATATGAGGGCATTATTATATAGCGCACAGTATAAAGAAGATATTTGACTTTACCATAACTCAGCAGTGAGTGAAGAAGTGAGCTTGTGAATGGGCGATAATATGATATAATAGACTTAACTTCCAAATTGAAAAACAACATACATTACTAAGGTGGGGTAAAATAAGGTCACATATATTTTACGTCTATTACTAGTAAAATATATGATTTTCCATATATCAAATTCTTTCACTCTGTCCAAATAGCAGTGGAATGCAAATATTATACCCCTTGGTTTGTTTATACCTCGAGATCTGCAATGAGAATAGCCACGAGAGCGAGAAGTCGGAAGTGCGATTAGGCTTATGAGAAGGGGGGTTAGCACTGAAAGGAGGACAAAGCCAGCATCTGGCCTACTGCACTGTTTAGTGAGCACTCATGTTCCACATTATTTTATGTGCATGTTATAATTGGGATTTATTATTAATTATGAAACTTATAATAAGTATAATAGTATAAACATTTACCTTGTTGCTTTATCTTACCCATTTGTGCACCTATATGCAATGGAAACTGAATCTATTGCAATGGTTTATTTTTCTTTCCATGTTGCTTTATGGTTTCCCCACACCCGCCGACTTTCCTAGTTTATTTTAATTCAACTTTTGATGGAAATTATAGTCAGTAGTTAAATCACTGATTACAATTGGGATCCAATGGCCCACTAGCTAGAGGGACATCAAAGGGTACTGGGGTTATTAGATTTTGAGTGCCAGAACCAACATTATTTTTCATCAAAATGGTGAAATTATCATATTGTACCCTTATTAATAGCCTCAAAACTTTGATAAAATTGAGTTTCTACATATTCATTACCACTAAAAGTATAGTCAAAGTATGTTCTCTCATCAAATATGTGCATTATGTTCTACATTGATTTTAATTGATAATCAAACTTCAGTAAGGTATTCTGTATAGCTATCTTCTGTTATCAGTTGTTACTTATTTTGATCATCAATTTGTCTTTAACTCCTGTAAAAAGCTCTGGAAATATGTTATATACTTAGAAATTAGTAAAGTTAAAGATTCCAGTGTCTATCATGTATATCAAAAGTGTCATTAATGCATGACAGAACATAAATTTTCTGGAAGCAACAAGGTAGATATATGGTTAGCCTTTGTAAAGCAGGCAGAAAAGTCTCACAGCTACAAAAATCTACAAATGAAATTTCTTCAAGATCTTCAATTTGCCTTTGATACTTCTTAATAATTGTATAATGTATATGAAACTACATTTAGTAATCATAAATAAAGTTTTTAAATAGATGTTCATATAATTGGAAATAATTGTGATTCTAAAAATCACTATGCAAATAGTGTCAAAAATGTCAAAACTGCACACAAATAACTTTGATGAGGGACTGTGAATTGAGTGCAGGCTGGGGTTGGGCATCAATTATTCTCAAATATTAGTGTGTGGATTGAGAGAGTCAACTGCAAGGGGTCAATAATATGGTGATTTTAGTAGATCCTGATGGAGTTCTTTGGGGAAGGGATCAAGAGGTTTTAGTACATAGTGTTAATGAGTGTTGAGAGACACACACAGAACTTGAGTGGGGGATCAATGATGAATGTCTTGAGGATTGCTTTAGCAGATGATATTTTAATAATTATTTATCTATAATGAATTTCAACACAAGATAAAAGCAAATTTTGACATGTTCAAAGGTCAACATGTATCTCTATTCGCTTCATTTTTATTTATTTGCTGTTCACTTTATTATTTTCTGATTTGCTTATTTTGTGGATGATATAATTGACACAGAACTGAACTTGTGGGTTCTTAACCTTATCCAATATCTTTGCCAATGCCCAAGAAACTAAGTAGTGAAAGCTCAGTCGGTTGACGGTCTTCCCTCGGGCTATGTGAGATTTCTGTTAGATTTAGATGGGAAACCTGGCGCTAGGAGACACGGGTTCGAAATGGAGGGTACCCTAACCACCAAAGGATATAAAGCAATGAATCTCAACCAACTAGGAGTCTTGTATGCTAAGACAAAGGAAAGATATTTCAAATGGGGATAATGAAGAATTCACGTGTTCTAACCTGAAATCTAATAATCTAATCCCCCTGAGAAATGTACACACACGTTGGTATAATGAAGGCTCGCATTTGCGGGTTCTAACCTGAATCCCTGAGAAGCAATGAATCTCAACTCACCTTACAGGGTTTAGTTATTTACTTTTCCCACCACTTTGACTTTGTAGCTACATTTTTCAGAGACGCAGGTTTTAACTTGTAAGATATTGTCTGTCAAATTTGAAAAGATTCTGTAGATATACAAAACATGAAAGGAATCTTATGTAAGTGAACGAAAAAATCCAGCCCCAACTCGTTTGGGTATATATCCTTAAGTCCCTAGATATTTACTTTCACTAGAAATCTGTCTGAACCATATGCACTCCAAGGGTATTGAATGTTCAATCGTATCAACCTTGAACCAACTTTTGAAGTCCTCTAACACAAACATTACCTCTTTTCACAATAAATTAAGTACCATACCACTGAAATAATAAACCTTGACTGCGAATATATCAAAGAATCTACTCTGAATGTCTCTAAATTTTAACTTTTGGTATTGTTTTACAACCCTACTCATTTTCGAGAAAAATCAGGATCCAACGCCGACGAATCATCAAATCCCTAATTAGGTCATCACGTGACTAATCAACCTCAACACACTATATAAGCAATTTCGAGCAAATGTGGGTTCCAATGTCGATGAATTATCAAATCTCAAACTAGGTCACAACACAATGTCAGTAACTCAAACGGTATATAAGAAAATTTCTGCAAAACAGGGATCAAGTGTCGACCTATCATCAAATCGATAGAAGCTCATCACGTGACATATCTGCGATTAGATATATATAAAATATGATGAATTTGCTTTTATTAATGATGTATCAGCTGAAAACCTTACATGAATCCATACTATATAAATCCAGTCAGTCACCTCTTACAACCACTCACAAAGTATTAGGAAACTGATAAGGGAGAATGTTTTCTAACTCTGGATTTAATTCTGAACAGTCAGATTCGACTGATTCCTCAATGAAAGAACCTGATATTGTGAAACCAGCGGCAAAACCATCATCAATCTCGAACACAGGGGGATTTTCATTGTCAAACAATCATCAAATCAGATATGCCTTTAAAGATCCACCCGCATACACCTTTGGTCACAATTCAATGAATCAACCAACTCTTTTGAAAAATTCTGTTTTTAATGACTATATATTTCGATGTGATCCACTGGTTTATCAGAAATATGTCTCCAGATTTGAAACATACAGGACATGGCCCAAATCACATCCAGTGAGACCTGAACAACTAAGCAGAGCAGGATTTGTCTACACAGGAGAAGGGGATAAAGTTATCTGTCCATGGTGTAAGATTAAACTGATAGAATGGGAACCATATGACCTACCATTCGAAGAACACAGAAGACATTCAACCTCCTGTGACTTTTTGAAGATGTTGATGCCATAAAGGCTATTAAACTGTTTAAAGAATATGTAGCATTGATTGTAATAACTGTAATAATAATATTTAGATAACTGTAGTACTTGTTAAAATATTGTTTCCTAATCTGTAAATAAGAGAAAATAAACGCCACACACTCTTGAAATAAATACAATACCTCAATCCTACCCCACATAATGTACATAACTTTCCAACAACTCCTCTGTCCTTGACTTGCAGTGAGTTCATACAATACAAACGCCTTTAACAACCATTCCTGAATCCAGGCACTCATAAGGCACATGTCAAAGCAGAGTAATGTGTTTCAACACACCCACCCCTCAGGCAGTATGGTAAATTGAAGTGTATCAGAAAATCACATGAAAGTAATAGTAATATTAATATTTGATATCACAAGCTCACACTTGTGGCTATGCATTAAACTCTCTATGGTGGAAGATCATGCAAAATCACATCTCAACACGTCCGAGACATCTTAATCTATAGAAATTATATCATAACCTCCAAACCCTTTAAAACTATTCATAATACCTCGAACCCAAAGCTTTGTACTAGTGTCTAATCAAACTAACAGTCGGGTTAAAATATGTTTAAACAGAAATCTTTCCCAGAGATTGTGTCTGGTCATGATATTTCTGGTGATAGAACCATTTATTAATCTAACAATAAAACCTAAAAAATCGAACTAGTGACAAGTTCGAACCAAAAGTTTTAATGAAGAAATCATGCTGATTATGCCCCCTTCTGAACAATGATCTCCCCCCCTTATCTGTTGTTATAAAAACGACACAGATTTGACAATCTCTCATCCAATCCTCTCTAGAGCTGGACAGACGAACAAGCTGCTCAACACACTCTTTGGAAAGCAAGCAGGAAATCTACATCTACCACAACAATCACTCAGTAGGTACAAGAGTCAGAAATTGTAATGGCAGAGGCTACATTGAACACACCAATGAAAATCTCCAACAGTAAGAAGAGAAAGAACGAGCAATTGCAACTCTCAAAAGTAAAGAAGGTCATGTTGATGACACCACAGAATTCTGAAGGGGCAGGAGAACACAGTCAAGCCTGTAGTGATATCTCTACAGCATGCGGTGTTATTGTGAACAAACCATTTAGAAAAAATTATCATTTAGGAGGCAAAAAATATGCAATATTTCATGGGGAAAGGGATGTTATAGATCACATCCAAATTAAAGAGTGGGATGGTAAAGTGGTATTAAAAGAAGGGGTTAAACTAAATAGGTCTAGATTTGTAATGATTCTTCACAACGTTGAAATTATAAACCACACCCTTGAAAAAATTTTGAAAGGGGAGGATGGATTGAACTCTAGAATTCATATAGGAGCCTCATATTATCTCTCTGTCAATAGCCCGTACAAAACTGTAGCAATAAGAATGTGGAGAAAGGGGGGGAATGGGGAATATTTTCCCACAAAGTGTGGCATAACAATGAGTTGTGGGGAATGGGATGAATTTACTAAAATTTCTAATAAAATCTATTCAGAGAGAATGGAAATTTTTACACACGTTCCGTGTCTAATGCAACCCGATCAACCAGGTCATAACAAAGTGTTTTGTGTTGAATGTTGTGAATCAACCAAAGCACCCATGGGAGAGGTCGATTTTGACATACCTCTGTAACAACTTTTTTATCAATTAAGAATCAATTATTTTAAACACAAAAGTCAACATTTCTGTAATATAAATGTAACAAATTACTCTGAAAAGAAAAATTTTTTTTGTGTAAAAAATGTACATAGTCAAGACATAGCAATAGTTTAAAATGTATAGTCAACACTGGGTAATAACAGATTTCCACCCAACCTGTTTGAACTTGTAAAGAAATCTGCAGTTGAAGTGGGTGCTGGATATTTACGAGTTGAGGCATATCTTAGGTTAGGTCTTTGATCCTTGGGGTTATAAAAACCCCCAGTTCTCAATGAACTGTCATTGATTTCCTGACAATTTTTGGGATTGAGACCTTTACAAAGAACAAGTGCTATATCACACTGAGTTTGACATTGAGTGAATAATAGCTGGTGAATTTACCTCATTTTATTTTGTTTTTAGAATAAGGCTACGGTTAATAAAATAAGGATGGAATTAGCTCAGATGGAGATGAATCTATTCATGGGTAATAGGTACGACGTGTACTACCCGCTACACATACCATCTTCTATGGTAACATTTATGCACTTGATACAGCTAATTGAACTGAAGAACTTCAAACAAGCCTTCAACTGCATAACGCTGCTGAATGAGGTGCTGCCAGAGTTCATTATGTAAGTAAAAAAGTTCTCATATAAAGGATCTGATACTAAAATTATTTGTTTATCTCGATGTGGTATGTGATATAACACTAATTATGCATATAGCTGTGTAAACTGTAGAGCTCTGTATTTAACGTAAATATACCAATGTATGTTCTGTAACATATGAAATTTTCTCTAATTAATATCACAATATGTAATGGTAGAAAAAGAGGGATCAAGTGTTGACCAATCATCAAATCGCAAACTAGGTCGTCACGTGACATAAGAACTGCTTTTGCTATATAAGCTGTTTGGGGAAAAAGAGGGATCAAGTGTTGTCCTATCATCAAATAATGAACTAGGTCATCACATGACATAGGAGTTACTTTTTGTATATAAGTCATTTCGGGGAAAAGAGGGATCAAGTGTCGACCAATAATCAAATCGCAAAGCAAGGAGTCACGTGACGACTTAACTTTATGATATATATAAGGACCCACTATGTAGAAGGGGGATAATGAATCTTATTAGGTAGTCATATCTCAAACGATATAACCGAAGTATAGTCCCTGTCATCCTGTCATTCAACTGTTGGTTAACATTTTATCAACCTGTCCTCACCACCAAACCCGCTATTCAAGAATCAGTAACTGAAGATATGTACAAGTTTGCCTATTGTTTATGTAATTTCAGGAACAAATATCCAGACTTCGCCAGATATTTTGTAGAGGAATTCGAAAAAGCAGTATGCTGTATTTGTAAAGAGGACCTACAGAGGGAACAACTCATTCTATCCAATCCATGCGCTCATTATTTCTGCGCATCATGCGCATGTCAATTGGTTAAGAACTGGAATGAAGAGGGAAGACAAAGACCCAAATGCCCACTTTGTAGGTCTGTTTTGAGGGACCACCTCTTCGCAAAACCAGGTTTCTTCAGTGCCACCAGACTGCACCAATGCTCGCTCTTTGTGTGGGTTCCCACCTCCACATATATCCATGCTAATTTCAACCAGTCAATGATTGATGCCTTGACGTCAAGGAATTTTATTAAAGCCTTCTATTACGCATTCTTAATGAGTACTACACCCTCAGATAGTGAGAAGATGCTAGCACCCACATGGCCGCAGTTCTATGAGGACAGGAAAAACAACCTGACCTGCACCACCTGTGGGCTTCCGATTAGTTTTGATCAGGCATTTGCCACTAAATGTGGTCATTTCTATTGCACTATCTGTTCTGCCTACTCTGTCTCGAAACCGAGAGGATCTCCCCTTCTCTGCCCAATATGCGAGGAGGAAATCGAAGATGAGTCAACAGAAATCATTTTTCTGAGACCTATCAAACTTCCCCCGGGTGGTTGGATAGAGGTTCCTCAGCCTCTCATCTGATTCAAACCATGGAACACTAGATATCGAATTGTAAGTTATAATTGAAAAAGTAAAAGTCTGAAAATAATTTATAACCAAGCTACAATCAGAGAGGTTTAGTAGATATATATATGTAATATACTTCAGTATTTACAGTTCTAATGAAGCATATTGTCTTTTCAGTAAGGTAATGGATGGATAACAATGACATATCATTTATACTTTTTATTTAATTGTCCTTAGAATATTATAAGGTCTAGATAGACACCAACAAACAGAAAGGTTACAATATGTAAGCAGTTTAATATTATTATTATTATTATTTTTCTAGAGTAGTAAGTATTACTATTACTTTTATACAAATATCAGTTAGTTATAATGTTAGAAAAAAAACAAAAAACTGCTTTGTGACAAATTGGTGTTTATAGCAGAACAAATCTGTATATCTCATACTTATATTATAACAATCCTATACAGAATAGAAGGGTTTAACAGTCTATGTATATATATATATCTCACTTATACTAATATACATTGTCAAAAGAAAATCTTATGTGTACATGAATGTATTTTGTATGAACTAAGGTTACAATAATCAGGGTGGTTTAGTAGATATATTTGTAATACACCCCACTATTTACAGTGCTAACAATACATATTGTCTTTCCAGTAAGGTAATGGATGGTTAACAATGACATATCATTTACACTCTTTATTTAATTGACTTTAGAATATTATAAGGTCTAGCTAGACACCAACAAAGAGAAAGGTTACAATATGTAAGCAGTTTATCATTATTTTTCTAGAGTAGTAACTAGTATATTACTTTTATACAAATATCAGTTAGTTATAATGTCAGAAAAAAATAACTGCTTTGTGTCAAATTGGTGGTTATAACACAACCAATAAAGTTTACATGCTAATATACCCTTTTTTGAACTAGTTGAAATTAGTTATATGTTAATCCATGGTAATCCAAATGTATTTACAAGATATAGGTGTGTTATGGTATACAGTCTACGAATAATGTTATGATATACTTCAGTTTACTACAAAATGTTAATGTATAAAGTTTATATGTTTTTATAATAAACCTTTCCTGATCTAGTTGTGAAATAAGCTCTCCCTCTGTGTTAATCATTAGCACCAGTTGTGGATGTAGATTCATCAGAATGTATATTTTCCTCTGAGCTATTATGATCTGTTGTGATCTGTCTAGACTGATCTCTCATTGAGTTAATTGACCCTGACTGACTGTTTTGATCAGATCTAGTAGAACTCAATTGATCTTCCGAGCTATTGTGATCTATTGTAACCTGAGTGGACCGATCCCTCATTGAGATTGGTGACATTGGTCCACTGTCTTGATCTGAGATGATCGAATCCATGTGTACCTCAGAACTATTCCTTGTTACACTGGTGTGACTAGGTTGAGATCCTACTGAGTCAATTGAGTTGGATTCAATGTTTTGAACTGATGTGGTCGAATTTGGGTTTTCCTCTGAACTGGAATTTACCTCACTAACCTGAGTGAACTGATCTCTGAATAATGAGTGAGGAATTGAATCATCGAAATCTGCATGGCTTGTATCCAAGTCACTATCCTCTTCAATGCTTAATGGATGGAAATCATTTGCCATAGGTCTCAATATAGGGAGATAACTAGAGCTGGATGAGGGTAGTGAGCTTTGTGATGGTGTAAAATCTGATTCTTCCCCCTGAATCGATATAATTCTGGCTATAAACTCCGCCTCCTTATGAAATCTACTGTCCCAGGAACTCTGGCTTTCAGAATCTGAGGTAACAGAATTATTCCTATCCGAGTTTTCAGATATTGAAATGGAAAGTGGGATATCACTAATGTATGGGGAAAGCGAATCTGATTCATCACTGTAGGAATCATCTGATTTTTCTTCAATATATATGCAGTAACGTAAGAAAATCTTCACTAAATTTATCCTCAGGAATAAGAAGTAGTCATGTCTCCAGAAGAAGAGTATAATCAGTGTTAAAGACACAATAATCACCACACCAGGAAACACTAGTAGTATAAATACACTGTCGTCTCTTGAAAGTGAATCAGCATGTTCAGTCTCACTAGTGGTCAGACACTGCAACCTCTGATCTGTAAATAAAAAAATACAAAAAAAAAGTAATATACCAGAAATATCAAGATTATACCAAAAAATCACATACAGACACACACACACACACACACACAGATCAACACAAAAAATTATACATACTGGTGGGAAGCTTGTGAAACTGCCAGCCCTCGTCATTATGTCTGAATTATTGTCCCCAAATGTAAAATCCTCATAAATATGCTCAGCTGTACTATCGATATCTGAAGATTAAAGGAGAGCAAATTTTACTGTAGGTAAAGAGTACTTACCCATATCACAACCCTGTATGCTGGGGTAATATTCCTGATTACACTGGTCGATGGAGTAAGTACACAGTCCATCACAGTTCCATAAAATAATCCTCAGAGATGGATAATTATTTAATATTTTTCTAACCGGTAAACTTAACTGTCCTATGTAGCACTCAGTATAACGTAAAATTTCTGTATCTTTATCTCCACACCTGATTAAAAAGTCATTGAACTCCTCAATACCACTGATTCCCGAAACGACTCCAACCTCACTGTTTTTTGGAAATATACACTCTATATGATAGGCAATAACATTAGTAAGATGCAGTGTTAACAGTACACAGAATAAACAAAGTGAATCACTCACTAATATTCTAATCATTGTGTGAATTTTCGAAACACCAAACAATATATTTCTATTATGGAAGCTACCGCGTGTATGCCATGACGTGTAAATATGAGGTGACGCAGAGAGAATTGGTAATGTGACGTCACATTCCATTTCCCTAGTTTCGCAAAGATATGTACAGAAAAAAAATGCGATTACCTAGCTCCCAACTGAATTCTGATAAACTTTCCTCTTCATTAATCTTGTTATTTAACCCCACCATTATTTGATTGTGGTCACAATGGTCTGTACAACAGGTTGGAGTCATATAGTAGCTATAATTTTACAAAACAAATATACATTTGAGCTTACAAAGTACTTTGTTGAGAAAAGAAGTAAGATATTCATATTAAATTTAAGAAAACATAATGATGTTTGAGTTTAAATGGAAACACAATTTACCTCTCCTGCATCTCAATACCCTCAACATTGCTCTCGTTGACAACACAGGTCATCTGAAGACTACCTAAATCTCTAACAATGGGTCTCCTGGATGTTCTCCTTAGTGCACCACCCCTCCTCAAACGTTGTCTTTTGATTATCATCTTAACAAGAGTCATTGTAATTCCAATGAATAGGAGGCATGTGGGTAATGTAGCTAAAAAGATTATATACTTAGGGGTCCTACTCTGATATTGAGAGACAACATCCAAAGAGACATAGCTATCGACAGTAGTTAATCCTGGATGATCTACATAGCTCTTAGTCGAAGAAATGGTGTCGATATTTGAAGATGTAATATAAGCCGGATCTCTACTATATTTTGAGGAACCAATGATAGGGTAGACGGTGGTGGTGGTGGTAATTGTGGAAATAATATCAGGAGATTCAGAACTGATTAATGTAGATTCAATATTATGTGAATCTGTCATGGTGTAAGGGGTGGATGGATCAATTTCATCATTGTTGGTAGTGCTGGTCACTGAGCTGTATAGTAGGCTCCTGATTGATTGGTGAGATGTGGTATGTTGGATTGTTTCCTTGAGGTGATCTGTATATAAGAGAAAAAAAAAAGAGGAATGTGAATATCTTGTTATCACAATTGTAATTCTGTCATTGTCTTACATGCTAACAAGTGACTTTTATTTTCTAGTTTAACAGTTTTCTCCAATCACGTGATACAATATTCGATTTGATGATAGGTCGACACTTGATCCCTCTTTTCCCCGAGAAGGTTTATATACTACAGAATTGTAGTAAGTCACGTGATGACCTAATTTCAGATTTGATGATTGGTCGTCACTTGATCCCTCTTTTTCCCAAGAATAATTCGTTACAAAAAATGTTACTTTTACAAACCTTTTTGCGAGTTCATCAATATGTATCAGTTATTTTAGGACTTATCAATCAGTACCACCTACTTGAGCTTGTGAGAGGTAATCCTGTGCTAACCATACACATATTTGTGGTGACTACAATATTTTGGGGAATATCCTCCATCCAAGAACAACTGAAATATTCCATATCCACTAGAGAGAGGTACAAGAGGTTGGGTAAGGCTTTAAATATAGGTGCTAGTTCTAGTAATTGTACTCTTTCAAGATACAGTCTAGTAACAGACGGTCTATAGTTGAATGAAGGCACAGCCATATCTATGCAAAATATCATGTCATCCCTGCAATTACATATTCTTTGATGACAACTTGTAGTTCCACATATATAAAATCCATGCATGGAAATACATATAAGCATAAGCAGTGACAGCTTAGACATTTCCATCTTTATTCCACACCCAACACAATAGAAGCAACGATGTACTTTATCTGACATCCAACCTCTAGCTACAGATACAGATAAAGGACTATAAATAAGGCTGGTTTGTGATCAGACTAATCTGTTTTTCTTGGAGAGAGTGAGGGTAATAACCACCCAATTTATAAAACAGAGAGGTAATAAAATGCAGACAACCACAATGAATTCCTTAGCATTTACAACACCATGTACAGCAATTATATCAGGACCTACTGCGTCTGGAAAATCTACCTTTATATTTAAGACTCTACATAATCTGAAGCATATGTTCCAAACACCAGTTAAGAAGATATATTACTTCTATGGAGTTTGGCAAAAATTATTCGAGGCGAACTCTGACCTGAATGTGGAATATATCAAGGATATACCCAATGAAAACTTTCTACGAGAACTGGAGAGTGATTACCATAATCTGGTTATCATAGACGATTTACAAAGTTCAGCCTTAAATAATGGATTTATTGCGAATTTATTTAGTAGGGAAGCTCACCACAGAAATCTCAGTGTCTTTTTAGTATTACAAAATTTATTTCACCAGGGGAAGTATTCCAGAGACATATCTTTAAACACTCATTACTTCATTTTGTTCAAAAATCAAAGAGATATAAATCAAATTAAAATTTTGGGAAATCAACTAGGAATTGGAAAAAAATTAATTCAGGCTTATTCGGATGCAACTAGTGAACCGTTCTCTTATATTTTGATAGATTTATCACCCCATTCGAATACTTCCTTCATGTTGAGAAGCAATATATTTCCTGATGAATATGTAACAGTATATAAGTAGAGGCTTGAGGATACCTCTAACCATTAGGGGATATTAAGTCAAGTGGATCTCATCTGATGTTGATGAGGTTCTTTAGTGATTATTTACTGACGATGTCGAAAAATTTATTGAGGTCTAGACATTTCTTAAACCTTTTACTAGAGAAGGACAAGAACCTCAATAAATATTTATTGATACACGCATCAAGTAGACATCTCCAGTCTTTAGCAGAGATATTTTATAACGTTTTTCGACTACCTCTAGACAACAGAACTGAAAAAAAATTTAACGAAAATATTGGTATTTTGAGAAAGTTCATTCAATATCCGAAAAAAAGGCTAAATATTGTCAAGAGGAATCATACCCTGATAGGTGAACTACTGATACTTCTTCAACGCTTTATCAAAGAGATTTTACAATGAATAAGTTTATATTAATACCCAAAGATCAATATGATAAGTTTAAAGAGATGCAAGACAATAAAGACCCCAATCCACCAAAGAGCCAAGTTACCACTGAAGATAAAATTGTAGATAATCTATCAGATGACAGTTTAAAGGCTAATAATAATAATAATAATAATGATACTCGTCAGATGAAGGCGTTAATTAAACCAGAAGAAAGTGAAAATAGGGAACTACCTCCACCACCAGGTCTTCCAGAGCAATATATAAACTCCTCTGATATGAATTCTCATTCCCAGATTCCTAATAGTCCTCGAGACGCAAATGACAGAGTCAGCAAACAGGTTGGAAATGGAGCAACAGGAAAGGGGATCAGACGTAGACCAGAATGGATCAAATTCTGGAACAAAAATATCAGATGAAGAGGATCAATTTTTAACTGATGCTTATTACAACCCAAGGAGTCCTGTTGCATTCAGTGGAATGCAAAAAATTTATAAATTTTTAAAGATGAGGGGTATGGATTCTATCAAACCAAGGAAGCTTAAGATATGGTTGAGTAGACAAGAACCTTACACCTCTCATCATTCTGCCAGAAGGAGATTCCAAAGACCTCGAGTAATATCATTCTCAGTGAACTATCAATGGGACAGTGACACTGCAAATATGACCAGCTATAGGGAGCATAATAATGGTTATGGTCATTTTGTTGTTTTTATAGATATATTTTCCAGATTCCTCTACACAGCACCAATCAAAACCCTTACAGGAAAGGAAATGGTATATGTAATGAACGATTTGTTCCAAAATACCACAGATAAACCAAAGAATCTCAGAACTGATCAAGGTAGTGAATACAAAAATAACCAAGTTAAAAAATTTCTCAAAGACAATAGGGTTAATCATATTTTTACATATTATGAAACCAAGGCAAATTATGCTGAAAGAGTTATAAAAACCATCAAATTAAAAATTTTTAAATATTTCACTAGTAAGGAAACGTTCAGATGGATCGAAATTTTGACAGACCTTACCTACAGTTACAATCAATCTTATCACAGGAGTATCAAAATGACCCCTCAGGAGGCAAAGCAGAAAAATAACTATCAGGTGTGGAAAAACCAATATGGTCCAAAACAAAACTCAAAAACAAAGAAAATTAAATCCAAAAGTAAAGGTCAGACCCGCAGACTCCAGTACAAATTCAAGCTTGGGGATAAGGTAAAAATTAGTTACAATAAGAAACAATTTGACAGAGAATATTCCGAAAAGTGGTCAGGAGAAATTTTTACTGTGGTAGACAGAAAGAGGAATCAAAATATACCTATGTATAAACTCAAAGACTATAACAATGAGGTGATAGAATCCCATTTTTATGAACCGGAGTTACAGTTAGCATACATGGACTCAAATATTGTTTATAAAATAGAGGAGATACTGAAAAGGCGTAAGAGACATGGTGTTCCTGAGGTATTAGTTAAATGGAAGGGATGGCCAGTCAAATTCAACTCCTGGATTCCAGAATCAGACCTACAGGATATAAATTGAGGTCGTATCTTCACACACCTACTCAATCAGCTGATTTGAAAAAAAAAAAAAATTAGACCACGTGACTGCAAATAGTATGATAGGTTTACCCTTACGCTCGAAATTTAAATGCTTTCCCAGAAGCTCGGAATTTTACACTGGTCTTTCCTTGACGCTCGAAATTAGAGTATATAAACCAGCAGAAATGCGTTAAAACAGATCACATGGTTACTCGCTAAAGCAACACTCAGGTCTAGTAGTTGGTGCAAACCAATGGCGGATTCAGATCTTTATTTCTTCCTAAGCTCTACAGATTCCTTGTTCTATCATAAAGAAAACAAACCCTATAACTTTACAGTTGAATTAAATGAGACATTTAATCTAAAAGGATCATGGGAAATCGCTTTATGTGACATCAATCTCAATAGCACTTTAACAGATTCTGTCTATATATTCAGCGACATATGCGACCAGTCTTATGTTCTTAATTCGTCTGAGCCAGTTATTCGACTGATCTATCCTTCAACCTCGTTTACATCATATTCTTTTACAAACAGGTATTATTTACCTATAAAACAGAAAGCATTTACTCGGATACGCATATATATAAGAGAGAGTGACATGGTCTATGCCAGTAGATTAACTCATGACATACAGTTGACTCTCCATGCGAGGTTAAAGAAATGGATACTTATTTAGATTTTTGTAAAAGGTGTAGTCAGGGGATGGTGGGATACAGGAAAGATTTCTACACACTCAGTAACAAATACGGTGATAGCAAAAACACAAATCAAACCGGAGATATTTCGATTGTCAATCCAACACAGGCTGCTGTTGACCAAGCCAAAAGTGAGGTTAAAAACCAAAAAACTATAAATAGGACTAAAAAATTAAATTACAATCAGACTGGAGGTAAGAGTGTGAAGAAAAAGACAACCAGGAGTAAAAAAAAAGTGGTTTTAAAAAAAGATAAAAAACCAAGGTCTAGCCAGAAGAAAAAAAATAAATCCAGTAAAAATAATAAAAAAGGAAAGGTTAGAAAAAGTGCATCAAAAAGTTACGGATCATTATGGATGTAGTACAAACATCTCTGTCGCTATTCATTCCACCTCCCATTGACAATTCCATCCAGAGAGAGTACTGGGTCGAATTCAACCCAATAGCAGCAATATCAGGTGGTGGGGTGATAGAATTCAACATTCCTGGAACGTCTGTAGATTATGTGAATTTGGCTAAAACTAAGTTACAGGTTAGTTATGCAATAACCCATGCAGATGGAACACCAATTGTGGATGACAGAGTATCTGGAGTACCCACTGCTGACAGTGATCAGGTTGGACCAGTTAACCTGACCCTACATTCAATATTTCGCCAGATTGATCTATCTTTAAACCAGAAAATAGTTTCACCAGATGTTGGAGTTAATTATCCATATAAAGCCATGATAGATCTACTTTTAAATTCTAGTTCTGACATGATAGAATCGCAGGCAGAGGCTGCATTATTTCACAAAGATCAAGCAGAGAGATTTGAAGAGGTTACTTACCTAGGTAACAACCCTGCATTTGCAGAGAGGGCTAGACCTACAAAAGACGGAGGAACTGCAACACTGGAGGGATGTTTATACTTGGACTTTGCTACTGGACAAAACAGAGCTGTTTTAAATGGGGTATCCATTAACCTCAAACTTTTTCAAGCATCTAACGAATTCAGACTGATGAGACATGGTTCTAAAATTTATAAATTGCAAATAAGATCTGCTATTCTGAAAGTGTGTCATGTAAGTTTAAATCCAAGTCTTATAATAGCACATAATGAATCTTTAAAATTAACACCTGCATTGTACCCATTTTGGAGAAGCGACATAAAAAGTTTTAGTGTGGCTCAGGGGTCTCTAACTTTTATGACAGATAACATATTTCATGGAAAGGTGCCTAGTAAAATGATTATAGGTATGGTATCTAATAGCGCCTACTCTGGAGACTTCAGTAAGAACCCATTTAACTTTAAACATATGGATGCTAATTACTTAGAGGTCACTGTTGATGGTCAACCTGTTCCTAACAGACCATATAAACCTAATTATGAAGAAAATGATTATGTCTCATCTTATTTGAGTTTATTAGATAGTGATCTGAATAAGAGGAAAGGGATAATTATTGGCTTAAGTGAATACCCTAATGGATATTGTCTGTACCTATTCGACATTCAAAGTTTTTTGAGGGGTAAAATCATGACCAGATCTAACAGTGGTCATGTGAGGTTAAGTATAAGGTATGCTAAGGCATTGCCGGAGACTATAAATGTCTTGGTATATGCTAAATTTCCTGAATTAGTAACCATTGACCACACAAGGAGTGTCAATCTATCATAAGAGGTTGGTGTTCAAGCGAGTGCAACCACCTCACGTGTGACGAGAAACTACAGCGTTGAAGGTTGATTATATACCAGAATTTCGAACGTCAAGGAAAGACCCTTTCAAAATTCCGAGCTTCTGAGAAAGCACCCAAAATTCGAACGTAAAGGAAAACATTTGTGTTCAAGATCTGATCAACATCAGCCAAAATTTCGAACGTCAAGGAAAAACTGTTTCAAAATTCCGAGCTTCTGGGAAAGCACCTAAAATTCGAACGTAAAGGAAGACAATTGTGCTCAACAGCTGATTTCAGTCACGTGATCTCGACTTTAAATGGATAGCCAGACCTTATCTACCTATATGGTTCAGGATAAATGGATAAGAGAGAGGTTTCGAGGGGTTTATCCCATAGATTTAATCCCAAAGAATCTTCCAATTAGATCTGTAATCATTGTTAATCAAGATGCCTCCAATCAGAAGGGAAGTCATTGGGTTGTTATACATTATACAAGTGATGCTATTGTAGAATATTTTGATTCAGTAGGAAAACAACCAAAGGTTGAGGTACATAATTTACTGGTATCACAGGATATGACGTATATGTACAATAATAAGAGGTTACAGTCCTATAACACTTACACTTGTGGGTTGTTTTGTCTTTATTACAGTTATTACAGTTGTAGAGACATCAATTTCAGTAATATACTTAATCATTTTAGTGATAATCTTGTAGATAATGAAATATTAGTAAGTAGATTTTTTGTAGATAGGTTTCAAAAGACGTAGTTTTTGCTGTTTGTGTTATGCTGTACTAATTCTTGTACTATACATATTGATATTCAGAAATAAATTATTTTTCCTGTAATACTTGTGTGTTACTATCATCAGGATCTTGCGTTGATGTCATGCAGTCCATAAGTATAACCCCCATTAAGTTATTACCAGAAATATTTTTTATATCTAATACAGTTACCAGTTTCCTCGGTATGGTCACACCCCAGAATGTTTCCTGAGACTTATCAAAATTTATTTGTTTGTATGCTATGTGCTTTCCACAATGGCTAATGAGTTCCTCTTTAAATTCTTTGACCTGTTGAAATTTCATGGTCATCACTAACCTCATGATACTTTCCATCATGTTGTGGGATGGATTAAATTCTTGGTTTGAATTCACAAGGGATTGCAACTCAAAGGGGTCAGTATTGTTCATAATTTTATCACAGAGGTTGTCTTGATTATATGCTGCTGCAATTAGATAATGGAACATCTGTTCTGATGAGTGGAAGGATTTCTCTTCCATTTGAATCTGACATGTAAAAAGATTTGACATTGGGTTTTGTGGTTTGTCAACTAAAAGAACCTCTTTCTCCCAAGGTGTTAATACAAGATCAAGGGGTTCTGTGGAAACTCCATCCATCAATACCTTTCTCTTGCAATAGAAATAGTTAAAACCAATTTTATTCTGTGAATATGTAAAAATATCTGATTCCCTAACTCTGAACCCCACATTAGTCGAAAAATTCACTTTCTTAGATTTCAGACATTCCTCAAATTTCTTCATCGGATCTACAAGGTTTCTTTTAGAGATTCCCTTACATGAGATTTTTTGTTTACCATTACCATCCTCTATTATGTAAGACTTAGAACATAAAGACAACATCTTTTCCCCCCCCCACTCAAATTTAAATGTGCCCAAATGGCGCCCGTCTAGAGCCAGGTGGCGCTGACAACACCTCCTTGGAAACCATATGGGTGACTTGGTATCACTACAAGATTCGAATATTTCCGATTTATATCTATCCTTATATTCATCCCTTATACACTGGTCTATAGTAGGAGCATTTATTGCCATGTAGATGCTATCTGTGTCTGTTTCTGTTATCTCGAAGCTGTTATCTATGAAATAAGTCTTCAGACAGTCATAATAAAATTCTAGCATCCTTAATTTGGCGTATTGTAGAATAAAAAATCCAATCTGAATGGGGTTGTCTAATGCTATTGAATTTTTATATGTTTCCACCTCGAACAGGTCCTGACCTAGGATATCCAGTGATTTAAAGGTTGGTGAGTTAATGACCTTGGTTATTTTAATTTTATTGTTCATATATCTTGTGTTAGTATGCTTGGTACGATCCATGAGAACAGATCCATAACTGGAGTTGCTTAATAGTTTATAGGTGTCACCAATGATGGCCATATCAGGGTTCTGATCTCCACGAATTCTGTGCATGGTAACTGTGTCTATGAAAGACTTGAAGGATGTGTTTGGTTGAAATTCTACGACCTGGTAGATTCTAGTGACCTCACAGTGATTAGCAAGATACCATCTCAGTAGAGGGGTGGCTAATAAAATTTTTTTTGCTTTAAGTCCACTAATCAAAAGCCTTTTATGATCAAAACTTATATCATTGTCTTTACAATACTGAAGCATATGCGCACCTATTTCCTCCATTTTAACATTACATGTGCAAAAGAATGGTGGAAACTCCTTATAATGATCTTGATGAGACTGTTTGACCTCAATATCTACCTCTACAGCACCAAATAGTTTGTTGGATTGTATATCTCTCAATATCTTACTATCACACAACTTGCCTTTGTTCCTTCTGTAGTACGCTGGGAGATATTTATCGTAATATTTTTTGCAATGGGGTTTAATTTTGGACAGAAATTCGCATTCCTGTATACTTACATACATATAACCCTGAGATATGAGAAATTGCTTTTTCCTCTCGTCTTTCTGTTGAACCTGCTTCAATTTCTTTAACCATCTGCTTGACGCTATTTTCTTTACAATATGACAATTAAATTTACAGTGATGATAATAACACCCATTGAATTCGTAGACTGTCTTAGTTTTAGCACAAAATCCATCCACGAGATAATTACCAATTCTTATTTCCTTCTGATTATTTAGTTTATGGAGTATTTTTATCTTATTAGTCTTCATGAGGTAGTCTAACCAGACATATGAGTCTATGTACCTTTCCGATACCTCTGGTCTGAATTTATTATGTTGATATCTCCTTACAAATACCCCAGTTGGCATTTTTTGTTTCAGAGCATATGAGTACAAACCGTTACAATCATACCCGACTACAGCTTGACAGGTGTTACCCGGGATACCTCTTATATTTGTGGTACCTTTTTCATGATACCTATTAAAAATAATGCTAGGACCTCCAATAATATTCTTCTTAATTATATAATACAAGTCACTGTTGTTGAGGTTAATTAGAGAAAAATTGCTTCTAGATGATTCGTAGAGCATTCTTCTAGCAACTCCTGGTAGTGTTATGTAGTCCTTAAAAATATCAATTCCCTCATTCTTATATATATCTATAAAATTTTGTAAGGCAATGGCAAATGGAGCCGTATCAAGGTTATTATAATAAATAAGATAGTCTTTGAATGTTTCCATACGTTCGTCTCTCCATATAGTGAGCAGAGCCTGGTAGTCAGACTCAGTCTTAATAGGGTTATCGTTGGTAAGTCTTGAATAGAATTCTTCTGGTTTAGGTAGATGATTTTGCATTAATTTCTCCTCAGAATCAAACCATTCGTATGGAAATATTCCTTTGGGTGTTTCACATCCATATGCTTTCAAAAATTTGCTATAGGAACACCCAACAGCCAGATAATTCGAGATATCTAAAAATTTCATATCAGTAACTACGATTGCAAGGTACGAGTTATTCCTCTTGATGGTAAATATTTCATTTTCTTGGTAGTGATCGGTAATATATAGCATTATGTGTCTTTTGACTAAATTCAGATCATACTTGCCAGAGTTAAAACCGATAACAGGCACTTGAGATAGGTATTTGTCAAATTCTTTAATCATGGTGGATACCACATTAGCAAAATGGGACCTCATTTTAGAATCAGAGACAGATTCTTCAGATTCGTATTCCGAATCGTCTAACTCATTAGAATATTGTTCCTTCAAGACTTCCAACTCATGATAGACATAATCGTATCTTTCCTTCAATATTTCATAACAATATCTACTAATTTCTTGAATTTTATTCATCATTTTTGATACCAATAGGTTTGGTGAGACTTCAACAATGCATACTGGGTCCTCATGTTGAGGTATATTAGATGCAATACTTACACTAACTGGGATATGCTTAGATATCCATTGTAGTTGGTTTGTGTTTGACTGGTTATCATCTACATTTTTCCTCAACATAGCTTCCATATCCCAGACTAAAAAATAGGGATAATACCTCGAATTATTAGGCACATATATGCCTATAGACTCTAATCTTTCGAATAATGTTGTTTTAGATTTATAAAATCCTCCTGGAAATATATATTTGGTTCTGTCGTAACATGTCTTGTAATGTATCTTCATATTCCACAGTCTTTTAAATATTTTTCCACACTTATCACATTGAAACTTTTTAGCAAATTGATCAAAATTTGTAATATAACTAAAATGATTTTGGAATACATTCAAATACATTTTTGATTGATATTCAGACATGGTCTCGTAAATATGACTGACTGTGCCATTAGCATTCAGAGAATAGAGAATAATCTTAACTTCAAAGCATTTCTCTAAATTGATAACATCCTCAATTAGTACACCTGGAAACTCAGTTGGAATTTGGGTATTAGTGAAATTTAACCACATTTTTAAATAGTCTTTTATATTCTTATTCTGGTTATTGAGATGAACCTTTAAACATCTGAAGAAACATAGGTTATCTTGGTATGGTTGCTTCCTGTTCTTATCATAGATAAAATTTCTTAAATGTTTATGGTTTTTGATATATGTGGGGAGTTCTATGGCTTGTCCTAAAGGAAAGTCTGTCAAAAATATATTGTACTGTATATTGGTTATGAACGCTAATGTCCAGGCTGTTGTTGGTCTGATAGCTCGAGCTTGTTCTATGATATCAATCCTGGTTATTTTGTTCATTAATAATCTGATACTATTTCTGTTAGATATTGTATAGGGGTAGGTCAATATCCTACTATTATAATAGGGTATATAATACCTATACTCCCCTGTTTGATTATTGAATAAAATCATGCCAAAGGCAAAGTTTATTCGAAATACTGTTGTCTGATCATCATATATTAAGTTGATTTGTCTTCTGATTTCCCTATAACCATCGTTTAAATTATTAACAGGAAAATTATATGTTTCTCTTATATCTCCAGCTTCGTGATCAGCTAATATATGATTTCTGTTGGTTATGTATACTTCCCTAATATTTTCATTCTGCTCTTCGAAAATATATTGGGGAATGTCATTTAACTCATCATTGTCATTGCCTCCATGCTGATTCATTCTATGGCTATATAATTCAGATCTGTCTTTACAAATATGACTACATATTGAGCATTTATACAACTTAATTACGTTAGAATGTCCTTCTTTCTTGTGAACTAGTTCAATGTGAGCATTCAGACTTCTTGAGGTTAAAAATGGTAGATTGCACTGAAAGCATATGAATTTCCCACATTTCTTAAGGTGAAACTGCAATTCTTGTAAGGAGTTAAATGTTTGAGAACAAACTTTACATTCCTCCACCATCCTTCTGTGTGACTGTATGCAGATTGCTTCATGGTGTATTTGGTTGGATTTATTCAACATGTCCCATCCACAAAACGAACATTTAAACGCACATTTAAATCTACAGTTGTGGTTTGACTTCTTACTTAGATCCTTGTATAACTTCTTCAAGAAAATTCCAAATATCTTAGGTGATGAGAAAGGGTATTGCAATGCATAACACCCTGTATATAGAGTATATACATATACTCTACCAAAATTATTAATGTCGATTCTAGAAATGATCTGAGCATAGGCTATGTCAGGATTGTGAGTTTGATTCTTAGGAACCAGCTTATTTATAGTATAACAGAGATGATATAAAACATAACATTTCTGAGTGATCAGCGTTAACAATTGTATAACTGTCATTGTGAACTGAGATTATATCTTCATGTGTTATCTGTTGTGGCTTGTTAGAAATCAAGATTGAACTTATTCCTTCATGTATGGTGTCCCTTATATACCACATTAGATGTATACATCACGTGACTGCTATATAGGATTTGATGATTCGTCAGCTTTGGATCCGTTTTTTCCTCTAATTTTCTTATATACGCAATTAGTTTCAGGGTGACCTACTTTGGGATTTGATAATTCGTGCACACTTGATCCCTCTTTTTCCCGAAATGGTTTATATACCAAAACCTGTGGTAAAGTCACGTGTTGACCTAGTTTGCGATTTGATGATTCGTCGACACTTGATCTTGCTTTTTCCCAAAATGAGAGGCGAAAAGTTATAATACCTTAAAAACATGCTGACAAGTAATTATAAGGTCTGGTTTGTGTCAGGTCACCGCAAACTACCTCCCCTATTCTTGTGGTGTGATTATAATAAGTGGCGAGGTTCTGCTTATGCCTTACAGGTGTTTCTGTTGTGTAAATATGTGCTGTGTACATACAGAGTGTAAAAGTGTTGTATTGGTCTATTGCTAATACAAACACGACTTGTTCAATTGTAACAGCACAAACATTAGTTGTCCTTTTTGACATGACTATGGATCATGTTTTCCATATTCTTAAATCATTCATAAAGTCCTGTTGTTAAAGAATATGTACATATCCCATGAGGATTAAGTTTCAATTAGGTTTCGAGTTAGAACCCGCGTCTGTGAGAGTTTATCAAGCACAAATATGTAAAACCACCACCATTTGATCTTAAATCTGTAAGTATACATCATTTGATACTAAATCTGTAAGTATACATATACATGTATGTACAAATCTCAGGGGGATTATGATTCAGGTTAGAACCCGCAAATGCGAGCCTTCATTATACCAACGTGTGTGTACATTTCTCAGGGGGATTAGATTATTAGATTTCAGGTTAGAACACGTGAATTCTTCATTATCCCCATTTGAAATATCTTTCCTTTGTCTTAGCATACAAGACTCCTAGTTGGTTGAGATTCATTGCTTTATATCCTTTGGTGGTTAGGGTACCCTCCATTTCGAACCCGTGTCTCCTAGCGCCAGGTTTCCCATCTAAATCTAACAGAAATCTCACATAGCCCGAGGGAAGACCGTCAACCGACTGAGCTTTCACTACTAAACTATATTCAAGTAAAAAGTTTCACAAGCTACAATGAAATGGTATAAAACATTAATAGGAAATACATAAGTGTATCATAATTGTAACATCTGTAACAAGATGTCACATATGCAATGTCTCTTTCAAAATTTATTAGCTCTAATGCATATGATTTGTATGATGTTCTTAATGTTGTTGATTCCATCACAAATCAGTCAAATAAAATGACTTGAATTGTAAATGCTTAGTCAGTGTCTGATTATTTGTCACCAGACACTTGAAAGATAATGATTTTCATCTCAATCAGCCAACATTTGAAAAAGCTAGAAAAACAATTTTACTTTTGGCTTTAGCAGTAAAAATAACTAAAATAATATGCACATATTTCTCACATTTACAGACAATTGCTTCAATTGGACTGGTTTCCAAATAAATATACCACAAAATTTAGTAAATAGAAATCACTGGGAGGGCACAATGACACAGTGGGTAACACACTCCCCTCCCACCCCTGAGGTCTGCCATTCAAACCCTGGACCCAATGTGGGAAAGTTGGCAGTTGCTTTCCGATGGTCTGCAGTTTACAGTACAGAACCTTGACCGACTGTATGTATTGGTTTCCTCTGCCCATAAAACTACCCATCCTGATATGATATAGTGTTGAAAGTGATGATAAAATCCAAATAATTAATTTAATAAATCATTGAGTTTCATCTACCACCACCGGTCCCAATGTGGAATTAAATCCATTCAATTCTTTGGACTTGTGTCTTGGTTGTTGAGCCTTAGAGTCTGTCTTTTGATGGAGATTAAGCTCTATAAAAGTCATATTAGAAATTAAGAATTCATACAAAGACCCAACAAGCACCTAATTTATTTCTGGTACTTCTGTCAATCAGTATGCTATAAAACTAATGATGGAGTAAATTAAGCATGAAGCGTTATAAATATTTTGATTTTAAATAAAATGTATTTCCATATTATATTACAATGGACAAACACATGGTATGGGTTTACTACTGCCTCATATATACCACAGCTATCCTAACTGCCCACTTATTTTAATTTATGAAATAATAAATGATCATCCAACCACTGGGGAATCCTCCCCAAGTTGTCCATTGTTACAATATTTGTTGTTAGATTGCTGTTTGGTTTCACTGTCCCATCTACTGATGTGAACCACTGAGTAGGTACTTGTGTTAATCAGTACTTAAGTACACAAATAATTTAGCAAATCAATATGAAGTATTATATATATTTAAGTAAAGTATGTATCTCCATTTTAGAACACAAAGGTTTAATAACATATCGAGTTTAATACAGATGTGACACAAAAATCAATAAAGCGTTCGGATCGACTGTTACCGGGTGTATGTATGGGCAAACTATTGGAGTGTTGTTAATGTCATCAAAGTAAGAAAGACATAAAAGAGACAAAAAGACATATGTAAGGGCAAACGCCAAAAGGAATGTGTCCTTTTAGCTGTTGGAGAGGAAGAGAGGGAAATTCAGAATGCAAAGGTAAACTTCATCAAAGTTTGGAGACAAAAAAAAAGTGATCTGTAGAAGCACGAGCTCTAGCGAGGCTTGTGCTTAAAAAAGGGGGTTGATAAGATAAGGTTGGAAAATGAGGTTGAGATGAAAATAAATTAAATGTTAGAAAAGTAGGAGTGAGTTCCATTGTACGTAATTGTATATAACTATACATTTACTGTTTATAAAGGAATTGTATAAAGACAGCACATACATAAATTAGAACTTGCTGTTTTTTTCTATTGGTGTTTTTACTAAAATTCTACCTGAAATTAAATTGGCCACACCAGTAGAAAAAGAGAAAGTAAAACCCAACAATATAACTAGTGGAACATATATAAGAAACTTGATAAAGTGAGAAATAAAACGTTTATAGTTGGATATGTACTGTACATTAATCAATGTGTTCAGTGTGGACTTTTGCAATGGATATGTGTTAAATATTTGTTATGTACAGCAAACTTGTGGATATATGGATTTATCTGAATATGGGTTGATGTACCCTGTAAAACCTCTTTACTTACAATTATCAAATTAATCAGAATGGGATATCCTTTATAGTTGAAAACCTTCAAACCACTTTAAAACATAAATGAAACACTTTACAGATATGTGATAAGTATTTTAAACTTAGTTTTAGCCATATGAAGTTTTGAAGTTGGGGAAGAGATGGTGACCATATTTAAGACTTTTCCAATAACTTTAAGACTGCTTTGTCTAAATCTAATACAATTTTTTTCTTAAACCTTTCGTGAATCCCCTTTTGTCTAAGCATAAATTTTGTTTTAATTTTCTGACAAGAAATTTTAAAGTTAAGATTTTTATCCAAGACTTAAGACAAAGCCAGAATCCGTTTCAGGATTGATTGATGACTGAGTAAATGGCCCGGAACAAAAACTACTAGTATAGACAGGACCCCAGTCAAATAAAGGGACTGGTATCACCTACGATGACCTTTACCTATTAATGCTGCATTCTTTGGCACCCTGCGAGGTGCTGTGTACTACCCGTGACAGAGTTTTTTTGCATTTTTTACCACATTTTTTATGGGAGCTTGAACCTGTGAGTGCCAGTCCTGATTAGTCGAATGAATACAGCAGCATTAACCTGCCATGAAATATTTTAAATTTAATTATTGTAATTTAATTAATGTAATACATGTTAAAGTTTCTTTTACAACATAAAATATAATTTAAATATGGCAGATTGCTAATGAACTAAGATAATATTTGGTGTGACCATTTACATTTAAAATCAGAATTGGACTTTTAGAATAACAGAAGATCTATAACACATAACAGATGCACATTTTTCAATCAACACATGTATTAGTTAATAAATATGCCATATCATTACATAGCAAAAGGGATATAATGTCAAAGTCTGCACCAAATGAGTTGACTAGAACTACATTATACTCATTTTTCTCTATTATTGCTAGGTGTAACTATGAACGCGATTCGTCCAAAATTGTGGTCAGGACCTGAGCCTTTATTGCAGATTAAAGTGGTCAAGGTCACCAGATAACTATTAGTACTACTACACTCTGATCGACTTCCGCTTTGTATGTCGAGTATGTCGAAGAAAAGAGGCCAAATAACTGAATTCTCCTGTGGAACACAAATTTATCCACGCTGAGGAATCTCCACTACTGGTGGGTGTATTTAGAATTTTAAGATGACAGTGTAAACAAAACGGTGTCCAGCACCAGTAAATCCTGGTTATATGCATTCTTGGTAGCACCAAAAAGGAAAGAATACCCTTAATTATTTTATTGTAATTATTACACAATAATCATTACACAAACTGAAACTGGTCCAGCTGAAACTCATTTGTCCATTGAGGTTTTGTGTACTTTAATCCAAGAAGATATTCCAAGCTTTTTGCCTTCTCATCCCGGAATCTGCACATGTGCAAGATTTATTGTTGTCGTACTAGACATACCAGGCCAAACTCACTCTCTATTACCTTCTACCTAATAGTTGCGGTTTATCCATCACTGGGTGGACATTGTGGGGAATTGTAGTCCAATTGGCAGTTTAGAACCAGAGTGGTTCTAAATTGCCAATCGGACTATAATTCTGAGGCTGTCTAACTAGTCATCGGTTATTAATTATCGAATATGCTAGTGTCAAATAATGTCTACATTATCAGCTCTTAAATGACAGCTTTGTATTTGAGCGATAATAAGTTTTTAAGTTTAATGCGGATTTAATCCGGGGATTTTTGCGTCTCACCCAATCAAAATTGCGAACACAAAGAGGTCGCATTCGAAGGGTACTTTATAAAAGTCGGAACTGGACTCGGAACCGGACCAATTTCCGGAACGCCCTTACCACTGCCCTACTTACCGCCCAGCCAATCGGAGAACAGATGCTGAGAGAATTTTAAAAATAGTTACAGCCAATTGATTTTTCCACTCTTTATTGATTGCTATATGACTGACCAGATAATTCACCGCCCTGCCTATAGGTGGCGCACTAGTATCAAGGTCTAGAGAATTGAAGTTTTTCTGGTCTGACAAATGATTAGTTCACCGCCCTGTCTATGGGTGGCGCCATGTGTTTTGCAAAATGTCTTCTATTTATAGTTTGCTACCAGATACCAAACAAAGTGAAGGTTACATAAACAGACACCATCAACCTTGACAAAAAAAATAAGAACTTGGATCATATCTAATAAAGCTTAGGAGATATAGCCACCGCCCAATTCTACCGCCCGACCGCCCTTCCGGAAGTCCGGGTTTTATAATGCACCCATTCGGAGCAACACCCAGGGAAATGGTAACAGTCACCACGAAAAATATCGTGTGTGGTTTGCAGGAAAGTTTGAATTATGAGAATAAAGCATTTCCAACATTCTGTCATCTTTTGTTGTTCATTTAACATTGATTTAACTATAACAAAGACTAGATACATAAAGTTTAAAGTGTTTAGTTGACCGTAATTGGATATGCCAAAGGGAAAGAGAAAAGGTTCGTTTTGTTGGTGTCAAATTGATTCAAGGCCTGAAACATGTCGCCCCCGTTTTCTTAAGACAATTCGCCCCTTAAAATTTTTAAAAGATAATATACAATAAATATGTGTTTTTGTTTTCATTTGTTGGCCATATGTGTGTAGTGGTGGTGGACCAATTCACGCCCGGGTACCAATTCAGGCCCACGGTCAATTTTCTTGAAGATTTATAATTTTTCATAGAGAAGATGTTTACCACATCATAGATAATCATCAAATGAATCATTTACATTTGTAATTTATTGTTTAACTGTGATTGTTTTGGATAAATTTAGAGGTGGGCGTGAATTGGTCCACCACCCTATTCATGCCCCCCCCCCAAATTTATGCAAAACAATCACAGTTACTGCCTCACGCCTTAACTTGGCGGTATTGAGACGATTCGCCCCAAAATCAAACTCGCACCAATTTACAAATAGACAACTCGCCCCATATTATGTTTGGTATCAAATTAATCGGAGGAAAATACTACAAAAATTACTGTGAAGGTGAAGGAAACTGCCAAAGCAAATGTTTTCAGATCAGCTGGAAGCATAGTGAAAGATGCTCTTTCAGACCACCAGAGTGATGTAATAATACCCAAACAGATGAATTTGCAATGAAATGCTAACCGGTATAGACAAAAATTTAGACCACAAGACCCAAAAGACTTACACACCCCATTGAGCTATGAATTTGGTAGTTGGCAGTTGGGTAGACGTGGTTACCTCGGCTCTACTTACTTGCGTGTAGAGCCGTGGCACGACCCCACATAAAACTAGAGATTTGCATAAAACACAAATACCATAAAAATTATACACACAACTGTTCCCACAACTATTTTGTTACATTAGCCCCAACAGTCAGTCAGCATGCAAACATATTTGACAAAAAAATAAATTATATTTCCTCATTTTCAATACTTTTTTTACCATTTCTCAAAAAATTTGAAAATGCTCTTTTGCTATAAAAACTGTATAAAATAGCATAAATATTATACACATATTGTATTTGTTGTGTCTAGAGACGTCTTCGTTGGGAAGTTTGCTGTCTCGATACCGTGAACAAAACAGTGGGCGATATCGCGGTATTTATCACTAAGTTAATATCTACATTTCAACTTCATATTTTTAATTCAAAACACTATAAACCCTGTAAATTCTCCGAAATAATAAAGATTTTTACTTTATTAAGGGTAAAATCCAAGAATCTTTGTTTTAGAATAAGCTGAAAGCCATTTCCAGTTACGAGTTCTGGCTCATGTACACCCATGTATATTCTTTTCATTAATGTAGTAACTAAACCCCGGAAATCGGGCTATGAAAACAAAGCTCGATATCGTGTGCAGACTTGAAACATCGGCGATATGATGATATCACGGTACACGATGACGTCCCTAGTTGTGTCCTTGGCTTAATATCAACTGCTTTTAAATATATCAAAACATTTTGAGTCATTTTATCAAGTTTTATTCAACAGAAAGTGATTTTTTTGAAAATCTCTAGTTTTATGTGGGGTAGTGCCACGGCTCTACACGCAAGTAAGTAGAGCCGAGGTAACCACGTCTAGCAGTTGGGGTGAGTTGGAATATGGGGCGAGTTGTCCCGAAATTTCCGGGGCGAGTTGGTACTTGGGGCGAGTTGTCCCGTAAGCAACTTGGCACACCTTGGACACAAAAAGCTTAATTTTGATTGTTTCGAGTGTAGTTTGGTGGATTTCTTTTTATTTAAACATGAATTGACACAAGCGCAAGTTATAAAAGCATTTTACTGGCATAAACTCAAAACAATAAACCTTTTACACTCGTTTTTAATGAGCGATAACATAATTTCTACATGAAATTAGCGCCTAAAATTGGCACAATTTGCATACGGAAATTGCCGAAGATATTTAAATTATTGCTGTCATCATTTTAATTTCCTTATTTGGTATATGGAAATCCACGAGTGCGGGCGATAAAAAATGAATAATAAGTAATATTTTATCTTCCATTTTGTGCCAATTTGAAGCGTGTGCCAAGTTAAGAAGCCAGGCAGTACACAATAAATTTCCAATGTACTAATATATGATCAATTTGATAATTATCTATGATGTGGTAACCATCTTCTCTATGAAAAATGATAAAGCTTTAAGAAAATTGAGGATGGGCGTGTGGCAAGACGGCCCCCCACCCCTCTCTCAATCACTCGCAGGGGTGGGGCGGTGCGGGGTGCGATGCGTGTGTTCACTCTTGATCACACCACCACCCCACCAAACCAGCCCACTACAGAGAATAACCCACCCTCACTTGCGACGCTTGGGTTTGTGTGTAATTCCTTACTTATTATATGTATCAACTTTAACTTTACCATTAATGGGTATTTCCCGATCCTCACATTACAACATATAAAGGAAGGTTGACTGAAGTACAACCTGCATGGTCATGGATATAGGTTGATGGTTGACCAGTACTGTACAACCCGGTCACCCCCTCAAGATCTCACTACTGAGGCCTCAGTTAAGTTAGCCAGTACCGAATCATACAAAACTTCTAACCCTAAAGGTAGACTGCCACCAGGTTAAGTAAATTAACCAAAATAAATAATGAAGTAAAATGAAGTTATATTATCTCCCGCCCGGCTCGCCGGAGGGAGATTATAATTTGCACCATGTGTGTGTGTGTACGTGCGTGCGTGTGTCACGCAGTTTTCTCTGAAACTACTACAGTTACACATTTTTGGTAATTTACAAGTCCTAATGAATTTTTTTGCTCTTCAATATTTTTGGGGTTTGGTGAACTTTGGCCTACTTTTGAGTGAGTAATAGCACTTTTAGGTAATATAATTATATGGCTTGTAACTCTGAAACTATTGCATTTAGAGTATTTTGTTCTAATATGTTGTTCAGCTACTTTCTCCACAGCTACAACATGGTCAGTAGTTTGGAAGTGTATCTCCATAGCTAAGTGAGTAATAGCTACTTTGTCAATTTTTAATTATAGCCATAATGAGTAAATGGCTTATATCTTCATAAGTATTGCAGCTACACAATTTTGTTCCAATATGTTGTTCAGCTACTTTCTCCACAGCTACAACATGGTCAGTAGTTTGCAAGTGTATCTCCATAGCTAAGTGAGTAATGGCTACTTTTTCAATTTTTAATGATAACCATAACGAGTAAATGCAGCTGCACAATTTTGTTCCAATATGTTGTTCAGCTACTTTCTCCTCTGCTACAACATGATCAGTAGTTTGGAAGTGTATCTCCATAGCTAAGTGAGTAATAGCTACTTTTTCAGTTTTTAATGATAACCATAACCAGTAAATGGCTTATATCTTCAAAAGTATTGCAGCTACACAATTTTGTTCAAATATGTTGTTCAGCTACTTTCTCCACTGCTACAACATGGCCAGTGGTTTGGAACTGTATCTCTATAGCTAAGTGAGTAATAGCTACTTTTTCAATTTTTAATGGTAACCATAATGAGTAAATGGCTTATATCTTCAAAAGTATTGCAGCTACCCAATTTCTCTCAAACATGTTGTTCATGTACTTTTTTGTGAACTGTAACATATTTAAGTTTCACAACTGTTGCTCAATGTACAAGTGAGTAATGGCTGCTTTATTGCTACTTTTAGTGAAAATGTGAAAAATCAGAAATATCTCTCAAACTGTAAGAGATAGAGCAATTTCGAGCAATTTTTTGACCCACAGGGTAGTACTAGAGCATCCTATTGCTAAGGGGGAAAAGGTTTGGTGAACTTTGGCCTACTTTTGAGTGAGTAATAGCGCTTTTACCTAATATAATTATATGATTTATAATTGTCAATGAGTAAATGGCTTATATCTTCAAAAGTATTGCAGCTACACAATTTTGTTCCAATATGATGTTCAGCTACTTTCTCCACAGCTACAACATGGTCAGTAATTTGGAAGTGTATCTCCATTGCTAAGTGAGTAATAGCTACTTTTTCAATTTTTAATGATAACCATAATGAGTAAATGGCTTATATCTTCAAAAGTATTGCAGCTACACAATTTCTCTCAAATATGTTGTTCATGTACTTTTTTGTGAACTGTAACATATTTAAGTTTCACAACTGTTGCTCAATGTGCAAGTGAGTAATGGCTACTTTATTGCTACTTTTAGTGAAAATGTGAAAAATCAGAAATATCTCTCAAACTGTAAGAGATAGAGGAATTTCGAGCAAATTTTTGAACCACAGGGTAGTACTAGAGTATCCTATGCTAAGGGGAAAAAGGTTTGGTGAACTTTGGCCTACTTACTCACCTACTCAAAATGAGTAAATGGGAATTATCTCTAAAAGTATTGCAGGTAGCCAATTTTTCTCAAATAACTCATTCACCTACTTTTGGGAGAGCTTTCACTTGAAGTTTCAGACCCATAGCTAATTACTCACCTACTCAAAATGAGTAAATGCGAATTATCTCTAAAAGTATTGCAGATAGCCAATTTTTCTCAAATAACTCATTCACCTACTTTTGGAAGAGCTTTCACTCGGTGAAATTTCAGACCCGTAGCTGATTACTCACCTACTCAAAATGAGTAAATGCTAATTATCTCTAAAAGTATTGCGGATAGCCAATTTTTCTCAAATAACTCATTCATCTACTTTTGGAAGAGCTTTCACATGGTGAAGTTTCAGACCCATAGCTAATTACTCGCCTACTCAAAATGAGTAAATGAGAATTATCTCTGAAAGTATTGCAGATAGCCAATTTTTCTCAAATAATTCATTCATCTACTTTTGGAAGAGCTTTCACATGGTGAAGTTTCAGACCCATAGCTAATTACTGACCTACTCAAAATGAGTAAATGCGAATTATCTCTAAAAGTATTGCAGATAGCCAATTTTTGTCAAATAACTCATTCACCTACTTTTGGGAGAGCTTTCACTTGGTGAAGTTTCAGACCCGTAGCTAATTACTCACCTACTCAAAATGAGTAAATGCGAATTATCTCTAAAAGTATAGGAGATAGCCAATTTTTGTCAAATAACTCATTCATCTACTTTTGGAAGAGCTTTCACATGATGAAGTTTCAGACCCATAGCTAATTACTCGCCTACTCAAAATGAGTAAATGCGAATTATCTCTGAAAGTATTGCAGATAGCCAATTTTTTTCAAATAATTCATTCATCTACTTTTGGAAGAGCTTTCATATGGTGAAGTTTCAGACCCATAGCTAATTACTCACCTACTCAAAATGAGTAAATGCGAATTATCTCTAAAAGTATTGCAGATAGCCAAGTTTTCTCAAATAACTCCTTCACCTACTTTTGGGAGAGCTTTCACTTGGTGAAGTTTCAGACCCGTAGCTGATTACTCACCTATTCAAAATGAGTAAATGCTAATTATCTCTAAAAGTATTGCGGATAGCCAATTTTTCTCAAATAACTCATTCACCTACTTTTGGGAGAGCTTTCACTTGGTGAAGTTTCAGACCCGTAGCTAATTACTCACCTACTCAAAATGAGTAAATGCGAATTATCTCTAAAAGTATTGCAGATAGCCAATTTTTGTCAAATAACTCATTCATCTACTTTTTGAAGAGCTTTCACATGGTGAAGTTTCAGCCCCATAGCTAATTTCTCACCTACTCAAAATGAGTAAATACTAATTATCTCTAAAAGTATAGGAGACAGCCAATTTTTCTCAAATAACTCATTCATCTACTTTTGGCAGAGCTTTCACATGATGAAGTTTCAGACCCATAGCTAATTACTCGCCTACTCAAAATGAGTAAATGTGAATTATTTCTAAAAGTATTGCAGATATTCTTTTCTCAAATAACTCATTCATCTACTTTTGGAAGAGCTTTCACATGGTAAAGTTTCAGACCCATAGCTAATTACTCACCTACTCAAAATGAGTAAATGCGAATTATCTCTAAAAGTATAGGAGATTGCCAATTTTTTTTTAAATAACTCATTCACCGACTTTTGGGAGAGCATTCAGTTGGTGAAGTTTCAGACCCATAGGTAAGAACTCACCTACTCAAAATGAGTAAATGCGAATTATCTCTAAAAATATTGCAGATAGCCAATTTTTCTCAATAACTAATTCATCTACTTTTGGGAGAGCTTTCACTCGGTGAAGTTTCAGACCCATAGCTAATTACTCACCTACTCAAAATGAGTAAATGCGAATTATCTCTAAAAGTATTGCAGATAGCCAATTTTTCTCAAATAACTAATTCATCTACTTTTGGGAGAGCTTTCACTTGGTGAAGTTTCAGACCCATAGCTAATTACTCACCTACTCAAAATGAGTGAATACGAATTATCTGAAAGTATTGCAGATAGCCAATTTTTCTCAAATAACTCATTCATCTACTTTTGGAAGAGCTTTCACATGGTGAAGTTTCAGACCCATAGCTAATTACTCACCTACTCAAAATGAGTAAATGCGAATTATCTCTAAAAGTATTGTTGTGAATTTTTATTTTAGAATAATGTAATTATAGACTATGACCGGCTATTTCACTGAAGATAAACTATTGAACCAAAGTTGCACTCTGAAAATGCATATAGTCTAAATATAGCATAACTGTAACTGTAATGGGTAGAGAGGCCGTAGTAACAAAATAGAGTGGCCGCAACCGTAGATTGACCGTAACTGTAGATTGGCCGTAACCGTAGATTGGCCGCAACCGTAGAGTGGCCGCAACCGTAGATTGACCGTAACCGTAGATTGGCCGTAGCCGTATATTGGCCGTAACCGTATATTGGCCGTAACTGTAGATTGGCCGCAACCGTAGAGTGGCCGCAACCGTAGATTGGCCGTAACCGTAGATCAGCCGTAGCCGCAGTGTATGGTGTGTGTGTTGTAACAGGGTTGTAAAGCTTGGTTGGTATTGTTGTGTCCGTAAGTTGCGGCCAGGCCATAAATACCAAATGCGGTCTGGCCGTCAAATTTGCCTATATAAGGCAGAGTATTCCAATGGGGAGTGTACATTATGTTTCTGACTTGAGAAGTTAGAACAATGAAGTGTACAATAGTGTACAATGGGTTTCTTACTTGAGAAGTGAGAACATAGAGAGTGTACATTTAGTGTAGAATGGGTATCTGACTAGAGGAGTGTGAGCAGAGAATAGGTCTCTGAGTTGAAATGTGAAACATAGTGTTGTGAGAACATCTTGTAAATATTTGTACATAAACATGTGTAAAAAAGTATAATTAAAAGATAGTTAGAAACTTTTAGTCTTTCTTTTGAAACTGTGTTGTCATGTCCTAAGGCGCAAAACAAGAGACTTTTCACTCAAAGAAAAGAGAAAAAAATCCCCAACAAATGGTGTCAGAAGTGGGATTTGGACTTGCACACGTTACTGGAGAAAAGACCCTCTTGTGTTGTTTGTAAGCTGTGTTAAGAATAAAGGTGGAACAGAACTATATTTGTAAAAACAAAATGCCACCTAAGAAAGATACTACCAAGTCAAGCGCGACAGAACCTTCAGAAGATGAAACTAGTTGCAGAGAACAGCTCGAGACTCTACAGCTTCAGCTTGAAGAGGCCCGGGCAGTTGCCCGAGAGGCTCAGGAAAGGGTGCTGACTGCCGAAGAAGATCGTGAACGGATCCTCGAGAGAGCAAGAGAATATGAAGCAACAGCAGAAGATCAAAGAGAGAAAGTAACAGAGTTACGGCGAAAACTTTCGCAGAACTATGAGCACCTGGAGAGGTGTACTCGCGACAACGCCCGGCTTTCTGATGAACTACTAGAGAAGTCCAGGGAGGCAGAGGCAGCCAGACGGGCCGCAATTATGGCACAGGGCCAGTCGTTTAATATACGGAACCAGATACATCAGCAAGGTATCTCCCCTCCTGTGTCTCCAATGATGCATGGAACACCACATGTCCAGCAACTGCCAAGGGACTCATCTCATAGTGTCTTTCAGAGATCATCTCGTGGGGCGCCATCTCGGGCTTCCAGTGAAGTCCCATTACCACGCCAAATGTTGTTTGATGGGAAGTCATCATGGGATGGCTTCATAAAGCCTTTTATTTCGCTGAGTGCTTCCTGTGGGTGGAGCCAAGAGGAAAAGTTATTTCGGCTAACAAATAGCCTCCGTGACGAAGCTTCTGAGTATGCATTCGGTTATCTCCCAAATGAGGCACTCCAGTCATTTGATGTCTTAGTGGCTGCACTGGAGGTTCGATTCAAGGACAGAAGTCCTGTGACATCTGGCTCAATTAGAGGCAAGGAAACTTCAACCGCGGGAAAAGGTGTCAAGAGTTCTTGGCTGATATAAGACGGCTAGTACTGAAGAGCTACCCAACAGCTGACGACCGGACCAGGGAGACCATTGGGGTGCGACACTTTCTCAAAGGTCTACCAGACCAAAACACAGCTGCTGCAGTGGGAATGAAAGACCCCCAAACTCTAGAAGAGGCCCGTACTGCTTGGGAAACTTACAGTAGTCTGAGAGATGACCTTGGAAGGCCACCACGTGCCCGAGCAACAGTTGCCACAGAAGACACCACTCCAAAGTTTGTAACCCACCAGGAAATGGCCAAATTTGGAGATCAGCTAACAAATGTGTTTGAGGAAAAGTTTGGTAAGATTGAATCCATTCTGAAAGGCATGGGACAGAAGTCTGTGCAACGTCCACGAAATAGAGCAGACGTTGAATGCTACAGCTGTCACGAGAAAGGACATTATGCTAGAGAATGTCCACTGAAACAAAATGCAGAAAAGTCGGAAAACTAGGGAGGACCGGATCCAGCGGCCCGGGTTCGGTCCAGTCTGATCTGTACATAATTAGAATCAGTAGACAGTCAGTGTTAGGAGGTATATCTGTGTATCTACCAATGTGTATTGGTGAAGTAAAGACTAAATTCTTAATTGACAATGGAGCGGAAGTGACCATCATGTCACAGAAACTGTTTGAGAGAATCCCAGAGAATGTGAGGCCAAAAATGGTTAAAACAGAATGTAATGTTAAACTGGAGGTGACTGACAAAGGTTTAGTTCAGGTGGCCGGGGTAGCTGATATATCATTTTGTGCAGGACGTCAGACGTACATGTGGCATGTTTTGATAGCACCTATAGAAGAGGAAGGTTTGCTTGGAATGGATTTCCTTTTCGCTCACAATGCAGGCAGTCTGTCTAGGGTTCCCTGTGACCCGACAGAGTGTATGTGTTATGATGGAAAGACAGTTCTGTGTGACCTGCCATGCGGAGGATGTGATGTGTGTCAGAGGAAACATGAACAGTGGTCATCATTTCAGGAAGTGGATGATGTTGTGCCACTAATGGCCAGGAGGGTTAATATCAGGAATCAAGTGCATCCTGTCCACAGCCGATTCGGACGCCTTTTAACCTGTAAATTTCTCCTGTTCATTGGCTTGTGTCTGTCACTGTTAGTGTGGTTTAAAAGCTGCACTGGTTGTTTCATGGGTAAAAAGCACCAGGTACGGAACAAGCCTGGTGGGGAATCAAGATGGCAGAGGTTAAATAGAGCCAAGACTACTCAAGCAGCCAGGTCAAATGAAAGGATGACTGGTGAACGTGATCAAACTAAAGAAGAGGGTAATAGTGATCAGTGTAAAGATTCATCTGGAACTGGGGCACAGTTACCAGTACTGGATGACGCATGGTTAAGTCAGTATACTAGAGAAAATTACAACTGAATGATCCAGATTTAGCCCACTTACACACATGGTTAGAGTTAGAGGATGGAAAACCAACCAGGGATCAAGTGGCAGTTGAAAGCCCCACAGTTAGGAATCTGTGGTTGCAGTGGGATCAGCTTGTACTGGATAATGGTGTCTTGTATAGAAAGTGGCACAGTGTGAAAAAGAAGACTCCCCCGTGTCTCCAACTTGTGGTGCCAAAATCACTGCAAGATGCAGTACTGAAATCCTTGAACTGCAACTTGATTGCAGGACACTTGGGTGTGAAAAAGACCACTAATAAAATAAAGCAGAAGTTTTATTGGTACAGACTGAAAGATAGTGTTAAACTTTGGATTCGTAATTGTACTGTGTGTGGAGCAAGAAAGTCCAACAGAAGGGTAAATACATGTGACATAAATTCTCCAAAGGAAGACTGTGATCCAAGAATTAGTTTAAAAACATACAAAGTAGGTGACTACCGTGATAATACTAGAACTGTAGGAAAAAGTCCCAAATTAATGTCACAAATTTGGAAGGGTCCATGTGTGATTGTTAAAAAACTTAGTGATATATTGTTTGAAATAAAAACATCACTTCAAAGTAAATCAAAAATACTGCATTTTGATAGACTAAAGCCTTACACCAGTGAAATTGTTCCAGAAATGACAGTTAAATTGAAGAAAAACACTGACTCAGATATTAAAAATGTTCTCAAGTTGCCCCAACAGGGAGATAAATTCTCCAAGAATGTTACAGGGTTAAAGAGGTCAACTGTCAAACACTGTAATGGGGATATGAAAGTTGATAAACAGCTGTCAGATAAACAGTTACCAAGGAGAAGTGGAAGACAGAAGCAGAAACCTGACAGATTTATGTTCTATTAATATGAGTGGGAACTTAAGAAGGTCTGGAAATAAGGTCACTAGATCTTGGCCGTAACCATACGGTTACGGGTTCAACCGTACGGGTACGGTTCCTGGGAAAATGTATCAATCTCCATATCAGCTCAAGGATGCATAGATGCTCCAGGTACTGAAGGACAAATTATTAATTTTATGTGTATTTTTCATGAACTCATCTGAAAAATATTATGTTGTTTGGTATAAATAATTTTAGTTGAATTGAAAAACTGAGAGGCGGACATTTAATTTAAATATAAGTTCTGTTATGTTTAATGTTTTAGTTCAAGTAAAAACTGAAAGGTGGACATTAAAGTTAGTAATCGATTTAAATGCAAGTTCTCTCATTGTTAATGTTTTTGTTTAATTGAAAACTGAGAGAAAAACCTTTCAATTTAGTAATTACTTTAAATCTGTACAGTTCTCTTATTTTTTCTAATGCGTTAACATGCTTCCAGGAGTAAGCATACTGGTGGGGAATATTGTTGTGAATTTTTATTTTAGAATAATGTAATTATAGACTATGACAGGCTATTTCACTGAAGATAAACTATTGAACCAAAGTTGCACTCTGAAAATGCATATAGTCTAAATATAGCATAACTGTAACTGTAATGGGTAGAGAGGCCGTAGTAACAAAATAGAGTGGCCGCAACCGTAGATTGACCGTAACTGTAGATTGGCCGTAACCGTAGATTGGCCGCAACCGTAGAGTGGCCGCAACCGTAGATTGACCGTAACCGTAGATTGGCCGTAGCCGTATATTGGCCGTAACCGTATATTGGCCGTAACTGTAGATTGGCCGCAACCGTAGAGTGGCCGCAACCGTAGATTGACCGTAACCGTAGACTGGCCGTAACCGTAGATCAGCCGTAGCCGCAGTGTATGGTGTGTGTGTTGCAACAGGGTTGTAAAGCTTGGTTGGTATTGTTGTGTCCGTAAGTTGCGGCCAGGCCATAAATACCAAATGCGGTCTGGCCGTCAAATTTGCCTATATAAGGCAGAGTATTCCAATGGGGAGTGTACATTATGTTTCTGACTTGAGAAGTTAGAACAATGAAGTGTACAATAGTGTACAATGGGTTTCTTACTTGAGAAGTGAGAACATAGAGAGTGTACATTTAGTGTAGAATGGGTATCTGACTAGAGGAGTGTGAGCAGAGAATAGGTCTCTGAGTTGAAATGTGAAACATAGTGTTGTGAGAACATCTTGTAAATATTTGTACATAAACATGTGTAAAAAAGTATAATTAAAAGATAGTTAGAAACTTTTAGTCTTTCTTTTGAAACTGTGTTGTCATGTCCTAAGGCGCAAAACAAGAGACTTTTCACTCAAAGAAAAGAGAAAAAAATCCCCAACAGTATTGCAGATAGCCAATTTTTCTCAAATAACTCATTCATCTACTTTTGGAAGAGCTTTCACATGGTGAAGTTTCAGCCCCGTAGGTAATTACTCGCCTACTCGAAATGAGTAAATGTTAATTATCTCTAAAAGTATTGTGGGTACCCAATTTTTATCAAATAACTCATTCATGTACTTTTGGAAGAGCTTTCACATGGTGAAGTTCCAGACCTGTAGGTAATTTCTCACCTACTCAAGATGAGTAAATGCGAATTTTCTCTAAAAGTATTTTGGGTACCCAATTTTTATCAAATAACTCACCCATAAACTTTTACGCTACTTGCACACGGACAAACGCACGCACCCTCAACACAATACAGAAAGCATCCACGCAGTCATACCCAGTCAAAATGACTACTTCCACACAAACACATCCACTCAAATAATAAATAACCAGACCACATGCACACTGGGCCATTTGTGTTAAATCAAAATATATACAGGCAAGATATAAATATATAAAGTAAATTAAACTGAAATAATTATATGGTTAAAATCATAGTGCACACCAAACAGAATAAAATAAAATAAGAGAAAATAATACAATTCAAATTAGGGAATGTGACAGAGTTAGCAATAAATTAAAATAAGTGCACCAGTTAATAAGTGTAAAATGTAAGTTTTAAAGCACTCATAGTATCAAGCCAACACCAAACAGTATATATACGTGTGCATACTAATATAGTAATTAGATGATAGGACAATTATGAGAAATACAAACATTATTAGAACTAGGGCTGGGACAGGTGCTGAAAAACGGCACCGAGTACTCGCCCTCTGACAACCGGCCTGAATTCGAGTAACCGCGAGATTTAGTACCTACCATTGGAAGTCTTCTGTAAATAAATAGTCGGTTCGGAAACGCAAGTTTTGAAGAAAAACATCTATTTGACCAGATATTATAGAATATGGAATAAATAATACGTTTTCAAGTGAAAATAAGTTTAATTGATATTATGTGACGGAAATGCTGAAATGTAGCATATTTTCCACAAGCGTTTCATTTCGTGGGCAATAATACAATACCTCGTGAGTAACCGAGTATTTAAAATGGACTCTAGTACTAGCAAAGATTGTCTCGTCTATCGAGGCTCGAGTACCTGTTCGCAGCCCTAATTAGAACAGATGATAAATTATCAAATACCAATTTACGGGTTTTAAATGTGAATCATTTAGATAGGGATTTTGGACCAGGGCCAAGTCTGAACGAGAAATACTTTAGGATTGAAAAGACTCTGAAGTAAGGTCTGTACCCCATTCACAGTGCCAAAAATACATTTAATTCATATGTATTCAAAGCAAGTATTCAAGCAAATATCTATGTCTAGCAATACACAGCTGTCAACTAAAGTACCACACCATGCTGTAATTGTATCCACCGGATAGCATCCGGTGGATACTATGGATTACGCATGAGTACGCCGCCGCAGTGTGTAGAGATTTTCTCGTTACCCCTCTAGAGGCCAGGGTATTATAGGTAAACTTCTCAAATTTTCAGGTTATATAACTTATATTCATAACCATAAAATCTTGCCTTGGAATATTTTTGGCCTCATTTTGAAAAACAACATGGCAGCCATGGGTGTTTTTCGACTTTCAGCAAGGAGTTTTGTTGGCCTTCTAGAACAAAGGGAATTATAGGTAGAGATCTCAAATTCGCAGGATATTTTCATCATTACAAAATTTTTACTGAATTTATTTTTGGCTTCATTTTGAAAAACAAGATGGCAGCCACGGGCATTTCTTTTCAGTCATGAAAGTGCTTGTATCTCCCTTATTATTGGTCCTGGAGGTTTGGAATGTCAAACCAACCTATAGGAAATCATGGGCTGCGAATCTTCTGGTGTGGTCGGATTTGACCTTGGGCCGCCCCTTCAAGGTCAAATGAGGGTAGCCAAACTTAAAAGTGCTTATAACTCGCTTATTATTGGTCCTAGAGATTTGGGATGGTAAATCAACCTATAGGAAATCATGGGCTTGGAATCTCGTGGTGTGGTCGGATTTGACCTTGGGCCCTCTTTCAAGGTCAAACGAGGATAGCCAAACTTAAAAGTGCTTATAACTCGCTTATTATTGGTCCTAGAGGTTTGGGATGGTAAACCAACATATAGGAAATCGTGGGCTGGGAATCTTCTGGTGTGGTTGGATTTGACCTTGGGCCCCTCCTTCAAGGTCAAATGAGGGTAGCCAAACTTAAAAGTGCTTTCAACTTGCTTATTATTGAAAAATGCTGTTTATCTTCTAAACTATGTTCGTTGGCCTTTTCCGGTGGATACATCTTGCAATCTGGCCACAGATACGTCCTTGGTCTAGTTATATAGAATACTTTTACAGGTGAATACAATTTACCCTGTAGTTAATATCTAACAGGTGGAAATATACCTTAATGTAATTCGCATGTATTTTCCAACATCATGGGCATTCATAACCACAACATGGGGAATTTAACCTACTCAAAACTGAATATCCAGCATTGTGATTAAAATTAACTACTGAATGAATATTACAAGGCCCACATTATACACATTTTAATTATAACAGACCAGTAATTTCCCATTTAATGTAATATTCAACCAGCCCACAACACCAAAAACCCTCCCAGAGGTTGGACAAGTAGGACAACCTATTTACCCATACATATGACCACAATACAAGAGGGACAAACACATTTGACTGTAATAACGCTGATCTATACCCAACCTTCCAATATTTCGCCCAGGAGTTCAACAGAATTACACAGGCCCAGTCACGGTTTGCCCTGCAACCCAGTTATCACCCAGCGTTTGAAATGAAAGTTATTGCCACACAAATTTGTTAATACAGACAAAACATATAAATTTTGAAAGGGGACACCTACAGCAGAAACTTTAACTCCGGGGAAAAATGAACAACATATGAATTAATGAATGAAATGTACAATATCTTAAGATGGGTGCAAGAGTTTCACCTGAGCTCCCCAGTTATGACCCACGCAGGCTGTTATTAACAGGACGCATCCACAGCTATAAAAGTGCACCCACCCACCGGTGATGGCAAACCTCAGACATACATTAAATGAAACATGGAATACAGCACCCCCATACTCTCACATTAGGGCTTATTCACTGAAAAGATGACATAAATGAAACCAAAATACAGTTTTTATGGACATGAAGGTCCAGGGATAAGAGGGAAATGACCAAAGGGGGATAAAATTTCAAAAGGTTAGCAACTTCATTGAGAAACCAAACTCCCCACCCCAAACAAGTTCAAAGTCCGATTTTTACAGCCCAAATAAACTGAAACTATTGCATTAAATTTTATAATAATGATACATAATGATCTATACCCAAGGGCCCCCCCTCCCCACCAAAACTTGGGCCGGTAACTCTACTAGGACCGGAATAATTTAAAAATCATACCTAGCCCAAATCAGTAAGTTTCTTTTTCTGACAACAATCAAACGATTCTCTAGGCACAGAAAATATCACGACTGGCTAGCTTTCTGACAAGCAATCTGATTGGCCAGAAGTCACGAAATGTATATAACCTCTCATCTCATTGGACGAGGCCTCCGCCTCTCCATCCAGGGTATTCGCGCCACTCCACTTCATTTCGTCTGCTATCATAAGTTCTACCAAACACCGAAACGGTCAAGACTAAAACGCGAACTTCCTAACACCTTCAAACCCCAAGAACACATCCCGAGATCTACCCCGCGAACCACCAACAACGAAAGAATTCGTTCGCCACAATACCCCCTTCCCAGATCAGACGTCCTCGTCTGATGAATTCTAACAACCTAGAAATGCCTATCTTGAAAACCAGTAACGCACACAGGGACAAAACACAAAGACCATCTATAAGGTCTACATTTATGTCATTAACCTCTTAAAATTTTGCCCACATTTTAAAAATAAAACCTCAATTTCACCAACCCAACTATAACCAACCCTATACCCACCAGTATTACCAAATTGTAAAATACTTTTACTTTCACTGTGAACACAACACTGTGATACATATACAGGGGTGTAGGAAGTAATTTTTGGTTGGGGGGCGAGGATCTAAAGAACAAAATTGAGCCGACACGATGCAAACATAGGCTAGTTTTTATTTAACCGGTACGAGATTTGGGCGATAATATAATTAACGTTTTTAGCGATCCCATCCTTTTATTATCTCCCGCCCAGCACGCCGGCGGGAGATTATAATTTGCACCATGTGTGTGTGTGCGTGCGTGCGTGGGTCACGCAGTTTTCTCTGAAACTACTACAGTTACACATTTTTGGTAAATTACTTGTCCTAATGAATTTTTACGCTCTTCAAAATTTTTTGGGTTTGGTGAACTTTGGCCTACTTTTGAGTGAGTAATAGCACTTTTACCTAATGTAATTATATGGCTTATAACTCTCAAACTATTGCATTTAGAGTATTTTGTTGCAATATGTTGTTCAGCTACTTTCTCCACAGCTACAACATGGTCAGTAGTTTGGAAGTGTATCTCCATAGCTAAGTGAGTAATAGCTACTTTGTCAATTTTTAATGATAACCATTATGAGTAAATGGCTTATATCTTCAAAAGTATTGCAGCTACATAATTTCTCTCAAATATGTTGTTCATGTACTTTTTTGTGAACTGTAACAAATTGAAGTTTCACAACTGTTGCTCAATGCACAAGTGAGTAATGTCTACTTTATTGCTACTTTTAGTGAAAATGTGAAAAATCACAAATATCTCGCAAACCGTAAGAGATAGAGCAATTTTCAAGCGAATTTTTGACCCACAGGGTGGTACAACAATGTCCTATGCTAAGGGGATTGGTGAACTTTGGCCTACTTTTGAGTGAGTAATAGCACTTTTACCTAATGTAATTATATGGCTTATAACTCTCAAACTATTGCATTTAGAGTATTTTGTTGCAATATGTTGTTCAGCTACTTTCTCCACAGCTACAACATGGTCACTAGTTTGGAAGTGTATATCCATAGCTAAGTGAGTAATAGCTACTTTGTCAATTTTTAATGATAACCATAATGAGTAAATGGCTTATATCTTCAAAAGTATTGCAGCTACATAATTTCTCTCAAATATGTTGTTCATCTACTTTTTTGTGAACTGTAACATATCGAAGTTTCACAACTGTTGCTCAATGCACAAGTAAGTAATGGCTACTTTATTGCTACTTTTAGTGAAAATGTGAAAAATCACAAATATCTCGCAAACCGTAAGAGAGAGCTCTTTGGATAGCTGAGTAATAGCTACTAAAATGGGTAAATGTATTTTATCTGTAAAAGTATAACAGGTCGGCTGATCTACCACATAGTGAAGTTGCAGAACTGTAGCTCTTTCCATAGCTGAGTAACAGCTACTAAAATGAGGAAATGTCTTTTATCTGTAAAAGTATTGAATATACGCAATTTCTTCTAAATAAGTCATTCACCTACTTTCGGCTGATCTACCACATAGTGAAGTTGCAGAACTGTAGCTCTTTCCATAGCTGAGTAAGAGCTACTAAAATGAGGAAATGTCTTTTATCTCTAAAAGTATTAAAGATGAGCAATTTCTTCTAAATAAGTCATTCGCCTACTTTTGGGTGATCTACCACATAGTGAAGTTGCACATCTATAGCTCTTTGCATAGCTGAGTCACATACCTGCTAAAATGATTAAATGTCTTTTATCCTTAAAAGTATTGCAGATAGGCAATTTCTTCTAAATAAGTTGTTCACCTACTATTGTGTGATCTACCACATAGGGAAGTTGCACAACTGTAGCTCTTTGCATAGCTGAGTAACAGGTACTTAAATGAGTAAATGTCTTTTATCTTTAAAAGTATTGGACATAGACAATTTCTTCTAAGTAAGTCCTTCACCTACTTTTGGGCGATCTACCACATAGTGAAGTTGCAGAACTGTAGCTCTTTGGATGGCTGAGTAATAGCTACTAAAATGAGGAAATGTCTTTTATCTCTAAAAGTATTAAAGATGAGCAATTTCTTCTAAATAAGTCATTCGCCTACTTTTGGGTGATCTACCACATAGTGAAGTTGCACATCTATAGCTCTTTGCATAGCTGAGTCACATACCTGCTAAAATGATTAAATGTCTTTTATCCTTAAAAGTATTGCAGATAGGCAATTTCTTCTAAATAAGTTGTTCACCTACTATTGTGTGATCTACCACATAGGGAAGTTGCACAACTGTAGCTCTTTGCATAGCTGAGTAACAGGTACTTAAATGAGTAAATGTCTTTTATCTTTAAAAGTATTGGACATAGACAATTTCTTCTAAGTAAGTCCTTCACCTACTTTTGGGCGATCTACCACATAGTGAAGTTGCAGAACTGTAGCTCTTTGGATGGCTGAGTAATAGCTACTAAAATGAGGAAATGTCTTTTATCTCTAAAAGTATTACAGATAGGCAATTTCTTCTAAATAAGTCATTCACCTACTTTTGGGTGATCTACCACATAGTAAAGTTGCAGAACTGTAGCTCTTTGGATAGCTGAGTAATAGCTACTAAAATGATTAAATGTCTTTTATCTCTAAAAGTATTACAGATAGGCAATTTCTTCTAAATAAGTCATTCACCTACTTTTGGGTGATCTACCACATAGTGAAGTTGCAGAACTGTAGCTCTTTGGATAGTTGAGTAATAGCTACTAAAATGAGTAAATGTCTTTTATCTCTAAAAGTATTACAGATAGACAATTTCTTCTAAATAAGTCATTCACCTACTTTTGGGTGATCTACCACATAGTGAAGTTGCAGAACTGTAGCTCTTTGGATAGTTGAGTAATAGCTACTAAAATGAGTAAATGTCTTTTATCTCTAAAAGTATTACAGATAGGCAATTTCTTCTAAATAAGTCATTCATCTACTTTTGGGTGATCTACCACATAGTGAAGATTCAGATCTATAGCTCTTTGCATAGCTCAGTCAGAGCTACTAAAATGAGTAAATGTCTTGTATCTGTAAAAGTATTGAATATACGCAATTTCTTCTAAATAAGTCATTCACCTACTTTTGGGTGATCTACCACATAGTGAAGTTGCAGAACTGTAGCTCTTTCCATAGCTGAGTAACAGCTACTAAAATGAGGAAATGTCTTTTATCTCTAAAAGTATTAAAGATAAGCAATTTCTTCTAAATAAGTCATTCACCTACTTTTGGGTGATGTACCTTATAGTGAAGATTCAGATCTATAGCTCTTTGCATAGCTCAGTCATAGCTACTAAAATGAGTAAATGTCTTGTATCTGTAAAAGTATTGAATATACGCAATTTCTTCTAAATAAGTCATTCACCTACTTTTGGGTGATCTACCACATAGTGAAGTTGCAGAACTGTAGCTCTTTCCATAGCTGAGTAACAGCTACTAAAATGAGGAAATGTCTTTTAACTTTAAAAGTATTATAGTGAAGATTCAGATCTATAGCTCTTTGCATAGCTCAGTCATAGCTGCTAAAATTGCAAATATAATAAGTAAATTAAATTTTTATAAGTTAATACCCTATCCAATGGACAATAGCTTATCTGGTCGGCACAGACCGGCCCGCCAAACGTCAGAAAAAGACATCCTGTGTCTCCACCGGCAGGTCGGTCCGTAGTACCAGTGCACTCGCCAGATGGCGTGTCGTACTTCCTTCCTGTCTAGACAGCGTGACGTCATAGCATCTTTTTCGTTGTCTAAACTTATTAGACCCCTAGTAGACTGATAGCGGGGTTGGTGGGAGGGTCTTGTGTGTCCATTGGATAGGGTATTAACTTATAAAAATTTAATTTACTTATTAAATTTGCAATTTTATTGCGTTAATACATCCTATCCAATGGACAATAGCTGAATAACTACCGCTTGGAGGGCGGGTAAGTTACTAGGGACTTAGATGAACTCATGAAAAGAACTAACAAGAAAACTCTTCACGCCTGGGTCGACCTTGAGGTCAGGAAACCCTTAAGGCTATAGTCGGTCAACACAGGCCGGCTAACCGGTCCCAACCGACTCCCCCCCCCCCCCCCCCCTTTTAACAGACCTGCTCTGAGGTCGGGGAAGAGAGGGCTGAGTTCAGTCCCAAGAAGGAAAATAAACCTCCCGAAGGAAGCACGTCTGATTTTTATTATTTTTTTTGATGCTTCTTAACTGTATATATGTTACAGTAAAGTTGTGTAACCAGTAATTTCGCGAAATTACTGAATATTTTAGGAATTTCGCAAAATTCCTGATTTGGTCAGTAATTTCGCGAAATAACTGAAATTTTCAGTAATTACGCGAAATTACTGAAATATTCGAGCAGGAATTTCATGAAATTCCTAAATATTATATGCAGGTTAAAGTAATACTTTTTACTGCACAGCCCTTAAGGCCTGTCGGGGTAGTTTTCACCCATGGTGTCCGGATGGGTGGGTGGGCGGGCGGTCTGACGGGCGGGCGGCAGGAAAAAGTTTGTCCGGGCTGTATCTCAGAAACCGTAAGGTGCAGGAAGTTCATACTTGGTAGGGACATTGGTCAGGATGTGTAGGTGTGCAACGTCATGGTCTGACCTTGATTTGACCTTTGACCTTGCCGTAGTGACGTTGAGTTTGAAAATTTTGTCCAGGCTATATCTCGGAAACCGTAAGGTGTAGGAAGTTGATACTTGGTAGGGACATTGGTTAGGGGGTGTAGGTGTGCAACGTCATGGTGTGACCTTGATTTGACTTTTGACCTTGCCGTAGTGACCTTGACCTATAAAATCTTGTCCAGGCTATATCTCGGAAACCATAAGGTGTAGGAAGTTGATACTTGGTAGGGACATTGGTTATGGGGTGTAGGTGTGCAATGTCATGGTCTGACCTTGATTTGACCTTTGACCCTGCTGTAGTGACCTTGACCTATAAAATCTTGTCCGGGCTATATCTCGGAAACCATTAGGTGTAGGAAGTTGATGCTTGGTAGGGACATTGGTTAGGGGGTGTAGGTGTGCAATGTCATGGTGTGACCGTGATTTGAACTTTTGACCTTGCCGTAGTGACCTTGATCTATAAAATCTTGTCTGGGCTATATCTCGGAAACCGTAAGGTGTAGGAAGTTGATACTTGGTAGGGACATTGGTTGGGGGATTAAGCACTGTTAAAGCCATATTAGAATTCATTAAGAATTTTACTTTTACAACTTCCCATTGTAATAGGTGGAATTTCATCAAGTGAGCCACAGATTTTGCTCCCAACACTACACATAAGCATTCATTGAATGTATTACCACTTCTGTATGCATGGTAATATTCAAAACATCTAAGCCATAATTCGGCCATGCCAGATGTAGATAAAGTACATGCATTATCTTTCTCTTAGACATTATTTTCTCTATTTAAACATTGTTTGGACCTTTATATAACTGACAGTTCTCTGAAAGTATCCTGAACTTTGTACTGATACAGTACTTTTATATCTCATGGTGTTAAAAATATTTCCCTAGGCTGTGGGGTACGGGCATCTCTGATGCTATTTTTAGATTTTTATTTCAACAAATTTTCATTCATTCATTTTGTTTACATAACAAATAACATCAATAGTATGAAAATACAATAGAGTAGTATCAAAGAACTTTATATTCAATATGTCACGAAAATTTATTAAACACTTTCCATCTACAATAGTACAATAGTCTGGCATACAGGTCATTTATTCAATAATATTTTATATTTATTAAACACTCTCCACCTACAACAGTCTGACTTACAAGTTCATTTATTTTTACACTTTAAACTGCCATGATAACTGCCTCAGAGAACCCCTGTTCTTTGATTGCTGTGGCTCTACGAGCCATGCATGGAGATTTAGGTTGGTCAGATTTCTGTGGGGGATCTGATTGAAAGGCTGTGTCAACAGATCGGGCAGGTTGGGCAAGCTGAGAGGGACTTGACTGGACATGGCCACCAAGTCCTAAAACCAAGGCATGTTGGGCCACCCCGGGGCAATCAGAATGAGTCTCTTGCACGGGTTGTCCAGTAGCTTCTCCACCACTTTGCCCAATATGGCGGTCGGTGGGAAGGCATATGCATCCAGATCCTCCCATGGTAGAGTAAGTGCGTCCACTGCTACAGCCAGGAAGTCCGGTACTGGAGAGACAAACTGAGGCAACTTGTGGTTGAACCTCGTGGCAAATAGGTCTATTTGAGGATGGTGCCATTGGCTGCATATCTGTTGAAAGACTTCTGGAAGTAGGGACCACTCTGTCTGGATGGTCTGACCCAGCCTGGACAGTTTGTCTGCTATCACATTTAAGCGGCCTGGGATGTGTCGCGCTTTTAGAGTCACTTGTCGCTGGGAACACCAGGTCAAGATTCTCCACAGTAGAGCACATAGAGGGCCCGATCTCATGCCCCCTTCCTTGTTTATGTAAGCGACCACTGTAGTATTGTCGGTTGCTACTAGAACTATTTTGTCTACACAGAGATTTTGGAACTCCTTGAGGGCCAGAAACACTGCTTTGAGCTCCAGATAGTTTATGTGCAGTTTGCTTTCCGGTACCGACCAGGACCCTCTTGCAGTGAACTCGTTTAAGTGAGCGCCCCACCCTTCTTTTGATGCGTCTGTAAATATTTGCAGAGCATGCTTTATAGGGTGTAATGGTTGACCTTGAAGCACATTGCTTTCCTCTAGCCACCAACCATTGTAAATGTGGGTGCAGGGACCCGGGTAGAGGGATGACCTTCTCTAGAGATTCCGGTACCCTCCAATTGTTTTTGAGATGCCACTGTATGGGTCTCATGTGTAAGCGGCCTAGATGAACTTGTTTTCCGTGGCTGTTAACAGACCTATCAGGGACATGAACTGCCGGACCGGACAGGCCGGTAGTAACAAAAGTGCTTGTATCTTTTCTTGAAGACTTAGCCACCGGTCCGGTGTCGGTCTGACCCGGCCGGACCTGAGGTCGAACTGGTAGCCTTCAAAGTTGAAGACTTGCTTGGGTTCCAGCTCTGATTTTTCCAAATTCACCAACCAGCCTAGATCCTGGCACATCTTGACTAGCATTTGGGTATGTCGGAGACAGGTTTGGAGGGATCTGGCTCTTACCAACCGGTCGTCTAGGTACTGGTGGATTCTTATACCCTTGTGTATGGCCATCAGTCTCACCTCCTTTGCTACCACAGTGAACTCCATGGGCTCCGTGGACAGACCAAATGGCAGTGCTCTGAATTGGTAGGTCTGGCCCTGGACATGAAATCTGAGATATTTCCTGGACTGTTCCTGTGTTGGTATATGGAAGTAGGCATCCTTGAAGTCTACCGAGGTAACCCATTCCCATTTTGGGACTAAAAAGAGTCGGTTGTAAAACCCTAACGAGGTCTGACTGTAAACCGGTTCTACAGCATTTTTGTCGATAAGCTGATGCAATGCCTCTAACAGGTAGCTGTTCCTGTGAGGATTGGCATAGCAGCTTATGACTGTGGGGATTCTGGTGAGTTTTGGTCGGATCCGAAAGGGGAGGGTGTAGCCCTCTTGGAGGATTTGAACCACTCTCGGACCAGCACCCAGGTCCAGCCAGGTTTGCCAAAAATTTTGCAGTCTGGCCCCTACAGGTAGATTGAGGGCAACATTTGGTACATTTGAAACAGGATTGACACAAGACAATTGAGTGACACAAGAAACACTTTTCACAGATTTTAATTGAGACTTTTTTAATTGACATTCAGAAAGAACAAATTTGACAACACAAGGCTTTACATTTGAAAACAACAGATTGTTCATTGTCTCTTCTGTATGAAAGTTCCGGGTCAGCAGCTGACTTGCACCCCTGCTTAAACAATAACTGTCATTTATATTGTTGCTGACCGCGGGCAGGTCGGGATGAGAAGTTGGAGGCCTTGCCTCTGCCTCGCTTGAATTGACGTCTGTTGATATTTTTCCAGGCAGGTCTGTCCTGTTTTCCCTCCGACCGACTTTCTTGCTTTTTATCAGCCCGTTCATAAGGGTGATAACGGTTTTTCACGCGTGATGTGGTAGCCGTGGGATGGCTCTTGTTATCATACAAGGCAATTTCTTCCTCAGCCTTCTTTACAACTGATTCTGAGAACAAGGTGGCAATATGAAGTGGGCCGGCCCTGAGGGCTGCAAAGTTGTCTGGTTTCACTCCATTCTTCAAGTGGCTGAGGTATGAGTCTCGACGGGCCAAGGTAAGGTTTCCCATAGTAATAAACACAAAGTCTGTTAAATGTTCCATTGCCTTGGCCGTCGCCTGTGTGATGCTGGAGTTGAATTCCATAAGGAATTGCAATTCTTCAGAGGCTTCGGACAGTTTCTTGGAGAATTTACCCTTGTTTTCTACCCGGATAACTTTTAGCAGTGTCTGCATGTTCCCTTGCACCTTGAACAAGCAACGGTTGAAACTTGCTGTCTGGTTACACACTACTGAGGCCTCCCTGGCCGTCCTCTCCCAACATCTAAGCATGTCTTGTGAGATCCTACGGGAAGCTGGAGGTGTAGCTGCCAAGGCTGCTTTTCTGGCTATTCTCCCGAAGCTGTTGTTTAGCTTGGAGGGGCCTGTATGCCAATTGGTGACCGTGGTCGCATCCAATTGCTGGTCAGAGTAAAGACCGTACCATTTCGTTTGTGGTTTCGGAGGTCTGAGGAAATGGTCCATAGGAAGGTTACCGGCTTCAGTAGTTCTGGAGGGGTATCCCTCAGTCATATTGAGGTTGAGTTTAGACAATTTTTGGCAGAGCCAATCCTCTGTGGGCATTTGTACTGAGATCTTGCTGGGTGCCGGAGCCTTGGGGCCCGCAAAAGGGTTGTCGTCAGAAGGGTTTGAACTGTCCATATCAGGAATATGCGACCAACCCATAAAGGATCGTATGCCTCTCATGGTTTCCCTGTAGGTTTGTTCTTCTGAAGTCGGGAGTTCCTGTTCAAATTCTTGGTCATCGGACAAATCTCCCTCCTCTACAAAAAGTTCCACCGGATGGGGTGTCGGAGAGTTGACTCTGGGTATCCGAGTCCAAACTAGAGATACTGTCTTTCCTGCCCTTCTGAGGGGTCGGTGAAAAGGAGCCGGTTGAGCTATAAGGTCGGTCGGAGGGAGGATGGTCGGATGCCTCAGCAGAGAGAGTTGAAGGTCGGTGAGTGTCGGTACTAGGCTTACCGGTCGACTTTTGCTTCTGAGAAGCGGTGTCTGGACCAGTGCGCCCCTGTGTAGAAATGTTGAGTTTGGTTTTCAGCTTACCGGCCGACTTTTGCTGTGAAGCAATATTGTCTGGGCCAGTAGTGCTGTAACAAGTTGACCGAAACTCGAGTCGTAACTCGGTGGGCGATATTTGGGAAAACATCGATTTACGTAATTTAAACTCGAGTTTTTAAGAAATAAATTATGATATACTAGTCTTGTTATAAAACCAGTACTTTTACAATTTATCTAACCATAAAGACAAAAAAATTCAATGAGCAATGGCCGGTTTTTTTATTTCCTTATTTACGTGGATGTTCCATAATGTGCTCATACATACCTGTACAATTTAACCGGCAACAGAATATATTTCCTTGCAATAAAATGGTACTAAATACGTCAATGGCGGATCCCTTGATGACAATATTTGGACATTATTATTTTATTTATATTTGTGTCATTTACTCGAGTTCAACTCGAGTTCAACTCGCATCTAACAAGCGAGCATCGATCTACAGAAATCACTGTTGATTACAGCTCTATGGGCCAGTGTGCTTAGAAGAGGAAGATCCATGCAAGGCAGGGTCCTTGGTTAGCAAGGCAGCACTAGAGTCTGGGCCAGTGCGCTGAGATATAGCCATAGGTCTATCAGATGGTTGAAAAAAGTGTTAAGAGTCCCGGGCAACATTTCCTGGAGGAGGATGATCTGGAGCGACCCTGACATCTGAAGAAAAGGTAGGTTCCATGGATCTAGCTAAGAGTAAGGCTTCTAGCCTGTTGAAGCGATCCGCCCATTTGTCCTCTAGGGCTGTAAACTTGTCTTCTGTAGCAGAAGAGAGAGCTGAAGATGACTTCTTTGGTTTGGTAGAAGGCTTGTCCTTCTTGGGTTTCTTTTCGCGAGGGACAGGTGACTTATCAGCACTAGGACCACTCACAACCCCAATAACTGAGACGCTGGAAGGGTCTACAAGTTCATCCGTGGGTTGGGTACTATCCAAACGCTTGGCCTCCCTTTTCTCCTTCTTGATTTTATACGATGGAGTTGAGATCTGGGCACGCTGCTCAGGGGTGAAGGCATTACAAAGAGCACAGTCAGCAGTGTCTTTATTGGAAATACACGGTTCCTCACTTTTCCCCTTTTCCCTACAATGTGCGCAGAAGGCATGTCCGTCGAAAATAGCCATTGCATGGCCACAGCTCCCTCTCTTCTGACCAGGTGAAGACATAGTTAATAATCAAAAGAGGTAACTTCAATAAAATAGGTTCCAAGACGTTTCTTCACTAGAATAACTAAGAAAACACAATTTATGGCAGAAATAAAATTTTCCACTGTGCACTGGTTCGCGCCAAACAAAAAAGATGGTATGATGTCACGCTGTCTAGACAGGAAGGTAGTACGACACGCCATCTGGCGAGTGCACTGGTACTACGGACCGACCTGCCGGTGGAGACACAGGACGTCTTTTTCTGACGTTTGGCGGGCCGGTCTGCGCCGACTGGATAAGCTATTGTCCATTGGATAGGATGTATTAACGCAATAAAATGAGTAAATGTCTTGTATCTGTAAAAGTATTGAATATACGCAATTTCTTCTAAATAAGTCATTCACCTACTTTTGGGTGATCTACCACATAGTGAAGTTGCAGAACTGTAGCTCTTTGCATAGCTGAGTAAGAGCTACTAAAATGAGGAAATGTCTTTTATCTCTAAAAGTATTAAAGATGAGCAAGTTCTTCTAAATAAGTCATTCGCCTACTTTTGGGTGATCTACCACATAGTGAAGTTGCACATCTATAGCTCTTTGCATAGCTGAGTCACATACTGCTAAAATGAGTAAATGTCTTTTATCCTTAAAAGTATTGCAGATAGGCAATTTCTTCTAAATAAGTTGTTCACCTACTATTGTGTGATCTACCACATAGTGAAGTTGCACAACTGTAGCTCTGCGCATAGCTGAGTAACAGGTACTTAAATGAGTAAATGTCTTTTATCTTTAAAAGTATTGGACATAGACAATTTCTTCTAAGTAAGTCCTTCACCTACTTTTGGGCGATCTACCACATAGCGAAGTTGCAGAACTGTAGCTCTTTGGATGGCAGAGTAATAGCCACTAAAATGAGTAAATGCATTTTGTCTTTAAAAGTATTGCAATCAAACATTAAACTTGTTGTCACTTCTACATGTGCCTCCAGCTCACAAGAAAATTTATATTCCACTGTCTTTAGTACATCTAATTTATACGGCGGGAGATAAATGCATTCGTCAGAATGCTTGTTAGTCGAATCTTTGATTCGAGTTATGTACTGAGTTGCGGCCACGATTTTAAATTGGCTGTTTAAGCCCTTAAATATCAAATTCTGCATAATATTTCTTCACATATCTGTACATTAAGGTGTATATTATACACTCTGCCATTTTGAAGATTTTTAATGCCTTTATTAAGTTATATTTTATGAAGTAAAAAGCATGTCTGGCACTTCGTCTGGCTTTCTCTAAGGACCCGTATGTCCTAGAAACTATTGTGTTTGCCATTGTAATGGCCTACTCGAACGAGTCTTTTTTAACGGTTTCGTCTGCTGGTTTCTAGACGTGGAAACCCCAATTAATTTATTGGTCTGCTGGATTATCACGCAGTCACTGTTAATGTAAAATTGTTGTCTGCGCATCTACAGCCTATTACTAATTTGTGAAACAAATAAACCGCAAAGAAATTAATGAATGAAGTGACGTCACGGTAGTACTACACATTTATTGTTCAGCCAATCAGATTCGAGAACACCTCTGGCAGAGACAATGAAAATATTCAAACTCTGTAGTTCTACATTCAGCCACTCGAAGGCACTTTTGCATGTACTAGAAGTGAGTGATGAAAACGTGAGGCTACAATGGGGTTTCTAATAATATTTTACAAATATATACCAGTAATCCAGCAATCTTTTACTGTCACCGCAGCTCACTCCGTGTTCTCGCAATATTTAAAACAAATAAAACATCAAATGCTGGTAGTTGTACATCCACAGAGTGATAAAAACGTGAAGCTACAATGGGGTTTCTAACAATATTTTACAAATATATAATCCAGCAATATTTTACTGTCACCGCACCTCACTCTGCCTTCTCGCAATATTTAAAACAAATAAAACATCAAATGCTGGTAGTTGTACACCCGCAGAGTGATGAAAACGTGAGGCTACGATGGGGTTTCTAACAACATTTTACAAATATATAATCCAGCAATATTTTACTGTCGCCGCACCTCACTCTGCCTTCTCGCAATATTTAAAACAAATAAAACATCAAATGCTGGTAGTTGTACATCCACAGAGTGATGAAAACGTGAGGCTACAATGGGGTTTCTAACAACATTTTACAAATATATAATCCAGCAATATTTTACTGTCGCCGCACCTCACTCTGCCTTCTCGCAATATTTAAAACAAATAAAATATCAAATGCTGGTAGTTGTACACCCACAGAGTGATGAAAACGTGAGGCTACAATGGGGTTTCTAACAACATTTTACAAATATATAATCCAGCAATATTTTACTGTCGCCGCACCTCACTCTGTCTTCTCGCAATATTTAAAACAAATAAAATATAAAATGCTGGTAGTTGTACACCCACAGAGTGATGAAAACGTGAGGCTACAATGGTGTTTCTAACAACATTTTACAAATATATAATCCAGCAATATTTTACTGTCGCCGCACCTCACTCTGTCTTCTCGCAATAAAATATCAAATGCTGGTAGTTGTTCATCCACAGAGTGATGAAAACGTGAGGCCACAATGGTGTTTCTAACAATATTTTACAAATATATATAATCCAGCAATATTTTACTGTCACCGCACCTCTCTCCATCTTCTCGCAATATTTAAAACAAATAAAATATCAAATGCTGGTAGTTGTACATCCACAGAGTGATGAAAACGTGAGGCTACGATGGGGTTTCTAACAATATTTTACAAATAGTATATAATCCAGCAATGTTTTACTGTCACCGCACCTCACTCTGTCTTCTCGCAATATATAAAACAAAATATCAAATGCTGGTAGTTGTATACCCACAGAGTGATGAAAACGTGAGGCTACAATGGGGTTTCTAACAACATTTTACAAATATATAATCCAGCAATATTTTACTGTCCCCGCACCTCACTCGTCTTGCGGGCGATAATAGCAAGTTTATAGATTTCAACACCCACTGCTGTCCTAAGATTCGACTCTGTGGCTGGCAGAATGCCAACCACTTCACCCTACTTTTTAAATTTATTTGTGGTTTTACATCGCTTTCAACACTGTACAGGTCATATCACGACGGGTAGTTGGAAGGGCAGAGGAAACCAGTACATACAGTTCGTCAGGGTTCTGTACTGTAAACTGCCAACCAACAGCAAGCAACTACCAGCCTTCCCACTTGAGGCCGTGCCGGGAACCGAACCCCGGCCTCCGAGGTGGGAGGCGAGAGTGTTACAACTCTGCCACACAACACATTTACAAATTTTTACCTAAAACACCTTACTTGGTCAGATAACGACAACAATATGTATCTGGGACCAGTAGTAGCAGTACAACAAGTCTTAGACCCTTCCCCTTGCAGCCAAGTATTCAGGAGTCTAATCCCAGGGTCTAGGTATTGGTTACCTCCTCAGGATGTTATGGTAAGGTCTCTCATCTATCATTACTCTATTTAACTGTATAATGTATTAAGTCTTTCAGTGTACCATAATCTCATATTTAGGGTGGCAAGCTAATGAGATTCTAGCTTAGGGCTGGTATTCATCACAATGATGCCCTTGGGGGCTATACTCGCATAACTGAGCACGGCTGCACTTAACCCTTCAGTCAAAACCTCCAGACCGTATCAGCACTGTCATTCATTAATCTTCTGGTTTTTGGCTTCTTACAGGTCCAGTGTCCAGAATTGGGGTTCTCAGACTGGTTTTTCAAATATTCATTTTATTGCATTAAACATCCTATCCAATGGACAAATGCTAATCCGGTCGACAGAGACCGGCCCGCCAAACGTCAGAAAAAGACGTCCTGTGTTTCCACTGGCTAGGCCGGTCCAGTACTGTGCACTCGCCAGATGGCTTGTCGTACTTCCTGTCTAGACAGCGTGACGTCATAGCATCTTTTTCGTTTGGCGCATGTATTGTGTACACGAAGTTTTTGAAGAAAGGGTTTTTTGGAAGTTTAGATACTTTATTGTCAGAGTGTGCTTTTTTATTTTGTGCTATCTTGATCTGGAGACTTTATAGACTTTAGTGACATCGGATTATCAGATCATTATGTCCTCTCCTAGCCAGAAACACGGAAGTTGTGGGCACATCATGGCCAGCTTTGACAGCCATAGTTTCTGCGCACGCTGCAGAGAGAAAGGTAAGGGCTCAGACCCTTGTGTTACCCATAATGATTGTAACTCTTGTAACATTTTAACCGAGGACCAACGCCTTCAGTTGTCCATGCCTTCTTATAGGCTCAAAAAGGAAAAACGTGACCTTAAGAAAGCCACGGATATGCACAAGCAGGACTCATCCAGTTCCTCTCTCATTGACCCGTCCTCTGTGACGGTAGTGGGAGCTGTGGATGACCAGGGGATTTTGCAGTCCCCTGGTTCGAGTTCAGGGAAGAAGAAAAAGACTGTATCTTCAGAGAAAGCTAAAGCTCACTCTTCCAAAGATTTGAAAGCCGGTACAGAAAAGCCCTGTAAATCATCTTCTGTTAAGTCTCACAGATCCTCAGCTGACTCTAGGATCGACGAGTTAGACCAGAAATGGGCTGACAGGTTCAATAGATTAGAGGCACTTCTGTTAGCCAAAACTCTGGATAGACCGGAACCAGCTTTTACTACTGTGAAAGTTACACCAGCACACTCACCGCCTTCTGAGTCAGTCTTTTCTACCAAACCTGTCATCAGACCTTCTGATGCTGCTCAGGGATCAGATTCGTCGGTTACCGACCTTACTTCTTAGAAGCAGGCTACCGACCAATCACATGGAGCGACCAATCTTCAACAGACTTCAGATTTGCATGGTAATGTTCAGACTGCTTCCAAGTCGACCAGCAAATCGTCCAAAAGAAAAGTATCTGCCGACCGACATTCAGATCTGGCTGGTAATGACTCCCCTATATCTCAACAGGTACCTAGCAGGTCGTCATCGGCTCCGGCTAGAAGACACAGCACATCTTCAATGGATACTGACTCTGACACCGACTTTTCTGATCGCCCTCCAGTGGACATTTTTGTTGAAGAGGGAGAAGTTTCAGATCAGGATCCTGATGTTGCGGCTGCCGACCCCGACCAGACCCTGTCAGAGGAGCAGAATTATAGGGAGACCATGAGAGGGATCCGTTCATGGGGTGGTCGCACATACCAGATATGGACACGGCAGCTTCAACATCAGATTATAACCTTTTCGCAGGTCCAAAGGCCCAGGCAGGCACGGTTTCAGTCACTATGACGACAGATGAGTGGCTATGCAGTAAGATGGGCATACTGAATATTACTCTCACAGAGGGTTACCCGTCGCGCAGCTCTGAAGCTGGAGGACTGCTCAAAGATCAGTTCGTACGCCCCCCCCCCCCCCCCCCCCCCAGGTCTCAGGCAAAATGGTACAACTTTGCACCACACCAACAATACCGGACAGGATAGTGGCAAGGCTGTATCTTCTTGGAGTACGGACGCTTCTAAAGTGAACAGTACCTACAGTCGCATAGCCAAGGCAGCCGGAATCGCTTTAACCCCACCAGCCGTCAGATCTCACAGGATAATCTGAGAAGGTGGGAGAAGTCGGCCCGCGAAGCTTCTGTCATTTGCAACCAGGCGGCTGGGTTAATAGGTGTTTATACAAAGTGCAGGACTCCATGCATTCTCAACTGAAGGTGATTAAATCAGAGTTTAGCAAGGGAAAGTCTTCCAATAAGGTCTCACATGCTGCTGACGAGTTACAGTTCTTGATGGACTTTAATTCAAGCATAACACAGTCCATGGCCAAGACCTTAGAACATTTAACTGACTTTGTTTTTATCACAGTTGCAAACACTACTCTTGCACGACGAGATTCATATCTGTCTCACCTTAAGATGGGTATAAAGCCTGACACCTTTGCTGCCCTGCATATAGGACCTCTCCATATCTCAACTTTGTTCCCGGATGCTGCCCTTAAACAGGCGGAGCAAGATATCGCTAACTTTGAAAGCAAGGGACAAATCCAGGCTGGAAAGAAAGGTCGTTTCCACCCATATGAACGCCCTGACAAGCGTACTGACTTCAGGAAACCAGACCGTCCTGCATGGAAGAATATTGGGAACAGGGGTCAGCACAAGAAAAGCAAGGGCAAAGCCTCTTATTATGTCCACCCACTGGGGGGGTGGACATATTATTTTTGCTTTTTCCGGCGTCCGGCGTCCCACTTGGTTTCCAGACATTTTAGGCAACAGTTCTTATCCTATCTTTACCAAATTTGGCATGCAGGTTTATTGGGTTAATAGCTTGTATGGGATTGCTTTTGGTGATGATAGCTCTATAGCTAACTGAGTAATAGCTACTTTTGAGTATCTCTTTGGTTTCCAGACATTTTAAGGAATGCTATTAAGCCTAGCTTTCTGAAATTTGGTATGGAGGTTCATTGGGTTAATAGCTTGTATGGGATTGCTTTTGGGGGTAATTGCTTCATAGATGAGTGAGTAATTAATTAAATAAATGAGTAATTGGCTATTTGAATACTGAAAAAGGCAAATGTGCTCATATCTCCTAAACCGTGCGAGATATAGCGATTTCGTCGAAATTTTCGTCCCGCAGGGTATCTAAGGAATGTACTCTTTGCAATTTTCAAAAAATCTTCCCCTCCCCAAAAATGGCGGCCATTTTGAATTTTCGAATTTTTGCCAAAAATGGCAAAACACAAATTTGCTTCTATCTCCTTAACCGTGCGAGATAGAGCGATTTCGTTGAAATTTTCGACCCACAGGGTATCTAAGGAATGTAATCTTTGCAGTTTTCAAAAAATATTCCCCTCCCCAAAAATGGCGGCCATTTTGAATTTCCGAATTTTTCCCAAAAATGGCAAAACACAAATTTGCTTCTATCTCCTTAACCGTGCGAGATAGAGCGATTTCGTCGAAATTTTCGACCCACAGGGTATCTAAGGAATGGACTCTATGCCCGTTTCAAAAAATTTCCCCTTCTCAAAAATGGCGGCCATTTTGAATTTTCCAGTTTTTGCAAAAAATGGCAAAACACAAATTTGCTTCTATCTCCTTAACCGTTCGAGATAGAGTGATTTCATCGAAATTTTTGACCCACAGGTTATCTCAGAAATGCACTCTCAGGAATTTTCAAAAAATTTTCCCCTCCCCAAAAATGGCAGCCATTTTGAATTTTCGAATTTTTGCCAAAAATGGCAAAACACAAATTTGCTTCTATCTCCTTAATCGTGTGAGATAGAGCAATTTCGTCAAAATTATCAAGCAACAGGGTTGAAAGTTTCGACGAAATCGCTCGGTTTAGGAGGTAGAAGCAAATTTGTGTTTTGCCATTTTTGGCAAAAACTGGAAAATTCAAAATGGCCGCCATTTTTGGGGAGGGGAAAATTTTTTGAAATTGCCAAGAGTACATTGCCCGGATACCCTGTGGGTTGAAAATTTCGACGAAATCGCCATTTTTGGCAAAAATTCGAAAATTCAAAATGGCCGCCATTTTTGAGAAGGGGTAAATTTTTTGAAAATTGCAAAGAGTACATTCCTGAGATACCCTGTGGGTCGAAAATTTCGACGAAACCGCTCTATCTCGCACGGTTAAGGAGATAGAAGCAAATTTGTGTTTTGCCATTTTTGGCAAAAATTCAAAAATTCAAAATGGTCGCCATTTTTGAGAAGGGGAAAATTTTTTGAAAATTGCTAAGAGTACATTCCTTTGATACTCTGTGGGTCGAAAATTTCGACGAAATCACTATATCTCGCACGGTTAAGGAGATAGAAGCAAATTTGTGTTTTGCCATTTTTGGCAAAAATTCAAAAACTCAAAATGGCCGCCATTTTTGAGAAGGGGAAAATTTTTAGTCGAATCTTTGATTCGAGTTATGTACTGAGTTGCGGCCACGATTTTAAATTGGCCGTTTAAGCCCTTAAATACCAAATTCTGCATAATATTTCTTCACATATCTGTACATTAAGGTGTATATTATACACTCTGCCATTTTGAAGATTTTTAATGCCTTTATTAAGTTATATTTTATGAAGTAAAAAGCATGTCTAGCACTACGTCTGGCGTTCTGTAAAGTCCCGGATGTCCTAGAAACTATTGTTTTTGCTATTGTAATGGTGTACTCGAACGAGTCTTTTTTAACGGTTTCGTCTGCTGGTTTCTAGACCTTAAACCCCAATTAATTTATTCGTCTGCTGGTTTATCACGCAGTCACTGTTATTATAAAATTGTTGTCTGGGCATCTACAGCCTATTACTCATTTGTCAAACAAATAAATCACAAAGAAATTAATGAATGAAGTGACGTCACGGTAGTACTACACATTTATCATTCAGCCAATCAAAATCAATGACACCTCTGGCAGAGACAATGAAAATATTCAAACTCCGTAGTTCTACATTCAAACACTAGAAGGCACTTTTGTATGTCCTAGAAGTTATCACGATGGGGTTTCTAAACGTGAGGCTACGATGGGGTTTCTAACAACATTTTACAAATATAAATCCTGCAATATTTTATTGTCACCGCACCTCACTCTGTCTTCTCGCAATATTTAAAACAAATAAAATATCAAATGCTGGTAGTTGTACACCCACAGAGTGATGAAAACGTGAGGCTACGATGGGGTTTCTAACAACATTTTACAAATATATAATCCAGCAATATTTTACTGTCGCCACACCTCACTCTGTTTTGCGGGCGATAATACCAAGTTTACAGATTTCAACACCCACTGCTGTCCTAAGATTCGACTCTGTGGTTGGCAGAATGCCAGCCACTTCACCCTAGTTTGAAAATTGCCAAGAGTACATTCCTTAGATACCCTGTGGGTCGAAAATTTCGACAAAATCGCTGTATCTCGCACGGTTAAGGAGATAGAAGCAAATTTGTGTTTTGCCATTTTTGGCAAAAACTGGAAAATTCAAAATGGCCGCCATTTTTGGGGAGGGGAAAATTTTTTGAAATTGCCCAGAGTACATTGCCCGGATACCCTGTGGGTCGCTATATCTCGCACGGTTAAGGAGATAGAAGCAAATTTGTGTTTTGCCATTTTTGGCCAAAATTCAAAAACTCAAAATGGCCGCCATTTTTGAGAAGGGGAAAATTTTTTTAAACTTGCAAAGAGACCATTCCTTAGATACCCTGTGGGTCGAAAATTTCGACGAAATCGCTCTATCTCGCACGGTTAAGGAGATAGAAGCAAATTTGTGTTTTGCCATTTTTGGCAAAAATTCGAAAATTCAAAATGGCCGCCAACAAAAATAAATTGTTTCTATCTCCTTAACCGTGCGAGATAGAGCGATTTCGTCGAAATTTTCGACCCACAGGGTATCCGGGCAATGTACTCTTGGTAATTTCAAAAAATTTTCCCCTCCCCAAAAATGGCGGCCATTTTGAATTTTCCAGTTTTTCCCAAAAATGGCAAAACACAAAATTGCTTCTATCTCCTTAACCGTGTGAGATAGAGGGATTTCGTCAAAATTTTCGACCCACAGGGTATCTGAGCAATGTACTCTTGGCAATTTTCAAAAAATTTCCTCTTTCCACATATGGCGGCCATTTTGAATCTTCGAATATTTGCCCAAAATGGCAAAACACAAAATTGCTTCTATCTCCTTAACCGTGCGAGATAGAGCGATTTCGTCAAAATTTTCGACCCATGGGGTATCTAAGAAATGTACTCTTGGCAATTTTCAAAAAATTTTCCCCTCCCCACATATGGTGGCCATTTTGAATTTTCTAATTTTTGCCAAAAATAGAAAAACACAAATTTGCTTCTATCGTCTTAACCGTGCAAGATAGAGTGATTTCGTCAACATTTCCGACCCAACCAATGCAAAAAGGCATGAAGCTGAAATAATTTACATGTACACTAATAAATATTTAACCATCATTGATATATTTCACAAATGAAACAGGGTCTTGTAAAATGTCATGTTGCAAAAGTTGTACATTCTGCGCCCGGGCATTCCCAAAAGAGAGAATTAAGTCCCGGGTCAGCAGCTTGTTATATTCACAGATTCACAGAAGAAATCACAGATTAAAATATGTGAAAAATGTTTCTTGTGTCACTCAATTGTCTTGTGTCGCATCTGTAATAAATGTTCAAAGTGTTGCACAAAATCTGCCTGTAGGGGCCAGACTTCAAAACTTTTGGAAAACTTGGTTGGATCTGGGTGCCGGTCCGAAAGTAATTGAAATCCTGAGAGAGGGCTACACCCTCCCCTTTCGGACCCGGCCAAAACTCACAAGGTATCCCACGGTCATAAGCTGTTATGTCAATCCCCACAGGAGCAGCTACCTGCTGGAGGCATTACATCAGCTTATAGACAAAAATGCAGTAGAACTAGTGCAAAACCAAACATCTCTAGGGTTTTTTCAACCGGCTATTTTTGGTGCCAAAGCCCAGCAACAAGTGGAGGCCTATTCTAGATCTGAGCAAACTAAATCTATTTCTCAAGGTGGAGAAATTCAAAATGGAGACACCGGAAACCATCAGAACATCCCTCCAGCAGGGGGAGTGGGTCACCTCGATAGACTTCAAGGACGCCTACTTCCATATACCAATACAGGAACAATCCAGGAAATACCTGAGATTTCATGTAGAGGGTCGGACATACCAGTTCAAAGCTCTGCCTTTTGGTCTGTCCACAGCACCCCTGGAGTTTACTGTAATAGCAAAGGAGGTGAACTTGATGGCCATACACAAGGGTATAAGAATCCACCAGTACCTAGACGACTGGTTTGTAAGAGCCAGTTCCAACCAAATTTGTCTCCAGCATACCCAAACTCTGGTGAAACTGTGTCAAGATTTGGGTTGGTTGGTGAATTTATAAAAATCAGAGCTGGAACCCAAAGAGGTCTTCGATTTTGTAGGCTACCAGTTCGACCTCAGGTCCGGTCGAGTCCGACCAACACTGGACCGGTGGCAAAACCTTCAAGAAAAGATACACTCACTGCTTTTACTACCGGCCTGTCCGGTCTGGAAGTTTATGTCCTTGATAGGTTTACTGATGGCCACAGAAAACCAGGTTCACCTAGGCCGACTGCATATGAGACCCATACAGTGGCATCTCAAAAACAATTGGAGGGTACCAGAGTCTCTAGAAAGGTCATTCCGATACCCAGGTCCCTGCACCCACATCTACAAAGGTGGCTGGAGGAAAGCAATGTGCTCCAAGGTCAACCATTACACCCAGTAAGACATGCTCTGCAGATATTTACAGATGCATCAAAAGAAGGATGGGGCGCTCACTTAAACGAGCACACTGCAAGAGGGTCCTGGTCTCTACCAGAAAGCAAGTTGCACATAAACTATCTGGAATTAAAAGCAGTCTTTCTAGCCTTAAAGGACTTCGAAGACATTTGCTCAAACAAGATAGTTCTTATAGCAACCGACAACACTACAGTAGTGTCATACATAAACAAGGAAGGAGGCATGAGGTCGGGTCCCCTCTATGCCCTGCTGTGGAGAATCCTGACCTGGTGTACAACACATCAGGTCACTCTCAAAGCCCGACACATTCCAGGCCGTCTGAATGTGGTAGCAGACAAGTTATCCAGACTAGGCAAGACCATTCAAACGGAGTGGGCTCTCCTCCCAGAGGTCTTCCAAACAATATGCAGCAGGTGGCACTGGCCTCAAATAGACCTATTTGCCACAAGGTTCAACAACAAGTTACCTCTGTTTGTGTCACCGGTTCCGGATCCCCTAGCTACAGCAGTGGATGCACTAAGTCTCCAATGGGAGGATCTGGATGCATATGCCTTCCCACCAACAGCCATGTTGGGCAAAGTGGTGGAAAAGTTGCAGGGCACCCCATGCAAGAGAATCATTCTGATTGCCCCAGGGTGGCCCAATATGCCTTGGTTTTGGGACCTAGTGACCATGTCCAGTCAGATCCCACTGAGTCTGCCCAACCTGCCCAATCTGCTAACGCAGCCCTTCAATCAGATCCCTCACAGAAATCTGATAAACCTGAATCTCCATGCATGGCTCCTAGAGCCACAGCAATCAAGGAGGAAGGTTTCTCTGAGGTAGTGGCAGCAAGAATTGAGGCTCCTCAGAGGAGATCAACCAGATCAGTCTATGAGGCGAAGTGGACCATTTTTACAAAGTGGTGCCTCTGTCATGAGGTGGACTTCAGGGCACCCCCTGTAAATTCAGTTGCTGACTTCCTTATGTACCTTTATCAGGACAGGAAGTTGCAGCCCAGCACCATCGATGGTTACAGGTCAGCCATTGCTGATAAATTGGGAAATTCACCCTTCAACATCAGCAAGGACGAAAATCTCACTCGTCTCCTGGATAGCTTTCATAGAGACAGACCCAAGGGTAGAAGGGGTATCCCTTCCTGGAACCTCTCCCTGGTATTACACCAGCTGACAAAGGCTCCATTTGAACCAATCAAAGAGGCTTCCTTGAAGCATTTGACCTTCAAGACAGTTTTCCTCTTAGCCCTTGGGTCGGGCAAACGCAGAAGTGAGATTCATGCTTGGCAAAACAAGAATATAAGACACCAATCTGATTGGTCAAAGGTATCCGTGTACCCATCACCCAGCTTCCTTTCCAAGAACCAGCTGGCTAAAGAGGGTCCAGACAGTGTGGCCCCAGTGGTTATACCAGCCCTGGCCCCAACTGTAGACAGGTCCCTCAAGTCTGACAGGGCCCTCTGTCCAGTCAGAGCTTTGCGCTACTGTTTGGACAGGACCTCAGGCAGAATAAAGAATTGGTCTTTGTTTCCTTTAAGAAAGGTTTTGACAAGGACATCTCACCTGCCACCATCTCCTCATGGACCAAACAGACTGTGATCCTATGCTACGAGCTCTCAGACCAGGAAGCCCTCACCCTGCATCAGGTTAAAGCCCATGATGTTAGGGCCTTTGCGGCTTCCAAGGCTTTCCAGTCAGGAGTTTCACTGGAACAAATTTTATCAGCCTGCCACTGGAAGTCACATAATACCTTCACCCAATTCTACTTAAAAGATGTGGCGTGGGCTGATTCGGAGCTCTTTCATCTAGGTCTTGTAGTGGCTGCTCAGCAGATCCACCAGTGACCGTGGTTTTGAGGAGATATTTTAAATGCAAAAAAAAACAAAAAACAACCTCAAACGTACTTCCTTCGGGAGGTTTATTTCCTTTCTCATGGGACTGAACTCATCCCTCTCTTCCCCTACCTCAGAGCAGGTCTGTTAAAAGGGGGGAGGGGGGTTAGGTAAGTCGGTTTGGACCGGTTAACTGACTATAGCCTTCAGGGTTTCCTGTCCTCAAGGTCTACCCAGGCTTAGAAGGTAATTTGTTCGTTCTGCTTATGAGTTCACCTAAGTCCCTAGTAACTTACCCGCCGACCAAGCGGTAGTTATTCAGCATTTGTCCATTGGATAGGATGTATTAACACAATAACGAGGGTCTTGTGTGTCCATTGGATAGGGTATTAACTTATAAAAATTTAATTTACTTATTAAATTTGCAATTTTATTAATTAATTCAATCTATTAGAAATTTACTATACTTACAGTTTCAGCTGTAATCCCTCCACCGGATGGTTCGATTCAGCATTCAGTTCCACATGGTAAGCTATTGTAGCGCAATAAAATTTAAAATTTTAATAACTTAAATATAACTTTTTATCAGCTCAAGCTTACCATGTGGAACTCAAGAGAGTCCCACCCTGCCTCCCCGCTATATTCCAGCTGAGGGGGTATGGGCTAAATTTAAGAGAGAAGAAGGGTTAGACACAAGATTACACTGTTATGGTACACTCTAAGCACGGGGATCGGGTCAATACTAAATGTCTATTTTTCTTGGACGTTTGCCAGATGCCTGCGGCCTCCCGAGAAAGCATTCAGTTCCACATGGTAAGCTTGTAGCTTATAAAAGCTACATTTAAGTAATTAAAATTTTCAAATTTAGAGTATTTTGTTTGAATATGTTATTCATCTACTTTTGGGTCGGATGTAAAATAGTGAAATTGCAGACCTGTAGCTCATGGCATATCTGAGCAATAGCTACTTTGAGGTTCTCACTGTTGAGTAAATTACTTATAACTTAAAAAGTATAGCATTTACATAATATTGTTTAAATATGTTGTTTATATGGACGGCATCATAGCTTGGGATATGTAACTCATTGCATACCTGAACAGTAGCTACTTTGAGGCTCTTACTTTTGAGTAAATCAGTTTTAACCTGAAAACTATTGCATTTACAGTATTTTGTTTAAATATATTATTCACCTACTTTTCAGTCCTCTATAACATAGTGAAATTACAAGCCTGTAGCTCATTTCATAGCTGAGCAAAGCTACTTTTAGTTCTCACTGTTGAGTAAATCAGTTGTAACTTGAAAAAAAAATTGCATTTAGAGTATTTTGTTGAAATATGTTATTCACCTACTTATGGGTCAGTATGCACCCTGGACCAAATTTTTTCTGTTGCATAAATTATCTTGTCACTCACCAAGGTCTGTACCAACTCAATGTGTGACAGATTCATATCGTTCACTGATTGCTTGTTTCAAATATTCATTCTATTTATTTACCAATTCAAACCAAGAAAAATTGTCTATTCTTCTAGTCTCAGCTGTAATTCAGCATTCAGTTCCACATGGTAAGCTATTGTAGCGCAATAAAATTGAAAATTTTAATTACGTAAATGTAGCTTTTGTAAGCCACAAGCTAACCATGTGGAACTGAAGCACCCAGCCTCCCCGCTGTATCACAGCTGAGGGGGTATGGTCTAAATTTACAATGAGAGAAGGACGTTGGGCGAGTTTATACTGCTATGGTACACTCTCAGGACAGGGGGATTTGGTCAATACTAGATTTCTATTTTTCTTGGACGTTGGCCGGATGCGTCCTCCCGAGAAAGCATTCAGTTCCACGTTTTCAATTTTGTCTTAAAAACGTATAATTTACTCCATATTCAATAATACCTGGATGACGTTTTCATTGCGCTACAAAAACTTACCATGTGGAATTGAATGCTTTCTCAGGAGGCGCCAGGCATCTGGCCAACATCCAAAAAATATAGACGTTTAGTACTGGCCGAATCCCGTGCTGAGAGTGTACCATAACCGTGTAATCCCGCGTTTCACCCTTCTTCTCTCGTTGGCCGTGTGACTAGCAAGCGTTTAAAATAAGCTTACTTTATTTCACTGTTTTCTCAGGATATACGTATGGTTGGGTGTTACCATTCAGCCATTTGTTTTATTCTATGTCATAGCTTATTTTGATAAACTTTGAAGTGTGCAGGATAAGTATTTATTTAAATATTTCATTGTTGTGAGAGATAAGTATTTATTTAAATATTTCATTGTTGTGAGAGTTCCAGTGCGTACTGCTCGGATTTATTATCTCCCGCCTGGCTCGCCGGAGGGAGATCATAATTTGCACCATGTGCGTGTGTACGTGCGTGCGTGCGTGCGTGTGTCACACAGTTTTCTCTGAAACTACTACAGTTACACATTTTTGGTAAATCACAAGTCCTAATGAATTTTTTTGCTCTTCAATATTTTTGGGGTTTGGTGAACTTTGGCCTACTTTTGAGTGAGTAATAGCTATTTTAGCTAATATAATTATATGGCTTATAACTCTGAAACTATTGCATTTACAGTATTTTGTTCTAATATGTTGTTCAGCTACTTTCTCCACAGCTACAACATGGTCAGTAGTTTGGAAGTGTATCTCCATAGCTAAGTGAGTAATAGCTACTTTGTCAATTTTTAATTATAACCATAATGAGTAAATGGCTTATATCTTCATAAGTATTGCAGCTACACAATTTTGTTCCAATATGTTGTTCAGCTACTTTCTCCACAGCTACAACATGGTCAGTAGTTTGCAAGTGTATCTCCATAGCTAAGTGAGTAATAGCTACTTTTTCAATTTTTAATGATAACCATAATGAGTAAATGGCTTATATCTTCAAAAGTATTGCAGCTACACAATTTTGTTCCAATATGTTGTTCGGCTACTTTCTCCTCTGCTACAACATGGTCAGTAGTTTGGAAGTGTATCTCCGTAGCTAAGTGAGTAATAGCTACTTTTTCAGTTTTTAATGATAACCATAATGAGTAAATGGCTTATATCTTCAAAAGTATTGCAGCTACACAATTTTGTTCCAATATGTTGTTCAGCTACTTTCTCCACTGCTACAACATGGCCAGTAGTTTGGAAGTGTATCTCTATAGCTAAGTGAGTAATAGCTACTTTTTCAATTTTTAATGATAACCATAATGAGTAAATTGCTTATATCTTCAAAAGTATTGCAGCTACACAATTTCTCTCAAATATGTTGTTCATGTACTTTTTTGTGAACTGTAACATATTTACGTTTCACAACTGTTGCTCAATGTACAAGTGAGTAATGGCTACTTTATTGCTACTTTTAGTGAAAATGTGAAAAATCAGAAATATCTCTCAAACTGTAAGATATAGAGCAATTTCGAGCAAATTTTTGACCCACAGGGTAGTACTAGAGTATCCTATTGCTAAGGGGGAAAAAGTTTGGTGAACTTTGGCCTACTTTTGAGTGAGTAATAGCGCTTTTACCTAATATAATTATATGACTTATAACTGTCAATGAGTAAATGGCTTATATCTTCATAAGTATTGCAGCTACACAATTTTGTTCCAATATGATGTTCAGCTACTTTCTCAACAGCTACAACATGGTCAGTAATTTGGAAGTGTATCTCCATAGCTAAGTGAGTAATAGCTACTTTTTCAATTTTTAATGATAACCATAATGAGTAAATGGCTTATATCTTCAAAAGTATTGCAGCTACACAATTTCTCTCAAATATGTTGTTCATGTACTTTTTTGTGAACTGTAACATATTTAAGTTTCACAACTGTTGCTCGATGTACAAGTGAGTAATGGCTACTTTATTGCTACTTTTAGTGAAAATGTGAAAAATCAGAAATATCTCTCAAACCGTAAGATATAGAGCAATTTCGAGCAAATTTTTGACCCACAGGGTAGTACTAGAGTATCCTATTGCTAAGGGGGGAAAGGTTTGGTGAACTTTGGCCTACTTTTGAGTGAGTAATAGCACTTTTACCTAATATAATTATATGACTTTTAACTGTCAATGAGTAAATGGCTTATATCTTCAAAAGTATTGCAGCTACACAATTTCTCTCAAATATGTTGTTCATGTACTTTTTTGTGAACTGTAACATATTTAAGTTTCACAACTGTTGCTCAATGTACAAGTGAGTAATGGCTACTTTATTGCTACTTTTAGTGAAAATGTGAAAAATCAGAAATATCTCTCAAACTGTAAGAGATAGAGAAATTTCGAGCAAATTTTTGAACCACAGGGTAGTACTAGAGTATCCTATGCTAAGGGGAAAATGGTTTGGTGAACTTTGGCCTACTTACTCACCTCCTCAAAATGAGTAAATGCGAATTATCTCTAAAAGTATTGGAGGTAGCCATTTTTTCTCAAATAACTCATTCACCTACTTTTGGGAGAGCTTTCACTTGGTTAAGTTTCAGATGCGTAGCTAGTTACTCACCTACTCAAAATGAGTAAATGCTAATTATGTCTAAAAGTATTGCAGATAGCCAATTTTTCTCAAATAACTCATTCATATACTTTTGGAAGAGCTTTCACTTAGTGAGGTTTCAGACCCCTAGCTAATTTCTCACCTACTCAAAATGAGTAAATGCGAATTATCTCTAAAAGTATAGAAGATAGCCAATTTTTCTCAAATAACTCATTCACCTACTTTTGTGAGAGCTTTCACTTGGTGAAGTGTCAGACCTGTAGCTAATTTCTCACCTACTCAAAATGAGTAAATGCTAAATATCTCGAAAAGTATTGCAGATAGCCAATTTTTCTCAAATAACTCATTGATTTACTTTTGGAAGAGCTTTCACATGGTGAAGTTTCAGACCCATAGCTAATTACCCGCCTACTCAAAATGAGTAAATGCGAATTATCTCTAAAAGTATTGCAGATAGCCAATTTTTCTCAAATAACTCATTCATCTACTTTTGGAAGAGCTTTCACATGGTGAAGTTTCAGACCCATAGCTAATTACTCACCTACTCAAAATGAGTAAATGCGAATTTTCTCTAAAAGTATTGCAGATAGCCAATTTTTCTCAAATAACTCATTCACCTACTTTTGGAAGAGCTTTCACTTGGTGAAGTTTCAGACCCGTAGCTAATTACTCACCTACTCCAAATGAGTAAATGCTAATTATCTCTAAAAGTATTGCAGATAGCCAATTTTTCTCAAATAACTAACTCATTCATCTACTTTTGGGAGAGCTTTCACTTGGTGAAGTGTGAGACCTGTAGCTAATTTCTCACCTACTCAAAATGAGTAAATGTTAAATATCTCTAAAAGTATTGCAGATAGCCATTTTTTCTCAAATAACTCATTCATTTACTTTTGGAAGAGCTTTCACATGGTGAAGTTTCAGACCCATAGCTAAAGTGTGAATATCTCGAAAACCATAAGAGATAGAGCAATTTCGAGCGAATTTTTGACCTGCAAGGTAGTACAAGAATGTCCTGTGCAAAGGGGTAAAATATCAATTTTCACCACTTTTGGCGGCCTTTTTGGATTTTTGCGGAAAATAGAAAAGTGTCAATATCTCGAAAACCGTAAGAGATAGAGCGATTTTGAGCAAATTTTTGACCTGCAGGGTGGTACAAGAGTCTCCTGTGCAAAGGGGGAAAATTTCAATTTTCGCCACTTTTGGCGGCCATCTTACATTTTTGCAGAAAATGAACAAGTGTCAATATCTCGAAAACCGTAACAGATCGAGCGATTTTTTGACCTGCAGGGTGATACAAGAGTGTCCTGTCCAAAGGGGAAAAATTTCATTTTTTGCCACTTTCGGCGGCCATCTTGGATTTTTGCTGAAAATGGAAAAGTGTCAATATCTCGAAAAGCATAACAGATAGAGCGGTTTCAAGCGAATTTTCGACCTGCAGGATGGTACAACAGTGTCCTATGCAAAGGGGAAAAAATTTCAATGTAGTATTTCTTCCCCTGCGGTACTCGGCGGGAGATACATACCGCGGCAGTGGTCTTGTTGCTGTAAAAATGTCCTCCCACCAAACGAGTTCTAACAAGCCCAGATCATCCAAATGCAGACATTTTTTGTGTCACCAGCATTTATGCTGCGTGGCATATAGAGATTGCTTTGTCATCTCATTTTGTGGCGTCGGCATCTGTCGTCATCACACTTTAAAACTGTTGATTACCTCGAATACCATTACTGATAGAGTGATTTCTAGCAAATTTTGGACCCCTATGGTACTATGGATTGGTCCTTTAAGGCTTGTCAAAAATTTAAAACTTTACCAATTTAGGAAAATATTTTCCATTGCATAAATCTTGGCTAATGCTTTCCGATATTCCTTGGAATAAAGAATGTCAGAAGCTACAGTACTTTTACCTTCTAATTGGGAAAATTGCTAAAATAGAATAAGTGTGCCAAAATTTGGGCAGTGTGAATGGTCTTAACAAGTATCCATAAGTTATGACTCGCACAAAATTTAGTTTGCTTTCAACCATAAATCTCTTCAGTAAATCTTTTACTTTTACAGACAAAAAGAACCGGAGTCAGAAAAATGAGAGTCAGGCTGAAGGTCCAAAGCAAGGGCACCCCAGTGATGAAGACCTAACAGATGATTCTGTGAGTGTGCTGAGTAACCAGTCAGATGGGAGCCTGGCTCTGGGGTTTGACCTCCCTGAAACTACAGAAGAGGTGGATGAGTCAATAGAACAGGAAAACTTTGAGGACAAGGTCAAAGATGTCATTGATGGTTTGACTCAGAAAAGGTGATAACTGCCACTGGATTTTAATCTGGTTTTTGGAGGTGTAGCCTTTGCAATTAACTATTTTTGCTGGCAAGGATGGGAGGGTAGGGCTGATTTTTAAGCACATGTACAATATGTGTGACCAGAATTAAGTTTTATTACCCTGGCAAAAGATCATGTACTTGTGAAATATTTGTATCCACTGGATAGCATCCGATGGATACTATGGTTCACGCATGGATATCAGTGTTTCCTGAGCCTCTTTTTCTGGAGGTCAATTGACCCCCTCCTTTGAAAACCGGGGGTCAATCAAATTTTTGAGTGTCAGTTAGGCTTGACCTGTTCTGGTTAAACTGCAGGTTAGAAAAATAATAGACAAACAATACCTAAAATACCTTACAAAGCCAGTGTGTGTTATGAAATGTGGGGTACCATGTGCCCATGGGGCATCGACAATGGGGTACAAGTAATATTCTGCCACTTTTTCCTCAATAAAGAATGTTTAGATACACCCAGTTACTAAAAAGCAATAAATTAGATTTAAATTTATTTATCACTTTGTCAGTAAATTATAGTACATTGTACATGGTTGTACATTCATAAAAATATCTGAAGTACACCTGCGTACTTCAGGGTAAAGAAAACAGTAAAAAAATAAACTTGACTTTTTTTTTGCTCTTATGTTTGGGTGATTTTTAATGTAGCAAAAATGAACAGAAGCACTACTCAATTTTCAATGACATATAGCATATGTTGATAGTTTCTAAAAAATTATTTTATTTACACTACAAATCTGATATTTATACTGTTTGAAAGATAAATTATTGTAGTTTATGTTGCTTTTTATTTGACAAAAATCCATTGAGTGGTTCCAAAGTTACAGTGTTTTTGCTACAACCCCTGTAAATATTATCGAATTTCAGAGGTAATATTTTCTGGGGAGGTTTCCGGGGTTAAAAATTCAAGAATTTCCAAGATTTAGTAGAAAGTGTCTCCCACTGCACAAGGTATTTGTCATTGTTCGGAGACGTTTCCAATTGTGTCCTTGCAGAGATCACGTTTTCTTTCGATTCGAAATGTTTTGAATAAGATTTGCTAGGGTACATTGTAACACTGACCATTTTATTATCTCCCGCCCGGCTCGCCGGTGGGAGATTATAATTTGCACCATGTGTGTGCATGCGTGCGTGCGTGGGTCACGCAGTTTTCTCTGAAACTACTACAGTTACACATTTTAGGTAAATTACTTGTCCTAATGAATTTTTACGCTCTTCAAAATTTTTTTGGTTTGGTGAACTTTGGCCTACTTTTGAGTGAGTAATAGCACTTTTACCTAATATAATTTTATGGCTTATAACTCTCAAACTATTGCATTTACAGTATTTTGTTGCAATATGTTGTTCAGCTACTTTCTCCACAGCTACAACATGGTCAGTAGTTTGGAAGTGTATCTCCATAGCTAAGTGAGTAATAGCTACTTTGTCAATTTTTAATGATAACCGTAATGAGTAAATGGCTTATAACTTCAAAAGTATTGTAGCTACATAATTTCTCAAATATGTTGTTCATCTACTTTTTTGTGAACTGTAACATATTGAAGTTTCACAACTGTTGCTCAATGCACAAGTGAGTAGTGGCTACTTTATTGCTACTTTTAGTGAAAATGTGAAAAATCACAAATATCTCACAAACCATAAGAGCACAATGAGTAAATGCTAATTATCTGTAAAAGTATTGTGGATACCCAATTTTTATCTCCCGCCGGGCTTTAGCCTGGGAGGGAGATTATGAAATGATGCCTGTGTGTGCGTGCGTGCGTGTGTGCGTGCGTTAGTTAGTCACGCAGATTCCTCCAAAACTACTACAGCTACAGATTTTTTGTAAATTAATTGTCCCAATGAATTTTCACGCCCTCGAAAATTTTTTTGGTTTTATGGACTTAGGCCTAACGATAAGTGAGTAATAGCTATCTTAGCTACTTGGAGTAAAGGGCTCATAACTCAAAAACTGTTGCAGAAACAACTTTTTCTTCAAATATGTTGTTCAGCTACTTTGTCCTTAGCTATAAGATGGTACATAGTTTGGGGTCCCATTGCATGCCATAAGTGAGTAATAGCTATTTTCTCATTTGTAGCTAAATAACAAAAGGAGTAAATATCAAATATCTTCCAAAGTATTAGAGTTACAGAAATCTTTTCAAATATGTTGTTCATCTATTTTTTGGTAAGCTATCACATAGTAAAGTTTCAAATTTCAAAGTTTACAACTTTTGGTGGCCATCTTGAATTTTTGCGGAAAATGAAAAATGGCAAATATCTCTGAAACTGTCAGAGCGATTTCGAGCAAGTTTTGGACCCACAGTGTAGTAGAAGGGTTTCTGTTGAAACATGAAATTTTCAATTTCACATGGTAAAGTTTCAGACCCATAGCTAATTACTCACCTACTTAAAATGAGTAAATGCTAATTATCTCTAAAAGTATTGCAGAGAGCCAATTTTTCTGAAATACCTCATTCACCTACTTTTGGGAGAGCTTTCACTTGGTAAAGTTTCAGACCCATAGCTAATTATTCACCTACTCAAAATGAGTAAATGCTAATTATCTCTAAAAGTATTCCAGATAGCCAATTTTTCTCAAATAACTCATTCACCTACTTTGGGAAGAGCTTTCACTTGGTAAAGTTTCAGACCCATAGCTAATTACTCACCTGCTCAAAATGAGTAAATACGAATTATCTCTAAAAGTACTGCAGATAGCCAATTTTTCTCAACTAACTGATTCACCAACTTTTGGAAGAGCTTTCACATGGTGAAGTTTCAGACCCATAGCTAATTACTCACCTACTCAAAATGAGTAAATGTGAATTATCTCTAAAAGTATTGCAGATAGCCAATTTTTCTCAAATAACTCATTCACCTACTTTTGGGAGAGCTTTCACTTGGTGAAGTTTCAGACCTGTAGCTAATTACTCATCTAATCAAAATGAGTAAATGCTAATTATCTCTGAAAGTATTGCAGGTAGCCAATTTTTTCAAATAACTCATTCACCTACTTTGGGAACAGCTTTCACTTGGTGAAGTTTTAGACCCATAGCTAATTACTCACCTACTCAAAAGGAGTAAATATGAATTATCTCTAAAAGTACTGCAGATAGCCAATTTTTCTCAAATAACTCATTCACCAACTTTTGGAAGAGCTTTCACATGGTGAAGTTTCACACCCATAGCTAATTATTCACCTCAAAATGAGTAAATGCGAATTATCTCTAAAAGTACTGCAGATAGCCAATTTTTCTCAAATAACTCATTCACCTACTTTTGGAAGAGCTTTCACTTGGTGAAGTTTCAGACCCATAGCTAATTACTCACCTACTCAAAATGAGTTAATGCGAATTATCTCTAAAAGTATTGCAGATAGCCAATTTTTCTCAACTAACTCATTCACCTACTTTTGGGAGAGCTTTCACTTGGTGAAGTTTCAGACCTGTAGCTAAGTACTCACCTAATCAAAATGAGTAAATGCTAATTATCTGTAAAAGTATTGCAGATAGCCAATTTTTCTCAAATAACTCATTCACCTACTTTGGGAAGAGCTTTCACTTGGTGAAGTTTTAGACCCACAGCTAATTACTCACCTACTCAAAATGAGTAAATATGAATTATCTCTAAAGGTACTGCAGATAGCCAATTTTTCTCAAATAACTCATTCACCAACTTTTGGAAGAGCTTTCACATGGTGAAGTTTCAGACCCATAGCTAATTACTCACCTACTCAAAATGAGTTAATGCGAATTATCTCTAAAAGTACTGCAGATAGCCAATTTTTCTCAACTAACTCATTCACCTTCCTTTGGGAGAGCTTTCGCTTGAAGTTTCAGACCCATAGTTAATTACTCACCTACTCAAAATGAGTACATGCTAATTATGTCTAAAAGTATTGCAGATAGCCAGTATTTCTCAAATAACTCGTTCACCTACATTTTGGAGAGCTTTCACATGCTAAAGTTTTTTTATGACTTTTTAAAATAATTTTTTATTCATTAAAAGTAATGAAATCATGCCCTAAATCAATTATAACTTGAAAAGTATTGCATTTAGAGCACTTTGTTAAAATATGTTATTCAGCTACTTTTTCCATAGCTACAGCATGGTGAGTAACTTGGGTGTCTATCTCAATAGCTAAGTGAGTAATAGCTACTTTTGGATTTTTCACTAACTTCCATCATGAGTAAAATCACTTGTAACTTGAAAACTGTTGTATTTACAGAATTTTATGCAAATATGTTATTCATCTACTTTTGGGTCAGCTATAACATAGTAAAATTTCAGACCTGTAGCTCATTGCATAGCTGAGTAATAGCTACTTTTAGGTTATCACTGTTGGGTAAATCACTTATAACTTGAATACTCTTGCATTTACATTATTTAGTTGCAATATGTTATTCACCTATTTTGAAGCAGCTATAACATAGTTAAGTTCCAGACCTGTGGCTCATAGCATAGCTGAGTAATAGCTACTTTGAAGTTCTTACTCAACACTACATCATTTATAACTTGAAAAGTATTGCATTTAGAGCATTTTGTGAAAATATGATATTCACCTACTTTTTCAATAGCAACAACATGGTGAGTAACTTGGGTGTCTATCTCAATAGCTAAGTGAGTAATAGCTACTTTTGGACTTTTTACTAACTTCCATCATGAGTAAAATCAATTGTAACGTGAAAACTATTGGATTTAGAGAATTTTGTGCAAATAGATTATTCACCTACTTTTGGGTCAGCTATAACATAATAAAAATTTCAGACTTCTAGCTCATGCTATGGCTGGGTAATAGCTACTTTTGCCTTTGCCGGTGGATACATTTTGCATCTGGCCACAGATGCGTCCTTGGTCTAGTTCTAATAAGTCATTCACATACTTTTGGGTGATCTACCACATACTGAAGTTGCAGAACTGTAGCTCTTTGGATAGCTGAGTAATAGCTACTAAAATGAGTAAATGTCTTTTATCTCTAAAAGTATTACAGGTAGGTAATTCTTTCTAAATAAGTCATTCACCTACTTGTGGGTGATCTACCACATAGTGAAGTTGCAGAACTGTAGCTCTTTGGATAGCTGAGTAATAGCTACTAAAATGAGTACATGTCTTTTATCTCTAAAAGTATTACAGGTAGGCAATTCCTTCTAAATAAGTCATTTACCTACTTTTGGGTGATCTACCACATAGTGAAGTTGCAGAACTGTAGCTCTTTGGATAGCTGAGTAATAGCTACTAAAATGAGTAAATGTCTTTTATCTGTAAAAGTATTACAGGTAGGCAATTTCTTCTAAATAAGTCATTCACCTACTTTTGGGTGATCTACTGCATATTAAAGTTGTAGAACTGTAGCTCTTTGGATGGCAGAGTAATAGCTACTAAAATGAATCAATGCCTTTTGTCTTTAAAAGTATTGCAATCAAACATTAAACTTGTCACTTCTACATGTGCCTCCATCTCACAAGAAAATTTATATTCCACTATCTTTAGTACATCTTATTTATACGGCGGGAGATAAATGCATGCGTCAGAATGCTTGTTATCAAATAACTCATCTACTTTTGGGAGAGCTTTCACATGGTGAAGTTTCAGACCCATAGATAATTACTCACCTACTCAAAATGAGTAAATGCGAATTATCTCTTAAAAGTATTGCAGATAGCCAATTTTTCTCAAATAACTCATTCACCTACTTTGGGGAGACCTTTCACTTGGTGAAGTTTCAGACCCGTAGCTAATTACTCACCTACTCAAAATGAGTAAATGCGAATTACCTCTATAAGTATTGCGGATAGCCAATTTTTCTCAAATAACTCATTCACCTACTTTTGGAAGAGCTTTCACATGGTAAAGTTTCAGACCCGTAGGTAATTACTCACCTACTCAAAATGAGTAAATGCGAATTATCTCTTAAAAGTATTGCAGATAGGCAATTTTTCTCAAATAACTCATTCACCTACTTTTGCAAGAGCTTTCACATGGTGAAGTTTCAGACCCGTAGGTAATTACTCACCTACTCAAAATGAGTAAATGCGAATTATCTCTATAAGAATTGCGGATAGCCAATTTTTCTCAAATAACTCATTCACCTACTTTTGGGAGAGCTTTCACATGGTGAAGTTTCAGACCCGTAGCTAATTATTCACCTACTCAAAATGGGTAAATGCTAATTATCTCTAAAACTATTGCGGAGACCCAATTTTTATCAAATAACTCGTTCATCTATTTTTGGGAGACCTTTCGCATGGTGAAGTTTCAGACCCGTAGATAATTACTCACCTACTCAAAATGAGTAAATGCGAGTTATCTCTTAAAAGTATTGCAGATAGCCAATTTTTATCAAATAACTCATTCACCTACTTTTGGAAGAGCTTTCACATGGTGGAGTTTTAGACCCATAGCTAATTACTTACCTACTCAAAATGAGTAAATGCGAATTATCTCTAAAAGTATTGCAGATAGCCAATTTTTTTCTAATAACTCATTCACCTACTTTGGGGAGAGCTTTCACTTGGTGAAGTTTCAGACCCGTAGCTAATTATTCACCTACTCAAAATGAGTAAATTTGAATTATCTCTATAAGTATTGCGGATAGCCATTTTTCTGAAATAACTGATTCACCTACTTTTGGAAGAGCTTTCACTTGAAGTTTCAGACCCGTAACTAATTATTCACCTACTCAAAATGAGTAAATGCGAATTATCTCTAAAAGTATTTCAGATAGCCAATTTTTCTCCAATAACTCATTCACCTACTTTTGGGAGAGCTTTCACTTGGTGAAGTTTCAGGCCCGTAGGTAATTACTCACCTACTGAAAATGAGTAAATGCGAATTATCTCTAAAAGAATTGCAGATACCCAATTTTTCTCAAATAAGTCATTCATCTACTTTTGGGAGAGCTTTCACTTGGTGAAGTTTCAGACCCGTAGCTAATTACTCACCTACTCAAAATGAGTAAATTCAAATTATCTCTAAAAGTATTGCAGATAGCCAATTTTTCTCAAATAACTCATTCATCTACTTTTGGAAGAGCTTTCACATGGTGAAGTTTCAGACCCACAGCTAATTTCTCACCTACTCAAAATGAGTAAATGCGAATTATCTCTAAAAGTATAGGAGATAGCCAATTTTTCTCAAATAACTCATTCATCTACTCATTCATCTACTACGAGATTTTACAACCGCCACTTCGCTTGTTAGCACATACAATGGAAAGAAGAGTTAAAATATTAGAAACGTACTCAAATCTGAAGAAATTATAAGCTTTTCTCCCCAATTTTCATGCATTTGCAGACTTTATACAGTACTATCGATTACGTTGAGCAGAACTGCCATGTTTAGGTTACAACAATTTATAACCTCAATTTCGCTTGTCAGCTCATATAATGGAAGGAAAACTTAAAATATTGGGAACAAACAAGAAATCTGAAGAAATTATAAGCTTTTATCTCGTATTTCGCGCATTTGATCACTTTTATTGTGATGTTGTGAAGAGGAAACGTCCATGTTTGTTTGGGGTTTACTAAAACGCGGAATCCCGGAATTGGTACGGTTATGCATTGGCGACCTCCCGATGTACATATTTTTCATACCGACCCATCCCTAGTAATGAGTAAATGGCTTATATCTTCAAAAGTATTGCGGCTACACAATTTCTCTCAAATATGTTGTTCATCTACTTTTTTGTGAACTGTAACATGTTTAAGTTTCACAACTGTTGCTCAATGTACAAGTGAGTAATAGCTACTTTTTTATTGCATAAAAACGTACTTACATAATCCCAACAAATGCTTACGTGACCTACTGTTCGGTCAAGGACACAGACAATGTGTCTCGCCATTTTTTTTCTACTGAAAGTACACACGTAAACCCCAGCGGGCACCTGCTGGAGGTTATATATTCTCTGTAAGTTGCCATTCTTTTTTTGACCGCCGTCAAGTGCACACACGTTCTTTTAGGCGCATCACAGTTTCAACATGTCCGAAAAACAAAGAAAATGTACTATCTGCTCGGGTGAGATGTTACCTTGGGATAACCATTTAGCTTGCCTCAAGTGTAGAAACGACAAGAAAGGGAAGGACAAATGTGTTATGGGTAAGGAATCCGAGTGCACTATTTGTGCTGGTGCCTTAAAAATTCCTCACAAGAAGAAATCTAAAAGTAAAACTTCTGAGAAGTTTGATGATTCTCTGTTGGATGAGCCAACACCTTCAAAGTCCTCTCAGTCTATTCCTTTCACTCATGATTCATCTCTACAGGACATGATTAAGGCTATGAACAATCAGTTGGCTTCCCTGGCTTCTCAGTTTGAGGAGTTTAAGCGCAGTGACAGACCTTCAGCCTCCCATAAGAGTCTTCCTCTCTCTCAGGAGCAGGGTATGTGTGCCCCTGCCTCCCAATCAAGACCTGACCCATCAGAAGGGGAACTGTCTGATGAAGAGTCCACCTTACCTGCAAGGAAGTGTCACAGATCTAGGTCTCCTCAAGGTGAGGCAGACATACACCAGCAGGAGTTGGACCCCTCTTATGTAGAAATGCTGAATGCAATCAGAGGTCTCCTGGACTTGGAGGTACCACAAGTGGAGTGCCTTTTGGCCCCTTCTGCTTTTTCCAAGAAGCCGTCGAAGCAGGTGGTAAGGAAGCAAAATCTGGCTTTACCCCCTGTTCAGGATATCCAGTCCATGTGGGACTACAGGTTTAGGAAGGCATCTGGAACCACAGTAAAAGACAAGTCCAGCTCTGAATCCTTGTCCCAGGGTCAGTTTCTGGCTTTTGAGAGACCTGACATGATTTATTATACCACGTCTCCTCAGAATACGCCTTTGAGAGCTCCTAAGTTGCCTGACTCATATTTCAATATAGCCAAAGTGAAATCCTTATCAGCTTCCATCTCTGTACCTTCTAAACAACATATCATTCAGGAGACGGTTTGCAGAGAAAATGTCCAAATCTTAGGCCATGTAGTATGGTTTAAGATGGCTATTGAAGAGCTCAACAACAGGATACAGGAGTTAGCTACTGAAATTAGAAGTTCAGAAGATCTGGACACGGTCAAAGAATCAGCAGATCTCATGATTAAATACTCACAACTCCAGGCTTCAGTTACCTCCTCCTTAGAGATAGCTCTGGACACAGTTCTGAAGCAAAACATGACTTTGGCCTGCAATATGCTCCTTGCAAGGAGGGACAGTTTATTGAAGGACTGCAGTTCCAAGTTAGGACCTAAGCTTGCGTACAGACAACTTTGACCAGCAAGAAGTCTTCAACTCAGATATTTTGTCCCAGGTAGAGGACAATATGATCAAAAGGTTGACCATTATGAAGGAGTCTGATACAAGCCATACAGGGATTCTGTCAAGAACTTCGATTTCGGGAGATCTTCACAACACAAATCTTTTCAGGAGAGCAGCAGGTCGTTTCGTGATAAAAGAACGCAGCCAAACACCTCTTACAACCACTTCTCTGCGCGCGCATCGTGAGGAGGCAGAGGCGGAAAGAGGAAGTGAGTTTCCAGGGACAAGATTGCAGGATTTTTGGCAGGTATGGGCAAAAAATCACGCGCATCCCAGAGTAGTAAGTATACTACAGCATGGTTATCGTCTGGACTTCAAAATTCTACCAAAATTGTCAAAAATTCTGCTCATTTTGAGCAAATATCACAACAAAAACAAAGATGGCGCCCTCCACGAAGCGGTTCAGGCCATGCTTGTAAAAAAGGCGATAACTCATGTCCGGAAACCCTCTACTCTGGGATATTACAGCAGACTATTTCTGGTACCCAAACCCATGAAAAGGTGGAGATCAGTGACACATTTAAGTATGTTAAACAACCATTTACATGTACCGACATTCAAAATGGAAACAGCCGAATCTATCAGGAAGTCGATTCGAAAGGGGGAGTGGGTCACCTTGATAGACCTCACAGACGCTTATTTTCATGTTCCAATTCACCCACAATCTCAAAAATATCTGAGATTTCAAACAAAAAAAGGGGTTTTCCAATTTCAGGCACTCCCTTTTGGTGTCGCAACAGCTCCCCTAGAATTTACTCGCATTGTGAAAGAGGTAAAACTCATAGCTCAAGCCAGGAACCTCAGAATCCATCAATATCTGGACGACTGGCTTCTTCGGTCACTAACAAAGGATCAATGTCTCAAAGATTCGGAAAATTTAGTGAAATTGGTCCAAGAACTAGGCTGGCTCATCAATTTTCAAAAATCAGAATTGGTTCCCACACAAAAACTAGATTTTCTGGGCTATCACTTCGATCTTCAGAGGGGTCTGGTCTTTCCAACCCAAAAGAAACTCGATCGGTTAAAAGTTCAGACTGTTTCCATCAGAAAGTTATTAGTCTTGACTCCAAGAAAGCTCATGTCACTCATAGGGGCATTAGCTTCCTTAGAAAAAACAGTACCTCTGGGAAGGTTACACATGAGACCTTTTCAGTGGTACCTAAAGTCACACTGGAAATTTCCCCAGTCACTGGACAAAAGGATCCCAGTAACAGGGAATTTTCTGAATTATCTCAAATGGTGGGAGAATCTTCAGAATCTTATGGCAGGTGCTCCTATACATCCTCATATTCACAACACACTGGTATTCACAGATGCCTCCCAAAAAGGCTGGGGAGCTCTCTTGAACAAAATAGTTCTCAGTGGCCTCTGGTCAAACAAGGAGGCTCAGCTTCACATCAATGTATTGGAGCTAAAAGCTGTTCTCCTAGCCTTAAAGGGGTTTCAGGAGCACTTGCAAGGTCAAAGAGTGCTCATCTGTTCAGACAACAGTACAGTAGTATCTTATCTGAACAAAGAAGGAGGGACCCATTCCATAGAGATATGTGCTCTTATCTGGAGAATTCTGGCATTCACAAATTCCAGAAGGATCCAGATAAGAGCAAGACATGTACCTGGATCCCTAAATGTGATAGCAGACTCCCTATCACGAAGGGACAAGGTCATACAAACAGAGTGGTCCCTTCACCAACAGATATTCAACCAAATTTGCAGAGTTTGGCACACACCAATGGTAGACCTGTTTGCAACTCAGCTAAATTACAAACTTCCAATTTATGTATCTCCTGTCCCAGACAAAAAGGCTTGGAAAATAGATGCATTGAATATCTGTTGGGAAGGCCTAGACGGCTATGTCTTCTGTCCAGTAGCCATCCTGCCACAAGTAATTAAAAAAATAATAACATACCCATGCAGGATGATAGTACTGGCCCCAGGGTGGCCAGGGATGCCGTGGTTTTGGGATCTGGTGGATCTCTCGACCAGGGTACCCCTACAGCTCCCTCACTGGAAGACACTACTGAAACAGCCACATTCCAACAGGTTCCACAACAACGTGGAGTACCTGAATCTACATGTGTGGCTTCTGGATTCCAGGAATCCAATTCTGGAAGATTCTTATCTGAGGTGGCAGAAAGAATTAAGGCACCTCAGAGGGAATCCTCAAGAAAAGTCTATCAATCAAGGTGGACCATTTATGGGCAATGGTGCTCACAGAATAAGGTGGACATCACCTCAGCAACTGTTCCCCAGGTAGCAGAGTTTCTAAACTACCTGTTCGCAGTTAAAAATCTCAAACCAGCCACAATTACTGGTTACAGAACAGCAATTGCTGATGCTTTGGGTTCACAGGGTGAACGCATCTCAAAAAGTCTAGAACTAAATAGACTTATTGCCAGCTTCACCAGGGATAGACCTAAACCAAGTAGGTCCATTCCTACATGGGACCTCTCCTTGGTCCTCCTAGGTTTGACAAAACTTCCTTTTGAGCCTTTATCTGAGGCTCCTTTGAAGTGGCTAACTTACAAGACAGTTTTCCTGCTGGCTTTAGCCTCAGGTAAAAGAAGGAGTGAGATACATGTTTGGACTCACTCTTCTGTCTCTTCGAGGAGAAATTGGTCAGAGGTCACTGTTTCTCCTTCTCCAGCATTCCTGGCCAAAAACCAGTTGGCTTTGGATGGCCCCGATTCCATTAAACCAGTAGTTATACCAGCTCTTACTACCATGTTGGACAGTTCACTGGTGGAGGACAAGTCACTTTGTCCAGTTAGGGCCCTCAAAGTCTACTTAGACAAGACCAAATCCATGAGAAAGGGCAAGGATATCACAAGAATAACCATTTCCCAGTGGATCAAACAGACCATTCACACTTACTATCAGTCTTCAGATATGACTGATCAACAGGTCACTCAAGTTAGAGCTCATGATGTTAGAGCTATGGCTGCATCACTTGCCTTCAAAGGAGGTGTCTCCTTGGAGCAGGTCTTGAGCTCCTGTTACTGAAGGTCCCACAATACCTTCACAAACTTTTATTTGAAGGATATTTGCTGGGAGAATGAAAATATCTTTAAGTTAGGTCCCATTGTATCAGCTCAGCATGTAGTGAACAATTGAGACTTAATAATATGATTAATTTTTATTTTCAGGATATATGGAATTGGACTGGAATGGAATAGGACTTTGATTTTGAACACGACTATGGATATATATATTTTCAAAATACGGCTGCTTGGCTTGAGGGACAGCTGCACTCTGTCTGTTGGAGTTCTATTCAACTGGGCGCAACTGACCTTTGACCCCTGCACATCTGTACAGACCAGGTGATGGGATATATATATATATATCATGTTTATGTATGGTACAGCATGCTGCTTTCACAAGTGGGTGAGTACCTTTTCAGTTACTTTATTACAACTACTTTATCACCTTATCAGTACTTGTAATAATAATAGTAATAATAATAATTTAAATATGTGTAATATATTACAGTTGTTTGTAGTATAACATATTGTGTCTATGCATTTTTTTTGTATCTGTATAACCTCAAGAACTCTCCTATAGCAATTGACAGTCCTCAGAAGTCTACCCACCATGGACCTCAGGGCTGCATTCAAGCATTTGTTGGGATTATGTAAGTACGTTTTTATGCAATAAAATTGGTTAATTTTATTGTAATTGGAATTTTTATAAATAAAAATACTCACATAATCCCAACAAGGAGAGTCCCACCCTCCTCCCCTCTATCATCTTCTGAGGGATAGGGTCAAAAATTTAAGAATGGCAACTTACAGAGAATATATAACCTCCAGCAGTTGCCCGCTGGGGTTTACGTGTGTACTTTGAGTAGAAAAAAAAGGGCGAGACACATTGTCTGTGTCCTTGACCGAACGGTAGGTCACGTAAGCATTTGTTGGGATTATGTAAGTATTTTTATTTATAAAAATTCCAATTACAATAAAATTAACCAAATTGCTACTTTTAGTGAAAATGTGAAAAATCACAAATATCTCGCAAACTGTAAGAGATAGAGCGATTTCGAGCGAATTTTTGACACACAGGGCAGTACAAGAGTATCCTATTGTACTGGATTTGGTGACCGTTGGCCTACATTTCAGTGAGTAATAGCACTTTACCTAATATAATTATATGGCTTATAACTTCCAGACTATTACGTTTAGAGTATTTTGTTCCAATATGTTGTGCAGCTACTTTCTCCACAGCTACAACATGGTCAGTAGTTTATAAGTGTATCTCCATAGCTAAGTGAGTAAGAGCTACTTTTTCAATTTTTAATGATAACCGTAATGATTAAATGGCTTATATCTTCAAAAGTATTGCAGCTACACAATTTCTGTCAAATATGTTGTTCATCTATTTTTTACCCGACAGCCCATGGTGTCCGGATGGGCGGGCAGGCGGTGGGAAAAAGTTTGTCCACACTGTATCTCACAAATCGTAAGGTGTAGGGAGTTGGTACTTGGTAGGGACATTTGTTAGGATGTGTAGGTATGCAACGTCATGGTCTTACCCTGATTTGACCTTTGACCTTGCCGCAGTGACCTTGAGTTTGAAGATCTTGTCCAAGCTATATCTCGGAAACCGTAAGGTGTGGCAAGTTGATACTTGGTAGGAACATTGGTTAGGGGATGTAGGTGTGCAACGTCATGGTCTGACCTTGATTTGACCCTTGACCTGGCCGTAGTGACCTGGACCTATAAAATCTTGTCTGGGCTATTTAATGCTCGGCGGGAGATACACACCGCGGCAGTGGTCTTGTTCTCAAATAACTCATTCATCTACTTTTGGAAGAGCTTTCACATGCTGAAGTTTCAGACCCATAGCTAATTACTCACCTACTCAAAATGAGTAAATGCGAATTATCTCTAAAAATATTGCAGATAGCCAATTTTTCTCAACTCATTCATCTACTTTTGGGAGAGCTTTCACTTGGTGAAGTTTCAGACCTGTAGCTAATTATTCACCTACTCAAAATGAGTAAATGCTAATTGTATCCACTGGATAGCATCCGGTGGATACTATGGATTTGATTTCGTTACGCCTACGCCGCCGCAGTGTGTAGAGAGATTTCACCGTTGCCGCTCTAACGAAAAAAATATTATAGCTAGCCTTCTCAAATTTGCAGGATATATTCATAGCCATAAAATTTTGCCTGGGAATATTTTTGGCCTCATTTTGAAAAACAAGATGGCCGCCACGGGCGTTTTTCAACTTTAAACAAGGACTTTTGGTGGCCCTCTAGAGCAAAGGGTATTATAGGTAGAGATCTCAAATTCGCAGGGTATGTTCCTCATTATAAAATCTTTACTGGGAATATTTTTGGCCTCATTTTGAAAAACAAGATGGCCGCCACAGGCGTTTCTTTGCAGTCATGAAAAGTGCTTATAACTCGCTTATTATTGGTCCTAGAGGTTTGGGATGGTAAACCAACCTATAGGAAATCATGGGCTGGGAATCTTTTGGTGTGGTCGGATTTGACCTTGGACCCCTCCTTCAAGGTCAAATGAGGATAGCCAAACTTAAAAGTGCTTATAACTCGCTTATTATTGGTCCTAGAGGTTTGGGATGGTAAACCAACCTATAGGAAATCAAGGGCTGGGAATCTTTTGGTGTGATCAGATTTGACCTTGGACCCCTCCTTCAAGGTCAAAGGAGCATAGCCAAACTTAAAAGTGCTTATAACTCGCTTATTATTGGTCCTAGAGGTTTGGGATGGTAAACCAACCTATTGGAAATCATGGGCTGGGAATCTTTTGGTGTGGTCAGATTTCACCTTGGGCTTCTCCTTCATGGTTAAGAATGTTAGAATGGCTTTGGTGAGTTTTCTTCTAGTGGATACAATTTGCATCGGTTCTCCGATGCGATAGGTCTAGTTATCTTTAAAAGTATTGCGGATACCCAATTTTTATCTAATAACTCATTCATCTACTTTTGGGAGAGCTTTCACATGGTGAAGTTTCAGACCCGTAGATAATTACTCACCTGCTCAAAATGAGTAAATGCGAATAATCTCTTAAAAGTATTGCAGATAGCCAATTTTTCTCAAATAACTCATTTACCTACTTTTGGAAGAGCTTTCAGATGGTGAAGTTTCAGACCCGTAGCTAATTACTCACCTACTCAAAATGAGTAAATGGGAATTATCTCTAAAAGTATTGCAGATAGCCAATTTTTCTCAAATAACTCATTCATCTAGCTTTAGAATAGCTTTCATATGGTGAAGTTTCAGAGCCATAGCTAATTACTCACCTACTCAAAATGAGTAAATGCGAATTATCTCTATAAATATTGTGGATAGCCAATTTTTCTCAAATAACTCATTCACCTACTTTTGGGAGAGCTTTCACTTGGTGAAGTTTCAGACCCGTAGCTAATTATTCACCTACTCAAAATGGGTAAATGCTAATTATCTCTAAAACTATTGCAGAGACCCAATTTTTATCAAATAACTCATTCACCTACTTTTGGGAGAGCTTTCACTTGGTGAAGTTTCAGGCCCGTAGTTAATTATTCACGTACTCAAAATGAGTAAATGCTAATTATCTCTAAAATTATTGCAGATAGCCAAATTTTCTCGAATAACTCATTCACCCACTTTGGGGAGAGCTTTCACTTGGTGAAGTTTCAGACCCGTAGCTAATTATTCACCTACTCAAAATGAGTAAATGCGAATTATCTCTAAAAGTATTAAAGATAGCCAATTTTTCTCAAATAACTCATTCATCTACTTTTGGGAGAGCTTTCACTTGGTGAAGTTTCAGGCCCGTAGTTAATTATTCACGTACTCAAAATGAGTAAATGCTAATTATCTCTAAAAGTATTGCGGATACCCAATTTTTATCAAATAACTCATTCATCTACTTCTGGGAGAGCTTTCACATGGTGAAGTTTCAGACCCGTAGGTAATTACTTACCTACTCAAAATGAGTAGTATTTAATGCTTGGCGGGAGATACACACCGCGGCAGTGGTCTTGTTGTGTCAATAGTTTGGCCAGGATAGCTTTCTTCACAAAAACTTATATGAAGGATAATTGTGTCAATAGTTTGGTCAGGATAGCTTTTGGTCGTTGATAGCTTTGCTGAAGATAGCTACTTAGCTACTTTTGTGTACTCCTTTTGTTTTCGGGCATTTTAAGGAAAAATATTTGACATATCTTTACGAAATTTGGTATGAGCAATAGTTAGGTCAATAGCTTGCTTGGGATTGCTTTTAGTGATAATAGCTATATAACTGACTGAGTAATGGCTACTTTGAGTAGCTTTTATATTTTAAGCATTTTAAAGGAAAACAATGTTTTCTAGCTTCACCAAAATTTATATGAAGGATAATTGTCTCAATAGTTTGGCCAGGATAGCTTTTGATCGATGATAGCTTTGTAGCTATACCTAACTGAGTAATAGCTACTTAGCTACTGTTGTGTACTTCTTTCGTTTCGGGGAATTTTAAGGAAAAATGTTTGACATATCTATACCTATGTTCACAACATTTGGGATGGAGGATTATTGGATCAGTAGCTTGCTTGGGATTGCTTTGGGTGATAATACCTTTATAGCTAACTGAGTAATAGCTAGTGTGCTATAGAGCTATTATGCTATTTTGAGTTGACTTTTTCTGGACATTTTAATAAAACAATGTTTTCTATCTTCACAAAAATTTATGTGAAGGATAATTGGGTCAATAATTTGGCCGGGATAGCTTTTCGTCTATGATAGCTTTGTAGCTATCTGAGTAATAGGTGCTTTGCTACTTTGAGCCTACTCTGAATTGCATTTCTGTTTTCACTCTTTTAAAGGAAGCATATTTAACTCATCTTTTAAAAATTTGGTGTGAAGGTTTTTAGCGTCAATTGCTTGCTTGGTATTGTTGTTAGTGGTAATAGCTTTAACCTCCTGAGTAATAGCTACATAGCAAAAAGCATAAATATGTCTATCTCCTAAACCGTGCGAGATAGAGCGATATTGTAAATTTTCAAAAAATTTTACTCTCCCCAAAAATGGCGGCCATTTTGAATTTTCGAATTTTTGCCAAAAATGGAAAAACACAAATTTGCTTCTCTCTCCTTAACTGTGCGAGATAGAGCGATTTCGTTGAAATTTTCGACCCACAGGGTATCTAACCAATGTACTATTGGCAATTTTCAAAAAAAGATTTCCTCTCCACAAAAATGGCGGCCACTTTGAATTTTCGCCAAAAATGGAAAAACAGAAATTTGCTTCTATCTCCTTAACCGTGCGAGATAGAGCGATTTCGTTGAAATTTTTGACCCACAGGTTATCTAACAAATGTACTATTGGCTAGTGTTAGGAATCGGTCAGAAAAATCAGAATCGATTAATCGGTCATTCTTAGCGATCGATTATCGATTATAATCGCCTTTCTGCTTGTTTTTCAAGAAAGACAAGGAATTCTTTATTTTTTCTCAAATATCAGAATACAGCAGTTTTTCTATCAATCAAGTCTAAAATAATCCATGTTATTTGGTTCCAGTTTGTGGTAGGGAAGGGGGGTATCATTGAAAGACTAAGCAAGTATGTTTATGAGCAATAATGTAGTAATCTACTAAGGCAACCTTAACAGTTAAAATTTTTCATTTATTTCCATCAACCCTTTTCAGCTTAAAAATCATTTATGGTGTTTGAATGTGACTTCAGCAGATTAAAAAACAACCAAGAATGCTGAAAGTTAAAATAAACATATTTTCAACCACTTTTATTCAACATCACTCCATGCTTCTTTTTTATGTCAGCTGACTTGTCAGTCAGCTGACATTATGTCGTCACTCTGCGGCGTGGGCGTACGCGTACGCGTGAACAACTTCTCCTCCAAAACTACAAGGCCTAGAGACGTGCTATTTTTTTTAAAAGATACCTTATCTATCGAGGATGAAAAATTGTTCAAGGCATGCAAATCTGTCTGTTCGTCTGTTTGCTAGAGACATTACAAGGGGGGTACCCCCACCAAAAGTGTGAAAATTTCAACTTTTTATCACAATTTTCTCAGTGGCAGGGATTTCTCTCATATCTTGCATATATGTACTAGGCCAGAGGTAGATTCTCTTGTGTGAGTATGAGACCTGGATCTCTCTTACTTTTTTTTTAATAAATTTTTTTAATAATTTTTAATGCATTAAAATTCATGAAATCATGCACAAAATCATTTATAACTTGAAAAGTGTTGCATTTAGAGCATTTTGTTAAAATATGTTATTCAGCTACTTTTTTCATAGCTACAATATGGTGAGTAAGTTGGGTGCCTGTCTCAATAGCTAAGTGAGTAATAGCTACTTTTGGGCTTTTCAGTAACTTCCATCATGAGTAAAATCACTTGTAACTTAAAAACTATTGCATTTACAGAATTTCGTATAAATATGTTGTTCAGCTACTTTTGGGTCAGGTATAACATAGTAAAATTTTAGACCTGTAGCTCATGGCATAGCTGAGTAATAGGTACTTTTAGGTTACCACTGTTGAGTAAATCGCTTATAACTTCAAAACTATTGCATTTAGAGAATTTCGTATAAATGTGTTATTCAGCTACTTTTGGGTCAGCTATAACATAGTAAAATTTCAGACCTGTAGCTCATGGCATAGCTGAGTAATAGCTACTTTTAGGTTATCACTGTTGAGTAAATCGCTTATAACTTGGAAACTATTGCATTTACAGTATTTTGTTTCAATATGTTATTCACCTATTTTGGGATCAGCTATAACATAGTGAAGTTTCAAATCTGTGGCTCATTGCATAGCTGAGTAATAGCTACTTTGAAGTTCTCACTATTGAGTAAATCACTTGTAACTTAAAACCTATTGCATTTAGAGAATTTCGTATAAATATGTTATTCAGCTACTTTTGGGCCAGCTATAACATAGTGAAATTTCAGATCTGTAGGTCATGGCATAGCTGAGTAATAGCTACTTTGAAGTTCTCACTATTGAGTAAATCAGTTGTAATTGGAAAACTATTGCATTTACAGAATTTCGTATAAATATGTTATTCAGTTACTTTTGGGTCAGCTATAACATAGTAAAATTTCAGACCTGTAGCTCATGGCATAGCTGAGTAGTAGCTACTTTTAGGTCATCACTATTGAGTAAATCAGTTGTAACTTGAAAACTATTGCATTTACAGTATTTTGCTTAAATATGTTGTTCACCTACTTTTGGGTCAGCTATAACATAGTAAAATTTCAGACCTGTAGCTCATTGCATAGCTGAGTAATAACTACTTTGAGGTTCTCACTATTGAGTAAATCAGTTGTAATTGCAAAACTATTGCATTTAGAGAATTTAATATAAATATGTTATTCAGCTACTTTTGGGTCAGCTATAACATAGTGAAATTTCAGACCTGTAGCTCATGGCATAGCTGAGTAATAGCTACTTTTAGGTTATCACTGTTGAGTAAATCGCTTATAACTTGGAAACTATTGCATTTACAGTATTTTGTTTCAGTATGTTATTCACCTATTTTGGGATCAGCTATAACATAGTGAAGTTTCAGATCTGTGGCTCATTGCATAGCTGAGTAATAGCTACTTTGAAGTTCTCACTATTGAGTAAATCACTTGTAACTTAAAACCTATTGTATTTAGAGAATTTCGTATAAATATGTTATTCAGCTACTTTTGGGCCAGCTATAACATAGTGAAATTTCAGATCTGTAGGTCATGGCATAGCTGAGTAATAGCTACTTTAAAGTTCTCACTATTGAGTAAATCAGTTGTAATTGGAAAACTGTTGCATTTAGAGAATTTCATATAAATATGTTATTCAGCTACTTTTGGGTCAGCTATAACATAGTAAAATTTTAGACCTGTAGCTCATGGCATAGCTGAGTAATAGCTACTTTTAGGTCATCACTATTGAGTAAATCAGTTGTAACTTGAAAACTATTGCATTTACAGTATTTTGCTTAAATATGTTGTTCACCTACTTTTGGGTCAGCTATAACATAGTAAAATTTCAGACCTGTAGCTCATTGCATAGCTGAGTAATAACTACTTTGAGGTTCTCACTATTGAGTAAATCAGTTGTAATTGCAAAACTATTGCATTTAGAGAATTTCGTATAAATGTGTTATTCAGCTACTTTTGGGCCAGCTATAACATAGTGAAATTTCAGATCTGTAGGTCATGGCATAGCTGAGTAATAGCTACTTTGAAGTTCTCACTATTGAGTAAATCAGTTGTAATTGGAAAACTATTGCATTTACAGAATTTCGTATAAATATGTTATTCAGTTACTTTTGGGTCAGCTATAACATAGTAAAATTTCAGACCTGTAGCTCATGGCATAGCTGAGTAATAGCTACTTTTAGGTCATCACTATTGAGTAAATCAGTTGTAACTTGAAAACTATTGCATTTACAGTATTTTGCTTAAATATGTTGTTCACCTACTTTTGGGTCAGCTATAACATAGTAAAATTTCAGACCTGTAGCTCATTGCATAGTTGAGTAATAACTACTTTGAGGTTCTCACTATTGAGTAAATCAGTTGTAATTGCAAAACTATTGCATTTAGAGATCTGAATTATGTCCACCCCCCTGGGTGGATATATTATTTTTGCTTTTTTCGCCGTCCGATGTCCGATGTCCGGCGTCCGGCGTCCGATGTCCGGCGTCACGCATGGTTTCCGCTCATTTAAAGGAAAAGTATTAGAGCTATTGTCACCAAATTTGGTATGCAGGCTTATTGGGTCAGTAGCTTGCTTGGGATTGCTTTTGGCTGTTGTACCTCTTTTGCTTACTGAGTAATACTTAAGTACAGCTATTTTCAGTACCCATTGGTTTCCGTGCATTTAAGCCAAAATAATTAAAGATATTTTACTACAATTTTGAATACAAGATTGTTATGTCCATAGCTCGCTTGGTATTGCATTTGGGACTGATAGCTTTGTCAGTACATGAGTAATAGCCATTTAGGTACTTCATTGTGTATTTTCAGTACTACTTTTGAGTAATTTGCTAATATCTCAGAAACCGTAAGAGATAGAGCGATTTCGACAGAATTTTTGACCCACAGGGTATCTAAGCAATGCAATCTATGCAATTTTCCAAAAATTTTCCCCTCCCCAAAAATGGAGGCCATTTTGAATTTTTGAATTTTTGCCAAAAATGGCAAAACACTAATTTGCTTCTATCTCCTTAACCGTGCGAGATAGAGCGATTTCGGCAAAATTTTCGACCCACAGGGTATCTGAGAATTCTACTCTTGCCAATTTTGAAAAAGTTTTCCCCTCCCCAAAAATGGCGGCCATTTTGAATTTTTGCCAAAAATGGCAAAACACAAATTTCCTTCTATCTCCTTAACCGTGCGAGATAGAGCGATTTCGTCGAAATTTTCGACCCACAGGGTATCTAAGGAATGCAATCTTTGCAATTTTCAAAAAATTTTCCCCTCCCCAAAAATGGCGGCCATTTTGAATTTTCGAGTTTTTGCCAGAAATGGCAAAACACTATTTCATTGCGTTAATACATCTTACCTACCAGACGATAGCTATAGCCCGGCGCCAGCCGGTCCCGCCAAACGAAAGAAAAAGACGTCCCGGGTTTCACCCCCGGCAGGACCGGCACACTACAATCCACTCGCCAGGTGGCCTAGTTCCTGCCTCACTCGCCAGAGGGACGTGACGTCATAGCATCTTTTTCGTTTGGCGCGATATTTAAAGTTGTGGATTTTTATCTGTGAACTCTTTAGTTTTTATGTCAGCTGACTTGTCAGTCAGCTGCCATTATGTCGTCACTCTGCGGCGTGGGCGTACGCGTACTCGTCCGCGTGAACAACTTCTCCTCCAAAACTACAAGGCCTAGAGACGTGCTGTTTTTTTTAAAAGATACCTTATCTATCGAGGATGAAAAATTGTTCAAGGCATGCAAATCTGTCTGTTCGTCTGTTTGCTAGAGACATTACAAGGGGGGTACCCCCACCAAAAGTGTGAAAATTTCAACTTTTTATCACAATTTTCTCAGTGGCAGGGATTTCTCTCATATCTTGCATATATGTACTAGGCCAGAGGTAGATTCTCTTGTGTGAGTATGAGACCTGGATCTCTCTTACTTTTTTTTTAATAAATTTTTTTAATAATTTTTAATGCATTAACATTCATGAAATCATGCACAAAATCATTTATAACTTGAAAACTGTTGCATCTAGAGCATTTTGTTAAAATATGTTATTCAGCTACTTTTTTCATAGCTACAATATGGTGAGTAAGTTGGGTGCCTGTCTCAATAGCTAAGTGAGTAATAGCTACTTTTGGGCTTTTCAGTAACTTCCATGATGAGTAGAATCAATTGTAACTTAAAAACTATTGCATTTAGAGAATTTCGTATAAATATGTTATTCAGCTACTTTTGGGTCAGCTATAACATAGTAAAATTTTAGACCTGTAGCTCATGGCATAGCTGAGTAATAGCTACTTTTACGTTATCACTGTTGAGTAAATTGCTTATAACTTCAAAACTATTGCATTTAGAGAATTTCGTATAAATATGTTATGCAGCTACTTTTGGGTCAGCTATAACATAGTAAAATTTCAGACCTGTAGCTCATGGCATAGCTGAGTAATAGCTACTTTTAGGTTATCACTGTTGAGTAAATCGCTTATAACTTGGAAACTATTGCATTTAGAGTATTTTGTTTCAATATGTTATTCACCTATTTTGGGATCAGCTATAACATAGTGAAGTTTCAGATCTGTGGCTCATTGCATAGCTGAGTAATAGCTACTTTGAAGTTCTCACTATTGAGTAAATCAGTTGTAATTGGAAAACTATTGCATTTAGAGAATTTCGTATAAATATGTTATTCAGCTACTTTTGGGTCAGCTATAACATAGTAAAATTTCAGACCTGTAGGTCATGGCATAGCTGAGTAATAGCTACTTTTAGGTCATCACTATTGAGTAAATCAGTTGTAACTTGAAAACTATTGCATTTACAGTATTTTGCTTAAATATGTTGTTCACCTACTTTTGGGTCAGCTATAACATAGTAAAATTTCAGACCTGTAGCTCATGGCATAGCTGAGTAATAGCTACTTTTAGGTCATCACTATTGAGTAAATCAGTTGTAACTTGAAAACTATTGCATTTACAGTATTTTGCTTTAATATGTTGTTCACCTACTTTTGGGTCAGCTATAACATAGTGAAATTTCAGACCTGTAGCTCATTGCATAGCTGAGTAATAACTACTTTGAGGTTCTCACTATTGAGTAAATCAGTTGTAATTGGAAAATTATTGCATTTAGAGAATTTCGTATAAATATGTTATTCAGCTACTTTTGGGTCAGCTATAACATAGTAAAATTTTAGACCTGTAGCTCATGGCATAGCTGAGTAATAGCTACTTTTACGTTATCACTGTTGAGTAAATTGCTTATAACTTCAAAACTATTGCATTTAGAGAATTTCGTATAAATATGTTATGCAGCTACTTTTGGGTCAGCTATAACATAGTAAAATTTCAGACCTGTAGCTCATGGCATAGCTGAGTAATAGCTACTTTTAGGTTATCACTGTTGAGTAAATCGCTTATAACTTGGAAACTATTGCATTTAGAGTATTTTGTTTCAATATGTTATTCACCTATTTTGGGATCAGCTATAACATAGTGAAGTTTCAGATCTGTGGCTCATTGCATAGCTGAGTAATAGCTACTTTGAAGTTCTCACTATTGAGTAAATCAGTTGTAATTGGAAAACTATTGCATTTAGAGAATTTCGTATAAATATGTTATTCAGCTACTTTTGGGTCAGCTATAACATAGTAAAATTTCAGACCTGTAGGTCATGGCATAGCTGAGTAATAGCTACTTTTAGGTCATCACTATTGAGTAAATCAGTTGTAACTTGAAAACTATTGCATTTACAGTATTTTGCTTAAATATGTTGTTCACCTACTTTTGGGTCAGCTATAACATAGTAAAATTTCAGACCTGTAGCTCATGGCATAGCTGAGTAATAGCTACTTTTAGGTCATCACTATTGAGTAAATCAGTTGTAACTTGAAAACTATTGCATTTACAGTATTTTGCTTTAATATGTTGTTCACCTACTTTTGGGTCAGCTATAACATAGTGAAATTTCAGACCTGTAGCTCATTGCATAGCTGAGTAATAACTACTTTGAGGTTCTCACTATTGAGTAAATCAGTTGTAATTGGAAAATTATTGCATTTAGAGAATTTCGTATAAATATGTTATTCAGCTACTTTTGGGTCAACTATAACATAGTAAAATTTCAGACCTGTAGCTCATGGCATAGCTGAGTAATAGCTACTTTTAGGTCATCACTATTGAGTAAATCAGTTGTAACTTGAAAACTATTGCATTTACAGTATTTTGCTTAAATATGTTGTTCACCTACTTTTGGGTCAGCTATAACATAGTAAAATTTCAGACCTGTAGCTCATGGCATAGCTGAGTAATAGCTACTTTTAGGTCATCACTGTTGAGCAAATCAGTTGTAACTTGAAAACTATTGCATTTACAGTATTTTGCTTAAATATGTTGTTCACCTACTTTTGGGTCAGCTATAACATAGTAAAATTTCAGACCTGTAGCTCATGGCATAGCTGAGTAATAGCTACTTTTAGGTTATCACTGTTGAGTAAATCAGTTGTAATTGGAAAACTATTGCATTTAGAGAATTTAGTATAAATATGTTATTCAGCTACTTTTGGGTCAACTATAACATAGTAAAATTTCAGACCTGTAGCTCATGGCATAGCTGAGTAATAGCTACTTTTAGGTCATCACTATTGAGTAAATCAGTTGTAACTTGAAAACTATTGCATTTACAGTATTTTGCTTAAATATGTTGTTCACCTACTTTTGGGTCAGCTATAACATAGTAAAATTTCAGACCTGTAGCTCATGGCATAGCTGAGTAATAGCTACTTTTAGGTCATCACTATTGAGTAAATCAGTTGTAACTTGAAAACTATTGCATTTACAGTATTTTGCTTAAATATGTTGTTCACCTACTTTTGGGTCAGCTATAACATAGTAAAATTTCAGACCTGTAGCTCATGGCATAGCTGAGTAATAGCTACTTTTAGGTCATCACTATTGAGTAAATCAGTTGTAACTTGAAAACTATTGCATTTACAGTATTTTGCTTAAATATGTTGTTCACCTACTTTTGGGTCAGCTATAACATAGTAAAATTTCAGACCTGTAGCTCATGGCATAGCTGAGTAATAGCTACTTTTAGGTTATCACTGTTGAGTAAATCGCTTATAACTTGGAAATTATTGCATTTAGAGTATTTTGTTTCAATATGTTATTCACCTATTTTGGGGTCAGCTATAACATAGTGAAGTTCCAGACCTGTGACTCATTGCATAGCGGAGTAATAGCTACTTTTAGGTTATCACTGTTGAGTAAATCGCTTATAACTTGGAAACTATTGCATTTAGAGTATTTTGTTTCAATATGTTATTCACCTATTTTGGGATCAGCTATAACATAGTGAAGTTTCAGATCTGTGGCTCATTGCATAGCTGAGTAATAGCTACTTTGAAGTTCTCACTATTGAGTAAATCAGTTGTAATTGGAAAACTATTGCATTTAGAGAATTTTGTATAAATATGTTATTCAGCCACTTTTGGGTCAGCTATAACATAGTGAAATTACAGACCTGTAGCTCATGGCATAGCTGAGTAATAGCTACTTTTAGGTCATCACTATTGAGTAAATCAGTTGTAACTTGAAAACTATTGCATTTACAGTATTTTGCTTAAATATGTTGTTCACCTACTTTTGGGTCAGCTATAACATAGTAAAATTTCAGACCTGTAGCTCATGGCATAGCTGAGTAATAGCTACTTTTAGGTCATCACTATTGAGTAAATCAGTTGTAACTTGAAAACTATTTCATTTACAGTATTTTGCTTTAATATGTTGTTCACCTACTTTTGGGTCAGCTATAACATAGTGAAATTTCAGACCTGTAGCTCATTGCATAGCTGAGTAATAACTACTTTGAGGTTCTCACTATTGAGTAAATCAGTTGTAATTGGAAAACTATTGCATTTAGAGAATTTAGTATAAATATGTTATTCAGCTACTTTTGGGTCAACTATAACATAGTAAAATTTCAGACCTGTACCTCATGGCATAGCTGAGTAATAGCTACTTTTACGTCATCACTATTGAGTAAATCAGTTGTAACTTGAAAACTATTGCATTTACAGTATTTTGCTTAAATATGTTGTTCACCTACTTTTGGGTCAGCTATAACATAGTAAAATTTCAGACCTGTAGCTCATGGCATAGCTGAGTAATAGCTACTTTTAGGTTATCACTGTTGAGTAAATCAGTTGTAATTGGAAAACTATTGCATTTAGAGAATTTAGTATAAATATGTTATTCAGCTACTTTTGGGTCAACTATAACATAGTAAAATTTCAGACCTGTAGCTCATGGCATAGCTGAGTAATAGCTACTTTTAGGTCATCACTATTGAGTAAATCAGTTGTAACTTGAAAACTATTGCATTTACAGTATTTTGCTTAAATATGTTGTTCACCTACTTTTGGGTCAGCTATAACATAGTAAAATTTCAGACCTGTAGCTCATGGCATAGCTGAGTAATAGCTACTTTTAGGTCATCACTATTGAGTAAATCAGTTGTAACTTGAAAACTATTGCATTTACAGTATTTTGCTTAAATATGTTGTTCACCTACTTTTGGGTCAGCTATAACATAGTAAAATTTCAGACCTGTAGCTCATGGCATAGTTGAGTAATAGCTACTTTTAGGTTATCACTGTTGAGTAAATCGCTTATAACTTGGAAATTATTGCATTTAGAGTATTTTGTTTCAATATGTTATTCACCTATTTTGGGGTCAGCTATAACATAGTGAAGTTCCAGACCCGTGACTCATTGCATAGCGGAGTAATAGCTACTTTTAGGTTATCACTGTTGAGTAAATCGCTTATAACTTGGAAACTATTGCATTTAGAGTATTTTGTTTCAATATGTTATTCACCTATTTTGGGATCAGCTATAACATAGTGAAGTTTCAGATCTGTGGCTCATTGCATAGCTGAGTAATAGCTACTTTGAAGTTCTCACTATTGAGTAAATCAGTTGTAATTGGAAAACTATTCCATTTAGAGAATTTCGTATAAATATGTTATTCAGCTACTTTTGGGTCAGCTATAACATAGTGAAATTACAGACCTGTAGCTCATGGCATAGCTGAGTAATAGCTACTTTTAGGTCATCACTATTGAGTAAATCAGTTGTAACTTGAAAACTATTGCATTTACAGTATTTTGCTTAAATATGTTGTTCACCTACTTTTGGGTCAGCTATAACATAGTAAAATTTCAGACCTGTAGCTCATGGCATAGCTGAGTAATAGCTACTTTTAGGTCATCACTATTGAGTAAATCAGTTGTAACTTGAAAACTATTACATTTACAGTATTTTGCTTTAATATGTTGTTCACCTACTTTTGGGTCAGCTATAACATAGTGAAATTTCAGACCTGTAGCTCATTGCATAGCTGAGTAATAACTACTTTGAGGTTCTCACTATTGAGTAAATCAGTTGTAATTGGAAAACTATTGCATTTAGAGAATTTAGTATAAATATGTTATTCAGCTACTTTTGGGTCAACTATAACATAGTAAAATTTCAGACCTGTAGCTCATGGCATAGCTGAGTAATAGCTTCTTTTAGGTCATCACTATTGAGTAAATCAGTTGTAACTTGAAAACTATTGCATTTATAGTATTTTGCTTAAATATGTTGTTCACCTACTTTTGGGTCAGCTATAACATAGTAAAATTTCAGACCTGTAGCTCATGGCATAGCTGAGTAATAGCTACTTTTAGGTTATCACTGTTGAGTAAATCGCTTATAACTTGGAAATTATTGCATTTACAGTATTTTGTTTCAATATGTTATTCACCTATTTTGGGGTCAGCTATAACATAGTGAAGTTCCAGACCCGTGACTCATTGCATAGCTGAGTAATAGCTACTTTGAAGTTCTCAATGTTGAGTAAATCACTTGTAATTTGAAAACTATTGCATTTAGAGAATTTAGTATAAATATGTTATTCAGCTACTTTTGGGTCAGCTATAACATAGTCAAATTTCAGACCTGTAGCTCATGGCATAGCTGAGTAATAGCTACTTTTAGGTTGTCGCTGTTGAGTAAATCACTTATAACTTGAAAACTATTGCATTTAGAGTATTTTGTTTCAATATGTTATTCACCTATTTTGGGGTCAGCTATAACATAGTGAAGTTCCAGACCTGTGGCTCATTGCATAGCTGAGTAATAGCTACTTTGAAGTTCTCACTGTTGAGTAAATCAGTTATAATTGGAAAACTATTGCCTTTACAGAAATTTGTGCAAATATGTTATTCAGCTACTTTTGGGTCAGCTATAACATAGTGAAATTTCAGACCTGTAGCTCATGGCACAACTGAGCAATAGCTGTTCTCAGGCACTGACTGTTGAGTAAATCAGCTATAACTTGAAAAATATTGCATTTGGAGTATTTTGTTAAAATATATTGTTCACCTACTTTTGGGTTAGCTATAACATAGTGAAATTACAGACCTATAGCTCATGGCATAGCGGAGCAATAGCTATTTTCTGGTTCTCACTATTGAGTAAATCAGTTGTAACTTGAAAACTATTGCATTTACAGTATTTTGCTTAAATATGTTGTTCAGCTACTTTTAGGTCAGCTATAACAGAGCAAAAATTCAGACATGTAGCTCATTGCATAGCTGAGTAATAGTTACTTTGAGGTTCTCACTCTTGAGTAAATCAGTTGTAACTTGAAAATTATTACATTTAGAGTATTTTGTTAAATATGTTATTCACAGACGTTTTGGTCAGCTATAACATAGTGAAATTGCAGACCTCTATGTCATGGGATAGCTGAGCAATAGCTTCTTTCAGGTTCTCACTGTTGAGTAAATCATTGTATCCAACCTGTAGGAAATCATGGGCTGGGAATCTGTTAATATGGTCCGATTTGACCTTGGAACCCTCCTTCAAGGTCAAATGAGGATAGCCAAAAATAAAAGTGCTTATAACTAGCTTATTATTGGTCCCAGAGGTTGGAATGAAAACCAACCTATAGAAAATCATGAGCTGGGAATTTTTTGGTGTGGTCGGATTTCACCTTGGACCCCTCCTTCAAGGTCAAATGAGGATAGCCAAACTTAAAAGTGCTTGAAATAACTTGAAAAATATTGCATTTGGAGTAATTTGTTAAAATATATTGTTCACCTACTTTTGGGTTAGCTATAACATAGTGAAATTACAGACCTATAGCTCATGGCATAGCGGAGCAATAGCTATTTTCTGGTTCTCACTATTGAGTAAATCAGTTGTAACTTGAAAACTATTGCATTTACAGTATTTTGCTTAAATATGTTGTTCAGCTACTTTTAGGTCAGCTATAACAGAGCAAAAATTCAGACATGTAGCTCATTGCATAGCCGAGTAATAGTTACTTTGAGGTTCTCACTCTTGAGTAAATCAGTTGTAACTTGAAAATTATTACATTTAGAGTATTTTGTTAAATATGTTATTCACAGACGTTTTGGTCAGCTATAACATAGTGAAATTGCAGACCTCTATGTCATGGGATAGCTGAGCAATAGCTTCTTTCAGGTTCTCACTGTTGAGTAAATCATTGTATCCAACCTGTAGGAAATCATGGGCTGGGAATCTGTTAATATGGTCCGATTTGACCTTGGAACCCTCCTTCAAGGTCAAATGAGGATAGCCAAACATAAAAGTGCTTATAACTCGCTTATTATTGGTCCCAGAGGTTGGAATGAAAACCAACCTATAGAAAATCATGAGCTGGGAATTTTTTGGTGTGGTCGGATTTCACCTTGGACCCCTCCTTCAAGGTCAAATGAGGATAGCCAAACTTAAAAGTGCTTATAACTCACTTATTATTGGTCCTAGAGGTTTGGAATGGAAAACCAACCTATAGAAAATCATGGGCTGGGAATCTTTTGGTGTGGTCGGATTTGACCTGGGACCCCTCCTTCAAGGGCAGTTGAGGATAGCCAAACTTACAATTGCTTAGAACTCGCTTATTATTGGTCCTACAAGTTTGGGATGGTAAACAAGCTACAGGAAATCATGGGCTGGGAATTTTTTTGTGTGGTCGGATTTGACCTTGGACCCCCTCCTTCCAGGTCAAACGAAGATAGCCAAACTTAAAGTGCTTATAACTCGCGTATTATTGGTCTTGGAGGTTTGGGATGGTAAACCAACATATAGGAAATCATGGGCTGGGATTCTTTTGGTGTGGTCAGATTTGACCTGGGACCCCTCCTTCAAGGGCAGTTGAGGATAGCCAAACTTACAATTGCTTAGAACTCGCTTATTATTGGTCCTACAAGTTTGGGATGGTAAACAAGCTACAGGAAATCATGGGCTGGGAATTTTTTTGTGTGGTCGGATTTGACCTTGGACCCCCTCCTTCAAGGTCAAACAAGGATAGCCAAACTTAAAAAGTGCCTATAACTCACTTATTATTGGTCCGAGAGGTTTGGGATGGTAAACCATCCTAAATTCTTTGGCTGGGAATCTTTTGGTATGGTCAGATTTGACCTTTGGACCCCTTCTTCATGGTGGAACGAGGATATTGCATTTATAGTATTTCTTTAAATATTTTTAACCTACTTTTTACCCTTAAACAATTACCTAGTTACTTTATTTCATAATACCATTTGCAGGGCACAACTTTTTTGTCGTTTTCTTCTGTCAGCTTCGGAATATCTTTCGAACATGTGTTCAGTTACCATTTACTGTATTTCTGTACAGCCCTTTCCCTGATAATTATGCTTTCCTCTCATTATCACCATCACAAATCAAAAACATTCAGTCAGCTGACACAGTGCCCGTTCACGGGCACTCTCCTCTTGTTATATTTGTGTTATATCTGTTTAATTTGTGTCGGAAGTGTTGCCATTAGTTAACTGTTCTATCATGGCATCTCCAGGACAGAAAAAGGGTGCGTGTGGCCATATTATGGCTTCATTTGACAAACATAGTAGGTGTGCGCGTTGTCGCGAGAAAGGACAGGGTGATGACCCTTGTGTTCAAAATCTGCAGTGTGACTTTTGCAGTGTCCTTACCCCGGAGCAAGTGCTCAAGTTAAGTACTCCTACCTATAAACTCAAAAAGGAAAAGGCTAAAGCAAAGGAAGTGTTAGTCGATCCGTCTTCTGTGGTAGTACTTGATGCCCAGCCAGAACAAGAACCTGCTGTATCTGTTTCTTCTGCTCCGGATTTGTCCCTTCCTGTGCCTCAGTTTAAGAAAGATCTTCAGGAACTGGACGAAAAGTGGGCCACTCGTATGGCCAGGCTTGAGGCGCTTATCACTTTAGGACATCGCTCCTCACCTTCTGTACAAAATCCAACATTTTCTCCGGTCAAAGTACCGGTCTCTCATGCTGCTCCAGCAGGTGCTCTTTCCCAGACACCCTTTTTTGTCTCTACTTCGGCTTCTTCCGGCCCAGCCGGTCCGGCTGTTGGCCCGGATGAGCCTAGAGATCAGGATTTTTCATTTGCTGACAGACAATCTCCACTTCAAAACCTCTACCCGGAAGCAGAACCTATGTTTAAACACCCTGCTCCGGTGGCTACTGTGTCGTCAGCTGCTATGTCTGCTTCCTCTCAAGCTGCATTTCAACAACCTTCTTCCGGCTCCGGGCCGGTCACCTTCTGCGATGTCAATCCTCAGGAAACATTTGAAGAGGGTGAGTTATCTGACGCAGAGGAATCCCCAGACTTAGAAACCTCAGACCCGGACCGGGTCCTCAGTGAAGATCAAAATTACCGCGAGACTGTGAGAGGCGTCCGCGCGTTCATGGGATGGACACACATTCCTGACCTGGAGTTTTCTCCTCAATCCCGCACTGATAATCCTTGGGCAGGTCACCGTTCTCAACCTGTGGGCAAGATTTCTGTGGATCTTCCTCCGGAAGATTGGTTGTGCCGAAAACTAGAAACTCTAAACCTTGTACTGATAGAAGGATATCCTTCAAAATCTAGTGATCCAGGTGGCCTGCATGTGGACCAATTCCTCAGACCCCCCAAATCCCAGAGCAGATGGTATGGGATACACCCGGCGGAGCCTACAGATCCAACTAGGCCGGGTAAATCAGTGAATTCTTGGCCAAATGATGCGGCGAAGATCAATAGTTCATTCCCCAGGATTTCAACCATATCTTCTGCATCTCCTCAGCCTCCATCCCGCCCACTATCACAAGACACTATGCGTAAGTGGGAGAAAGCAGCAAAAGAGTCTTCATATATTTGCAACCAGTCAGCGGGGTTTAATCGCTGTATTACCAAAATACAGGATGCCTTCCAAGAACAATTGCATATTTTACAAAGTGAACTTAAGAAAGGCAAGTCTTCGGTCAAAGCTCAAGGTGCATTGGATGAACTTTTGTATTTATCTTCATTTAACCAGAATGTCAGTTTCGCCATGGGTAAATCTCTACAACATTTGGCAGACTTTACATTTGTGCAGATGGCAAATTTGACCCTACTCCGTAGGGATTCATACTTGGAAGCTGTGAAACCGGGGATTAAACCAGATACTTTCAATTCCTTGAGAAATTGCCCCCTGAATGGATATGGGTTATTTCCAGATGCTGCTATTAGAAAAGCTGAGGATGAAATAAACCAATTAGAAGCTTCCCGACGTACTTCCCAGCCCGGCCCGGGCCGCGGGGGGTTCGCCGGTAGAGGCAGAAAACAGAGATACCAACCCTACAGTACTGGTTGGAAACCTCAAGACACTGCTAAAACAACTTCTCAAGCCGGAAAGGAACTACCAGCTTGGAAAGCGTTTGGTTCCCGCAATAGAGGCCGGGGCAGAGGCCGGGGTGGTCAACCCGGACGTGGTACCAAGATGGCTCATGAGAAGACACAGTATAAATGACAATTACTGCAAGTCAAGTCCGGTGCCGGTGGCCCGGCCAGTCAGTTCTGTACAAAGTGTCATAACAAGAAACTCTTTTGTATCTGTTCCAACAAATGTTTCTTATCATGTTGTATGTCGTGTACCTACTGTAACAAGGTGGCAGTCGCAAAAGAAAGACGTAAGGCCAAAATCAAAGATCAAAAGTCAAATAAAGTGTGTGAAAAGTGCTTCTTTTGTCGGTCACTTTGTTTCTGCTCCAAATGTTCCAAATGTCCCCAATGTTGCAAGTGTCCAACCAGTGGGGGGACGTCTTCAGGGTTTTTGGGAAATATGGGCTCACAAGGGTGCAAACCCAAAAGTAGTGTCCATATTAAAGGAGGGTTATGTTCTTCCCTTCAAAGTAAGACCTCCCTTAGTAAGGGATCCCCTGATAGTAAGTGGCTATGCAAACCCCATCAGAGACTCCCACTTGCAAGCAGCTGTACAAGCTCTGATCGAAAAAAAAAAAAGGTAGTAGAGAGGGTCAGGGTTCAAACCTCACTAGCCTTTTTCAACAGACTGTTCATTGTCCCAAAGCCGAACCACAAGTGGCGGCCAATCTTGGATCTCAGTACTCTAAATCAGTTTTTATGCGTAAAAACATTCAAAATGGAGACTCCAGAGACAATCCGGACCTCTCTACAACAAGAGGAGTGGGTGACATCGCTAGACTTCAGCGACGCCTACTTCCACATCCCAATTCACTACACATCCCGAAAATTCCTCAGGTTCCACTTTCAGAACCAGTCGTACCAGTTTCGGGCACTTCCCTTTGGCCTGTCAACAGCTCCCATGGAGTTCACTGGTGTGGTCAAAGAGGTCAAGTTAATGGCTCAGTCACAGGGTATAAGAATCCACCAGTACCTAGACGACTGGTTGATTCGAGCCCCTACCAAAGAATCTTGCCACCAGGGAACCCAGTCCCTCCTAGCCCTTTGCCAGGAGTTGGGCTGGATGGTAAACATGCAAAAATCAGAACTGGAACCCCAACAAGTCTTCGACTTCGTAGGCTACCAGTACGACCTACTCAACGGAGTAGTCAGGCCTACTCAAAATCATTGGGAAGCCCTTCAACAGAAAATAACAGTGCTTTTACAGAACAGATCTTGCCGAGTGAGAACTTTCATGTCTCTTATAGGTCTTCTCACTGCGACAGAAAAACAGGTGACCCTAGGCAGACTGCACATGAGACCTATTCAGTGGCACCTCAAGAAACACTGGAGAGTCCCAGAATCTCTGGAAAAGGAGATCCCAATTCCGAGGTCTCTCCATCAGTACCTGCAGTGGTGGACCCAAGAGGAAAATGTCCTAAAGGGTCAGCCCTTACACCCCCTGCGACACGCAGTTCAAATCTTTACAGACGCCTCAAAAGAAGGCTGGGGTGCTCACTTAGGCGACTTCACAGCAAGCGGTACTTAGTCAGTGCCCGAAAGCAAGTTGCACATAAACTTCTTAGAACTAAAAGCCGTGTTGTTAGCACTAAAAAGATTCCAACATTTAGTGCAAGGAAAGGTCGTCCTGATTGCCACAGACAACACCACGGTTGTGGCATACATCAACAAGGAAGGAGGTATGAGGTCAGGCTCACTCTGTGCCCTTCTTTGGCGGCTCCTATGTTGGTGCAGCCTCAATCAAATAGTACTGAAGGCCAGACACATTCCAGGCCGTCTGAATGTAATTGCAGACAAATTGTCTCGCCAAAGGCAGGTCATTCAGACGGAGTGGTCTCTCCATCAAGAGACCTTCGACCTCCTTTGTCAAACCTGGCATTATCCCCGAGTGGACATGTTTGCAACAAGGTACAACTGCAAGCTAGTTCAATTTGTGTCCCCAATTCCAGACCCAAAGGCCTGGTCAGTGGATGCTCTGACATTATCCTGGGAGGACCTGGACATGTACCTCTTCCCCCCAGTGTCTCTGATGGGGAAGGTGGTCAGCAAGCTGTCAGATCACTGGTATCGCAGAGCAATCCTGATTGCCCCGGGATGGCCCAACATGCCTTGGTTTTGGGACCTAGTGGAACTATCTGCGAGGGTTCCTCTTTGTCTTCCACACCACCCAGATCTAGTGACCCAACCTTTCAACAAGGCACGTCACAGGGATCTGACAAACCTAAATCTCCATGCCTGGCTCCTAGAGCCCAGACAATCAAGGAGCAGGGGTTCTCTAGCCCAGTGGCGTCAAGAATTGAGGCGCCTCAAAGACGTTCAACCAGAACAGTCTACGAAGCGAAGTGGGCCGTTTTTGTCAGATGGTGTAAAACAAGTCAGGTGGACTTTAGGAACCCATCTATAAAACAAATAGCAGATTTCCTCCTGCACCTTTTCCAGGAGAAGAATCTCCAGCCCAGCACTATTGATGGTTACAGGTCAGCCATTGCAGACAAACTGGGAAATACCTCGGTTAATGTCGGCAAGGATGAAAATTTGACTAGACTGTTAGACAGTTTTCACAGAGATAGACCCAAAGGGCGCCGGGGGGTTCCTGCTTGGAACCTCTCCCTGGTTTTACACCAGCTTACAAAAGCGCCATTTGAACCACTCAGAAAGGCTTCTCTGAAGCACCTTACTTTCAAAACTGTTTTTCTCCTAGCCCTGGCTTCAGGAAAACGCAGGAGTGAGATTCACGCTTGGTTAAACAAAAATATCAGACACCAAGCTGACTGGTCCAAAGTTTCCCTCTACCCTTCACCAAGCTTCTTGGCGAAAAATCACTTGGCAAAAGAGGGACCAGAGTGCGTGGCCCCTGTGGTCATTCCAGCCTTAGCCCCCACTCTGGATAAGTCTTTAAAGGAAGACAGATCCCTTTGCCCCGTTCGGGCTCTTCGCTACTACCTGGACAAAACGCAGGACCTAAGAACGGGAAAGGAGTTAATTTTTGTTTCATTCAAACAAGGTTTTAACAAGGACATCTCTCCTGCCACTATCTCGTCCTGGATCAAACAAACAGTAGTGTTGTGTTATGATCTCTCTGACCAAGATTCCTTGACCTTACATCAGGTTAAGGCCCATGATGTTAGGGCCTTTGCGGCCTCCAAAGCCTTTCAAGGTGGCATATCTCTGGACCAGATTCTAGCAGCATGCCACTGGAAGTCCCACAACACCTTTACACAGTTTTACCTTAAGGATGTTGCCTGGGCAGATAAGGAGCTTTTTCACTTGGGTCCTGTGGTGGCTGCCCAGCAAATCCACCACTAGTCCCCTAAGCTTCTTTGTATATAATTATATATAGTGTACATACTAGTTAGTTTTAGGTGTAGGCTCACTTTTAGCCTAGGCCTTGGCTTCTCAAAGTCTTTTACTTCAGAGTAATCCTCTGGGTATAGGACTTTCCCTACTCTTCCAGGTTAACCGTGGGAATCATTGACTTGAACTCTTACTCTCTTCCTCCCCTCAGAGCAGTCAAAAAGGGGGGGGGGGGGGGGGGGGGGGGGGGGGGGGGGGCAGGTGGGTCTAGTTACCCTTGAGACTAACATGTCTCCTCAAAGGACTAGAACCTCACACCTAGGTATAATATAAGAGTTTCTCCAATCCTCAGAAGGCTGCCCTCCTTCCACTGGGTAGTTATTCTAGCTATCGTCTGGTAGGTAAGATGTATTAACGGGACCGGCTGGCGCCGGGCTATAGCTATCGTCTGGTAGGTAAGGTATTAACTAATAAAAATTTAATTTACTAATTAAAATTTGCAAATTTGCTTCTATCTCCTTAACCGTGCGAGATAGAGCGATTTCGTCGAAATTTTCGACCCACAGGGTATCTAAGGAATGTAATCTTTGCAATTTTCAAAAAATTTTCCCCTCCCCAAAAATGGCGGCCATTTTGAATTTTCGAATTTTTGCCAAAAATGGCAAAACACAAATTTGCTTCTATCTCCTTAACCGTGCGAGATAGAGCGATTTCGTCGAAATTTTCGACCCACAGTGTATCTAAGGAATGCAATCTTTGCAATTTTCCAAAAATTTTCCCCTCCCCAAAAATGGCGGCCATTTTGAATTTTCGAATTTTTGCCAAAAATGGCAAAACACTAATTTGCTTCTATCTCCTTAACCGTGCGAGATAGAGCGATTTCAGCAAAATTTTCGACGCACAGGGTATCTAAGCAATGCAATCTTTGCAATTTTCAAAAAATTTTCCCCTCCCCAAAAAATGGCGGCCATTTTGAATTTTCGAATTTTGGCCAAAAATGGCAAAACACAAATTTGCTTCTATCTCCTTAACCGTGCCAGATAGAGCGATTTCGTCAAAATTTTCGACCCACAGGGTATCTGAGCATTGTACTCTTGGTAATTTTTTAAAAAAATTTCCCCTCCCCTAAAATGGCGGCCATTTTGAATTTTTGCCAAAAATGGCAAAACACAAATTTGCTTCTATCTCCTTAACCGTGCGAGATAGAGCGATTTCGTCGAAATTTTCAACCCACAGGGTATCTAAGGAATGTAATCTTTGCAATTTTCAAAAAATTTTCCCCTCCCCAAAAATGGCAGCCATTTTGAATTTTCGAATTTTTGCCCAAAATGGAAAAACACAAACTGGCCTTAACCGTGCAAAATAGAGTTATTTCGTTGAAATTTTCGACCCATAGGGTATCTAAGAAATGTACTCTTGGCAATTTTCAAAAAATTTCCTTTTCCCAAAAATGGCGGCCATTTTGAATTTTCAAATTTTTGCCAAAAATAGAAAAACAGGAATTTGCTTCTATCTTCTTAACCGTGCAAGATAGAGTGATTTCGTCAAAATTTTCAACCCAACCAATGCAAAAAGGCATGAAGCTGAAATAATTTACATCTACACTAACAAATATTTAAGCATCATTGATATATTTTACAAATGAAACAGGGTCTTGTAAGACTACTGTACAATTTGGGCAAAAGGTTCATGGGTGGACATTACACATGATAATGTGTGTTCTTCTATGCTATCCTGTTTCTATTCGCATCTACTATCAACAGGGCGGCCTATTTCTAGTTTAATATAAATATGTTATTCAGCTACTTTTGGGTCAGCTATAATATAGTAAAATTTCAGACCTGTAGCTCATGGCATAGCTGAGTAATAGCTACTTTTAGGTCATCACTTTTGAGTAAATCAGTTGTAACTTGAAAACTATTGCATGTACAGTATTTTGCTTAAATATGTTGTTCACCTACTTTTGGGTCAGCTATAACAAAGTAAAATTTCAGACCTGTAGCTCATGGCATAGCTGAGTAATAGCTACTTTTAGGTCATCACTGTTGAGTAAATCGCTTATAACTTGGAAATTATTGCATTTAGAGTATTTTGTTTCAATATGTTATTCACCTATTTTGGGGTCAGCTATAACATAGTGAAGTTCCAGACCTGTGACTCATTGCATAGCTGAGTAATAGCTACTTTGAGTTCTCAATGTTGAGTAAATCACTTATAATTTGAAAACTATTGCATTTAGAGAATTTAGTATAAATATGTTATTCAGCTACTTTTGGGTCAGCTATAACATAGTCAAATTTCAGACCTGTAGCTCATGGCATAGCTGAGTAATAGCTACTTTTAGGTTATCACTGTTGAGTAAATCACTTATAACTTGCAAACTATTGCATTTACAGTATTTTGTTGCATATGTTATTCACCTATTTTGGGGTCAGCTATAACATAGTGAAGTTCCAGACCTGTGGCTCATTGCATAGCTGAGTAATAGCTACTTTGAAGTTCTCACTATTGAGTAAATCAGTTGTAATTGGAAAACTATTGCCTTTACAGAAATTTGTGCAAATATGTTATTCAGCTACTTTTGGGTCAGCTATAACATAGTGAAATTACAGACCTGTAGCTCATGGCACAACTGAGCAATAGCTATTCTCAGGCACTGACTGTTGAGTAAATTGACTATAACTTGAAAAATATTGCATTTGGAGTATTTTGTTAAAATATATTGTGAAATTACAGACCTATAACTCATGGCATAGCGGAGCAATAGCTATTTTCAGGTTCTCACTCTTGAGTAAATCAGTTGTAACTTGAAAACTATTACATTTAGAGTATTTTGTTAAATATGTTATTCACAGACGTTTTGGTCAGCTATAACATAGTGAAATTGCAGACCTCTATGTCATGGCATAGCTGAGCAATAGCTTCTTTCAGGTTCTCACTGTTGAGTAAATCATTGTATCCAACCTGTAGGAAATCATGGGCTGGGAATCTGTTAATATGGTCTGATTTGACCTTGGAACCCTCCTTCAAGGTCAAATGAGGATAGCCAAACATAAAAGTGCTTATAACTCGCTTATTATTGTCCTAGAGGTTTGGAATGAAAACCAACCTATAGAAAATCATGAGCTGGGAATTTTTTGGTGTGGTCGGATTTCACCTTGGACCCCTCCTTCAAGGTCAAATGAGGATAGCCAAACTTAAAAGTGCTTATAACTCGCTTATTATTGGTCCTAGAGGTTTGGAATCGAAAACCAACATATAGAAAATCATGGGCGGGGAATCTTTTGGTGTGGTCGGATTTCAACTTAGACCCCTCCTTCCAGGTCAAACGAAGATAGCCAAACTTAAAGTGCTTATAACTCGCATATTATTGGTCTTGGAGGTTTGGGATGGTAAACCAACATATAGGAAATCATGGGCTGGGATTCTTTTGGTGTGGTCAGATTTGACCTGGGACCCCTCCTTCAAGGTCAATTGAGGATAGCCAAACTTACAATGGCTTAGAACTCGCTTATTATTGGTCCTACAGGTTTGGGATGGTAAACAAGCTACAGGAAATCATGGGCTGGGAATTTTTTTGTGTGGTCGGATTTGACCTTGGACCCCTCCTTCAAGGTCAAACAAGGATAGCCAAACTTAAAAAGTGCCTATGACTCACTTATTATTGGTCCAAGAGGTTTGGGATGGTAAACCATCCTAAATTCTTTGGCTGGGAATCTTTTGGTATGGTCAGATTTGACCTTTGGACCCCTTCTTCATGGTCGAACGAGGATATTGCATTTATAGTATTTCTTTAAATATTTTTAACCTACTTTTTACAAGCCAAGCTTAAAAGTGCTTATAACTCATTTATAATTGGTCCTAGAGGTTTGGAATGGTAAACCATAGGAAATCATGGGCTGAGAATGTATTTGTGTGATTAGATTTGACCTTGGACCCCTTCTTCAAGGTCGAACGAGGATATTGCATTTGTAGTATTTCTTTAAATATGTTTTAACCTATTTTTTACACTTAAACAATTACCTTGTTATTTTCCTTCATAATACCATTTGCAGGGCACAACTTTTTTGTCCTTTTCTTCTGTCAGCTTCGGAATATCTTTCGAACTTGCTGTTCAGTTACCATTTACTGTATTTCTGTACAGCCCTTTCCCTGATAATTATGCTTTCCTCTCATTATCACCATCACAAATCAAAAACATTCAGTCAGCTGACACAGTGCCCGTTCACGGGCACTCTCCTCTTGTTTATAACACATAATCATATCTTCTGCCTTATATTTTACTCCAAGCTGTAAATATTTTTAACATTTCTAACTTCAAACAGTCTCCTGTAATCTTTTCTCTGAGTTTAGGTTACTGTAAAGTATTGGCCTATTGTTCTATTAAATTTCTGTCATCCTGAAAAAAAAAATTCCATGAATTTTGCTTTTTAAGCCGATCTACATGATCTATAAATTTTATATAATTATAATTTATTAAATACTGTACAATTCACAGTGTGATAATGTACTAAACATTTAACTTTTATTATTCAACAAAAGTTGTCAAAATCATTCATGGCAAATTGCTGAAGTGTTACAGTGAATGAGGCCTGTTCTCTCCACTTGATTGATGGCCAATGTTGTTATTCCCCATTTGCAGGGAGTATGCATGGTGTTTATGATGCAGTGAAAGTTAAATTTAACTTAGGTTACACTTAGTTTATTATCTCCCGCCCGGCTCGCCGGAGGGAGATTATAATTTGCACCATGTGCGTGTGTACATGTGTACGTGCGTGCGTGCGTGCGTGTGTCACTCAGTTTTCTCTGAAACTACTACAGTTACACATTTTTGGTAAATCACAAGTCCTAATGAATTTTTTTGCTCTTCAATATTTTTGGGGTTTGATGAACTTTGGCCTACTTTTGAGTGAGTAATACCTATTTTAGCTAATATAATTATATGGCTTATAACTCTGAAACTATTGCATTTACAGCATTTTGTTCCAATATGTTGTTCGGCTACTTTCTCCTCTGCTACAACATGGTCAGTAGTTTGGAAGTGTATCTCCGTAGCTAAGTGAGTAATAGCTACTTTTTCAGTTTTTAATGATAACAATAATGAGTAAATGGCTTATATCTTCAAAAGTATTGCAGCTACACAATTTTGTTCCAATATGATATTCAGCTACTTTCTCCACAGCTACAACATGGTCAGTAATTTGGAAGTGTATCTCCATAGCTAAGTGAGTAATAGCTACTTTTTCAATTTTTAATGATAACCATAATGAGTAAATGGCTTATATCTTCAAAAGTATTGCAGCTACACAATTTCTCTCAAATATGTTGTTCATGTACTTTTTTGTGAACTGTAACATATTTAAGTTTCACAACTGTTGCTCAATGTACAAGTGAGTAATGGCTACTTTATTGCTACTTTTAGTGAAAATGTGAAAAATCAGAAATATCTCTCAAACCGTAAGATATAGAGCAATTTCGAGCAAATTTTTGACCCACAGGGTAGTACTAGAGTATCCTATTGCTAAGGGGGGAAAGGTTTGGTGAACTTTGGCCTACTTTTGAGTGAGTAATAGCGCTTTTACCTAATATAATTATATGACTTTTAACTGTCAATAAGTAAATGGCTTATATCTTCAAAAGTATTGCAGCAGCACAATTTTGTTCCAATATGATGTTCAGCTACTTTCTCCACAGCTACAACATGGTCAGTAATTTGGAAGTGTATCTCCATAGCTAAGTGAGTAATAGCTACTTTTTCAATTTTTAATGATAACCATAATGAGTAAATGGCTTATATCTTCAAAAGTATTGCAGCTACACAATTTCTCTCAAATATGTTGTTCATGTACTTTTTTGTGAACTGTAACATATTTAAGTTTCACAACTGTTGCTCAATGTACAAGTGAGTAATGGCTACTTTATTGCTACTTTTAGTGAAAATGTGAAAAATCAGAAATATCTCTCAAACTGTAAGAGATAGAGAAATTTCGAGCAAATTTTTGAACCACAGGGTAGTACTAGAGTATCCTATGCTAAGGGGAAAATGGTTTGGTGAACTTTGGCCTACTTACTCACCTCCTCAAAATGAGTAAATGCGAATTATCTCAAAGTATTGCAGGTAGCCAATTTTTCTCAAATAACTCATTCACCTACTTTTGGGAGAGCTTTCACTTGGTTAAGTTTCAGACGCGTAGCTAGTTACTCACCTACTCAAAATTAGTAAATGCTAATTATGTCTAAAAGTATTGCAGATAGCCAATTTTTTTCAAATAACTCATCTACTTTTGGAAGAGCTTTCACATGGTGAAGTTTCAGACCCATAGCTAATTACTCACCTACTCAAAATGAGTAAATGCGAATTATCTCTAAAAGTATTGCAGATAGCCAATTTTTCTCAAATAACTCATTCACCTACTTTTGGGAGAGCTTTCACATGGTGAAGTTTCAGACCCGTAGGTAATTACTCACCTACTGAAAATGAGTAAATGCGAATTATCTCTAAAAGAATTGCAGATAGCCAATTTTTCTCAAATAACTCATTCATTTACTTTTGGAAGAGCTTTCACATGGTGAAGTTTCAGACCCATAGCTAATTACTCACCTACTCAAAATGAGTAAATGCGAATTATCTCTAAAAGTATTGCAGATAGCCAATTTTTCTCAAATAACTCATTCATCTACTTTTGGAAGAGCTTTCACATGGTGAAGTTTCAGACCCATAGCTAATTACTCACCTACTCAAAATGAGTAAATGCGAATTATCTCTAAAAGTATTGCAGATAGCCAATTTTTCTCAAAGAACTCATTCATGTACTTTTAGGAGAGCTTTCACTTGGTGAAGTTTCAGACCTGTAGCTAATTACTCACCTACTCAAAATGAGTAAATGCGAATTATCTCTAAAAGTATTGCAGATAGCCAGTATTTTTCAAATAACTCACTTCACCTATATTTTGGGAGAACTTTCAATTAGTGAATTTTCAGATCCATATCTAATTACTCACCTACTCACAATGAGTAGTTGCCTATTATCACTAAAAGTATTGCAGATAGCCATTTTTTCTCAAATAACTCATTCATCTACTTTTGCAAGAGCTTTCACATGGTGAAGTTTTTTTATGAATTATTAAAATAATTTTTAATGCATTAAAATTAATGAAATCATGCACTAAATCGATTATAACTTGAAAAGTATTGTATTTAGAGCATTTTGTTAAAATATGTTATTCACCTACTTTTTCCCACAGCAACAACATGGTGAGTAACTTGTGTGTCTATCTCAATAGATAAGTGAGTAATAGCTACTTTTGGATTTTTCACTAACTTCCATCATGAGTGAAATCACTTGTAACTTGAAAACTATTGTATTTAGACCTTCAGGGTAGTACAAAAGTGTCCTATGCAAAGGGGAAAGATTTCAATTTTCGGCACTTTTGGTGGCCATCTTGGATTTTAGCGGAAAAAAATGAAAAAGTGTGAATATCTCGAAAACCATAAGAGATAGAGCGATTTCGAGCGAATTTTTGACCTCCAAGGTAGTACAAGAATGTCCTGTGCAAAGGGGTAAAATTTCAATTTTCACCACTTTTGGCAGCCATCTTGGATTTTTGCGGAAAATGGAAAAGTGTGAATATCTCTAAAACCGTAAGAGATAGAGCGATTTCAAGCGAATTTTTGACCAGAAGGGTAGCACAAGAGTGTCCTGTGCAAAGGGGAAAAATATCCATTTTCACCACTTTTGGCGGCCATTTTGGATTTTTGCGGAAAATAGAAAAGTGTCAATATCTCGAAAACCATAAGAGATAGAGCGATTTCGAGCAAATTTTTGACCTGCAGGGTGGTACAAGAGTCTCCTGTGCAAAGGGGGAAAATTTCAATTTTCGCCACTTTTGGCGGCCATCTTAGATTTTTGCGGAAAATGAAACAGTGTCAATATCTCGAAAACCGTAAGAGATCGAGCGATTTCGAGCGAATTTTTGACCCGCAGGGTGATACAAGAGTGTCCTGTCCAAAGGGGAAAAATTTCATTTTTCGCCACTTTCGGCGGCCATCTTGGATTTTTGCTGAAAATGGAAAAGTGTCAATATCTCGAAAAGCGTAACAGATATAGCGATTTCAAGCGAATTTTCGACCTGCAGGATGGTACAACAGTGTCCTATGCAAAGGGGAAAAATTTCGATCTAGTATTTCTTCCCCTGCGGTACTCGGCGGGAGATACATACCGCGGCAGTGGTCTTGTTGTCTTAAAAGATCTTTTAAACGTATACAGAAATCTCGAGTTTTAGTCTTACCCAACAGGAAGTATCAGTGAAACAAATATGGCAGATAATGTAAACAAATGTCACAGAAATAAAATGTTAAATATTTACACAAAAACTAAAATTGGGTGACTTTTAAACTTTATTTTCGATTCATAATCGATTCTTAACATGAGAATTGATTTTCTACATCGAAATGTGTAAAAAGACGTCGAATCGATTTTCCGTCGAATCGTTAGACCACTGCTATTGGCAATTTTCAAAAAATTTTCCTCTCCCCAAAAATGGCGGCAATTTTGAATTTTTGCCAAAAATGGAAAAACACAAATTTGCTTCTATCTCCTTAACTGTGCGAGATAGAGCGATATCGTCGAAATTTTCGACCCACAGGGTATTTAAGAAATGTACTATTGGCAATTTTCAAAAAATTTTCCTCTCCCCAAAAATGGTGGCCATTTTGAAGTTTCAAATTTTGCCAAAAAGGGAAAAACACAAATTTGCTTCTATCTCCTTAACCGTGCGATTTTGTCGAAATTTTCCACCTCCAGGGTATCTCAGCAATCTACTCTTGCCAATTTTGTCCAAGTTTTAGAGCAAAATGCATGCTTCCCTCTGGGTGGGCATTACGCATGCCAATGCGTCCTATTTCTAGTTTTTATGAATTTTTCAAATAATTTTCTCAGGCATTAAAACTCATGAGTTCATGCAGTAAATCACTTATAACTTAAAAAGTATTGCATTTAGAACACTTTGTTAAATATGTTTTTCGCCTATTTTTCTTTCAGCTATAATATAGTAAAATTTCAGACTTGTAGCTGGTTGCAAAATTATGTATTAGCTGCATATAAAACTATACATTTGCCACATTTTCTGATCTATGCAAAATCTGCATCAGAGCTAAGAATTGCCTGTGTGTTACAGAAAAAAAATAATTGCCTCTGTGTGTGTGTGTTATATATGTCTGTTTTTTCTCCCTTCACTGTTTCAATTGAAGTGGAGAGTGGTGGGGGAGGTGTTTGGAAGATTTACAATAGACCTTTTCAACATCTAAGGTGACTGAACTTAGGTAAACACTCACTCCTGCATATACAGATTTACTGCAGTGCACACACAAACATTCTTTATTTTTCTCTTAGTGTACATTATTGAGGCACAAATATCACTTAAATTTATGATATTTAATACTTTGAGTTATTTTGTGTTGCATGTTAACTTTAAAAATATTTAATTTACAATTAGAAAACCAGTTTACAACACTGGTCTATTCACATTGTCCAAGGTTTTTAATGGAGAGGGGTTGCAATATACATGCAAATTACCCAGAAAAAATGTTTAAGTTAAAAACAAAGCTTGTTATGGTCAGCCTTATTTTATGGAAAGTCAAAATAAATGTATTAGCAAAGAAAATCCATTCCTTATTACATGCACAATTTATATATGATCAATGAAGAGTATTTTAAATTCAGATTTTGACATATTCAGAAATATTACCTTATACTAATATAAGTTGTAATTACTGCCATAAGGAGGTTATGTTTTGGATGTGTTTGTCTGTACCTCTGTTTCTTAATACTCAAAAGGACATGAACAAATCTTTATGATATTTTTTATTTACATATGGCCTGACTGAAGGAAATGAAATAAAATTTTGTGAAATTTTGATAGGACTCTTAGAAAATGAACTCAAGGCAACTGAATGTGAAAACAAGAGACTCAAGGAATAGATACTGATGCAGGAAAGTAATTCAAGAAGGAATAACCTCATTTTTGATGGGATTACTGAGCAACAACAGGAAAATACACTTCTTGTATTAAAACACTTCTTGATATCAACATTGAGGTTTAGTACACAAGAATGTAATAGTCTACTGATCGCCAGCTGTCATAGGATTGGAAGGTTCCAAAAGGGTAAAAACAGACCAATAATAGCAAAGTTTGTGTTGGATACAGAAAGAAATAAGGTCTGGATGCAAAAGTCACTTTTAAAGAACACTTCCTATGTGTTAAGAGAGGACTATCCTAGTGAAATAGAAAATAGAAGGAAACTAATGTATCCTCTATTTCTTGAAGCAAAACAAAAAGATCAAAAATCAAGACTAAATGGGGACAAAGTTGTCTATATGGGGAAAAGCTATGGATATGCACAGGCACCAGAACTTGCACAAGTTTTAAACTTCTACAAAAAGGGAATCCGTAAAGGAAATGGAGTGACGGCATTCTATGGCAGGAAATCTATCTACAGCAACTTTTTCCCCTGTTTTTTCCAAGGAAGGAAGTACATCATACAACTGTAGCGAACAGATGTATCAAAGTGAAAAGTGTCTTTTCTATGGAGATGCTCAATCAGCAAGAGCAATAATGCTGCAATCGGATCCAGTAACCATGAAAAGAATAGGAGACAAGGTATCAAGTTGCGATCCAGTAAGAGAAAAAGAGTGGTTGAAACTTAGAGCCAAAACGGTTATGAAAACTGCTGTTTATCTTAAATTTTCACAGAATCAGAACCTATTGAATGAACTTAAAGCAACAACAGGAAAATTCGTGGAAGCAAGTCAACATGATTCAATCTGGGGAATAGGACTAGCTCTGAATAACACCAAAACGCTAGACCCAGAACAATGGAGAGGTGAAAATTGGTTGGGCAACATCCTGACAGACATTAGAGAGAAGTATATTCACAATAAAACCTAAACAATTATAAAATAAGTCATGAAATGTTATGTTTGGTCAAAAAGAAGGGAAAAATGTGTTTAACCATAGTATGTAGCTGAGCATTGATATAATATAAAATTTTATAATAGTTAATAATAAATAATATTGACAATCTAAACAAATGCCCTCAATGGATCTGTCATTTGTGTTAGCGTTTTAATAGTAATCTATTATTATCAATTCATTACTGAAACTTAGAAAGTTTCAATGATTAAACTGGAAAACTGAGTAACTAAATCTTTAGTTTTGCGAAAACTGTGCAAAGTTAGATTAACATAGTGAAAAGAGTCAAAATGGTGATCAGTACACGAGACTGATAACTAAGTTTAAATTTAATTCTTACATCGCAATATATTGAGATTTAGTGAGCTTCAGTTATTAAACTGGGAAACTTTGCACCACATGTAAAAATGGTAAAATTAGACATCCTGAAAAATGTGACAGAATTTGTAGATTAATAGGTTTGATCTGTGATTGCTATAACAGGCAATAAAGTTAAGTCATTACATGACATCGACACTGATATCAAAGAGAAAACTAATTCTTCAACTATAATTATGGTAGAATGTATATATTTCAGGTAGCTGGAGTATTTTGTTAAAATATGCCATTCCCCTACTGTTGGTTTAACTAGTAGCAATGCAGAACTGTAGCTCATTGCATAGCTGAGCTAAAACTACTTTGAGATTCTCACCATTGAGTAAATCACTTGTAAATTGAAGATTGTTTAAATAGGTTTAAGTATGTTATACAGCAAATTTTGGATCAGTAATAATATATTAAAAATGATGTATAGTAATATATAACATCTTAATGTATAGCAGAGCAATAGCTGTTTCAGGGTCTTTGCTACTGAGTAAATCATTTGTAACATTAGAGTGCTCTGATAAAGTATGTTATTGACTTATTTTTATTCAACTACAACAAAGTAAAACTGCAGACCTGTTGATCATTGCACAGTTGAACCAAATCTGCTTCTAGTTTTTCATGGTTGAGTAATTCATTTGCACATTAAAGACTTTTGCAATTAGAGTATTGTGTAAAATATTTTACTCACCGACAATTGAATCTATCACAACATTTTAAAATTGCTGGTCCTTAGCCCATGGCATTGGTGAAAAATAGCTATTTTGATTAAATGACTTGTTAATTGAAACTTTTGGATTACGAGTAGGATGCTAAAATATGTTATCCAGACCTTTAGCTCAATGAACAACTGAACAATTGCTATTTTGTCACGCTCTTTTTTGATTAAATCAATGGTAAATTTAGTAATATCAAATTTAGAGTGTCCTGTTGGGATGTAACATAGTCTGAGTGCTAATTGATACATGTAGTGCAAAGCATAACTGAGCCTTGGAAATTGAAATTTGTTGTGTTTGGAGCAATGTGTTTAAATATATCATTCACCTTATTATGGGTCGACTATAATATATTAAAAATGATAGATGTGTAACTCACCATATAGCAGAGCAATAGCTATTTCATGGTCTTCACTATTGAGTAAATCGCTTATAATTTTAGAGTGCTCTGATAAAGTATGTTACTTACTTATTTTTATTCAACTACAACAAAGTAAAACTGCAGACCCTTTGCTCATTGCCCATTTGAGCTAAATCAGTTTCTTCATTTTCATGGTTGAGTAATTCACTTGCACACTAAAGACTTGAAATTAGAGTATTGTGTAAAATATTTTACTCACCGACAATTGAATCAACTATGATATTTCAAAATTGCTGATCCTTAGCCCATTGCATTGGTAAAAAATAGCTGTTTTGAGTAAATGACTTGTGAATTGAAAACTATTGCATTTGGAGTAGGATACTAAAATATGTTTTCCAGACCTGTAGCTCAATGCATAACTGAGCAGTTGCTATTTGGACACTCTCCGTCGCTATTTTCAGGATCATACTGTTGAATAAATCACCTGTAATTTAAAGACTACTGTACTTAGGCATTGTATTAAAATATGATATTCACCTACTTTTTGATAAGCTATAACATAGTAAGATTGCAGACATGTAGCTCACTTCATAGCTGAGCAATAACTATTTTGAGATTACTTCTTTTGAGTAAATACCTTGCTACTTGAACACTACTATAGTTATTGTATTTCATTAAGATATGTTACTCAAGTAATCTTAAGGTCAGCTATTACATAGTAAAATTGCAGAGTTGTTGCAGCTCATTATATGGCTGATCAAAAGAAACTCTTAGGCTCTACATTTACTTCATGTAAATCACCTGTGACTTAAAAAATGTTGCAGTATTAGTATGTTGTTCGAATGTTATGCCCATACTTTTGCTTCAAGTACAACACAGTAAAACCACAGAATGTAACTCAAAAAATGCTGATTCAACTATAATACGGTTAAACTACAGACATATTGCTCATTGCATAGCTGAACCAAAGCTAACTGAGATTCTCATTGTCAAGCAAATTCCCTGGAAAAGAAAACCATTGCAGTCCGAGTATGGTGGGAAAGTATGTTATCCATTTGCTTCTTGGTCAATTATACAACATTAAAAATGCGGATTTGTAACCCATTGCACATCAGAGCATTATTTATTGTGGGATTCTCACTGTTTAGTAAATTACAAATCTATAGCAATAGCTATGTTGAGATTCTCACTGTTGAGTAAAATCACTTATAAATTGATTGATATTGCAGGAATAGCTAGGCAATCGCTATTTTAAGACTCTCACTGTGGAGTAAATCAAGCAGCTCATTGAATAGCTTTACTGAAGCAATTATGAGAGTCTCACTGATGAGTCAATAGCTTTGAACTTGAAAACAATTGCATTTAGAGCATTTTTGTGATATGCTACTCACCTACTTTAGAATAAATTGAAAACAACTGCGTTCAGAGCATTTTGTTAAAATATAATATTCACCTAGTTTAAACCCAAGTACAACCAATTAAAATCACAGATATGCAGTTCATTACACAATGGAAAAATAGCTGTTTTATTGCGTTAATACATCCTATCCAATGGACAATATGCTAAACCGGTCTGCGCAGACCGGCCCGCCAAACGTCAGAAAAAGACGTCCTGTGTTTCCACCGGCTGGCCGGTCCTCACACTGCACTCGCCAGGTGGCGTGTCGTACTTCCTTCCTGTCTAGACAAGCTGACGTCATAGCATCTTTTTCGTTTGGCGCATGCACTGCTTGAACGAATATTTGGAAATAGTTTTAAAATTTTATTTTATGTGAGTTTGAAGAAGTGCTGGATTGTGGAACTTTGCGTATCACTTCCTCACATACTATAGATCATTTCTACAGTTAATTTAGTTCTTGGAACTTTTTGTGAGTTTTTAGAAGTGCGGTTTTTATACCTTACGGATCACTTCCTCACGTGTGTTTGTATTATCATGTCTTCTCCAAGTCAACGTAGGGGGGGTTGCGGCCACATGATGGCTGGCTTTGACCACCACACTGTGTGTGCTAGGTGCCGTGACAAGAAGAAGGGCTCTGACCCTTGTATTAAGTCCCCACCAGAATCTTGCGGACATTGCGACCTTTTGACACCAGAACAAAGGACTCAGCTATCAACCCCCTCCTACAAACTAAAGAAGGAACGGAAAGAGGCCAAGTCTTCAACACCCATCAAAGATTCAGACACTCTCAGTCCCACCCTTGTGGACCCGGCACTTGTGTCGGTAGTAGGGGTAGTGGATGGCCAGGGTACCTCCGGTGCCTCTGGTTTGAGTGGGCCGGAAGAGAAGAGGAGGAAATCTGAGAAGAAATCTGATAAGAAGTCTACATCTGCCAAGTCGGTTAAGCCGGACAAGTCGGTTAGGTCACCCAGCCGACCTGCATCCTCATCTTCATCTACTGGACAGGGGAAGTCCACTGCCCCTTCTACCGACTCTAAATTATCAGATTTGGACAAAAAGTGGTCGGACCGGTTCAACAGGCTGGAGGCCCTGCTTATGGCCAAGACGTTGGACCGGCCTCAGGAACCAGTATTTGGAACTGTCAAGGTCACCCCTTCACATGCTCCACCAGCTGATTCGATCCGACCAGAACCCTTCATTCAACCGGCTACTCTTCCTCAACCAGCCGACACTGCCCTTGCCTCACCGGCCACCGACCCAGTTCCTCACGGGTCTACTACTACTTCAAAAGCCTCCTCATCACGTCTACCAGAGCTGGCACAACCAAGGCAGAAACGTTCAGTCACGGCCTTTGACACATCTAAGAAAGACGCCTCTCCCTCTAGTGATTCGGAATCGGACAGCCTGTCTTCCGACCATCCTCATGTTGATATCTTTCCGGAGGAAGGAGAATTGTCAGACGATATGGAAGCAAATGCATCTGATCATGATCAGTCCCTCTCGGAGGAGCAATCCTACCGAGAAACTATGAGGGGGATTAGATCCTTCATGAACTGGTCTCATATTCCGGACATTGACTCTGGTGCTACAACTTCTGAGGACAATCCCTTCTCCGGCCCCAAGATGCACACTCCAGGGAAAGTCTTTGTTACTCTACCGACAGATGAATGGCTCTGCAAGAAACTTTCAAAGCTCAATCTTACCCTTACTCAAGGATATCCCACACGAGCTTCTGAAGCAGGGGGCCTCTTGAGAGACTAATTCGTCTGCCCGCCTAAATCACAGACCAAGTGGTATGGGTGCCACCCAAACCCAAAGAAGGACTCTTTGTAGTTACTTCGTGGCATACCGGATCTTCACGCCTAAACAGTGGATACTTGAGGATTGCCAGACAGGCCGGTATAGCAAGTGCCCAACCCATGTCGCGTCCTATCTCCCAAGAGGACTTACGTAAATGGGAGAAATCCGCGCGTGAGTCCACTATTATATGCAACCAGGCTGCTGGATTCAACCGGTGTTTACTGAAGGTCCAACAGAACATGGGTGCACAGTTAAAGACAATACGAGTGGAATCCAAGGGCAAGGCACCGACCAAGGCTTCAGCTGCTGTTGACGAGCTTCAGTTTTTACTGGATTTCAACGCCAGTGTGTGTCAATCCATGGCAAAAGCAGTCGAACACCTCACCGAATTTGTGTTCGTAAACATGGCAAATGCAACCCTCCTGAGGCGAGATTCTTATCTGGCATATCTTAAAGCTGGTGTGAAGGCGGATACCCTCAACGCCCTCCGTACCTCACCTCTTTATCTGGATACTCTCTTTCCAGACTCTTGTGTAAAAAAGGCTGAGGAGGACATTACTGACTTTGATAGGAACAAATCTGGTTCTGTATATAAGGGTCGCCGCTACCACCCATATGAAAGGCAGGAACCAAGGTCGGACAGAAAACAAGACAGGCCGACCTGGAAGACTTTGTCACGCACTCAGCGCCGCAAGAACAAAGGGAAACAACAGTACTCCTCACGTCCTGCCAAGGGTCAGCAGCAGTATAAATGACAATCAATGTTTTTTGCAATTGAGACCACTGCTGCTGACCGGGAGCCCACAAGAGACTATGAACACTTTAAATGCAAAGTTGCCTGTTGTAAATTCTGCTCATACTGCGCCCGGGCATTCGCAAAAGAAAGAAATAAGTCCCGGGGTAGCAGTTTGTTTTCCAGATCTAAGTTCATTAAAATCTGTGAAAGGTGTTTCTTGTGTCATTCCATTGTCTCATGTAAATATTGTAACAAATGCTCCCAATGTTGTCACAAATCTTCCTGTAGGGGCCAGACTCCAAATGTTTTGGGAAAAGTGGTCAGAGCTGGGGGCCGGTCCGAAAGTTGTTCAAATCCTGAGGGAGGGTTACACCCTTCCCTTCCGGACCAGGCCAAACTTGTCAAGAATCCCAACAGTTGTAAGCTGCTATGGCAATCCTCACAGAAATCTCAAACTGTTAGAGGCATTACATCAGCTTACGGCAAAAAATGCTATAGAACGGGTACACAAACAGACCTTCCTAGGGTTTTTCAACCGACTATTCCTGGTTCCCAAACCCAACAACAAATGGAGGCCAATCCTAGATTTGAGCAATCTAAATCCCTTTCTCAAAACCGAGAAATTCAAGATGGAGACTCCGGAAACCATCAGAACCTCTCTCCAACAAGGAGAGTGGGTAACCTCCATAGACTTCAAGGATGCATATTTCCACATTCCCATACAGGAACAGTCAAGGAAATTTTTGAGATTTCACGCCCAGGGACAGACTTTTCAGTTCAAAGCTCTCCCTTTCGGACTATCCACAGCTCCCATGGAGTTCACTGTCATAGCAAAGGAGGTGAAACTTATGGCCACTCAGAAGGGTATAAGACTCCACCAGTACCTAGACGACTGGTTGGTGAGAGCCACATCCCACCGGGCCTGTCTCCAACATACACAGGTCCTAGTACAACTGTGCAGACATTTAGGTTGGCTGGTGAACATAGAAAAGTCGGAATTGGAACCCAAGCAAGTTTTCAACTTCGTAGGCTACCAATTCGACCTCCAGTCTGGTCGGGTCCGACCGACACCGGACAGGTGGCAAAGCCTACAGGAAAAGATACTAGAACTCATCTCCCGACCGGCTTGTTCAGTACGGGAACTGATGTCCTTAATAGGCCTGCTAACCGCGACAGAGAAACAAGTTCACCTAGGCAGACTACACATGAGGCCCATTCAGTGGCATCTTAAAAGAAATTGGAGAATACCGGAATCCCTACACAAACGGATTCCTCTGCCCAGATCTCTGCATCCTCACTTACAATGGTGGCTGCAAGAAGACAACGTTCTCACAGGCCAACCACTACACCCTCTACAGCATGCTCTGCAAATCTTTACAGACGCATCAAAAGAAGGGTGGGGCACTCACTTAAACGAGTATATTGCCAGAGGAACCTGGTCCCTACCGGAAAGCAAATTGCACATAAATTACTTGGAGCTAAAAGCAGTCTTTCTGGCTCTAAAAGAGTTCCAAAAATTATGCATAGGCAAAATGGTGCTGGTTGCAACCGACAATACCACCGTAGTAGCCTATATCAACAAAGAGGGAGGCATGAGGTCGGGCCCACTTTGTGCCCTACTCTGGAGAATCTTGACCTGGTGCACCGGGAAGCAAGTGACTCTGAGGGCACGACACATTCCCAGCCACCTAAATATAGTGGCAGACAAACTGTCCAGATTAGGTCAGACCATCCAAACCGAATGGTCCCTCCTGCCAGAAATCTTCCAAGCCCTATGCGACAGGTGGCATCAGCCTCAAATAGATCTTTTTATTGCGTTAATATATCTTACCTAGTGGACCAGTGCATTTGTCCGGCGCGCAGCCGGTCCCGCCAAACGTTAGACAAAAACGTCCTGAGCTGGGCTCTGGCCGGGACCGGTAGTGTACTCCTCATTCGCCAGGTGTCGTGACTGCACCCAGCTCCCCTACTGCGCGTGCGCGCGCATGCGTACTTCCTCTTTTTGTTTGGCGCCATAGTGTGTTAGCGGATAAATTTCAGTAAAATAAACTTTGAATTATATTATTGATTTGCAAACGTGTTAGAAGAAAAGCTTTGGATATTGCAAAATATATTTATCATGGCATCACCAGGACAGAGGCGTGGTAGTTGTGGCCATGTTATGGCAGGGTTTGACCTACATAAAAAGTGTGCCCGCTGCAGGGACAAAAAGGTGGGAGATGACCCTTGTGTCAAAGGTCAGGATTGTGATTTGTGTGATAAACTGTCTGATTCTCAGAAAGGTATGTTAGCAACTCCACAATATCAAATACGAAAAGACAAAAAAGCAGGGATTTTAATTTCTCCCAGTAAAGTTACTGTTGTGGGTCCGGTGGAGGACCAAGATGAAGTTGAGATGTCTCCGGTCACTGCGCATGCGCAGGGACGGATGGTTACCGGTACCTTCCCGGTTTCTGACCAGGCAAGCACAGGAGACTTTGTCTCCCGTCAGGATTTTGAACTATTAAATAATCAATTGGAGGAAAAATTCGCCCGTTTTGAGGCTCTCCTTACTAGAACCAACATATTTTCCACTCCAAAGATGCCTGTTCCAACGGGTCAAGCCCATATCTCTGATACGCCTTTTATCAATCCCTCTCCTGATCCCAGAGCCACCGGTTCGGTGAGGCCTCCGGATCAGGACGTAGAGGATTCTGCTACTTCTGTTAAAAAACAGAAAGGAAAATCAAAACATAAGAAGTCTGTCAAACCGGCCGCTGCTGCCGGTTCTGCAAGTCAGGTTGCTAGGGACCCTATTCCTCCCAAGACAGTGGTACCCGGTCCGGGTTTACAAGTTCTTGGTGAACCGGAGGAAACTGTGCCTGCTATCACCAGTGTCTCTTCCTTAGGGTCCTCCTCTCAACCGGTTATTACCGGTCCACAGTATACCAGTACTTCTGCTTCCTTTGCACCGGATAGTTTCACTCAGCCGGATCCGGCTCTGTCAGACGGGGAACCCCTTCCGGACCGGTCAGATAAGGAATCTGGTGAGGAGGGTGAACTTTCAGATACTGAAATCAATGAGAAAAACGAGGAAATGAATTACAGAGAAACGGTCCGGTCGGTCCGTTCCTTTCTTGGCTGGTCTCACATACCAGATTTTGAGGCTTCAGCAAGTGATGCAGACAACCGTTCTGACAACCCTTGGAAAGGAAAACATCCTCGTCGCTCAGGCAAAGTTTCAGTGGAGTTACCAGCTGACGACTGGCTTTGCTACAAAATGGAAAAACTGAACACTCGTGTTGCAGAAGGTTACCCTTCTCGTTCCCAAGAAGCCGCAGGTCTGAAACAAGACCAGTTTGTCAGAACACCCAAAAGCCAGGCAAAGTGGTATACACAGTCACGACTCAAACAGGATATAAATCAAAGACCTGGACGTACAATCTTTGGCTGGTCGGGTTCCGAAGCACGCCTGAACTCTCAATTCTCCCGTATTGCCAAGACTTCCTCATATCCATCTTCAGGACCAGCATCTAGGCCTATCCCTCAGGAGACTCTTAGAAGGTGGGAGCAATGTGCTAAGGAAGGCTCTTTGATTACCAATCACGCAGCAGGATTCAACAGGTGCGTTAGTGAAATTCAGGACAAAATGAATCAACATATTTCATTTTTAAACGCTACCATTGTTCAGGGCAAGGCCCCTAAGGAGGTCACCGACGCCATCAAGGACTTGAAAGACTTGTCAGCTTTCCACAGTAGTGTTTCTGTTGCCTTAGGTACTGCCTTCCAGCACCTCGCAGACAGCTTATTTGTTCAGCTAGCCAACTTCATTTTGTTGAGGAGAGATTCTTATCTCGAGTACGTTAAACCAGGCCTGAAACCTGATACCTGGAATAAACTACGAAATGCTCCTCTGTTCACTTACGGGCTATTCCCGGATGATGTACTGGCAGTAGCGGAGCAGGATATTCAAAAGTATGAGTCAAACAAGAGTGCTACTGGTCCCGGCCCGGGCACATATCAGCACTCAAAGAAGCACCAATTCCGGTACCAACCATATGAAAAGAAAGAGAGTCGTCAATCCGGCTTCTCCTCTTCCCAAACTCAACAACCTTGGAGGCAATTCTCAGGCAGAGGCAGGGGTAGGGGTCGTGGTAGAGGTGGATCTGGCTCTACATACTACTCCAAGCCTGCCCGTGGTACCAAACCATATAAATGACAATCAATATCATCTGAGTCCCCCAGTTGTGTTAAGTTCAAGTTTAGGGGATCTCAATCTAGTGTCATCAGCAAACAAAGAGACTGTAAATTTGCATGTTGTTCTTCCTGCACCTTCTGTAAAAGGGCTGTTACAAAAGAAAAACGTAAGACCCTCTCATTCTCAAATAGAAATAAAATCTGTGAACAGTGCTTTGTCTGTAAATCAGTGTCTTTTTGCCCCAAATGTAACAAATGCCCCATGTGTTGCAAAAGTTCCACCTGTGGGAGGCCGTCTGCAACTGTTTTGGCAGGTTTGGCTCTCCCTGGGTTCAAATCCAAGGGTAGTCTCCATCCTCAGGGAAGGGTATCAACTACCCTTCAAGGAGAGACCACCTCTGGCAAGATTTCCTGTGATAATCAGTGGTTCATCAAATCCCTCTCGAAACAAAAGTCTGAACGAGGCATTGCATTCCCTAGGTCGAAAACAGACTATCGAAAAGGTGTCCGTTCAGTCATCTCTGGGTTTCTACAACCGGTTGTTCCTGGTGCCAAAACCCAACGGGAAATGGAGACCCATTCTAGATCTAAGCCAACTGAACCTTTACCTTGCCCCAGCAACGTTCAAGATGGAAACTCCGGAGACCATCAGACTCTCCCTGCAACAGGGGGAGTGGGTCACTTCGCTGGATTTCAGCGACGCTTATTTTCACATTCCCATAAACTACAGGTCCCGAAAATATCTCCGGTTCCACTTAAAAGGTCAGACCTTTCAGTTCACAGCACTTCCCTTTGGCCTGTCGACGGCTCCGTTGGAGTTCACAAAGGTGGTCAAGGAGGTAAAACTCATGGCTCAATCGAGGGGTATTCGAATCCACCAATACCTAGACGATTGGTTACTGAGAGCCCCATGCCGGGAAATTTGCCTACGTCATACCCAGATCCTTTTGGACCTTTGCCGTTCACTAGGTTGGGTAGTCAACATGGACAAGTCAGAGCTGGTTCCCCAACAAACCTTCGACTTCGTAGGCTATCATTTCGACCTATCTCAGGGGTTAGTCAAACCAACTCAGGACAGGTGGAGGAGTCTATCTCAGAAGCTCAACCTTCTCCTGGGACTGGAATGTTGCACAGTCAGGCAGTTCATGTCTTTAATCGGCCTTCTGACAGCAACAGAAAAACAAGTAGTGTCGGGGCGGCTGCATATGAGGCCCATTCAGTGGCACCTAAAAAAGCATTGGCATGCCCCAGAATCGCTGGAAAAGGTCATCCCAATTCCTTCATCTCTCCATGTACATCTAAGGTGGTGGTTGGACCCGGCCAAGGTGCTCTCCGGTCAACCCTTACACCCTCTTCGACACGCCCTTCAACTGTTTACAGACGCCTCAAACGAAGGTTGGGGCGCTCACTTAGGCGATTACATGGCAAAAGGAGTCTGGTTAGAGTCAGAAAGCGCCTTGCACATAAATTTGTTGGAGCTCAAGGCGGTCCTGCTGGCCTTAAAACGGTTCGAGCGGTTATGTTGCAACCAGATAGTCCTTGTTTGTACAGACAACACCACTGTGGTCTCTTACATCAACAAGGAAGGGGGTATGAGATCAGGCTCACTCTGTGCCCTCCTTTGGAGACTGATGCTTTGGTGCAATCAAAGGCAGATTGTCCTGAGGGCCAGGCATATTCCGGGTCACCTGAACGTCATAGCCGACAAGCTGTCCCGACTCAATCAGGTGATCCAAACAGAATGGTCCCTCCTTCCGGAGGTGTTTGCTCAAATATGCCGGCGTTGGCACCGCCCGTCTGTGGACCTGTTTGCCACCCGGTTCAATCACAAACTTCCCCGGTTTGTATCCCCGGTTCCAGACCAATCAGCGTGGGAAGTGGATGCCTTAAGTCTCCCTTGGGAGGACCTGGACGCTTATGCCTTTCCACCGACGGCCCTTCTTCATCAGGTGGTAACGAAACTCTTGGACCACGGATTCCGTCGTCTCATTCTGATAGCACCAGGTTGGCCCAACATGCCTTGGTTTTGGGACCTGGTCAACATGTCAGCTCAAATTCCCCTCCTGCTCCCTCAGGTGTCGAATTTGATCACTCAACCGTTCAATCAGTGTCCTCACCGGGACCTTCCCAATCTGAACCTTCATGCTTGGCTCCTAGAGCCTCTGCCATCCAGCAAGCCGGGTTCTCGGCAGAAGTGGCAACAAGAATTGAGGCTCCTCAAAGACGCTCTACCAGAGCCATTTATGAATCAAAGTGGTCCGTTTTTGTCAGATGGTGTGAGAAAAATCAGGTGGACTTCAGAACTCCTTCTATAGAGCAAATTGCGGATTTTCTCCTGTCCCTTTTTCAGGAAAAACATCTCCAACCTAGTACCATAGAGGGCTATAGGACTGCCATAGCCGACAAAGTGGGGAACTCTAGAATTAACATCAGCAAGGATGAAAACTTGTCCAGGTTGTTGGACAGTTTTCATAGGGACAAACCAAAAGGCAGGCGTGGGGTTCCTACGTGGAATTTGTCTTTGGTCCTTCACCAACTTACACAACCTCCTTTTGAACCTCTCAGGAAGGCTTCGCTGAAGTACCTCACCTTTAAGACTGTTTTCCTTCTAGCCTTGGGCTCTGGGAAACGGAGGAGTGAAATTCATGCTTGGGTCCACAGGAACATTAGGCACCAAGAGGATTGGTCGAATGTTTCATTATCGCCTTCTCCTAGTTTCATCTCTAAGAACCACCTGGCTAAAGAGGGTCCCGCTTGCGTGGCCCCTGTTATCATTCCAGCCTTGGCTCCTTCATTGGACAAATCCCTCAAGGAGGATAGGAGTCTGTGCCCGGTCCGGGCACTACGTTATTACTTGGACAAAACCAAAGATCTCCGTTCAGGCAAGGAATTGGTTTTTGTTTCCTTTAGGAAGAGTTTCCAGAAGGATATTGTCCCTGCTACCGTTTCCTCCTGGATCAAACAAACCATAGTCCTTTGTTACCAGATGTCAGACCAACAGGCTCAACAGTTGCATCAGGTTCGGGCTCATGACGTTCGCGCGTTCGTGGCGTCCAAAGCCTTTCAGGGGGGTGTTCCCTTAGACCAGATTTTGGCAGCCTGTCACTGGAAATCTCATAACACCTTCACCCAATTTTACTTGAAGGACTTGGCATGGGCAGACTCGGATGTGTACCATTTGGGTCCTGTGGTAGCTGCCCAACAAATTAGGGACTAAGTAGAGGCTCCCATGTATATAGTGTATAGTGATGTATATATGTATTCATACATGTACAACGTCCCTGCAGTCTGTCTTGCGTTGCAAGAAGATGGGGGACCATCTTAATCTTCAATTCCCCTTCTTCACTTCCTCGGGAACTCGTCAGCTACAAACAAAAGGGGGGGGGGAGAGAGACTGTACCTATCCAGGGTAGTTAGAAACCCTTCCCGGGTGATTTCCTCTGGATTTACGGGGTATATATGTGGATTTTAGAGTCTCGGTCTCCCCTTTGTCCATAGCTACCCTCCAACCACTGGGTAGTTATTCTGCACTGGTCCACTAGGTAAGATATATTAACGCAATAAAATGGAAAATTTAATGGTTAAATTAAATTTTTATTAGTTAATATCTTACCTAGTGGACCAAGAGAGTCCCACCCTACCTGCCCCGCAATAGCTCAAAGGGGGACATTCTTAGGTAGGCCACAAAAAGAGGAAGTACGCATGCGCGTGCACGCGCAGTAGGGGAGCTGGGTGCAGTCACGACACCTGGCGAATGAGGAGTACACTACCGGTCCCGGCCAGAGCCCAGCTCAGGACGTTTTTGTCTAACGTTTGGCGGGACCGGCTGCGCGCCAGACAAATGCACTGGTCCACTAGGTAAGATATTAACTAATAAAAATTTAATTTAACCATTAAATTTTCCAATTTGCTACGAGGTTCAACAACAAGCTGCCCCTGTTCGTATCACCGGTCCCGGACCCCAGGGCCACTGCAGTGGATGCACTCAGTTTGTCATGGGAAGATCTGGACGCATACGCCTTCCCACCGACAGCCATATTGGGCAAAGTGGTGGAGAAGTTGCAAGACTCCCCGTACCGGAGGTTGATCATTATTGCCCCGGGGTGGCCCAACATGACATGGTTTTGGGACCTAGTGGAAATGTCCAGCCAGATCCCATTGCTTCTGCCTCAGTTGCCAAACCTACTGACTCAGCCCTTCAATCAGACCCCTCACAGGAGTCTAACAAACCTAAATCTCCACGCATGGCTCCTAGAGCCACAGCTATCAAGGAGCAGGGTTTCTCTGAGGCAGTGGCAACAAGAATTGAAGCTCCTCAAAGAGGATCAACCAGATCTGTCTATGAGGCAAAGTGGGCCATTTTTCCAAAGTGGTGCATCACAAATCAGGTGGACTTCAGGACACCTCCTGTAAAGTCAGTGGCTGATTTCCTCATGTACCTTTTTGAGGAAAGGAAATTGCAGCCCAGCACCATTGATGGCTACAGGTCTGCCATTGCTGATAAATTGAGAAGCTCAACTCTCAACATCAGCAAAGATGAAAATCTCACCCGTCTCTTGGATAGCTTCCACAGAGACAGACCCAAGGGCAGAAGAGGTATTCCCTCCTGGAACCTATCTCTGGTTTTACACCAGTTAACAAAGGCTCCCTTTGAGCCAATTAAGGAGGCCTCCTTGAAGCACTTGACCTTCAAGACAGTTTTCCTCTTAGCCTTGGGATCAGGCAAACGCAGAAGTGAGATTCATGCTTGGCAGCATAAGAACATCAGACACCAGTCTGATTGGACTAAGATATCCCTGTACCCGTCTCCCAGCTTCCTCTCCAAAAATCAGCTGGCTAAAGAGGGTCCAGACAGTGTGGCCCCAGTGGTTATCCCAGCCCTGGCCCCAACTCTGGATAGGTCCCTCAAGTCTGACAGATCCCTCTGTCCAGTTAGAGCCTTGCGTTACTATTTGGACAGGACTTCAGACTTCAGGCAGAATAAGGAGTTGGTTTTTGTCTCCTTCAAAAAAGGCTTCGACAAGGACATCTCACCTGCCACTATCTCCTCTTGGATCAAATAAATTGTGATCCTATGTTATGAGCTCTCAGACCAGGAGGCCCACAAGTTACATCAGGTTAAAGCCCATGATGTCAGGGCCTTCGCTGCTTCAAAGGCCTTCCAGTCGGGAGTCTCTTTGGAACAAATATTATCAGCATGCCACTGGAAGTCACATAACACCTTCACCCAATTCTATTTGAAGGATGTGGCATGGGCTGATTCTGAGCTGTACCACCTGGGTCCTGTAGTGGCTGCTCAGCAGATCCACAAATAACCCAGGCCAGAGGGGAGATGGGTACATATGTATATAGTGTATATATAGTTAAGAAGCATCAAAAAAAAAAAAAAAAAATCAGACGTGCTTCCTTCGGGAGGTTTATTTCTTGGGACTGAACTCATCCCTCTCTTCCCCTACCTCAGAGCAGGTCTGTCAAAAAGAGGGGGGGGGGGGGAGGCGAGTCGGTTTGGACCGGTTAACCGGTTTCTGTTGACCGACCATAGCCTTAAGGGTCTTGATAATCTTAGATCGACCCAGGCTTAAGGTTGAGTTCGTATAAGTCCCTAGTACCTTACCCGCCGACCAAGCGGTAGTTATTCAGCATATTGTCCATTGGATAGGATGTATTAACGCAATAAAATTGCAAATTTAATAAGTAAATTAAATTTTTATAAGTTAATACCCTATCCAATGGACACGCAAGACCCTCCCACCGACCCCGCTATCAGTTTACTAGGGGTCAAATAGGTTTAGACAACGAAAAAGATGCTATGACGTCAGCTTGTCTAGACAGGAAGGAAGTACGACACGCCACCTGGCGAGTGCAGTGTGAGGACCGGCCAGCCGGTGGAAACACAGGACGTCTTTTTCTGACGTTTGGCGGGCCGGTCTGCGCCGACCGGTTTAGCATATTGTCCATTGGATAGGGTATTAACTTATAAAAATTTAATTTACTTATTAAATTTGCAATTTTGAGATTCTCACTATCGAGTAAATTGCTTGTAAATTGAGAAATATTAAATTTAGAGTATTTTGTTAAAACATACTACTTACCTATGTTTGGGTATCTATAACATAGTACATGAAATATGTTATTCACGTAGCTTAGAGTCAAGCATAACCCATTAAAATCGCAGGTATGCAGTTCATTGCATTATGTAATAACAGCTATTTTGAGATTTTCACTGTTGTGTAAATTGCTTGTAAATTGAGAAGTATTAAATTCACAGTATTTTGTTAGAACATGCTACTTACCTTCTTCTGGGTTGCTTCTTGTAACTTGAAAACAACTGCATTTAGAATGCTTTGTTAAACATTTAATTTGCATGCTGAGTACTGTGTTAACATGCTTAGTTAAAAACCAAAGTTTTTTCAGCTAAAAAAAAATAATAAATAAATAAAAACCTACAAAACTATTTTGATTGTATTGTGTATATATGTAAAATTGGTGTTTTTTATGGAGAGCAGTCTTCTATCATAAAACCACATGTTCCAATTATTATTCTTCTTTTATTGTTTTAACATAATCATGTTTTTTTTTTTATTATTGTTAAATGTTGTAAAAGTACAATTTGTCATAATTTGTTTGTATCAAGTCCCAAAGTTGTTTTTGTGTTTGTCTTGTTACCCTTTGTCTGCCAAGTTATGTACTTACATATCACATGGAAAAATGAACTTGATAAAGAATGCCCTTTACTGTATGCACCTTTTTCTAGACATTTTAGATTAAAATGATATGTTGTCTACATTGCTGAATGTCTCAAGAAAGTATTACATTAAATTAATTTAACTGCCGTGGTCTAAGAGACAAACAAAAAAGAGGAAACATATTTAATTGGCTACAAAAGAAGCACTTTGGTATTTCTTTACTACAGGAAACTCACTCAGTCTTAACTGATGAAGCAAAATGGGAAAGAGAATGGGGGGGCAAAATATACTACTCACATGGCACAGCCAATAGTACAGGAGTAGCAATACTCGTCCCTGAAAAATTGTGCTTTTTTTACTCTGTAAAATGAAACCTCAGATCAAAATGGACGAGTACTTTTATTAGAATGTAGTATTTACGATAATCCTATGGTTGTAATCTCAGTCTATTTCCCTACAAAAGACAAACCAAAAGAACAGTTATCATTATTAAACTATTTGAGAGGCTTGCTTATAAATTATGGTGATCAAAATATTGTTATTGGAGGAGATTTCAACACTTGCCTGAATACGAATCTTGATAAAATGGGGGGACTGACTGATAATGAATCTCAATGTGCAAAAGGTATAAAATCACTTTTGACTGAAATTGATCTTATTGATATTTGGCGAATTAGAAACCCTAACAAGTTGTATTATACCAGAAGAGAAATGTGACGATCAGGGCTAGTTCAGTCTCGGCTAGACTTTTGGCTAGTGTCAATTTCCCTAGAATTCCAGATAACAAAATGTTCAATAGAACCAGGAAACAGTTCAGACCATAGTCTTGTTATACTCACTTTAGATCTAATAGAAACACAAAAAAGAGGGAAAGGATTCTGGAAATTTAACAATAGCTTACTGACAGATTCAAAATATATAAATATCATTAAAGAAGTAATATCAGACATAAAACACTCTGTAGTCATGGGAAATAAAACTCAATTATGGGACTTTATAAAGTGTAGAATACGAAGTGAAACAATAAGCTATTCTATATTTAAGGCGAAAGAAAGTCAAAGAAAAGAAAATGAATTAGCCACCTTACTTAAATCATTAGAAAACACACTGGTAGAGGACAACAGTAAACATAATGAACACGTCGCAGTCAAGCAAGAATGGGAAGGGTATCAAAAGGAGAAATTTCGAGGAGCAGCAGTCCGATCGAAATCAAAATGGGTTGAAGAAGGGGAAAAAAATAGCAAATATTTCCTAAACTTAGAAAAAAGAAATTACAATATTAAACACATAAAAAAGTTAATATGCAATACTGGTGTGGTCTTAACCAATCCGAAAGCTATCATTGAAGAAGAAAAAAACTATTATAAAAAATTATATAGCTCAAACATTGAAAACAATCTTAATCTATCCAGTACAGAATTATGTTTTTTGGACAATCCTAAAATACCCAAATTAAGTGTAATAGATAAAAACTTTTGCGATATGACACTTCAGAAAAAGGATTATGCACTAGCCCTAACTAACCTGGCAAATGATAAATCTCCAGGCTGTGATGGTTTATCGACAAACTTTTATAAATTTTTTGGCCAGACATAAATTACTTATTTAATAGACAGCTATAATTATACATTTGAAAGTAAAGGTCTTTCACAGGAACAAAAGCTAGCTGTCATAAACTTAATTCCAAAAAAAGACAAAGATCTTCGATACCTAAAAAACTGGAGACCAGTAAGCTTGCTTAACACAGACTATAAGATTTTGGCAAAAGCTCTAGCTAACAGATTGCAAAAAGTTATTGGACACCTAATATGTGAAGATCAAGTTGGCTACATAAAGGGAAGATACATTGGAGAAGCAATAAGAACCATTGAAGATATTATTTTAACAAAAGAACAAAACGCCCCAGGATTTATCACATTAATAGATTTTGAAAAAGCATTCGATAGCATAGAATGGCCATTCCTCTTTAAATGCCTAGAAAAATTTAACTTTGGCCCTGTTTTCACATCATGGATTCGTATCTTATACACAAACATAAAATCATGTGTGGGAAACAATGGATGTTATTCAGAAATGTTTGAAATTTCCAGATCTGTTAGACAAGGCTGCCCCCTCTCAGCATTACTCTTTATTTTAGTAGCAGAAATCCTAGCCATTTCAATACGGGAAACAAAGAAAATCAAAGGTATAAAATTCCAAAATTATGAATTCAAAATTGCCCAACTTGCAGACGACACTACTTTGTTTTTACAAGATTTAAGGTCTGTGTCAGAAAGTATTTCCCTATTTAATGATTTTACGACTATTTCAGGATTACGGTTAAATTTGGAAAAAACTGAAATTATACCAATAGGATTCAATTTCCAAAAAAATATTAAACTGCCAAATGAGCTAGATAAACTGAAATACAATGAAGGCGCCTTTAAAACACTGGGCATATGGTTCTCAAATGACCCCCAAAAATGTAAGCTTTTAAATTTTGAAGACAAAATAAAAAAAATTGAGCAACTTGTGAACATATGGTCAACACGAAATTTGTCCCTAAAGGGCAAAGTCACAATTTTAAAATCCTTAATAGTCTCACAGTTTTCCTTCTTATTTAGTACAAAAAATACACCAGTGGAAATTCTACACAAAATAGATAAAATAATATTTTCTTTCTTATGGAATAATAAACCAGCTAAAGTTAAAAGAAGTACTATAGTAAGTAGCATACGAAATGGTGGTTTAAAAATGCCAGATATATATTCAATAAATGAAACAAGCAAGATTCTGTGGATTAAAAAGATATCAAACAATGTAAATTGTAAATGGGCAAGTCTTATGTTGAGTCTACTTAACCTGAATCCCATAGAGTTGAGACATAAATTAAACTATAATTTTAATGAAAAGGGCAAAAGTAGTTTTCACAAACAGATATTGGAAAGTTGGGTAAAGTTCAACCATTTCACACCGGCTAATGATGTAGAGGTACTAAAGGAATATATTTTCAATTCAAATCTGTTTCTATGTGAAAATAAAGTACTGAAACCAAGCTCATTTGGCCTAGCTAATACTAATGATAACTATGATATAAAACTTATTGATTTGTTAGACTCAGCCACAGGCAAAACTTTAGATATTGCAACCTTAAATCAGAAAATGAACTGGAATCTAAACTTTCTCCAATATATCAGGATTAAAAGCTTTATCTCCGTTCCATGGATAGAAGATTTATTAATACTTCCTATAGTTACAGGAAAAAAATTGCCAAATGAAGTTTATATAAAAGTAAATAGCAAATTGAAAGCAATTGTAAAAGTGAAAACTGTTGAAATTTATCAAGAACTTGTCACAAGAGTATCAAAGCCACCGACATCAACAGCAATATGGGTAAACTTGTTTCCTTTCTTGGAAAAGCATGAGTGGTCTGTCTCTTTTGAACTACCATATAAAATTTTAAGAGAACCTTATTTTCAGAGTTTTCAGTATAAAATCCTTCATCGAATTGTAAATTGTGGAGATAATTTATTTAAATGGAATATAATTGATAGTCCAAAATGCCACTACTGTACCCTTATTGATACAATAGAACACCACTTCTACTATTGTGAAGTAAGTCAGGCTTTCTGGGAAAATTTAGAAATGAAACTTAAAGACATATATGACAGAACTAAAGCTCTCAATATGTGACATATTGTTAGGTTTAAATTTAGAAAATTCCTCATTGTCACATTGTATTAATACAGTAATTATCTCGGGGAAAATGGTATATAAATAAAAACAAAAATTTACATAATTCAGTCTACATAAATGATTTTTTGAAAATAATCAAATCCAAATTACAAATTCTAGAAGAAGTGTACAGTAAAGAAAAGAAAATTAAAAAATTTAACAAAATATATAAAAGATTGTGTGATAGTTTATAGTACTTATAGCATTCTTCTGGAGCAACAAGGGTTGATTCATGTCTTATGTCTTGTTGTGTTTGTTATTTTTGTGTTAAAAAGCTAAAAAATATTTTATTTTTCCTTTTTTTCCAAAAGAGATGCAACAGTTGACTTATTGAAGTTGTAATTTATACTACTATTACTTACTGATTGTAATATTTATTTGATTTTGTATTTTTTCTTTGTATACAGCACATTTATATCATACTATTTACATATATATCATACTGTGTATGATAAGCACTGTTTAGTTTTGATGGTGGGTTTGGTATCCTTGCCCACCCAAAACATAAGCACAATTGTTAAGAAAGGATAAATAAAATTATCAAAAAAAAAAAAAAATGAAATTTTGTGAAAAAATCCAGATCACATTCTGGATACAAAAACCCAGAATTTTCAGATGTCAAATTTTAATTATTTTTTTTCAAATGGTTTTGCTTTATCATGGTTATCACTCTGCAGCGTCTTGTCTGTTTTGAGAGAATGGAAAAAGCCTTAAATTAAATATATCCTGGAAACAATTTACGATTCCACATTGACAGCTACAGTTTCTCTTCAGCCAACCTCTAGCAAAAAATGCTTCGTAAAATATACTACTTTACGAAACACAATAAAGCTCACATTTTGCTTACAGTTTAATAGTCTCATACTGCAACTGGTACAGCTCTCCATCCGGGCCGCTCGTTTTTGTTAGCAAAAACCTTTTTCTAGTTTTTACCTAAAAGACCTTACTTGGTTAGACAACAACAGCAATATGTATCTGGGTCCAGTAGTAGCGGCACAACAAGTCCTAGACCCTTCCACTCAGATCAGTCATCCTCAGAAAGAAAAGGGGGAGGGGGGGGGGGGTACATCTGCTACAACCAAGTCTTCAGGAGTCTAAATCCCAGGGTCTAGGTATGAGGTACCTCATCAGGATGTTTGGGTAAGGTCTTTTTTCTTTTTCAGTGTATATTGTATTATGTATTAAGGACTTATTAAGGTTGTCATTAATCTCAGTTTAGGGTTGCAAAAATTATGAGATTCCCAAGCCTAGGGCTTGTTTTCATCGTGGCTTAGCTTTAAGGACTTTACTCTTCAAGCGAGCATTGGCTGCACTTTCTCCTCCAATCAAAACATCCAGACAGTTTTTAGCACTGTCATTTATTAATTTTGGTTTTTGGCTTATTACGGACTCAGTCCCCATGACTGGGCTCTGTAAACGGGACTCAGACTGGCATTTCCAAAACATTCATTCTATCTATTAATTCAAATCTAAGAAAAATTGACTACTTCTTCCAGTCTCAGCTGTAATCCCTCCACCGGACGGTTGGATTCAGCATTCAGTTCCACATGGTAAGCTATTGTAGCGCAATAAAATTTTATTGCGTTAATACATCCTATCCAATGGACAATTGCTAATCCGGTTGGCGCAGACCGGCCCGCCAAACGCCAGAAAAAGACGTCCTGTGTTTCCACCGGCCGGCCGGTCCCAGTACTGTGCACTCGCAAGGAGGCGCATCGTACTTCCTTCCTGTCAAGACAGAGTGACGTCATAGCATCTTTTTCGTTTGGCGTGTGTACTGTGCAGACGTGTTTTCAACATCTCCAGTGTTTTTAAAGGAAAAAGTGTGCATTATGACGGATTTTCACCTTATTGCAAATGTTTTAGTGTAGAAGTGTTATCTACATATCAAGCATGGATATACATTAAGAAATCTGCTGGAAACGCTCCCTAGCTGACTCAACTTAGTGTTGATGATAGGGCAGTAAGTGACGAGCAATATGAAATATGAAGGCAGCCATTTTGCTAGTTTCCTCCCATTCAACCATTGTGTTGTTAGGGGCAGATCGACAATGTTTAGAAAATAATGGATATACTACTGACAAGGTTTTTTATCCATGTCTTTTGTTTGAATGTACCTTCTGTAACCTTCCAGTTACAATCATGAAAGAAATGTCAATCTTTTCTTTTAACTATAAATAGAAGGAATTCCCCCACTTAATCACGGAAAATTTCAGTCTATGCATTATTAAACGTAGTCGGAATTCCCCAACAAGAGATGCATTCTTTAGATTTCTTCAGAGCGCACTGGTACCGACTTCTCTGCTGTAAAGCATCAGTCACACCAGCCTAGCTCGAGTATTTAGTGTTTTTTCAACATAAGCAAGAGGTGCATTCTTCAGATTTCTTCAGAGCGCACTGGTACCGACTTCTCTGCTGTAAAGCATCAGTCACACCAGCCTAACTCGAGTATTTAGTGTTTTTTCAACATAAGCAAGAGGTGCATTCTTCAGATTTCTTCAGAGCGCACTGGTACCGACTTCTCTGCTGTAAAGCATCAGTCACACCAGCCTAGCTCGAGTATTTAGTGTTTTTCAACAGAAGCAAGAGGTGCATTCTTCAGATTCCTTCAGAGCGCACTGGTCCAGACTTCTTTGCTGTAAAGCATTAGTTGACCGGCAAGCTCGAGTTCAGCCAACCTTACAATAGAAGTGATATCAGTCCCTCCCTTGCAGACCCGGCTTTGTTGTCAGTAGTGGGGGTTGTGGATGGCCAGGTCACTGTTTTAAGTTGCCTGGTTTTATCACGAAAGAAAGAAATTCATCTAAGAACCTACTTCAGACCGGCACCGACCAGGACTACACCTTCAGAGCGCACTGGTCCAGGCTTCTCTGCTTTTAAAGCATCAGCCGACTGGCCAGCTCAAAAGAACGCTACCTCTGACGTCATCTTCTCCACGAAGCTGATCACGTGATTCACCGACCAGATGACGACGCTGGCCACGTGCTTCACCAACCAGGAAAGTCGGCAGTACGTTCTTCACAACTCACATCTGCTGTGATACCAGTCCCTTGCTCATGAACCCGGCCTTTGTTGTCAGTAGTGGGGTTTGTGGATGAGCAGAATACTGCGCATTTGCCTGTTTAAGTATCGCAAAAGAACGCGACAACTGACGAGCTGGTCACGTGACACACCGACCAGCAATTTCTATTTTTAGCTCACAAGGGCTATTCCGGCATCTGTCATTCTTCACAGTAAAGACATGCACTTTAACAATGCATTCTTCAAATTCACGTCTAGTAATGTAACAATGCCTCCCCGCAGGCATCCAGCTTTGTGGTCGGTAGTGGGGTTTGGGGATGACCAGATCACTGTGTAAGCTCTTGTTTTAAGTGTCACGAAAGAACTTTACTGACTGACGTCATCTTCCTCCAGCAAGCTGGTCACGTGACACGCTGACCAACAATTGCTTCTAAAAATAGTTCACAGCAACTGTCAAATCTACAAATAAGACGTGCGCTTAAAAGAGTTCCAAGACCTCTGCATACACAAGATAGTACTTGTAGCGACAGACGACACCACAGTGGTGTCATACATAAACAAGGAAGGAGTTATGAGGTCGGGCCCACTTTGTGATCTACTATGGAGAATCTTGACCTAGTGTCAAGTAACTCTCAAAGCCCGACACATTCCAGGCCGGCTAATGTGGTAGCACGCAAGCGATCCAGGCTAGGCCAGACCATCCAAACAGAGTGGTCTCTCCTTCAGGAGGTCTTCCAAGCAATATGCAGCAGGTGGCACCGGCCTTAAATAGACCTATTTGCCACGAGGTTCAACAACAAGTTGCCCTTGTTTGTGTCACCGGTACCAGATTCTCTGACCACAGCAGTGGATGCACTAAGTCTGCCATGGGAGGATTTGGATGCATATGCCTTCCCACCCGCAGCCATCTTGGGCAAAGTGGGGGAGAAGTTGCAGGACTCCCCATGCAAAAGAATCATTCTCATTGCTCTGGGGTGGCCCAACATGCCTTGGTTTTGAGACCTAGTGACCATGTCCAGTCAGATCCCACTGAGCCTGTCCTTGCTCAACCTGTTAACACAGCCCTTCAATCAGATCCCTCATAGAAATCTGACAAACCTAAATCTCCATGCATGGCTCCTAGAGCCACATCAATCAAGGAGCATTGCTTCTCTGAAGCAGTGGCAGCAAGAACTGAGGCTCATCAAAGAGGATCAATCAGATCAGTCTATGAGGCAAGTGGACCATTTTTACAAAGGGGTGCGTCACTAATCAGGTGGACTTCAGGGTACCCCCCTGTAAAGTCAGTGGCTGACTTCCTTATGTACCTATTGAGGACAGGAAGCTACAGCCCTGAACCATTGATGGTTACAGGTCAGCCATTGCTGATAAACTGGGAAATTCACCCTTCAACATCAGCAAGGACGAAAATCTCACTCGTCTCCTGGATAGTTTCCATAGAGACAGGCCCAAAGGCAGGAGGGGAGTCCCCTCCAGGAACCTCTCACTGCTCTTGCACCAGCTGACTAAGGCTCCGTTTGAACCAATGAAGGGGTCCTCGTTTAAGCATTTGACCTTCAAGACGGTTTTCCTCTTGGCCCTTGGGTCGGGCAAGCGCAGAAGTGAGATTCATGCTTGGCAAAACAGGAATATTAGACACCAATCTGATTGGTCAAAGGTGTCCCTGTATCCATCACCCAGCTTTCTTTCCAAGAATCAGCTGGCCAAAGAAGGTCCAGACAGTGTGGCCCCAGTGATTATACCAGCCCTGGCCCCCAACTCTGGATAGATCCCTCAAGTCTGACAGGTCCCACTTTCCGATTAGAGCATTGCACTACTATTTGGACAGGACCCCAGACCTCAGACAGAATAAGGAGGTGGTTTTTGTCTCCTTTAAGAAAGGTTTCGACAAAGACATCTCACCTGCCTCTATCTCCTCTTGAATCAAGCAGACTGTGATCCTATGTTATGAGCTCTCTGACCAGGAGGCCCACTCTTTACATCAGGTTAAAGCCCATGATGTCAGGGCCTTTGCTGCTCCTAAGGTCTTCCAGTCAGGAGTCTCCTTAGATCCAATCTTGTCAGCCTGCCACTGAAGTCACATAATACCTTCACACAGTTCTATCTGAAGGGTGTGGCTTGGGCTGACTCAGACCTTTACCAATTGGGCTCGGTATTGGCTGCTCAGCAGATCCACAAGTGACCCTTAGATTGAGGAGTTTTATAGCGAAATACCCTTACCATTTCCTAACAGTAGCTATTTGTTGGAGCCATCCAACCCAATGGCCAACGCAGAGATGCGATTTTTAAGGTTATATAACAACCTTAACCAAGCCATTGGGTTACAGTAGTCTGTCCTCCCGCCAATTAGGTCTCATGACCACATTGTTTACTTCATTATTTTTGTTGGCCATCATCAGTATGGACGTCTTTGGGAATTAGTACAAGTTTTTGTCAAGGTTCTTATTTATTTTTTGAGATTTTGCTGTTAATCTCTCTTTTTTTATGTATATGATACAGTACTTATACATTTATTAAATCTTCCAAGTAGTGTTCTCAAAATACCCTTTTTGGTGGGACCGGGTAGGTATTGATTTCAGCGGGCGGGTACCCGGGTACTCGCGCCGATGGACGATAATAGGTGATTCTACAAAAATCTCCACATTTACAAACTTAAAACTTACACAAATCATGGGATCCAACCATTTGCTTTATTTCCCGTCAGCCACCCTTTTTGCATTCAAAACAGTACGACACAGAAGAAATGTTAACCAAGAAAAGATTTCTGTACATTTAAAACACGGTTGTTCATAAAAGTGGAGTCACATGACCTATCAGTAAAGCATTCACTGTTGCTCGAATGTAGTTTCGGAATTGAAACTTTATTTTTTTCTTCAGGCAGGTAAGTGAACTTTATTGATTCTAAATTAAGAACTACTGTTTGAAAATATCGTACTTTTATTTATTTAAGGTGTGCATGTCATATAGGTAATATATACAACGTTTTATGTATTCGGAATTATGTAACTGTGTTAATATACTGACGATTTTCAAAGGGTATCGGCATTTAACAATGTATAAATAACCAAAATAAAAGACAAATAAAATACTATAAATGGTGTATACGGGTGAGAAAACAATATTTCTGTGCATTTTAATGGAGTAGTTTCATTTTTAAGTGAATTAATTAAGTCCAGATACGTGTGCACTTGGTCAGCCAACGTGGGCGATATTGACAGAAATAAAGCTTAGATTCGGGTACTCGGGTATGTGATTTCGGATTCGGGTAAATATTCAGAGTTCGGGTACCCGGATATCCGGATACCCGTTGAGATCACTACTTCCAAGGTATGCATTATTGTGCAATAAAGGACTTTTTGGATGGCGACATCGAAAATTCGATCGTCTTCAACCTCGAGGAAATAAGGTTTCATAAAGAAGGTCCTAATGCAACAATAATATTATTATACAGCTTGCCAGTCGTTTGGTTCAGTTTGCTGGACGATGGAAGCTTTAATTTTGTAGCATACATATATACAAAGAATGTAATCTTCAATAAGAAGCCATCTGGACGACGCCATCTTGGAAGAGAATGACAATTCGAGTGGCCGTTATTGCTGTTCACATCGGGTTCTAACAGCCATGCGTTGAAAGCAATTTTTATTACAATATACATCCCAGTCGAATAGATTGTCGACGATTCAGTAGAAGGAATCTCCCTTGGGGGCAGCCATTTACGTTGCCGTGGACACTGCATCGTGGAGAAGTTTTGAATGCAGGAAGGACTACCTCGTCGGAAAACTCTTCCGTCGAGGTCCAGTCAAAACATTCAGTAAAGGAAAATACCTGCATGACGTCATTCAAGTACAATCGAGTATCTATTCCTCCCAAAAGGTTTAGATTCGGGTTGTCAGATGCCCGGGAGTGTCATTCATATCTACAAGGAAAGACTTTGGTTTTCAGTAGTTTTAGACAAGAATTGAGTACAATCGGGTTTCTATACCTCTCAAAAGGTTAGATTCAGGTTGTCAGGTGATGGGGATTATGATTCATCTCAAGAATACAAGGAATCTATTCCTTATTTTACTTTTGGCTGACTGTTATTGAGTGGCTAGGGATTGATTTAATAGGCACAGTTTCTGTGAATGCTCCCTTGTTTGGTCACATTTACATGCCTTGGGTGAACAGCCAGCATTGAATGTGGCTTTTATGTTGGGTTTCAAGGAGTTTGAAGCCTCTGATGTTTTAAAGAGCAGCTATACAGGAAGAAGTTTTGCTTGGACTTCCTTACATACATCACTTTCCTGGACAGCTCCTTAGTTGCAGCAGGTCTGCAGGAGGAACATGACCTTTCAGACACTTTGCAAACAAGGTCCCTGGTAGGGGACTGTAAGAGAGAGGAAGCGTGTATTAATTCACTTCTTCAGTTCAGGTCAAATTTAGAGGATCCTAGGGATCACGATATGTTACAGACTTCAATATGCTTTGGACTGGGTGCAATGATGTTTGCATTTCCAGTCCAGTTTGTGTTCAAATCTTCTTGTTGCAGTTTGCCCATGTCTAAGAACATGTGACTCAACAGGAGGGATGTAACTTAGAATGCCTTTAGCAAACCTACAATGCATTTTTCACTCCTAATGAGGTTCTCTTGCTGGACATATTAGATGTTCAGAGGATTTTCATCTAGTGTTTTCATGGAAATAACAATGATTAGCAACTCTAGAAGTGAGCATGCTTCTAGTTCTGGACTAATAAAAGGACACCAGGCCTCAGAGCAGGTCTTTTTGTCCCTATCATGACAGTTACAATGGAATAGAGTTACAAGTGCCTCCTACTCCACAGCTAGTGAAAAGGGGAGTGGATCTTACTTATACAGGCCCTATGGAAGCAGGGATGATAGCTGGCTTCCTGTGGTTTCAAGGAACCTTTCCCCAGTTTTGGTACTATACAAGTCTTGGGAAAGGAGAATATTCAGCCAGACTTTTTAGAAGTGAGGTTGGCAGAAGTTAAAAAAACAAAAAAAAACAAAAACAAACGGGAGAAACAGCAATTTTGATAAAAGCTGTTTATGAAATGATCGACAAAAGGGCAATATCACCAGTCACATCGCTGGAAGTTTACAGTTACAGACTACTTCTTGGGGTTAGTGAAGAAGAAATGACTGTCAGTATACTTAAGGTCAGGTAAACAAGCTTTGCATGTATCTTACTCAATATGAACTGTTGCAGTATATTCGGCATTCGTGTATAGAAGGCGACTGGTTGACGTCACTAGAATTTATGGGTGTAGTACACATAATTCACCGATTCATCCATCTAACAAGGTATCTTCGCTTCATTGGAGGCTACAGATTCTACCAGTTCACCGCCTTACCCTTCAGTATTGCTACAGTTTTTCTCGAGTTCACCAAGGTAGCAAAGAGTTGAAGCTGATGGCTCTCGCAGAAGGCATCAGTATTCGTCAGTATATAGACGGTTGGCTAATGACAACAAATTCAAAACAGTCGACCTCAGGGTAGATAGCAATGCCAAGAAAACATCTATTGGTTGGTGCATCTTGTTGAAAGCTTGAGTTGGATCACAAATTTCTAAAGTCAGATTTATTTCCAACTCCAGTAATCAAATTGTTGGTTTATAATTCGACCTCAGGGTAGGGCTAGTCTTCTCAACTCAAAGGAAATCAATTGTCTTCTTGGAAAGACAGTTACCATGTTGGAAGCTTCTCACTCATTTCCAAGGAAGCTCATGTCACTTTGAAAGCATGGCTTCAATGGAGAAGACTACACCATTGGGAGGTCTGCACATGAAGTTTCTCCAATGGTATCTGGAAACACTGCGGATATCTTTAGTCTTTAGATATCCCACTATTCTGGTTCACAGGGATCATCTTCAGTGGTGGACCACTTGTTTAATTTGTAAGGAGTATTCACCACTCCTTCAGAAGGAGCACAGTCTCCTTCCTTTCACAGATGCTTACCTAAGGGTTGGGGAGCTCACTTGAGGCATCCACAGCCAGCGGTCTATGGAATCAGGAAGAGTCAAGGCTCCACATAACATTTGACAGCTAAAAGCAATGTTGGTTAGCTTAAAAATGATTCAGAAATCTTCTGAATACAAATCTGTTGATTTTCACAAATAATTCTTTAGTGGTGGCCTATTTGAACAACCAGGGAGGCATCCACTATCAGGTAATCTGAAGAATCATGGGTTGGACGGATGCCAGGATGATTCAGATTCAGGGGAAGTGCATCTCAGAGAATCTAATGTTCTAGCACATTCCTTCTCCACAGAGAGAAGGTTTTTCGAACCGAAGGGGCAATGAATCATCAGTTTTTTCAATTGAATTTGCCATTGCTCCCATCAATTAGGGGTTGATCGTGTTGCAACAAAGACCTTTGTAGGTCTCCTGTCAGGCTTGGGAAACAGATGTTTTGCCCAGGACCTTGATCCTGCAGGTGATGCAAAAGATGTATGTGTCTCATGTCCCAGACAGTCAGTCTTGGGAAACAGATGCATTGAACATCTCTGGGGAGGGTCTGGTCAGTTTTGTCCAGTGGCCCTCATCCCTCAGGTGATTCAACAGATGACCACCTACAGGGGCAGAATCATCATGATTGGGTGGCCAGGGATTTTTTAGTTTTGGGATCTGGTGAATCTGTCCACAAAACTTCTTCTAAGACTTCCCTTGGGGGTAAATCTGTTAACTCAACCATTCAGCATCAGACTTCACAACAATCTAGCTTACTTGAATCTTCATGATTGGCATCTGGAGTCATGCATGAATATTATGGAAGATTGCCAGAGGAAGTGGTGAAACAATGAAGGAGCACTCCTCAAGGAGAATCTGAGAATCAATTGTTCTATTTTGGGAAGTGGTGTGAAGAGAGCCAGGTATTCCATTCCACATGGAGCAAATTTCCTGAAATATTAGTTTAAGGAAAACATCCTAATACCATCCACTATGTTGGGCTGTAGAACAGCAATTGCGGATGGTTTGGGGCCAAAAGGGTCAAGAAGTATCTTAAAGTTGAGATAAATAAGAGATTAACAACTTTAAGTAAGAGACAAACCAATAGTTTGGATTTTGTCATTGGTCCTGCACGTTCTTATCAAACAATCTTTGAGCTTGTGAGGAAGGTTTTCTTGAAGTTATTATCTTTCAAGACAGTCTTTGGTCTTGGCTTCAGGTAAAATAGTGACATTCTTGTTTGGACCCTTCCCTTGGTTATAGGGAGAATTGGTCATAAGTAACTTTGGCCCATTTACTGCCTTTTTGGCCATGAACCAGTTGGCTTCAGATGGGCCTACTGCAATTACTGTAATTGAGCCAGTGGTCTTTGTCTCTGTGGATTACAGATTCATGGTAAGGGAGTGACATTAATGCTTGGACATATTCTTCCTTTAGTTATAAGGAGAATGGGTCACAAGTAACTCTGACCCCTTCAATTGCCAGAACCAGTTGGCTTTGGATGGGCCTACTGCAATTAAGCATGTGGTCATGCCAGTGCTTCGCCTCTTTGGACAGCAGTTTGACTCAATATGGGTCTGTCCGTGTTAGGGGCTTGGTGATCAAAAGGTTTGGGGTAGAACAAAATCTTTTGTTTTACTGCCATTAAGAAAGTTTCTTACAAAAGACTTATCTTTTGGCACTTATTTCATCTTGATTGAGTCAAGATTGAGTCACGGAATCTATTGATGTATGTTTTGATTGCATCTTTAGTTTTATATGTGATTTCCTTACATGAGTTTCTTGATACATGTTATTGGAAATTGCATTGTATGTATACCAATTTCTGTCTGAAAAACCTCTGTTGTCATAGGGTCAGATTTGAAATTGGGTCCTACAGTTGCAGTTACAGTTTGTTACTTTATAAGTATGTGTTTCATACGTATATGGGTACATTTGCAGTTTGTGGCTGGTATGTCTGCAATGCTGGATGTATTTGTAGTTAGATATCAATGTTGCCTAAATCTGACTTGGGAAGGATTTGGCATTATGCTGATGACAGTTACAGGTTGGTTTGACCTTGTTTGGGGTCGGATGTTACAATGTAGATGGGCTATCTATGACATCCTTACACAACACCAACATTGTCAGCAGTTGTGAGAACTACAACTACATACTGCCATTTTTTGGAAGTTGTATGTTGTGAATGTTTGGAAGTTATATGTTCATTAATGCATGTAATTCCATTATGAAGTTCTCATGATGTTTAGTTGTAGGTTAGGTAGTGGTTTTCTTAAAAAGAATTCCCTCCGTCCTACAAGGCTGAATTCAGCTACTGTTAGGAAATGGTAAGGGTATTTCGCTATAAAATTGAAAAATTTAATAGTAATTTAAATTTTTATTAGAAATACTTACCATTTCCTAACACTCAAATTTCCCTCCCGCCTCCCCACAAGTCATTCTTTTACTTGCAACAAAAATAATGAAGTAAACAATGTGGTCATGTGACCTAATTGGTGGGAGGACGGACTACTGTAACCCAATGGCTTGGTTAAGGTTGTTATATAACCTTAAAAATCTCATCTCTGCATTGGCCATTGGGTTAGATGGCTCCAACAAATAGCTACTGTTAGGAAATGGTAAGTATTTCTAATAAAAATTTAAATTACTATTAAATTTTTCAAATTTCTATATATGTACATAGTGTAAACAATTCTACATGTACATAGTATAAAAAAAAAAAGAAAAAAAAAAGAAGAAAATTAAGTGGGACGTGCTTCCTTCGGGAGGTTTACTTGCATTATGGGACTGAACTCATCCCTCTCTTCCCCTACCTCAAAGCAGGTCTGCTAAAAAGGGGGGGGGGGGCGACGCCGGTATAGCCCCGGGTAACCGGCTGCTGGCAACCGACCATGGCCTTACAGGGTTTCCTGACCTTAAGGTCAACCCCAGGCCTGGGCCTATAGTTCTCCTGACGAAGTCAGCCTAGACTGTAGGTTAAAATTTGCTGTTGTGAGTTCACATAAGTCCCTAGTAACTTACCCGCCGACCAAGCGGTAGTTATTCAGCAATTGTCCATTGGATAGGATGTATTAACGCAATAAGTAAATTAAATTTTTATAAGTTAATACCCTATCCAATGGACACACAAGACCCTCCCACCGACCCCGCTATCAGCTAATAGGTTTAGACAACAAAAAAGATGCTATGACATCACTCTGTCTAGACAGGAAGGAAGTACGATGCGCCACCTTGCGAGTGTACAGTACTGGGACCGACCGGCCGGCCGGTGGAGACACAAGATGTCTTTTTCTGGCGTTTGGCGGGCCGGTCTGCGCCGGATTAGCAATTGTCCATTGGATAGGGTATTAACTTATAAAAATTTAATTTACTTATTAAATTTGCAATTTGGATTACTTAAATGTAGCTTTTATAAGCTACAAGCTTACCATGTTGAACTGAAGAGAGTCCCACCCTTCCTCCCCGCTGTATTACAGCTAGGGGGTATGGTTCCCACAATCCTGGATTACCGACCTTGAACGCCCCTCAACTTCCATATGATAATGATTTTGTTTAATTAACGCACTGAGTTCCTCATTGTGGGGAAGATATTGCGCTTGCAAAGCAGTAGATTAGATTAGATTATGGTTCAAAATTGCAACGACAAAAGGCTACGGCCAACGATATATGTCTATTTTTCTTAGACGTTGGCCGGATGCCTGCGGCCATCAAAGATCAGCATTCAGTTCCACATGGTAAGCTTGTAGCTTATAAAAGCTACATTTAAGTAATTTTCAAATTAACCACAAACGAGTCCTTGTTGAAAGAAATCAGTGGAAACAACTTCCGTTTTCTGTCTAGACGGCAATTGCTTGCAAACTAAGGCAGGACTTGTACATGTAGCTTATATACAGGAATATATGCCTGTTGAAATAAAATAAAAATTTCAAGGCCCAGTGTCAAACCAAACAGTGTTGGTTGCAACGGACATCTCAACAGCGGTAGCCTACATCAACAAACAAGGAAGAACCCTCTCGGCGCAGATGTGTTCTCTCCTGTGGAAGATCATGACCTGTGCCATCATAGGCTGTGCCATCATAGGGTGTCTGAATGTGATGGCCGACCTTTTGTCCAGGTCGAACCCAGTTCAATCAATAGAATGGTCACCGCATCCACAGGTGTTCAACAGATCTGTCTAAATTTTCCATTTTATTGTGCTACAATAGCTTACCATGTGGGACTCAATGCTGTTCTCAGATGGCTGCAGGCATCCGGCCAACGTCTAAGAAAAAACGACATTTATAGTTGGTCGTAGCCTCAGGTTGCCTTCTCGCGGAACTCTGTGAGATTTCTTCCTACTTTCTCGTTGGCCGCGTGAATTGGTAGCGTCTGTAACTTACACAGATATTTTCATCTATTTCTCAGCACATACGTATTGGTGGATGTTGATTTTTGGTTATTTTATGTAATATATCTCATAGTTTATTCTGTGAAAGTTCCGTTTCGACAGGATAAGTATTTTTTCTTATTTTGGTGTTTTTGGAGTTTTCCTCGGTTCAGGCTTTTCATCTACGTCTTTTTATTGTGTTTCAAGATGTCTGCCCACCAAACGAATAAAGATAAGCCAAGATCTAGTAAGTGTCGTCACTTTTGCTTCGCGTTTGATGCACATAATTACTGCCCTACCTGTAGGGAATCTGGCAAGGGTGATGACCATTGTGTCACTTTTGAAAATCCATGTGAAATATGCACTTCTTTTACAGAAGAACAACTGTTAAAAATTTCACAAAGAAAACGCTATGTTAAGAAGCAAAAGAGGGACACTGCTAGTTCAAAAGACAATGAACTAGATCTTTTAGGGGATGACGTGGATTCATTTACTGGATCTCATGCAGACCTTGAGAGTGCTGCAGATAACTTATTTACTTCACCTCCGCGTCCTCAGCCCTTCCCTTCAGTTCATTATCTCCCGCTGAAGAGCCGGGCGGGAGATTATAATTTGCACCATGTGTGTGTGCGTGCGCGTGGGTCACGCAGTTTTCTCTGAAACTACTACAGTTACACATTTTTGGTAAATTACTCCTAATGAATTTTTACGCTCTTCAATATTTTTGGGGTTTGGTGAACTTTGGCGGTTACTTTTGAGTGAGTAATAGCACTTTTACCTAATATAATTATGTGACTTATAACTCTCAAACTATTGCATTTAGAGTATTTTGTTGCAATATGTTGTTCAGCTACTTTCTCCACAGCTACAACATGGTCAGTAGTTTGGAAGTGTATCTCCATAGCTAAGTGAGTAATAGCTACTTTGTCAATTTTTAATGATAACCATAATGAGTAAATGGCTTATATCTTCAATTTTCACCACTTTTGGCGGCCATCTTGGATTTTAGCGGAAAATGAAAATGTGTGAATATCTTGAAAACCGTACGAGATAGAGCGATTTCGAGCGAATTTTTGACCTCCAGGGTAGTACAAGATTATCCTATGCAAAGGGGAAAAATTTCAATTTTCGCCATCTTTGGCGGCCATCTTGGATTTTAGCGGAAAATGAAAAAGTGTGAATATCTCAAAAACCGTACGAGATAGAGCGATTTCCAGTGAATTTTTGACCCGCAGGGTAGTACAAGAGTATCCTATTCCAAGGGGAAAAATTTCAATTTTCGTCAACTTTGGCGGCCATCTTGGATTTTTGCGGAAAATGTAAAAGTGTGAATATCTCGAAAACCATACGAGATAGAGCGATTTCAAGCGAATTTTTGATCCGCAGGGTAGTACAAGAGTATCCTATGCCAAGGGGAAAAATTTCAATTTTCGCCACTTTTGGCAGCCATCTTGGATTTTAGTGGAAAATGAAAAAGTGTGAATATCTTGAAAACCGTATGAGATAGAGCAATTTGGATTGAACTTTTTGACCCACAGGGTAGTACAAGAGTGTCCTCTGCAAAGGGGAAAAATTTCAGTTTTCGCCACTTTTGGTGGCCAACTTGGATTTTTGTGGAAATTGAAAAATTGTGAATATCTCCGAAAAGGTATTTCTTCCCCTTTAATGCTCGGCGGGAGATGCACACCGCGGCAGTGGTCATGTAGTCTATCAAAACACCAGCAAAAACTGTGCCACCCACCCCAGGTACTGCCTTACAGCAGAAGATTGAATCAAATTTAGAAAAATCACTGGGCAGTCTAGGGAAAAAGTGTAAAGTTTTCCTTTAATTCATTCCCCTCCCCATGACCCTCCCTGTCATACCCCACTGAGTTTTTTGCTGTCAGTTGTCAGGTTGTGTTTTCTTTCATTTGATAACACATATATGTTGGTGTACAAGGTACTTGCAGTAAACTGTCTTTTCAACAATTTTCTTGAGTTATCAGGGTTGTGCGTACATACACTGATACACTGGAAAAAAGGAAAACATTCAATTTGGACTTGTTCTTGAGTTTGGACTATTGGAAAAAAAGAAACAAGTGATTTTAAACCTACATCAGTCAATATATCCAGAGTATATTTTTAGTAACCTTATTCCTACAATTCCTAACATAATTAGTATTCCAATTCTATCCTATTATTACAAATTGGACCAGAAATGCTTGTATAGTGCAGACCTCCGCCAGGGTATGTTTCTGAAAATTTGGGATTTTTGGGTATCTGGAACATGATTCAGATATTTCCCCAATTGTTTCACACTGGAAACCAAATATGTACACTGAAATGTATTGTAGGGAAAAATAAATTCATTCCTTGTATCCATCAGGAGGTTATGTTTTTGGTGCATTTGTTTATGTTTGTTTTTGCAATTACTCCAACAGTAACTGGAGATTATGTTTTGATGCAATCCATCTCCAGATCTGACAAAGAGAATTCTACCGTTCAGAATATGGCTGGTGATGCTTGCACAATATCTTTGTGAATGTCAAATCCCAATGTCCAAATACAAAGAAGACATAGGGTTTTTAATATAAACACTGTCCTTGAAGGGGTCAAAAATTCATATTAGATCCCTTGAAATATGTGTGATTTCCTGTGGTTGTTGAAACATGCAAAAACCATTCCAAAACACTCTTAAACAATGTACTTTTGTAGACAATCGGTTTGACCTTGAAATGGGTCAAATGTGAAATTTAAAATCTGACCATTCTTAAAGATTTACAGCCCAAGTTTTCTTGTTGGTTATTTTCAGATTTCATATCGTTGTGCCAAAAACAAAAAAGCCATTTACTTATATTAGTTGCTGTCAAAAACACAGAAAGTTATTTCTCATTTAGCTATTCTGATAGCCCTCTAAACCAGGTAGCCCCTTTTATGATGTAGACCTTGACCTTGAATGCCCCTCAATACTCGTGATGATAAATGAATTTTGTTACCTAGTGTACTGAGTACCCCTTTGTGGGGAAGATATTGCAAAGCAGTAGATTAGATTAGATAGATAACGCTTCTACATCCCATCGTATGTGTATACACACATAAGTGTGCTGCAAATATTGCTGAAAAATATGAAGATAGCCTGTTAGTGGGGTAGTAGAGATTTGCATGTGCAAACAAGGTGTATTCTGCTAGCAACAGTGTCGCAACTTGAAGATCAAAGCACAAACTGCTACTAGCTACAGGTCATACAGTGGATTTATATACATGCAAGATACACATGAGTGTATCTTACAGGACATGCAAACGATTTAAGTAAATGGGGAGAACCTACAACACTGGTAAGGAGAATGCACGTGCCTAAGTCACTCTTCAGTTACCTTTGAGATAGGTATGCATTTGTAGCCATGCTGCGAGCATGCAGGGAATAATTTGCATACCAATTGTCATTGCGAGGTGTCTGCAACCTTAAAATTCTGTTATAAAATCGCAAGTGTAGCTTGAGTCTCCCTTGCAAATCAGCCAATTTTTCTCTGTGACCAGGACGTATGTGCACATACAATGGGATGTAAGAGAGACTTTAGATATAGAGATTAGAGAATGAAGGTGAACATGATATTTTAGTGCAATGCTCAGGATCTAGTCATTTTGTAGTCATAAACACGTTACTCCAATCAGCTACTGGTGCTAATTTACTGAGCCATGGACTATTTGCAAAAGCAACCAAAAATATTGAGGACCTTGGAATAGTTAATCCTTCTAAAGATTCACAGCCAATGATTTCCTGTGGGCTGTTTTCACATTCCAAATTTCCGGAACCAATAACAGAGAAGATACAAAGCCTTTTTACAAACACACTTTGACCTTAAAGCAGGGGTCAAAAGTTAAACCTGATCCTTCCAAAACATTCCTAGCCCATAATTTCCAAAAGGTTTATTTGACATTCTGAACTCATATGATGAGTAACAGAGAGTTATTAAATGTAAATATTCAACAGTTCAAGTGAAAAAACCCAAAATATTGATATTTAAAGGCCAACCGATGACCTTGAAGGAAAAGTATTTTCTTTAAATGTGTTATTTAGCTACTTTTGGGTCAGCTATAACAGAGTAAAATTATAGACCTGTAGCTCATGGCATAGCTGAACAAAATCTACTTTGGAAGTCTCACTGTTGAGTAAAGCAGTTGTTGTGGAGTAAAAGTATTGCATTTAGAGTATTTTGTTTAAATTTTTTTTCACCTACTTTTTACACTGTAACAGTTAACTTTGTACTTTACTTCTGAATACCATTTGCAGGGCACAACTTTTGTGTCCCTTTCTGCTTTCACTCCTGCTCTGAAACTCAAAACACAGTTAGCTGACACAGAACCCATTTATGGGCACTGATTGCTTGTTATGTGAATAAGGTCTGACCAAAGGAAGAAGTGATTTAATTTTGGGAAAGATCTGGATCACATTCAGGATACCCAAAAAAAATCCATAATTTTCAGAAACGTTGCATCTAGTGGGCTTTGCACTCTACAAGTGATTTCTAGTCTCTTTTATATTTACAATATATCAGTATGTACAGCAAATACAATCCACCCTCAGTACAAGTACACTGGTATAGTGTAAGTATCATGTTTGTTTTGATAACACTTGGGGGCATGCTTCAGTGTAATTTGAGTGACTTTATGAGGAACCTCAAATCCAGTCATTTTCCAGCACTTTTTCCCTGGACTGTGGGTAACATACTTAACATCCATTTACAGCAGCAAATGGGTTATTTCCAGGCATCTATGTTAGAAGCTTTCCAGTCTCTCCGATGAATTGACAACTAAAAAACAAGCAGAGGTGGATCAGACCTTGGCTTCAGCTTCTAAGCCTGAACCCTCCACTAGTGCTGTTAATCTGGACATACCCCCTCCGAGACCTAGAACTACCTCACATGTCGAGGAAATGGAAGTGGATTATGGTCCTGCACTTCCTCCACGTCTCAGTTCTAACCTTCATAACGCATCGGATCAGAATTCTAATGCATCCGAGGAGCCTTCTAAGAAGGCCTCGGATAGACCTGAAAAACACTCTCACTCTCACAAAAGTCATGACATTGACCCAGGGTCCGCCTCGGATCAATACTATGATGAATCCGATGAACCTCGGATTTCATCTTCTAAACCCAGATGCGTGTCATCCTCTTCAGAGGAGGATCAGTCCTCTGTAGCCAGACACAGGTCTTCAAAGCCCTCTGGGGCTCAGCCCTCTGGGGCTCTCTCTGATCAAGACCAACCTCAACATGATCCAGACCCCCCTTATTACAGGGAAGTAGCTCTGTCTGACGTTCCCTCCCAATACGCTGAAGAAGTGGACACCTTCAGGTGCATTCTCTCACTCCCTGACCCCAGGGAGTCTATGCCTAGGTCCTCAACTTCAGTCATGGGTCTGGATGATGAAAAAGGCCGTCAGGAACTCAGACCTAGAGGTCCTTCCTCTATGCTCCCACTCAGCTCAGTTATCAAAGATGCATTTGATAAGTTTGAGCATGATTTCCAGGCCGCTAATTTACCTGAGGGTAAATACATCAAACCTCCTCCTTCCACTGCAAAGTGGTACAAGGTGGGACAGCCCTGTTATGAGGAGAAAATACAAGAGTTGAATACAGATTTTGCAAAAATCTGTATTACTCCCAAACCCCCTGGGGCTCCCTCAGTCCACCAGTGGGAGGTCGCCTCCGTTCTTTCAGAAGAGACTGGCAAACAAACAAATGTTCATCCAATGTCTTAAACATTATCACCAATGGCTACGTACTGCCATTCCTCTCAAAACCAAGTCTGGTCAGATTCACTCTGATTCAGTCAGAATTCAAGGCCCATCAAAAAGACCAAGCCACTTGTATCCAGTCTCATATGTCAAAGAACGCAATAAAAAGGGTGGAAAATGTAAAATCTCTCGGGTTTTACAGTCGCCTGTTTCTAGTCCCTAAGCCTCACCAAAGGTGGAGGCCAGTCATAGACTTAAGCAGGCTCAACACTTTTCTACACGTAGAAAAGTTCAAAATGGAAACTCCAGAGTCCATCAGGACCTCCCTGGTTCCAGGGGAATGGGTATCGCCGATAGACCTATCAGACACTTACCTTCACATCCCCATCCACCCACACTCAAGGAAATACCTAAGGTTTTGCTACAGGTCTCAGGTGTTCCAGTTCACCTCCCTCCCATTCGGATTAGCCACAGACCCCCAGGTCTTTACAATGATTGTAAAGGAAGTGAAGCTCATGGCCCTCTCCAGAGGACTCCGACTTCACCAATACCTGGACGACTGGCTGATCAGGTCCCAGTCTCAGGAGGAAGCCCAAGTGAACACTCAGGCACTGGTAGCCCTAACCCAGTTCTTGGGGTGGATAATAAAGCAGGAGAAATCAGAACTAAAACCCAACTCAGGTGTTTTCGTTCGTGGGCTACAAATACCATCTAGATCCAGCCCTTGTAAAACCCACTCAAGAGAGATGGCTCAAACTTCAGGATTTGATCCTACGACTCAAGTCAAAACATGTTTTGACTACAAGATGTTTGTCACTAATTGGGTTGCTTGCCTCAACGGAGAAAATGGTCCCGGAGGGATGCCTTCACATGAGGCCCTTTCAGTTGTATCTTAAGGAGCACTGGAGATATCCTCACTCGCTGGACAGCCTCCTTCCTTGGACAGAAGCCATTTCTGCACACCTAGACTGGTGGCAAAATCCCACAAATGTGATGAGAGGTGCAGACCTTCATCCCAAAGGCCACAGTATCCAACTCTTTACAGATGCCTCAAACGAAGGTTGGGGCACTCACTTAGATCAAAGTTCTACAAAGGGTCTGTGGTCAGACCCGAAAAAAAAGGCTACACATAAATGTTCTAGACTTGAAGGCGGTCTCCCTGGCCCTTCGAAGCTTCAAGGACCAGTGTCAGAACCAAACAATGCTAGTTGCAACGGACATCTCAACAGTGGTAGCCTACATAAAGAAACAAGGAGGAACTTCCTCAGCAGAGATGTGCACGCTCCCGTGGAAGATCATGACATGGTGTCATCGCTATCACATAACATTAAAAGCCAGACACATTCCAGGGTGTCTGAATGTGATGTCCAGGTCGAACCAAGTCCAGTCAACAGAATGGTCACTGCTTCCGCAGGTGTTCAAACAGATCTGTCAAAAGTGGTTCACTCCTCATGTAGATCTTTTTGCCACTCATCTGAACCACAAACTTCCACTGTACGTGTCTCCAGTCCCAGACCCAAATGCTTGGGACATAGATGCTCTGAACTTAAACTGGATGGGTCTCACTGCCTATGCTTACCCTCCAACGGCTCTCCTGCACAGGGTGATCCAAAAAATCAGGCAATTCCATTGCCTGATCATCGTAATAGCCCCAGGCTGGCCAGGGATGCCCTGGTTTTGGGACCTAGTGCAGCTCTCAACAGAGATCCCACTGCAACTCCCGGTGTCAACAACTCTTCTCAGATAGTCCCACAATTATGTGTTCCACAGCAATCCACAACATCTCAACCTCCATGCCTGGTGTCTAGGAGTGGACAGCTCCAAGAACAAGGCTTCTCTGTGCAGGTGGCAGAGGGAATTGCTGCGCCTCAGAGGTCATCAACAAAGACCATCTACAAGTCAAAGCCCTATTTGAGAAATGGTGCAGAGAAAATTCGGTGGATTTCTCCACTCCATCTGTGAAACAAATCTCAGACTTTTTCATGTACCTGTACCAAGATCAAAACAGGCACCCCTCGACCATTGATGGTTACAGGACGGCCATTGTTGACATTTTGTGCCCAGCGGGCCACCATATTGCACCTTCACAGGTTACTCTCCAGTTTTCACAGGGATCGTCCCAAAAGTTCCAGGAATCTTCCAAAATGGAACCTTTCTGTTGTTCTCAATGAGCTCACAAAAGCACCTTTTGTGACTATGAAAGACACAGGCCTCAAACATTTTACTCTCAAAACTGCTTTCTTGCTAGCTTTGGCCTCCGGCAAGCACCACAGCGAAATCCATGCCTGGGTTGCAAACAAAGTATCTAATCTAGGCCAATGGGAAACGGTTGCCTTGTTCCCTTCTTCTGACTTTATAGCCAAAAACCAACTAGCAAGAGAAGGTTCTCAAAGTGTGTCTCCGGTGACTATTCCTGCTTTGACTACCATTGTAGATAGACAATTCAAAGAAGACAGTACCTTGTGTCGGGTGCGGGCCCTGAGGTACTATTTGGATCAAACCAAAGACCTGAGAGGGTCTCGATCCCTCATTTTCATCTCCTTCAAGAAAGGACACACCTCAGACATCAGACCCGCTACTCTTTCTTCTTGGTTGAAACAAACCATTCTACTTTGTTATAAACAAGCAGACCAACAAGCCTTGGGCTTGGTCCAAGTTAAAGCGCATTACATTAGGGCCTTCGCGGCCTCTAAGGCCTTTTACGGTGGGGTATCGGTGGACCAAATCATGCAAGCCTGTCACTGGAAAGCTCACAACACATTTACAAATTTTTACCTAAAAGACCTTGCTTGGTCAAACAACGACAACAATATGTATCTGGGATCAGTGGTGGCAGCACAACAAGTCCTAGATCCTTCCCCTCAGACCAGTTGTCCATGCAAATCTGTCTGTTCATCTGTTTGCTAGAGCCATTACAAGGGAGGTACCCACACTAAAAGTGTGAAAATTTCAACACTTTATCACAATTTTCTCGGTGACTATTGCAGGGATTTCTCTCATATCTTGCATATATGTACTAGACCACAAGTAGATTTCCTTGTGTGAGTGTCAGACCTGGATCTTTCTTAATTATGTTTTTATGAATTTTAAAAATTTTTTTTAATGCATTATAATTAATGAAATCATGCACTAAATCGATTATAACTTGAAAAGTATTGCATTTAGAGCATTTTGTTAAAATATGTTATTCAGCTACTTTTTCCATAGCTACAACATGGTGAGTAACTTGGGTGTCTATCTCAATAGCTAAGTGAGTAATAGCTACTTTTGGACTTTTCAGTAACTTCCATCATGAGTAAAATCACTTGTAACTTGAAAACTATTGCATTTAGAGAATTTTGTGTAAATATGTTATTCAGCTACTTTTGGGTCAGCTATAACATAGTAAAATTTCAGACCTGTAGCTCATGGTATAGCTGAGTAATAGCTACTTTTAGGTTATCACTGTTGAGTAAATCACTTATAACTTGAAAAATATTGTATTTAGAGAATTTAGTTTCAATATGTTATTCACCTATTTTGGGTCAGCTATAACATAGTAAAATTCCAGACCTGTGGCTCATTGCATAGCTGAGTAATGGCTACTTTGAGGTTCTTACTCAACACTAAATCATGGATAACTTGAAAAGTATTTCATTTAGAGCATTTTGTGGAAATATGTTATTCAGCTGCTTTTGGGTCAGCTGTAACATAGTAAAATTTCAGACCTGTAGCTCATGACATAGCTGAGTAATAGCTACTTTTAGGTTATCACTGTTGAGTAAATCACCTATAACTTGAAAAGTATTGCATTTAGAGTATTTAGTTTCATATGTTATTCACCTATTTTGGGGTCGGCTATAACATAGTAAAATTCCAGACCTGTGGCTCATTGCATAGCTGAGTAATAGCTACTTTGAGGTTCTTACTCAACACTAAATCATTTATAACTTGAAAAGTATTGCATTTAGAGCATTTTGTTAAAATATGTTATTCAGCTACTTTTTCATAGCTACAATATGGTGAGTAACTTGGGTGTCTATCTCAATAGCTAAGTGACTAATAGCTACTTTTGGACTTTTCAGTAACTTCCATCATGAGTAAAATCACTTGTAACTTGAAAACTATTGCATTTAGAGAATTTTGTGTAAATATGTTATTCAGCTACTTTTGGGTCAGCTATAACATAGTAAAATTTCAGACCTGCAGCTCATGGTATAGCGGAGCAATAGCTACTTTCAGGTTCTCACTGTTGAGTAAATCATTGTATCCACTGGATAGCCGCAGTGTGTACAGAGATTTCACCATTACGCTCTAACGAAAAAAATATTATAGCTAGCCTTCTCAAGTTTGCAGGATATATTAATAACCATGTTGCCTGGGAATATTTTTGGCCTCATTTCGAAAAACAAGATGGCCGCCAGGGACGTTTATTCAACTTAAAGCAAGGACTTTTGTTGGCCCCCTAGAGCAAAGGGTATTATAGGTATAGATCTCAAATTGGCAGGATATGTTTGTCATTAAAAATTCTTGACGGGGAATATTTTTGGACTCATTTTGAAAAACAAGATGGCTGCCACGGGTGTTTCTTTGTCAGTCATGAAAAGTACTTATATCTCCCTTATTATTGGTCATAGAGGTTTGGGATGGTAAACCAACCTATAGGAAATCATGGGCTGGGAATCTTTTGGTATGGTCAGATTTTACCTTGGACCCCCTTTTCAAGGTCAAACCAGGATAGTCAAACTTAAAAGTGCTTATTACTCACTTATTATTGGTCGTACAGGTTTGGGATGGTAAACCAACCTATAGGAAATCATGGGCTGGGGATCTTTTGGTGTGGTCAGATTTGACCTTGGACCCCTCCTTCAAGGTCAAACGACGATAGCCAAACTTAAAAGTGCTTATAGCTCGCTTATTATTGGTCCTAGAGGTTTGGGATGGTAAACCAACCTATAGGAAATCATGGGCTGGGAATCTTTTGGTGTGGTCAGATTTGATCTTGGACCCCTCCTTCAAGGTCAAACGAGGATAGCCAAACTTAAAAGTGCTTATAACTCGCTTATTATTGGTCCTAGAGGTTTGGGATGGTAAACCAATCTATAGGAAATCATGAGCTTGGTATCTTTTGGTGTGGTCAGATTTGACCTTGGAACCCTCCTTCAAGGTCAAACGAGGATAGCCAAATTTAAAAGTGCTTAACTCGCTTATTATTGGTTACAGAGGTTTGCAATGTCAAATCAGACTATAGGAAATCATGGGCTAGGAATTTTTTGATGTGATCAGATTTGACCTTTGGCCCCTCTTTCAAGGTCAAATGAGGATAGCCAAAATTAACAGTGCTTATATCTCGCTTATTTGTGTTCCCAGAGGTTTGCAATGTCACACCAACCTATAGGAATCATGGGCTAAGAATCTTTTGATATGGTCAGATTTCACCTTGGGCTTCTCCAAGGTTAAGCAATGTTTTAATGGCTTTGTTGAGTTTTCTTTCTGGTGGATACAATTTGCATTGGTTCTCCGATGTGATAGGTCTAGTTTCAGTATGTTATTCACCTATTCTGGGGTCAGCTATAACATAGTAAAATTAAAACTATTGCATTTGCAATATTTTCTTTAAGTATGTTTTTAACTTACTTTTTGTGTCACCAGCAGTTATGCTGAATGGCATATAGGGATCGCTTTGTCATCCAATTTTGTGGCGTCGTCGTCACACTTTGTATTCCGGACAGTATCTCAAAAATGGCTTGTCAGATGTAATTCAAATTTGGTATGTGGATGTAACTGGTCCTGGGGGTGTGCTGTATAGTTTTGTGACCTTAAACTCTCACTAGTAAAATACTTAAACTCAATTTAAGTTTTTTCGTTTCCGGACAATATCTCAAAAATGGCTTGATGGATTCAATTCAAATTTGGCATGTGGTTGTAATTAGTTTTGAAGGTGTGCCCTATTTTAAGGTGACCTTAAACTCCCTTATATAAAAAGTTTATGTCCAGTTTACGTTTTTTCTTTCTCCATGGAGTATACTGAAAGTAACTTCAGAAATTTCATTCAACTTTTGGAATTATATATAACTGGCCATGGGTAAGTGCCACACAATAAGGTGACCTTAAACTGCCATTAATAACAGAATTATTTCACTTTAAGTTTGCTAACTTTGAACAATATTTCAAATATTGTGCAATTCTAGGCGTTTCAGTTGTGGATGTAACAAACCTTGAACAAAACTTTCAAGAAAAGATTACCTTAAACTCGCTAACATACAGCAGTGCAAACAAACTTTGAGTTTAAGGTTGGGGCAATATTTTTGGTGTTTAAAAGATATTTTATAAGCTAATTAGGACTTTTTACATCGATGTTCATCATGTACATATATATCCACCAAAAATGGTCTCTTTTGTAAGGTTATAGTAAGTTGCTGATATTTTATAAACTAATGAGTTTAAGGCTGCATTTTTTTGTGTCACTAACAGCTTTGATGGAAGACATACATGGGCAGAGTAGTCTTCACACTTACTTTCCAGAGAGTATCTCAAAAATGTCTTGATGAATTAAATTCCAATTTGGCATATTGATGAAACCTTTCCTCAAGGTGTGCCCTATTTAAGGTGACCTTAAACTCACAGTAGTAAGATTCTTATATTGATTTGAAGGTTTTTCGTTTCCGGACGGTATCTCAAAAATTTGTTGATGGATTCAATTCAAATTTGGCATGTGATTGTAACTGGTTTTCGAGGTGTGCCTTACTTTAAGGTGACCTTAAACTCTCATGTATTAAAAGGTTATATTGAGTTTACATTATTTTTCAATAGAGTATACTGGAAACAACTTGAGAAATTTCATTCAAATTTTGCATGTATATGTAACTGGCCACAGGTAAGTGCATTTCAATAAGGTGACCTTAAACTCCCAGTAATAACCAAATTATATTCACCTTAAGTGTGGCAATTTTTCAGCAGTATTTCAAACACTGCAATTCTAAGCATCTTTCAAGGATGTAACAAACCGTGAACAAAACCTACAGGAAAAGATTCCCTTAAACTCTCTCACATCTGCAAACTAACTCTTTGAGTTTAAGGTTGGGACAATTTTTTGGTTTTTAAAAGATATTTGATGTGCTAATTAAGACTTTATTCTTTTATATTCATCATATATATCTGTTTACACCAAAAAAGTTCTTTTGTAAGGTTATAGTAAATTCCTGATATTTCATAAACTTATGAGTTTAAGGTTGCATTTCTTTTGTGTCACTAGCAGCTATGTTTGAGGACAAGTATGGTCAGTGTCGTTGTCACACATCCTTTCCAGAGAGTATCTCAAAAATGGCATGATGGATTAAATTCCAATTTGGCATGTGCATGTAACTGGTTCTCAAGGTGTGCCCCATTTTAAGGTAACCTTAAACTTCCAGTAGTAACATACTTATATTGAGGTTAAGGTTATTCATTTCCAGACAGTATCTCAAAAATGGGTTGATGGATTCAAATTCAAATTTGCCATGTGGTTGTAACTGGGTTTCAAGGTGTGCCCTATTTTAAGGTGACCTTAAACTCATACATATTAAAAAGCTATTTGTTAAGTTTACATTTTTTATTTTTCCATATTTACACTGAAAATAAATTAAGAAATTTCATCAAAATTTTGCCTTGTATATGTAACTGGCCATAGATAAGTGTCATACATTAAGGTGACCTTAAACTACCAGTAATAACAGAATTATATTCACTTTAAGTTTGACAATTTTTAAACAGTATTTAAAATACTGTGCAATTCTATGCATGTTTCAGTTGTGGATGTAACACACCTTGAACAGAACCTTCAGGAAAAGATTACCTTAAACTCCTTACCTTAAACTAACATTGACTCTAAGGTTAGGACAATTGTTTTGGTGTTTGGAAGATATTTGATGTGCTGAGATTTTTTCATCGATATTCATCATGTACATATATTTAGACCAAAAAATAAGTCTCCTTTGTAAGGTTACAATAAATTGCTGATATTTTAGAAACTTATGAGTTTAAGGTTGTAACAGTTTGGTGTCACTCAGCTGTGATGGATCACCTATAGGACCAGCATCGTCATCACACTTTGTTTCTGGAAAATATGTCAAAAATTGCAAGTAGGATGAAATTCAAATTTGGCATGTGGGTGTTGAGGTCATCGACATGTACCCTATTTTAAGATGACCTTAAACTCCCATTTATAACACATTTATATTGAATTTTACTTTTGCGATTTGTGGGCAATAGCTTAAAGATGGCTTCACAGATTCAAAACAAATTTGGTACATGGATATAACTGGTCAAGGTGTGGCCTACTTTAAGGTGACCTTAAACGCCTAGTGATAATATAACTATATTGAATTTAAGTTTTTCAATTTCTGGAGAGTATTTCAATTCTGCATGACAGATTTAATTTAAATTTGGTATGTTGATGTATCTAGTCCTGAAGGTGTGCCCTATTTTAAGGTGACCTTAATCTCCCATGTGTAAAAGAATGTTACTGAGCTCAACTTTTTCTATGATTCCACAAAGTATACCAAAATGGCATGACATATTTGATCTATATTTTACAGGTACATGTAACTGATGTTGCAGAAATGCCCTGAGACTACATTGAGGTGACCTTTAACTCTCAGTAATGGCATAATTATAATTACTTTTCTTTTAACATTTTAGATAATATCTTAAATTATGTGCAATCGATTTTAAGCACATTTAAATTTTGGCTATACGTAACCTTGAACAGAGTCTACATGGTTAACATGACCTTAAACTCTTAACATTTGCATTGACTTACATTCAGTTTAAGGTTAGGACAAATTTCTGTGATGTTTTGGCAATATTAAAGTGATAGTTTAGAGTTTTTCATTTAAATTAAACATGTACATGTGTCTAGACCAAAACAGGATCTTTATTGTAATGTTACCATAAAAACCTGAAAGTTAAAAAAGTAAGTTTAAAGTTACAACTTATTTTAATTATTATATCCATCCTGCTGGACATGGATATTATTAAGCGTCCCGCAAGGGACGCTTGTTTGTGTATGGGAGACCTTCAGGCTCCGGCGGCTCCGCATTTTGTTTTCCTTATAACTCTGTAACCGTGAGGCGGATTCTTTTCAAAAGTGGCAGGTTTATGCAGCAGCCTTGGGGAATTTTTTTGAATATGCTGCAGTGACATTTCAACCAATCAGAGAGGTCACATGACCAAAAATGTCTTTTTTCAATGGGGAAGCTTGTCCGGATGATAACTTGAAAGGGATTTTATCAATTCACCTGAAACTTGGCAAATACATTCATTCTATTAAAATCTGGAAATCATTAGTTTTTTGCATTGATTGGTTAAGAAATGGCTGAGTAATTAATGATTAATTAATCATTATGAATTTTCCAAATAAGGAAAACACAAAAATGCTTATAACTCGAAAACCGTGCTAGATAGAGCGATTTCGACAAAATTTTTGACCCACAGGGTATCTCTTCAGAGTAGCTATCCAAATTTTCAAAAAATTTTTATCTTGCCATAAATGGCGGCCATTTTGAATTTTCAAATTTTTCGCAAAAATTGCAAAACATAAAAATGCTTATATCTCGAAAACCGTACTAGATAGAGCGTTTTCGATGAAATTTTTGACCCACAGGGTATCTCTGCATAGTAGCCATGCCAATTTTCAAAAAAATTTTGGCTCACCAAAAATGGCGGCCATTTTGAATTTACGAATTTTACGCAAAAATTGCAAAACACAAAAATGCTAATATCTCGAAAACTGTGCTAGATGGCGAATTATCTCTTAAAAATATTGCAGATAGCCAATTTTTCTCAAATAATTCATTCACCTACTTTTGGAAGAGCTTTCACATGGTGAAGTTTCAGACCCATAGCTAATTACTCCCCTACTCAAAATGAGTAAATGTGAATTATCTCTAAAAGTATTGCAGATACCCAATTTTTCTCAAATAACTCATTCATCTACTTTTGGGAGAGCTTTCACTTGGTGAAGTTTCAGACCTGTAGCTAATTATTCACCTACTCAAAATGAGTAAATGCTAATTATCTGTAAAAGTATTGCGGATACGCAGTTTTTATCAAATAACTGATTCATCTACTTTTGGGAGAGATTTCACATGGTGAAGTTTCAGGCCCGTTGGTAATTACTCACCTACTCAAAATGAGTAAATGCAAATTATCTCTAAAAGTATTGCAGATAGCCAATTTTTCTCAAATAACTCATTCATCTACTTTTGGGAGAGCTTTCACATGGTGTAGTTTCAGACCCGTAGCTAATTATTCACCTACTCAAAATGAGTAAATGCTAATTATCTCTAAAAGTATTGCAGATAGCCAATTTTTCTCAAATAACTTATTCATCTACTTGTGGGAGAGCTTTCACATGGTGAAGTTCCAGACCCGTAGGTAATTATTCACCTACTCAAAATGAGTAAATGCTAATTATCTCGAAGTATTGCAGATAGCCAATTTCTCTCAAATAAGTCATTCATCTACTTTTGGGAGAGCTTTCACATGGTGAAGTTTCAGACCCATAGCTAATTACTCACCTACTCAAAATGAGTAAATGCGAATTACCTCTAAAGATATAGCAGATAGCCAATTTTTCTCAAATAACTCATTCACCTACTTTTGGGAGAGCTTTCACTTGGTGAAGTTTCAGACCCGTAGCTAATTATTCACCTACTCAAAATGAATAAATGCTAATTATCTCTAAAACTATTGCAGATACCCAATTTTTATCAAATAACTCATTCATCTACTTTTGGAAGAGCTTTCACTTGGTGAAGTTTCAGACCCGTAGATAATTACTCACCTACTCCAAATGAGTAAATGCTAATTATCTCTTTAAAAGTATTGCACATAGCCAATTTTTCTCAAATAACTCATTCACCTACTTTTGGGAGAGCTTTCACATGGTGAAGTTTCAGACCCATAGCTAATTACTCCCCTACTCAAAATGAGTAAATGCTAATTATCTCTAAAAGTATTGCAGATAGCCAATTTTTCTCAAATAACTCATTCACCTACTTTTGGGAGAGCTTTCACTTGGTGAAGTTTCTGACCCATAGCTAATTACTCACCTACTCAAAATGAGTAAATGCTAATTATCTCTAAAAGTATTGCAGATAGCCAATTTTTCTCAAATAACTCATTCACGTACTTTTGGGAGAGCTTTCACTTGGTGAAGTTTCAGACCTGTAGCTAATTACTCACCTACTCAAAATAAGTAAATGCTAATTATCTGTAAAAGTATTGCGGATACCCAATTTTTATCAAATAACTCATTCATCTACTTGTGGGAGAGCTTTCACATGGTGAAGTTTCAGACCCGTAGATAATTACTCACCTACTCAAAATGAGTAAATGCTAATTATCTCTAAAAGTATTGCAGATAGCCAATTTTTCTCAAATAACTCATTCATCTACTTGTGGGAGAGCTTTCACATGGTGAAGTTTCAGACCCGTAGATAATTACTCACCTACTCAAAATGAGTAAATGCTAATTATCTCTAAAAGTATTGCAAATAGCCAATTTTTCTCAAATAACTCATTCACCTACTTTTGGGAGAGCTTTCACATGGTGAAGTTTCAGACCCGTAGCTAATTACTCACCTACTCAAAATGAGTAAATGCGAATTATCTCTAAAAGTATTGCAGATAGCCAATTTTTCTCAAATAACTCATTCACCTACGTTTGGAAGAGCTTTCATACACGAAAATGAAAAATTGTGAATATCTCGGAAAAGCTATTTCTTCTCCTTTAATGCTCGGCGGGAGATACACACCGCGGCAGTGGTCTTGTTTTCAAAAATTTTTGTCTCCCCAAAAAGGGTGGCGATTTTGAATTTTCAAAGTTTTTGCAAAACACAAAAATGCTTATATCTCGAAAACTGTGCTAGATGGAGCTAATTCAACAAAATTTTTGACCTGCTGGATATCTCTGCAGAGTACCCATGCCAATTTTCAAAATATTTTAGCCTCGGCAAATATAGCGGCCATTTTGAATTGCAAAACCCAAAAATGCTTATATCTTGAAAACCGTGCTAGATAGAGAAGACTGCGCTGACTTTGGTTGCCACAACAGTATAAGGCTAGAAACGGAACATTTTCTTAATACTTTAGCACTCACCTTTGTATCCTTTTCGGGACGCTTTGTTTTTGCATAGCAAAAACATTATTTTTTTTCTTTGCGAGCGATCCTCTAGTTTTTATTTTCCATCTGAATCACCCTTCATTGCTGCTCATTTACAGGTACAGTATTTTATGTGTCTCAGCTAAATTTGGTGTGGAAGTTTAATGGCATGAGAGTTTGTGTGTGATTGCTTTCTTGGCAATATCCGTAGCAACACTTTTTCATGTTTCTTGGGCTTTAATATCTTTTGAGGAGTTCTTAGCATTCCAAACCCCTGCATGGATTGGAGCCGATTAGTTTTATAACGATAACTGGCAACAGGTGTTGCCATGGCAACACTTATTTCTGTTTCTTGGGCTTTCCATACCCCTGCACAAACCTGGCAACAAGTAATTTTTGGTTTCTTGGACTTGTAAATATTTTTATGGGTTCTTTGCTTTCTATACCCCTGCACAGATTGGAGCTGATTAGTTTTTCGGCAACACCTGGCAACAAGTGTTGCCATGGCAACACTTTTTTATGTTTCTTGGGCTTAAAACTTTTTCTCGTGCATCTTTGCATTCCAAATCCTTGCATTGATTTTAGCTGATTAGTTTTTCGGCAACACCTGGTAATGGCAACACTTTTTTCTGTTTCTTGGGCTTATAAATATTTTATTGCGTTAATACTTCCTATCCAATGGACAATTGCTAATCCGGTCGGTGCAGACTGGCCCGCCAAATGCCAGAAAAAGACGTCCTGTGTTTCCACCAGCTGGCCGGTCCATAGTACTGTGCACTCCCCAGATGGCGCCTGGTACTTCCTTCCTGTCTAGACAACCTGACGTCATAGCATCTTTTTTGTTTGGCGCGTGTACTGTGCGGACGTGTTTTCAACAATCTCCAGATATTTTAAGGAAAAGTGTGCATTATGACGGATTTTATACCTTAATTGCAAATAATTTATTGTAAACGTGTTACCTACATATCAAGCACGGATATATATCAAGAAATCTGCTGGAAACGCTCCCTAGCTGACTCAATTTAGTGTTGATGATAGGGCAGTAAGCGACGAGAAATATGAATTATGAAGGCAGCCATTTTGCTAGTTTCCTCCCTTTAACCATTGTGTTGTTAGGGGCAGATCGACAATTTTTAAAGAAAATAATGGATATTCTACTTACAAGGAATTTTTATCCATGTCTTTTAGTTTGAACGTACCTTCAGCTACAATCACCATAGAAACGTCTTCTCTAGTACTACAAATGGAATTCACGGAAAACTTTGTTCTATGTAGTATTTAACACTGTAAATAGAAGGAATTCCCATCAAAAGAGGTGCATTCTTCAGAGCGCACTGGTAAAGACTTCTCTGATGTATAACATCAGTCACACCAGCCTAGCTCGAGTTTTGGTTTTTATTGCGTTAATACATCCTATCCAATGGACAATAGCTTATCCGGTCGGCGCAGACCGGCCCGCCAAACGCCAGAAAAAGACGTCCTGTGTTACCACCGGCAGGTCGGTCCGTAGTACTTGTGCACTCGCCAGATGGCGTGTCGTACTTCCTTCCTGTCTAGACAGAGTGACGTCATAGCATCTTTTTCGTTTGGCGCGTGCTTGTGCACAAGGAAAAATTTTATCAGCAGTTTTTTGGTGAATTTATTAAGTTCTTGAAGGACTTTCTTTTCTTTGAGTATTTTATTTTACTGCTACATACTCATAGCACACTATGTCGTCCCCTGGACAAAAAAGGGGCAGTTGTGGTCACGCCATGGCGGGATTTGATGGACATGCCTTTTGCGCCCGCTGTAGGGAGAAGGGAAAGGGTGAGGAACCCTGTATTTCTAACAAAGACACTACGGAATGTAAGTTCTGCAAACTCTTTTCTCCAGAGCAACGGGCTCAGCTTGCAACTCCCTCTTACAAACTAAAAAAGGAGAAACGGGAGGCCAAGCGCGTGGATAACCCCACACCCACTGAGGACATTGCCCTAGTAGATCCTGCTAGCGTCTCTGTTATAGGGGCTGTGGGTGGAGCCGCTTCTTCTCATTCACCATCAGTTCCGCCTGAAAAGAAACCCAAGAAGGACAAACCTAAGACTAAGAAAGCTGCCTCTTCTAGTACGGATGACAGGTTTTCAGCACTGGATGCTAAGTGGTCTGAACGTTTCAACAGGCTGGAGGCCTTGTTGCTGGCTCGATCTGTGGAACCTTCCTTCTCTGCGGATGTCAGGGTTACCCCTGTACACTCACCACCAGCCACTGTCTCTAAGGACTCAGAGCCTTTCTTTCAGCCTTCTCACCGACCTGTGGACCCTATTGCTAAGCGCACTGGCCCAGACTCTGATGCTGCTTTGCAGCTGTCGGCCGGCAAGCTTCCTCCAGGTTCTTCTTCTTCTACGCGCACTGGCCCAGACATTACTGCCACCAAGCAGCAGTCGGCCGGCAAGCCTAAGTCAGATCTCCCTTCCAAGACTTCATCAGGGCGCACTGGTCCAGACGTCGCTTCTAGTAAGCATAAGTCGACCGGCAAGCCACACACCGACCCTCACCGACAGGCTGCATCGTCGGGACAGAAATCTGTCAGATCAACTTCCGACCGACCTCACACCGACCGACCCTCATCTGCAGGTCTCACTGGTTCGGAGTCACCTACCCTCCTTAAGTCGTCTGGCAAGGACAGCATATCCAGTGGAGAGTCGGATGCGGAGAGCAGTTTTTCAGACACGCCCCCCCTGGAACTTTTTGTAGAGGAGGGCGAGCTCTCTGATGAGCATGAATTAACTGAACAGGATTTACCAACGTCGGAAGAACAGACATATAGAGAGACTATGCGAGGGATACGTTCCTTTATGGGGTGGTCACATGTACCAGACGTAGATAGTTCCAACCCGTCTGATGACAACCCTTTTGCTGGCCCCAAGGCACCGGCTCCTAGTAAGATCTCAGTCCATATGCCGACGGAAGACTGGCTCTGCAAGAAACTTAGCAAACTGAATCTTACCTTGGTTGAGGGATACCCCTCCCGTACTGCAGAGGCCGGTAGTCTACCCATGGATCAATTCTTGAGGCCACCACGCCCTCAGTCGAAGTGGTACGGGCTTTATTCAGAACAACCGACTGATCCGACCAAAGTCACTTCTTGGAGTACGGGACATTCTAAACTTAACAGTAGTTTTGGTCGGATAGCTAGAAAGGCGGCTTTGGCATCGACACCACCAGCCTCACGCAGAATCTCCCAGGATACATTCCGGAGGTGGGAAAGGACTACTAGGGAAGCTTCTGTAGTGTGCAATCAGGCCGCTAGCTTTAACCGCTGCCTTTTCAAGGTGCAGGCCGACATGCAGTCACAGCTTAGGACAGTCCGTAGTGAAGGCAAGGGAAAAGGGTCAGCCAAAGTTTCAGAAGCCACAGAGGAGTTGCAGTTTCTGATGGAGTTTAACTCCAGTATCACCCAGGCTGCCGCTAAGGCGATGGAACACTTGTCAGAATTTGTATTTTTTACCATGGGTAATCTTACTCTGGCTAGGAGAGACTCGTATCTCAACCATTTGAAGAATGGTATCAAGCCGGACACGTTTGCTGCTCTCAGGACTGGCCCTCTGCACATCGGTACTCTCTTCCCAGAGTCAGCTATCAAACGGGCCGAAGAGGAGATCTCACATTATGATAACAAAAGCCAGCCAACAGCTACATCCTCACGAGGGAAGGCACGCTTTCACCCGTATGAGAGACAGGATAAGAAACAGGAGGGTCGGTCGGACAACAAGCAGGATAGACCCGCATGGAAAAACATCAACCGAAGGCAGTTTAGACGACCTAAAGGCAAGGGTGCTAACTTCTCTTCACGTTCTGCCAAGGGCCAGCAGCCGTATAAATGACAATCACTGTTACAACAGGACACGGCTGCTGGCTGGGAGCACCTCCACAGAACTGACTTTGAACTCAAATCTAAATGTAAACTTGCATGTTGTATCATTTGTTCCTTCTGCACCCGGGCCTCCGCAAAAGAAAGGTCTAAGTCCCGGCGTGTCAGACTGTCAGTTGAAAAAAGATCTATTAAATTCTGTGAAAGGTGTTTCTTGTGTCACTCAATTGTCTTGTGTGAATCCTGTAACAAATGTCCCAAATGCTGCACAAAATCTGCCTGTAAGGGCCAGGCTTCAAAACTTTTGGCAAACTTGGCTGGATCTAGGGGCCGGTCCGAAAATAGTTCAAATCCTGAGAGAGGGTTACACCCTCCCCTTTCGGATCCGGCCACATCTTACAAGGTCTCCGACAGTCATAAGCCGTTATGTAGATCCCCACATTAACAGCTACCTGTTGGAGGCATTGCATCAGCTTATAGACAAGAATGCAATAGAATTGGTCCACAATCAAACATCTCTAGGGTTTTTCAACCGACTTTTTCTGGTGCCCAAGCCCAACAACAAGTGGAGGCCTATACTGGACCTAAGCAAACTCAATCTTTTCCTCAAGGTGGAAAAATTCAAAATGGAGACACCGGAAACCATCAGAACATCCCTCCAGCAAGGGGAGTGGGTAACCTCAGTAGACTTCAAGGATGCCTACTTCCACATACCAATACAGGCTCAATCCAGGAAATATCTCAGATTTCATGTCCATGGCCGGACATACCAGTTCAAGGCGTTACCCTTTGGCCTGTCCACAGCGCCCATGGAGTTCACTGTATTAGTAAAGGAGGTGAAATTGATGGCCATACGCACGGGTATAAGAATCCACCAGTACCTAGACGACTGGTTGGTGAGAGCCAGATCCCAAGAAACTTGTCTCCGACATACCCAAATCCTCGTCAAAATGTGCCAGGATCTAGGTTGGCTGGTAAATTTAGAGAAATCAGAGCTGGAACCCAAACAGGTCTTCGACTTCGTAGGTTACCAGTTCGATCTCAGATCCGGCCGGGTCAGACCGACCCCGGACCGGTGGCAAAGCCTTCAGGACAAGATACAAGCACTCCTTGTATTACCGGCCTGTCCGGTCCGACAGTTCATGTCCCTCATAGGCCTGCTGACAGCCACGGAAAAACAGGTTCACCTCGGCCGGCTGCACATGAGACCCATACAGTGGCATCTCAAAAACAGTTGGCGGGTACCAGAATCTCTAGAGAAGATTATCCCTCTTCCAAGATCCCTGCACCCTCACTTACGATGGTGGCTAGAGGAAGACAATGTGCTTCAAGGCCAACCATTACACCCAGTAAGACATGCTCTGCAAATATTTACAGACGCATCAAAAGAAGGGTGGGGCGCTCACTTAGACGAGTTCACTGCAAGAGGGTCCTGGTCGGTGCCGGAAACCAAGCTGCACATAAATTATCTGGAACTCAAAGCGGTGTTCCTAGCTCTCAAAGAGTTCCAAGACCTCTGTGCAGGCAAGATAGTGTTAGTGGCAACCGACAACACTACAGTAGTCGCTTACATAAACAAGGAAGGAGGCATGAGGTCGGGCCCACTGTGTGCCCTACTGTGGAGGATCTTGACCTGGTGTTCCCAGCGACAAGTGACTCTAAAAGCCCGACACATTCCAGGCCACTTAAATGTGATAGCAGACAAGCTATCCAGGCTGGGTCAGACCATTCAAACAGAGTGGTCCCTCCTCCCAGAAGTTTTTCAACAAATATGCAAGCGATGGCACCTCCCTCGAATAGACCTGTTTGCCACGAGGTTCAACCACAAGTTACCTCAGTTTGTGTCTCCAGTACCGGACTCCCTGGCTGTAGCAGTGGATGCACTCACTCTGCCATGGGAGGACCTGGATGCATACGCCTTCCCACCGACCGCCATATTGGGCAAAGTGGTGGAGAAACTACTGGGCTCCCCGTGCAAGAGACTCATTCTGATTGCCCCGGGGTGGCCCAACATGCCTTGGTTTTGGGACTTGGTGAACATGTCCAGCCAGGTCCCCCTCAGCCTACCCAACCTGCCCAATCTGCTAACACAGCCCTTCAATCAGATCCCTCACAGAAATCTGACAAATCTAAATCTCCATGCCTGGCTCCTAGAGCCACAAAGATCAAAGAACAGGGCTTCTCTGAGGCAGTGGCAGCAAGGATTGAGGCTCCTCAAAGAAGATCAACCAGATCAGTCTATGAGGCAAAGTGGACCATTTTTACAAAGTGGTGCGTCACTAATCAGGTGGACTTCAGGTCTCCACCTGTAAAGTCGGTGGCTGATTTCCTAATGTACCTTTTTGAGGACAAGAAGTTACAGCCCAGCACCATTGACGGATACAGGTCTGCCATTGCTGATAAACTAGGTGATACCTCGGTTAATATCAGCAAAGAGGGTAATCTCACTCGTCTCTTGGACAGTTTCCATAGAGACAGACCCAGAGGGCGGAGGGGAATACCCTCCTGGAACCTTTCCCTGGTCCTACACCAGCTGACAAAGGCTCCCTTTGAACCTCTTAGAGAAGCATCTCTGAAGCTTTTGACCTTCAAAACTGTCTTCCTTTTGGCCCTAGGCTCGGGCAAAAGAAGGAGTGAGATTCATGCATGGCAGCATAAGAACATCAGACACCAGTCGGACTGGTCTAAGGTGTCTCTGTTTCCGTCTCCCAGCTTTCTCTCCAAGAACCAGCTGGTCGACTGACAGTTCCATTCCGGATAACCGGATGATGATATACGACCATAGCCTTAAGGGTTATTGACTTCAAGGTCTAACCAGGCTTTTAAAAAGGGAATTATCATTATTTCTAACATGAGTTCACAATTTTAGTCCCTAGTAACTTACCCGCCATCCAAGCGGTAGTTATTCAGCTATTGTCCATTGGATAGGATGTATTAACGCAATAAAATTGCAAATTTAATAAGTAAATTAAATTTTTATAAGTTAATACCCTATCCAATGGACGCGCAAGACCCTCCCACCTACCCCGCTTTCACCTTACTAGGGGTCTAATAGGTCTAGACAACGAAAAAGATGCTATGACGTCACTCTGTCTAGACAGGAAGGAAGTACGACACGCCATCTGGCGAGTGCACAAGTACTACGGACCGACCTGCCGGTGGTAACACAGGACGTCTTTTTCTGGCGTTTGGCGGGCCGGTCTGCGCCGACCGGATAAGCTATTGTCCATTGGATAGGGTATTAACTTATAAAAATTTAATTTACTTATTAAATTTGCAAGTTTTTTCATCAGAAGAGATGAATTCTTCAGATTTCTTCAGAGCGCACTGGTCCAGACATCTTTGCTTGTAAAGCATTAGTCGACCGGCAAGCTCCAGTTCATCCAACTTCACAAAGAAGGTGATATCAGCCCCTCCCTTGCAGACCCGGCTTTGTTGTCGGTAGTGGGGGTTGTGGATGGCCAGTTCACTGGTTTTATCACGAAAGAGAGAAGGAATTTCATCTACACATCTACAGAGCGCACTGGTCCAGGCTTCTCTGCTTTAAAAGCATCAGCCGGCCGGCCAGCTCAAAAGAACGAGACCTCTGACGTCATATCCAGTCAGCCAATCGCGTGTCCTTCCGACCAATCACGAAGCAGGTCACGTGTTTTCACCGACCAGGAAGGTCGGAAGTGCGTTCTTCAGAACTCACGTCTACTGTGACTACAGTTCCAGCTTTACAGACCCGACCTTGTTGTCGGTAGTGGGTTTTTGTGGACTGTAAAATTGCCAGTAAAGCATCGCACAAAGAACGCGAATACTGACGTCATCTCCAGTTAGCCAATCGCGTGTCCTTCCGAACAATCACGAAGCTGGTCACGTGTTTTCACCGACCAGGAAGGTCGGAACTGCGTTCTTCACAACTTACATCTACTGCGATACCAGTCCTTCTCTCATGAACTGACCTTCGTTGTCGGTAGTGGGGTTTGTGGATGAGCAGAATACTGCGCATTTGCATGTTTAAGTATCACAAAAGAACATGACAACTGACGAGCTCCAATCAGCCAATCGCGTGTCTTTCCGACCAGCAGGCTGGTCACGTGACACACCGAACACCAAGTGTTTCTAAAAATAGATTACAAGGGCTTTCCCAGCAACTGTCAAATCTACAAACAAGACGTGCGATTAAAGAAATACTTTAATTAATGGAGGAAACCTACAGCAAGCTGAATTCAACACAGAAGATAGTTGTAAAATTGCTTTAGCAACTGTTTACAGAGTGTACTGACTGGTAACACAGCCTTGTACACTTGTTTCAACAACTGGTTACAGAGTGTACGGCTGGTACTGGCTACACAGCCTTGTACACTTGCTTCAACAAATAGGTACAGAGTGTACCCGCTGGTACTGGCTACACAGCCCTGTACACTTGCTTCAACAACTGGTTACAGAGTGTACCGGCTGGTACTGGCTACACAGCCTTCTTCAACAACTGCTTACAGAGTGTACCGAGTGGCACTGGCTACACAGCCTTGTACACTTGCTTCAACCACTGGTTACAGAGTGTACCGGCTGGTACTGGCTACACAGCCTTGTGCACTTGCTTCAACCTACCGGTTACAAAGTATACTAACAGGGTGCTGGCTACACAGTCCTTACTGTACAGTGCTTCACCCCAACTGGTTACATATATAAAAAAAAAAAAAAAAAAACTGGCGAAATATAGACCAGTAGATGTCAAAATGCATTGGTGACCCCAGCCTGCCAGTTTTTTGCCGGTTACAGAGAATTACTGGTTACAGTAAAGTACCGGGTATGGAGTCCTGGTACCGGACAGAGTTGCCTAAGGTAAATTTGGTTACAGAGAATTCTTAGACCAGTCAGTGGGCTTGGTGATATGACAGTGATATGACAGTGTCCCAAGCTACTACCAGGCAACCTTCCCTTATCACACCTCTCAACAACCTGTTATCGGTGCTGGACTTGACTGGAGAGATAATAAATTTTGTCATCATGTCCGGCCAGGGGTCAGACATCTCACAAATGACAGTTGCTCTGTAAATGCTGCACCTTGCAGGCTGTTGGGCTGGGGCAAAGAGTCTATTAATATGAAAAGTTGTGTCAGTCCCACCGGACCGCAATAAGAACAGAGAGACTGTTAACCTGGATCATTGTCACCAGACTAGTGTCCTAAGGGACAGAAAATGTTTGTCAGAATACCAAATGTCCCAAATGTGGCACACAATCTGCCTGTAGGGTCCAGACTAAGCCCTTTTTGGGAACTTAGGAAGCCTTGGGGGCTGGACCCTATGTAGTACAAAGGTTGAAGGAGGGATACCTACATCCATATACCTATACAAGAACAATCCAGGAAATGCCTGACATTTCACATCCAAGGTCGGGCATACCAGTTCAAGGCCCTGCCATTCGGTTTGTCCACAGCACCTTTTGAGTTCACCATGATACCAAAGAAGGTGAAATTGATGGCCATACACAAGGTTTTAAGAAGCCACCAGTACCTAAACGACTGGTTGGTGAGAGCCAGATCCCACCAGGCTTGTCTCCAACATACACAGGAACTAGTAAATAATGTGTCAGCAACTAGGTTGGCTGGTGAACTTCGAGAAATCAGAGCTGGAGCCCAAAACAAGACTTCAATTTTATAGGCTACCAGTTCGACCTCAGATCTGATCGGTGACTCCAGACCGGTGGCAGAACCTTCAAGAGAAAATGCTGAAACTGCTATCCCTACCGGCTTGCCCGGTCCGGGAATTCAGGTCCGTGATAGGCTTACTTACAGCTACAGAAACGCAAGTTCATGTAGGCCAACTTCATATGAGACTCATTCAGTGGCATCACAAACACAACTGGAGGGTCCCAGAATCACTGGAAAAGGTGATCCCAACCCCCAGGTCCTTGCACCCCCATTTACAATGATGGCAGAAGAAAGACAATGTACTTACAGTCCAACCATTACACAAATAAAACATGCTCTGCAAATAATTACAGATGCATCAATAGAAGGGTGGGGCGCTCGCTTAGCCGAGCACTTTGCAACAGCAACCTGGTCCCCTCCGGGAAGCAAGCTGCATATGAACTATCTAGAACTTAAAGCAGTCTTTCTAGCTTTAAAAGAGTTCCAAGACCTTTGCTCAACAAGATAGTACCTGTAGCAACTGACAACCCCACAGTAGTGTCATACATAAACAAGGAAGGAGGCATGAGGTCGTGCCCACTTTGTGCCCTACTATGGAGAATCTTGACCTGGTGTACCAGGAAACAAGTGACTCTAAAGCACGACACATTCCAGGCCGGCCGAATGTGGTAGCAGACAAGCTATCCAGGCTAGGCCAGACCATCCAAACAGTGGTTTCTCCTTCCAGAGGTCTTCCACTCTATGCAGCAGGTGGCACCGGCCCAAAATAGACTTATTTGCCACGAGGTTCAACAACAGGTTGCCTCTGTGTCACCGGTACCGGATCCCCTGGCCACAGCAGTGGATGCGCTCAGTCGGCCATGGTAGGATCTGAAAGCATACACCTTCCCACCATCAGCCATATTGGGCAAAGTGGTGGAGAAGTTGCAAGACTCCCCATGCAAGAGAATCATTAAGCGTCCCGCAAGGGACGCTTGTTTGTGTATGGGAGACCTTCAGGCTCCGGCGGCTCCGCATTTTGTTTTCCTTATAACTCTCTAACCATTAGGCGGATTCTTTTCAAATTTGGCAGGTTTAGGCGGTAGCCTTGGGGAATTTTTTTGAATATGCTGCAGTGACATTTCAACCAATCAGAGAGGTCACATGACCAAAAATGTCTTTTTTCGATGGGGAAGCTTGTCCGGATGATAACTTGAAAGGAATTTTATCAATTCATCTGAAACTTGGCAAATACATTCATTGTATTAAAATCTGGAAATCATTAGATTTTGGCATTGATTGGTTAAGAAGTGGCCGAGTAATTAATGATTAATTAATCATTACGAATTTTCCAAATAAGGAAAACACAAAAATGCTTATATCTCGAAAACCGTGCTAGATAGAGCGATTTCGACAAAATTTTTGACCCACAGGGTATCTCTCAAATTTTGTCTTGCCCAAAATGGCGGCCATTTTGAATTTTCGAATTTTTCGCACAAATTGCAAAACATAAAAATGCTTATATCTCGAAAACTGTGCTAGATAGAGCGATTTCGACGAAATTTTTGACCCACAGGGTATCTCTGCAGAGTAGCCATGCCAATTTTCAAAAAAATTTTGTCTCGCCAAAAATGGCGGCCATTTTGAATTTTCGAATTTTTCGCAAAAATTGCAAAACATAAAAATGCTTATATCTTGAAAACCCTGCTAGATAGAGCGATTTCGAAGAAATTTTTGACCCGCAGGGTATCTGCAGAGTAGCCATGCCAATTTTCAAAAAAAAAAATTTCTCGCAAAAAATGGCGGCCATTTTTAATTTTCGAATTTTTCGCAAAATTGCAAAACATAAAAATGCTTATATCTCGAAAACCGTGCTAGATAGAGCGATTTCGACGAAATTTTTGACCCACAGGGTATCTCTGCAGAGTAGCCATGCCAATTTTCAAAAAAAAAATTTCTGGCCAAAAATGGCGGCCATTTTGAATTTTCGAATTTTTGCGCAAAAATTGCAAAACACAAAAATGCTAATATTTCGAAAACCGTGCTACATAGAGCGATTTCGACGAAATTTTTGATCTTCAGGGTGTCTCTGCAGAGCAGCTATCCCAAAGAGCTTTCACTTGGTGAAGTTTCAGACCCATAGCTAATTGCTCACCTACTCAAAATGAGTAAATGTGAATTACCTCTAAAAGTATTGCAGATAGCCAATTTTTCTCAAATAACTCATTCACCTACTTTTGGAAGAGCTTTCACTTGGTGAAGTTTCAGACCCGTAGCTAATTACTCACCTACTCAAAATGAGTAAATACTAATTATCTCAAAAACTATTGCGGATACCCAATTTTTATCAAATAACTCATTCATGTACTTTTGGGAGAGCTTTCACATGGTGAAGTTTCAGACCCGTAGATGATTACTCACCTACTCAAAATGAGTAAATGCGAATTATCTCTTAAGAGTATTTCACATAGCCAATTTTTCTCAAATAACTCATTCATCTACTTTTGGAAGAGCTTTCACATGGTGAAGATTCAGACCCATAGCTAATTGCGAATTATCTCTAAAAGTATTGCAGATAGCCAATTCTTCTCAAATAACTCATTCACCTACTTTTGGGAGACCTTTCACATGGTGAAGTTTCAGACCCATAGCTAATTATTTACCTACTCAAAATGAGTAAATGCTAATTATCTGTAAAAGTATTGCGGATACCCAATTTTTATCAAATAACTCATTCATCTACTTGTGGGAGAGCTTTCACATGGTGAAGTTTCAGACCCGTAGCTAATTACTCACCTACTCAAAATGAGTAAATGTTAATTATCTCTAAAAGTATTGCAGATAGCCAATTTTTCTCAAATAAATCATTCACCTACTTTTGGGAGAGCTTTCACTTGGTGAAGTTTCAGACCCATAGCTAATTACTCACCTACTCAAAATGAGCAAATGCGAATTATCTCTAAAAGTATTGCAGATAGCCAATTTTTCTCAAATAAATCATTCACCTACTTTTGGGAGAGCTTTCACTTGGTGAAGTTTCAGACCCATAGCTAATTACTCACCTACTCAAAATGAGTAAATGCGAATTATCTCTAAAAGTATTGCAGATAGCCAATTTTTCTCAAATAACTCATTCACCTACTTTTGGGAGAGCTTTCACTCTGTGAAGTTTCAGACCCATAGCTAATTACTCACCTACTCAAAATGAGTAAATGAGAATTATCTCTAAAAGTATTGCAGATAGCAAATTTTTCTCAAATAACTCATTCACCTACTTTTGGCAGAGCTTTCACTTGGTGAAGTTTCAGACCCATAGCTATTTATTCACCTACTCAAAATGAGTAAATGCTAATTATCTGTAAAAGGTATTGCGGATACCCAATTTTTATCAAATACTCATTCATCTACTTGTGGGAGAGCTTTCACATGGTGAAGTTTCAGACCCATAGCTAATTACTCACCTACTCAAAATGAGTAAATGCGAATTATCTCTAAAAGTATTGCAGATAGCCAATTTTTCTCAAATAACTCATTCACCTACTTTTGGGAGAGGTTTCACTTGGTGAAGTTTCAGACCCATAGATAATTATTCATCTGCTCAAAATGAGTAAATGTGAATTATCTCTTAATAGTATTGCAGATAGCCAATTTTTCTCAAATAACTCATTCACCTACTTTTGGAAGAGCTTTCACACATGAAAATGAAAAATTGTGAATATCTCGGAAAAGCTATTTCTTCTACTTTAATGTTTGGCGGGAGATACACACCGCGGCAGTGGTCTTGACAAAAATTTTTGTCTCCCCAAAAATGGTGGCCATTTTGAATTTTCAAAGTTTTTGCAAAACACAAAAATGCTTATATCTCGAAAACCATGCTATATGGAGCGAACTCAACAAAATTTTTGACCTGCTGGGTATCTCTGCAGAGTAGCCATGCCAATTTTCAAAATATTTTTGTCTCGCCAAATATAGCGGACATTTTTAATTTTTTAATTTTTTGCAAAACACAAAAATGCTTATATCTTGAAAACCGTGCTAGATAGAGCAGACTGCGCTGACTTTGGTTGCCACAACAGTATAAGGCTAGAAACGAAGCATTTTCTTAATACTTTAGGACTCACCTTTATATCCTTTTCGGGACGCTTTGTTTTTGCTATGCAAAAACATTATCTTTTTTTTGCGAGCGATCCTCTAGTTCTGATTGCTCTGGGGTGGCCCAACATGCCTTGGTTTTGGGATCTAGTGGCCACGTCCAGCCAAATCCCACTGAGCCTGCCCAATATGCCCAACCTGTTGACAGCCATTCAGTCAGATCCCTCACAGAAATCTGACAAACCTTAATATCCATGCAGGGCTCCTAGAGCCTCAGCAATCGAGGAGCAGGGCTTGTCGGAGGTAGTGGCAGCAAGAGTTGAGGCTCCTCAAAGGGGATCAATCAGATCAGTCTATGAGGCAAGTGGGCCTTTCTTACAAGTGATGTACCATTCATCAGGTGGACTTCGGGGCACCCCCTGTAAAGTTAGTTGCTGACTTCCTTATGTACCTATTTCAGGACGGGAAGTTTCAGCCCAGCAGCATTGATGGTTACAGGTCAGACATTGCTGATAGACTGGGAAATTGGCCCATCAATATCAGTAAGGATGAAAATCTCACTCGTCTCCTGGACAGTTTCCACTGAGACAGACCCAAAGGCCGGAAGGGAATCCCCTCCTGGAACCTCTCCCTGGTTTTTGCATCAGCTGACAAGGGTCATTTTGAACCAATTAAGAGGCCTCCTTGAAGCATTTGACCTTCAAGACAGTTTTCTTCTTGGCCCTGGGGTCGGGCAAGAGTAGAAGTGAGATACATGCTTGGCAAAACAGAAATATTAGACATCAGTCCGACTGGTCAAGGTGTCCCTGTACCCGTCACCCAGCTTTCTCTCCAAGAATCAGCTGGCCAAGGAGGGTCCAGACAGTGTGGCCCCAGGGATATAACAGCCCTGGCCCCAACTCTGGATAGATCCCTCAAGTCTGACAGGTCCTTCTGTCCAGTCAGAGCATTGCGCTACTATTTGGACAGGACCTCGGGCAGAATAAGGAGGTGGTTTTTGTCTCCTTTAAGAAAGGTTTTGACATCTCACCTGCCACTATCTCCTCTTGGATCAAGCAGACTGTGATCCTATGTTATGAGCTCTCAGACCAGGAGGCCCACACTTAACATCAGGTTAAAGCCCATGATGTCAGGGCCTTTGATGCTTCTAAGGTCTTCCAGTCGGGAGTTTCCTTGGATACAGTCTTGTCAGCCTGCCTCTGAAGTCAGATAATACCTTCACATAGTTCTATTTGAAGGGCGGGGCTTGGGCTGATTCAGAGCTTTACCAATTGGGCTCGGTAGTGGCTGCTCAGCAGATCCACAAGTGACCCTTAGATTGAGGAGATTTGTATATATGTATAAACAGTTTCTTCATGTACATAAGAATTAAGTGTGGCGTGCTTCCTTCGGGAGGTTTATTTGCATTCTGGGACTGAACTCATCCCTCTCTTCCCCTACCTCAGAGCAGGTCTGCAAAAGGGGGGGGGGGGGGGGGGCAACGGCGGTATAGCCCCGGTTAACCGGCTGCTGGCAACCGACCATGGCCTTACAGGGTTTCCTGACCTTAAGGTCAACCCAGGCCTGGGCCTATAGGTCTCCTGACGAAGTCAGCCTAGACCTTAGGTTAAAGTTTGCTATTACTTGTGAGTTCACATAAGTCCCTAGTAACCTACCCGCCGACCAAGCGGTAGTTATTCAGCAATTGTCCATTGGATAGGAAGTATTAACGCAATAAAATTGCAAATTTAATAAGTAAATTAAATTTTTATAAGTTAATACCCTATCCAATGGACACACAAGACCCTCCCACCGACCCCGCTATCAGCTTACTAGGGGTCTAATAGGTGTGAGACAACGAAAAAGATGCTATGACGTCAGGTTGTCTAGACAGGAAGGAAGTACGATGCGCCATCTGGGGAGTGCACAGTACTACGGACCGGCCAGCTGGTGGAAACACAGGACGTCTTTTTCTGGCGTTTGGCGGGCCGGTCTGCGCCGACCGGATTAGCAATTGTCCATTGGATAGGGTATTAACTTATTAAAATTTTATTTACTTATTAAATTTGCAATTTTATGGGTTCTTTGCTTTCCATACCCCTGCACAGACTGGGGCGGATAAGTTTTTCGGCAAACCTGGCAACAAGTATTTTTGGGTTTCTTGGACTTGTAAATAATTTTATGGGTTCTTTGCTTTCTATACCCCTGCACAGACTGCGGCTGATTAGTTTTTCGGCAACACCTGGCAACAAGTGTTGCCATGGCAACACTTTTTTATGTTTCTTGGGCTTATAAATATTTTATGGGTTCTTTGCTTTCCATACCCCTGCACAGACTGCAGCTGATTAGTTTTTCGGCAACACCTGGTAACAAGTGTTGCCATGGCAACACTTTTTTTCTGTTTCTTGGGCTTATAAATATCTTATGGGTTCTTTGCTTTCCATACCCCTGCACAGACTGGGACGGATTAGTTTTTCGGCAAACCTGGCAACAAATGTTGCCATGGCAACACTTTTTTTCTGTTTCTTTGACTGTTATTCCTGTGGATTTTTTGCATTCCAAACCCCTGCATGAATAGGAGCTGGTTAGCTTCTTCAGCAATATCAGGTAGCTAGTGTTGCCATGTAAACAGTTTTTTTCTGTTTCTCCGTTATGCATATAAAAAGTCCTGAAGAAACCTGTATGGTGAAGTGACCTAACACTCCACAAGATTAGACAATGCTCGTTTGCTGTCCCACAAAATGGTAGACAAATAGCTGTCCTACTTTCCTCAGTGAAGAGACGAGGCAGACAAGACATGACCCATCTTGTACAATGCATTTACATGTATTATGACTAGCTGAGCATGCTTTACTAGTGGATTATCAGTGCAGAATTGATAGAAAATGATCTTGCTTGTTTGCTCTCCCACAAAATGGCGGACAAATATAAGCCCTTCTTTCCTCTATGAAGAGAGGAGTTGAACAAATAGAAGTCCTTCTTTGCTCCATGAAGAGGGGAAGCAGACAAGACAGGACATCTTGCACAATGCATTAATTTGTATGGTCATATGACTAGCAGTTTAAGTTATATTTTTCAACAAGGTGGGGCTTCACCATGACTCAGTCCTTCTGAAAGATGGTCTGGATTTGCAAAAATGCTGCACGTAAACTATTTTTGTCTACCTGGCATAAGTTATGTCCTTTCGAATTTCATCCGCTTCAGTCTTTAACCAAAGCTGGTGACACAGTACAATTCTGTTGAATTCTTGTTACACCTTAACAGTTACCTTCTTACTTTCCTTCTGAACACCATTTCCAGGGCACAACTTTTGTGTCCTTTTCTTCTGTCATTTCTACTCTGAAACTCAAAACACACAGTCAGCTGACACAGAGCCCATTCATGGGCACTGATTGCTTGTTTCTTATTATCAGTATATATTGTGTATTATGTGTTAAGTTTCTATCGTGGATTGGCTCTAGGGCCTTACTCTGTGTAAGTGAGCACGGCTTCACTTCTTTCCTACACCCAAACATCCAGACAGGTTTTAGATCTGTCACTCATTCAATTTAGGTTTGTGGCTCTTTACAGGCCCGGTCTTCAGGATTGGGGCACTGTAAACGGGATTCAGACTGGTATTTCTAAACATTCATTCTATTATATATTATTCTATTCTATTACTTCAAAATCTAAGAAAAAGTTGACATATCTTCCAGTCTCAGCTCTAATCCCGCCACCGGGCGGTTGGATTCAGCATTCAGTCCCACATGGTAAGCTATTGTAGCCCAATAAAATTAAAAATTTTGATTACTTAAATGTAGCTTTTATAAGCTACAAGCTTACCATGTGGGACTGAGGAGAGTCCTACCCTGCCTCCTCGCTGTATTACAGCTGAGGGGTATGGTTTAAAATTGCAATGAGAAAGTAGGAAGAAATCTCACAGAGTTCTGCGAGAAGGCAACCTGAGGCTACGGCCAACTGTAAATGTCTTTTTTCTTAGACGTTGCCTGCGGCCATCCGAGAACAGCATTCAGTCCCACATGGTAAGCTTGTAGCTTATAAAAGCTACATTTAAGTAATCAAAATTTTCAAATTTGCAATTTTATTCTAATTTTTTTTGCAGGCAGGTTGAATTTTTGTATTAATGGAAAAACATATTAAACAGTTGAAGATAGTCATTTCAGCAAAATTCATTAATGCTCATTGGGATGCTTTGTTTTTGCTGTGCAAAAACAATTTCTTTTTCTCTTGCGAAGCAATGGTCTTGGTCTTGTTTATTACATAAACTACTTACTGTAATCTTTCAATTTTAAAAATTTTCTTTTCAGCGTCAAGGGCCGAATAGATTGTCTCAAAAGTCTCAGAGCAGCCTTGGCAAAGAAGTATATGTTTGAGTTTATTCTTAGCAGGTACTGTAATTTTTATTTTATTTGTTAATGTCACTAAATTCACCATTTAAATACAAGTTTTGTGTATTTCTTTATCTCATAATTAAGTGACCTGTCAGGGATGCTGATTGGCGCCGCTGCCGGATTATGGTCTCCCTTGAATAACTTCTTGGGCTTTCAGATTCTCTTTCCTTCCTATCTTTCCTTAAAATTATAGGGGCGGGAAATTTTTTTGATACCTTGCGGAGACCTTAAACTTTAGTTAAGGTAACCTTAAGCATTTTTCAAAAACACCCCGTCATCATGTTTCGGAAAAAACCACACACACCAGTGCCATAAAATTTCCCAGGTATATTCTAAACCTTGCTTGTCGGAAAGGATTTTCTGATGAATCTGATGGACCATAGATGTCTGAATGGGAGGTGTTTGATTTTCGTAAATTTTTTTAAAATGGGTTCTTTGTATCTCAAAAACCATCAGGAGTTCGACGTTTTGTTGGATAACTTATTCAGCTACTTTTTGATAATCATTCACATGCTGAAGTTTTAGCCCTGTATCTGCAATCATAAGGTCACTTTAATGTCAAAAAGGGGGTTTTAACTCTTTAGTTCACTTAGTTTTTTTTTTCAATGAAACTTTGCATATATATTACGCTTTACCAAAGGCTTATCCTGACTTTATGGTGACCTTAAATTCTTAATATTAATGGATCACAAGAAGACTCGTACTTCCTTAAGATTTAAATATTAATAATGTTATGGCATCTTAAACTTAAAATGTAGGGTTTCTCAGCCCTAAACTCAGTTAATGTTTAAATTTTTAAAATAAAACTTGGCACATTTATAAAGGTTGGCAGCAGGGACATTCTGATTTTATGGTCACCTTAAAGTCGCAATATGAATGAAGTTATGGTCATCTTACAGTGAAAAAGGAAGTTTTCAGCCTGCAGCTATCTTATTGTTCAACTGACCTCAGCTAAATTTTATGCACTTATAAAGGATGACAAAAGGTAAATTCTTATTTCATGGTTATCTTAAAGTCCCGATATGAATGAAGTTATGGTCACCTTGCAGTGAAATTTTGGAGTTTTTAACCTCCAACTATTGTATTATTCAGCTGACCTCAGTTAAATTTTGCACACTTATTAAAGATGACAATAGTGACAATAGTTATTTTCTTTCTACCTTGGAGTTCCAATACAAGTACAGTCATTGCCATCTTGAAGTAACAATGAGGGTTTTCAGCTCCCAACTGACTTACTGTTCGATAACATCAGTTTAACTTGACACATTGATTAAGCTTAAGGAAGATTTTTATGACCTTTTTACTTAAAATGTTGAGTAATGAAGTAGCAACAATTCTCAGTCTGTGCACTAATGACAGTACTTTGGAACTACTTTAATCTCACTGGTACTTTCTCAATTACAGCCTCAGCCTCACTCGGGTTTCAGGAGACCATTTTAAGTCAGTTTTAATTTGGTTAATGGGAGGACAACAGTGTAAAGTTTAATTTGATAAAGTTAATATGAAGTTCGAAAACCTTAATTCTCACACAGCAGAAACTTGGGAATGCAAAGGATATTACCAAGTTATGAGAAACCAAGTAAGCTGAGCGGCGGGATCGTGCATCACTTATTTGTTCATTTGAGACATACAGCAGACCTTCACTCATTTCAACAAATGGATATAATACCGGGGAAGAGTAGCTTGCGTTAAATGCAAGCAGCGTCACAAACCACTGGTGGGAGTTTCTTGTACAGGGGTAAAGCCAGTGAGGACACGGAAACAACACACAACCCAACCCACTGCACAGGAACACAGCAACCCAGCAACCAGGTATTGGGAACACGGCTGCAGGTGCGCTCAACAACGAAGCTGCCCCATGTTCTAAATCCAAACGGAAGCAGCCTTCCACATCAGAAGTAATGGAAAGCTCAATTCAGTTATTAGCAAGATTGATGATATTGAAAAACGGCTGGACAGCCAAGAGAGACGGAACAGAAGCCTCTCAACCTTATCACATCTGTCTTCCCACAGTTCCCCCAAACGGAAAAAGTCCAGAGTCTCACACACATCGCGTACCTCACACCACTCAGGGGACTTGCCATCCATGGACTATTTACAAAAGGACAGCAGGGTGCAGGCAGAAGTCGACAAGAGATTGAGGCAATACAAAAATGTAAAGAGGGACAATGCTATAGGTACATCAAGTAAATTCAAATCGGGAAGGTACAGATTAGGGGATCAAAGGGTTAGGCATATGGTCCACTGACCACATGAATTCTGCACCGTGAAAAATCTTCAAAATGCCCACTTATGAAGACATTAATATTTACCAATGGGTGCAAGGGTTCCGTGTTGCATTTTATAAGAAAGTGACCCACAGATTAGGAGGTATATGTTAGAATATCAAGGAAATCTGATGCAAGACACACTACAGCTTAATTGGCCAACTGCTAAGCGAGCACACGCAGCAGTCCTCACAGAAATAGAAAGAGGACATGCAAACTTGGGGGGACCAAATGTCCATAGACCGGATTAGGCAATGCTTCATGCAACAGGCTTTAAAAACATCAAATGGGCAAACGGAGGACCAAATTAAGATTTGTAAGTGGTTTAATGAGGAAAGTTGTAACCAGCAAAAGGATCATGTAGACGGAAGGTGATTTACAAATGTGCTTGTTTCGCAAGCTACAAGGCAGTTAAACGTCATTATACGCATCCTGAAACAGAATGCGATAGAGCAAAAAGGCTGGCTAGCCAGTTTGTAGAAAAACAGAGAGTTTAACTCCCAGGTAGCTTGCCCCAAGATTGACGATTACAAGCAATTGTTTGCTAAACATATTGTTTAAGTGACAATGTTTTTTGAATAATAGACACGTTGGGCAATGCGAATGTCAGTGGTGTTCTAGAGATATTATTATAATTGGGACAGGTGAACCAGATAAACCACATTTTTATTGCGTTAATACATCCTATCCAATGGACAATTGCTAATCCAGTCGGCGTAGACCCACCCGCCAAACGACAGAAAAAGTCACCTTATATGTGTCCATTATGAACACACAAGCTGACCGGTCCCACTGTGCAGTCACCAGGTGGCGCATTGTACTTCCTTCCTGTCTAGACAGCGTGACGTCATAGCATCTTTTTTGTTTGGCGCGTGCACTGATCAGACGAAGTTTTTTGGTGAGAATTTTATTGCAAGTTACACTGAACATTTAAAATTTATTATTATTTGTGTCACTTCTTTATATTCTTAAGATCTCTTAGAATCAGTATGGCGTCTCCGGGGAAAAAAATGGGGGCTGTGGCCACTTGATGGCAGGTTACGATACCCATAGTTTTTGTGCCAGGTGCAGAGACAAGGGGAAAGGCCCAGACCCTTGGATTTCTAAGAGTGATTGTCAAGCTTGTAATGTTCTTACGGAGGATCAACGTGTTCAGTTATCCACCCCAAGCTAAAGAAAAACAGGAATTAAAGAAGCTAGGTGACACCCCACAGAAGGACTCCGACAGTTCCTCTCTCATTGACCCGTCTTCAGTGACGGTAGTGGGAGCTGTGGACGACCAGGGGATGCTGCAGTCCCCTGGTTCGAGTTCCAATTCTGATAAAAAGAAAAAAAAGAAAAGAAATCCAGCTCTTCGGATAAACCCAAAGTTCATAAATCTTCAGAGAAGTCCAGCAAGTCAGTCGATTCCAAGCCCTCCAGATCCTCAGCAGATGCCTGAATCGATGAGTTGGATCAAAAGTGGTCAGATCGCTTTAATAGACTTGAGGCATTGCTTTTCTCCAGAACTCTTGATAAACCAGAACCTACTTTCCAAGCTCCTAAAGTGACACCGACCCACCCACCACCAGTTGGTGCAGTCAAGTCTTCTGAACCATTCATTCGACCTACCACCAACCCAACAGCAAAATCTGATTTGTCTGGTACCAACCGCAACACCCCACAGGGACAGGTCACCAGCAAATCGCCTCCAGTTGTGAAGCAGAAGCGTTCTACTACTACTTCAGATTTGCCTGGTATGGACCACCCTTCCTCTAAGAAGCAGTCTACCAGCAAATCGTCTCAAGGCAAACCCTACACTGACCGACCTTCAGTTTTATTGCGTTAATACTTCTTACCTAACAGACTCCCGCTATATGCCGGCGTGAGCCGGTCTGCCAAACGCCAGAAAAAGACGTCCTGGGAATACCCCCGGTCAGACCGGTACCGCCCTCTCCACTCACTAGAGGGTTAATGCTTCCTGTACTCGCCAGGTGGCCATGACGTCACGGCCTCTTTTTCGTTTGGCGCGAAACGACTTGGAAGTGTTTCTTACAGTCAAGGATTAAATTCATTTTATATACTGTTATTTGTGTGAGGTTGTACATATTTTACTGTGACGTTTGTTTTTGGATATCATGGCATCGTCTGGCCAGAGAAAAGGAAGCTGCGGCCACATCATGGCCAGCTTTGATACTCACATTCGTTGTGCATGTTGTAGAGAGAAGGGTTCTGGATCAGACCCCTGTGTACAAGGGAAGGACGACTGCGCAGCTTGCTTGATGCTGACACCAGAGCAGCGGAAACAACTGGCCACACCCACTTATAAACTTCGGAAGGAAAAGAAATCTTCCAAAAGTGATGTTTTGATTGATCCGTCACAGGTCAGTGTGGTAGGTTCCGTGGACTTAAACCAGTCTGTAGCCTCTGTTGCTTCTTCACCAAGTAATGTTTCTGTGGAAGATTCATTTAAGAAGGAAATATCTGACTTAAAAGATGAGTGGTCTACTTGATTTGCTCGTATTGAGGCTTTGCTAACCATGGGTTCTAACCCTAATTCTGCTCAACCTGTTTCTGCAGTACGAAATATTGCACCGGTGTTTTCCCCGGTCCAAGTGAAGGTTACTCATCCCCCACCTACAGGGGTCTTATCTTCCTCGACTTTCCTGCCTCACACTGTTTCCTCTCCCACCCCCCTGTCCTGGGAAAGTGGTCAAATTTTGGTGAAATGATGCCCCACATCTCAACAGCTCTTACAGTCGCATTGCTAAGGCTTCGGGATTACCAGTTACTCCTCCATCTCGCCCGATAGCCCAGGATACTCTCCGTAAGTGGGACAAGGCTTTACGTGAAGGCACGTACATCTGCAACCAAGCTGTTGGTTTTAACCGTTGCATCTCAAAACTTCAGACTGACATTCAGAACAATTTAACAACTGTCAAAAGGTAAATCATCACAGAAGGCTGAAAAGGCTGTCACAGAAATTCGGGATCTAACCGCCTTTAATCAGAATGTGAGTTTTTGCATAGGCAAGGCTATGCAGCATCTGGCGGATATACTGTTTGTGCAGATGGGGAACGTTACACTCCTTAGAAGGGACACCTACTTGGATCACCTGAAACAGGGCATAAAGCCGGACACTTGGTGTGCTTTGCGTAACAGCCCTCTCAATTCCTTGGGTCTTTTCCCGGATGATATGGTCCGTAGGGCAGAGGAGGAAATTGCAAAATCTGAGACGGAACGCTGTGCATCCCAGCCCGGATCGGGCCATGGCGGGTACGGTTCAAGGAAACAGAACAGGTATCAACCTTATCAGGGCGGTTGGAACCACAACCAAGAGGCAAATAGGTCGGCTCCTACCGCTCAGGACAAAGAAGTCCCAGCTTGGCGCTCCTTTGGAAGGAGTCGTAACATCAGGGGTAGGGGTAGAGGTGCCTCCTCAGGAGGTCGTAACCCCAAGGCTTTCAAAGGGAATAACAAAAAATGACAATTACTGTGCAAATTCTGTTCAAACCCAGGACCTTTGAAGCAATGTTCAGTTTGTTTGAGAGATGCTAAATGTTCTGTGTGTTTTAAATGTTTTTGTGAGGAGTCAAAATGTAAATTGCATAAATGTTGCAACTCCTGCACTTTCTGTGTTTTTGAAAGGGCCACCACCAAAGAAAGGTGTAAGTCCCAGTGTAATCTCAGAAAATGGCCTAATAAAGCCTGTGAAAGAAGCTTTTTCTGTAAATCTGTCTCCTTCTGCCCCTCCTGTGACAAATGTCCTCAGTGTTGTAGAAGGTCTGCCTGTGGAGGCCCGACTGCAAAAATTTTGGCAAGTGTGGGCCCAAAAGGGTTCAAGTCCAAGGGTAGTATCGATCCTGAAAGAGGGGTACAATCTTCCATTTGGGCTAAAACCTCCTCTCACCAGGGTACCTCTGATAAGGAGCGGATATGCCAATCCCCTCAGGAACAGCTACCTGCAGGAGGCATTGCATTCCCTCCTTCAGAAACAAGCTATAGAAAGTGTACGGGTTCAGTCCTCTCTGGGGTTTTACAACAGGCTTTTCATTGTTCCCAAACCAAATCAAAAATGGCGGCCAATCCTAGATCTCAGTGCCCTCAACCGGTTCCTCAAGGTCAAAACCTTCAAAATGGAAACCCCAGAGTCCATTCGTCTGTCACTACAACAAGGAGAGTGGGTGACGTCGCTAGACTTCAGCGACGCCTACTTTCACATCACTATCAGTCCAAACTCAAGGAAGTTCCTCCGATCGATTTCCTAGAATTGAAGGCGGTTTTATTGGCCCTAAAGGCCTTCAAACCTCTCTCCCGGGGTCGGGTAGTTTTGGTTGCCACTGACAACACCACTGTGGTAGCTTACATAAACAAAGAAGGAGGCATGGGAAATTTGCCGGAGAGCACGTCACATTCCGGGCCGGCTCAATGTGACAGCCGACAAACTGTCCCGACACAGTGGTCTCTTCACCCGGATGTCTGCTCAGATCTGCCACAAGTGGCATCTTCCCAAGGTGGACCTGTTTGTGATGAGGTACAATTGCAAACTGCCTCAGTTTGTGTCCCCGATCCCAAAGCATGGGCCGTGGATGCGTTGACCCTGTCATGGGAGGATCTGGACCTGTATGCCTTTCCCCCAGTTCCCCTCCTGACAAATGTTCTGACAAAGGCTCTCAGCCATCGGTGTAAAAGGATGATAATAGTAGCCCCGGGCTGGCTGAACATGCCCTGGTTCTGGGATCTGGTGGAGATGTCATCTCAAATCCCAGTTTGTCTTCCTAACAGACCGGATCTCCTGTCCCAACCATTCAACGGCAACCTTCACAGGGATCAGCAAAATCTGAACCTTGATGCCTGGCTCCTAGAGCCAAAAATATCTGGGAACAAGGGTTCTCTGACCAAGTGGCAACGAGAATTGAAGCTCCTCAAAGACGGTCTACTCGATTTGTCTATGAAGCAAAGTGGGCCGTTTTTGTTCGATGGTATAAGGCGCATCAGGTGGACTTCCATGCACCATCTGTAGAACAAATTGCCGATTTTCTGCTACACCTGTTTCAGGACAGGAAGTTACAACCTAGTACTATAGATGGGTACAGATCGCCTATTGCTGACAAAGTAGGAAACTTAGGAAACTGTGAATATCAGCAAGAATGAGAACCTCAACAGATTGCTCGATAGCTTCCACAGGGACAGACCCAAAGGGCGTCGAGGCGTCCCTGCCTGGAACCTTTCTTTGGTCCTTCACCAGCTGACAAAGGCCCCTTTTGAACCTCTTCGAAAGGCGTCCTTAAAGCACTAAACCTTTAAGACGGTTTTCCTTTTGGCGCTGGGGTCAGGAAAACACAGGAGTGAAATCCATGCCTGGGTAAACAGGAACATCCGTCATCAATCGGATTGGTCCAAAGTTTCTCTTTCCCCTTCTCCATGTTTTCTATCGCAAAACCAACTGGCACGAGAGGGCCCGGGAAGCGTCGCTCCAGTGGTCATTCCGGCCCTGGCACCGACATTGGACAGCTCGCTCAAGGAGGATCGATCTCTTTGTCCGGTTAGAGCTCTACGATATTACCTGGACAAAACCAAAGACCTTAGGGACAAGAAAGAACTGGTGTTTGTCTCCTTTAAGAAGAATTTCAACAAGGATATTTCTCCTTCCACCATTTCTTCTTGGATCAAACAAACTGTTCTCCTGTGTTATCAGTTGTCAGATCAGCAGTCGTTAACCCTACATCAGGTCAAGGCTCATGATGTAAGGGCCTTCGCGGCTTCCAAGGCTTTTCAAGGAGGAGTCTCCTTGGAACAAATTTTGTCAGGATGCCATTGGAAGTCACACAATACCTTCACTCAGTTTTACCTGAAGGATGTGGCTTGGGCTGACTCGGAAGTATACCATCTGGGTCCGATAGTGGCGGCCCAGCAGGTCCATTCCTAAATCTTACTGCCTGTTGTCTTAGTTCTTAAGACATGTACATAGTGTAGATAGTTGTACATTTAGGTAGTTAGGTCTTGGTCCCTCATCCAGATCCCAGGGGATTTGGTTGATGGGCTTGAAGTTTCCTGTCTCCTCAAGGCTCAACTCTTCTCTCCCTCTCTCTCATCCAAGGTGAGAAGAAAAAAGGGGGGGGAGGGGACCCAACCGGTCCACCCGGTCACCCAGGGGGGTTTTCGTCACACCGGTTATAGGGTTTAGAGTTATTTGCCTGGTCCCTCAGGCAGCTACCCTCCACCAGTTGGTAGTTATTCTAGCGGGAGTCTGTTAGGTAAGAAGTATTAACGCAATAAAATAGAAAATTTAATAGGTAAATTAAATTTTTATAAGTTAATACCTTACCTAACAGACGGTGGAGTCCCACTCAACCGTCCCCGCTCTTCTACCTGCCTGGGGACCATTAACGGTTAGGGCAACCGAAAAAGAGGCCGTGACGTCATGGCCACCTGGCGAGTACAGGAAGCATTAGCCCTCTAGTGAGTGGAGAGGGCGGTACCGGTCCGACCGGGGGTATTCCCAGGACGTCTTTTTCTGGCGTTTGGCGGACCGGCTTGCGCCGGCATATAGCGGGAGTCTGTTAGGTAAGGTATTAACTTATAAAAATTTAATTTAGCTATTAAATTTTCTAATTTGTCTGGCACCGGCTCTCCTGCTTTACATCAGATTACCAGCAAATCAACTTCAGTCTTCAATGGATACAGATTTGGATAGTGACTTGTCCGACCGACCCCCTGTTGACCTTTTTGTAGAAGGTGAGCTCTCTGATCAGGACCCAGATATGGCTACCGAACCCGACCAAACATTGTCTGAAGACCAGACTTACAGAGACACAATGCAAGGGTATCGGGTCATTTTTGGGGTGGACACATATCCCTGATATGGATACAACCACTTCTACAGGGGATGACAACCCGTTTGCATGACCTAAAGCTCAACCAGCTGATAAAGTGTCGGTTCTTATGCCCACTGACGAGTGGTTCTGCAAAAAGATGGCTAAACTCAACATCACACTGGTAGAGGGCTACCCCTCATGCAGTTCAGAGGCTGGTGGTTTACTGAAGGACCAGTTCGTATGTCCCACCAAGTCTCAGTCCAAGTAGTACAGGCTGTTTTCCGACCACCAGAAGACGAGTTCTGGCACTAGGGATACTGTGTCCTCAGCAGGAATTGCTTCAACTCCACCACCCTCCAGGCAGATTACACAGGACAATCTGAGATGGTGAGAGAAGTGACGCTAATCAGGCAGCCGGCTTCAACAGATGCCTTTTCAAGGTACAGGAGAATATTCAGAGTCAACTCAAAGCCATCACAACAGACCTCAGGAAGGGCAAGTCTTCAGCCAAGGTGTCCACTGCTGTAGATGAACTTCAGTACTTAGCAGATTTTAATGCCAGTATATCTCAAGCTATGGCAAAAACTATGGAGCATTTAAGTGACTTAGTTTTTGTGACAGTGGCTGACACAACTCTGGCAAGAAGGGACTCCTATCTTTCACATTTGAAATCTGGAGTAAAACCTGACACCTTGGCAGCTCTGCGTACCGCCCCACTACAGATGGCCACACTCTTCCCTGATGAAATTCTCAAGCAAGCCGAATAGGATATTGCTACATTTGAATAGAATAGAATAGAATCATTTATATAGCGGAAAATTGATGCAACATCCTCTAATGCGCTTAAGGCAAAAAGGGAAATTCGAGGGACATGCCAGGTCAAAATCCTGATTTAGCGCCGCAAGGGGAGAAATACTATGGTTGGGGGTATGAAAGTCTAAACAAGTAGGTCTTTAGCTGGCCTCGAAACCCTATAATTGTGTTCTGAGATCGGACCGATTGTGGGAGTCTGTTCCATTCAGTGTGGAGAAGCCATTGCACAACCTCGCCTACCAATGGCCTTCTTGGGACGAACCGAAAAAAGAGAAAGTCGATTTCCACGAGTAAGGCTAACGGGTTTGATAAAGGATGATAAATATGAGGGTTGGGAGAATTTGATAGCCTTGAATGTAATAAGATTATATTTGAACAGGATACGGTATGAAATGGGGAGCCAGTGTAGTTTTTGCAGATAGGGCATTTTTGAATTTTTTGGAGTTTAGCCACATTGTATTTATTCACACCATAAAGTAGGGAATTGCAGTAGTCAATTTGACTACTGATCATTGAGTTGGCCGGCAGAGCCTTTGAGATGGTAGTAGCAGGCACGACAAACTTTGGTTTTATGGCTGGCCAAGGTGTTCCCAGAATCAAAAGTAACACCTAAATTCTTAACTTCATTAGTGGGGGAGATTGAGTTTCCAAGAAACTGGGTGGGAAATTTTTGCATGATTGACTCCCTGGCCTGTCTGTTGCCAATGATGGTAAATTCTGTCTTCTCTGGATTAAGTTTCAATCTGACACCATCCATCCATTTTTGAACGCAAGCAAGACACTCAGTAAGCTCAGCAATACTGGAATCAAAGTTCCTGGAATCAAGTGCCAAGTATATTTGGGTGTCATCGGCATAAAGATGATGGGTAACATTGAAACTGGAAATTATATGGCTGAGGGGAGTAGTGTAAAGAGTGAAAAGCAGTGGACCCAGGACAGAACCTTGAGGGACCCCATAAGGGAGTAAGAAGGCATCCGAGAAGCTATTACCCAATTTAACCTTCTGTCTACGATTTGTGAGGTATGATTTGATCCACATCAGCACAGTGCCATCCACGCCGAACCAGTCCCTGAGGCAGTTAAAAAGAATGGTGTGGTCAATGGTATCAAATGCTGCTGAGAGGTCCAATAATGTGAGAGCAACAGCCTTACCCGAGTCCATCGAAGCAGCAATGTCATTTTGAATTTTAAGGAGTGCTCTTTCTGTGGAATGCAATCTCTTGTAGGCTGATTGGTTGAGATTGGAGAGCGACTCTTTATTGATGTAACTATTTAACTGATTCGCTACAGCTTTTTCAATCAATTTTGATATGAAACTAAGGTTTGCCACTGGTCTATAGTTTTTCAGGAGATTTCTATCTAGACTAGGCTTCTTGAGAAGGGGAGTAACATATGCGATTTTGAAACAGTTTGGGAAACTGCCTTCTTTGAGCGAATAATTTATGATATTGGTAATTGGGGTGATTAGCATGTCTGCGCAATCTTTGACCAGTGAGGTTGGTATTGGGTCTAGATCACATGATTTGGTAGGAGATGATTTTAGAATTTTGAGAATGTCTTCCTCAGATACAGGCTCAAAAGAAGATAGGGCACTGTTGTTCATGCTTGGTCTGGTGATTGAAACTGGAGCCGATGACTGTAGTGCGGTTCTGATTTTCATGATTTTGTCACAGAAAAACTGCCCAAAGGAATTGGCTAGATCTTTCAGACTGACATGATCGGGTAAAATAATGGTCGAAAATTTATTTAGAATTTTTTTGAAAAGTGTTCCACAGAGCCTTGGGATTACCATTGTTTTCAGCAATAACTGCGGAATAGTGCCTTCGTCTAGACACTTCAAGTAGAAGAAAATTGTAGCGGTTAACAGCCGCACAATATCTACTGCTTTACTGAATGTAAAGGCCAGCCACTTTCAAGCAAGAAAGGTCGCTTTCAGAAACCAGACCGTCCAGCTTGGAAGAACTTAGGACATCGTGGTCAGGGCAAGAAGGGTAGAGGCAAGGCCTCACACTACACTCCATGACCAGCCAAGGGGCAGTAGTCGTACAAATGACAATCAATGTGTAATAGTATCAGTTCCAAGACTGCTGCCCAGGAGCTTACAGACTGTAAAACATGTTCCTTTTTTCCCGTCTCCCAGTTGTGTAAAAAAGACAGTAAAAACTCAGACACAGGACAGTTTAAGTGCAAACTTAAATGCTGTAAATCATGTACATTTTGTGCAAGGGCTATCACAAAAGAAAGATGTAAGTCCCGTCATTGTAAACCATTGCAAAGAGAAATTAAAATATGTGAAAAATGTTTGCTGTGTCAATCAATTGTCTTTTGTAAAACCTGTAACAAATGTCCAACATCCTGCCCCAAATCTGCCTGTAGGGGCCAGACTTCAAAACTTTTGGCAAACTTGGCTGGATCTGGGAGCCGGTCCGAAAAAATCCTGAAGGAGGGTTACACCGTCCCTTTTCAGACCCGGCCAAACTTAGCAAGACATCCCACCATCATAAGCTGCTATGTCAATCCTCACAGGAACCTCTACCTGTTAGAGGTATTACATCAGCTTATGGACAATAACGCAGTAGAGTAAAAAAATCTCAATCAAAAATCTCAGGGTTTTTCAGCTGGCTATTTTTAGTGCCCAAACCCAACAAGTGGAGACCAAATAGATCTGAGCAATCTAAACCAATTTCTCAAGGTCCAAAAATTCAAGATGGAGACACCAGAAACCATCAGAACCTCCCTCCAGCAAGGGGAGTGGGTTACCTCAATCGATTTTAAGGACGCCTACTTCCACATTCCTATACAGGAACAGTCCAGGAAATATCTGAGATTTCACGTCCAGGGTCAGACATACCAATTCAAGGCTGTGCCATTTGGTCTGTCCACAGCACCCATGGAATTCACTGTTATAGCAAAGGAGGTGAAACTGATGGCCATACACAAGGGTATAAGGATCCACCAGTACCTAGATGACTGGTTGGGGAGAGCCAGGTCCCAGTCCCACCAAACTTATCTCCAGCATACCCGGGGATTAGTGGCAACGTGTCAACAACTGGGTAGACTGGTGAATTTAGAAAAATCAGAGCTGGAGCCCAAACAAATCTTCGACTTTGTAGGCTACCAGTTCGACCTCAGGGCTGGTCGGGAGCGACCTACAACAGACCTGTGGCAGAACCTTCAAGAGAAGATCAGGACATTGCTAGCCTTGTTGGCTTGTCCGGTCCGGCAGTTCATGTCTTTGATAGGTCTGTTAACAGCAACAGAAAAGCAAGTTCACCTTGGCCGACTACATATGAGACCCATACAGTGGCATCTCAAAAACAACTGGAGGGTACCCGAATCACTAGAGAAAGTAATTCCCATTCCCAGGTCAATGCATCCCCACCTACAATGGTGGCTGGAGGAAGACAATGTGCTTCAAGGTCAACCATTACACCCAATAAAACATGCTCTGCAGATCTTTACAGACGCATCAAAAGAAGGGTGGGGCACTCACTTAAACGCTCACACCAGCTGATGAAGGCTCCATTTGAACCAATTAAAGAGGCCTCTTTGTAGCATTTGACCTTCAAGACAGTTGACATGGGACTATCACATAAGTCACATAATACCTTCACACAATTTTATCTGAAGGATGTGGCCTGGGCTGACTCAGAGCTCTACCACCTGGGACTGGTAGTGGCTGCACAGCAGATGTACCAATAGCCCAGTATATAGAGGAGTTTTTTTTTGTACATATGTACATACTTGTACACACACATATTATATATATATAAACAAAAACAAAAAAACAAAAACAAAAACACACTCTGACGTGCTTCCTTTGGGAGGTTTATTTTGTTGATTCTCAGGGACTAAACTCATCCCTCTCTTCCCCTATCTCAGAGCAGGTCTTAAAAAGGGGTGGGGCAATGTAGGGTATTAACTTATAAAAATTTAACTTATTTATTAAATTTGCAATTTAATGCTGAAATCGATTTCTTTTGCACTCAAAATCATAAGACTGAAAATGATCAATTAAGTTCATCCAGCAATGCAGAGAACAGGTCAGATGATTGCTCTAAGCTTTGGCTTAAGCTTGATGTTTCTACAAGTGATATTAATAATAATGGCAGTGACGTTGCAATTTGTGTACATAACAATACATAGTAGACACAGGGGACGTTAGTGACAACCCCCCTTCTCATGTTCATTCAGGTAGTTTGCAAAACAGCCCCAACAAGGGTAGCTTTAGCAATTATAGCCTAATTTCTATTAAGGGGGAAACCTCTACCGATACAGGCCCTCAACAGGTCGACTATGGAGAGCACTGCACGGTCATTAAGAGTGGGCTTCATGAACAATGGGGGGTTTCTTTTTATGGAGTCCCTTCAAGTGTTACCGGACATGGGTGGCACTTCTATTGAACACTCAAATATGGAATAATGGGTCCAATTAGCTCACAAAAAAGCGTCTAAACACAGACAACCAAATTATAAGGGGGCAAGGATAAGAGTTATTTCACAATTAAGACTACAAAATACAGCAAAGTGACAGATTACATTGAATTTGGGTTCCCGTTGGCACTTGGTTATGAGGTATTCCAATATAACCAACACACAGATAGTCATGCCTCGGCTGTCAACTTCCTGTCACATGTTGACAGTTACTTAAAAACAGAAAAACAACTCAAGGCCATTGTGGGTCCATTTAGTGACCCCCCTTTCAGCAACTTTACACATCTTCGATGATGACATGAGCAAAACCTGATTGTAGTCGTCGCCTCATTGTGGATTTGTCTTGGCCACATGGCGCTAGTGTAAACAGTGCAATACCAGATAACATATTTGATGACAAAGAATGCACTCTGAAATACCTAACGCTAGATACCATTGTTGACGCAATCGCTACAGTAGGCAGTGATGCTCTTATCTACAAAGTAGACCTTAAGAGGGCTTATAGGAATTTGAGGTCAGACCCTCGAGATTTTTCTATGTTGGGACTTAGTCGGCAGGGAAAACGCTACATGGATGTCAGCATTCCCTTTGGGTTAAAAACGGGCTCATTTACGTTCCAGATGGTGACAGCATAACCCACCATATGAACACCTCTGGTTATTGGACATGCGCGTACCTGGACGATATAGTCTGGGTGAGCCCTCCCAACAACGCCTCCAGCACATTTTTATCACTCAACAACCTGATAACCTCACTAGGGCTTCCCATTAATGATGACAAAGTCTCCGAACCAGTAGACAACCTTACATGCTTGGGTATCAATATAAACCTGAATTCAGGCACCCTAACCATCCCACCACAAAAAATCAAGGAAGTGCGACAACTGTGTAGAAAATGGTCAGCTAGAACGTATGCAACCAGGAAGTCACTGCAAAAGCCAGTGGGTCACCGAATCTATATCAGTAAGTGTGCAACCAGCACACCTCTTTGTAAATTGAATACTCCCAACTACTGAGAAATACTCCACAGAAAGGCAGAACATCATTAAGTCAAGATTTCCACAAAGACGTCAAGTGGTTCTGCAAGTTTATGCACACCTTTAATGGTGTGACAAGAATACACAAAAAACACACAGTACCCACTCACCTATATGTGGATGCCTGCTTGAAGGGCATCAGGGGTTATACCAATGCACACGTATATTATCATGACATACCACACTATTGCAGGTTGGCCTTATCTATTTGTCCACTATGAAATGCTAAACGTCATGGTGGTATTTCGACTCCGGACACCCATGTGGGAAAAGTTGAAGTTCACTGCGACAATGCTGCAGTTGTTCAGTGTTCTCAGCAATGGGAACAGTCGAGACCCTTTCCTGGGTGTGTGTGCTCGGACTCTGTGGCTCCTCAAAGCTTGTTTTAACATGATAGATAGCTTCACATCAGGGACACGGATAACGTTTATGCGGACGTGTTGTCAAGATGGGAGAGCATGAAGCACACAAACATAGCTGTGGTACATTTGAAATCTTGTGTGTGGCACACAGTTAACATTAATGATCTACAACCAGATTTCTCGATTTAATTTCAGATTCCTCTGCAGTAACCTCCCTAGAAGCAGGTTTCAACCATCACAACTCAACGGCCTTCAGATCAAGAACCCTTCAGGGTTATAAAAACAAATTCAGATTTTACCTGGCCTTCTTGGTGAGTGTGAACCCAGGTCCAATCGACTCCTTCAAAGCCATCTCGCTATTCTTGGAATACCTTGCCCAGCAAGGAATCAAGGCTCAAACATTAACCAACTATATGACAGTACTTATGTATTTCTTTGTGGTGTACAAGTTAGATGCCAGCATCTTAGAAAACTCGCTCTTGAAGTTAGCAATCCGTTCAGTGGCCCATAACACCCCCCTGACTTTTAAAGTCAGAGGAATTTTCACAGTGGAAAAGCTACGCCTGTTAAAGCTATGGACAGAATTCAGGATGAACAGGTCTACAAAGCAATCATGTTAATGGGTTTCTTAGTTCTATAGGTTATCTACACTCGCACCTGCCTCCAGAGCTGTGTTTTGCACCTCCAGGTTTCCAACTCATGGTGACGTAATCTGGGGACTACCTGGAGCTCACGTGATCACAAAATGCAGCAAGAACATGCAAACGTCGGGTCACTCTCAGATAGTACAGCTTCTGGTTCTCAATGACAAAAGGATTTGTCCAGGCACTGCCCACAAAGCTATTGTTTCCAACAGGCCAGCACACAAGGATCTACCTCTTTTTACTACGTCTGAGCATGAAACCACGTACCTGCTCACAGCTAACATGGTAAGGTCAGCCCTGAGGAAGGCAGTAACCAAGATAGGGCTTTCTTCCCAGTGAGTATGGTTACCATGCTTTCAGACGTTCTGGGGCCTGTTGGGCCTTCGACAATAACATCAACCTCGAATACATAAAGACCCATGGAGGCTGGAGGTCGGACGCAATATGGTAGTACCTAATTAAAACCCCCTCTGCAGCAAGTTCAGTAGCCAGAACATTTCAAACACTATTGAATTAGTCATATATTTTCTACCCCAATGTTAGGGGCCATGGTGGCAGAGTGGTAACACTCTCGCCTTCCACCTCTGAGGCCGGGGTTATGGTAGTTGCTTGCCTTTGGTCGGCAGTTTACAGAACCTTGACCAACTGTTTGTACTGGTTTCCTCTGCCCTTCCAACTACCCGTCGTGATATGACTTGTACAGTGTTGAAAGCGACGTCAACCCCAAATCAATAAATAAATCAACACCTACGTTTGACGTTTGGCAGCTTTTACATAGCTAACCTCACTCGGGTAGTGACAATATGTATATATTGTATGTGAATAGCAAGTAGAGTAGAAGAAGTACTAATATAGTTTACATACACTTTAAGGTCACCTTAACTCGGATGATGATAAATGGTTTAAATAACTGCCTTAAGTTAGGGTCACCCTAGGTGTATGCTATTAACATGTTTTGGAAGTAGCAATAAATGCTCCAAACATTGAACTTTGTTTACCTTATAAACCAACGGACATGGTACAGAGACTGTGTTATGTTGAGTAACGAAGTAGCAACAATTCTCGGTCTGTACACTAATGACAGTACTTTGGAACTACCTCAATTTCACTGGTACTTTCTTAATTACAGCCTCAGCCTCACTCTGGTTTCAGGAGGCCATTTTAAGTCAGTTTAAATTTGGTTACTGGGAGGACAAGAGTGTAAAGTTTAATTTAACTCCCACCCACCCAAACGGGTACTTTTGTAACAGCCTTAACAAGGCTTTTTAATTCTTACAGGGTCTTGCATGGCCCAGTGCGATGTTATTTTATTTTGCATACACCCATTTTAGTTAGCAGCTTTTACATAGCTAACCTCACTCTGGTAGTGACAATATGTAAAATATTGTGTGTAAATAGCAAGTAGAGTAGAAGTAGTACTAATATAATTTACATACACTTTAAGGTCACCCGAATGATGATAAATGGTTTAAATAGCTGCCTTAAGTTAGGGTCACCCTAGGTGTAATGCTATTAACATACTGTGGAAGTAGCAATAAATGCTCCAAACGTTGAAATTTGTTTACCGTATAAATCAACGGACATGGTACAGAGACTGTTCCTGTATTTAAAGAGACTTTGGCCATCTTAACATTATAAATATATAGTTTTTGCTCCCACCTCATCAATTTTAAGACTTTTTAAGACCACACCTGGCACTTCTGTACTTAAAACAAAATTTCTGTTACCTGGCAAAGCCAACCTACTGTTTTTGAAGTTATGGCACCTTCAAAGAAAAAAAATGCACTAATGTGGTTATTAACATATTGCAGCTGATCAGTGTTCATATAATAAAAATAATTAATCGTCCCTGAAAGGGCGCTTATTTGGTTTCAGTTTCCTCGCCGCCGCCACCGCCGCCGCATTATGGTCTCCCTTGAATATCTCCCTTATTATTGCAAGCTTTTAAACCATATTTGGCAGTTATATACCTTAGGTGTGGGAAAATTTTTCCACATGCTTAAATTTGACCTTTGATCTTCATCAAGGTCACATGATCAAAAAATAGTTTTTTCGGGTACACCCGCCCATCATCGCAGTTCAGGAAAATCTACTGACCGCAGAGGCTTGTTACTTCATACACATGTTTATACTATCAAAAACGTGAGCTGATTAGATTTTGGGAGCAATCCGATGAAAATTGACCGATTTATGAGTGATTTTCTCACAGGTATCAATCAGAAAGCTTAAAATTCATGTGAACCCCCCTATTATCTTCTTAAGTATTGCATTTAGAGCCATAAAATGTATTGGGAGGTAGTAGGAAACCATATGTGGAGAGTCTAGAAAGCAAGTCAAATTTCCCCCCAGAACCCCCTGTAGGGGTCAAACTGGGGTCATAAAATAGCCAATTTCATCTTTTTCCCTTATATCTCCTTTATTCTTGCTTCTAGAGCTTGAGAATGTATTAAGAGGTATTGGGAAACCATATGTGAAGAGTCAAGATAGCCGATCATATTTACCCCCAGACCCCCCTTATGGGTCAAACTGGGGTCATAAAATAGCCAATTTTGTGTTTTTTGCCTTATATCTCCTTTATTCTTGCTTTTACAGTTTTAGAATGTATTAAGAGGTATTGGGAAACCTTATGTGATGAGTCTAGATAGCCGGTCAGATTTACCCCCGCATCCTCCCCCCTTATGGGTCAAACTGGGGTCATAAAATAGTCGATTTTGTGTTTTGGCCTTTTATCTCTTTTATTCTTGCTTTTACAGCTTTAGAATGTATTAAGAGGTATTGGGAAACCATATGTGAAGAATCTAGATAGCTGGTCAGATTTACCCCCAGACTCCCCCTTATGGGTCAAACTGGGGGTCATAAAATAGCTGATTTTGTGTTTTTGCCTTATATCTCCTTTATTCTTGCTTTTAGAGTTTAGAATGTATTAAGAGGTATTGGGAAACCTTGTGTGAAGAGTCTAGGTAGCTGGTTAGATTTACCCCCGGACCCCCCCCTTATGGGTCAAACTGGGGTTATAAAATAGCCAATTTTGTGTTTTTATGTCGTCACTCTGCAGCGTGGGCGTACGCGTATGAACATCTTCTCCTCCAAAACTACAAGGCCCAGAGACATGCTGTTTTTTTATGTCAGCTGACTTGTCAGTCAGCTGACACTATGTCGTCACTCTGCGGCGTGGGCGTCCGCGTCCGCGTGAACAACTTTTCTATTCTATTCTATTCTATTCTGTACTTTTATAGCGCTTAATCTCTGCTAGGCAGACTCTAAGGCGCAACACCAAAAATCAAGTTTAAGAAATCATCTGTCCATAGCCGTTGCCAAGTCCAGTACCACGGAGACGCCGGATAGAGTGTAAGCTAAGGTGGGAATGCCTTGTGGAAGAGATATGATTTTAACCTTTTCCTGAAACAGGTGAGAGTTGGGGCAGAACGTACCTCATTAGGCAAATGATTCCAGACTGTGGGGGCATCAAAAGCAAAGCTGTGGCCAAAGTGATTTTTGGATTTATGTACAGATGGACAGAATTGAGGAACCTCCAGGAACCTTTTATCTGGATGGTTGTATCTTGTACTATATCTTCCGCAACGAGTGGGCAGAAGAGGACCAAAGTAACTGGGATGGCCACTGTGAAGAAACTTATAAACTAGAGTGGCAGTTTTGAAGATACAGCGAGATTCAACTTCTTCTCCAAAACTACAAGGCCTAGAGACATGCTGTTTTTTTTAAAAGATACCTTTTTTATAGCGAAATACCCTTACCATTTCCTAACAGTAGCTATTTGTTGGAGCCATCCAACCCAATGGCCAACGCAGAGATGCGATTTTTAAGGTTATATAACAACCTTAATAAAGCCATTGGGTTACAGTAGTCCGTCCTCCCGCCAATTAGGTCACATGACCACATTGTTTACTTCATTATTTTTGTTGGCCATCATCAGTATGGACGTCTTTGGGAATTAGTAGAAGTTTTGTCAAGGTTCTTATTTATTTTTTGAGATTTTGCTGTGAATCTCATTTTATATATATGATACAGAACTGATTCATTTATTGAATCTTCGAAGGTATGCATTATATTATGCAAATAAAGGATTTTTTGGATGGCGACATCGAAGTTCTATTGTCTTCAACCTCGAGGAAATAAGTCTTCATAAGAAGGTTTCAATGCAACAATAATATGATTTATATAGCTTGCCAGTCGTTTGGTTCAGTTTGCTGGACGTTGGAAGCTATACTTTTGCAGCACATATATATATTTACATAGAAGAATGTACTCTTCAATAACAGAAGCGATCTGGACGACGCCATCTTGGAAGATAATGACAATTCGACTCGCCTTTATTGCTGTTCACGTCGGGTTCTAATAGCCAGGCGTTGAAAGCAAATTTTGATCACATTATACATTCCAGTCGAATAGATTGTCAACGAGTCAGAAGAAGGAATCTCCCTTGGGGGCAGCCATTTATGTTGCCGTGGACACAGCATCGTGGAGGAGTTTTGAATGCAGAAATAGACTATCTCTTCGGAAAACTCTTCCGTCGAGGTCCAGTCAAAACATTCACGAGAGGAAAATACCTATATGACGTCATCCATGCACAATCGAGTATCTATTCCTCCCAAAAGGTTTAGATTCGGGTTGTCAGATGACGGGGAGTGTCATTCATATCTACAAGCAAGACATCTACAAACAAGGCATTTGATTCAATGTTTTTGAAGAATTTAGCAGTACAATCGGGTTTCTATACCTCTCAAAAGGTTTAGAATTCAGGTTGTCAGATATGATGATGGATATAGCTTCATCTCAACAATACAAGAACCTAGTCTTATTTTCAGAGATTTGGTTGACTGTTATTGAGTGGATAGGGATTGATTTAATAGACACAGACTCTGTGAATGCTCCCTTTGTTTTGTCACATTTACCTACATCAAGGAATCTCCACATTCTTGGGTTTACAACCAGCACTGAATGTGCTTAATAGTTTCAAGAGCTTCTAAAGAACAGATATGCAGGAGGTCTTTGCTTGGAGTTCTTTACTTCAATTTTCTTGTCAACTGCTTAGTTGCAGGAGATCTGCTTTAGGAGATTGTAGGTGAGAGCAAACTTGTTTTGGCTCACTGAATCAGTCCAGTTCTAGTTTACAGGATCTAGGAATCAGCATGATATGCTATAGACTTCAATAATCTTTGGACAGTGTGCAATGTGTTTGCATTTTCTGTCCACAGTCGACTAGTGGGTGTTCAAATCTTCTTGTTGGAGTTTCACTATGTCTAAGAACATGTGACTCAAAGGAGGGATGCAGCTTAGAATGCCTTTAGGAAACATACAATGCATTTTTCACTCCTACTGGGTTCTCTTGCTGGACATATCAGATATTCAGCGGATTTTCATCTAGTGTTTTCATGAAATAAGAATGATTAGTAAGTCTAGAAGTGAGCTTGCTCCTAGTCTGGACTAGGAAAGGGACACCAGGCCTCAGAGTAGATCTTTTTGTTCCTATCATGATAGTTACTCCTGAAATAGAGTTACAATTGCCTCCTATTCCTCAGTTAAAGGGGAGAGGATCTTATACAAGGCTTGGTAACAGGATAATATTCAGCCAGACTTTTCAGAAGGGAGGTTGGCAGAAGTAAAAAAAAAACCACAAAAAAAAAAACCGAGAGAAACGGCAGTTTTGATGGAAGCTGTTTATGGAATGATCGACAAAAGGGCGATAACACCAGTCACCAGTGTCACATCGCTTCAGTTTTACAGTTTATTTCTTGTGACAAGCAAGGAAGAAATGGCAGCCAGTAGTTGTTAAAGATCAGGTAAATGAGCTTCCATGTACCTTACTTAATATAGAATGTTTAATATTTGGAATTCGTCTATAGAAGGCGAGTGGATGACGTCACTCGACCATACACACTCGTCACCGGTAGACTCAGCTAACAAGTATCTTCGCTTCATTGGAGGCTACAGATTCTACCAGTTCACTGCCTTACCCTTCAGTATTGCTACAGTTTTCTCTCGAGTCCACCAAGGTAGCAAAAGAGTTGAAGCTGATGGCTCTCGCAGAAGGCATCAGTATTCGCCAGTATATAGACAGTTGGCTAATGACAACAAATTCAAAACAGCAATGCCGGGGATACACCCACTGGGGGTGCATCTTGTCGAGAGCCTGGGTTGGATCACAAATTTCTAAAAATCAGATTTATTTCCAACTCCATTAATCGAAGTTATGGTTACAATTCGACCTCAGGGTAGGTCTAGTCTTCCCAACTCAAAGGAAATCTATTGTCTTCTTGGAAAGACAGTTACCATGTTGAAAGCTTCTCACTTATCTCCAGGGAAGCTCATGTCACTTGGAAGGCATGGTTTCAATGGAGAAGACTATACCATTGGGTTATCTGCACATGAAGTCATTCCAATGGTATCTGGAAACACGGCTGATATTTCCAGTCTCTGGATATCTCATTTCTTGGGTCTTTGGTTCAGGTTTCATCTTCACTGGTCGACCAATAGTTCAATTTTGAAGGAGGACTCACCACTCCTTCAGGAGCACAGTTTTCTCTCCATGAATCATTCACAGCCATTGGTCTGTGGAATCAGGAAGCGTCAAGACTTCTCATAACATAACATTATACAGCTGGAAGCTATGTTGTTACCTTAAAATGATTCAGAAATCAGCTGAGTTGAAATCAGTTGATTTTCACAGATAATTCTTTAGTGGGCGCCTGTGTGAACAGCCAGGGAGGCTTCCACTCAGGGAATAGGTACCTTCATCTGTAGAATCATGGTTCAGTCCAATGCCAAAATGATTCAGAGAAGTACATCCCAGGGAATCTACATATTCTGGCTGATTCCTTGTCTAGGAAGATAAGTTTTCAGACCAAAGGGGCTATGAATCGTCAGGTTTTCAATCAAATTAGACATTGCTGCCATCAATCAGTGGTTGATGTGTTTGCAACAAGATGAATCACAAGCTTCCTATGTAGCTCTGTCAGGCTCTGGAAACAGGTGCTTGAACATCAGGGGCTGGTTTCATGAACAGACTTAAGCCTTGAGTCAGACTCAAAAGTTGAGACTTTGTCTCAAATTTTGGAAATATTTTGCTGAGTCTGTGAACTCAGACTCAATGCATTTCACAAACAAGCTCAACTTGAGACCTGGCTCAGTCACAGGCTCAAATTTGAGCCCATGGACGTGTCTCAAATTTGAGTCCAAGCTTTGATGCCAAAAAACACATACATAAAGCGATACAATTTGTTCCAAAATGTAATTGATAAATCTTGAAATCTTCTATTTTCATTTTATTTTGTAATTACAGCCACATATTCAATATTTACTAATAACAAAAGTCAATAGAATTGACATGCTTTATAGGCTATTATCAAGTGACAGGCCTCAAGGGTGGACTCAAAGCCAGACTCAACCTCAGTTGAGTCTCAATCTTATGGATCACTTAGAATAATATATTATCATATAATGTCTTTGTATTATGAGTATTAAAGATATTTAAAATGATAATAATCATGAAATATAACTTTTTAAACTAAAAATAAGCCCACTAAATATATGAAATGAGATTAAAAAGTTGAGACCATAACTTGAGACTGGTCTCAGCTGATCCACCCTTTGTGAAATCCATTTGAGCCAAAAACTCAGCCGAGACAAAAGTCTCAGATTTGAGACCCTGACTCAGCCTTGAGTCTGGCTCAGTTTGAGACTTTTCATGAAACCGGCCCCTGTTGTGAAGGTCTGGAGAGACATGTGTTTTGCCCAGGGTCTTGGTCCTGCAGGTGTGGTAACATGTATGTGTCTCATGTCCCAGACAGTCAGTCTTGGGAAACAGATGCATTGAACATCTCTGGGGAGGGTCTGGTCAGTTATATCCAGTGGCCCTCATCCATCAGGTTTTTCAACAGATGACCACCTACAGGTGCAGAATCATCATGATTGGGTGGCCAGGGATTTTTTTAGTTTTGGGATCTGGTGAATCGGTCCACAAAACTTCTTCTAAGACTTCCCTTGGGGGTAAATCTGTTTAACTCAACCATTCAGTAGCAGATTTCACAACGATCTAGTTTACTTGAGGCATGAATATTATGGAAGATTCCCTGAGGAAGTGGTGAAACAATGAAGGAGCACTCCTCAAGGAGAATCTGAGAATCAATTGTTCTATTTTGGGAAGTGGTGTGAAGAGAGCCAGGTACCATTCCACATGGAGCAAATTTCCTGAAATACTAGTTTAAGGAAACATCCTAATACCATCCATTATTGTGGGCTATAGAACAGCAATTGTGGATGTTTTGAGGCCAAAAGGGTCATGAAGTATCTAAAAGTTGAGATAAATAAGACATTAACAACTTTTAGTAAGAGACAAACCAATGTTTGGAATTCGTCATTGGTCCTACATGCTCTTATCAGACAACCTTTGATCTTGTGAGGAAGGCTTTCTTGAAGTTATTTCCTTTCAAGACAGTCTTTGGTCTTGGCTTCAGGTAAAGTAGTGACAGTCATGTTTGGACCCTTCCCTTAGTTATAGGGAGAATGGGTCACAAGTAACTTTGGCCCATTGACTGCCTTTTTGGCCATGAACCAGTTGGCTTCAGATGGGCCTACTGCAATTACTGCAACTGAGCCAGTGGTCTGTGTCTCTGTGGATTGCAGAGTCATGGTAAGGAGTGACATTAATGCTTGGACATATTCTTCTTTTAGTTATAAGGAGAATTGGTCACAATTGCCAGATCCAGTTTGCTTTGGATGGGCCTACTGCAATTAAGCCTGTGGTCATGCCAGCTCTTAGCCTCTGTGGACAACAGTTTCACTCAATGTGGGTCTGTCTGTCCTGTTAGGGGTTGGTAATCAAAAGGTTTGAGATAGAACAAAATCTTTGTTTTACTGCCATTAAGAAAGTTTCTTAATAAGACTTATCTTTTGGCATCTATTTCATCTTGATTGGGTCAAGATTGAGTCACGGAAACCATTGATGTATGTTTATGATTGCATCTTTAGTTTTTATAGATGATTTCCTTACATGAGTTTCTTGATACATGTTATTGGAAATTGCATCGTATGTATACCAATTTCTGTCTGAAAAACCTCTGTTGTCATAGGGTCAGTTTTGAAATTGGTTCCTACAGTTGCAGTTACAGTTTCTTAATTTATAAGTATGTGTTTCATACTTATATTGGTACATTTGCAGTTTGTGGCTGGTATGTCTGCAGTGCTGGATGTATTTGTAGTTAGATTTCAATATTTGCCTAAATCTGACTTGGGAAGGATTTGGCATTATGTTAGGTAGTGGTTTTCTTAAAAAGAATTCCCTCCATCCTACAAGGCTGAATTCAGCTACTGTTAGGAAATGGTAAGGGTATTTCGCTATAAAATTGGAAAATTTAATAGTAATTTAAATTTTTATTAGAAATACTTACCATTTCCTAACACTCAAATTTCCCTCCCGCCTCCCCGCAAGTCATTCTTTTACTTGCAACAAAAATAATGAAGTAAACAATGTGGTCATGTGACCTAATTGGCGGGAGGACGGACTACTGTAACCCAATGGCTTTATTAAGGTTGTTATATAACCTTAAAAATCGCATCTCTGCATTGGGCATTGGGTTGGATGGCTCCAACAAATAGCTACTGTTAGGAAATGGTAAGTATTTCTAATAAAAATTTAAATTACTATTAAATTTTCCAAATCTATCGAGGATGAAAAATTGTTCAAGGCATGCAAATCTGTCTGTTCGTCTGTTTGCTAGAGACATTACAAGGGAGGTACCCCCACCAAAAGTGTGAAAATTTCAACACTTTATCACAATTTTCTCAGTGACTATTGCAGGGATTTCTCTCATATCTTGCATATATGTACTAGGCCAGAGATAGATTCTCTTGTGTGAGTATGAGACCTGGATCTGTCTTAGTTTTTTTTTAATAAATTTTTTTAATAATTTTTAATGCATTAAAATTCATGAAATCATGCACTAAATCACTTATAACTTGAAAAGTGTTGCATTTAGAGCATTTTGTTAAAATATGTTATTCAGCTACTTTTTTCATAGCTACAACATGGTGAGTAACTTGGGTGTCTGTCTCAATAGCTAAGTGAGTAATAGTTACTTTTGGGCTTTTCAGTAACTACCATATTGAGTAAAATCACTTGTAACTTGAAAAATATTGCATTTAGAGAATTTCGTATAAATATGTTATTCAGCTACTTTTGGGCCAGCTATAACATAGTCAAATTTCAGACCTGTAGCTCATGACATAGCTGAGTAATAGCTACTTTTAGGTTATCCCTGTTGAGTAAATCACTGATAACTTGAAAACTATTGCATTTGGAGTATTTTGTTTCAATATGTTATTCACCTATTTTGGGGTCAGCTATAACATAGTAAAATTTCAGATCTGTGGCTCATGGCATAGCTGAGTAATAGCTACTTTGAGGTTATCACTGTTGAGTAAATCACTTATAACTTGAAAACTATTGCATTTACAGAAATTTGTGTAAATATGTTATTCAGCTACTTTTGGGTCAGCTATAACATAGTGAAATTACAGACCTGTAGCTCATGGCACAACTAAGCAATAGCTATTTTCAGGTACTGACTGTTGAGTAAATCAGTTATAACTTGAAAAATATTGCATTTGGAGTATTTTGTTAAAATATGTTGTTCACCTGCTTTTGGGTCAGCTATAACATAGTGAAATTACAGACCTATAGCTCATGGCATAGCTGAGCAATAGCTATTTTCAGGTTCTCTCTATTGAGTAAATCAGTTGTAACTTGAAAACTATTGCATTTACAGTATTTTGCTTAAATATGTTGTTCACCTGCTTTTGGGTCAGCTATAATATAGTAAAAATTCAGACATGTAGCTCATTGCATAGCTGAGTAATAGCTACTTTGCTTATAACTCACTTATTATTGGTCCTAGAGGTTTGGAATGGTAAACAGACATATAGGAAATCATGGGATGGGAATTTGTTGATGTGGTCCGATTTGACCTTGGACCTCTTCTTCAATGTCAAACGAGGATAGCCAAACTTAAAAGTGCTTATAACTCGCTTATTATTGGTCTTAGAGGCTTGGGATGGTAAAACAACATATAGGAAATCATGGGCTGGGATTCTTTTGGTGTGGTCAGATTTGACCTTGGACCCCTCCTTCAAGGTCAGTTGAGGATAGCCAAACTTAAAATTGCTTATAACTCGCTTGTTATTGGTCCTACAGGTTTGGGATGGTAAACCAACCTACAGGAAATCATGGGCTGGGAATCATTTGGTGTGGTCGGATTTGACCTTGGACCCTCCTTCAAGGTCAAACAAAGATAGCAAAACTTAAAAGTGCCTATAAATCGCTTATTATTGTTTCTAGAGGTTTGGAATGGTAAACCATCCTATAGGAAATCATGGGCTGGGAATCTTTTGGTGTGGTTGGATTTGACCGTGGACCCGTTCTTCAAGGTCGTACGAGGATACTGCATTTGCAGTATTTCTTTAAATATGTTTTAACCTACTCTTTACACTTAAACAGTTACCTTGTTACTTTCCTTCATAATACCATTTGCAGGGAACAACTTTTTTGTCCTTTTCTCCTGTCAGGTTCAGAATTTCTTTTGAACATGCTGTTCAATTACCATTTACTGTACTTCTGTACAGCACTTTCCCTGATAATTATGCTTTCCTCTCATTAATACCTTCACAAATCAAAAACACTCAGTCAGCTGACACAGTGCCCGTTCACGGGCACTCTCCTCTTGTTAAAAAGATACCTTATCTATTGAGGATGGAAAATTGTTCAAGGCATGCAAATCTGTCTGTTTGTCTGTTTGCTAGAGACATTATAAGGGAGGTACCCCCACCAAAAGTGTGAAAATTTCAACACTTTATCACAATTTTCTCAGTGACTATTGCAGGGATTTCTCTCATATCTTGCATATATGTACTAGGCCAGAGGTACATTCTCTTGTGTGAGTGTGAGACCTGGATCTGTCTTATTTTTTTTTTAATAAATTTTTTTAATAATTTTTAATGCATTAAAATTCATGAAATCATGCACTAAGTCACTTATAACTTGAAAAGTGTTGCATTTAGAGCATTTTGTTAAAATATGTTATTCAGCTACTTTTTTCAGAGCTACAACATGGTGAGTAACTTGGATGTCTGTCTCAATAGCTAAGTGAGTAATAGCTACTTTTGGACTTTTCAGTAACTTCCATCATGAGTAAAATCACTTGTAACTTGAAAACTATTGCATTTAGAGAATTTCGTATAAATATGTTATTCAGCTACTTTTGGGTCAGCTATAACATAGTAAAATTTCAGACCTGTAGCTCATGGCATAGCTGAGTAATAGCTACTTTTAGGTTATCACTGTTGAGTAAATCACTTATAACTTGAAAACTATTGCATTTAGAGTATTTTGTTTCAATATGTTATTCACCTATTTTGGGGTCAGCTATAACATAGTGAAGTTCCACACCTGTGGCTCATTGCATAGCTGAGTAATAGCTACTTTGAAGTTCTCACTGTTGAGTAAATCAGTTGCCATTGGAAAACTATTGCATTTTACAGAAATTGGTGTAAATATGTTATTCAGCTACTTTTGGGTCAGCTATAACATAGTGAAATTACAGACCTGTAGCTCATGGCACAACTGAGCAATAGCTATTTTCAGGTACTGCCTGTTGAGTAAATCAGTTGTAACTTGAAAAATATTGCATTTGGAGTATTTTGTTTAAATATGTTGTTCACCTACTTTTGGGTCAGCTATAACATAATGAAATTACAGACCTGTAGCTCATGGCACAACTGAGCAATAGCTATTTTCAGGTACTGTTGAGTAAATCAGTTGTAACTTGAAAAATATTGCATTTGGAGTATTTTATTAAAATATATTGTTCACCTACTTTTGGGTCAGCTATAACATAGTGAAATTACAGACCTATAACTCATGGCATAGCTGAGTAATAGCTACTTTGAGGTTATCACTATTGAGTAAATCAGTTGTAACTTGAAAACTATTGCATTTAGAGTATTTTGTTTAAATATGTTATTCACGTAATTTTTGGTCAGCTATAACATAGTGAAATTGCAGACCTGTATGTCATGGCATAGCTGAGCAATAGCTACTTTCAGGTTCTCACTGTGGAGTAAATCATTGTATCCACTGGATAGCCGCAGTGTGTAGAGAGATTTCACCATTACTGCTCTAACGAAAAAAAAATATTATAGCTAGCCTTCTCAAGTTTGCAGGATATATTAATAACCATAAAATGTTGCCTGGGAATATTTTTGGCCTCATTTTGAAAAACAAGATGGCCACCACAGGTGTTTCTTTGTCAGTCATGAAAAGTGCTTATATCTCTCTTATTATTGGTCCTAGAGGTTTGGGATGGTAAACCAACCTGTAGGAAATCATGGGCTGGGAATCTTTTGGTGTGGTCAGATTTGACCTTGGACCCTGCCTTCAAGGTCAAACGAGGATAGCCAAACTTAAAAGTGCTTATAACTCGCTGATTAATGGTCCTAGAAGTTTTGGATGGTAAACCAACATATAAGAAATCATGGGCTGGGATTCTTTTGGTGTGGTCAGATTTGACCTTTGGACCCCTCCTTCTAGGTCAAATGAGGACAGCCAAACTTAAAAGTGCTTATAACTCGCTTATTATTGGTCCTAGAGGTTTGGGATGGTAAACCAACCTATAGGAAATCATGGGCTGGGAATGTTTTTGTGTGGTTGGATTTGACCTTGGACCGCTTCTTTAAGGTGGAAAAAGGATATTGCATTTGCAGTATTTCTTTAAATATGTTTTAACCTACTTTTTACACTTAAACAGTTACCTTGTTACTTTCCTTCATAATACCATTTGCAGGGCACAACTTTTTTGTCCTTTTCTTCTGTCAGCTTCGGAATTTCTTTCAAACATGCTGTTCAATTACCATTTACTGTACTTCTGTACAGCACTTTCCCTGATAATTATGCTTTCCTCTCATTATCACCTTCACAAATCAAAAACACTCAGTCAGCTGACACAGTGCCCATTCACGGGCACTCTCCTCTTGTTGCCTTATATCTCCTTTATTCTTGCTTTTACAGTTTTAGAATGTATTAAGAGGTATTGGGAAACCTTATGTGATGACTCTAGATAGCCGGTCAGATTTACCCCCGCATCCCCCCTTATGGGTCAAACTGGGGTCATAAAATAGTCGATTTTGTGTTTTGGCCTTTTATCTCTTTTATTCTTGCTTTTACAGCTTTAGAATGTATTAAGAGGTATTGAGAAACCATATATGAAGAGTCTAGATAGCTGGTCAGATTTACCCCCGGACCCCCCCTTATGGGTCAAACTGGGGGTCATAAAATAGCTGATTTTGTGTTTTTGCCTTATATCTCCTTTATTCTTGATTTTAGAGTTTAGAATGTATTAAGAGGTATTGGGAAACCTTGTGTGAAGAGTCTAGGTAGCTGGTCAGATTTACCCCCGGATCCCCCCCTTATGGGTCAAACTGGGGTTATAAAATAGCTGATTATGTGTTTTGCCTTTTATCTCCTTTATTCTTGCTTTTAGAGCTTTAGAATGTATTAAGAGGTATTGGGAAACCATATGTGAAGAGTCTAGATAGCTGGTCAGATTTACCCCTGGATCCCCCCTTATGGGTCAAACTGGGGTAATAAAATAGCCGATTATGTGTTTTTGCCTCTTATCTCCTTTATTCTTGCTTTTAGAGTTTTAGAATGTATTAAGATGTATTGGGAAACCTTATGTGAAGAGTTTAGATAGCTGGTCAGATTTACCCCTGGATCCCCCCTTATGGGTCAAACTGGGGTCATAAAATAGCCGATTTTATTGCGTTAATACATCCTATCCAATGGACAATATGCTAAACCGGTCGGCGCAGACCGGCCCGCCAAACGTCAGAAAAAGATAGGGTAGCCACGGACACTGGAAAACCTGGAAAAAGATGAATTTTTTTTCCAGGTATGGAAAAATCATGGAATTTTAAAATTTGGGCAAAATCATGGAAAAATCATGGAATTTTATTTCCAAAGCCCGCGAAAGTTTTAAATGGCCATTTTATTGATTGTGATTTTATAAATGGAACACCTGAAGGAGATCTGAGAACCTGTCCTTTGTCACTAGAACTCAACTTGGTTCACTCCTTGTTTCATTCTTATTCTTAAAACAATTTTTGTGATGCTTTGATGAAGTAAAAACAAATGAATATCAAATAAAATGAGACAAATAATATTAATTCACCAGATGCCAAGGCCCATATTCAAAAGTGTAAAACTATCTAAAGTACGTCATCGACTCATCATCATGTCATATCATCACCCTAAGTCCAACAGTCACAGATTGATAGCCTTTTTAATAAAGTGTAGCTTCTTCAGTGCTTACATTCTTGCACTTTAGTCTTAGTATGGAACTATTTGTGAATAGGATACACTTCAGCTGATCAGTTTACCAGAAGAACCAGATGATGATCACCTTTACCGTCAGGAATATATAGATCAATATTTGCAGAATATTTTTTTTTCAGAGGACAAATCTTGTAGGGAATTTGTTAGAGGTAGTAGGTTGTACATGGGATGGTCCTTCACCCCCTGCCCCGCAAACATACCCCAGCATCTTCTATAGACAACACTTGAATTGGTACCCATAGCTAGCCAGTGGCAAAATGTTTGTAATTGCAGAGGACTGCCTGTGTTGTAAACTCGAGGGTATGAATGTTACTCTGTCGACCATATACTCAAGCTGCTCCACTAAAGCTGGTGGCTTCTACTTTGACTAGTTCACAAAACTATGCAAATCACAGTCTAGGTGGTAAATCTGGCATCCAGCCCAAAACCCACAAGTTAAGCTAACCGACAGGTTGGTCTAGTGGTAAAAATATGCTTAAATAGTTAACAGTCTGGTTGCCTGAGCTTTGAAGCACTCTGGCATGTCCACTGTTCCACCACCTGTCCATCACCTGGAGACTGCCCCAAACTCTGTAGCGGGTTTTAATAGGTTCATAAGTAAGTTGCATGATGAAATACAGAGTAATGTCAGGATTCTACAGCAGGAATTGAGCAAAGGGAAGTCCGTGGATAAAGCGTGTCAGGTCCACAATGAAGATATGTTTTACATCTTTCATTTTTAATCCAAAGTGTCACATTTTTGGGGGCAAGGCAATAATTCTCTCATGCAGAAAGGAAATGGGTGATCTTTCTTGACTTTAGCAACACTCCCTTTCACATTCCAATGAATCAGAGGTCAAGGTGTTATGGTCCATGGGGCAAGCATGAAAGCAATTACCGATTAACTTTTGAGTTGTAAGAGGAAAAAGAGTTTCACTTTACAATTTTATTTAACAATTAAAGTAATAATTACAGTCAAGATACCCTGATGGTTAATAATACAATAGTAAACCAAATGAAGCCAATCCAACCTGGCCATAGTCCTATCCACCTAACAACCAGTTTGTCCACTCTGTCCAGAGATCCGTCTGGTGTTCACAAGCACAAAATCTCTATCTAAGTGTTCCGTATGTCTGCAGAACTCTGCTGGTTGCTCCCAAATATGAACAATGTTCATTCATGAGCAACAATCCACTCTCCAGGGTATCCAGCCACTAAATCCTGTTCACTACCATTATAGTTCACCTCAAAATGCAACAAAACAAATAAATCTAGTCAGATATCAGAATTTGAAAGACCTCTATTCATACAGCACACTATTTTAACACTAATTGTGGTCAGGCCTTCTACACTTTATTACAGCTGGAGACTCTAGAAGCTTCTAGAAACAAATGTAAACACATCAGTACATTTCCAGGAAAAAACAAAGGCACAGAAGGTTCTAGAAGCTTAGCGATATTTTCCCGTATAAATATAGATCACTCTAGTAGAATACAAGAAAGATCAGTGCTGACAATGCCACTAATTCAAAATGCAGAGAAAATCAATAATTCAGGATTCTTATGTAGTAAAGGAACTCTTGGCCCTATACACATCAATACTCTAGGAGAATGCCCTTACATGTAACAAAGGAAACACCTAAAATGTTATTATCAAGGTCAAGCATTCCAGTTTAAGCCTCTCCCCTTGGATCAAGCAACAGCACCAATGGAGTTAGCCATAGTCATAAAATAAGTGCAACTCATGCTACAGACAATTTTATGGAGGTAAAAATCCACCAGTACCTAGAAAACTAAATAATCTGTCAACAAGGGATTTGCTTCTAAGACACAAAACCCTGCTAGCTGTCAGAAGTTGGGAATCTCCAAAAGTTGAGTTGGACCCCAAGTAAGTCTTCGACTGTATGGGTTATCAGGACGACCTATTTAAGACCCACCACAGAAAGATGACAGGCCAAGGGTCTAAAAATAAAGTACCTACTGTCAATACCAGTCCTTTCAGTATGACAACTCATGTTCAAATAAGTCTGCTGACTGCCACAGAAAAGCAAGTGCTCAAGGCCTGTCTTTGCATGGGACCAATTCAGTGGCACCTGAAAAGCAATTGGCATGTGCCTGAGTCCTCGGATAAGAATATCCTGCCTTTAGGGCTCTCCATACTTGCACTGGTGGCTAGAGGAAACAAACATGCTTCCTGATGAACCTCTGCACCCCCTTAAACATGCTGCATAAATTTTTATAGACACATCAATTGAAGATTGGAGAGCTCACTTAGGAGATTGCACTGCAAAAGGTGTTTTCAGAAAGCAAACTACAAATAAACATCTTGGAACTGAAGGATAGTTTGAGCACTTGTGTTATGGCCAGACTATTCTGATTGCCACAGACAACATAGCTGTATCCTGCATAAACAAGGAGGGAAGTTTGAGATCAGGCTCTGTGCGCCATCCTGTGGAGGCTCCTCTCCTGCTGCAAGCTCACACATATCATTTAAATGCATGGTATGTTATTTATCGACTGAATGTTATTGAAAACTGTCACAAGACAGATAGCTTTTCTCTCCCCAAGGACCCATTCGACCAGATCAACAACTAGTGGCACCGTCCCAAAATAGACTTGTTTGACACCAGCTACAACAAGCCAGCACAGTTTGTATGTCAATGGATGCTTTCAGCCTGTCCTAAGAGGGTCTAAATCCGTATGCCTTCCCCTAATAATAATAACAATAGTTAGATCTTATATAGCGCCATTCTACTCACTATTTGACTAATCAATATGCTACTCCAGTAAAAAAGCACTTTTAAACAGAAATGTTTTGAGTCTTTTTTAAAAGTTTTTCAAGTCCAGGTCGATGTTTCGGATGTCATCAGGGAGGCTATTCCAATGGCGAGGTGCAGCGACAAAGAAAGATCTAAATCCCTTGCTTTTAAATTTAGTGTCCCTTCTGGCAAAGTGGTCAGCAAAATCATGGGCCACAATTGCAAGGTTGTCTTGATAGCCGTGAGCTGGTCTAAAATGCCTTTGTTCTGTAACCTAGTGATGTTTTCATCCCAGATACCCCTGTGCCTTCCCCTTTAGAGAAACTATTCATGCAACTGTTCAAAGGGAGTCTGCACAATTCTAATTCTAATTGGACTTTTATAGCGCTTAATCTCCCCAAATAAGAGGACTCTAAGGCGCAACTAAGCAATAAGCAGACATCAAAATTTCTGTATCCAGGGGCATAGCAGGGGTCAAGCACCATGGAGAATGCCAGGGGAATGATCCAGGCTAAGGTGGGTATGCTTTGGTGTACAGGTGGGTTTTGAGCTGCTTTCTGAAGGAGGCCAGCGAGGGAGAGGCACGAATCTCATCAGGGAGAGCATTCCACACAGTGGGAGCATCAAATGCAAAACTATTACCAAATTGTTTGACAGATTTGTGAACAGAGGGGCAGAACTTTGGAATCACAAGGAAATTACCACCACTTTGACTGCGCCTAGTGCTATAAGAACTGCTGTAGGAGGAAAGATATGGAGCAAAATACCTGGGAAAGCCTGTGTGAAGATACTTATAAACAAGTGTGGCCGTCTTGAACACCGTGCGCTGTTCAACAGGAAGCCAATGCAGTTTCTTTAGCACAGGAGTTATACTGGTGTATCAACTGGTGTTTGATACAATTCTAGCTGCACTATTTTGGATGCACTGTAATTTGCGTAGATTGAACTTAGAGAGGCTCCTGAAAAGTGAGTTGCAGTAATCCAGCCGACTACTAACCAGAGCATTAGCCACAAGCACAGAAACATCATGAGTGAGAAACCGCCTGACATGTCTGAAATCACGGAGTTTAACAAAACAACTTTTGCAGACATTCTGAACATGCTTGGACAAAGAAAAGTCAATCAAACCACGCTCCCAGATTTTTTACTGAATCAGCAGGGCAGAGTGAGTTGCCCAAGATAGTAATTGGAAAACATGCTTTCAACTTATCCCGCTGTCTCTTCGAACCAAAGATGATAAACTCGGTCTTGTCTGGATTCAATTTGAGCTTACTAGTGGACATCCACTCTTTAACATCGTCTAGGCACCTATTTAGCTTTTCAAAGGCAGCAGATGCATTCTTCTGGGATAAATGTATATAAACTTGGCTATCATCTGCATAGAAATGAAACTTTATTCCCTTATGTCTACTGATAATCGAACTAAGGGGGGTGGTGTACAATGAGAACAGCAAAGGGCCCAGGACAGAACCTTGGGGAACGCCAAATAGGAGTTTACAAACATCTGACAAAGTAGATCCAATTTTTATTGATTGGTAACGGTCTGTTAGGTAGGATGTGAACCATTTCAAAACACAACCGCCGACACCAAACCAGTTTCGGAGGCAACTAAGAAGAGTGGAGTGATCTATGGTGTCGAAGGCGGCAGACAGGTCGAGCAATACCAAGGCAGTGGTTTCACCTCTTGACAATGATAAGTGAACTTCATTTTTTATGTAGAGAAGAGCTGTCTTAGTTGAATGGCCGGCTTTATATGCCGACTGGTATGGATTGTCTAAGTTATGGACATGAATATGTTCTAATAGCTGCTTAGCAACCACACGTTCTACCAGTTTTGAGATAAAACTGAGGCCAGATACAGGACGATAATTCTTCAAGTCATTTGAGGGAAGATTAGGCTTTTTAATGAGAGGAGTGACCACAGCAGATTTGAAAGCGTCAGGAAGTCAAACCTGAGCATATATGATTGGCTACTAGAACTGCGGCTATCAAACAGCTGAGCATCTCTGACCAAGTGGGAACAGGAATTGAGGCTCCTCAAAAAAGCTCAAACAGAGTTGTCTATAATTCAAAGTGGTGAATTTTGTCAGAATCCTTTGGACTTCAAAACACCATTTTAAAACAAATCACATATTTCCCCCTACATTTTTTCAAGAAGAAAAGCCTGCAGTCCAGTACAATAGATGTGTACATGTGATCCGTTGCAGACAAGGCTGGCGATTCCATTCTCAACATCACTTGAGGTGATTATCTTAATAGACTCTTAGATGGCTTTCACAAGGATAGACCTAAGAGTCAAAGAGGTACCCCCATTTGGAACCTCTTTTGGGTCCTGCGTCAACCAAAAAAGCCTCCTTTTGAGCCACTCAAGGATTCTTCTCTGAATCATTTGACTTTCAAGATGGTTTTCCTGCTGGCCCTCAGATTAGTAAGTGCAGAAATGAAACCCATGCATGGCCCAATAAAAACATTAGACATGAGAAAGACTGTCTCAGAATGTTCCTTTACCCTTCACGTAGATTCTTATCAAACAATCAACCAGCAAGAATCTGTGAATGTGGTCTCAGTTGTCATTCCAGCACTGGATCTGAACAAATCTCTTAAGGATGGCAGGTTATTCTGCCCAGTCAGAGCCTCAGAGCTCTTATATGAACAAAACAAATGACCCGGGGGACAATAAGGAACTTGTTATCTCCCGCCCGGCTCGCCGGAGGGAGATTATAATTTGCACCATGTGCGTGTGTACGTGCGTGCGTGCGTGTGTCACGCAGTTTTCTCTGAAACTACTACAGTTACACATTTTTGGTAAATCACAAGTCCTAATGAATTTTTTTGCTCTTCAATATTTTTGGGGTTTGGTGAACTTTGGCCTACTTTTGAGTGAGTAATAGCTATTTTAGCTAATATAATTATATGGCTTATAACTCTGAAACTATTGCATTTACAGTATTTTGTTCTAATATGTTGTTCAGCTACTTTCTCCACAGCTACAACATGGTCAGTAGTTTGGAAGTGTATCTCCATAGCTAAGTGAGTAATAACTACTTTGTCAATTTTTAATTATAACCATAATGAGTAAATGGCTTATATCTTCATAAGTATTGCAGCTACACAATTTTGTTCCAATATGTTGTTCAGCTACTTTCTCCACAGCTACAACATGGTCAGTAGTTTGCAAGTGTATCTCCATAGCTAAGTGAGTAATAGCTACTTTTTCAATTTTTAATGATAACCATAATGAGTAAATGGCTTATATCTTCAAAAGTATTGCAGCTACACAATTTTGTTCCAATATGTTGTTCGGCTACTTTCTCCTCTGCTACAACATGGTCAGTAGTTTGGAAGTGTATCTCCGTAGCTAAGTGAGTAATAGCTACTTTTTCAGTTTTTAATGATAACCATAATGAGTAAATGGCTTATATCTTCAAAAGTATTGCAGCTACACAATTTTGTTCCAATATGTTGTTCAGCTACTTTCTCCACTGCTACAACATGGCCAGTAGTTTGGAAGTGCATCTCTATAGCTAAGTGAGTAATAGCTACTTTTTCAATTTTTAATGATAACCATAATGAGTAAATTGCTTATATCTTCAAAAGTATTGCAGCTACACAATTTCTCTCAAATATGTTGTTCATGTACTCTTTTGTGAACTGTAACATATTTAAGTTTCACAACTGTTGCTCAATGTACAAGTGAGTAATGGCTACTTTATTGCTACTTTTAGTGAAAATGTGAAAAATCAGAAATATCTCTCAAACTGTAAGATATAGAGCAATTTCGAGCAAATTTTTGACCCACAGGGTAGTACTAGAGTATCCTATTGCTAAGGCGGAAAAAGTTTGGTGAACTTTGGCCTACTTTTGAGTGAGTAATAGTGCTTTTACCTAATATAATTATATGACTTATAACTGTCAATGAGTAAATGACTTATATCTTCATAAGTATTGCAGCTACACAATTTTGTTCCAATATGATGTTCAGCTACTTTCCCAACAGCTACAACATGGTCAGTAATTTGGAAGTGTATCTCCATAGCTAAGTGAGTAATAGCTACTTTTTCAATTTTTAATGATAACCATAATGAGTAAATGGCTTATATACACAATTTCTCTCAAATATGTTGTTCATGTACTTTTTTGTGAACTGTAACATATTTAAGTTTCACAACTGTTGCTCAATGTACAAGTGAGTAATGGCTACTTTATTGCTACTTTTAGTGAAAATGTGAAAAATCAGAAATATCTCTCAAACTGCAAGAGATAGAGAAATTTCGAGCAAATTTTTGAACCACAGGGGAGTACTAGAGTATCCTATGCTAAGGGGAAAATGGTTTGGTGAACTTTGGCCTACTTACTCACCTCCTCAAAATGAGTAAATGCGAATTATCTCTAAAAGTATTGCAGGTAGCCATTTTTTCTCAAATAACTCATTCACCTACTTTTGGGAGAGCTTTCACTTGGTTAAGTTTCAGATGCGTAGCTAGTTACTCACCTACTCAAAATGAGTAAATGCTAATTATGTCTAAAAGTATTGCAGATAGCCAATTTTTCTCAAATAACTCATTCATATACTTTTGGAAGAGCTTTCACATGGTGAAGTTTCAGACCCATAGCTAATTACTCACCTACTCAAAATGAGTAAATGCGAATTATCTCTAAAAGTATAGAAGATAGCCAATTTTTCTCAAATAACTCATTCACCTACTTTTGCGAGAGCTTTCACTTGGTGAAGTGTCAGACCTGTAGCTAATTTCTCACCTACTCAAAATGAGTAAATGCTAAATATCTCGAAAAGTATTGCAGATAGCCAATTTTTCTGAAATAACTCATTCATTTACTTTTGGAAGAGCTTTCACATGGTGAAGTTTCAGACCCATAGCTAATTACTCACCTACTCAAAATGAGTAAATGCTAATTATCTCTAAAAGTATTGCAGATAGCCAATTTTTCTCAAATAACTCATTCACCTACTTTTGGAAGAGCTTTCACATGGTGAAGTTTCAGACCCATAGCTAATTACTCACCTACTCAAAATGAGTAAATGCGAATTCTCTCTAAAAGTATTGCAGATAGCCAATTTTTCTCAAATAACTCATTCACCTACTTTTGGGAGAGCTTTCACTTGGTGAAGTTTCAGACCCGTAGCTAATTACTCACCTACTCAAAATGAGTAAATGCTAATTATCTCTAAAAGTATTGCAGATAGCCAATTTTTCTCAAATAACTCATTCATCTACTTTTGGAAGAGCTTTCACATGGTGAAGTTTCAGACCCATAGCTAATTACTCACCTACTCAAAATGAGTAAATGCGAATTTTCTCTAAAAGTATTGCAGATAGCCAATTTTTCTCAAATAACTCATTCACCTACTTTTGGAAGAGCTTTCACATTGTGAAGTTTCAGACCCATAGCTACTTACTCGCCTACTCAAAATGAGTAAATACTAATTATGTCTAAAAGTATTGCAGATAGCCAATTTTTCTCAAATAACTCATTCATATACTTTTGGAAGAGCTTTCACTTAGTGAGGTTTCAGACCCCTAGCTAATTTCTCACCTACTAAAAATGAGTAAATGCGAATTATCTCTAAAAGTATAGAAGATAGCCAATTTTTCTCAAATAACTCATTCACCTACTTTTGCGAGAGCTTTCACTTGGTGAAGTGTCAGACCTGTAGCTAATTTCTCACCTACTCAAAATGAGTAAATGCTAAATATCTCGAAAAGTATTGCAGATAGCCAATTTTTCTCAAATAACTCATTCATTTACTTTTGGAAGAGCTTTCACATGGTGAAGTTTCAGACCCATAGCTAATTACCCGCCTACTCAAAATGAGTAAATGCGAATTATCGCTAAAAGTATTGCAGATAGCCAATTTTTCTCAAATAACTCATTCATCTACTTTTGGAAGAGCTTTCACATGGTGAAGTTTCAGACCCATAGCTAATTACTCACCTACTCAAAATGAGTAAATGCGAATGCTCTCTAAAAGTATTGCAGATAGCCAATTTTTCTCAAATCATTCACCTACTTTTGGGAGAGCTTTCACTTGGTGAAGTTTCAGACCCGTAGCTAATTACTCACCTACTCAAAATGAGTAAATGCTAATTATCTCTAAAAGTATTGCAGATAGCCAATTTTTCTCAAATAACTCATTCACCTACTTTTGGAAGAGCTTTCAGTTGGTGAAGTTTCAGACCCGTAGCTAATTACTCACCTACTCAAAATGAGTAAATGCTAATTCTCTCTAAAAGTATTGCAGATAGCCAATTTTTCTCAAATAACTCATTCATCTACTTTTGGGAGAGCTTTCACTTGGTGAAGTGTGAGACCTGTAGCTAATTTCTCACCTACTCAAAATGAGTAAATGTTAAATATCTCTAAAAGTATTGCAGATAGCCATTTTTTCTCAAATAACTCATTCATTATGTCCACCCCCCTGGGGGGTGGATATATTATTTTTGCTTTTTTCGCCGTCCGATGTCCGATGTCCGGCGTCCGGTGTCCGGCGTCCGATGTCCGGCGTCACGCATGGTTTCCGCTCATTTAAAGGAAAAGTATTAGAGCTATTGTCACCAAATTTGGTATGCAGGCTTATTGGGTCAGTAGCTTGCTTGGGATTGCTTTTGGCTGTTGTACCTCTTTTGCTTACTGAGTAATACTTAAGTACAGCTATTTTCAGTACCCATTGGTTTCCGTGCATTTAAGCCAAAATAATTAAAGATATTTTACTACAATTTTGAATACAATATTGTTATGTCCATAGCTCGCTTGGTATTGCATTTGGGACTGATAGCTTTGTCAGTACATGAGTAATAGCCATTTAGGTACTTCATTGTGTATTTTCAGTACTACTTTTGAGTAATTTGCTTCTATCTCCTTAACCGTGCGAGATAGAGCGATTTCGGCAAAATTTTCGACCCACAGGGTATCTCAGGAGTGTACTCTTTGCAATTTTCAAAAAATTTTCCCCTCCCCAAAAATGGCGGCCATTTTGAATTTTCGAATTTTTGCCAAAAATGGCAAAACACAAATTTGCTTCTATCTCCTTAACTGTGCGAGATAGAGCGATTTCGTCGAAATTTTCAACCCACAGGGTATCTGAGGAGTGTCCTCTTTGCAATTTTCAAAAAATTTTCCCCTCCCCAAAAATGGCGGCCATTTTGAATTTTCGAATTTTTGCCAAAAATGGCAAAACACAAATTTCCTTCTATCTCCTTAACCGTGCGAGATAGAGCGATTTCGTCGAAATTTTCGACCCACAGGGTATCTAAGGAATGTAATATTTGCAATTTTCAAAAAATTTTCCCCTCCCCAAAAATGGCGGCCATTTTGAATTTTCGAATTTTTGCCAAAAATGGCAAAACACTAATTTGCTTCTATCTCCTTAACCGTGCGAGATAGAGCGATTTCGTCGAAATTTTCGACCTACAGGGTATCTAAGGAATGTAATATTTGCAATTTTCAAAAAAATTTCCCCTCCCCAAAAATGGCGGCCATTTTGAATTTTCGAATTTTTGCCAAAAATGGCAAAACACAAATTTGCTTCTATCTCCTTAACCGTGCGAGATAGAGCGATTTCGTCGAAATTTTCGATCCACAGGGCATCTAAGGAATGCAATCTTTGCAATTTTCAAAAAATTTTCCCCTCCCCAAAAATGGCGGCCATTTTGAATTTTCGAATTTTTGCCAAAAATGGCAAAACACTAATTTGCTTCTATCTCCTTAACCGTGCGAGATAGAGCGATTTCGGCGAAATTTTCGACGCACAGGGTATCTAAGCAATGCAATCTTTGCAATTTTCAAAATATTTTCCCCTCCCCAAAAATGGCGGCCATTTTGAATTTTCGAATTTTTGCCAAAAATGGCAAAACACAAATTTGCTTCTATCTCCTTAACCGTGCGAGATAGAGCGATTTCGTCGAAATTTTCGACCCACAGGGTATCTAAGGAATGTAATATTTGCAATTTTCAAAAAATTTTCCCCTCCCCAAAAATGGCGGCCATTTTGAATTTTCGAATTTTTGCCAAAAATGGCAAAACACTAATTTCCTTCTATCTCCTCAACCGTGCCAGATAGAGCGATTTCGTCGAAATTTTCGACCCACAGGGTATCTGAGCATTGTACTCTTGGTAATTTCTAAAAAATTTTCCCCTCCCCAAAAATGGCGGCCATTTTGAATTTTTGCCAAAAATGGCAAAACACAAATTTGCTTCTATCTCCTTAACCGTGCGAGATAGAGCGATTTCGGCAAAATTTTCGACGCACAGGGTATCTAAGCAATGCAATCTTTGCAATTTTCAAAAAATTTTCCCCTCCCCAAAAATGGCGGCCATTTTGAATTTTCGAATTTTTGCCAAAAATGGCAAAACACTAATTTGCTTCTATCTCCTTAACCGTGCGAGATAGAGCGATTTCGGCAAAATTTTCGACGCACAGGGTATCTAAGCAATGCAATCTTTGCAATTTTCAAAATATTTTCCCCTCCCCAAAAATGGCGGCCATTTTGAATTTTCGAATTTTTGCCAAAAATGGCAAAACTCTAATTTGCTTCTATCTCCTTAACCGTGCGAGATAGAGCGATTTCGGCAAAATTTTCGACGCACAGGGTATCTAAGCAATGCAATCTTTGCAATTTTCAAAATATTTTCCCCTCCCCAAAAATGGCGGCCATTTTGAATTTTCGAATTTTTGCCAAAAATGGCAAAACTCTAATTTGCTTCTATCTCCTTAACCGTGCGAGATAGAGCGATTTCGTCGAAATTTTCGACCCACAGGGTATCTAAGGAATGTAATATTTGCAATTTTCAAAAAAATTTCCCCTCCCCAAAAATGGCGGCCATTTTGAATTTTCGAATTTTTGCCAAAAATGGCAAAACACTAATTTGCTTCTATCTCCTTAACCGTGCGAGATAGAGTGATTTCGTCGAAATTTTCGACCCACAGGGTATCTAAGGAATGCAATTTTTGCAATTTTTCAAAAATTTTCCCCTCCCCAAAAATGGCGGCCATTTTGAATTTTCGAATTTTTGCCAAAAATGGCAAAACACAAATTTGCTTCTATCTCCTTAACCGTGCGAGATAGAGCGATTTCGTCGAAATTTTCGACCCACAGGGTATCTGAGCATTGTACTCTTGGTAATTTCTAAAAAATTTTCCCCTCCCCAAAAATGGCGGCCATTTCGAATTTTTGCCAAAAATGGCAAAACACAAATTTGCTTCCATCTCCTTAACCGTGCGGGATAGAGCGATTTCGGCAAAATTTTCGACGCACAGGGTATCTAAGCAATGCAATCTTTGCAATTTTCAAAAAATTTTCCCCTCCCCAAAAATGGCGGCCATTTTGAATTGTCGAATTGTTGCCAAAAATGGCAAAACACAAATTTGCTTCTATCTCCTTAACTATGCGAGATAGAGCGATTTCGTCGAAATTTTCAACCCACAGGGTATCTAAGGAATGTAATCTTTGCAATTTTCAAAAATTTTCCCCTCCCCAAAAATGGCAGCCATTTTGAATTTTCGAATTTTTGCCCAAAATGGAAAAACACAAACTGGCCTTAACCGTGCAAAATAGAGTTATTTTGTTGAAATTTTCGACCAATAGGGTATCTAAGAAATGTACTCTTGGCAATTTTCAAAAAAATTTCCTTTTCCCAATAATGGCGGCCATTTTGAATTTTCAAATTTTTGCCAAAAATAGAAAAACAGGAATTTGCTTCTATCTTCTTAACCGTGCAAGATAGAGTGATTTCGTCGAAATTTTCAACCCAACCAATGCAAAAAGGCATGAAGCTGAAATAATTTACATCTACACTAACAAATATTTAAGCATCATTGATATATTTTACAAATGAAACAGGGTCTTGTAAGACTACTGTACAATTTGGGCAAAAGGTTCATGGGTGGACATTACACATGATAATGTGTGTTCTTCTATGCTATCCTGTTTCTATTCGCATCTACTATCAACAGGGCGGCCTATTTCTAGTTTACTTTTGGAAGAGCTTTCACATGGTGAAGTTTCAGACCCATAGCTAATTACTCGCCTACTCAAAATGAGTAAATGCTAATTATCTCTAAAAGTATTGCAGATAGCCAATTTTTCTCAAATAACTCATTCACCTACTTTTGGGAGAGCTTTCACTCCGTGAAGTTTCAGACCCATGGCTAATTACTCACCTACTCAAAATGAGTAAATGCGAATTATCTCTAAAAGTATTGTGGGTACCCAATTTTTATCAAATAACTCATTCATCTACTTTTGGAAGAGCTTTCACATGGTGAAGTTCCAAACCTGTAGGTAATTACTCACCTACTCAAAATGAGTAAATGCGAATTATCTCTAAAAGTATTGCAGATAGCCAGTATTTTTTAAATAACTCACTTCACCTATATTTTGGGAGAACTTTCAATTAGTGAATTTTCAGATCCATATCTAATTACTCACCTACTCAAAATGAGTAATTGCCTATTATCACAAAAAGTATTGCAGATAGCCAGTATTTCTCAAATAACTCATTCACCTACATTTTGGAGATATTTCACATGCTAAAGTTTTTTTATGAATTATTAAAATAATTTTTAATGCATTAAAATTAATGAAATCATGCACTAAATCGATTATAACTTGAAAAGTATTGTATTTAGAGCATTTTGTTAAAATATGTTATTCACCTACTTTTTCCCACAGCAACAACATGGTGAGTAACTTGGGTGTCTATCTCAATAGATAAGTGAGTAATAGCTACTTTTGGATTTTTCACTAACTTCCATGATGAGTGAAATCACTTGAAACTTGAAAACTATTGCATTTAGACCTTCAGGGTAGTACAAAAGTGTCCTATGCAAAGGGGAAAGATTTCAATTTTCGCCACTTTTGGCGGCCTTCTTGGATTTTAGCGGAAAAAAATGAAAAAGTGTGAATATCTCGAAAACCATAAGAGATAGAGCAATTTCGAGCGAATTTTTGACCTGCACGGTAGTACAAGAATGTCCTGTGCAAAGGGGTAAAATATCAATTTTCGCCACTTTTGGCGGCCTTTTTGGATTTTTGCGGAAAATAGAAAAGTGTCAATATCTCGAAAACCGTAAGAGATAGAGCGATTTTGAGCAAATTTTTGACCTGCAGGGTGGTACAAGAGTCTCCTGTGCAAAGGGGGAAAATTTCAATTTTCGCCACTTTTGGCGGCCATCTTCCATTTTTGCGGAAAATGAAAAAGTGTCAATATCTCGAAAACCGTAACAGATCGAGCGATTTCGAGCGATTTTTTGACCCGCAGGGTGATACAAGAGTGCCCTGTCCAAAGGGGAAAAATTTCATTTTTCGCCACTTTCGGCGGCCATCTTGGATTTTTGCGGAAAATGGAAAAGTGTCAATATCTCGAAAAGCATAACAGATAGAGCGGTTTCAAGCGAATTTTCGACCTGCAGGATGGTACAACAGTGTCCTATGTAAAGGGGAAAAATTTCAATGTAGTATTTCTTCCCCTGCGGTACTTGGCGGGAGATACATACCGCGGCAGTGGTCTTGTTTTTATCTCATTTAATAAAGAATTTCAGTAAGGATATGCAGCCTTCAAATATTTTTGCTCGGATGGAGTGCTCCAGTGTTACAATCTATCTGACCAGAATCTTAGACCTTAAAGGGGGGTCTCCTTAGAGCTGATTATCTCAGCCTGCTATTAGAAGTCCACCTTCACACAGTATTACTTGAAAACTGTAGCCCATGGTCTGGCCTAACTGAACTTTATCTCCTATTTCCTGTGGTTGCTGCCCAACATATTTGCCCCTAGACCTCAAATCTGTCTGGTGTTATTACCTTATAATCAGGAGTGTCAGCACTTAGGCCCCTTTGTTAACTTCATTATTAACCACCACAGGCTTTCTCAAAAATCCTTGGGACTTGACTCTTCGCCTCTCTTCCCTATCTTTGGTTGAGGAAAAGGGGGAGGCACTCCAGTCTGCCACCGTTTAGACGTTTACCCAATTAGGCTTCGGGCCTGTATATTAGGAGTGTTAGTCTTAGGAGTTTATTTTCTATCAGTCCCCAGTAAACTGCCCTCCATTGCACAGGATAGTTATTCTGGCAAGTGCCTGTTAACCTATATTAATGCAATAAAATAGAAAATTGAACTTTTTAGCTAAATTTAAGTTTTTATGTTACCTAAAACAGGGGATTCCCACCCAACCATTATCACACTTAAACTTACTCCTGGTCTCCTGTTGGTATTGGAAAGAGGAAGTGATATGATCAGCTGCCACCTAGTATTTATCTGCCACTGTGGCCTAGCGGGTAACACACTTGTCTAGGAACTCAGAGGACGTGGGTTCAATCCCATGTACAGGCAGATACATAATAATAATAATAATAATAATAGTATTGGATGTGGTTGCCAGATAGTAAGTGACACAAACAGTCCAGCTAGAGCATAGCTTTTTCTGACATTTGTCGGGACTTGCTGGACTAAGGCATATGTCTGACCATGTCATAGGAGTATTCTCAGGTAGTTTATTGTTGTACAGTTGTTTCTTTTAGTGTCTCTTATAAGGGCAAATGATATCAGTTATTGATCAGTAATGTATGAATTAAATGTACATAGTATATGTATGTCAATAATATTGTTTGATATTGCCATTAAATACTTCTGGAAAACATGGAAAAAATCTGGAAAAATCATGGAAAAATCATGGAATTTCAAAATGAAAATCTTGTGGCTACCCTGAAAGACGTCCTGTGTTTCCACCGGCTGGCCGGTCCTCACACTGCACTCGCCAGGTGGCGTGTCGTACTTCCTTCCTGTCTAGACAACCTGACGTCATAGCATCTTTTTCGTTTGGCGCATGCACTGCCTGCACGGAATATTTTAAGTTGTGAAACTTTTGGAATTTTGTGAGTTTGTGGAAGTGTTTGACTATTTACTTTCATATATATTATAGACTATTATGTCTTCTCCCAGCCAGCATCGAGGGGGCTGCGGCCACATGATGGCAGATTTTGACCTCCACTCTGTTTGTGCGCGTTGTCGCGATAAGAAAAAGGGCTCAGACCCTTGTATTGAAACACCACCTGCTGCTTGCTCGCACTGTGATGCTTTGTCTTCAGAGCAAAAGGCCCAGTTATCCACCCCTTCGTACAAGCTGAAGGAGAAGAAGCCAAGTCATCTACCCCTGCCAAGGCATTAGACACTCTCAGTCCCACCCTCGTGGACCCGGCACTTGTGTCGGTAGTGGGGGTCGTGGATAGCCAGACAACCTCTGGTTTGAGTGGGCCGGCAGAAAAGAAATCTAAGAAGGCTGAGAGCAAGAAATCGTCTACATCTGCCAAGCCGGCTAGATCAGACAAGTTGGTGAAGTCTTCCTCCAACTGACCACCGACTACCTCAACCACCGACCAGGGCAAGTCCACCACCTCCTCTACCGACTCAAAGATTTCTGATCTCGACAGGAAGTGGTCGGACAGATTTAATAGGCTGGAAGCCTTGTTAATGGCCAAGATTTTAGACAAGCCTCAGGACCCTGTTTTCAGGAGTGTCAGCAGGAGTGTCAGCACTTAGGCCCCTTTGTTAACTTCATTATTAACCACCACAGGCTTTCTCAAAAATCCTTGGGACTTGACTCTTCGCCTCTCTTCCCTATCTTTGGTTGAGGAAAAGGGGGAGGCACTCCAGTCTGCCACCGTTTAGACGTTTACCCAATTAGGCTTCGGGCCTGTATATTAGGAGTGTTAGTCTTAGGAGTTAATTTTCTATCAGTCCCCAGTAAACTGCCCTCCATTGCACAGGATAGTTATTCTGGCAAGTGCCTGTTAACCTATATTAATGCAATAAAATAGAAAATTGAACTTTTTAGCTAAATTTAAGTTTTTATGTTACCTAAAACAGGGGATTCCCACCCAACCATTATCACACTTAAACTTACTCCTGGTCTCCTGTTGGTATTGGAAAGAGGAAGTGATATGATCAGCTGCCACCTAGTATTTATCTGCTACTGTGGCCTAGCGGGTAACACACTTGTCTAGGAACTCAGAGGACGTGGGTTCAATCCCATGTACAGGCAGATACATAATAATAATAATAATAGTATTGGATGTGGTTGCCAGATAGTAAGTGACACAAACAGTCCAGCTAGAGCATAGCTTTTTCTGACATTTGTCGGGACTTGCTGGACTAAGGCATATGTCTGACCATGTCATAGGAGTATTCTCAGGTAGTTTATTGTTGTACAGTTGTTTCTTTTAGTGTCTCTTATAAGGGCAAATGATATCAGTTATTGATCAGTAATGTATGAATTAAATGTACATAGTATATGTATGTCAATAATATTGTTTGATATTGCCATTAAATACTTCTGGAAAACATGGAAAAAATCTGGAAAAATCATGGAAAAATCATGGAATTTCAAAATGAAAATCTTGTGGCTACCCTGAAAGACGTCCTGTGTTTCCACCGGCTGGCCGGTCCTCACACTGCACTCGCCAGGTGGCGTGTCATACTTCCTTCCTGTCTAGACAACCTGACGTCATAGCATCTTTTTCATTTGGCGCATGCACTGCCTGCACGGAATATTTTAAGTTGTGAAACTTTTGGAATTTTGTGAGTTTGTGGAAGTGTTTGACTATTTACTTTCATATATATTATAGACTATTATGTCTTCTCCCAGCCAGCATCGAGGGGGCTGCGGCCACATGATGGCAGATTTTGACCTCCACTCTGTTTGTGCGCGTTGTCGCGATAAGAAAAAGGGCTCAGACCCTTGTATTGAAACACCACCTGCTGCTTGCTCGCACTGTGATGCTTTGTCTTCAGAACAAAAGGCCCAGTTATCCACCCCTTCGTACAAGCTGAAGAAGGAGAAGAAAGAAGCCAAGTCATCTACCCCTGCCAAGGCATTAGACACTCTCAGTCCCACCCTCGTGGACCCGGCACTTGTGTCGGTAGTGGGGGTCGTGGATGGCCAGACAACCTCTGGTTTGAGTGGGCCGGCAGAAAAGAAATCTAAGAAGGCTGAGAGCAAGAAATCGTCTACATCTGCCAAGCTGGCTAGATCAGACAAGTTGGTGAAGTCTTCCTCCAACCGACCACCGACTACCTCAACCACCGACCAGGGCAAGTCCACCACCTCCTCTACCGACTCAAAGATTTCTGTTCTCGACAGGAAGTGGTCGGACAGATTTAATAGGCTGGAAGCCTTGTTAATGGCCAAGATTTTAGACAAGCCTCAGGACCCTGTTTTCAGTACGGTGAAGGTCACTCCGGCTCATGCTCCACCAGCCAACGTGGTCCGACCCGACCCGTTTTTGAAACCAGCCTCTCAACCTTCTCAACCGACCGACCCTGCTATTGATTCACCGGCCACCGACTCTTCTCAGCACAAGCCTGCTGCAAGAGCTTCATCTTCTGCCCAGCCGGAACCTTCTACCAGAGAGACTGCTGAGAGACGTCTAACCAGTGCTTTTGACACTTCTAGTAAAGAATCTCCCTCTTCTAGTGAATCCGACACCGACTCTCTCTCATCATACCGACCTCCCTTAGATCTCTTCCCGGAAGAAGGTGAACTCTCAGATGATCAGGAAGCTAACCTGTCTGATCATGACCAATCCCTTTCCGAGGAACAATCTTATCGTGAAACGATGAGGGGGATCCGGTCTTACATGAGTTGGAATCACATCCCGGACATTGATTCCGGTGCCACTACGTCTGAAGATAACCCCTTTGCGGGCCCAAAACTTCACACACCAGGCAAGGTTTCTGTTAACCTACCGACCAACGAGTGGTTATGTCGGAAGATGTCAAAGCTCAACATCACACTGGTCCAGGGATATCCCATGCATACTTCTGAAGCGGGAGGACTGTTAAGGGACCAATTTGTCCGGCCTCCCAAGTCACAACAGAAGTGGTATGGGTTTCACCCCAATCCCAAGAAAGACTTTGATCAATCTGTTCCTTCATGGCACACCGGATCATCAAAACTCAACAGTACCTATCTTAGGATAGCTAGACAGGCCGGTATTGCAACTTCACCTCCCATGTCTCGCCCAATCTCTCAGGAGAATTTAAGGAAATGGGAGAGGTCTGCGCGTGAGTCAATAGTGATCTGCAATCACGCAGCCGGATTCAACCGTTGCCTGTTGAAGATACAAGAAAACATGAACAGTCAACTGAAAGCCGTGAAGGTGGAGTCCAAAGGGAAGGCTGCAGCTAAAGTGTCATCAGCAGTGGACGAACTCCAATTCTTGCTAGACTTTAACTCTAGTGTTTGCCAAGCCATGGCTAAGTCCATGGAGCATCTTACGGAGTTCATCTTTGTTACTATGGCTAACACCACACTTCTCAGGCGTGGTGCCCCTCTGCATCTGGACACTCTCTTTCTGGACAATATTGTGAAAAGGGCTGAGGACGACATCACCTCATTTGATAAGGGTCGGTCAGCATCAGTGTACAAGGGCCGGAGATACCACCCATATGAAAGACAGGACTCTAGGTCGGAAAAGTATCAGGACAGGCCAGCTTGGAAGAACCTGTCCCGTACTCAACATAGGAAGAATAACAAGGGCAAACAACAGTATTCCTCGCGTCCGGCCAAGGGTCAGCAGCAGTACAAATGACAGTCAATGTGTAATTCAGTTGAAGCCTCTGCTGGATAGCTAGACAGGCCGGTATTGCAACTTCACCTCCCATGTCTCGCCCAATCTCTCAGGAGAATTTAAGGAAATGGGAGAGGTCTGCGCGTGAGTCAACAGTGATCTGCAATCACGCAGCCGGATTCAACCGTTGCCTGTTCAAGATACAAGAAAACATGAACAGTCAACTGATAGCCGTGAAGGTGGAGTCCAAAGGGAAGGCTGCAGCTAAAGTGTCATCAGCAGTGGACGAACTCCAATTCTTGCTAGACTTTAACTCTAGTGTTTGCCAAGCCATGGCTAAGTCCATGGAGCATCTTACGGAGTTCATCTTTGTTACTATGGCTAACACCACACTTCTCAGGCGTGGTGCCCCTCTGCATCTGGACACTCTCTTTCCGGACAATATTGTGAAAAGGGCTGAGGACGACATCACCTCATTTGATAAGGGTCGGTCAGCATCAGTGTACAAGGGCCGGAGATACCACCCATATGAAAGACAGGACTCTAGGTCGGAAAAGTTTCAGGACAGGCCAGCTTGGAAGAACCTGTCCCGTACTCAACGCAGGAAGAATAACAAGGGCAAACAACAGTATTCCTCGCGTCCGGCCAAGGGTCAGCAGCAGTACAAATGACAGTCAATGTGTAATTCAGTTGAAGCCTCTGCTGCTGGCCGGGAGCCCCACAAGAAAGACAATGAACACTTTCAATGTAAAGCTAAATGTTGTACCTTCTGTTCATACTGTGCCCGGGAATTCTCAAAAGAACGGGGCAGCAGGTTGTTACTGCAAGAAAAGCAAATTAAAGTCTGTGAAAAGTGTTTCTTGTGTCACTCAATTATCTTGTGTAAATCCTGTCATAAATGCTCCCAATGTTGTCACAAATCTGCCTGTAGGGGCCAGACTCCAAAACTTTTGGAAAAAATGGTTAGATCTGGGTGCTGGACCGAGAGTGGTTCAAATCCTGAAAGAGGGCTACACCCTCCCCTTTCGGATCCGGCCGAACTTAGCAAGATTTCCCACAGTCATAAGCTGCTATGGAAATCCTCACAGAAATCTCAAACTGTTGGAGGCATTACATCAGCTTATGGACAAAAATGCCATAGAACTAGTTCACAAACAGGTCTCACTAGGGTTTTTCAACCGGCTATTCTTAGTACCAAAGCCCGACAACAAATGGAGACCTATCTTAGACCTAAGCAATCTGAATCTTTTCCTCGAGACCGAAAAATTCAAGATGGAGACACCGGAAACCATCAGGACATCTCTCCAAAAGGGAGAATGGGTAACCTCCATAGACTTCAAGGACGCTTCCTTCCACATTCCGATACAGGAACAGTCCAGGAAGTACCTGAGATTTCATATCCAGGGTCAGACCTACCAGTTCAAAGCACTGCCATTCGGTCTGTCTCCCATGGAGTTCACTATTATAGCAAAAGAGGTAAAACTGATGGCCATTCAGAACGGTATAAGGATCCACCAATACCTAGATGACTGGTTGGTGAGAGCCACATCCCACCGGGTCTGTCTCCAGCATACACAGGTTCTAGTAAAAATGTGCTGACACTTAGGTTGGCTGGTGAACATAGGAAAGTCGGAGCTGGAACCCAAGCAAGTTTTCAACTTCGTAGGTTACCAATTCGACCTCGAGTCCGGTCGCGTCTGACCGACACCGGACTGGTGGCAAAACCTACAAGGGAAGATACTGAAACTTATCTCCCTACCGGCTTGCTCGGTAAGGGAGTTCATATCCTTGATAGGCCTGTTAACAGCTACAGAAAAGCAAGTCCACCTGGGCAGACTACACATGAGGCCCATCCAATGGCATCTCAAAAGCAATTGGAGAATACCGGAATCGTTAGAAAAACAGATTCCCATACCCACATCTCTACATCCTCACTTGCAATGGTGGCTAGAGGAAGACAATGTTCTCACAGGCCAACCATTACACCCAATTCAACATGCTCTGCAAATCTTTACAGATGCATCAAAAGAAGGGTGGGACGCTCATTTAAACGAGTTCATTGCCAGAGGAACCTGGTCCCTACCGGAAAGCAAGTTATATATAAACTACTTAGAACTCAAAGCAGTGTATCTAGCGTTAAAAGAGTTCCAAAACCTATGCGTGGGCAAAATGGTTCTGATAGCAACCGACAACACCACGGTAGTGTCCTACATCAACAAGGAAGGAGGCATGAGGTCAGGCCCACTGTGTGCCTTACTTTGGAGAATCTTGACCTGGTGCACCGGGAAACAAGTGACTCTGAAGGCCCGACACATTCCAGGCCGCTTAAATGTAGTGGCGGACAAACTATCCAGATTGGTCCCTCCTTCCAGAGGTTTTTCAAGCCCTGTGCAGCAGGTGGCACCAGCCTCAAATAGATCTCTTTGCTACGTGATTCAACCACAAATTGCCCCTGTTTGTATCGCCAGTTCCGGATCCCATGGCCACTGCAGTGGATGCACTCAGCTTGTCATGGGAAAATCTGGACGCGTATGCCTTCCCACCGACAGCCATATTGGGCAAAGTAGTGGAGAAGTTGCAGGACTCCCCATACCAAAGGGTGATCGTCATTGCCCCGGGGTGGCCCAACATGACATGGTTTTGGGACCTAGTGGAAATGTCCAGCCAGATCCCATTGCTCTTGCCTCAACTGTCAAACCTCCTGACTCAACCCTTCAATCAGACCCCTCACAGAAGTCTGACAAACCTAAATCTCCATGCATGGCTCCTAGAGCCACAGCTATCAAGGAACAGGGTTTCTCTGAGGCAGTGGCAACAAGAATTGAAGCTCCTCAAAGAGGATCAACCAGATCCGTCTATGAGGCGAAGTGGGCCATTTTTACAAAGTGGTGCGTCACAAATCAGTTGCTGATTTTCTTATGTACCTTTTTGAGGACAGGAAATTACAGCCCAGCACCATTGATGGGTACAGGTCAGCCATTGCTGATAAACTGGGAAATTCAACCCTCAACATCAGCAAAGATGAAAATCTCACTCGTCTCTTGGATAGTTTCCACAGAGACAGACCCAAGGGCAGAAGGGGTATCCCTTCCTGGAACCTATCTCTGGTTTTACACCAGCTAACCAAGGCTCCCTTTGAACCAATTAAGGAGGCCTCCTTGAAGCATTTGACCTTCAAGACAGTTTTCCTCCTAGCCCTTGGTTCAGGCAAACGCAGAAGTGAGATTCACGCTTGGCAAAATAAGAACATCAGACACCAGTCTGACTGGTCTAGGGTGTCCCTGTACCCATCTCCCAGCTTTCTTTCCAAGAACCAGCTGGCCAAAGAGGGTCCGGACAGTGTGGTTCCAATGGTTATACCAGCCCTGGCCCTGACTCTGGATAAATCCCTCAAGTCTGATAGGTCCCTCTGTCCGGTCAGAGCATTACGCTACTATTTGGACAGGACCTCAGACCTCAGGCAGAATAAAGAATTGGTTTTTGTCTCCTTCAAGAAAGGTTTTGACAAGGACATCTCACCTGCCACTATCTCCTCATGGATCAAACAGACTGTGATCCTGTGTTATGAGCTCTCAGATCAGGAGGCCCACACCTTACATCAGGTCAAAGCCCATGATGTCAGGGCCTTTGCTGCTTCCAAGGCCTTCCAGTCAGGGGTTTCCTTGGACCAGATCTTATCAGCCTGCCACTGGAAATCACATAATACCTTCACACAATTTTATCTGAAGGTTGTGGCATGGGCTGACTCTGAGCTTTATCACCTGGGACCTGTTGTGGCTGCTCAGCAGATCCACCAGTAGCCCAGTTCAAGGAGGAGATCTGTAAATAGTGTATATATAGTTAAGAAGCATCAAAAAAAAAAAAAAAAAAAAATCAAACATGCTTCCTTCGGGAGGTTTATTTCTTTGGGACTGAACTCATCCCTCTCTTCCCCTACCTCAGAGTAGGTCTGTTAAAAAAAAGGGGGGGGGGGGGGGGGGGGGGGGGCGAGTCGGTTTGGACCGGTTAACCGGTTTCTGTTGACTGACTATAGCCTCAGGGGTCTTGACAATCTCAGGTCGACCCAGGCTTAGAGGAATTTGTTAGTTATTTTCTGAGTTCGCATAAGTCCCTAGTAACTTGCCCGCCGACCAAGCAGTAGTTATTCAGCATATTGTCCATTGGATAGGATGTATTAACGCAATAAAATTGCAAATTTAATAAGTAAATTAAATTTTTATAAGTTAATACCCTATCCGGTCTGCGCCGACCTGTTTAGCATATTGTCCATTGGATAGGGTATTAACTTATAAAAATTTAATTTACTTATTAAATTTGCAATTTTGTGTTTTTGCCTTTTATCTCTTTTATTCTTTTAGAGTTTTAGAATGTATTGAGAGGTATTGGGAAACCTTATGTGAAGAGTCTAGATAGCTAGTCAGATTTACTCCCAGATTTACATTTTTCTAGTTTCCCAATTCTAGACACATTAAAAAACCTCACATTCTTCTGATTCCATTTTGTGGAATTGTGTGGATATGACTTTTCCTTTTCTAAAAAAAAGCTTAATTCAGCTTTAGTTTTGCAGTAGGAGTTGTTCATCTAGCTACTTATTCACATAGACCATTTAAATTGGTCAAATGTATAGACTTGACTTCTGTCAGAAGATAAGATGACTGATAAAAAACCACTTTCTCATAAACAGTTTTTCTTTTACAGTATTTTATGTATCGCCAACTAATTGAAAATGAATGAGTTGTCTCTCTTCTTTTCTCCTCCAACTCTGTATTTGCTTTTGTGTGATCTATATCTGGAGGCAGATTGATGGAAAGTCCCATTGACTCACTTATGCCCTGCAGTGCTATTGTGTATTACATAATGTGTCTGCACACTGAGTGAAAAGGTTGATAAGGGATATCAATATGTATTCATTTCTTTTCATTAAGGGATATACTTACAGTAAATCTTTTTGGGCGTAAACATTTCAAACAACGGCATTTAACTTTAGGTTCATGGAAGTAGAACCTTGTGGAAGTAATATCTTGTGGAAAGAATGCCTTGCCTGTTTTGAGAGAATAGAAGGGGGCCACGGTGGCAGAGTGGTAACACTCTCGCCTCCCACCTCTGAGGCCGGGGTTCGATCCCCGTCAAGGCCTTATGTGGGAAAGCTGGTAGTTGCTTGCTGTTGGTCGGCAGTTTACAGTACGGAACCCTAGCGAACTCTATGTACTGGTTTCCTCTGCCCTTCCAACTACCCGTCGTGATATGACCTGTACAGTGTTGAAAGCGACGTAAAATCCCAAATTAATAATAATTGAGGGAATAGAAAAAGCCTTATGTAAAAACCTCGGGGTTTCATGATATTCAGATATAGAGTCATGTGTGAATGAAAAATGTAAACAGTAACATCTGACAACATGACTTTGTGTATTGTTTTTACAATGGAACAATAAAGTATTTCAAAAGGAGGATTATTTTAAGCATATTTATCTTATAAATGTTTAAAACATATGTATATTCTTTTCGTAAAATATACTACTTTGCGAAACACAATAAAGCTCACATTCTGCTTACCATCTAATACTGCAACTGCTACAGTTTTTAAATAATCTGCTTTTCCATCAGATACAAAACACAGTAAAGCTTACATTCTGCTGACAGTCTCATGTCGCAACTACTACACCTTTATTAACCCAAGTTTCCATCCCGGCCGCTCACACCTGCCATTTCACCATGTTTAATTGGCCTGTCAGGGGCCCTTATTATCTTGCACCAGGCTTTAGCCCAGGATAGATAGATAATTAAAATTTAAGTGCAAAAAACTTATGTGTTATACTGCACTAAAATATAAAATAATAAAATACAAAAACAAATATATACACAAATACATACCGATTGGCACCAGGCCAACCCACAAATTCATAGAAATTGACTAGAAATATACATAAAAACGTAAAACACAAATAAATATGAATATGTATATAGATTAAAAACAAACAAATGTTAATAAATCAATATCATCTAAACAGAAAAAAAGAATGACAAAATAAAACAGATTAAATCACAAGAAAATGATATTAATAATTGTAAAGATAATAAAGGACTGCAAAACAAATATCACAAGATGTACACAACTAGAAAAATCTCAATAAATTAACTTAATACAAAACACAGAATAAGTTAAGGTACTAAAATTTGTAAAACAAACCACATTCTTTCAGATAACTCAGGACATTAAAAATATTTCCATATAATAAATCTTTTAAGTTATTTACATCTCTGTAATATTTGATTCTTGTGTCACGTAGGTCGATACAGTCTAATAGTATATGTTTCACTGTATCAGGACAATGACATGGAATGCACCAGGGCATATCTTCACCTTTCAACAGATAACTGTGTGTGAAATAGGCGTGTCCCATACGGGCTCGAGTTCTAACCATTTCCTCCCTACGAGATAAACCTGTCCAAACATAAAAATCTACTGTAGGGTTTATTTGGATTTGTATGTTGTCAGGACACGCATTCCATTGAGCTTGCCACTTTTGTTTAAAAACACTATTTACATTCACTTTCAAGTCTGTATAGGGGACTTTCAAGTCTAAAACATTAAAATTCAAGACCTGTTTGGCAAGCTCATCTGCTTTTTCATTGCCCTTTATGCCTACGTGACTTGGAACCCAAGCTAAAACAACTTTCTTATTCACTGACAAACAATCATTAAAAAGTTTTAAAATATCTTGAATAAAAGGATGATCACAGTTGTTGCTATCAAGAGCTTGAAGACTAGATAAAGAATCAGTGAATATGATAAAATGATCCTAATCACAATTTTTTATAATATTGAAAGCCAGTTTTAGAGCCTGTAATTCAGCTGTGAATATACTAACATTGCCAGGAAGTTTGACCTGGGCACTGAGGTTATTAGATATAGCAGCTGCAGCAACCTTATTTTCTGCCTTCGATCCATCAGTATATATAGCCCTATGGTCAGGATAACCTTTCAATTGAGCAAATAGACTTTGAAAAAGACGATCATCACCAAGATGTTTCTTTTGTTGGGTTAGATTTAAGTCTATGTGAAGCTTCTGTATAGTCCAGGGTGGGTCATCTGGCAATGACACAGTCTGAATTAGATCCAGCTGAGGACAGACAACAGACAAATCTTCCTCTACACTATGCCCAAAAGATCTTATTGCAGATGGCTTCTTATCATAAAGATCATAATAATCCAGGGGGTTAAAGACAACATCGTAAGCTGGATTGACAGGATTACTTCTCAGTTTCAAAGCATACTGAATACATAATTTGTCAAACGTTAAATACAAGGGTGGTTCATTTGCCTCTACATGCAAGCTTTGCATTGGAAAAGTCCTGAAGGCTCCTAAGCATATCATTAAGCCCTGGTTTTGAATGGGTTCCAATTTCTTAAGATAAGACTTACGAGCAGAACTAAAAACAGCACAACCATATTCCAATCTAGAACGAACAAATGGTTGGGTTATGCGGAATATTATGGCAGGTACATATATATACATACACACTCACAGGGATGTACAATTTTTGATACTACCTGAGAAAAAAAACAAAGAAAAAATAATTAAAATTCATTTCAAAATTCAAAAAGACAAAAAGACAAACATACTTTGCCAGTCATGTCCATCTCAGCAGCTTTTTTGGACCAAAGCCTAGATCTCTGTAATGTCTCATACCCATCTGGTACAAGCAAGGGGTCTCCCTAATCCACTCTATCAACACATCTTCTGTTTCAGTAGACATAACAGTCTTGGCACGCCTTTAATTCTTTTCAACAGTTTCAGACTCTGGCAGTTCAGCACTTGCCAGCTTATCTACTGTATCACAGTCACTATTGTCATTATCAGTAACAACAAGTGTGGGTTTGCGAGCACAAACAGATTTCTTTAGTCCTGGGCATCTTACAAGAGTTAAAATCACAAAATAATAGTCCAAACAAATAAAATAAATAAAATATATTACAATCCTACTCCCAAAGTTCCTCCAAAGCTTCCAAAATGGCCACCCAAGTGAAGACGCGTCTTTCAGTGAGCATACACTATTTCCAAATACGGTGTCCATGTCGTTCAGTATTTCACTTTTGGGAAAACTCGACAACCGAATCGTGACAGATGCAGAGCCTTCAGTCACCCTCAGATACCGTGTGTAGAACTTGAGTAACAGTAGCCAGTCAGAAGCTTGACAGTAATTCACCATCCACCGTGTAAACGTGGCCAAATTGCAGTGGGTCACCTTGCGTCCCCGTGTCCCATCAGTGGGACACCAAATCGCACCTTATTTGACCTTGCCTTACTGTATGAAAAATAGTGCGCACATTTGGCCACTGACAGGTAATGACAGGCACGGTCACGTGTACGGTGGTAGTGCGACATGGGATGGTGAGGGATAGGGTGTGATGGGGAAATTTTCAGAGGTGGAAATTCTAAACAATTTAAAACTTCCGTGGGACGCATAAAGATTTGGACGGTCAGCCACTGACTTGCACTGATTCAAACGGACTGCAGGCGGTGATCCAAGGACAGGGACATTTTACCAAATGTGGGTCATCACGGGGGATACCGCCTGTAGTGTGAATGGGGTATAAGGCAGAACAAGGAGTTGGTTTTTGTTTCCTTCAAGAAAGGCTTTGACAAAGATAGGCTTCTAAAGCCTTCCAATCAGGAGTTAACTTAGAGAAACTTTTATCAGCCTGCCATTGGAAATCACATAACACCTTCACACAATTCTATTTGAAGGATGTGGACTGGGTCCAGATTTTGAAGAAAGAAAAAAAAAACATCAGTCAGTTGATTACTTCCTTCTAATTGAGAGCCTCAACTGGGACAGAACTCATACCTATCTTCCCCTACCTTAGAGCAGATCTGCTGCCCGCACCCGACCCATAGGACTGACTCAAGTCTGATTGCCTAAATTTTTTGAGTTCACTTGCAGTCCCTAGTAACTGACCTGCCTACAAAGCTGTGATTATTACAGCAAATTGTCCATGAGGTAAGATGTATATAAGCAATAAAATTGCAAATTTAATAAGTTAGTACCTTACCTAGTGGACAAGTGAGGCCCTCCCAACTAACCCTGCTTATCAGCTTACTGGGTGGGGGTTATATTGGTTTAGACAACAAAAAAGATCCTATGACGGACACACTTTCTAGACAGGAAGGAATTGCCACATGCCATCTAGCAAATGCACACTATGAAGCCGGTCCTGCCGGTGGATACACAGAATGGTTTTTTGTTTTTTTTTGTTTTTTTTTGACGTTTGGCAGGGCTGGTTGCGCCGATGGCTCACAAAGTTAACTTCAATCTGCAATAAATATTATTGAAGTCCTTTTCTGGTTTAAAAATGACAAATAAGATAAATAAAATGATTTGGACCAAGAAGACGTGAGTTGAAAAAGTGAATTGATAAACTGTTAAGTGCATTCTTAGATTAGGAATGAACAGAATTTGATGTTTTTGATCTCAGATTTTCTGTAGACATGCAAGAAATGACTAGTCTTAAATTGCTATGATCTTGCATTAGAAAAATCTATTTTGACTACTAGAAACAAACAGATCTTTTTTATTTTAAACTTTTAGAAAGCTTACTATCTCAGATGCGCTTGAGAAGTGTCTGAAAAGGGGCAAAGGTTCAGAGCAGATGGTTGCTGCTACATGTTGCAGTGTGTTTTTATTACAGTTAGGAACTGGTAAGTTCAACACTTTCAATATAGTATTTGTCATTGAAGTGCAACTTAAATAAATTTGCTGATAATAAAGTGTGAATATTAAGATGTACTGATAAATACTTACCAGACGAATAAATCTTGAAATATATGTCACATTTTTCTCACAAATTTTTGTGTAAAATCACACCAAGTTTCATCTTTCAGACTGCATTTTCAACCAGAATTTATCTGTATTTCTATGACAATACAGCTTTTGATCAAAAAAGTAATTGCAATACTTTTTTAAGCAATATGCAATATATGGCATCACTCTGTGGCGTCCGCATCTGTGTGAACATCTCCTGCAAAAGTACAACTCCCAGAGACATGCTTTTACTTTTGAAAGATACATTCTCTGTTAAAGAAGATAAATCGTAAAATCCATTCAGATCTGTCTGTCTTTTCCCCAGAGCCATTAGAAGCGAGGTACCCCCATCTAAAGTGTGAAAATTTCAACACTTTATCACAATTTTCTCGTTGACTATTGAAGGGATTTCTCTCTTATCTTGCATATATGTTCTAGGCCACAGATAGATTCCCTTGTGTGAGTATAAGGCCTGGATGTTGCTTAATTATTTTTTTATGAATTTTTAAGATATATCATGCACTTAATCACTTACAACTTGAAAAGTATTGTTTTTATTTCATAAAAATGTAATATACCCTACCATATGAAAACACTTGGGTTACGGATGGCTTGGTGTCCGGTGACTGCCATGTACACCATACATACAATTTAAAATATGAGGGGAGACCCTCTTTAAATCCATATACTTGCTACCCTTTGACCCCTGGTGACCTAATTCACTCTGCCATGCGCATTAATACTGAAATAGTTCATTCTTTTCGTGGCGGTTGAAGTCTCAACAGGCGTCTTTGCTACCTCTTAAAAGACCTGCATTTACACGTTTTGATGCTCTGTGAGTACTTCTTTGCTGTTTTATTCACCTTTCCTCCATTTTATTTACCATTTCCTTTGATTTCTTGTGAATTTATTGTCTATTTTGTGCAATATTTTACGTATTTTGCATTAGTTTCGTATTATCGCTCATCTGGTCACATGGTGTCAGAATGTCGGATTTCCTTTGGAAATATTCATTTCTTTGGTGAATTTATTCGTTTATGCACTTCTACAGGCATTATAATTCCCCTTTTACAGTTTTCCTTCATTTTTTCCACGATATTCTTCGTTTCACCGCGTATTTTGACCATATTTTGGGGGCTTTTTACGAATCGTTTTTTTGGTTGACTTACTCAGGTATCTGGACCTGGGATCCAGCCTAGTGGGTTTATCACCCACCATGCTTTGGACATCTTTTCAATGGATCTTTCTGCTCTACTTTAGCTGGTTGATCTATGGCCTCTTCCAGCCATTAGTTCTCTTTGCACATTGTTTACAGAGATATCTTTATCTTGTGCCTAGTCACTTTGTAGGGGAGATTGGGCCTCGTTTGGTCTTACTGGTTGTTGTGGGGTCTCTCTTGAGAGACATTTTTCTCACATATAACAGTATAAGCAGCAGCTTTTCATTCTGCCCTTACTAAAGGTGCTTCCTTTCAGCTTTCTGCTTTAGCCTCTTGAGGCAAACCAATAGAGGCTTTTCTCCTTTCAACTAGGGAGTCTTCTATCTAACTTAGTGCTGAGAGGATTTGGTTCCTTTCCAGGTTCCAACATTCTGATGGTGGAATGCTTTCCAGAGGCAGGGACAATTGCCTCAGCCCTTACTAAAGGTGCTTCCTTTCAGCTTTCTGCTTTAGCCTCTTGAGGCAAACCAATAGAGGCTTTTCTCCTTTCAACTAGGGAGTCTTCTATCTAACTTAGTGCTGAGAGGATTTGGTTCCTTTCCAGGTTCCAACATTCTGATGGTGGAATGCTTTCCAGAGGCAGGGACAATTGCCTCAGCCCCCCCCCCCCCCCCCCCCCCCTCTCTTTTTTGATGTTCATCAGGAGGTAGGAGTGGTTTGTTTCATTCAAACTTTCACTCTTACTTCCAGATCCCTCCACTTGCCAGTGGGAGGTCACCTGGTTTCTTCAACTCCAATTGAAGTGTTTGGGTTCCAACCTTTCTGGAACTTGATTTTTTCCTGGTTTTCAAAACTATCAGGATGGAAACTTATCAGTTGATCATTTTCTCCCTTCTTATTTTCCAGTGGACCACCTCTCTTCCTCTGTATGCCTCCTTTCTCACCCTTGGCTCCTTTGGTTCACTCTTGCTCAGAGTTTTGCTCTTGGGCAGGGTGTACCAGTTTGTGGCAATGCCTTTGGGCCTAGCCACTAGCCTTTCAGGATTTACTTCCTAAGGCAAGGAAGTAAGAAAGTTGGCTTTGAGGTTGGGCATCTCAGTGCACATGCGACTACAAATTTGGCTTATTAAAGCCAATAGTTGTCAGAGGCTCTTTTGGCAACTCTCTTAGAGTTGACTATTAACTTGGAGTGGTTCTTAGCAGGAAGTATTTAGATCTGTTGTTACAAACAGGTCTTCCTGGGCCAGGTTCTTAACCTGTCTTTAGGTGTTCTTCACAGGGGCAAGGTTCTGTCTATTCAGGCTCATCCTTCTCTGCCTTAGATCACCTTTTAATTTCCTCTCCAACTAGGCACCTTTAATTCTCCTGGTTTCCACTTGGAAGCCACTTCTTCAAGGTCGCCTGCACATGACACTTATTCAGTGTTATCTCAGGACACTTTGATTTTTCCTTCTGAAAGGTGCTCTGGATTGTCCATTCTTTGATCCTTCTGTGAAGGTTCCTTTAAGATGGTACTTTCCCAGGAACTATGTCTTTGCATTCCTCCCTTTCAACACCCTAGTGGTTACATCCGCTTACATGGATACTTCATTTTAGGGTTGGGGAGTTTTTTGTACTCTGGGTCGCCTAAGATCTAAGTTTGCTGTAGCAGTCCAATCAGCTCATCAGTTTCTAGAGTTCATAGCTATGCTTTTCTGCTCTCAGACTTTTGTTCCTGTATTATCCTTTTATCAAAGGATCATCCATACAGCCTCAGACAACATGGATGTCTTGTTCTCAAGACATTTGTTCTTCACTTTAGATAGTCTCAGGCAACACTGTTGTCTGTGCTTTCTTTTATTTCAAGAGGGCTTGCACTCTTGGGATATGTGTCACTCTTTTGGCACCGGTTTGCCATTTTTTCCACAAGAACAAGTCTGGTCTTCCACCTACTCATGTTCCAGGGGCATGAATCTTTGGCAGACCTTCTCTGGAGGTCTTATTAGACCCTTCATATGGAGTGGTCTCTATTTTTGAATCATCAGTTGGTTGTCTCGGACTTCACATCTGATTTAGATGTCTTTGCCATGTGATTCAATCACAAGCTGCTCTTGCATGTGCATGTGCTAGACCCTTAGGCTCTGGCAACAGATGCCCTGGTGTTTATGTGGTCCGGAGTACTTGTTTTCTCCTTTCCTCCTTCAGCTCTTTGGCCACTAGTCGTCTCAGTTAGTCAACTATCAGGGCTGTAGGATGCTTCTTGTTGTCTTCCTTGGCAAACCAAGGTTTGGCTTCAAGGTCTCCTTAAGAAAGCCAGTGGCTCTCCCTTTAACTCTTCTGTAACAACCTCATTTGCAGGTTATTTATTTTATGGAGTTCCTTTCTTCATGCCTTGTAGCTGAAGTCTCCATACAGAAGAATGTTCTGAGGAGGTGTCCAGGAGGATTTTTGATCCTCTGATACTGTCTATGAAGCAAGGTGGGAAACATGGCCTCTCTTCCATGCTTCAACTGTCTCTTTCATTGCTGGATTTTCCTATTAAGGAACTTTTTCCTCAGGCAATAGGGAGACAGGTCAGCTCTCTCCATGTAGTACTAGGAGTTGGGTTCTTTTAAGGAGCATAGACTCTTTTAGAGCTTGTTTAAGTCCAGGATAAGGGTGGTCATCACCTACCTGCTTGGTACTTAAACCTTGGTTCTGCAGGCTCTCACCAAGGCTCCTTTTGAACCCTTTCTCTTGCTGAGTTTTTCACATATTAGACAGTCTTTCTTACTGTACCCTTGTTTCAAGGTAACGAGAAGGGGTGATTTTGATACCTTAAAGATCTCTTATCACTCTCTAGGGGTGGTCTAAGTCATCCTTAAGTCAGATCTTACTTTCCTGGCTTAAGCCAGTTTCCTTCAGAAGGCTCTTCCTGCTTTGACTTTTTTGTCTTAGTCAAGATGACTTAGAGGACAATTCCTTCCTTTCTGTCAGATCCTTTAGAGTCTGTCTAACTATTCTGACTATCTTAAGAAGGATTTCTTCTTTGTCTTTCTTCTGAAGTCCAAAGAGGGTGATATTGCTGCTCAGACAATATCTGTTTGCATTAGGGGTATTGTTTTCACCCATAGTGTCCGGATGGGCGGGCGGGCGTCCTGTCGGGCGGGTGGGCGGGCGGCGGGAAAAAGTTTGTCCGGGCTGTATCTCAGAAACCGTAAGGTGTAGGAAGTTGATACTTGGTAGGGACATTGGTTAGGGGGTGTAGGTGTGCAACGTCATGGTCTGACCTTGATTTGACCTTTGACCTTGCTGTAGTGACCTTGAGTTTGAAAATCTTGTCCGGGCTATATCTCGGAAACCGTAAGGTGTAGGAAGTTGATACTTGGTAGGGACATTGGTTAGGGGGTGTAGTTGTGCAACGTCATGGTGTGACCTTGATTTGACCTTTGACCTTTCCGTAGTGACCTTGACCTATAAAATCTTGTCCGGGCTATATACTTGGTAGGGATATTGGTTAGGGGGTGTAGGTGTGCAACGTCATGGAGTGACCTTGATTTGACCTTTGACCTTGCCGTAGTGACCTTGACCTATAAAATCTTGTCCGGGCTATATCTCAGAAACTGTAAGGTGTAGGAAGTTGATATTTGGTAGGGACATTGGTTAGGGGGTGTAGTTGTGCAACATCATGGTCTGACCTTGATTTGACCTTTGACCTTGCCGTAGTGACCTTGAGTTTGAAAATATTGTCCGGGCTATATCTCTAAAACCGTAAGGTGTAGGAAGTTGATACTTGGTAGGGACATTGGTTAGGGGGTGTAGTTGTGCAACGTCATGGTCTGACCTTGATTTGACCTTTGACCTTGCTGTAGTGACCTTGACCTATAAAATCTTGTCCAGGCTATATCTCGGAAACTGTAAGGTGTAGGAAGTTGATACTTGGTAGGGATATTGGTTAGGGGGTGTAGTTGTGCAACGTCATGGTGTGACCTTGATTTGACCTTTGACCTTGCCGTAGTGACCTTGACCTATAAAATCTTGTCCAGGCTATATCTCAGAAACCGTAAGGTGTAGGAAGTTGATACTTGGTAGGGACATTGGTTAGGGGGTGTAGGTGTGCAACGTCATGGTGTGACCTTGATTTGACCTTGCTGTAGTGACCTTGACCTATAAAATCTTGTCCGGGCTATATCTCGGAAACTGTAAGGTGTAGGAAGTTGATATTTGGCAGGGACATTGGTTAGGGGGTGTAGGTGTGCAACGTCATGGTCTGATCCGGATTTGACCTTGCTGTAGTGACCTTGACCTATAAAATCTTGTCCAGGCTATATCTCAGAAACCGTAAGGTGTAGGAAGTTGATACTTAGTAGAGACATTGGTTAGGGGGTGTAGTTGTGCAACGCCATGATTTGACCTTTCTTCTTGCTGTAGTGACCTTGACCTATAAAATCTTGTCCGGGCTATATCTCGGAAACCATAAGGTGTAGGAAGTTGATACTTGGTAGGGACATTGGTCAGGGGCCATAGGTGTGTATTATCATGGTGTGACCTTAATTTGACCTTTGACCTTGTCGTAGTGACCTTGACCTTTAAAATCTTGTTGCACCTTTGGGTCTGTCTTTTGATGCAGATTAAGCACTGTTAATTCATATTAGAATTTATTAAGAATTTTACTTTCATAACTTCCCATTGTAAGAGATAGAATTTCATCAAGTGAGCCACAGATTTTGCTCCAACACCACACATAAGCGTTCATTAAATGTATTACCACTTCTGTATGCATGGTAATATTCAAAACATCTAAACCATAATTCGGCCATGCAGATGTAGATAAAGAATGTTGAATTTTAGTTTACTGATTAATGCTGTCATCTTGTTATTGAATTGACTTGTTTTAATACTTCATCTTTACATGCATTATCTTTCTTTTAAACATTATTTTCTGCATTTAAACATTTTTTAGAACTTTATATAACTGACAGTGCTCTGAAAGTATCCTGAACCTTGTACTGGTACAGTGCTTCTGTATCTCATGGTGTTGAAAATATTTCCCTAGGCTGTGGGGTACGGGCATCTCTGATGCTATTTTTCTTTATTCCCTCAAACTCTGTTCAACTTCTTGTGAATGCCCATGATGTTTTTCCCACACCAATTTCTAGTCTTTTAGCTGGTATTCCACTGCTTTACATCATGGGGGATTCCTCTCGGAATTCCTGTTCTTCACTTATTTTTCTTTTGGAGATGTTGCACTTAGAATCTTTATGATTTCTTAAGTGTAGTGGACTTTTTTTCCACTCAGCCAATTTTCTCGCTTTTCCACTTAAATTCCTTTATTTAGGGGGGTGGCATTTCCCTTTTAGGGAATCTGTTCTTCATCTCCATTTTCAGAACTGTGCTTCTTAGTGCCACTTGGCATGTTCGTATTCTGAGCACAGTGGCATATTTATGCCCTCTCCTTTAGGCTGACCTAATAGGGTGTAGACAGCAGTGCTAGGGTTCTTGCAGTGGTTAATTCTACTCATTAACTCAGTAGAGTTACTTCTTCAGCACAGATTTTGGGTTCAATTGCACCAGGAAGTATCCTCTTTATGCAATTTAACCTTAGGGTGGCTTTCCTCAGTCTGTCTTTTTCCCACCATCATTCCATGTGGGCATTCAACCCAGGTGTTTTCATATGGTAGGGTATATTACATTTTTATGAAACAAAATTTCATATTTTTAAATGTAAAATACATTTTTATGAAGAAAAATGTATATACCTACCATATGAAAACAGCAAATCACCCTCCCGCCAGCCCCGCATTTCAAAAAGACCTTTTTATTTCATAAAAATGTAAATATACTATACCATATGAAAACACTTGGGTAAGCTTTGCTTGGCATTCGATGACCGCCACGTACACCATACATAGAATTTAAACTATGAGGGGAGACCCTCTTTAAACCTATATACTTGCTACCTTTGACCCCTGGTGACCTAATTCACTCTGCCATGCGCAGAAATAGTTCATTCTTTTTGTTGATAAACATAAATGCTAGAACAAGCAATTGCAGACCTGTTACTTCTTTCACTTCAACTCTGAAACTCAAAACTCACAGTCAGCTGACACAGAGCCCGTTCACGGGCACTGATTGCTTGTTTCACTTCTGCTCTAAAACTCAAAACACACAGTCAGCTGACACAGAGAACGTTCACGGGCACTGATTGCTTGTTTATTTTCCATAGAGTATACTGAAGATAACTTCAGAAATTTCATTCAAATTTTGCATGTATATGTAACTGGCCTTAGATAAGTACCATACATTAAGATGACCTTAAACTCCCAGTAATAGCACATTGTCAGTGTTATCGTCACACTTACTTTCCAGGCAGTATCTCAAAAATGATGTGATGGAGTAAATTCAAATTTGGCATGTGGTTGTAACTGGTATTCAAGGTGTGTCATATTTTAACTTGAAAACTATTGCATTGACAGTATTTTGTTTAAATATGTTGTTCACCTAGTTTTGGGTCAGCTATAACATAATAAAATTTCAAACATGTAGCTCATTGCATAGCTGAGCAATAGCTACTTTGAAGTTATCACTGTTGAGTAAATCAGTTGTAACTTGAAAAGTATTGCATTTGGAGTATTTTAAATATGTTATTCACCTAATTTTTGGTCAGCTATAACATGGTGCAATTGCAGACCTGTAGCTCATTACATAGCTGAACAATAACTGTTTTCAGGTTCTCACTATTGAGTAAATCAGTTGTAACTTGAAAACTTTTCCATTTACAGTATTTTGTTTAAATATGTTGTTCACATACTTTTGGGTCAGCAATCACATAGTGAAATTACAGACCTGTAGCTCGTGGCATAGCTGAGTAATAGCTACTTTGAGGTTATCACTGTTGAGTAAATCAGTTGTAACTTAAAAAGTATTTCAATTAGAGTATTTTGTTTAAATATGTGGTTCACCTAATTTTTGGTCAGCTATAACATAGTGAAATTGCAGACCCGTTACTTCTTTCACTTCAACTCTGAAACTCAAAACTCACAGTCAGCTGACACAGAGCCCGTTCACGGGCACTGATTGCTTGTTTCACTTCTGCTCTAAAACTCAAAACACACAGTCAGCTGACACAGAGAACGTTCACGGGCACTGATTGCTTGTTTATTTTCCATGGAGTATACTGAAGATAACTTCAGAAATTTCATTCAAATTTTGCATGTATATGTAACTGGCCTTAGATAAGTACCATACATTAAGATGACCTTAAACTCCCAGTAATAGCACATTGTCAGTGTTATCGTCACACTTACTTTCCAGGCAGTATCTCAAAAATGATGTGATGGAGTAAATTCAAATTTGGCATGTGGTTGTAACTGGTATTCAAGGTGTGTCATATTTTAAGGTGGCCTTAAACTCCCATGTATAAAAGATTTATCTTGAGTTTCAGTTTTTTATTTTTCCATAGAGTATACTGAAGATACCTTTTCATTTCATTGAAATTTTGCATGTATATGTAGCTGGCTATAGGTAAATGCCATATATTAAGGTGACCTTAAACTGCCAGTAATAACACATTGTCAGTGTCGTCACACTTCCTTTCCAGACAGTATCTCAAAAATGGCATGATGGATTAAATTCAAATTTGTTATGTGGATGTAACTGGTCCTTAATGCCCCTGTTCCACCAAAGGATTAAGCCCCGATTCTGTCGGCGACCCTTAATCGTGGACAGTCTGTGGAAAAAAAGGTAAAATGGGCGGGAATACTGGATCGGTATTGAAGTCTGGGATTAAGTACAGATCGTCCTCAGGAAGCCTCAGGATGCCTCAGGCGGCCCCAGACAGTCCCCGACTGGTCTGGGACTAAGAACCGACTAAGCCAGTTTTCTGGTCGGTTTCAACCACGATCCTTTCGTACACATACTGACTGGGTCCCAGGACGCCTCAGGCCTCCTGGGACTAAAAGCCGACTAACCCACGATTAACTCCCGGCATCCTCAGGCCTCCTCAGTCTTCCCCAGACCAGGATCGCCGATTCTTGGTTTGAAGAAAAGCTGGATTTTCTGGGTATATATATATAAAATTCACGATCTAATCACCATTGCTTTTCTAGGAACACAGCAGGATGCCACCTTTTAATGGAAGACAGATCCAACAACAACTTAGGGCTTTTTTGTTTTTTATTCAGTTACAAATAGTCATGTATTTCCTATTTCTACATCGACCACAGCAACCACCACCAGCACCACCACCACCACCAGCCATACAGAGACCTAGAAGGCACAACATGTGGGTCAGGCCATGGCTACTACAGAGAGAGGATAGAGGGGCCTACAACAACATTATGGCTGATCTGTATGCCACAGACATTCCAGGATTCACCAATTACATGAGGATGACCCCAGAATTCTTTGAAATGATAAAGACCAGACTGGAACCACGTCTAGCCAGGCAGGCCACCAACTACAGAGCTCCAATCAGTGTTGGGGAGAAGTTAGCCCTCACCATTAGATATCTGGCCACTGGAGAGTCCTACACATCACTATCCTGTCAGTTCAGGGTTGGAAGATCCACCATTTCCAAGTTTTTACCAGAGGTCTGCAGGGCCATCCAGGATGAGTTCACCAGAAAGTACCTCAAATGGCCTACTACTCCAGATGAGTGGAAAGAACTGGAGAGGGAATTCAGGATCAGGTGGAATGTTCCTCATGCCCTGGGTGCCCTGGATGGGAAGCATGTGGCCCTGAAGAAACCCAAGAACACTGGAGTCCTGTACCACAACTACAAGGGGTTCTTTTCCATTGTGATGTTGGCCCTGGTAGATGGGCAGTACAAGTTTAGATGGGTGGATGCTGGTACAGCTGGATCTTGCTCAGATGCCCAGATATTTAATGCCTCTCAGCTGAAGAGGAGGATTGAGGATGGCAGGATAGGCTTCCCTGACCCAGCACCTACAACCCAGGGTGGTAGAGATGTCCCCTACTTCATTCTGGCAGATGATGCGTTTGCCCTGAAGACCTGGCTCATGAAACCCTATGGCAGAAGGATGTTAACAAGAGAGGAAAGGATTGCCAACTATAGAATATCAAGGGGCAGGAGAGTTGTTGAGAACGCTTTTGGCATCCTGGTTTCAAGATTCAGAGTGATGAGGACCACCATTGAACTACCCCCAGAAACAGTCAGAGAAGTGGTATTCACCTGTGTGGTTCTGCACAACATACTGAGAAGCCAGTATCAAGGTCAACATGGTGGTCAAGAGCCTGGGGAGGATGATGATGATGATGTGCCTGGTGATTGTGGATTGATTGGTGGTGCTGCTGGTGGAGGCCAAGACAGAAACCCTGCTAGAGAAGCCAAAAGACAGAGGGATTACCTGAAGGACTACTTCAATAACGAGGGAGCCTTGGCCTGGCAAGATGGCAGAATATAAGTCCTGCTGCAGTAACCAGTCCTTTTCAGGACTAACAAACAGTCCTTTTCAGGACTAACAAACAGTCCTTTTCAGGACTACCAATTATTCCGAAAACAATTAATGAGCTATGCTTGCTTCAGACAAACCCCATGCCAAACATAACTTGTACAGACGGACAAACTGACAAACCCCATGCCAAACATAACTTGTACAGACGGACAAACAGACAAACCCCATGCCAAACATAACTTGTACAGACGGACAAACAGACAAACCCCATGCTAAACATAACTTGTACAGACGGACAAACCCCATGCCAAACATAACTTGTACAGACGGACAAACAGACAAACCCCAAGCCAAACATAACTTGTACAGACGGACAAAGAGACAAACCCCATGCTAAACATAACTTGTACAGACGGACAAACTGACAAACCCCATGCCAAACATAACTTGTACAGACGGACAGACAAACCCCATGCCAAACATAACTTGTACAGACAGACAAACAGACAAACCCCATGCTAAACATAACTCTCAAATGTTTAAAAACTACACCCAGAATTTGCCTTAAATTTAGAATCAATTATAGACAAATAACTGAAAGTAAGAGAGAATTTTTATGATATCTTTTAAAATATTACAAATGTCCCAATAAAATCTGTTTCCTTGCTTAAAAAATATTATAAAATATCATCACCCAAATGGATGTGTTGAGGGTGCAGTTCATGTGTTTGTGGAATTTTTTTGGGGGGGTGGGATAATTCTGTTTCCAAATTTGTGTGTCCTTGGTTGGTGGTTATGTTTGCTAGTGGGTTTGTCTGTTTTTGGGTTGGTGGCTATGTGATAGCCAAAAATCTTTAACTCTAGGGATGGTGTGAGTGTTGGACTTTTTTTTTACAAAGTTAAAACAATCCCATGGATTTTAAGTTACAAATGGGCATATTATTGGCCATAATTGGAGTTCATTTATCAATATTTTTATCTCCCGCCGGGCTTTAGCCCGGGAGGGAGATTATGAAATGATGTCTGTGTGTGCGTGTGTGCGTGCGTTAGTTAGTCACGCAGATTTCTCCAAAACTACTACAGCTACAGATTTTTTTGTAAATTAATTGTCCCAATGAATTTTCATGGCCTTGAAATTTTTTTTGGTTTTATTGACTTAGGCCTAAAGATAAGTGAGTAATAGCAATCTTAGCTAGTTTGAGTAAAGGGCTCATAACTCAAAAACTATTGCAGTAACAACTTTTTCTTCAAATATGTTGTTCAGCTACTTTGTCCTTAGCTATAAGATGGTACATAGTTTGGGGTCCCATTGCATGCCATAAGTGAGTAATAGCTATTTTCTCATTTGTAGCTAAATAACAGAAGAAGTAAATGTCAAATATCCTTCAAAAGTATTGAAGTTAGGGAAATCTTTTCAAATATGTTGTCCATCTTCTTTTTGGTAAGCTATCACATACTAAAGTTTCAGACCTGTTGCACATTGGATAGCTGAGTAATAGCTACTTTGAAATTCTGACTGGTGAGTAAAGCGATTGTAACTCCAAAACTATTGCAGTTAGAGTATTTTCCTAAAATATGTTGTTCAGCTACTTTGTCCTTAGCTATAAGATGGTACATAGTTTGGGGTTCTATTGCATGCCATAAGTGAGTAATAGCTATTTTCTAATTTGTAGCTAAATAACAGAAGAAGTAAATGTCAAATATCTTCAAAAGTATTAAAGTTAGGGAAATCTTTTCAAATATGTTGTCCATCTACTTTTTGGTAAGCTATAACGTAGTAAAGTTTCAGACCTGTTGCACCTTGGATAGCTGAGTAATAGCTACTTTGAAATTCTGACTGTTGAGTAAAGCTATTGTAACTAAACAAGTATTGCAGTTAGAGTGTTTTCCTAAAATATGTTGTTCAGCTACTTTGTCCTTAGCTATAAGATGGTACATAGTTTGGGGTTCTATTGCATGCCATAAGTGAGTAATAGCTATTTTGTTATTTGTAGCAAAATCAGGACATAAGTAAATGTCAAATATCTTCAAAAGTATTAAAGTTAGGCAATTCTTTTCAAATATGTTATCCATCTACTTTTTGATAAGCTATCACATAGTAAAGTTTCAGATCTGTTGCACATTGGATAGCCGAGTAATAGCTACTTTGAAATTCTACAGTTGAGTAAATCCATTGTAACTCCAAAACTATTGCAGTTGCAATATTTTCGTAAAATATGTTGTTCACCTACTTTGTCCTTAGCTATAAGCTGGCATGTAGTTTGGGGTTCTATTGCATGCCATAAGTGAGTAATAGCTATTTTCTTATTAGTAGCAAAATAATGACATAAGTAAATGTCAAATATCTTCAGAAGTATTAAAGTTACGGAAATCTTTTCAAATATGTCATTCATCTACTTTTTTGTAAGCTATCACATAGTAAAGTTTCAGACCTGTTGCACATTGCATAGCTAACTAATAGCTACTTTGAAATTGTGACTGTTGAGTAAATCCATTATAACTCCAAAACTGTTGCAGTTACAGCTTTTTCTTCAAATATGTTGTTCAGCTACTTTGTCCTTAGCTATAAGCTGGCATGTAGTTTGGGGTTCTATTGCATGCCATAAGTGAGTAATAGCTATTTTCTTATTAGTAGCAAAATAATGACATAAGTAAATGTCAAATATCTTCAGAAGTATTAAAGTTACGGAATTCTTTTCAAATATGTCATTCATCTACTTTTTTGTAAGCTATCACATAGTAAAGTTTCATACCTGTTGCACATTGCATAGCTAAGTAATAGCTACTTTGAAATTGTGACTGTTGAGTAAATCCATTGTAACTCCAAAACTATTGCAGTTACAGCTTTTTCTTCAAATATGTTGTTCAGCTACTTTGTCCTTAACTATAAGATGGTATATATTTTGCGGTTGTATTGCATGCCATAAGTGAGTAATAGCTATTTTCTTATTTGTAGCAAAATAACAACATAAGTAAATGTCAAATATCTTCAAAAGTATTAAAGTTAGGGAAATATTTTCAAATATGTTATTCATCTAGTTTTTGATAACCTATCACATAGTAAAGTTTCAGACCTGTTGCACATTGGATAGCCGAGTAATACCTACTTTGAAATTGTGACTGTAGGGTAAATGCATATAGTTTAGGGTTCTATTGCATGCCATAAGTGAGTAATAGCTATTTTCTTATTTGTGGCAAAATAATGACATAATTTTTCTCAAATAACTGCTTCATCTAATTTTGGGAGAGCTTTCACATGGTGAAGTTCCAGACCCGTAGCTAATTACTCACCTACTCAAAATGAGTAAATGATAATTATCCCTAAAAGTATTGGGGATATCCAATTTTTCTTAAATAACTCATTCACCTACTTTTGGAAGAGCTTTCACTTGGTGAAGTTTCAGACCCGTAGCTAATTATTCACCTACTCAAAATGAGTAAATGCTAATTATCTCTAAAAGTATTGCAGATAGCCAATTTTTCTCAAATAACTCATTCATTTACTTTTGGAAGAGCTTTCACATGGTGAAGTTTCAGACCCATAGCTAATTACTCGCCTACTCAAAATGAGTAAATGCTAATTATCTCTAAAAGTATTGCAGATAGCCAATTTTTCTCAAATAACTCATTCATCTACTTTTGGAAGAGCTTTCACATGGTGAAGTTTCAGACCCGTAGCTAATTACTCACCTACTCAAAATGAGTAAATGTGAATTATCTGTAAAAGTATTGCAGATATGCAATTTTTCTCAAATAACTCATTCGCATACTTTTGGGAGAGGTTTTAGTTGGTGAGGTTTCAGGCCCGTAGCTAATTATTCACCTACTCAAAATGAGTAAATGTGAATTATCTCTAAAAGTATTGCGGATAACCAATTTTTATCAAATAACTCATTCATCTACTTTTGGGAGGGCTTTCACATGGTGAAGTTCCAGACCCGTAGCTAATTACTCACCTACTGAAAATGAGTAAATGGGAATTATCTCTAAAAGTATTGCAGATAGCCAATTTTTATCAAATAACTCATTCACCTACTTTTGGGAGAGCTTTCACTTGGTGAATTTTCAGAGCCGTAGCTAATTATTCACCTCCTCAAAATGAGTAAATGCTAATTATCTCTAAAAGTATTGCGGGTATCCAATTTTTATCAAATTACTCGTTCATCTACTTTTGGGAGAGCTTTCACATGGTGAAGTTCCAGACCCGTAGCTAATTACTCACCTAATCAAAATGAGTAAATGATAATTATCTCTAAAAGTATTGCGGATATCCAATTTTTATCAAATAACTCATTCATCTACTTTTGGGAGAGCTTTCACATGGTGAAGTTCCAGACCCGTAGCTAATTACTCACCTACTCAAAATGAGTAAATGTGAATTATCCCTAAAAGTATTGGGGATATCCAATTTTCTTAAATAACTCATTCACCTACTTTTGGAAGAGCTTTCACTTGGTGAAGTTTCAGACCCATAGCTAATTATTCACCTACTCAAAATGAGTAAATGCTAATTATCTCTAAAAGTATTGTGGATATCCAATTTTTATCAAATTACTCGTTCATCTACTTTTGGGAGAGCTTTCACATGGTGAAGTTCCAGACCCGTAGCTAATTACTCACCTACTCAAAATGAGTAAATGTGAATTATCTCTAAAAGTATTGCGGATATCCAATTTTTATCAAATAACTCATTCATCTACTTTTGGGAGGGCTTTCACATGGTGAAGTTCCAGACCCGTAGCTAATTACTCACCTACTGAAAATGAGTAAATGTGAATTATCTCTAAAAGTATTGCAGATAGCCAATTTTTATCAAATAACTCATTCACCTACTTTTGGGAGAGCTTTCACTTGGTGAATTTTCAGAGCCGTAGCTAATTATTCACCTCCTCAAAATGAGTAAATGCTAATTATCTCTAAAAGTATTGCGGGTATCCAATTTTTATCAAATTACTCGTTCATCTACTTTTGGGAGAGCTTTCACATGGTGAAGTTCCAGACCCGTAGCTAATTACTCACCTAATCAAAATGAGTAAATGTGAATTATCTGTAAAAGTATTGTAGATAGCCAATTTTTCTCAAATAACTCATTCACCTACTTTTGGGAGAGCTTTCACTTGGTGAAGTTTCACACCCGTAGTTAATTATTCACCTACTCAAAATGAGTAAATGCGAATTATCTCTACAAGTATTGCAGATAGCCAGTATTTCTGAAATAACTCATTCACATACATTTTGGAGAGCTTTCAATTAGTGAATTTTCAGATCCGTAGCTAATTACTCACCTACTCAAAATGAATAACTGCCTATTATCACTAAAAGTATTGCAGATAGCCAATATTTCTCAAATAACTCATTCACCTACATTTTGGAGAGCTTTCACACGCTAAATTTTTTTAATGAATTTTTTAAATAATTTTTAATGCATTAAAATTCATGAACTCATGCACTAAATCAATTATAACTTGAAAAGTATTACATTTAGAGCACCTTGTTAAAATATGTTATCTTTAGTACATCTCATTTATATGGCGGGAGATAAATGCATGCGGCAGAATGCTTGTTTTATATGTGGCCTTATTTTTGTTAAGTGTATTACCACGGGTTATTTTATGTTTGGGGTGGTGTAAGTGTTGGGCTTTTTTTTTTCTTGTGATAAGTATTTGTACTGTTTGTTTTTTTTGTTGGGGGGGGGGGGGGGGGGGGAATTGGAATAACTTGCAGCTGAATAATTGTTATTGGAAGATTTGGTGGCCCTGAAAAGGGCCTGGCAGGTCAAAGACCCGCCCTGACTGGATGGCTACTGAGGAGGCTGCTGCTGTTGAGGCGGTGCTGAAGTGGTGATAGTAAAGAGCTGCTGCTGTGGTTGCTGCTGCTGAGGCTGCTCGACGATCTGTGTTGATGTTAGATCTGGGAGCAGGCTTAATATTCCACTTAGGTTGTGTCTGCTCCCTTCGCCCTGTACAGTTAGGACTGATGTAGGGTTACCGAAGCCAATGGGACTTGGTGTATAGTACACAAAACTGCTGCCGGCTGCTGCTTGAGTGGAACTAGACGCCTGTGGAGTGGTTGTTGGCAGTAGCCCGACCCTCTGGGACTCCGTGGTAATAGTGGCTGATCTTCTGGCTAGTGGTTGACGTCTACGGTTGCTCTTAATGCTTTCAATATCTCTAAAAATTCTGCCCTTAAGGTCCTCAAATTCCTCTTGGGTCATCTTTTCAGCCTCTGATGCCACGTAGTCAAAGAAGGGCTGCCTGTCTGACTTCTGCTGCAGAAAACCTGAGATCAATGTCCTCATCTGGTCAAAGTGCTCGAGAATCTTGGAGTCTGTTGAAATGGGTGTAGATTAGTGTTCTCAATATTTCCAGTTATGTGGGACCGGGTAGGTAGTAATTTTAACGGGCGGGTACCCGGGTACTCGTTCCCATGGGCGATAATAGGTATTAGAACATAAATCTCCACATTTACAAACTTAAAACTCACATAAAGCACGGGATCCAACCCATTTGCTTTATTCCTTATCTGCCAAGCTTTTTATTTAATAAATGACAAAATAATCGTGTATATTAGGATAATATTGTTTTTTGCTTCACTCGTTGGTGCATTCAAAACACCAGGAGACGGAAGAAATGTTTATAAAATACTTTTGTAGATTCAAAACACGGTTGTTTATGCCATAAAATGGAGTCACATGACCAAAAGTCAAACATTAAACAAAGCTCGAATGTAGTTTCGGAATCGCAACTTTTATTTTTTTCTAAGATCAATAAGTTAATTTTACTGATTAAAAGTTATAAAATACTGTGTGAAAACACTGAAGTTTTATTTATTGAAGTAGAACATGTCACTATATGGACAATATACAGCAATTTATGTTGTCGGAATTACATAATTGTTTTAAGATGCTGACGAATTCCAAAGCGTTCGTGCATTTAGCAATGTATAAACAACCAAAATAAAAGATAAATGACACTATAAATGGTGTAAAAGGTGAGAAAACAATATTATTGTACAAATTAACTGAACAGTTTCCTTTTGAAGTGACATATCGGGACTTGGTCGGCCACCATGGGCGATATTGGAAGCACTTAAGCTTAGATGAGGGTACTCGGGTATGTGATTTCGGATTCGGGTAGATATTCAAATTTCGGGTACCCGGATATCCGGATACCCGTTGAGATCACTAGTGTAGATGTAAGGATGGACTGACTCCTCTCCCTCAGGACACTAGACTCAAGGTGTTCTGTATCAGTAGTAGAGCCACGAGATTCGTCCTGCTTGCTGGTATTTGGACTGGCCTCAAACCCTGAACTTCTGTTGGCCCCCTTTCGTCTGATGTGGGTTTTAAAGAAACCCATCTGTTGGTAGACCCAGGACTGTCTCTTGGTCATCTCTGTCGGGGCTTGGCCAGATTGGAGCTTGGACAGCTTGCCATAACGCGTTTGCTGGGATTCGAACCAACGTCTGACATCAAAGGGCTGGAGCTTCAGTTCTGCAGATATTTCTGCCCAGAGAGCCTCCCTTCTGTTTCTGTCATGGAACTGTGGATGTTCCTTGTCATACAGTTCTGGGTGCTGCTCTACAAATTCCACAATGGAAATTTCCTGACTGTCAGTAAAAGTTGCACACACCCTGGCTCTCTTGGCTGATGAATGGCACTCTATATCTTCTTCACACCTCTCTTCTTCTACAGCTTCCTCAATAGCTTCTGGACGTTCCTCAATCTCCTCCTCCTCTCTCCTCTCAATCCCTTCCTCTGCAACTTCAATCCTTTCCTGTTCTTCACTTTCCTTCTCCCTCTCATCCATCTTTTTCCTTCCTCTCTTCCCTCCTTCTCTTTCCTCATAATCCAGTCGACAAAATAATAAAAAAATAGTAAAATGTATCTCCTAACTGTGAAATTTGCCTTAAGCTCAAGTATTATATAATATTTAAAAAAACTGAAAACCCCTACAAAACAGTGACACATGTCTCTCAGTAGCCAAACAGTCAGTAACAACGAGAATGTGTGCGCGGTCGCTTATATAGTCCCAGACCCCCTCATTGCCTCGTTTTAATTTCCGACGCGCGGAAAACAGTCGGCTCTTAATCGGTTGTTAGTCCCAGGCCTGCTGGGGCGTCCTCAGACCGTCGCAGACTACATGTTTGATTTTCCTCACGGCCTCAACCGACCACAACCGACCCTTACAGAAGGTCTGGGACTAAGCAAATATTTCAAACCGACCCTCAAAAACCCTTAATCGGGAGCCTTAGTCATGTGGTGGAACACCCACACAAGGTATGCCCTATTTTAAGGTGACCTTAAACTCCCACTATTAACATACTTATATTGATTTTAAGTTTTTCCATTTCCAGACAGTACCTCGAAAATGGGTTGACAGATTCAATTCAAATTTGGCATGTGGTTGTAACTGGTATTTAAGGTGTGTCCTGTTTTAAGATGACCTTAAACTCCCATGTATAAAATAATTATGTTGAATTTCAGTTTTCTATTTAGTATATAGTATAGTATAGAGTATACTGAAGATAACTTGAGAAATTTCATTAAAATTTTACATGTATATATAACTGTGAAGGTTTAATGACATGGGAACTTGTATGTGATTGCTTTCTTGGCAATTTCTGCAACAAGTGTTTTCATGGCAACACTTTTTCTGTTTCTTGGTCTTTTATTTTGTGGGCATTTAACATTATTCAAAACTTTCAAAATATGTTCATTACAAGAGGAAATTGTGATTTGGTTTTAGGAAACATTTGCCAACAGCTGTTGCCATGGCAACACTTTTCCTGTTGTTTTTCACTTTTAAATTGGTGGAATCTTTATAAATAAAACCCATGCAAAGATTTTAACCAGTATTTTCAGGATATATTTCTTGCAAGGGGAACTACAAGAGTAGTGATGATGCTTTTTGGCAAGTTTTTGGTAACAGCTGCTGCCATGGCAGTACTTTTTAAGCGTCCCGCGAGGGACGCTTCTTTGTGTATGGGAGACCTTCAGGTTCCGCCGGCTCCGCATTTTGTTTTCCTTATAACTCTGTAACCGTTAGGCGGATTATTTTCAAATTTGGCAGGTTTATGCAGTAGCCTTGGGGAATTTTTTTGAATATGCTGCAGTGACATTTCAACCAATCAGAGAGGTCACATGACCAAAAATGTCTTTTTTCGATGGGGAAGCTTGTCCGGATGATAACTTGAAAGGGATTTTATCAATTCACCTGAAACTTGGCAAATACATTCATTCTATTAAAATCTGGAAATCATTAGATTTTGGCATTGATTGGTTAAGAAATGGCCGAGTAATTAATGATTAATTAATCATTATGAATTTTCCAAATAAGGAAAACACAAAAATGCTTATAACTCGAAAACCGTGCTAGATAGAGCGATTTCAACAAAATTTTTGACCCACAGGGTATCTCTCCAGGAGGGTATCCGAATTTTGAAAAAAATTTTGTTTCGAATTTTTCGCAAAAATTGCAAAACATAAAAATGCTTATATCTCGAAAACCGTGCTAGATAGAGCGTTTTCGACGAAATTTTTGACCCACAGGGTATCTCTGCAGAGTAGCCATGCCAATTTTCAAAAAAAATTTGACTCACCAAAAATGGCGGCCATTTTGAATTTTCGAATTTTACGCAAAAATTGCAAAATACAAAAATGCTAATATCTCGAAAACTGTGCTAGATGGCGAATTATCTCTTAAAAGTATTGCAGATAGCCAATTTTTCTCAAATAATTCATTCACCTACTTTTGGAAGAGCTTTCACATGGTGAAGTTTCAGACCCATAGCTAATTACTCACCTACTCAAAATGAGTAAATGCGAATTATCTCTAAAAGTATTGCAGATAGCCAATTTTTCTCAAATAACTCATTCACCTACTTTGGGGAGAGCTTTCACTTGGTGAAGTTTCTGACCCATAGCTAATTATTCACCTACTCAAAATGAGTAAATGCGAATTATCTCTAAAAGTATTGCTGATAGCCAATTTTTATCAAATAACTGATTCATCTACTTTTGGGAGAGCTTTCACATGGTGAAGTTTCAGACCCGTTGGTAATTACTCACCTACTCAAAATGAGTAAATGCTAATTATCTCTAAAAGTATTGCAGATAGCCAATTTTTCTCAAATAACTCATTCACCTACTTTTTGAAGAGCTTTCACATGGTGAAGTTTCAGACCCATAGCTAATTACTCACCTACTCAAAATGAGTAAATGCGAATTATCTCTAAAAGTATTGCAGATAGCCAATTTTTCTCAAATAACTCATTCACCTACTTTTGGGAGAGCTTTCACTTGGTGAAGTTTCAGACCTGTAGCTAATTATTCACCTACTCAAAATGAGTAAATGCTAATTATCTGTAAAAGTATTGCGGATACCCAATTTTTATCAAATAACTGATTCATCTACTTTTGGGAGAGCTTTCACATGGTGAAGTTTCAGACCCGTTGGTAATTACTCACCTACTCAAAATGAGTAAATGCGAATTATCTCTAAAAGTATTGCAGATAGCCAATTTTTCTCAACTAACTCATTCATCTACTTTTGGGAGAGCTTTCACTTGGTGAAGTTTCAGACCCGTTGGTAATTATTCACCTACTCAAAATGAGTAAATGCTAATTATCTGTAAAAGTATTGCGGATACCCAATTTTTATCAAATAACTCATTCATCTACTTGTGGGAGAGCTTTCACATGGTGAAGTTTCAGACCCGTAGATAATTATTCACCTACTCTAAATGAGTAAATGCTAATTATCTCTAAAAGTATTGCAGATACCCAATTTTTCTCAAATAACTCATTCACCTACTTTTGGAAGAGCTTTCACATGTTGAAGTTTCAGACCTATAGCTAATTACTCACCTACTCAAAATGAGTAAATGCGAATTATCTCTAAAAGTATTGCAGATAGCCAATTTTTCTCAAACAACTCATTCACCTACTTTTGGGAGAGCTTTCACTTGGTGAAGTTTCTGACCCATAGCTAATTATTTATCAAATAACTCATTCATCTACTTTTGGGAGTAAATTCGAATTATCTCTTAAAAGTATTGCAGATAGCCAATTTTTCTCAAAGAACTCGTTCACCTACGTTTGGAAGAGCTTTCACACACGAAAATGAAAAATTGTGAATATCTCGGAAAAGCTATTTCTTCTCCTTTAATGCTCGGCGGGAGATACACACCACGGCAGTGGTCTTGTTTTCAAAAATTTTTGTTTCACTAAAAATGGTGGCGATTTTGAATTTTCGAAGTTTTTGCAAAACACAAAAATGCTTATATCTCGAAAACTGTGCTAGATGGAGCGAATTCAACAAAATTTTTGACCTGCTGGATATCTCTGCAGAGTACCCATGCCAATTTTCAAAATATTTTTGTCTCGCCAAATATAGCAGCCATTTTGAATTTTTGAATTTTTTGCAAAAATTGCAAAAGACAAAAATGCTTATATCTTGAAAACCGTGCTAGATAGAGCAGACTGCGCTGACTTTGGTTGCCACAACAGTATAAGGCTAGAAACGGAACATTTTCTTAATACTTTAGCACTCACCTTTATATCCTTTTCGGACGCTTTGTTTTTGCTATGCAAAAACATTATCTTTTTTTTTTGCAAGCGATCCTCTAGTTCTGTATTGTTTTTCAAATGGTGATTTTGTGGGTACTTGGCAACACTTTTTTATGTTTCTTGGGTTTAAAAATGTTTTTGTGGGTTCTTTGCATTCCAAACCCCTGCATGGATTGGAGCTGATTAGTTTTTCGACAATACCTGGCAACAAGTTTTGCCATGGCAACACTTTTCTTCTGTTTCTTGGACTTATAAATAATTTTATGGGTTCTTTGCATTCCATAACCCTGCACAGATTGGAGTTGATTAGATTTTCGGTAATACCTGGCAACAAGTGTTGCCATGCCAACACTTTTTTCTGTTTCTTGGACCCATATATAAATATTTTTGTGGGTTCTTTACATTCCATACCCCTACACGGATTGGAGCTGCTTAGTTTTTTTGACAATAGCTGGCAACACTTTTTCTGTTTCTTCTACCTATATATAAATATTTCTGTGGGCTCTTCTTTGCATTCCAAGCCCCAGCACAGATTGGAGCTGACTAATTTTTTGACAAAACCTGGCAACACTTTCTTTCTGTTTCTTTTACCAATGTATAAATATTTTTGTGGGTTCTTTGCATTCCAAACCCCTGCATGGATGAGAGCTGACTAGTTTTTCGACAGTACATGGCAACAAGTGTTGCCATATTGCAACACTTTTTTTTGTTCCTTGAACTTATAAATAATTTGATGGGTTCTTTGCATTCTATACCCCTGCACGGATTAGAGCTGATTAGTTTTCGGCAATAACTTGCAACAAGTGTTGCCACGGCATCACTTTCTTTCTGTTTCTTGGACTTACAAATATTTTTATGGGTTCTATGCATTCCATACCCTTGCACAGATTTGAGCTGATTTGATTTTTGGCAGTACCTGGCAACTATTGCCATTGCAACACTTTTTTTCTGGTTTTAGGTTGTGGATATAAACAGTCCTGAAGAAGATCTGTAGGGTTAAGTGACCTTTCACTCCACAAGATTAGACAATGATCTGGATTGTTTGCTGTCCCACAAGATAGCTGACAAATATAAGTATTTTATTGCGCTACAATAGCTTACCATGTGGGACTGAATGCTGTTCTCGGATGGCCGCAGGTATCACGGCCAACGTCTAAGAAAAATAGACAATTATAGTTGGTCGTAACCTCAGGTTGTCCTTTCGTGGTACACTACGAGATCTCTTCCTACTTTCTCGTTGGCCGTGTGTTTTGGTAGCTTCTGTCACACAGATATTTTCATCTATTTCTCAGCACATACGTATTGTTGGATGTTAATTTTCATACATTTTATTTAATATATATCCTAGATTATTCTGTGAAAGTTACGTTTTGACAGGATAAGTATTTTCTCTTATTTTGGTGTTTTTGAGTTTTCCTCGGTACAGGTCCTTGTCATCTAACGTTTTATTGCGTTTCAAGATGTCTTCCCACCAAACGAATAAAGATAAGCTGAGATCTGTCAAGTGTCGACACTTTTGCTTTGTGTTTGATTCTCACAATTACTGCCTTCCTGTAGGGAATCTGGCAAGGGTGATGACCCCTGTGTCACGTTTGAATCCCCCTGTGAAATCTGTGCTTCTTTCACCGAAGAGCAATTAATTAAAATTACTCACAGAAAACGCTATGTCAAAAAGCAAAAGAAAGACACTACTAGTTCTAAAGATGATGAACTTGTTCTCTTAGGGGATAAGGACGTTGAATCCTTTACTGGATCTCAGGCAGACCTTGAGAGTGCTGCAGCCAACTTATTTACCTCTCCTCCACGTCCTCAGCCCCTACCCTTCGAGTCACTATCTTTGAAAATGCCAGCAAAGTCTGTCCCACCCACCCCAGGTACTGCTTTGCAGCAGAAGATTGAATCAAAATTAGAAAAATCCCTGGGTAACACACTTAATATCCATCTACAGCAGCAAATGGGGTCCTTCCAGGCAATCTATATTAGAAGCTTTTCAGTCTCTCCGAGACGAATTGACATCTAAAAAACAAGTGGAGGTGGATCAGACCTCGGCTTCAGCTTCCAAGCCAGGACCCTCCAACCATGCTGTAAACCTGGACCTACCCCCTCCGAGACCGTTGCCTACCTCACACTCTGTTGAGCAAATGGAAGTGGACTATGGTCCTGCTCTTCCTCCACGTCTCGGTGCTGATCATCATAATGCATCAGATCAGCATTCAGGCCTATCCGAGGAGCCTTCTAAGCAGGCCTCGGATAGACCTAAAAAGCACTCTCACCCTCATAAAAGGCATGACATTAAACTGAGGCCTGCCTCGGATCAATACACAGATGAATCCAATGAACCACGGATTTCATCTTCTGAACCTAAAAAGCATGCTGACAAGAGTAAACATAAGGTGAGGTCCAGATACATGTCATCTTCTTCAGAGGAGGATCAGTCCTCTGCACCTGGACACAGGTTTTCAAAGCCCTCTGGGGCTATTTCTGATCAAGACCAACCTCAACACGATCCAGACCCCCTTATTATAGGGAAGTAGCTTTGTCTGACGTTCCCTCCCAATACGCAGAAGAAGTGGACACCTTCAGACGCATTCTTTCCCTCCCTGACCCCAGGGAGTCCATGCCTAGGTCTTCCACTTCCGTCATGGGGCTGAACGACGAGAAAGGCCGTCAGGAGCTCAGGCCAAGAGGCCCTTCCTCTATGCCGCCCCCCCTCAGCTCAGTTATCAAAGATGCTTTTGATAAATTTGAGCATGATTTCCAGGCCGACAATTTACCTGAGGGTAAATACATCAAACCTCCTCCTTCAAATAATATGTATCTGGGTGCAGTGGTGGCAGCATAACAAGTCCTAGACCCTTCCCCTCAGACCCTTATCCTCGGAAAGAAAAGAGGGGGGGGGGGGCACATCCGCTACAACCAAGTCTTCAGGATTCTAATCCCAGGGTCTAGGTATAGGTTTACCTCTCAAGGTAAGGTCATTTTTTTATTTTCAGTTTATAAAGTATATTATGTATTAAAGACTTATCAAGGTTGTCCTTAATCTCATATTAGGTGGCAAAAAATTTATAAAATTCTAACCATAGGGCTGGTTTTTCACTCGTGGTTGGGCCCTAGGGCCCTTACTCTTCGTAAGTGAGCACGGCTGCACTTCTCTCAAAACATCCTGACAGTTTTAGCACTGTCATTCATTCTATTCAGGTTTTTGGCTCTTTACAGGCCCGGTCTTCGGGATTGGGGCACTGTAAACGGGACTCAGACTGGTATTTCTAAACATTCTTTCTATCGTATTACTTCAAAATCTAAGAAAAATTGACATATCTTCCAGTCTCAGCTGTAATCCCTCCACCATGCTGTTGGATTCAGCATTCAGTCCCACATGGTAAGCTATTGTAGCACAATAAAATTGAAAATTTTAATTACTTAAATGTAGCTTTTATAAGTTACAAGCTTACCATGTGGAACTGAAGAGTCCCACCCTGCCTCCCCGCCGTATTGCAGCTGAGAGGTATGGTTAAAAAATTGCAACAAGAAAGTAGGAAGAGATCTCGTAGTGTACCACGAGAGGACAACCTGAGGCTACGGCAACTATAAATGTCTATTTTTCTTAGACGTTGGCCGTGATGCCTGCAGCCATCTGAGAATAGCATTCAGTCCCACATGGTAAGCTTGTAGCTTATAAAAGCTACATTTAAGTAATTAAAATTTTCAAGTTCCTTCTTTCCTTTGTGAACAGAGAAGGCAGACAAAACTGGAACCATGTTATTATTATTATTATTATTTCTATAGCGCTTTATTATAATTACTCAAAGTGCTTTAACAATGTTGTAGAAAACTATTATCATTTTGTAAATAAAATCAACAGTTGTAAACTTTTTTAAACAGAAATGTTTTCAATTGCTTTTTGAATTTGTCAACTGAGGTAGCAGTTCTTATGGAATTATCAAGATTGTTCCACAGCACAGGGCCCATGTAAGAGAAGGCTTTTTCACTGAATCTGTTAGGGATGATCAGTTGATTAAGTCTATATTCCTTGCTGGATCTAGTATCTCTAGATGACTGATGAATCTGGAGTAATTCTGAAAGATATTTGGGTGCCTGGGAGTTTAGGCATTTGAAGACATAAGTGAGAATTCTAAAATGAATTCTTTCTTGCACAGGTAGCCAATGAAGCCGTTGTAAATATGGTTTAGCGCTTTCATAGTGAGGAATGTCAAAAATAAACCTGGCAGCAGAATTCTGGAGACGCTGTAGCTGATCAATATTTGCTTTCTTTGTTCCAAGAAGGAGGCTACAACAATAGTCCAGGCGTGAAATGACTAGAGCCTGTATCAAAGATTTACGTGCCGTAACAGTTAAATATTTACGAATTCTGTACAGCTTTCTAAGTTGCCCTTGAATAGCAGCACATTTTTTGTGAACAAATACATCCATTGACATATGTTCATCAAAAAAGGCACCAAGATTGCGAACCGCTGACACACTTTCAGTGTAGCTATCACCAACTGCAATTGTAATTACTTGGTTTTCCTTAATGAAGTAAGGGGAACCCAGAAGCAGCAATTCTGTTTTACCATCATTGAGTTTTAGCATGTTATTTCCCATTAAGGTTTTAATTGCAGATAAACAACTATTCAGAGTTGCCAAAGAAGGACTATTGTTAATATCCCTGGGTGATATTGAGACATACAGTTGTGTATCATCTGCATAGAACATGTTTCCCACATTATGTTGTTGTGTTATATCTGCAATTGGTGACACATACACAATGTGAACAACAGGGGTCCTAGCACTGACCCTTGGGGAACTCCAAAATGAAGTTTCTTCTTAGCAGATGTTGAATTTTCTATTTGAACACACTGGCTTCTGTTTGATAGATATGATTCAAACCATTTGAGGGAAGTGCCAGTGATACCAAATCTAGCTGACATTCTGCGAAGTAATATATCATGATCAATGGTGTCAAACGCGGCACTTAAATCCAACAACACCAGTGCCGCAAGATTCTTCTTACCAATAGAGTTGACAAGGTCATTTTGCACTCTGAGTAATGCAGTCTCAGTAGAGTGAAAACAGCGATATGCAGATTGCATAGTTGACCAAAGATCATACTTATTCAAATGATTTTTAAGTCTTTCAGCAACAATTTTCTCAAGTAATTTGGATACGAATGTTAAGTTACTAACTGGTCTGTAGTTTTTCAGTATATCCTTGTCTAGATTATCTTTCTTTATCAATGGGAGAATGTTAGCATGCTTTAGGTCATCTGGAACACAGCCTTTTTCTAGTGGTTTATTGATAATCCTAGTAATCAGAGGAGCCAGCATGTCAGCATGTTGCTTGACCAAGCATGTTGGTAATGGATCATTCTCACAGGTAGCCGTTGAACAATTTAAAACTAGCCTCTTGACTTCATTCTGAGTTATTGGTGTAAAGCATGACAGTTTGTCAAGATTTGACATAGGAAACAGTTTTTCTTTTATTTCAGTAACTGCTGAAACAGTGGCTGATTTAGTGATATCTTCACGAATAGTAACTATTTTATTTATAAAATAGTCATTAAAGCTGTTGGCAATGTTGTCGTCTGAACCCAAGTTTGGAAGAAAAGATTTTTTAAAATTTCCTAAAGAGCTTCTTCTTGTCATTTTCTGATTCGATAACTTTAGTTGAAAAGAACTGAGTTTTGCACTCATTTAATGCTTTTGTAAGAATTTTACAATGAGAGCGATATTGGTCCCAGTTCTGTTTGGTTTTACATTTTTTCCATTTCCTTTCAAGTCTTCTCTTGATCACTTTTAAGTGGCGAATTTGTGAATTGTACCATTGAGTGTTTGGTCTAATGATAATCTTCTTTTGGCTTATAGGAGCATGTTTATCCAATGCAGTAGTCAGGTCATTGTTATATGTGTGCAACAGATTATCCAGGTCATCCGTTGGACATGTAACTGATGACAAATCCTCACTCAGTGAGTCATGTCATGATCAATGTCCTTTAATTTCCTACAGTTTACAGTTTTACTAATGGGACTAGGCTTTGGAGCAAAGAGGCGACTGAAAACAGCATGATGATCAGATACACATGGATACCCAGGTGAGGTGACATCAAAAATGTTGTCATTTTGCCTAGTGATGACCAGATCAATACAATGTCCTCCTGTGTGAGTCGCAAAAGAAACAGTTTGCTGGAGTCCATGAGCTTGGAGTAAGTCCAGAAACTGTTTGACTTGAGCATTGCTTGAGTCATCACAATGAATGTTGAAGTCCCCAAGTAAAAGTAGGGACTCTGGTAGACAGGAAAGACTTGCAACATAATCAGAAAACTCAGAGTAGAACTGGCTAAAGGAAAAGTTGTTTTTGCTATTTGGTGGTGGCCTATATATAACACAGAGTCTGACAACATTGATTCCCACCTTTAAAACAAATTCTTGGTGTTCAAAGTTTGTGAAACATTTTCCTTTTATCTGCTTTAGTTTAATTTTAGATTTTATCACTACTCCTGTACCTCCAGTTCTGTTGTCACGAGGATTACTGTAGAAGCAATATCCATTTGGAGTAAGAGAATTAATGATGTCACTTTCATCTTGGTTCTCAGAAAGCCAGGTTTCAGTTACAGCTAAAAAGTCTAATTTATTATCCAATATAAAGTCATGTAGGACCACACTTTTATTTTTTATAGATCTGACATTCAACAAACCAAAATTAATCCACTTCCCAGAACTTTTTAGGTTGGCCTCCTCTTGTGTATTGATATAAATAAGGTTTTTTCTACATGCACTATTAACCAAAAGTTTGCTTTTATTTGGCCTGACAGAATTGACCTTACCCCCTCTTTTGCTGCGTCTTGTTTTTTTCTTTTCAAGACTGTTCAGTCTAACATTGAATACTGTAGCTGGAGAAAGTTGACTGAGTGCTTTAGAAAAGAGGTGCATATTTACATTCCACAGTATATCCAAAGTGACTTACATTTGCACCACAAAACAAAATATAAATGTTCTATGAAACTTGGTCTACACACTGACTCAACTTTAGCCTTTCATAATTTCAGTGAAATTTAACTTTTTGCAAAAAAAGCTTCCTGCTGTAGGGAGCTGCTATTAGACAGCGCTACACCTACACAAAATCCATTTGTCATATCCTGTACATTGGATCTCGGTTATATTTTTCAACAAGTTGGAGCCTCACCATGGCTTGGTACTTCTCCAGGATGGTCTGGATCTGCAAAAATACTGCCAGTCAGCCAACTATTTATGTCCAGCATAATTTTTGTCCTTTTGAATTTCATCCACTGCAGTCTTTAACCAAAGCTGGTGACACACTACAATTCTTCTGAATTCTTGTTTAAATGTGTTTTTCATCTACTTTTGAATCAGCTATAACATAGTAAAATTGCAGACGTGTACCTCGTGGCATAGCTGAGCAATAGCTATTTTCAGGTTCTCACTGTTAAATAAATCTGTTATAACCCAAATACTATTACATTTACAGTATTTTGTTTAAATATGTTTTGCACCTACATTTTACTCAAACATGGAACTTTACTTCAGAGTCCCATTTGCAGGGTACAGTTTTTGTTTCCTTTCTTTCCTTCACTTCTACTCTAAAGCTCAAGACACTCAGTCAGCTGACACACAGCCCGTTCACGAGCACTGATTGCTTGTTTCAAAAATGCAAAACACAAAAATCTCAGAAACCGTGCGAGATGGAGTGATTTCGGCAAAATTTTTGACCCACAGGGTATCTGTGAAGACTAGCCTTTCCAAGTTTCAACGAATATTTCACTTGCCTTAACTGGCGGCCATTTTGAATTTTTGAATTTTTTTTTCAAAAATACAAAACACAAAAAATGCTTGTATCTGGAAAACTGTACCAGATGGAGCGATTTTGACAAAATTTTTTACCCACAGGGTAACCCTGCTAAGTAGCTGATCCAATTTTCAAAATTTTTTTGCCCCACCAAAAATGGCTGCCATTTTTTAAAAATTTTTCGCAAAAATTGCAAAACACAAAAATGCTTGTATATCGAAAACCGTGCCTAATAGAGCGAATTCAGCAAAATCTTTGACCCACAGGGTATCTGTGAACACTAGCTTTTCCCAGTTTCAACGAATAATTAACTTGCCAAAAATGGCAGCCATTTTCAATTGTTTTTTTTCAAAAATGCAAAACATTTATAGTTGGCCGTAGCCTCAGGTTGCCTTCTCGTGGTACTCTACAAGATCTCTTCCTACTTTTTCGTTGGCCGCGTGTGTTTGGTAGCTTCTGTTATAAACAGTGACATTTTCTTCTATTTCTCAGCACATACGTATTGTTGGATGTTGATTTTTAGCCATTTTGTTTAAAATACCTTATAGATTATTTTGTGAAAGTTACGTTTCGACAGGATAAGTATTTTTGCTTATTTTTGGTGTTTTGAGTTTTCCTCAGCATATCCTTGGCCCATATACTCCAGAGGGAGCTATATTCTATGGGTAACACCGGCTTTCTAAGGCGCGAAGCCGAGATGACCCTTTTACAACCACAACTAGGGGAAACAAGATGCCAGGAACTTAGGAACTCGCCCTTTTGGCACTCCTCCTTGTTCAAGTCTCAGCTAGTTAAGGAGGGAGAAGACTTTCTCCTCAAAAAAGGCACCTCTAAAGACTCGCAGGGTTTTGGACCCTATCAAAACAAACCCTTTTGTGGTCCCCACAACAAGAAAAGAGGCTCCTACAGGAAATGCCCCTATAGGGGCAACTCCTCACAAAGCAGTAACCAATCGTTTTCCTCAGACAGGGGGAAAGCGAACTTCAGAGTCTCCAAGAGTCGTTTTTGACCCCACTCTAGGGGACGAGGGCGTGGAAACCCCTCCCCCTAATGACTCCTTAAAAGCCTCCCTCAGTCCACCAGTAGGAGGTCACCTCAATTCTTTCAGAAGAGACTGGCAAACAAACAAATGTTCATCCAACGTGTTAAACATTATCACCAATGGCTACGTTCTGCCATTCATTTCAAAACCAAGTCTGGTCAGATTCCCTCTGATTCGGTCAGAATACAAGGCCCTTCAAAAAGATCAAGCTCTGGCCACTTATATCCAGTCTCTTCTGTCAAAGAACGCAATAGAAAGGGTGGAAAATGTAAAATCTGTTTCTAGTTCCCAAGCCTCACCAAAGGTGGAGGCCAGTGATAGACTTAAGCAAGCTCAACACTTCTCTACTTGTAGAAAAGTTCAAAATGGAAACTCCAGAGTCCATCAGGACCTCCCTGATGCCAGGGTAATGGGTATCGTCGATAGACCTATCGGACACTTACCTTTACATCCCCATCCACCCAAACTAGGAAATACCTAAAAGGAAATACCTAACCCAGTCCTTGGGGTGGATAATAAATCAGGAAAAGTCAGAACTAAAGCCAACTCGGGTGTTTTTGTTCATGGGCTACGAATACCATCTAGATTCAGCCCTTGTAAAACCCACTCAAGAGAGATGGCTCAAACTCCAGGATTTGATTCTATGACTCAAGTCAAAACTTGTTTTGAATGCAAGATGTTTGATGTCGCTAATTGGGTTGCTTGCCTCAACGGAGAAAATGGTCCCGGAGGGACGCCTTCACACGAGGCCCTTTCAATTTCATCTCAAGGAGCACTGGAGATATCCTCAGTCACTGGACAGTCTCCTTCCTTCGACAGAAACCATTTCTGCACACCTAGACTGGTGGCAAAATCCCACAAACTTGATGAGAGGTGCAGACCTTCATCCCAAAGACCACAGCATCCAACTCTTTACAGACGCCTCAGACAGGGAAAAAAGGCTACACATAAATGTTCTAGAGTTGAAGGCTTTCTCTGGCCCTTCGAAGCTTCAAGGACCAGTGTCATAACGAAACAGTGTTCAACGGACAACTCAACAGTGGTAGCCTATATAAACAAACAAGGAGGAACCCACTCAGCAGAGATGTGCGCTCTCCTATGAAAGATCATGACATGGTGCCATCACTACCAGATAACATTTAAAGCCAGACACATCCCAAGGTGTCTGAATGTGATGGCCAACCTTCTGTCCAGTTCGAACGAAGTGCAGTCAACAGAATGGTCACTGCATCCACAGGTGTTCAAACAGATCTGTCGAAAGTGGTTCACTCCTCATGTAGATCTATTTGCCATTCATCTGAGCCACAAACTTCCACTGTACGTGTCTCCAGTCCCAGACCCAAATGCTTGGGACTTAGATGCTCTGAGCATAAACTGGACGGGTCTCACTGCCTATGCTTACCCTCCGACGGCTCTCTTTCACAGGGCGATCCAAGAAATCAGGCGATGCCATTGCCTGATCATTGTAATAGCCCCAGTCTGACCAGGGATGCCCTGGTTTTTGGACCTAGTGCTCTCAACAGAGATCCCACTTCAACTTCCAGTGTCAACAACTCTTCTCAAACTCTTTTCTATCGTGGATTGGCCCTAAGGGCCTTACTCTTCGTAAGTGAGCACGGCTGCACTTCTCTCCTACAATCAAAACATCCAGACAGTTTTTTAGCACTGTCACTCATTCAATTTAGGTTTTTGGCTCTTTACGGCTCTTTCTTTTAGCACTGTAAACAGGACTCAGACTGGTATTTCTAAACATTCATTCTAATCTATTACTTCAAAATCTAAGAAAAATTCACAAGTGCTTCCAGTCTCAGCTGTAATCCCTCCACTGAGCGGTTGGATTCAGCAATCAGTCCCACATGGTAAGCTATTGTAGTGCAATAAACTTAAATTTAGCTTTTATAAGCTACAGGCTTACCATGTGGGACTGAGGAGAGTCCCACCCTGCCTCCCCGCTGTATTACAGCTGAGGGGTATGGTTAAAATTGCAACGAGAAAGTAGGAAGAGATCTCGTAGAGTACCACAAGAAGGCAATCTGAGGCTACGGCCAACTATAAATGTCTGTTTTTCCTGCGACCATCCGAGAACAGCATTGAGTCCCACATGGTAAGCTTGTAGCTTATAAAAGCTACATTTAAGTAATCAAAATTTTCAAATTTAGAGAATTTTGTTTAAATATATTATTCACATTCTTTGGGGTCAGGTATACCATAGTAAAATTGCAGAACTGTGGCTCATTACATAGCTGAGCAAATCTACTTTGAGATTCTCACTGTTGAGTAAATCAGTTCTAACTGGAAAACTATTGCATTTACAGTATTTTGTTTAAATATGGGATTCACCTACTTTTTGCACCTTAATAGTTAACTTTGTACTTAACTTCTCAAAACCAGTTGCAGGGCACAACTTTTGTGTCCTTTTCTTCTTTCACTTCTACTCTGAAACTCGAAACACACAGCTGACACAGAGCCCGTTCACGGGCACTGATTGCTTGTTTTAATACTTTATCTTTACATAGATTTTCTTTCTCTTAGATGTTATTTTCTCTACGTAAACATTATTTTGACCTTTATATAACTGACACTGCTCTGAAGTATCCCAATCTTTGTACTTTTTCACTACCTCTATATCTCATGGTGTTCAAAACTATTCCCCCAGGCTGTGGGGGATGGGCATCTCCGATGCTATTGTAATATACCGTAGCTGCGCTCTGTAACGCTCATGCCTTTGAAAGCACCCATCCACAATCTTACGTTATTGCTCATACATTACCAACATGTCGTTTCGAGGTAAACTTTCTACATATAAACCCAATAATCGGTCAAATTTGGTTAATTTATATCCATTTTCATCAAAAGTTTCTTTATTTTAGTAATAATGTCACCTTTTATTGTGCCGAGATTTGTTTACTAACCGCATATTTTTCTTCTAGTCGGTATATACTAAAATGCGGTTTCCCCTAATTCGGGTTATTTTTTTCGAAACACCCGGCTGGTTTTCATTGTCGTAAACGCCCATCCCCAACTTTTGCAAATATTTGGTCACATTGCCCATGGGCGTTACAGAGCGCGGCGCAGGTAAATGCACGAGTTCCCATGTATTGACAGGTGTTGACAGTGAGGAGTTGTACAAGTCAATTCAGAGCACTCTATCTGTGATTATGTGTGATGAGTCAGCCTCACTAGAGGGCAGGGCAGCCTGTGCTGAGGCTCTGGGCTTGTGTACTTTCATTGCAGCCAGTGAGGTGGAGGTAAGATTGTATTACTATTTGTTGGAAAATAGTATTAAAAATGGTGAAATAGATGAACCAGAAAAAAGTTTTCTATCAGATGATGTCTACAAGTGAAAATCACAAGGATATGCTAGATTCAGGCATGTCAGACTGCAACCTTAAGTTCGACTTGTGTGTACAATAATTGTATCACCGAAAAGCAGGGATACTATAGGTCATGCATTGTCATCGTCCGTATCGTCCGTATCCGCATCCGCATCCGAGATTTCTTGTGTTCAACCTACAAGCCACATTTCTTTTGGGATTTCTTTTAATCTTTGCAAGTGGCTTTTTACCCCACAGCCCTGTCGGGGGATTTTTTTCACCCATGGTGTCCGGATGGGTGGGTGGGCGGGCGACGTGAAAAGTTTGTCCAGGCTGTATCTCAGAAACCGTAAGGTGTAGGAAGTTGATACTTGGTAGGAACATTGGTTAGGGGGTGTAGGTGTGCAAACGTCATGGTGTGACCTTGTAACTTAAAAACTATTGCGTTTAGAGAATTTTGTGTAAATATGTTATTCAGCTACTTTTGGGTCAGCTATAACATAGTAAAATTTCAGACCTGTAGCTCATTGCATAGCTGAGTAATAGCTACTTTTAGGTTATCACTGTTGAGTAAATCACTTATAACTTGAAAAGTATTGCATTTAGAGTATTTATTTTCAATATGTTATTCACCTATTTTGGGGTCAGCTATAACATAGTAAAATTCCAGACCTGTGGCTCATTGCATAGCCGAGTAATAGCTACTTTGAGGTTCTTACTCAGCACTAAATCATTTATAACTTGAAAAGTATTGCATTTAGGGCATTTTGTTAAAATATGTTATTCAGCTACTTTTTCCATAGCTACAACATGGTGAGTAACTTGGGTGTGTATCTCAGTAGCTAAGGCAGTAATAGCTACTTTTTGACTTTCAGTAACTTCCATCATGAATAAAATCACTTGTAACTTGAAAACTATTGCAGTTAGAGAATTTTGTGTAAATATGTTATTCAGCTACTTTTGGGTCAGCTATACATAGTAAGATTTCAGACCTGTAGCTCATGGCATAGCTGAGTAATAGCTACTTTTAGACTATCTCTGTTGAGTAAATCACTTATAACTTGAAAACTATTGCATTTACAGTATTTAGCTTCAATATGTTATTCAGCTATTTTGGGGTCAGCTATAACATAGTGAAATTAAAACTATTGCATTTGCAATATTTTCTTTAAATATGTTTTTAACTTACTTTTTACACCTTTTACACCTTCTTACTTTCCTTCTGAACACCATTTCCAGGGCACAACTTTTGTGTCCTTTGCTTCTGTCACTTCTACTCTGAAATTCAAAACACACAGTCAGCTGACACAGAGCCCGTTACGATTGCTTGTTCTAGACATTTTAATGAAACAATGTTTTCTATCTTCACAAAAATTTATATGAAGGATAATTGTGTCAATAGTTTGGCCAGGATAGCTTTTGGTCGATGATAGCTTGAGTGAAGATAGCTAACTGAGTAATAGATACTTCGCTACTTTTGTTTTCGGGCATTTTAAGGAAAAATATTTGACATATCTTTACCAAATTTGGTGTGAGCAGTAGTTAGGTCAATAACTTGCTGGGGATTGCTTTTAGTGATAATAGCTATATAACTGACTGAGTAATAGCTACTCAGCTACTTTGAGTAGCTTTTTTATTTTAGGTATTTTAAAGAAAAACAATGTTTTCTAGCTTCACAAAAATTTATATGAAGGATAATTGTGTCAATAGTTTGGCCAGGATAGCTTTTGGTCAAGGATAGCTTTGTAGCTATAGCTACCTGAGTAATAGCTACTTAGCTACTTTTGTGTACTTCTTTCGTTTCCGGGCATTTTAAGGAAAAATATTTGACATATCTATACCAAATTTGGTATGAGCAATAGTTAGGTCAATAGCTTGCTTGGGATTGCTTTTAATTCTAATTCTAATTGGACTTTTATAGCGCTTAATCTGCCCATACAAGAGGACTCTAAGGCGCAACAAAACAAAAAGCAGTCAACAAAATTCTGTGTCCAGGGACATAACAGGGGTCGAACACCATGGAGAACGCCAGGGGGATGATTCAGGCTAGGGTGGATATGCTTTGGTGTACAGGTAGGTTTTAAGCTGTTTTCTGAAGGAGGCCAGGGATGGAGAGGCACGAATCACATCAGGGAGAGTATTCCACACAGTAGGAGCATCAAACGCAAAACTATTACCAAACTGTTTGACAGATTTATGAACAGAGGGGCAGAACTTTGGAATAACTAGGAAATTACCACCACTTTGACTGCGCCTGGTACTATAAGAACTGCTGTAGGAAGAAAGATGTGGTGAAAAATACCTGGGAAAACCTGTGTGAAGATACTTATAAACAAGTGTGACTGTCTTGAACACAATGCGCTGTTCAACAGGAAGCCAATGCAGTTTCTTTAGCACAGGAGTTATGCTGGTGTATCGACTGGTGTTTGATACAATTCTAGCTGCACTATTTTGGATGCACTGTAATTTGCGTAGATTGAACTTGGACAGGCTCCTGAAAAGTGAGTTGCAGTAATCCAACCGACTACTAACAAGAGCGTTGGCTACAAGCACAGAAACATCATGAGTAAGAAACCGCCTGACATGTCTGAAGTCACGGAGTTTAACAAAACAACTTTTGCAGACATTCTGAACATGCTTGGACAAAGAGAAATCTGAATCAAACCACACACCCAGATTTTTTACTGAATCTGCAGGGCAGAGTGAGTTGCCCAGGATATCAATTGGAAAACATGCTTTCAACTTATCCCTTTGTCTCTTCGAACCAAAGATGATAAACTCAGTCTTATCAGGATTCAGTTTGAGCTTACTAGTTGTCATCCACTCTTTAACATCATTTAGGCACTTATTTAGCTTTTCAAAGGCAGCAGATGCATTCTTCTGGGATAAATGTATATAAAGTTGGCTATCATCTGCATAGAAATGAAACTTTATTCCATTATGTTTACTGATAATGGAACTGAGGGGGGTAGTGTACAATGAGAACAACAAAGGACCCAGGACAGAACCTTGGGGAACACCAAATAGGAGTTTACAAACATCTGACAAAGTAGAACCAATTTTTACTGATTGGTAACGGTCCATTAGGTAGGATGTGAACCATTTCAGAACGGAGCCACTGACCCCAAACCAGTTTTGGAGGCAACCCAGAAGAGTAGAGTGATCAATGGTGTCGAAGGCAGCAGACAAGTCAAGCAATACCAAGGCAGTGGATTCACCTCTTGACAATGATAAGTGAACCTCATTTTTTATGTAGAGAAGAGCAGTCTCAGTTAAATGGCCCGCCTTATATGCCGACTGGTACGGGTTGTCTAAGTTATTGGCATTAATATGTTCTAACAGCTGCTTAGCAACCACACGTTCTACCAATTTAGATATAAAACTGAGACCTGATACAGGGCGATAATTCTTAAGGTCATTTGAGGGAAGATTTGGCTTTTTAATAAGTGGAGTGACCACAGCAGATTTGAAGGCATCAGGAACGCATCCCTCCATGATTGAGCAGTTGACCAGCTTTGTAAGGGATGGTAGCAATATATCAATGCATTCCTTAATCAGGAATGTCGGCAGAGGGTCCAACAGGTATGATTTTGTTGGTGATGCTTTAATTATTTTATCAACAGCATCTTCAGAAACTTACCTAAAGACAGTAATTTGGGGAGGATCTGAAGGAGGGTTAACATCATATTCAGTGTCAGAAGAAGCAAAATTATCTCTAATCTTCTTAATTTTGTTGGTGAAGAAGGAGGCGAACTGGTCAGCCAATGACTTTTCGGACTCATGAGATGGAAGTGTGGCATCAGAAACCCTGTTCAGGGTCTTATGGAGCTCACGCCAAAGTTTTCGAGAGTCATGACTATTGTCTGAGATCAGTTTGCTATAGTAGTCTGATTTATCTTTATTTACAAGTGCATTGCACCGAGCAATCTGGCGACGAAGCCTACTCCTGTTAAGTGTACTTTTAGCCCTACGCCAGGTTCTCTCAAATTGGCGCCTAAGGGACTTTGCACATCGATAATCATCAGACATCCAATCGGCGGACTCCTTTTTCGTCAATTTAGATATAAGAGGTGCATGCCTATCCAGAACATCACTCAAATCATGTACATATTGATCATACAGATCGACAACAGCATCAGCTGGAGACTTGACGAAGGACGTATTTTTGAGATCTGAGCGGAAGTCAGACATATTGATGCGGTGGAACCTTCTATATTGAACTACATTTGGAGTATGAGACATTTGACAAGTTAAGGCAACTGAACATGTGACTAATGCGTGATCGGAAACAAAGTCACAAATTTTAACATCAGCAATGGTGTCCTGATCACAGGGGGATAAAATCAGGTCCAATATGTGACCATGTAGATGAGTAGGTTTATTGACTAACTGTTTGAGGTCACATGAATCAAGAAAGGTAGTGAATTTCTGACCGTCACCAACTGGAACATCAACATGAATGTTGAAGTCGCCACAAATGTAATATGAAGAATTAATGGATGAAAGGTAACCAACAAATGACATGAATTCTTCCAGAAAATTACAGGTACATGATCCTGGAGGGCGATAGATGCAGGCAAGCAACACTGAATGGCCATGAAGCCCGATTGACACCACTATATTTTCAAATGACTGATAACAAGGAGTTTCAATTATATGGGGTCTGTAGGAGGATCTGATGAAAAAACTCACACCACCACCAATACCTGAGGGACGAGGCTTGTGAGGAAAGTTAAAATCGGGAGGAGTTATAGACCGTAAGAAGCTGTCAGAGTCAAATGGACGTATGTGTGTTTCCGTGAGGCATAGAAGATCAAGGTCGTATGAAGCCACCATGTCGGCAAGGAGAGGACCCTTGTTCCTTACGGATCTGGCATTCAAAACACCGAGTGTAAACGGACCAGGGTTGAGGGATACATCTCCACCCAGTAACAGTAACAACATGAGCCCTCTTCCATTAACCATGGTCGGAAATTTTCGGCAGGAACACAAATATGATAAATTTTTCGCAACCCGTGTCAAAGGAGGACATGATGTGTAAGATGCTCTGGTGCTGAACCAATCATGCCTGTGGGCCAGTGCCACTGCAAACAGTGCCATGAAGAGGAGTAACCGAGGACTGAACATGACTGGTGGGGTTGTACATCAGTAAGAGCCCCTAGTCTAAGCTCAACAAGCTCAACAGTGGGGAGCCTCAATAATATAACCCTACACCTAAAAGTCACAACTCTTCGTCCTGTGGGCGACTCACAGGCACCCTAACACCCCACACTACAGCCTCACCTTAAGCTAAATGACAACACCACCAGACACCAACAGGAAAATGTCTATATACTGATTGGAAATAAACTTAAAGTGAACTTACAAGACACAAATTAGATTATAAATAATACCCAGTACTTGAAATAGGGGAATTATAGATCAAATTACTACGGTAATTCCCGGCAAATGGGCGATAATACCCGCTTTTTTATAGAAGTTGATACAGCAGTGAATTGGGGGAATATATACATAAAACAGGCAGAGAATAAGAAAGTAAGATGAAATTAATATATAAGATAGTGAATCTGTCTAAAAATGTGCTACATATACATAAAAACGACCATTATTGTAAAGAGAATTCCAAAAAGCGTCTCCGCGGTGCGTACTAAAATCCGTCCTTTTAGTGATAATAGCTATATAACTGACTGAGTAATAGCTACTTAGCTACTTTGAGTAGCTTTTGTATTTTAAGCATTTTGAAGGAAAAGTATTTCACCTATGTTCACAAAATTTGGGAGGATTATTGGATCAGTAGCTTGTTTGGGCTTGCTTTTGGTGATAATACCTTTATAGCTAACTGAGTAATAGCTACTGTGCTATATAGCTTTTATGCTATTTTGAGTTGACTTTCTTTCTAGACATTTTAATGAAACAATGTTTTCTATCTTCACAAAAATTTATATGAAGGATAATTCTGTCAATAGTTTGGCCAGGATAGCTTTTCGTCGATGATAGCTTTGTAGCTATCTGAGTAATAGCTGCTTTTCTACTTTGAGCCTACTCTGAATTACATTTCTGTTTTCACTCTTTTAAAGGAAACATATTTAACTTGTCTTTTTAAAATTTGGTGTGAAGGTTTATAGCGTCAATTGCTTGCTTGGTATTGTTGTTGGTGGTAATAGCAAAAAACATAAATATGTCTATCTCCTAAACCGTGCGAGATTTCGTCGAAATTTTCGACCCACAGGGTATCTAAGCAATGTACTCTTGGCAATTTTCAAAAAAATTTTCCTCTCCCCAAAAATGGCAGCCATTTTGAATTTTTGAATTTTTGCCAAAAATGGAAAAACACAAATTTGCTTCTATCTCCTTAACCGTGCGAGATAGAGCGATTTCGTCCAAATTTTCGACCCACTGGGTATCTAATCAATGTAGTCTTGGCAATTTTCAAAAAAATTTCCTCTCCCCAAAAATGGCGGCCATTTTGAATTTTCGAATTTTTGCCAAACATGCAAAAACACAAATTTGCTTGTATCTCCTTAACCGTGATAGATAGAACGATTTCGTTGAAATTTTCAACCCACAGGGTATCTAAGAAATGTACTATTGGTAATTTTCAAAAAATTTTCCTCTCCCCAAAAATGGCGACCATTTTGAATTTTTGCCAAAAATGGAAAAACACAAATTTGCTCGTATCTCCTTAACCGTGATAGATAGAACGATTTCGTTGAAATTTTTGACCCACAGGGTATCTAAGAAATGTACTATTGTCAATTTTCAAAAAATTTTCCTTTCCCCAAAAATGGCGGCCATTTTGAATTTTCGAATTTTTGCCAAAAATGGAAAAGCACAAATTTGCTTGTATCTCCTTAACCATGTGAGATAGAGCGATTTCGTCGAAGTTTTCGACCCACAGGGTATCTAAGAAATGTACTATTAGCAATTTTCAAAAAATTTTCCTCTCCCCAAAAATGGCGGCCATTTTGAATTTTCAAATTTTTGCCAAAAATGGAAAACACAAATTTACTTCTATCTCCTTAACCGTGCGAGATAGAGCGATTTCGTCCAAATTTTCGACCCACAGGGTATCTAAGAAATGTACTATTGGCAATTTTCAAAAAATTTTCCTCTCCCAAAAAATGGCGGCCATTTTGAATTTTCGAATTTATGCCACAAATGGAAAAACACAAATTTGCTTGTATCTCCTTAACCGTGATAGATAGAGCGCACCAAGTTCGGGCACATGATGTCCGTGCCTTCGCGGCTTCCAAAGCCTTCCAAGGAGGTGTACCTTTAGATCAGATCTTATCAGCCTGTCATTGGAAGTCTCACAACACATTCACTCAGTTCTATCTGAAGGATGTGGCCTGGGCGGACTCGGAATTGTACCATTTGGGACCTGTAGTCGCTGCTCAGCAAATTAGGGAGTAGCTTTGAGACTTTCCATGTATATGTCATGGTAGAAAGTCCAATCTGGTAGAATTTGAAATTCTACTGGTAGAAAGTCCAATTGGACTGCAGTCTGTCTTGCTCCCACAGGATGGATGAGGGAATAGTCTAATTTTTTCCCCTACACCACTTCCTTAGGGATCCTTGGGAAAGAACCCCTATTCTCTCCCCTCTTTTCTAGTTCATTTTCAGATTATTCTGAAAAAAAGGAGGGGAGCAGCATAGGCGAGGTTGTTGGGACATCTTTCTAGGTGTACTTATCCTCTGGCTTCATGGAATGTTTCTGGAGTTCGGGCTTGAGTCCCCCCTTTTTCTTAGAGCTACCCTCCAGCCAATGGGTAGTTATTGTATCCACCGGAAGCATCCGGTGGATACTTTGGTTTAGCGTTCGCTACGCCGCCGCCGCGCGTAGAGAGATTTTCGGCGTTAACGCTCTAAGAGGAAAACGACAGCAGCTAGGTTCACCAAATTTGCAGGATATCTTCATTGGGGGGTAAGCTTCTCTGGGAAGGAAAATAGCCTCATTCTGAAAAACAAGATGGCCGCCACGGGCATTTCTTTGAAAATAATCGACATTTTTCTACTAGCTGTTTCTCATAGGTAGAAGGTTGAATCTCTTCATAGGTGATATGTATAACAGATATACATGTCCTCTACAACCTTGCACACGTTTGACCTTGAAGCTCTTAATTCAAGGTTATCCACGGAGTGCCGAAGTAACCCACATAGCGGACTTTGTGCCTATATCTCCCTTATTATTGGTCCTAGAGGTTTGCAATGTGAAACCAACCTATAGGAAATCATGTGCTGCGAATCTTCTGATATTGTCAGAATTGACCTTGGACCCCTCCTTCAAGGTCAAACGAGGATAGCCAAACTTAAAAGTGCTTATAACTCGCTTATTATTGGTCCTAGAGGTTTGGGATGGTAAACCAGCATATAGGAAATCATTGGCTGGGAATCTTCTGGTGGGGACGGAATTGACCTTGGGCCCCTTCTTCAAGGTCAAATGAGGACAGCCAAAGTTAAAAGTGCTTATAACTCGCTTATTATTGGTCCTAGAGGTTTGGATGGTAAACCAACCTATAGAAAATCATGGGCTGGGAATCTTCTGGCGTGGTCGGATTTGACCTTGGGCCCCTTCTTCAAGGTCAAACGAGGATAGCCAAAGTTAAAAGTGCTTATAACTCGCTTATTGATCCTAGAAGTTTACAGTACGAAACCAACTCATACGAAGTTGGGCTAGGAATTTTCTGATGTTAGATTTGACCTTGGGCTCCTCCTTCAAGGTCAAACAGTGATTCACTGGCTTTGGTGAGTTGTCTTTTTGGTGGATACAAATTTGCATCGGTCTCTGATGCGTAGGTCTAGTTATCTAGGAGATTATAATTTGCACCATGTGTGTGCATGCGTGGGTGCGTGTGTGCGTGTGTCACGAAGTTTCCTCTGAAACTACTACAGTTACACATTTTTGGTAAATTAGTTGTCCTAATGAATTTTTTTGCTCTTCAATATTTTTGGGGTTTGGTGAACTTTGGCCTACTTGTGAGTGAGTAATAGCACTTTTAGCTAATATATTTATATGGCTTATAACTCTCAAACTATTGCATTTACAATATTTTGTTGCAATATGTTGTTCAGCTACTTTGTCTACAGCTACAACATGGTCAGTAGTTTGGAAGTGTATCTCGATAGCTAAGCGAGTAATAACTACTTTGTCAAGTTTTAATGATAACCATAATGAGTAAATGGCTTATATCTTCAAAAGTATTGCAGCTATACAATTTTGTTCCAATATGTTGTTCAGCTACTATCTCCACAGCTACAACATGGTCAGTAGTTTGGAAGTGTATCTCCATAGCTAAGTGAGTAATAGCTACTTTGTCAATTTTTTATGATAACCATAATGAGTAAATGGCTTATCTCTTCAAAAGTATTGCAGCTACACGATTTCTCTCAAATATGTTGTTCATCTACTTTTTTGTGAACTGTAACATATTTAAGTTTCACACCTGTTGCTCGATGTACAAGTGAGTAATGGCTACTTTATTGCTAGAATAGCAATTTCGAGCGAATTTTTGACCCACAGGGTAGTACAAGAGTATCCTATGCTAAGTGGAAAAAGGTTTGGTGAACTTTGGCCTACTTTTGAGTGAGTAATAGCACTTTTACCTAATAATGAGTAAATGGCTTATATCTTCAAAAGTATTGCAGCTACACAATTTTGTTCCAATATGTTGTTCAGCTACTATCTCCACAGCTACTACATGGTCAGTAGTTTGGAAGTGTATCTCCATAGCTAAGTGAGTAATAGCTACTTTGTCAAATTTTTTTGATAACAATAATGAGTAAATGGCTTATATCTTCAAAAGTATTGCAGCTACACGATTTCTCTCAAATATGTTGTTCATCTACTTTTTTGTGAACTGTAACATATTTAAGTTACACACCTGTTGCTTGATGTACAAGTGAGTAATGGCTACTTTATTGCTACTTTTACTGAAAATGTCAAAAATCAAAAATATCTCGCAAACCGTAAGAGATATAGCAATTTTTGACCCACAGGGTAGTACAAGAGTATCCTATGCTAAGTGGAAAAAGGTTTGGTGAACTTTGACCTACTTTTGAATGAGTAATAGCACTTTTACCTAATATAATTATATGACTTATATCTGTCAAACGCACTTACAATATTTTGTTCCAATATGTTGTTCAGCTATTTTCTCCACAGCTACAACATGGTCAGCGGTTTGGAAGTGTATCTCCATAGCTAAGTGAGTAATAGCTACTTGGTCAATTTGGAATGATAACCATAATGAGTAAATGGCTTATATCTTCAAAAGTATTGCAGCTACACATTTTCTCTTAAATATCTTGTTCCTGTACTTTTTTGTGAACTGTAACATATTTAAGTTTTACAACTGTTGCTCGATATACAAGTGAGTAATGGCTACTTTGTTGCTACTTTTAGTGAAAATGTGAAAAATCACAAATATCTCGAAAACCGTAACAGATAGAGTGATTTCGAGCAAATTTTTTACCCACAGGGTGGTACAAGAGTCTCCTGTCAAATGGGGGAAAATTTCAATTTTCGCCACTTTTGGCGGCCATCTTGGATTTTCGCAGAAAATGGAAAAGTGTCAATATCTCGAAAACCGTAAGAAATAGAGCGATTTCAAGCAAATTTTTAAAGCCGCAGGGTGGTACAAGAGTGTCCTGTGGAAAGGGGGAAAATTTCAATTTTCGCCACTTTCGGCGGCCATCTTTGATTTTCGCGGAAAATGAAAAAGTGTCAATACCTCGAAAACCGTAAGAGATAGAGCGATTTCGAGCGAATTTTTGACCCGCAGGGTGGTACAGGAGTGTCCTGTGCAAAGGGGGAAATTTCAATTTTCGCCACTTTCGGCGGCCATCTTGGATTTTTGCGGAAAATGAAAAAGTGTCAATTTCTCAAAAACCGTAAGAAAGAGCAATTTCGAGCGAAATTTTGACCCGCAGGGTGGTACAGGAATGTCCTGTGCAAAGGGGGAAATTTCAATTTTCGCCACTTTCGGCGGCCATCTTGGATTTTTGCGGAAAATGAAAAAGTGTCAATTTCTCAAAAACCGTAAGAAAGAGCAATTTCGAGCGAAATTTTGACCCGCAGGGTGCTACAAGAGTGTCCTATGGAAAGGGGAATAATTTCAATTTTCGCCACTTTCGGCGGCCATCTTGGATTTTAGCGGAAATGGAAAAGTGTCAATATCTCGAAAACCATAAGAGATAGAGCGATTTCGAGCGAATTTTTTATCCGAAGGGTGGTACAAGAGTCTCTTGTCCAAAGGGGAGTAATTTCAATTTTCGCCACTTTTGGAGGCCATCTTGGATTTTAGCGGAAAATGGAAAAGTGTCAATATCTCCAAATCCGTAAGAGATAGAGCGATTTCGAGCGAATTTTTGACCTGCAGGGTGGTACAAGAGTCTCTTGTGTAAAGGGGGAAAATTTCAATTTTCGCCACTTTCGGTGGCCATCTTGGATGTTTGCGGAAAATGGAAAAGTGTCAATATCTGGAAAACCGTAAGAGATAGAGCGATTTCGAGCGAATTTTTGACCCACAGGGTGGTACAAGAGTGTCCTGTGGAAAGGGGGAAAATTTCAATTTTTGCCACTTTTGGCGGCCATCTTGGATTTTCGCGAAAAATGAAAAAGTGTCAATATCTCGAAAACCGTAAGAGATAGAGCGATTTCGAGCAAATTTTGTACCCACAGGGTGGAACAAGAGTCTCCTGTCGAATGGGGGGAAATTTCAATTTTCGCCACTTTTGGCGGCCATCTTGGATTTTCGCGGAAAATTAAAAAGTGTCAATATCTCGAAAACCGTAAGAGATAGAGCGATTTCGAGCAAATTTTGTACCCACAGGGTGGAACAAGAGTCTCCTGTTGAATGGGGGGAAATTTCAATTTTCGCCACTTTTGGCGGCCATCTTGGATTTTCGCGGAAAATTAAAAAGTGTCAATATCTCGAAAACCGTAAGAGATAGAGCGATTTCGAGCAAATTTTGTACCCACAGGGTGGTACAAGAGTCTCTTGTGTAAAGGGGGAAAATTTCAATTTTCGCCACTTTCGGTGGCCATCTTGGATGTTTGCGGAAAATGGAAAAGTGTCAATATCTGGAAAACCGTAAGAGATAGAGCGATTTCGAGCGAATTTTTGACCCACAGGGTGGTACAAGAGTGTCCTGTGGAAAGGGGGAAAATTTCAATTTTTGCCACTTTTGGCGGCCATCTTGGATTTTCGCGAAAAATGAAAAAGTGTCAATATCTCGAAAACCGTAAGAGATAGAGCGATTTCGAGCAAATTTTGTACCCACAGGGTGGAACAAGAGTCTCCTGTCAAATGGGGGGAAATTTCAATTTTCGCCACTTTTGGCGGCCATCTTGGATTTTCGCGGAAAATTAAAAAGTGTCAATATCTCGAAAACCGTAAGAGATAGAGCGATTTCGAGCAAATTTTGTACCCACAGGGTGGAACAAGAGTCTCCTGTTGAATGGGGGGAAATTTCAATTTTCGCCACTTTTGGCGGCCATCTTGGATTTTCGCGGAAAATTAAAAAGTGTCAATACCTCGAAAACCGTAAGAGATAGAGCGGAAAATGATGAGGTTTGGTGAGTTGGTTTTGTGACAACTCGCCCCAGAGTGTGTACAAACTCGCGAAATCGCGCTTGAGAGCGAACACTGATAGCCCTAGGCTGGCCAGGGATGGCCTGGTTTTGGCACCTAGTGCAGCTCTCAACAGAGATCCCACTTCAGCTACCAGTGTCAACAACCCTCCTCAAACAGTCCCACAACTATGTGTTTCACAGCAATCCACAACACCTCAACCTCCACGCCTGGTGTCTAGGAGTGGACAACACCAAACTAGTAGAAATACCTACAGCAAATGCATTTATTTCCTTCCTATCTGCAGAGAGGCAGGTAAGGTCGACGATCCGTGTGTCACAGCTAATCTTAAAATATCTTTGTCTTCTCGCGTCGACATACATATATTGGAGGCGTTCAATAATTTCTGTGAAGATTTTCAGAAATCTTTACAAAAGCAAAGGGAGGTGGATCAGACCTCTTCTTCTGCTCATAAAACGAACGCTCCCTCCAAAGATCTGGACAAATCCTCGAATCCAGTAGTCCTATCGAGTCACTGGAGGTGGAGTTCGCCCCAGAACTTCAAATTTCTCACCTCGACTCGTATTCTAGTCGTAGACGACTCGGGTCAAGGTCGTAGTTCGGCCGAGGATCCCTCGCAGGTTGCCTCGACCAGCCCAAAACAATATTCACACTCTTCTAGACAATATGCTGTAGATCCGAGCTCCTCGGACCACTACTTGGACTATTCTATTGACCCTCAACCAGCCCTAGTAGGCCCAAGCACTCTGATAAGCCAACACAAGTCGAGGGCCAGATTCGTACCCTCATCTTCAGAGGAAGATCAGTCCCCTGAACATATGCATAGGTTCTCTAAGCCCTCCAGGAAGTCATACCCTGATCAGGACCACTTAATTCACAGTTGCTGAAGGAAACCCCAACGTGACCCCTACCCTCCTTATTATAGGGAAGTAGCATTGGCTGACATCCCATTCCAATATGCTGAGGAGGTGGATATGTTTCGACGCATCCTCAAGTTGCCTGAACCTAGGGAATCCTTACCTAGATCTTCAACTGCGGTCATGTGCCTTGATGATGAGAAAGCAGGCAAAACTTAGACCAAGAGGTCCTTCCTCCATGTTGTCTCTCAATTCAATTCAGAATGCCTTTGATAAATTTGATCAGGACTTCCAAACAGCAAATTTACCTGAGGGTAAGTACATCCAACCACCTCCTTCCACTGTCAAGTGGTACCAGCTAGGCCAGTCTTGTTATGAGGACAAAATACAAGAGCTGAATACAGACTTTGCCAAGATTTGTATTTCTCCTAAGTCGTCTGGGCTCCTATGGTCAAGGTTCCTCTTCCAATTCTTAAAAAATTGGAATATCAGGCAAGACAGAATTTTTCCACTCGCAATTTCGCTACTACCTTTGCCAAGACTTCCTCTTTCTGTCATGTCACTTTGGAGAAGTGTCAATATAGCCTGAAACACTTTTCAAACAGGTCAAGTCTCAGATCAGGAGAGGTGCCAACCCTGATAAAGTAGCGAAACGTGGTTATGAGGAAGCCTGTGAGTCTCTGGATCTGTGGAATAAGACCATCCTGATCCAACACAGGGCCTTGACTTGCCTTAGTAGTCCTTGTCCCATATTCTCCAGAGAAAATTATACTCAATGGGCAATACCGGCTTGATTAGGCTCGAAGCCGAAATGACCCTATTACAACCACACTTAGGAGAAACCAGGCACCAAGAATTAGTTGGTGAAGGAAGACGAGGACTTCCTTCTTAAAAAAGGCACCTCAAAAGGTTCTCAGGGTTTCGGACCCTACCAGAATTAGCCCTTTAAGAACTCCGGAAGGCGTCCTTCTGGCCGGCTTCCTTGTTTAAATCATAGTTGGTGAAGGAAGGCAAGGACTTCCTTCCTAAAAAGGCACCTCAAACATTCTCAGGGTTTCGGACCCTACCAAAATAAGCCCTTTCGTGCTCCCCACAAGAAAAGAGGCTCCTACAGGAAACGCCCCTATGGGGGCAATTCCTCACACAGCAGTAACCAGTCGTTTTTCTTCCAACAGGGGAAAACAGAACTTCGAGATTCCAAGGGGTCGTTTTTTCGACCCCACAACAAGGGAAGAGGGCATGGATCCCTCTTCCCAATGACTCCTTTAAAGCCTCAAGCAGTCCACCAGTAGGAGGTCGCCTCCGTTCTTTCAGCAGAGACTGGCAAACAAAAAATTGTTCATCCAACGTATTGAACCTTATCACCAATGGCTACGTACTGCCATTCCTCTCAAAGCCCAACTTGGTCAGTTTTTCTCTGATAATATCAGAATACAAGGCCCTCCCAAAGGACCAAGCCTTGCCCCATTGCATCCAGTCTCTACTGTCAAAGAACGTTATCGAAAGGGTGGAAAATATAAAATCTCTCGGGTTTTACAATCGCCTGTTTCTAGTACCCATGCCTCACCATGGTGGAGGCCAGTTATAAACTTAAGCAGGTTCAACACTTTTCTACATGTAGAAAAGTTCAAGATGAAAACTCCAGAGTCCATCAGAACTCCCTGATTCCAGGGGAATGGGTATCGTCGATAGGTCTATCGGACGCCTACCTTCACATCCCCATCCATCCCCACTCAAGGAAATACCTAAGATTTTGCCACAGGTCTCAGGTGTTCCAGTTCTCCTCCCTACCTTTCGGACTGTCCACAGCCCCCCAGGTCTTTACCATGATCGTGAAGGAGGTGAAGCTCACGACCCTCTCCAGAGGTCTCAGACTCCACCAATACCTGGACAACTGGCTGATTAGGTCATAGTCGCGGGAGGAAGCCCTAGTGAACACTCAGGCAGTGATAGATCTAGCCCAGCCCTTGGGATGGATCATCAATCAGGAAAAATCAGAACTGAATCCCACTCAGGTGTTTTCGTTTGTGAGTTACGAATACCACCGGGATTCAGCCCTTGTAAAACCCACTCAAGAGAGATGGCTCAAACCAGGATTTATCCTATACCTCAAGTCAAAACATGTTTTTGACTGCAAGATGTTTGATGTCTCTAATTGGGTTGCTAGCCTCAACAGAGAAATTGGTCCCATAGGGACGACTTCACATGAGGCCCCTTCAGTTTCACATCAAGAAGCACTGGAAATTTCAACCACTGGACAGCCTCCTTCCTTGGACAGAAGCCATCTCTGCACACCTGGATTGGTGGCAGAATCCTGCAAACGTGATGAAAGGCTCAGACCTTCATCCCAAAGACCACAGTATCCATCTCTTTCAGATGCCTCAAACGAAGGTTGGGGCGATCATTTAGAACAAAATTCTACTCAAGGTCTGTGGTCACCCCAGGAAAAAGGGCTACACATAAACGTCCTAGAATTGAAAGCTGTCTTTCTGGCCCTGAGACACTTCAAAGACCAGTGTCAGGACCAAACAGTGCTAGTTGCGATGGACAACTCAACTGTGGTAGCTTACATAAACAAACAAGGAGTAACACACTCAGCGGAGATGTGCGCACTCCTGTGGAGAATCATGACCTGGTACCATCACTTTCACATAACATTGAAAGCCAGGCACATTCCAGGGTGCCTGAATGTGTTGGCCGACCTGCTGTCCGGGTCGAATCAGGTCCAGTCGACGGAATGGTCACTACATCCACAAGTGTTTAAACAGATATGCCAACGGTGGTTCACTCCCCACGTAGACCTGTTTACCACTCATCTGAACCACAAGCTTCCACTGTACGTGTCTCCTATCACAGACCCCAAGGCCTGGGACATAGATGCTCTAAACATAAACTGGACGGGTCTCACTGCCTATGCTTCCCCTCCAACGGCTCTCCTTCACAGGGTGATCCAAAAAATCAGGCAATGCCATTGCCTGATCATCATAATAGACCCAGGCTGGCCTGGGATGCCCTGGTTTTGGGACCTAGTGCAGCTCTCAACAGAGATCCCACTGCAACTTCCGGTGTCAACGACTCTTCTCAAACAGTCTCACAATTATGTGTTCCACAGCAATCCACAACATCTCAACCTCCATGCCTGGTGTCTAGGAGTGGACAGCTCCAAGAACAAGGCTTCTCTGTGGAGGTGGCAGAGAGAATTGCTGCCCCTCAGAGGTCATCAACAAGGACGATTTATAAGTCAAAGTGGGCCCTATTTGAAAAATGGTGCAGAGAAAATTCGGTGGATTTCTCCACTCCATCTGTGAAACAAGTCTCAGACTTTTTCATGTACCTGTACCAAGATCTAAACAGGCGCCCCTCGACCATTGATGGCCCAGCGGGGCACCATATTTCACAAAGTTCAGACCTTCACAGGTTACTCTCCAGTTTTGACAGGGATCGTCCCAAGAGTTCCAGGAATCTTCCAAAATGGAACCTTTCTGTTCTCAATGAGCTCACAAAAGCACCCTTTGAACCATTGAAAGACACAGACCTCAAACATCTTACTCTCAAAACTGCTTTCTTGCTAGCTTTGGCCTCCGGCAAGCGCCACAGCGAAATCCATGCCTGGGTTGCAAACAGAGTATCTAATCTAGGCCAATGGGAAAAGGTGACCTTGTTCCCTTCTTCTGACTTCATAGCCAAAAACAAACTAGCAAGAGAAGGTTCCCCAAGTGTGTCTCCGGTGACTATTCGTGCTTTAACTACCATTGTAGATAGACAATTCAAAGGAGATAGGACCTTGTGTCCAGTGCGGGCCCTGAGGTACTATTTGGATCGAACCAAAGACCTGAGAGGGTCTCGATCCCTCCTTTTTATCTCCTTCAAGAAAGGACATACCTCAGACATCAGACCCGCTACTTTTTCTTCTTGGTTGAAACAAACCATTCTACTTTGTTATAAACAAGCAGACCAACAAGCTTTGGTCCAAGTTAAAGCGCATGACATTAGGACCTTCGCAGCCTCTAAGGCCTTTTACGGTGGGGTATCGGTGGACCAAATCATGCAAGCCTGTCACTGGAAAGCTCACAACATTTACAAATTTTTACCTAAAAGACCTTACTTGGTCAGACAACGACAACAATATGTATCTGGGACCAGTGGTGGCGGCACAACAAGTCCTAGACCCTTCCCCTCAGACCAGTTATCCTCAGAAAGAAAAGGGGGGGGGGGCACATCCGCTACAACCAAGTCTTCAGGAGTCTAATCCCAGGGTCTAGGTATAGGTTTACCTCTCAAGGTGTTACCGGTAAGGTCATTTTTTATTTTTAGTTTATCAAGCATAATATGTATTAAGGACTTATCAAGGTTGTAATTAATCTCATATTAGGTGGCAAAAATTTATGAGAATTCCAACCATAGGGCTGGTTTTTCACTCGTGGATGGGCCCTAAGGCCCCTTACACTTCTTAAGTGAGCACGGCTGCACTTCTCTCCTACAATCAAAACATCCTGACAGTTTTTAGCACTGTCATTTTATTCAGGTTTTTGGCTCTTTACAGGCCCAGTCTTCGGGATTGGGGCACTGTACAGGGACTCAGACTGGTATTTCTAAACATTCAGTCTAATCTATTACTTCATAATCTAAGAAAAATTGACATATCTCCAATCTCAGCTGTAATCCCTCCACCGTGCGGTTGGATTCAGCATTGAGTCCCACATGGTAAGCTATTGTAGCGCAATAAAATTGAAAATTTTGATTACTTAAATGTAGCTTACCATGTGGGACTGAGAGGAGTCCTACCCTGCCTGCCCGCTGTATTACAGCTGAGGGGTACGGTTTAAAAATTGCAACGAGAAAGTAGGAAGAGATCTCGTAGTGTACCACGAGAGGACAACCTGAGGCTACGGCAACTATAAATGTCTATTTTTCTTAGACGTTGGCCGTGATGCCTGCGGCCATCCGAGAACAGCATTCAGTCCCACATGGTAAGCTTGTAGCTTATAAAAGCTACATGTAAGTAATCAAAATTTTCAATTTTCCTCGACATTTTGAGAAAGATTTCATCTTCTGACCCTCTGCAGCTTATACTAGCACGTCTAGAAGCTATGCAAGGTTCATCAACTGTCTTATTAATGAACAGAAGAACCTCATAGATAAGTCTTCTGCTTCATTGTTTTTAAATACAGATGTAAAGACAGCAGAAAATGCAATTCTTCAAGATCTACCTCTTCACAGTATAACCACAGATCTCTTCCTTGAGCCAGTAGAGTGGTCAGAATAAGATCTTCATCTCACAAAAGGGTAGTACCTCTGTCTCCTCTAGTGAGGTGAATATGGCAGAGGCAACCCCTGTAGCAGAAGAATCCTCCATGAACAGAAGTTCTTCTCATCAGGTAGTTGCAGAAATTCATCTGAAGACAAATGACAGTTCTACCTATGGGGAGGCAAACTCGGCAGACACTGCACTTGGTCAAGAAGAACTTCCCGGAGTCAGATCTTTGTCTCAACCAGCTTTTTCATTCTATTACTGATCATTATGGAAACAAATTACATTTCACTGGTCAGTAATTTACAACATAGAAAATGACCATGTATATGAAGGTTGTCCTGTAGAAGAAACTACCATGCAGTGTTAATAGACTTTCAGAGGCTAGAACGTCTCGGAAAAGCCTTCGTTCTTTGTCTTCTCTCAATCAAGATATCCAGGTATGGGGAGGAAGAGGCATCTACAGAAGAAATGGACCTGCCAGGCCCTTTTCAGGGCCACCCAAATCTTCCAAAAACAATTATTCAGCTGCAAGTTATTCCAATTCCCCTCCCAAAACATAACAGTTCAGTACAAATACTTATCACAAAAAAAAAAAAAAGTCCAACACCTACACAACCCCAAACATGAAACAAATAACCCATGGTACCACACATAACCAAAAAAGGCCACATAGAAAAAAATATTAAAATAAACTCCCAATATGGCCAATAATCAGCCCATTTTAGCTTAAAATCCATGGGATTGTTTAAAATCTTTAATAAAAAAGTCCAATACTTACATCATCCCTAGAGTTAAAAGACATTATCACATACTTACCAACCCACAAACACACAAACCCAATACCAAACCTAACCCCCAAATAAACAACACACAAACCAAATACCAAACCTAACCACCAACACACAAACCAAATACCAAACATAACCACCAACCAAGAAACAGACAAACCCAATAGCAAACAGAACCCAAACCAAAGAACTGACAAACTATTTTGCAAACATAACCCTCATCATTGTAAAGAAAACCAGTTTGGTGGTTATATTTCCTAAATATTTGTGAAGTGGAGTAAAATATTTTAATTTGAAGATTTCCAGGAAAACATTTCTGTTTCAAATATTTTTTCCCAAAAAAAAACGAAATGTAAGTAAAATTAGGATGTACCTTTCAAAATATATGCAATATTTATTCCATTTAGGAAGTTATGTTTGGCTTTGTGTGTTTCTTTTGATAATTATGTTTAGCACTGGGTTGTCTGTTTGTTGGTTGGGTGTCTGGCACTTATTTCTGTCTGTTTGTTGGGTGGGTGAATTATGTTGGGCATGGGGTTTGTCTGTTTGTTGGTTGCGTGACTTCTGTCGGGCATTGGGTTTGTCTGTTTCTTGGGTTGGTGAATTATGTTAGGCATGGGGTTTGTCTGTTTGTTGGTGGCGTGACTTATGTTTGGTAATGTTTGGGTTATTTTGAACAAGCATAGCTGATTAATTGTTTTTGGAATATTTGGTAGTCCTGAAAAGGACTGGTTATTAGTCCTGAAAAGGACTGATTACTGCAGCAGGAGTTATCTTCTGCCATCTTGCCAGGCCACTGCTCCCTCATTATTGAAGTAGTCTTTGAGGTAATCCCTCTGTCTTTTGGCTTCTCTAGCAGGGTTTCTGTCTGGACCACCACCAGCAGCACCACCAATCAGTCGGCAATCACCAGGCACATCATCATCTTCATCATCTCCAGGCTCTTGACCACCATGTTGACCTTCATACTGGCTTCTCAGTATGTTGTGCAGAACCACACAGGTCATGACCACATCCCTGACTGTTTCTGAGGGTAATTCAATAGTAGTCAACATCACTCTGAATCTTGAGACCAGGATGCCAAAAGCATTCTCAACAACTCTCCTGGCCCTTGATATTCTGTAGTTGGCAATCCTTTCCTCTCTGGTTAACATCCTTCTGCCATAGGGTTTCATGAGCCAGGTCTTCAGGGCAAAGGCATCATCTGCCAGAATGAAGTAGGAGACATCTCTACCACCCTGTGTTGTAGGAGCTGGGTCAGGGAAGCCTATCCTGCCATCCTCAATCCTCCTCTTCAGCTGAGAGGCATTAAATATCTGGGCATCTGAGCAAGATCCAGCTGTACCAGCATCCACCTATCTGAATTTGTATTGGCCATCTACCAAGGCCAACATTACTATGGAAAAGAACCCCTTGTAGTTGTGGTACAGGGCTCCAGAGTTCTTGGGTTTCTTCAGGGCAACATGCTTGCCATCAAGGGCTCCCAGGGCATGTGGAACATTCCACCTGATCCTGAATTCCCTTTCCAGTTCTTTCCACTCATCTGGAGTAGTAGGGCATCTGAGGTACTCTCTGGTGAACTCATCCTGGATGGCCCTGCAGACCTCTGGTAGAAACTTGGAAATGGTGGATCTGCCAACCCTGAACTGACAGGATAATGATGTGTAGGACTCTCCAGTGGCCAGAAATGTGATGGTGAGGGCTAACTTCTCCCCAGCACTGATAGGAGCTCTGTAGTTGGTGGCCTGCCTGGCTAGACGTGGTTCCAGTCTGGTCTTTATCATTTCAAAGAATTCTGGGGTCATCCTCATGTAGTTGGTGAATCCTGGAATGTCTGTGGCGTACAGTTCAGCCATAATGTTATGTTAGGCCCCCCTCTCCTCTCTCTGTAGTAGCCATGGCCTGACCCACATGTTGTGCCTTCTTCTAGGTCTCTGTATGGCTGGTGGTGGTGGTGGTGGTGCTGCTGCTTGTGGTGGTTGCTGTGGTCGACGTACAAATAGCAAATACATCATTATTTGTAACTGAATAAAAACTAAAAAAGCCCTAAGTTGTTGCTGAAGCTGTCTTCCATTAAAAGGTGGCATCCTGTGTTCCCATAAAAGTAATGATAATTAGATCGCGGAATTTATATATATACCCAGAAAATCCAGTTATTTTGCAAAACAAGAATCGGCCATCGTGGTCTGGGGAAGACTGAGGAAGCCTGAGGACGCCAGGACTTAATCGGGGGTTAGTCCCAGGACGCCTCAGGCCTCCTGGGACCCAGTCGGTATGTGTACGACAGGATCGTGGTTGAAACCGACCAGAAAACTTGCTTAATCGGTTCTTAGTCCCAGACCAGTCGGGGACTGTCTGGGGCCACCTGGGGCCTCCTCAGGCTTCCTTGAGGCCGATCTGTACTTAATCCCAGGCTTTGATGCCGATTCAGTATTCCCGCCCATTTTACCTTTTTTTTCACCGACTGTCCACAATTAAGGGTCGCCGACAGGATCGGGCCTTAGTCCTTTGGTGGAACAGGGGCATTACAAAGACTGTTAAACACTTTGCAAACAATAATTAACGCTAAAGATCAATTCTTCTCATTGTATTCTAGCACTTAATGAAGTCATAAATAGTATTTATATTGACCCCAGACACAGTTTAGAGAAGATACAGCTCTTTGCATCAGTCAGATACAGTTTGTTAGGCATATTTCTCACTGACATAAACACTTTTTTATTCATCTTTATAACCCTGCATACTGTCAGTTCTAAAATCTTAGAAAAGTATCAAGACATGTTGCACACTTTTCTATGCTATAAGGCTCCTTCAGTATCAACACAGATGTTAGTTTTAAAAGAGGTACAATAGATATTGGCGAATCGCTGTCCCCCCCCCCCCCCCCCCCCCCCCCCCCTTGTAGTCATGGAGCAGGACTATATTCATACTATTGCACCCATAATTCAAATTACAGTCATACTACTTATTGAATGAGCGCTTAAATGGAGTTTGCTATTTATCTAATTCCATACTGCTACTGACCTATATTTCTTTGTTATACCTGTCATATTAACAGTGAATAGGTAATGATTTTGTCTTAGTCTGAGACAATATTTTTATTAAGGAGGTTATATATGAGAGTGGTTTTATCTAATATCTTTATTAAACCACTCCTAGGCTGAAATCACGGCTTCTACTCAATATAAGTCATATCAGACTCAACGTTTTAGCCTTTGACTGTCAACCTGAATATGAATAAAACACATTTTATAGCGAAATACTCTTACCATTTCCTAACAATACAATTTATTTTGTAAAAGTTTATTCATTAATAATATGTAATACTTGAAATCTACAAAAATATAAAGTGCAATAACTTATATAACAAATATAAATATTTGTGACACTAATTACATGCTCAAAAATATTGTCTGAATAGATTCCTCCTTAAAAATATTTAAGGAAGAAATTTTAGCCCTGTAAAAACATCACTCAGAGCTTGAAAACCATTTAAAAGCACTTATAAATCCTTACCCCAACCCTAGGGAGCCATCAGCGCTCTGACTCCCCTCCAACTCCCCTGCTCCGCCATGGGCGGAGGAGCAGCTCCTCCAATGATAAGGAGCCAGTGGGAGCCAATTTTTCTACCTCAGGGGAAGAAATTTGGAATTTCTTCAATATTGCCTCTGATGAGAATAGCATACAAGGATTATTCGAAATAATCAATCAAATAGATTGTATTATAAGGCAGGAGTATATTTTCTTCTCACTCGCACATTCACTTTCTTAACTTTACATTCAGATTTGTTGTTCACACTTTTGAAAATATATCTGTTTTGGTGTAAAATCACAGAGGTCTTACCAGGATATCCCTCCATACAAAAGATGCATATGTGAAGGGTTAAGGAACACATTTGGCAGACCCATTCATTAGTTAAGTGTCTGATGGTCTTGCATCTAATGGTTCTTTGTAAGCCCACAACAATTTTCTGAGGGCTCACCACATTTGGGGCTGTCAAAATGGGATATCAGATACCTTTTCATGCAGGGATAAGTCGTTCAACAGAATGTCATTCATCCCATAGTTTTCACATGACTTGCCAAATTTGGCACACTGCAATGCTAGATAGGTTTGTAACAAAGATGAAGAACAAACTATCTGTATTTATTTCACCAGTTTAATACCCTAATGCAATGCAATGCAATGGCAATACATGTATTGAATATCCTGTGTGAGGCACCATTTGGTTATGCCTACTGCTGAATATTTCTCATTTCAAAAATGGAACAAAAAATGAGAATTATGCTTGTTAAATGATAGCAGGAGCCCAGGGTGACTAGGGATGCGTTGGTTTTGGGACCTGATGGACTTATTATGCCCTACATCATGGATGAATCTCTTTTAAACAGCTATTCAACTAGAGATTCACTAAAGAATTCCATGGTATAAAAAAAATCAGTGTTTCAGGAGCTAGGACACTAGGAGTCTTCTTTAAAAATACTACAGAGCAAGGTATTTCTTTTGATTCTGATGCAAGGAGGGTCAGGGGGACTTCCAACAGCCTTCTCTCTCCCCAATAACAGGTTTTTTTGACCCATTGATTCACTGATAAATCTGATTTCTACCTTACTTGCAGGATACAGGGTTGCTATTGCAAATCATTTGGGTTCACTGTTGAAATCATTCATAGTTATGATCTCAATTGACTGATAGATGGTTTTTCATTTGGGTTCACTGTTAAAATCATTCATAGTTATGAACTCAATAGACTGATAGATGGGTTTCATTTGGGGTCACTATTGAAATCATTCATAGTTATGAACTAAATGGATTGATAGAGGGTTTTCATAGGATACACCATTGAAGGATGGTGCTATACCTTTTACACTCTTTGGACTTGTCTTGATTATTCTTAGCTTTGACAAGGTCTCCTTTGAACCATCTGAATTAGAATTTGAACATTCTGACATTCAAATCAGTTTCTTATGACCTTGGCCTATGATAGAAGGAGGTGAGGTGAGGTTGTTTGGACTTTCAAATCTTTGAAACAGAGAACTGGAAGGAGTTCACAGTTTCTCCTTCTTCAGTTTCAGTTTCTTCATCAGTACTCCTAGCAGAGAACAAATAGCCTCAGATGGGCCCATTTTGTTCAAGCTGGTTTTTATTCCTGTTTTTATGCAATTTTTAGATCTCATCTTTGACTGAAGTTATGGCTCTTTGCCCCTGTAGAGCTCTAAGATTCTATTTTGACATGTTTGAGATCTTAGATAGGGGAAATATGTGCTATTCATCTCTTTCAAGATGACTTTTCAGGAGGTATACAAGGAGCTACCATGTCAACAGACAGACATTTCTGCTAGCTGATCAAAGATCTGACCTTGAAACTTAGAATGTTTCCATGGCCAAGGCTCAAATTGCTCCTTATATGGCTGGAAGTCATACTACACAGTTTAATTTATTCTTTAACTTGTGACTTGGAAGTCAAATGAAGGTCAGACTATTCTTTGGAACTATAGTGTCACCATGTGGTTCCTTCATAGCTTGTGTATTGTATTATACATTACAGTAATTATATGTATATAAAGTTCCAATGGCCAGAACACACATTTTAGTGGTACCTGAAAACCCATTGGAAATACCCCAATCATGGGACATTCAATTCCCCTGTTCAGAGATTTTGGAAAAGCATCTGATTTGGTGGAAAGACCCAAGGAATGTGTTAATAGGTGGTCTTCTTCATATAGAGGAGCACAGTCTCCTGTTATTTACCAATGCGCCTGTCAATGGTTGGGGAACACATTGGTATTTAGTGTTATACAATTCCAAATGTGTGGGAATTTTTTCAGTGCATATTCTGGACAGTTCCAGTTTACTTAATAACAGAATATAACTACATATGTTATTTTGTTAAATTTCAAAGTATGCTTGTCATATTCTTGTACGTATCATCACAAGTGTGTTTGAAATTAGTACATTGGAACTAAAAATGCATGCAGGGCCAAGGCACCTTTGGGAAGGTTGGCAGGTTAATGCTTACATATATAAGTACTAAATGTTATTTTGTTAAGTTACTTTTATTGCATAATATAGTCTAGTACTTTATCCTCACAAGATTGCTTGAGATTTGTACTTTGACTTTTCATTTGATTATACCTACTTTTGGTGACAAAAATATTAAAAATCCTATCACCAGTATGGTTGTAATCAAGCACTGGTGAGGATAAGGTAAGGGTATTTTACGCAATAAAATGTAAAAATTTTATTGTAATTTAACTTTTTGTAAGTAAAATACTTACCTTATCCTCAATAGATTCGGATTCCCACCCATCCTACCCCACATTTTCAAAATTTTTGGTTATCAATACATTACATTGACTCCCAAAATTAAAGTGAGGCTTAACGGGGTTCTTCCGGTGGAGGCGCATGCACGGTCATGCGTATACATACTGGTACCGACAAGAATATTTATTTTAAAATATTCTCGTTTGGTCATCCATGTTTGCTCCCGCCAACACGTAAGCACTAGTGAGAATAAGGTAAGTATTTAACTTGCAAAAAGTTAAATTACAATAAAATTTTTACAATTCATTTACTTTTGAATCAGCTATAACATAGTAAAATTGTAGACGTATAGCTCATTGCATAACTGAGCAATAGCTACTTTCAGGTTCTCACTGTTGAGTAAATCAGTTGTAACTTGAAAACTATTGCATTTAGAGAATTTTATTTAAATATGTTATTCACCTACTTATGGGTCAGCTATAACATAATCACATTGTAAACCTGTAGCTCATGTCACAGTTGAACAATAGCTACTTTCAGGTTCTTACTGTTAAGTAAATCAGTTGTAACTTGAAAACTGTTGCATTTAGAGAATTTTGTTTGAATATGTTATTCACACACTAATGGGTCACATATAACATAGTGAAATTGCAGGCCTGTAGCTCAATGTATAGCAGAGCAATAGCTACTTTCAAGTTCTCACTGTTGAATAAATCAGTTGTAACTTGAAAGTTATTGCATTAGAGAATTTTCTTTAAATAAATTATTCACCTTCTTTTGGGTCAGCTATAACATAGTAAAATCACGGACCTGTAGCTCAATGCATAGCTGACCAAAAGTACTTTAAGATTCTTACTGTTGAAGATATTAATTGTAACTTGAAATGTATTGCATTTACAGTATTTTGTTTAAATATGTTTTCAACCTACATTTTACTCATTAAAAATTAACTTGATCTTTCTGAATATTTGCAGGGCACAACTTTTATGTCCTTTTCTTCATTCACTTCCACTCTGAAACTCAAAACACACAGTCAGCTGACACAGAGCCCGTTCACGGGCACTGATTGCTTGTTTATTTATTTGTTTGGTTTTGCTAATAGCTTACCTAACAAACAAAAATTCCAACCCTATCATCCCTACTGAAATTTTCACACTGGTGTACATTTTTGTTCCCAGCATTTGGTAGATATGATGAAGACACTGGAGACAGTTTTCAAAGCTTCATATCTGAAGGGAGATGGAGCAGTTCCCTCGCACAATCCATCAGTGGCGGCCTTACATACAAGTGCCATAACTTCCTGGGCTCTTCTCATCTCCATTGCTCCCTCCTTTGTTGTGCAGAACTTCCTCAAAACGTAGGTATTTTTTTTTTGCTTTGGTATATCTTACCTAATACACTAATGCCTTTGATCTGTCACAAGACAGTCCCGCCAAATGTCAGAAAAAGACATTGAGTGAATGGTTCCAGTACTGGCTAGGAGGCAAATGATTACATGACTTCATCTTTTTTCATTTGTCACAAAGCTGTCTATCTTTTCTATAGAGTTGATGGCGTGCATGCACCTTCCAGCTCTATACTGTTAAGTGTTTTTGCGAGTCTTTTTCCTCGAATTTCTGGTGTTTCGAGTGCTGATTAATTGCCGTTTTCGGTGAGTTTTGAACAATTTTATGTAAATGATTATTCGGTTGCTTGACTATTCTTTCGCCACTTTAATAGAAATTTGTGGACAAATTTATTATTTTGACATGCTTGTACACTATAACCTTTGAACTTAAAACAATAGTGATAAGATCTATATGGGCCGGCTGCCTCTAACCACAAAATACGTCAAGGAAAATATTTAATTCCGGAAAAAGCAAGGTGTGACAATCGAAAATATTAACAGGGGATGTCACAAAAATGGCTGTATCTCTGAAACTAGTCAATGGATTTTCTTCAAATATAAAGCAACAGGAAGTGTATTGAATAACCTTTAAAATGGTATCAATATTACGTTTGCAGCTGAAATAAAATAATCACAAAAAAATACTTTCAACGAAATTGGAGTAGGATATAGGTCTTCTTGAAATATTTTAAAAACTATTTTAGCTGCACATATTATATATCATTAAAAAGGTGATGGAATAGTTCTTCTGCTTGTTTGGGTATGGGAGACCTTCAGGCTCCGCATTTTGTTTTCCTTATAACTCTGTAACCGTTAGGCGGATTCTTTTCAAATTTGGCAGGTTTATGCAGTAGCCTTGGGGAATTTTTTTGAATATGCTGCAGTGACATTTCAACCAATCAGAGAGGTCACATGACCAAAAATGTCTTTTTTTGATGGGGAAGCTTGTCCGGATGATAACTTGAAAGTGATTTTATCAATTCACCTGAAACTTGGCAAATATTAAATCTGGAAATCATTAGATTTTGGCATTGATTGATTAAGAAATGGCCGAGTAATTAATGATTAATTAATCATATGAATTTTCCAAATAAGGAAAACACAAAAATGCTTATAACTCGAAAACCGTGCTAGATAGAGCGATTTCGACAAAATTTTGACCCACAGGGTATCTCTGCAGAGTAGCTATCCCAATTTTGAAAAAAAATTTGTCTCGCCAAAAATGGCGGCCATTTTGAATTTTCGAATTTTTCGCAAAAATTGCAAAACACAAAAATGCTTATATCTGGAAAACCGTGCTAGATAGAGCGTTTTCGACGGAATTTTTGACCCGCAGGGTATTTCTGCAGATTATCCATGCCAATTTTAAAAAAAAAATTGACTCACCAAAAATGGCGGCCATTTTGAATTTTCGAATTTTACGCAAAAATTGCAAAACACAAAAATGCTAATATCTCGAAAACTGTGCAAGATGGCAAATTATCTCTTAAAAGTATTGCAGATAGCCAATTTTTCGCAAATAATTCATTCACCTACTTTTGGAAGAGCTTTCACATGGTGAAGTTTCAGACCCATAGCTAATTACTCACCTACTCAGAATGAGTAAATGCTAATTATCTCTAAAAGTATTGCAGATAGCCAATTTTTCTCAAATAACTGATTCATCTACTTTTGGGAGAGCTTTCACTTGGTGAAGTTTCAGACCCGTAGCTAATTATTCACCTACTCAAAATGAGTAAATGCTAATTACCTCTAAAAGTATTGCAGATACCCAATTTTTATCAAATAACTTATTCATCTACTTTTGGGAGAGCTTTCACATGGTGAAGTTCCAGACCCATAGGCAATTACTCACCTACTCAAAATGAGTAAATCCGAATTATCTCTAGAAGTATTGCAGATAGCCAATTTCTCTTAAATAACTCATTCATCTACTTTTGGGAGAGTTTTCACATGGTGAAGTTCGGGACCCGTAGATATTTACTCACCTACTCAAAATGAGTAAATGCGAATTATCTCATAAAAGTATTGCAGATAGCCAATTTTTATCAAATAAATGATTCACCTACTTTTGGAAGACCTTTCACATGGTGAAGTTTCAGACCCATAGCTAATTACTCACCTACTCAAAATGAGTAAATGCGAATTATCTCTAAAAGTATTGCAGATAGCCAATTTTTCTCAAATAACTTATTCATCTACTTTTGGGAGAGCTTTCACATGGTGAAGTTCCAGACCCGTAGGTAATTATTCACGTACTCAAAATGAGTAAATGCTAATTATCTGTAGAAGTATTGCAGATAGCCAATTTCTCTCAAATAACTCATTCATCTACTTTTGGGAGAGCTTTCACATGGTGAAGTTTCAGACCCATAGCTAATTACTCACCTACTCAAAATGAGTAAATGCGAATTACCTCTAAAGGTATAGCAGATAGCCAATTTTTATCAAATAACTCATTCACCTACTTTTGGGAGAGCTTTCACATGGTGAAGTTTCAGACCCGTAGATAATTACTCACATACTCAAAATGAGTAAATGCTAATTATCTCTTAAAAGTATTGCACATAGCCAATTTTTCTCAAATAACTCATTCACCTACTTTTGGAAGAGCTTTCACATGGTGAAGTTTCAGACCCATAGCTAATTACTCACCTACTCAAAATGAGTAAATGCTAATTATCTCTAAAAGTATTGCAGATTGCCAATTTTTCTCAAATAACTCATTCACCTACTTTTGGGAGAGCTTTCACTCGGTGAAGTTTCAGACCTGTAGCTAATTACTCACCTACTCAAAATGAGTAAATGCTAATTATCTGTAAAAGTATTGCGGATACCCAATTTTTATCAAATAACTCATTCATCTACTTGTGGGAGAGCTTTCACATGGTGAAGTTTCAGACCCGTAGATAATTACTCACCTACTCAAAATGAGTAAATGCTAATCATCTCTAAAAGTATTGCAGATAGCCAATTTTTCTCAAATAACTCATTCACCTACTTTTTGGGAGAGCTTTCCCTTGGTGAAGTTTCATACCCATAGCTAATTATTCACCTACTCAAAATGAGTAAATGCTAATTATCTCTAAAAGTATTGCGGATACCCAATTTTTATCAAATAACTCATTCATCTACTTTTGGGAGTAAATGCGAATTATCTCGTAAAAGTATTGCAGACCGCCAATTTTTCTCAAATAACTCATTCACCTACATTTGGAAGAGCTTTCACACACGAAAATGAAAAATTGTGAATATCTCAGAAAAGCTATTTCTTCTCCTTTAATGCTCGGCGGGAGATACACACCACGGCAGTGGTCTTGTTTTCAAAAATTTTTGTCTCACCAAAAATGGTGGCGATTTTGAATTTTCGAAGTTTTTGCAAAACACAAAAATGCTTATATCTCGAAAACTGTGCTAGATGGAGCGAATTCAACAAAATTTTTGACCTGCTGGATATCTCTGCAGAGTACCCATGCCAATTTTTAAAATATTTTTGTCTCGCCAAATATAGCGGCCATTTTGAATTTTTGATTTTTTTGCAAAAATTGCAAAACACAAAAATGCTTATATCTTGAAAACCGTGCTAGATAGAGCAGACTGCGCTGACTTTGGTTGCCACAACAGTATAAGGCTAGAAACGGAACATTTTCTTAATACTTTAGCACTCACCTTTATATCCTTTTCGGGACGCTTTGTTTGCTATGCAAAAACATTATCTTTTTTTTTTTGCGAGCGATCCTCTAGTTTGGGTTGCATTAAAATCCAGATGCAAACAAGTGAGCAAGAAATATTTGAAAATCGAGTCAATTTTATTGCTATACTGGGTATCAGAAGAAACATGAAAAAGCGTGCATTTGTAGAAATTTTTAGACCACTTCTTGGTCAGACCAGTTCTGAAAAAAAAAACCCGGTTTTCGGGGCTTTGAAACTGAACAAAATCCTAGATTTTGAATGTTTGCAGGTATATACATTTTTCTTCATAAAAATGTATTTTACATTTAAAAATATGAAACTCACCTACTTATGGGTCAGGTATAGCATAGTGAAAATTGCAGGCCTGTAGCTCAATGCATACCTGAGCAATAGCTACTTTCAGGTTTTCATTGTTGAGTAAATCAATTGTAACTTGAAAGTTATTGCATTTACCGAATTTTATTTAAATAAGTTATTCACCTACTTTTTGGTCAGCTATAACATAGTAAAATCGCCGACCTGTAGCTCATTGCATAGCTGAGCAAAAGCTAGTGTGACATTTTCAATGTTGAGTAAATCAGTTATAGAAAACTATTGCATTTGGAGTATTTTCCTTAAATATGTGATTCACCTACTTGTGGGTCAGCGATAACATAGTAAACTGTTGAGTTTAGTCACTGTTGAGTAAATTGTTTACAACTCGAAAACAATTGCACTTGCAGAAATTTGTTTAAATATGTCATTCATGTACTTTTGAACCAGGTATAACATAGTAAAAAAATTCAGACCTGTAGCTCATGGCATAGCTGAGCAATAGCTACTTTCAGGTTCTCACTGTTGAATAAATCAATTGTAGCTTAAAAACTATTCCATTTATACTATTTTCTATAAATAGGTTATTCACCTACTTTTTTGTCAGCTATAACAAAGTGAAATTGCAGACCTGTAGCTCATTGCATAGATGAGCTATAGCTAATTCAGAGTATAGCTGTTAAGTAAATCAGCTATAACTCAAAAACTATTGCTTTTATTGCGCAACAATAGCTTTCCATGTGGAACTGAATGCTTTCTCGGGTGGCCGCAGACATCCGGCCAACGTCCAAGAAAAATAGACGTTTAGTATTCACCGGATCCTCGTGCCGAGAGTGTACCATAACAGTGTAATCTCGCGTCTAACCCTTCTTCTCTCGTTGGCCGCGTGACTAGCAAGCGTTTAAAATAAGCTTACTTTATTTCACTGTTTTCTCAGAATATACTTATTGTTGGATGTTATCTTTCAGCCATTTATTTTATTTTATATTATAGCTTATTCTGACAAAGTTTAAAGTGTGCAGGATAAGTATTCTTTTAAATATTTCAATGTTGTGAGTTTTCCGCGTTTCGACTGGAATTTTATTGCTGTAAAAATGTCTTCCCACCAAACGAGTGCAAAGCTCAGATCATCAAAATGCAGGCATTTTTGTTTATTATTCAATACCCATAACTACTGTCCTACGTGCAGAGAAGCTGGCAAAGGGGATGACCCTTGTATTACAAATGAAACACCATGCAATATTTGTGCAAATTTTACTGAAGAACAACAAATAAAAATCAAGCACAGGCGTAGATATGTAAGAAAACAAAAAGTATCGGATCCCTGCAATACTTCTAAAGATGATGATCTGGACTTATTGGGGGATGACGTGGAGGCGTTTTATGGCTCTCAAGCAGACCTTGAGGGTGCTGCTGATAATTAAGCGGCCCGTCAGGGACACTTATTTGTTTTCATGTAAGTTCGACTGATCACTGCCGCCGCAGGATTATGGTCTCCCTTGAATAACTTCTTGGGCTTTCAAATTTTCTTTCCTTCTTATCTTTCTTTAAAACTATAGGGGGGGGGGGGAATTTTTGGGATACTTTGCGCAGACCTTAAGCTTTAAACTTAAGGTAACCTTAAGCATTTTTCAAAAACACCCCGTCATCGTGTTTCAGAAAAAACCTCACAAACCAGTGCTATAAAATTTATCAGGTACATTCTAGACCAAATTTCGAAGGTCGGAAAGGATTTTCTGATCAGTTGGACCATAGATGCCTGAATGGGAGGCGTTTTATTTTCGTAAATTTTTTTAAAATGGGTACTTGGTCTGTATCTCAAAAACGGTCAGGATTTTGGCGTTTTGTTGGAATAACTTATTCAGCTACTTTTTGATAATCTTTCACATGCCGAAGTTTGCCAATCTTAAGGTCACCTTAATGTCAAAAAAGGTGGTTTTAGCCCTCCAGTTCACTTAGTTTTTCACTTTTTTCAACCAAACTTGGCACATATATTAAGATTTGCAAAAGGAATATCCTGACTTTATGGTGACCTTAAACTCAAACTGTTAATGGACCTATGGCCTGCTTAAAGTCATCAAATTGGAATAAAATCCTCTGGCTCCTTTCTTTTTCCATTTTTTTATATCTAAATTATCACTGGTATTAAAATAGATAAAATAATACTTATGGTCACCTTAAACTCTCAAGATGAATGGAGTTGTAGCCACCTTAAAGTGAAATAAGGGGATTTTCAGCCTCCAACTATCTTGTTGTTCAACTGACCTCAGTTAAACTTTGCACACCTATAAAGGATGGCAAAAGGGACACTGTTATTTTATGGTCAACTTAATACCCCAATATGAATGAAGTTATGGCTACCTGACAGTAACAGAAGGGGGTTTTCAGACTCCAACTATCTTATTGATCAACTGACGTCGGTTAAATTTGCACACTTATAAATGATGCCAAAAGGGACATTCTTATTTTCTGTCCACCTTGAAGTCCACCTATGGCCATCTTACAGTAAAAAATGGGTTTTCAGCCCCCAACTGACTTACTGTTCAACTAACATCAGTTAAACTTGACACATTGATTAGGCTTACTCACAAGAAGGTTTCTTTAGAATTAATTTACCATTCATACAATTATAAGCATCAGCAATATATTATTCTCTACATTGGCCACATTATAACAAAATACCAAAACATAAATTTCACTTACCAGAAGAATGCATACTTTATCCTTAAGCCCAAAACAAGCCTTTACCAAAACTTGGCAAGCTTTAATGTATTGTTCATACAAAAGCACAAAAAATATCACTGTTTAAAACAGATACACACCAGCAGTAGAGAAATAGGAGATTTGTTTTAAACATTATAGTATCAGTTACTTGTAAAATAACAAACATGTCACAAGATTATGAAAATCAAACTGACAATACTTTTTTCCCCACACTGTTCCAGTCTATTCATCTGCACACCAATAATCCTCTTAACTAATAAAGAAATTGTTAACTAGAAAATGAAAGTATAATGTCCCCACTCAGTAAATAATTTAAAACCAAATGACTTTATTTAAAAAGCAATATGAAACAGTGGCTATAAAGAGGTCTGAAATTTAGTGACTAAATTGTTCTAAATCCCCTGTGTGTAGTGCCCCTAAAAGACATAATAGTATCATTTGTAAGTTTTGTTTCAAGGATTGTAGTCAAACAAGAAAAAACAATGTCCTTCAACACAATTTCCAATGAAAGGGGTATAAAAACACAAAAGCTTTTCATGATAAGAGTCCTTGGATTGAACAGCCTACATATGGTCTTCATTATAAAGAAACTTAATCCCCTGTTTCAAGTAACTCTAATCAGAGTGGGACATTTGTCTGCCTTTTCAGGTAATCTTATAGTCACATAGAAGTCATCAAACATCCCAAACTATCATAATCTCCTACTAAACATATAAATATTTACTTGTACCATTTGAAAATTATTTACACAAAATGTGAAAGGAAAACTGATTTCCCTTAAAAACTTCCCCAATACTTTCAGATGTTTTAGATGAATTTTATCTGTCTGCATCAGATGACAAGGCTAGCTGAACCAGCAATTGATATAAAGGGTTAATGTTCTTGGCTAATGTTCAAGTGTGAGCATTGTGTTTGTGTATGCTGAATCTATTACTCTACCTGTACTATTGTGTGAGTGAGGGGGGAGGAGACCTTATCAGTTGAGTTAGGATGTCATTCTACACAGGGCTTCTTTGATGTTGGGAGATAAAAAAGTGGTTGCAGGTCACATTCCATAGGGGTTCATTAATTACAGTGTTCAATATATAATATGTATAAAATATTGTACAAATCATGGTTTAATTAGCATTATTGAATCTTAATTATATCCCCAGACGAAAGTCGGGGATATATTGGATTCAGGTCTGTCGCGCCGCCGCCACCGCCGTAGAAATTTCCTTGTGTATGCGATAACTCAAAAATCAATTAATATTTTTTTTTCAAACTTGGTACACATGTTAAGGATGCCCAAAGGAAGATCCCTATTTTAAGGTGACCTTAAACTCCAAATAATAAAGAACTTATGGCCACCTTAAGGTCAGTAATTGCACTTTTGACCACTTAGAGCCCTCTAGGTCACAAACTATGAGGCGTATCTGGCTTAAATTTTACCTGAGAACACATTAATATATTCTTAGTACATGTGCCGAAAATCAAGACTTTAAGTTGAGGAGAAAATTGTGTTTGGGGCCCATAAAGACCCCACTTAGGACTTTTTTCCTAGATTTTTAACATATTTTGCCCTATAATTTGGAAGTGGTAATTCTGATGAGTCTCAAACTGCTCTAGGTGTAACTCTTATATGTAATCCTTGTCTGTGAAAAATTTAAAGGCTGTAGGTTTACCTGTTAGGCCGACTTGAGGTCTCAAAATTGCCCACAGAGACCCAATTTATGGACTTTTTGCCACCTTCAAGCACTGTAGCTTTCAAACAATGTCTCTCATCTAAGTGAAATATCATCTGAGAATATATCAATATGTTTTTCTTGTATGTACTCCAAAATTTAGGCCTTTAATAGACATTTAACCCATGTATGAGGACCATAAATCCCCACCCGAGTGACCCTTTTTAGACATTTTTCACATTTTTGCCCTGTAACTTGGAAATGGTAAGTCTGAGAAGTTTCAAACTGTATTAGATACATATTCTATGTGTAATCTTAGTATGTGACAAATTTTAAGTCTGAAGCTTTAATTTGAAGGCCACATTGAGGTCTCTGACGGGCTCCCAAAGACCCAGTATTTGGACTTTTTGCCACCTTTAAGCCCTGTGACTGTTAAACTATGTGACTGATAGGGCTGAAATCTCATCTGGGAATACATTGTTATGTTCTTTTTACATGTGCTAAAAATCATGGCTTCAAGTAGACATTTAAACTGTGTATGAGGACCATAAACACCCACCCGAGTGACCCTTTTAAGACATTTTTCACATATTTTGCTCTGTAACTTGGAAATGGTAAGTCTGAGAAGTTTCAAACTTTATTAGATATATATTCTATGTATAATCTTAGTATGTGACAGATTATAAATCTGAAGCTTTAATTTGAGAGCCACATCGAGATCTCTAAAAGGCCCACAGAGACCCAATATTTGGACTTTTTGCCACCTTTAAGCCCTGTGACTGTTAAACTATGTGATTGATGGAGCTGAAATCCCATCTGGGAATGCATTATTATGTCCTTTCTATATGTGCTGAAAATCAAGGCTTTTAGTAGACATTTAACCTGTGTATGAGGGCCATAAACACTCACCCGAGTGACCTTTTTTGACATTTTTTCCGTATTTTGCCCTGTTATTTGGAAATGCTTAGTGTGACAAGTCTTAAACTGTAATATATATAATTTTTGTTTGTTATGTTTGTCCCCCAAAAAGTTTCAGCTCTGTAGTTTAATTGCTAAGGTCTCTTTAACAATTGTAAAATGCCCACAGAGACCCACTTTATGGATATTATACCACTTTAAAGCCCTGTAACTGTCGAACTATGTGGGTCATAGAGCTGAAATCTTTGAATTTTTCAAAGGAAGTGCCTGTCTATTTAAATTTTTATTAATAATGTTATGGCTATCTTAGGCTTTTAAGTACTTATTTTTGTGTGTTATCTCTCTGCTTGCTGAGTTTTTAACTTTTTAAAATGAAACTGGTTAAACATATTCAAGTAGGCAAAATGGACACTGTTATTTTCTGGTGAGCTATAAGTCCAATATTAATGAAATTATAGCCTTATGTAGTAAAAATAGGGGATTTTTAACCCTCAACTAGCCCAATTTTATTCAGTTTGCCTCAGTTAATTTTGACACAGTTCCTACAGTTACTAACTCATTTCAGTTGATAATCACATTCTTAAAATTCTCAATTCTGAATTATTATTATAAATCTGTTCTTGTGGTTTGATAATTTATATTTAATTCTGGAGGTATATAATTTTCCTGTTGGACATTCCTTATTAAGCGTCCCGCAAGGGACGCTTGTGTGTGTATGGGAGAGCTTCAGGCTCCGCCGGCTCTGCCGGCTCCGCATTTTGTTTTCCTTACAACTCTGTAACCGTTAGGCGGATTCTTTTCAAATTTGGCAGGTTTAGGCAGTAGCCTTGGGGAATTTTTTTGAATATGCTGCAGTGACATTTCAACCAATCAGAGAGGTCACATGACCAAAAATGTCTTTTTTCGATGGGGAAGCTTGTCCGGATGATAACTTGAAAGGAATTTTATCAATTCACCTGAAACTTGGCAAATACATTCATTCTATTAAAATCTGGAAATCATTAGATTTTGGCATTGATTGGTCAAGAAATGGCCGAGTAATTAATGATTAATTAATCATTACGAATTTTCCAAATAAGGAAAACACAAAAATGCTTATATCTCAAAAACCGTGCTAGATAGAGCGATTTCGACGAAATTTTTGACCCCAGGGTATCTCTGCGGAGTAGTTTTCCCACTTTTCAAAAAAATTTTATCTCGCCCAAAATGGCGGCCATTTTGAATTTTCAAAATTTTTGCAAAAATTGCAAAACACAAAAATGCTTATATCTCAAAAACCGTGCTAGATAGAGCAATTTCGACAAAATTTTTGAACCGCAGGATATCTCTGCAGAGTAGTTATCCCAATTTTGAAAAAATTTTTGTCTCGCCAAAAATGACGGCCATTTTGAATTTTCGAATTTTTCGCAAAAATTGCAAAACACAAAAATGCTTATATCTCGAAAACCGTGCTAGATAGAGCGATTTCGACGAAATTTTTGACCCGCAGGGTATCTCTGCAGAGTAGTTATCCCAATTTTGAAAAATTTTTTGTCTCGCCAAAAATGGCGGCCATTTTGAATTTTCGAATTTTTCGCAAAAATTGCAAAACATAAAAATGCTTATATCTCGAAAACCCTGCTAGATAGAGCGATTTCGACGAAATTTTTGACCCGCAGGGTATCTCTGCAGAGTAGTTATCCCAATTTTGAAAAATTTTTTGTCTCGCCAAAAATGGCGGCCATTTTGAATTTTCGAATTTTTCGCAAAAATTGCAAAACATAAAAATGCTTATATCTCGAAAACCCTGCTAGATAGAGCGATTTCGACGAAATTTTTTACCCGCAGGGTATCTCTGCGGAGTAGTTTTCCCAATTTTCAAACAAAAAATTTCTCGCAAAAAATGGCGGCCATTTTGAATTTTCAAATTTTTCGCAAAAATTGCAAAACATAAAAATGCTTATATCTTGAAAACCCTGCTAGATAGAGCAATTTCGACGAAATTTTTTACCCGCAGGGTATCTCTGCAGAGTAGCCATGCCAATTTTCAAACAAAAAATTTCTCGCAAAAAATGGCGGCCATTTTGAATTTTCGAATTTTTCGCAAAATTGCAAAACACAAAAATGCTTATATCTCGAAAACCGTGCTAGATAGAGCGATTTCGACGAAATTTTTGACCCACAGGGTATCTATGGAGAGTAGCCATGCCAATTTTCAAAAAAATTTTATCTTGCCAAAAATGGCGGCCATTTAGAATTTTCGAATTTTTGCGCAAAAATTGCAAAACATAAAAATGCTAATATTTCGAAAACCGTGCTACATAGAGCGATTTCAACGAAATTTTTTATCTTCAGGGTATCTCTGCAGAGCAGCTATCCCAAAGAGCTTTCACTTGGTGAAGTTTCAGACCCATAGCTAATTGCTCACCTACTCAAAAAGAGTAAATGCGAATTACCTCTAAAAGTATTGCAGATGGCCAATTTTTCTCAAATAACTCATTCACCTACTTTTGGAAGAGCTTTCACATGGTGAAGTTTCAGACCCATAGCCAATTACTCACCTACTCAAAATGAGTAAATGCGAATTATCTCTAAAAGTATTGCAGATAGCCAATTTTTCTCAAATAACTCATTCACCTACTTTTGGGAGAGCTTTCACATGGTGAAGTTTCAGACCCATAGCTAATTATTTACCTACTCAAAATGAGTAAATGCTAATTATCTGTAAAAGTATTGCGGATACCCAATTTTTATCAAATAACTCATTCATCTACTTGTGGGAGAGCTTTCACATGGTGAAGTTTCAGACCCATAGCTAATTACTCACCTACTCAAAATGAGTAAATGCGAATTATCTCTAAAAGTATTGCAGATAGCCAATTTTTCTCAAATAACTCATTCACCTACTTTTGGGAGAGCTTTCACTTGGTGAAGTTTCAGACCCATAGCTAATTACTCACCTACTCAAAATGAGTAAATGCGAATTATCTCTAAAAGTATTGCAGATAGCCAATTTTTGTCAAATTAATCATTCACCTACTTTTGGGAGAGCTTTCACTCGGTGAAGTTTCAGACCCATAGCTCATTACTCACCTACTCAAAATGAGTAAATGCGAATTATCTCTAAAAGTATTGCAGATAGCCAATTTTTCTCAAATAACTCATTCACCTACTTGTGGGAGAGCTTTCACTTGGTGAAGTTTCAGACCCATAGCTAATTACTCACCTACTCAAAATGAGTAAATGCGAATTATCTCTAAAAGTATTGCAGATAGCCAATTTTTGTCAAATTAATCATTCACCTACTTTTGGGAGAGCTTTCACTTGGTGAAGTTTCAGACCCATAGCTCATTACTCACCTACTCAAAATGAGTAAATGCGAATTATCTGTAAAAGTATTGCGGATACCCAATTTTTCTCAAATTAATCATTCACCTACTTTTGGGAGAGCTTTCACTTGGTGAAGTTTCAGACCCATAGATAATTATTCACCTACTCAAAATGAGTAAATGTGAATTATCTCTTAATAGTATTGCAGATAGCCAATTTTTCTCAAATAACTCATTCACCTACTTTTGGAAGAGCTTTCACACACGAAAATGAAAAATTGTGAATATCTCGGAAAAGCTATTTCTTCTGTTTTAATGCTCGGCGGGAGATACACACTGCGGCAGTGGTCTTGACAAAAATTTTTGTCTCCCCAAAAATGGTGGCCATTTTGAATTTTCAAAGTTTTTGCAAAACACAAAAATGCTTATATCTCGAAAACCGTGCTATATGGAGCGAACGCAACAAAATTTTGGACCTGCTGGGTATCTCTGCAGAGTAGCCATGCCAATTTTCAAAATATTTTTGTCTCGCCAAATATAGCGGACATTTTTAATTTTTTTATTTTTTGCAAAGTAGCCATGCCAATTTTCAAAAAAATTTTATCTTGCCAAAAATGGCGGCCATTTTGAATTTTCGAATTTTTGCGCATTTTTGAGTTATTTGAGAAAAATTGGCTATCTGCAATACTTTTAGAGATAATTCGCATTTACTCATTTTGAGTAGGTGAGTAATTGGCTATGGGTCTGAAACTTCACCATGTGAAAGCTCTTCCAAAAGTAGGTGAATGAGTTATTTGAGAAAAATTGGCCATCTGCAATACTTTTAGAGGTAATTCGCATTTACTCTTTTTGAGTAGGTGAGCAATTAGCTATGGGTCTGAAACTTCACCAAGTGAAAGCTCTTTGGGATAGCTGCTCTGCAGAGATACCCTGAAGATAAAAAATTTCGTTGAAATCGCTCTATGTAGCACGGTTTTCGAAATATTAGCATTTTTATGTTTTGCAATTTTTGCGCAAAAATTCGAAAATTCAAAATGGCCGCCATTTTTGGCAAGATAAAATTTTTTTGAAAATTGGCATGGCTACTTTGCAAAAAATAAAAAAATTAAAAATGTCCGCTATATTTGGCGAGACAAAAATATTTTGAAAATTGCTGGGTATCTCTGCAGAGTAGCCATGCCAATTTTCAAAATATTTTTGTCTCGCCAAATATAGCGGACATTTTTAATTTTTTTATTTTTTGCAAAACACAAAAATGCTTATATCTTGAAAACCGTGCTAGATAGAGCAGACTGCGCTGACTTTGGTTGCCACAACAGTATAAGGCTAGAAACGAAGCATTTTCTTAATACTTTAGCACTCACCTTTATATCCTTTTCGGGACGCTTTGTTTTTGCTATGCAAAAACATTATCTTTTTTTTTTGCGAGCGATCCTCTAGTTTATATATTTGATTTTATTTTAGTGATAAGATTAACTGAGCTTTTTGTATTTGATTACCCCTTTTGTTTGTTTACCATTTGTGCTGTAGCACTCTGTCTCTTTGTAGTCCCACCCCCCATCCACCTCTGGGACCTCCAGCTATTGAGTGACACTAAATAAACAAAATGATATCAAATGAGAAACAAAGAACCAGACTTTTCAGTGGGGTTGCAGATCTTCTGTAACAGTGAGAGAGGTGTGGAGAAGGGGAGAGGGGTGGGGTGGGGTTGGGAGATGTGGTTTGCTTCATTATCTAATAAGACAAAGGGGAGTCAGAACTGAGATTGTGTCACATATTTAGGTTGCATATATATGGACCACATATATAGGAATTGAGGAAATGAATAACTGAAAAACAATGCAAATTCTAAAAATAATATAATAAAATAATAATATAAATAATATATAATTTTTAAATAATATTTTATTTGTGAACAAATATAGAAACAGATATGCGCTTTTGGGATTATGAATCATTTAAATACTTTGAAAATAGGTTCAGAGTCACCCTTTGCAGGAAGATTGAAAAGTATGATGAGTTGAGTTAGAAATAATATTTTATTTGTCAACAAATATAGAAACAGATATGCTCTTTTGGGATTATTAATTTGGAATGGACATTCAATCATCAATCATTTAAACACTTTGAAAATAGGTTCAGAGTTATCATTGCAGGAAGATTGAAAATATGCTCTGTTGAGTTATGTATTCGGCGTCTGGGGATACACCATCTTTCTTGGGAAGATATAAACTTAGTAGATTGATGTGCTAAAGTTCATATAACTTTTCCCAAGATTTATGGCATACAACAAATGGCTTACATAAAAAATTCCCGATCAAAACCTGTGGCATGAGTGATGACCTGTCTGGGGATATGTTGGCGCCGAGTTGGCCCAATCTAGTTTGGTCTTGCTTTTGTGCATTATTAAACCGCATGGATCATGATCTTCTACTGTTATTCCTAAGCCTACATTTTTAATTTCAGTTGCTAAGTCATTCATAAATATTCCAATATGTAAACTTATACTTTTCTTTCCCAATAAGAGACCTGCTAAGACGCGAGGCCGAGATGACCCTCCTTCAACCACATCTAGAGGAATCTAGATGTCAAGAACTGAGGAATTCGCCTTTCTGGCCTACTCCGCTCGTCAAGTCACAATCAAGGATGCAGAAGACTTCCTCTTTAAAAAAGGCACCCCCAAAGATTCACAGTGTTTTGGACCCTATCAAAACAAGCCCTTTCGTGGTCTACACCACAATAAGAAAAGAGGCTCCTACAGGAAAGGCCCCTATGGCCTTAAAAGCCTCCCTCAGTCCACCAGTAGGAGGTCTCCTCTGTTCTTTCAGAAGAGACTGGTTAGCAAACAAATGTTCAGACGGAGAAAATGGTCCTTCACATGAGGCCCTTTCAGTTTCACCTCAAGGAGCACTGGAGATTTCCTCAGTCGTTGGACAGCCTCCTTCCTTGGACAGAAACCATTTCAGCACACCTAGAGTAGTGGCAAAATTCCACAAATGCGATGAAAGCTGCAGACCTTCATCCCAAAGACCACAGTATCCAACTCTTTACAGACGCCACAAACGAAGGCTGGGGTGCTCACTTAGAGCAAGCCTCTACAAAGGGTCTGGTCAGACAGGGAAAAAAGGCTACACATAAATGTTCTAGAGCTGAAGGTGGTTTCTCTGGCCCTTCAAAGGTTCAAGGACCAGTGTCAAAACCAGTGTTAGTTGCTACAGACAACTCAACAGTAGTAGCCTACATAAACAAACAAGGAGGAACCAACTCAGTGGAGATGTGTGCTCTCCTGTGGAAGATCATGACCTGGTGCCATCATTACCAGATAACCTTAAAAGCCAGACACATACCAGGGTGTCTGAATGTGATAGCCGACCAAGTCCAGGTCCAGGTCGAACCAAGTCCAGTCAACAGAATGGTCACTGCATCCGCAGGTGTTCAAACAGATCTTTCACAAGTGGTTCACTCCTCATGTAGATCTATTTGCCACTCGTCTGAACCACAAAGTTCCACTGTATGTATCTCCAGTCCCAGACCCAAAATGCTTGGGACATAGATGCTCTGAACATAAACTGATGGGGTTTCACTGCCTAAGCTTACCCTCCCACGGCTCTCATTCACAGGGTGATCCAAAAAATTAGGCAATCCAGTTGTCTAATCATTGTAATGGCCCCAGGCTGACCAGGGATGCCCTGGTTTTGGGACCTAGTGCAGCTCTCAACAGAGATCCCACTTCAACTACCAGTGTCAAGAACTCTTCTCAAACCAGTCCCACAACTATGTGTTTCACAGCAATCCACAACATCTCAACCTCCACACCTGGTGTCTAGGAGTGGACAGCTCCAAGAACAAGGCTTCTCTGTGGAGGTGGCAGAGAGAATTGCTGCCCCTCAGAGGTCATCAACAAGGGCCATCTACAAGTCAAAGTGGGCCCTATTTGAGAAATGGTGCAGATAAAATTCGGTGGATTTCTCCACTCCCTCTGTGAAGCAAGTCTCAGACTTCTGCATGTACCTGTACCAAGATCTAAACAGGCGCCCTTCAACCATTGATGGTTATAGGACGGCCATTGTTGACACCTTGGGCCCAGTGGGGCTCCATATTTCCCAAAGTTCAGACCTTAACAGGTTACTCTCCAGTTTTCACAGGGATCGTCCCAAAAGTTCCATGAATCTTCCTAAGTGGAACCTTTCTGTTGTACTCAATGAGCTCACAAAAGCACCCTTTGAGCCTATGAAAGAAAGACACAGACCTTAAACATCTTACCCTCAAAACTCCTTTCTTGTTCGCTTTGGCCTCCGGCAAGCGCCGCAGCGATTCCATGCCTGGGTTGCTAACAAAGGAAAAGGTTGCTTTGTTCCCCTCTTCAGATTTCATAGCCAAAAACCAACTAGCAAGAGAAGATTCTCAAAGTGGGTCTCCAGTGACTTTTCCTGCTCCAACTACCATTTTAGATAGACAATTCAAAGAAGACACGGGCCCTGAGGTACTAGTTGGATCGAACCAAAGACCTAAGAGGGTCTCGATCCCTTCTCTTTATCTCCTTTAAGAAAGGACATACCTCAGACATCAGACCCACTACACTCTCAAACTATCCTACTTTGTTACAAACAAGCAGATCAACAAGCCTTGGACCTGGTCCAAGTCAAAGCGCTTGACATTAGGACCTTTGCGGCCTCTAAGGCCTTTACGGTGGGGTATCGGTGGACCAAATCATGCAAGCGTGTCACTGGAAAGCTCACAGCACATTTACAAATTTTTACCTAAAAGACCTTACTTGGTCAGACAACGACAACAATATGTATCTGGGTCCAGTGGTGGCAGCACAAGAAGTCCTAGACCCTCCCCCTCAGACTGCTCATCCTCTGAAAGAAATAGCGGGGGGGGGGGGGGGGGGGGGGCACATCCGCTGCAGCCAAGTCTTCAGGAGTGTAAATCAGGGTCTAGGTATTGGTTACCCCCTCAGGATGTTATGGTAAGGTCTCTTATCTATAATTTCTGTATTAAAATGTATAATGTATTAAGTCTTTAGTGTACCATAATCTCATATTTAGGGTGGCAAGTTAATGAGATTCAAGCTTAGGGCTGGTATTCATTACAGTGATGCCCTTGCTCGTCTATTTTTCTTGGACGTTGGCCGGATGCCTGCGGCCTCCCAAGAAAGCATTCAGTTCCACATGGTACATGGTAAGCTTGTAGCTTATAAAAGCTACATTTAAGTAATTAAAATTTTCAAATTTAGAGTATTTCACTTAAATATGTTATTCACATACTTTTTGGTTAGCTATAACATAGTAAAATTGCACACGCATAGCTCATTGCATAGCTGAGCAATAGCTACTTTGAGGTTTTCACTGTCGAGTAAATTAGTTGTATTTTGTAAATAATTGCATTTGGAGAATTTTGTTTAAATGTGTTTTTCATCTACTTTTGAATCAGCTATAACATAGTAAAATTGCAGACGTGTAGCTCGTGGCATAGCTGAGCAATAGCTATTTTCAGGTTCTCACTGTTAAATAAATCAGTTGTAACCCGAATAATATTGCATTTACAGTATTTTGTTTCAATATGTTTTCCACCTACATTTTACTCAAACATGGTACTTTACTTTGGAGTGCCATTTGCAGGGTACAGTTTTTGTGTCCTTTTCTTCCTTCACTTCTACTTTAAAACTCAAGACACACAGTCAGCTGACAAAGAGCCCGTTCACAGTCACTGATTCCTTGTAAGCTATAAGCTTAACATGTGAAACTGAAGAGAGTCTCACCCTGCCTCCCCACTGTATTACAGCTGAGGGGTTACGAGTAAAATTACAACTCAAAAGAAGGATCTTTAAGCGGTATTACACCACTGGGTTCACCTTCCTGTTGAGGCACCGGCCAAGTCTTGGACGTTGGCCAGGTCTGTGCCCCCCCCCCCCCCCCCCCCTCCCGAAATAAGCATTCAGTTCCACATGGTACGCTTGTAGCTTTTATAGTAATTGTATCCACCAGATAGCATCCGGTGGATACTATGGATTACGCATGAGTACTCCGCCGCCGCAGATTTTCTCATTACCCCTCTAGAGGCCAGGGTATTATAGGTAGACTGGATCCCTCCTTCAAGGTCAAACGAGGATAGCCAAACTTAAAAGTGCTTATAACTTGCTTATTATTGGTCCTAGAGGTTTGGGATGGCAAACCAACCTATAGGAAATCATGGGCTGAGAATCTTGTGGTGTGGTCGGATTTGACCTTGGGCCGCTCCTTCAAGGTCAAACGAGGATAGCCAAACTTAAAAGTGCTTATAACTCGCTTATTATTGGTCCTAGAGGTTTGGGATGGAAAACCAACCAATAGGAAATCATGGGCTGAGAATCTTGTGGTGTGGTCGGATTTGACCTTGGGCCCCTCGTTCAAGGTCAAACGAGGATAGCCAAACTTAAAAGTGCTTATAACTCGCTTATTATTGGTCCTAGAGGTTTGGGATGGTAAACCAACCTATGGGAAATCATGGACTGGGAATCTTTTGGTGTGGTCAGATTTGACCTTGGGCCTCTCCTTCAAGGTCAAACGAGGATAGCCAAACTTAAGTGTTTGTAACTTGCTTATTTTATTGGTCCTAGAAGTTTTGGATGGTATACCAACCTATGGGAAATCACGGACTGGGAATCTTCTGGTGTGGTCGGATTTGACCTTGGGCCGCCCCTCAAGGTCAAACGAGGATAGCCAAACTTAAAAGTGCTTATAACTCGCTTATTATTGGTCCTAGAGGTTTGGGATGGTAAACCAACCGATAGGAAATCATGGGCTGTGAGTCTTCTGATGTGGTCAGATTTGACCTTGGAACCCTCCTTCAAGGTCAAATGAGGATAACCAATCTTAAAAGTGCTTATAACTCGCTTATTATTGGTCCTAGAGATTTCGGACAGTAAACCAACTTATGGAAATCATGGGCTGTGAGTCTTCTGATGTGTTATGGGAAATCATGGGCTGTGAGTCTTCTGATGTGGTCAGATTTGACCTTGGATCCCTCCTTCAAGGTCAAACGAGGATAACCAAACTTAAAAGTGCTTATAACTCGCTTATTATTGGTACTAGAGATTTGGGATGGTAAACCAACTTATGGGAAATCATGGGCTGGGAATCTTTTGATGTAGTCAGATTTGACCTTGGGCCCATCCTTCAAGGTCAAGTGAAGATAGCCAAACTTAAAAGTGCTTATAACTCACTTATTATTGGTCCTAGAGGTTTGCAATGCAAAACCAACCTATAGGAAATCATGGGCTGTGAGTCTTCTGATGTGGTCAGATTTTACCTTGGGCCCCTGCTTCAAGGTGAAATGAGGGTAGCCAAACTTAAAAGTGCTTTCAGCTTGCTTATTATTGAAAAATGCTGTTTATCTTCTAAACTGTGTTAGTTGGCCTTTTCCGGTGGATACATCTTGCATCTGGCCACAGATGCGTCCTTGGTCTAGTTAAAATTTTCAATTTTATTGCAATAAAACAATAGCTTACCATGTGGGACTGATAGCTGTTCTCGGGAGGCCGTCCGACCTGGTCAACGTCTAAGAAAAACAGGCATTTAGTGTTGACCATAGCCGAGGTTTTCGTCACGTCACTTACCCCTTTTGTTACATCCTTTCTCGTTGGCCGTCACCATATTTGCTATGTTTTTCAACTCAAAGACGTTCAACTCTGAAACTACTGAAACACACATTTTTGGTAAATTACTTGTCCGAATGAATTTTTACGCTCTTCAAAATTTTTTTGGTTTGGTGAACTTTGGCCTACTTTTGAGTGAGTAATAGCACTTTTACCTAATATAATTATATGGCTTATAACTCTCAAACTATTGCATTTACAGTATTTTGTTGCAATATGTTGTTCAGCTACTTTCTCCACAGCTACAACATGGTCAGTAGTTTGGAAGTGTATCTCCAGAGCTAAGTGAGTAATAGCTACTTTGTCAATTTTTAATGATAACCATAATGAGTAAATGGCTTATATCTTCAAAAGTATTGCAGCTACACAATTTCTCTCAAAGATGTTGTTCATCTACTTTTTTGTGAACTGTAACATATTGAAGTTTCAAAACTGTTGCTCAATGTACAAGTGAGTAATGGCTACTTTATTGCTACTTTTAGTGAAAATGTGAAAAATCACAAATATCTCGCAAACCGTAAGAGATAGAGCAATTTCGAGCAAATTTTTGACCCACAGGGTGGTACAACAATGTCCTATGCTAAGGGGATTGGTGAACTTTGGCCTACTTTTGAGTGAGTAATAGCACTTTTACCTAATGTAATTATATGGCTTATAACTCTCAAACTATTGCATGTAGAGTATTTTGTTGCAATATGTTGTTCAGGTACTTTCTCCACCGCTACAACTTGGTCAGTAGTTTGGAAGTGTATCTCCATAGCTAAGTGAGTAATAGCTACTTTGTCACTTTTTAATGATAACCATAATGAGTAAATGGCTTATATCTTCAAAAGTATTGCAGCTACATAATTTCTCTCAAATATGTTGTTCATCTACTTTTTTGTGAACTGTAACATATTGAAGTTTCAAAACTGTTGCTCAATGTACAAGTGAGTAATGGCTACTTTATTGCTACTTTTAGTGAAAATGTGAAAAATCACAAATATCTTGCAAACCGCAAGAGATAGAGCAATTTCGAGCAAATTTTTGACCCACAGGGTGGTACAACAATGTCCTATGCTAAGGGGATTGGTGAACTTTGGCCTACTTTTGAGTGAGTAATAGCACTTTTACCTAATGTAATTATATGGCTTATAACTCTCAAACTATTGCATTTAGAGTATTTTGTTGCAATATGTTGTTCAGCTACTTTCTCCACTGCTACAACTTGGTCAGTAGTTTGGAAGTGTATCTCCAGAGCTAAGTGAGTAATAGCTACTTTGTCAATTTTTAATGATAACCATAATGAGTAAATGGCTTATATCTTCAAAAGTATTGCAGCTACACAATTTCTCTCAAAGATGTTGTTCATCTACTTTTTTGTGAACTGTAACATATTGAAGTTTCAAAACTGTTGCTCAATGTACAAGTGAGTAATGGCTACTTTATTGCTACTTTTAGTGAAAATGTGAAAAATCACAAATATCTTGCAAACCGCAAGAGATAGAGCAATTTCGAGCAAATTTTTGACCCACAGGGTGGTACAACAATGTCCTATGCTAAGGGGATTGGTGAACTTTGGCCTACTTTTGAGTGAGTAATAGCACTTTTACCTAATGTAATTATATGGCTTATAACTCTCAAACTATTGCATTTAGAGTATTTTGTTGCAATATGTTGTTCAGCTACTTTCTCCACTGCTACAACTTGGTCAGTAGTTTGGAAGTGTATCTCCATAGCTAAGTGAGTAATAGCTACTTTGTCACTTTTGTCACTGTCACTTTAATGATAACCATAATGAGTAAATGGCTTATATCTTCAAAAGTATTGCAGCTACATAATTTCTCTCAAATATGTTGTTCATCTACTTTTTTGTGAACTGTAACATATTGAAGTTTCACAACTGTTGCTCAATGCACAAGTGAGTAGTGGCTACTTTATTGCTAGTTTAAGTGAAAATGTGAAAAATCACAAATATCTCACAAACCATAAGAGCAAAATGAGTAAATGCTAATTATCTGTAAAAGTATTGCGGATACCCAATTTTTATCAAATAACTCATTCATCTACTTTTGGGAGAGCTTTCACATGGTCAAGTTTCAGACCCGTAGCTAATTATTCACCTACTCAAAATGGGTAAATGCTAATTATCTCTAAAACTATTGCGGAGACCCAATTTTTATCAAATAACTCATTCATCAATTTTTGAGAGAGCTTTCGCATGGTGAAGTTTCAGACCCGTAGATAATTACTCACCTACTCAAAATGAGTAAATGCGAATTATCTTTTAAAAGTATTGCAGATAGCCAATTTTTCTCAAATAACTCATTCACCTACTTTTGGGAAAGCTTTCACTTGGTGAAGTTTCAGACCCGTAGCTAATTATATATGCTACGTTTAGTGAAAATGTGAAAAATCACAAATATCTCGCAACCATAAGAGATAGAGCAATTTAGAGCGAATTTTTGACCCACAGGGTAGTACAACGGTATCCTATGCTGTTGGGTTTGGTGAACTTTGGCCTACTTTTGACTGAGTAATAGCACTTTTACCTAATATAACTATATGGCTTATAACTCTCAAACTATTGCATTTAGAGTATTTTGTTCCAATATGTTGTTCAACTACTTTCTCCACAGCTACAACATGGTCAGTAGTTTGTAAGTGTATCTCCATAGCTAAGTCAGTAATAGCTACTTTGTCAATTTTTAATGATAACCGTAATGAGTAAATGGCTTATATCTTCAAAAGTATTGCAGCTACACAATTTCTCTGAAATATGTTGTACATCTACTTTTTTGTGAACTGTAACATATTTAAGTTTCACAACTGTTGCTCAATGTACAAGTGAGTAATGGCTACTTTATTGCTACTTTTAGTGAAAATGTGAAAAATCACAAATATCTCAGAAACTGTAAGAGATAGAGCAATTTCGAGCGAATTTTTGACCCACAGGGCAGTACAAGAGTATCCTATTGTACTGGATTTGGTGACCTTTGGCCTACATTTGAGTGAGTAATAGCACTTTACCTAATATAATTATATGGCTTATAACTTCCAAACTATTACATTTAGAGTATTTTGTTCCAATATGTTGTGCAGCTACTTTCTCCACAGCTACAACATGGTCAGTAGTTTGTAAGTGTATCTCCATAGCTAAGTGAGTAAGAGCTACTTTGTCAATTTTTAATGATAACCGTAATGAGTAAATGGCTTATATCTTCAAAAGTATTGCAGCTACACAATTTCTCTCAAATACATTGTTCATCTATTTTTTACCCGACAGCCCATGGTGTCCGGATGGGCGGGCGGGCAGGCGGCGGGAAAAAGTTTGTCAAGACTGTATCTCACAAACCGTAAAGTGTAGGGAGTTGGTACTTGGTAGGGACATTCGTTAGGATGTGTAGGTGTGCAACGTCATGGTCTGACCCTGATTTGACCTTTGACCTTGCCGCAGAGACCTTGAGTTTGAAGATCTTGTCCAAGCTATATCTCGGAAACCGTAAGGTGTAGGAAGCTGATACTTGGTAGGAACATTGGTTAGGGGATGTAGGTGTGCAACGTCATGGTCTGACCTTGATTTGACCCTTGACCTGGCCGTAGAGACCTTGACCTATAAAATCTTGTCCGGGCTATATCTCGGAAACCGTAAGGTATAGGAAGTTGATACTTGGTAGGGACATTGGTTAGTGGGTGTAGGTGTGCAACGTCATGGTCTGACCTTCATTTGATCTTTGGGTTAAGTATTTTTTATTTTCTGAGCGTTTTGTTGTTTTGTCTCGTCAGGCTTGTTATCTTGTCAAGCATTGGTAGTTGTCACGAGCAACGTGCTTTTATTGTGTATTTCTTCTTCCCCAAGCAATAAAGACAACCCGTGAGCTTTATTGTGTATATATATGTGATTCTTCTCAGAACACGCAAATCAGGTATTTATTTTTCAATATATCACACTTTTTATGATGACCTCGAACTTTTGGGTGATCAGGACGTCGAGTCCTTTCGTGGTTGTTTGGCAGATCTGGGGGATGCTGCAATGTTATTTAGCCCACGTTCTTTCAACCCCTTGCTTACGAGGCATTATTTTACACAAATGCCAGAAAATCTGTCCCACCACCCCAAGTACTGCATTGTAGTAAAAGATCAAGTTGAAACTCGAGTCTTCACTGGGGTCTCATCTTTTATCCAATTCTATCAAATGAATATTTTTCAGGCTTCTATTCTCGAAGCAATGCAGTTTTCGAGGGGACCTTAAGTTCCTCAATATGGCTATTATTACACAAGAAGTGGAGGTGGATCAGATCTTCGCTTCGGCCTCAGAAGCCCATCTAAATCTGTACATCTGGATCAGTCCCCTGCACCCAGACACAGGTCTTCAGGTCCTTCTAGGAAGGCCCATTCTTATCAAGACCAACCTCAACATGAAGGCGAAGCCGAAATGACCTTGTTACATCCACAACTAGGTGAAACGAGACACCAACAACTGGGGAACTCGTCCTTTTGACCTTCCTCTTTTTTAAGTCTCAGTCCAGGAGGGAGAAGTCTTCCTCCTCAAAAAGGCACCTCAAAAGACTTACAGGGTTTTGGACCCTATCAGAACAAGCCCTTTCGTGGTCCCCACAAGAAAAGAGGCTCCTATAGGAAACGCCCCTATGGGGGCAACTCCTCACAAAGCAGTAACCAGTCGTTTTCCCCAGCCAGGGGAAAATCGAACTTCAGAGGCTCCAGGGGTCGTTTTCGACCCCACTCTAGGGGGCGAGAGCGTGGAAACCCCTTCCCCCAATGACTCCTCAATAGCCTCCCTCAGTCCACAAGTAGGAGGTCGCCTCTGTTCTTTCAGAAGAGACTGGCAAACAATCAAATGTTCATCAGAGGTGTTAAACATTATCACCAATGGCTACGTACTGCCATTCCTTTCAAAACCAAATCTGGTCAGATTTCCTCTGATCCTATCAGAGTACAAGGCCCATCAAAAGACCAAGCATGGTGAATGGTTATCGTCGATAGACCTGTCGGACGCTTACCTTCACATCCCCATTCATCCAAACTCAAGGTTTTGCCACAGGTCTCAGGTTTTCCAGTTCACGTCCCTCCCTTTCAGACTATCCACAGGCCCCCAGGTCTTTACAATGATTGTAAAGGAGGTGAAGCTAATGACCCTCCCCGGAGGACTCAGACTTCACCACTGCCTGGACGACTGGCTGATCAGGTCCCACTCTCAGGAGGAAGCCCCAGTGAACACTCAGGCAGTGGTAGACTGTGGTAGCCGAAGTCCTTGTCCTTGAGTTGGATAATAAATCAGGAAAAGTCAGAACTAAACCTGCTCAGGCGTTTCCGTTCGTGGGCTATGGATCCCATCTAGATTCAGCCCTTGTAAAACCCTCTCAAGAGAGATGGCTCAACTTCAGGATTTGATCCTACGACTCAAGTCAAAACATGTTTTGACTGCAAGATGTTTGATGTCGCTAATTGGGTTGCTCGCCTCAATGGAGAAGATGGTCCCGGAGGGACGCCTTCACATAAGGCCCTTTTTAGTTTCACCTCAAGGAGCTCTGGAGATATCCTCAATCATTGGACAGCCTCCTTCCTTGGACAGATGCCATTTCTGCACACCTAGACTGGTGGCAGAACCCTTCAAAAGTGATGAGAGGTCCAGACCCTTCATCCCAAAGACCACAGTATCCAACTCTTTACAGACGCCTCAAACGAAGGTTGGGGCGCTCATTTAGATCATCTTCTACCAAGGGTCTGTGGTCAAACCAGGAAAAAAGGCTACATGTAAACGTCCTAGATTTTAAATCGGTCTCACTGGCCCTTCAGAATTTCAAGGACCAGTGTCAGAACCAAACAGTACTTGTGGCAACGGACAACTCAACAGGGGTAGCCTACATAAACAAACAAGGAGGAAATCACTCAGTGGAGATGTGCGCCTCCTGTGGAAGATCATGACATGGTGTCATCGCTATCACATAACATTGAAAGCCAGACACATTCCAGGGTGTCTGAATGTGATGGCCGACCTCCTGTCCAGGTCGAACCAAGTGCAGTCAACATATGGTCACTGCATCCACAGGTGTTCAAACAATCTGCCAGAAATGTTTCACTCCTCATGTAGATCTATTTGCCACTCACCTGAACCACAAGCTTCCACTGTTCGTGTCTCCAGTCCCAGACCCAAAGGCTTGGGACATAAATGCCCTGAACTTAAACTGGACGGGTCTCACTTCCTATGCTTACCCTCCAACGGCTCTCCTTCACAGGGTGATCCAAAAAAAATCAGGCACTGCCACTGCCTGATCATTGTAATAGCCCCAGGCTTGCCAGGGATAGCCTGGTTTTGGGACCTAGTGCTGCTCTCAACAGAGATCCCACTGCAACTTCCAGTGTCAACAACACTTCTCAAACAGTCCCGCAATTATGTGTTTCACAGCAATCCTCAACACCTTAACCTCCACGCCTGGTGCCTAAGAGTGGACAGCTCCAAGAACAAGGCTTCTCTGTGGAGGTGGCAGAAAGATTTGCTGCCCCTCATAGGTCATCAACAAGAACCATCTACAGGATAAAGTGGGCCCTATTTAAAAAATGGTGCAGAGAAAATTCAGTGGGTTTTCTCCACTACATCTGTGAAACATATCTCGATTTCTTCATGTACCTGTACAAAGATGTAAACAGACGCCCCTCTACCATTGATGGTTACAGGACTACCATTGTTGACACTTTGGGCCCAGCAGGTCTCCATATTGCACAGAGTTCAGACCTTCATAGGTTTTTCTCCAGTTTCTACAGGGATTGTCCAAAAAGTTTCAGGAATCTTCCAAAGTGGAACCTTTCTGTTGTTCTCAATGAGCTCACAAAAGCACCCTTTGAGCCTATGGAGGACACAGACCTCAAACATCTCACTCTCAAATCTGCTTTCTTGCTAGCTTTGGCCTCCGGCAAGCGCCGCAGTGAAATCCATGCCTGGGTTGCAAACAAAGTATCTAATCTAGGCCAATGGGAAAAGGTCTCCTTGTTCCCTTCTTCTGACTTCATAGCCAAAAACCAACTAGCAAGAGAAGGTTCTCAAAGTGTGTCTCCAGTGACTATTCCTGCTTTGAGTACCATTGTAGATAGACAGTTCAAAGAAGACAGGACCTTGTGTCCAGTGCGGGCTCTGAGGTACTTTTTATTGCGAAAAATACACTTACCATTTCCTGACCATTGCTATATGTTGGTGCCATCCAACTCACTGGCCAACGTTGAGAAACGTTTTAAGAAACCTTAAGAGGCCAGTGAGTGAGTGTGAACTAGCATGTCCCCCTAGTGGTCATGTGACCACGCTAGTAAACAACCTTCATTATTTTTGTTGGCCATCCTAGAGTGTGGATGTGTTATTTTAATTTGGATTTTTATAAAGTTTTTGGAGTTTTTGTGGGATTTTGAGTTCTGTGGTAAGGCATCTGTGTTGACAATGTCTTCTCAGGACGAATTTAAGACAAAAGGACAGAGAAAAAGACTTTTGTGGCCATTTTTTGGTGGATGTTTGACCACTATTTTAAGATGGCGGCATGGATGTATCGTCGTTGGATGAAGACTTTCTTCTTCTCAGAATTCTTCAAAAGGCTCGTGTTTCTTGAGACCAGTTATTTTATTTTTCACTTGATTGAAGATTTACAACTTTTTAATTCTGAAACTGTTGGCAGTCATTCTAGCTCCGACAGGGACAGTTTATATGTTTATATGTTGCTAGGCGACTAATGGAGGCAACCTGAAGAGAGGAGACAATTCGATTGTCATTGGCTATTATCACGTCGGGTTCTAAAAGCCAGGCGTTTTGTGGTAGTCAACATCTCACCGCGACGATCTCACTCGAATGGGTGTCCGGTGGGATTCCCTGGTGAGAGCAGACATCTTAGTTTCTCATTGGTTGCTGCATCGTGGACAAGTTCCGGATGCAGAAGCGATCGTCACAGCTTCTAATTCTTCCGTCAGGTTCAGTCGGAACTTTTCACGGAGGAAAATACCTGCATGACGTCATCCGAAGACAATCGAGTTTCCATACCTCCCAAAAGGTCAGAAATCGGTTTGTCAGTTTCCCGGAGCTGTGATTCATCTCAGTAATTGGCTTTTGTTTCTGTGATTTTTTACCGGTTTTTCAGCTGGTCTGAAACCGTCACCGGTACATATGAACTTGTAACCATTGTCAATTTATTATTCAGGAGTACAGGTTCTCTGGTTTCTGCTACAGAGAGCATGTTAAGGCCTGGATAATTTTTTGAAGTGGTCTAGCAGGACCTCTGGCAGGACGTCTTCAAGGAGCTAAGGATTAACAGGAGCTCACAGAGATTCTTTTTTGCCTTGGGCTGTGTGCAGAGTTTTTTGCAATTACAGTCCTCAGTGATCAGGAATTTTTTTTGGGCAGTGCTGGGATCAGTTCTCCAACTTGTTATTCAACAGGAGTGTTACAAGTCGTACTTTTCTCTATCTTATCTCTTAGATGAGTTTGGTAGAATTAAGAGTGCATTTTTCACTTTTAATGAGGTTTTCTCCTGCTGAACTTTTGGTCAGATGTCCAGGGAAACTTCATTTTGTGATCTCAGGTGTATAGTGTTTCTTCTGTTTGGGAAGGAGCAAACTCCTACACATGGCTAGAAAGGGGATTAGTGCCCAGGGCACTTTTCTTCCCATTATGATACTTTATCCGCCAACTCTGTTACAAAACTCTCCTCTGAAGTTTTAGAGGGGTTAGGAGTAATCTTTAGGAGTAGTGTTTGTCCACTAGTGCAGATATACTACACCTTACATCTCAACATAGTAAGAGGATAATCTTCAACCATTCTTTACCTTTCACAGAGGCAACAGTACTTATTCATGTTCCTAAAGCAGTTGTGGACATGTGTTTTAAGAATAAATGAATAAAATGCGGGAGACATCAGTTTGCATAAAAGCTGTGTATGAAATGATCGACAAAAGGGCGATAACACCAGTAAGATGGTGATATCGCTACAATTTTACAGTTTATCGGTTGTGATAAGCTGGGAAGAGATGGCTACCACTAATAGTTGAGGTAAATAAGCCTAATTAAGTACCTTATTTTCATATTGTTGGGTTTTCGCGAGTTGTTACTTGTAAGTGAATGGGTGTGTTAACGCGTTTCCTTACAGTTGCATTCTTCCATAGCCAGATTCACGCGAATTGTTATCTTCACTTCCCTGTTGATGACAGTTCACACCGGTTCACTATGTTAGTCCATGGTGAGGTTGTGGGATCTATAAGAACGCATCATGCTTTACCAGTATATAGACCATTTCATTGCTTTGCTCTTGGAAATGGTTTATTTTCGACTTTACTATTGTATTAATGGATAGTGAACCTGATGGCTGCAGTAGAAGGCATTGGGTTTCACCAGCTTATAAAAAAAAAAAAAAAAAAAAAAAAAAAAACTTCTTGGCTAATACACCAGGATTTTTAGTTTGGATTGCAGATTACACCTTAGGGTACATCTTTACTCATAGCAAAGCATCTTCTCCGGCTAATGGTTTCTAAGGAAGCCATTTCTTTGGTGGCGGTATGGCTTCATAGGAGAAAACAGTGCCATTGGGTTATTTGTTTATCAGGTAACCCCAAGGCTATCTGCTAATGTACCACAGATACCACACATAATACACAGATAATGTACCAGTTTTTCTGTTCTCAGGTTCCATCTTCAGTGGTGGAACGACTTTTCAATTTGCAGGAGCTTCCATTACTTCATCAGAAGGAGCACAATCTCCTTCTGTTATTAGATGCTTTCTTTAAGGATTGGGATGCACAATTATGGCATCAAACAGCCAGTGGTCTGTTGTATCATGAGGGGTCAAGACTCCACATTAACAGGGCTACTACCTTTAGAATCATTTGGAGGTCTGATTCGGATTCTGAATCTGTTGATTTCCCCAGATATTTCTTCAGTGGTTTCCTATCTGAACAGGTAGGGAGGTACCCACTTTCCTTATCTGAAGAATCATTCCTTGGACGAATGCCATGGGTTCAGATTCAGGCATATCACTTCCCAGGGTATACAAATATTCCAACAAATTCTTTGTTCATGAAAGTCAAGATGATTCAAATTGAATGTGTTTTGGATGACTTTTGAATCTTCTATTCTGATTCAGGTGTTCAATCAAATCTGTCTTTGATTACAATCACCAATGATGGGTTTGTTTTGCAACTAGTTTGAACCACAAGCTTGTCTTTTTCAACTTTTCTTGGGATGGACTGGACAGTTTGTTTGGTCCTTTGACCTTGATTCTTCAGGTGATGCAGGTGAATCATTTGGCTTCTAAGGCTTCTTTGGTTTGCAACCTGTAGTCATTCCTGCTTTGGAACCTTCTTTAGATCTTGCTTTGGTCAAGATAGGTTTCTTTGTCCAGGGAGAGCCTTGAGAGGTTATCTGGATAAGTCAAAGATCTCAGGAAAGGCAAGAAAATTCTTTTTGTACCTAGTAAGAAGGGCTACTCCAAGATTTAGGTGCAGAATCCTCATCATCAGAGTGGCTAGGGATGTCTTATTTTTGGAATCTGGTGGATCTATTCCACAAAGGTTCCTTTTAAGGCTTCCCTTGCTGGTGAGTTCAATCATTATGCCATTGGTATCCAACAACCTGAATCTTAAGCTTCCAGTGTATGTGTTTCCTTTCTTAGACTGTGGGGCTTGGGGAACAGGTCCATTCTCATTTCTTGGGAGGATCTGGACAGCTTTGTGTTTGTTCCAGTGGCTCTCATTCCTCAGGTGACTCAAGATGATCACCTACAGGTGCAGAATCACCATGATTGCACCAGGATAGCCAAGATTCTTCAGGTGATTTAGAAGATGACCACCTTCAGTTGCAGATTCATCATGTTTGAATCATGATGGTCATGGTGGATGTTCTTGGTTGTGGGACCTGGTAAATCTATGCACATCTGAGGCTTCTTGGTGGTGAACTTCTCAGATACTACTTTTCTAGATGTAGCAAATTTCCTTAATTATTTCTTTAAGGAAAGGAATCTTAAGCCATCTACTATTGCTGGTTACAGAATAACAATGGTAGATTGCTTTCCTTGAAGGGGAATAAGTCTCTAGAACTCTTCAGCTGTATAGATTGTTGACATATTTCTATAGAGACAATCCAGTAGCCAATAGGTTAAGCCTTCTTTTCCTTTTGTCTCTGGTCTTGTTTGGTCTCACCAGACAGCCTTTTGAGCCTTTGGGGAAGATTTCTTGGAGGTTATTAACTTTCAAGGCAGTCTTTCTTTTGACTTTGGCATTAGCCAAAGGAAGAAGGGTATTCTCATTGGCTTTGTCTTCCCTTACTTTGAATAAGTATTGCTCACAAGTGGCTCTGGCCATTTATTAGCCAAGATTCAGTTGGCTTCGGATGGGCCTACTTCAGTTAAGCCGGTCGATATGCCAGCTCTCAATCACTGGGACATCAGTTTTATTCAAGATAGATCTCTTTGTCTTGTGAGGTTTTGAAATACTTTTACTTGGGACTAAGGATTCAATGAGGAATTATTATGTCTTGTCTGTGCCTAGTTAAGAAGGCTTTACAGCAGATATTTTCAGGTCAACTATCTTTTCTTGCTGTAGGCAGACTAGCATTTTGACTGAGGAGAAGTCAAATTCTGACTCTCAACAGCAGCGAGTCAAAGCAAGAATCTTTGGGTTTTAGGATAGTGTTTCTGTATATGAATTTTCAGATGCCAGTTACTGGAAACCATAACTTTTTCACCAATTTTCAGTCTCACCTGCTTGGTTTGCTTGTGGTCAGACTTTGATATTGTGCCCTACAGTTTGTTATCTTATAAGTATATGTGTGATACTTATTTTGATACTTTAGTATACATTTGCATCTGTATGTCTGTCATACTATCTGTCTTTTTATTAGGCAGAATTGTTGACTTCATTCAGGCTTGGAATTACACAATATGCTGATGACACTTCCAATATTTGTGTCACCTGTGTGGGTGTTGGATGTTTGTCTAGATACAGCATGCAACTGTGACAGTGACTGTCAGTTTGTGAGAACTTCAACTACATACTATGATTTAGGGGATCTGTATGGTATGTGGTGACTGTTGGAAGTTTATATGTTGTGGTATGCATGTAAATTTCAATGTAAACTTCTCATAATGTTTTAGTTGTAGGCTAGGTAGTGAGTCTCTGTTATGATTGCTTCCTTCCTACAACAGCAACAACAACAGCATCAAGGCTGTGTTGTTTTGTAGTGCTCAACAGTTCCACTGCCTCATCTGGGAGGTTAGTTTGGATCTGAATGCCTATAGGTTTGTGCTGTGTATGATAGCTGTGCAGAGTGGTGTACTGGGTCTTTAAATTCTAGTACTGCCCTCCTTCCATGAAGGCTGCATTCAGCAATGGTCAGGAAATGGTAAGTGTATTTTTCGCAATAAAATTGAAAAATTTTGTTGTAATTTTAATTTTTATTAGATAAATACTTACCATTTCCTGACCAGGATAGTCCCCCCCCTGCCTCCCCGCAGATTCAGTACTAGGGGAGTATTTTCTGCAACAAAAATAATGAAGGTTGTTTACTAGCGTGGTCACATGACCACTAGGGGGACATGCTAGTTCACACTCACTCACTGGCCTCTTAAGGTTTCTTAAAACGTTTCTCAACGTTGGCCAGTGAGTTGGATGGCACCAACATATAGCAATGGTCAGGAAATGGTAAGTATTTATCTAATAAAAATTAAAATTACAACAAAATTTTTCAAATTTGGACCGAACCAAGGACCTGAGAGGTTCCCGGTCCTTCCTTTTCATCTCCTTCAAGAAAGGACATACCTCAGACATCAGACCCGCTACTCTCTCTTCTTGGTTGAAACAAACCATTCTACTTTGTTATAAACAAGCAGACCAACAATCCTTGGACTCAGTCCAAGTTAAAGCGCATGACATTAGGGCCTTTGCGGCCTCTAAGGCCTTTTACAGTGGGGTATCGGTGGATCAATTCATGCAAGCCTGTCACTGGAAAGCTTACAACACATTTATAAATTTTTACCCAAAACACCTTACTTGGTGAGTCAACAACAACAGTATGTATCTGGGACCAATAGTGGCAGCACAACAAGTCCTAGATCCTTCCCCTCAGACCAGGTATCCTCAGAAAGAAGAGGGGGGGGGGGGGGGGGGGGCACATCCGCTACAACCAAGTCTTTAGGAGTCTAATCCCAGGGTATAGGTATAAGTCTACCTCATCATGATGTTTGGGGAAGGTCTTTTTTGTTTTTTAGTGTTTAGTATCAAAGTATTAAGGACTTTTTAAGGTTGTCATTAATCGTTTTAGGGTGGCATTAATTATGAGAATTCAAGCCTAGGGCTTCTCCTCACACATGATCCAGCCCTTAGGAGCTGCACCCCATATAAGTGAGCATTGGCTGCACTTCTATCCTTTCATCCAAACATCCAGACAGTTTTAGCACTGTCATCCATTCATTCAGGTTTTTGGCTGTCATACAGGTCCGGCCCTCGGGACTGAGACACTGTAAACGGGACTCAGACTGGTATTTTCTATCATTCATTCTAATCTACTACTTCAAAATCTAAGAAAAATCGACATATATTCCAGTCTCAGCTGTAATCCCGCCACCGGGTGGTTGTATTCAGCTATCAGTCCCACATGGTAAGCTATTGTAGCACAATAAAATTGAAAATTTTGATAACTTAAATGTAGCTTTTATAAGCTACAAGCTTACCATGTGGGACTGAAGAGAGTCCCACCCTGCCTCCCCGCTGTATTACAGCAGAGGGGGTATGGTCCAAAGTTTAAACGAGAAAGGATGTAACAAAAGGGGCAAGTCATGTGACGACAACCTCGACTATGGTCAACACTAAATTTCTGTTTTTCTTAGACGTTGGCCAGGTCGGACGGCCTCCCGAGAACAGCTATCAGTCCCACATGGTAAGCTTGTAGCTTATAAAAGCTACATTTAAGTAATCAAAATTTTTAAGTTTATAGCGAAATACCCTTACCATTTCCTAACAGTAGCTATTTGTTGGAGCCACCCAACCCAATAGCCAACGCAGAGATGCGAATTTGAGGTTATATCACAACCTTAACCAGGCCACTGGGTTACAGTAGTCCGTCCTCCCGCCAAATAGGTCACATGACCACATTGTTTACTTTATTATTTTTGTTGGCCATCAACAGTATGGACGTCTTTGGGAAATAGTAGAAGTTTTGTCAGGGTTTTGTTTATTTTTTGAGATTTTAAAGTAAATCTCACTTCATATTTTTACATGTATACGATACATAACTCATATATTTATTGGATCTTCGAAGGTATGTCATTATATGCAATAGGAAAACTTCCCAAATGACATATACAGAAAAAATATATCATGAATGAAGATAACAATATTATACGAGTGCGTAGCACGAGTATTATATTGTTAATCTTCATGAGTGATATATTTTTTCTGTATATGTCTGATGAGGGGTGTTTTACTTTTATTATCCACCATTTTGTGTGATTTATGGGTCAAATAATACGAATAATGACAGGACGTGAAAAAGGCTTTGAAAAGCATGAGCAACACTGAATATAAAAACTTCAATCCTTAACTTGCAATATCTCAGTCATTTCTGCATGGATTTTTATGCAACATACATCAGCAGAAGCGGTACAATAACACCTTTCTAATGATATATTATATATATTTGTAAGTTGCATACTTTCCGAGATATTGTTGAAAAACCGGAAGTTATTCACACTCATTATCCATAGTACCGGGGCGCCGGTGTATACAAAAAAAATACATCCCGATCTGTATTTCCCCGTATTTAGGGCAAATACGTCGCGTGGTGGATAATAAAATTAAAGGACTTTTGGATGGTGACATCGGAAGTTTGATCGTCTTCAACTACTAGGAATTTAATCAACATAAAGAGAGCATATTTGTATATATAGCTTGCCAGTCGTTTGGTTTAGTTTGCTGGACGTTGGAAGCTATAATTTTGCAGCATACATACCTAGAAAGGATGTATTTAAGAACAAAACAGTCATGGACGACGCCATCTTGGACGACAATTCAATTGTCACCAATGCTGTTCACACGTCGGGTTCTAATAGCCAGGTGTTGGCAGTTATTTTATCACAGTGTGAATCCCAGTCGAATAGATTGTCGGCTCACCAGAAGAAGGAATCTCCCATGGGGGCAGACATTATTGTTGCCGTCGACACTGCACCGTGGAGGAGTTTTGAGTGCAGGAAAAGACTGCCTCTTCGGAAAACACTTCCGTCGAGGTCCAGTCAAAACATTCCGTGGAGGAAAATACCTGCATGACGTCATTCAAGCACAATCGAGTTTCTATACCTCCCAAAAGGTTTAGAATCCGTTTGTCGGGTGACGGGAACTGAAGAAAGGAAAGGCTTTTGATTCAATGAATTTGCAAATGAATGAATAACATTCTAGTCCTTATTTTCATAGACTTGGCTGACTGTTATTAAAGGGCTACAGATTGATATAGCAAACATGGACACTGTGAATGCTCCCTCTGTTTTGTCATATTTACCTACATCAAGGTATTGCCACATTCTTTGGGTGCACAACCAGCGCTGAATGTGGCCAAGATTTGGGGTTTCAAGGCATTTGAAGCTTCTGGTACTTCTAAAGAACTTTTATGCAGGGAGGTTTTTGTGCTTGGAGATTACTTAAATCTCTTTCTTTGACAGCTCCTTAGCTGCAGGAGGCCTGCAGGAGGAAGAGCACCTTTCAGACACTTTGGAAACAAGTTCCCTTGTAGGAGACTGTAAGAGAGAGCAAACGTGTATTGACTCACTTTTTCAGTTCAGGTCTAATTTTAAGGATCTTAGGGATCAGAATGATATGTTATAGACTTCAATGATGCCTTGGACTGGGTGCAATGTGTTTGTATTTCCAGTCCAGTCAACCAGTTTTGTGTTCAAATCTTCTTGTTGGAGTTTGACCATGTTTAAGAACATGTGACTCAACAGGAGGGGTGTAACTTAAAATGCCTCTAGCAAATCTACAATGCATTTTTTGCTCCTAATGAGGTTTTCATGCTTGACATATTGTCAGATGTTCAGAGGAACATCATCCAGTGATTTCATGTCATTAGGGATGATTATACGTTGGAAATGAGCATGCTCTTAGGTATGACTAAGAAAGGGACAACAGGCAACAGAGTAGATCATTTTTGTCCCTATCATGACATTTACTCCTAAAAAACAGTTACAAGTGGCTCCTACTCATTAGCTAGTTACAAGGGGAGAGGATCTTACTTATTCAGGCCCTTGGAAGCAGGGATGGTAGCTGGCTTCCTGTGTTTTTAGGGAGCCTTTGTCCAGTTTTTGGCAGAATACAAGTCTTGAATAGAGGATATTATTCAGCCAGACCTTTCAGAAGTGAGGTTGGCAGAAATAAAAAAAACACAAAAAAAATGAGAGAAACAGCAGTTTTATTGCGTTAATACATCCTATCCAATGGACAATTGCTAATCCGGTCGGCGTAGACCGGCCCGCCAAACGACAGAAAAAGCTGTTCTATATGAGTGCATAATGCACACACAAGCTGGTCGGTCCGACTGCGTTCTCGCTAGGTGGCGTGTAGTACTTCCTTGTTTCCTAGACAACGTGACGTCATAGCATCTTTTTCGTTTGGCGCGCGACTGTGTACACGTACTTTTGTGTAATTCTCGCAAGTGATTTATGTGGTGAATATTCATCAGGGAAAGAACTTCTTTTTATTGTTATTGGATTTTGTGTATATTGTGGACAAACATGACGTCTCCTAGACAAAGAAGAGGCGTTTGTGGCCATGCTATGGCTGGCTTTGATAAGCATGCTCATTGTGCCCGTTGTCGGGATAAAAGAAAGGAACTGATCCCTGTATTAAAGGAAACGTTTGTCCATCTTGTAATATTTTGACTGAAGAACAGAAACTTCGTTTGGCCACCCCCGTTTATCAGAATAAGAAGGAAAAGCGGGAATCTAAAACTGCAGAAGAATGCACCCTTGTTGACCCCTCGTTGGTGTCTGTGATTGGTGTTTCTACTAACGGGGATAGAAGCTCAGAAGAGGCGAGTAGCACCCCTGTGGTAGTGAAAGCCAAGAAGAGTGCTGAGAGCTTCGAAGAAGTGAGTAACGTTTCGAACGTGAAAACTAAGAAGATCAAGTCCCCTGCTTCCTCAGTGGCCAAAGAGAAACCTAAGAAACGTCAGTCTTCACCGACCAAATCTACCAAAGGAACTACGGACTGTAAATTAGAGGCTTTGGACCTCAAGTGGTCGGAGCGTTTCAGCAGGCTGGAAGCTATGTTGTTGTCAAAGACTTTATCTCAACCGGAACCGTCTTTTCAGCCGGTTAAGTTACTCCAGCCAGACCTCCACCAGCCGGTGTGACTGAGAAGGCTGAGCCCTTTTTTGCTCCACCTCAAAAGAATGCCTCAGACCGACCTCAGCATGTAACTACGGATAAAATCACTACCGAACCGACACTCAGATCTTCAAGTAATTTACCCACCCAACAGCAGTCGGATCTGGAAATGGACACTGACATTGCTTCAGATTCTGATTCACTACCGGATATAGCTGATAAGTGTGAGGAGGGTGAACTCTCCGACCTTGATCAGGATATTTCACTCACTGATACCGACCAGGTTTTGTCTGAAGAACAAAATTACAGGGAGACTATGCGCGGCATTAGGTCGTACATGGGGTGGTCGCACGTACCGGATGTAGATTCAGCACTGGCTAATTCTGAGGATAATCCGTTTGCAGCCCCGAAACAACAACCAGCAGGAAAGATCAGTGTTCAGTTACCTACAGACGACTGGCTGTGTCGTAAAATGGATAGATTAAACTTAACCTTGACTCAAGGATACCCTTCTAAAGGGTCTGATGCTGGTGGACTTCAAACGTGACCAGTTTATAAAAGCATCCAAGTCACAAGGGAAATGGTACGGTTTGCATCCTAACCAGAATAAACCCACCGGTTCCGTCTCTTTCTGGCATTGTGACACTTCCAAGCTGAACAGTATGTATAGTAGAATTGCCAGATCTTCAGGGCTCACTACCCCAGCCCCACCCTCTCGTTATGTCTCCCAGGATACCCTCAGGAAGTGGGAGAAAAGTGCTCGTGAAGCAACATATATGTGTAACCAGGCTGCAGGGTTTAGTAGATGCTTGAGTAAAGTTCAACAGGACTTATATTCTCAACTCAAAATTATTCAAGCAGAACACAGTAAAGGAAAATCTGCAGACAAAGTCGGTAGTGCTACGGAAGAGTTACAATACCTCTTGCATTTCAACTCCTCCATTTCTCAGTGTATGGCGAAAACAATGGAGCATTTGTCAGACTTTGCCTTTGTAAATATGTATAACTTCACACTTCTTAGAAGGGACTCATACCTTGCCCATGTTAAAGCTGGCATTAAGCAGGACACTCTGGCTGCATTACGCCAGGCCCCCATGGATCTGGATACCTTATTTCTGGACACCGTTTTAAGGAAGGCCGAGGAAGACATTTCAAAGTTTGAGGATAGGGGTCGAACACACACTGGTTCTAACCACAAGGATACTCATTTCCACCCTTACAAGAGGTCAGATAAGCCTTATCAAGACAACAAGCCTGCTAGGCCTGTCTGGAAAAACTTTGGTCGTTTACAGAAGAAAAAGACCAGATTTCAAACAAATAAATATTCCTCGCGACAGGCCTGAGGTCAAGCTTCATTTAAATGACAATCAATGCATAGTTCCTCAGTCTCCAGAGAATCTGACCAGGAGACAGGACAGTGGGCAAATTTTTCAAGCCGGACCAGGATCCGGACAGACTGTAACTTGTGTTCAAAGACTGGTAGACTCTGTAAATTTAAATACTGTTTTTCATGTACCTATTGCAACAGGGCTGCCACAAAAGAAAGGCATAAGTCCAGTCATTTTAAAACAAAACAAAGTTCAGTCATTAAAGCTTGTGAACAATTCTTCTTGTGTAGATCCTTTGTGTTCTGTAAACTCTGTACCAAATGTCGGACCTGTTGTACAAGATCTTCCTGTAGGGGCCAGACTAAGCCATTTTTCGGAGGTTTGGGCAGACCTAGGAGCTGGTCCCAAAGTCCTTCAAATGTTGAAAGAGGGCTACACCCTACCTTTCCAGACAAGACCAAATTTGACCAGGTCTCCAACAATTGTAAGCTGTTATGCACATCCCCACAGGAATCTCAACCTGTTGGAGGCATTGCATCAGCTTACAAAGAAAAAGGCAGTAGAACTTGTCCAAAATCAAACATCTCTGGGGTTTTACAACAGACTATTTTTAGTCCCAAAACCAAACAAAAAATGGAGACCTATACTGGACCTGAGCTCTCTCAATCTATTCCTCAAGGCAGAAAAATTCAAAATGGAAACCCCGGAAACAATACGAACCTCACTACAAGCAGGGGAGTGGGTTACGTCCATAGACTTCAAGGACGCCTACTTCCACATACCCATTCACAATCAGTCCAGGAAATACTTGAGGTTTCATGTCCAAGGCCAAACCTATCAGTTCAAAGCCCTACCCTTTGGTCTATCAACAGCCCCCTTAGAGTTCACTGTCATAACCAAAGAGGTCAAAACTCATGGCACTGCAGCAGGGTATAAGGATCCACCAGTACCTAGACGACTGGTTGGTCCGGGCCAACTCCTACCAACTTTGCCTCCAACACACCAAAGTCCTAGTGGTTTTGTGTCAAAAGTTGGGATGGATAGTAAATATGGAAAAGTCAGGACTGGAACCCAAACAGGTGTTCGACTTTGTAGGTTACCAGTTTGATCTGATAGTGGGAAAGGTCAGACCCACCTTAGACAGGTGGCAAACTTTGACAGCCAAGATCACAGTTACTATCCGATCCGGCCTGTCCGGTCCGGAAACTGATGTCCCTTATTGGTCTATTAACAGCTACAGAAAAGCAGGTCCATCTAGGCCGCCTACACATGCGACCCATTCAGTGGCATCTCAAGAACAACTGGAGGGTTCCAGAATCAATGGACAAAGTTATCCCTATCCCCAAATCCCTCCACCCTCATCTAAAATGGTGGCTGGAGGAGAGCAATGTGCTCAGAGGTCAACCATTACACCCACTAAAACATGCTCTTCAGCTGTTTACAGACGCCTCAAAAGAAGGCTGGGGCACTCACTTAAACGAACACACTGCAAGAGGCGATTGGTCGCTCCCAGAAAGGGAGTTACACATAAATATTTTGGAGCTGAAGGAGGTATTTTTAGCCTTAAGAAAGTTCCAAAGTCTTTGTCAAAGCAATGTCATTCTGATAGCCACAGACAACACCACAGTGGTGGCCTATGTAAACAAGGAAGGAGGCATGAGATCAGGACCTCTGTGTGCCCTTCTTTGGAGGATTATGACCTGGTGTGCCAAAAATCAGGTCACCCTCAGAGCTCGCCACATCCCAGGTCGCCTGAATGTGGTAGCAGACAAAGTTTCCAGATTGGGCCAAATAATTCAAACAGAATGGTCTCTCCATCCCCAAATTTTTCAGACAATTTGCAACAGGTGGATAGATCTGTTTGCAACAAGATACAACAACAAATTAACCCAGTTTGTATCACCAGTGCCAGATCCTCAGGCTTGGGCAGTAGATGCACTCAGCCTGTCCTGGGAAAATCTGGACCCATATGCCTTCCCACCGACAGCCATCTTGGGCAAAGTGGTGGAAAAGCTACAAAACGAACCGTGCAGGAGGCTCATTCTGATTGCTCCAGGGTGGCCAAACATGCCCTGGTTCTGGGATCTAGTGACCATGTCCAGTCAAATTCCACTGAGTCTGCCCAATCTGCTGACACAGCCCTTCAATCAGACTCCTCACAGGAATCTGACCAACCTAAATCTCCATGCATGGCTCCTAGAGCCTCAGCAATCAAGGAGCAGGGGTTCTCTGAAGCAGTGGCAGCAAGAATTGAGGCTCCTCAGAGATCAACCAGATCAGTCTACGAGGCAAAGTGGACCATTTTTACAAAGTGCTGTATCTCTTATAAGGTGGACTTCAGGGCACCCCCTGTAAAATCAGTAGCTGACTTCCTTATGTACCTTTTTCAAGATAGAAAGTTACAGCCCAGTACCATTGATGGGTACAGGTCAGCTATTGCTGATAAACTAGGAAATACCTTCGCACAATTTTATTTGAAGGATGTGGCTTGGGCTGATTCAGAGCTCTACCATCTGGGACCTGTAGTGGCTGCTCAGCAGATCCACAAGTACCTAGATATAGAGAAGATTCTGTACATATGTAAATAATGTATATATATATTTAAGACAAAAAAAAATGTGCTGTGCTTCCTTCGGGAGGTTTATTTTCTTCTTCTGGGACTGAACTCATTCCTCTCTTCCCCTATCTCAGAGCAGGAGGGGGGGGGGACAAGTCGGTATAGACCGGTTACCCGATCCTCCATTACCGACTATGGCCTTAAGGGTTTCCTGACCTCAAGGTCGACCCAGGCTGGCAGAAAATTTTGGTTAGTTGGTTTATGAGTTCAATTTAGTCCCTAGTAACTTACCCGCCGTCCAAGCAGTAATTATTCAGCAATTGTCCATTGGATAGGATGTATTAACGCAATAATAAGTAAATTAAATTTTTATAAGTTAATACCCTATCCAATGGACACACAAGACCCTCCCTTCCTGCCCCGCTATCAGTTACTAAGGGGTCCTTCATAGGATTAGACAACGAAAAAGATGCTATGACGTCACGTTGTCTAGGAAACAAGGAAGTACTACAACGCAGTCGGACCGACCAGCTTGTGTGTACATTATGCACTCATATAGAACGGCTTTTTATGTCGTTTGGCGGGCCGGTGTGCGCCGACCGGATTAGCAATTGTCCATTGGATAGGGTATTAACTTATAAAAATTTAATTTACTTATTAAATTTGCAATTTTGATAGAAGCTGTTTATGAAATGATCGACAAAAGGGCGATATCACCAGTCCCGGTGTCCATCACTAGAAGTTTACAGTTATTTCTTGTGATAAGCAGGGAAAATGGCAGTCAGTGATAATTAAGGTCAGGTAAACAAGCTTTACATGTACCTTACTCAATATGAACTGTTGCAATATTCGGCATTCGTTTATAGAAGGCGACTCAAATTATGGATGTACATATTCTTCACCGATACACTCAGCCAAGAAAACACCCACTGGTTGGTTCATCTTGTTGAAGCCTAGGTTGGATCACAAATTTCTAAAAATCAGATTTATTTCCAACTCAAGAATCGAATTTTGGTTACATAGCCCTACCTCAGGGTAGGGCTAGTCTTCCCAACTCAAAAGAAAATCGATCGTCTTCCTCGAAAAGACCGTTACCATGTTGAAAGCTTGTCACATATCTCCAGGGAAGCTCATGTCACTTTGAAATCATGGCTTCATTGGAGATGACTATACCATGGGGTTGTCTGCAGGTGAAGTCACTGCAATGGTATCTGAAGAACTCTGCAGATGTCCTCAATCTCTCGATATCCCACTTCTTGTGTCTCTGGTTCACAGGGATTATCTTCAGTGGTGGTCAAATCTTTCAATTTTGAAGGAGGACTAACCACTCCTTCAGCAGGAGCACAGTCTCCTTCACTGCACAGATACTTCCCTAAAGGGTTGGGGTGCTCACTGGAAGCATCAAATGTGAAATGGATAATGTGAAGAATCATGGTTTGGATGAATGCCAGGATCATCCAGAATCAGGGAAGTGCATTCCAGGGAATCTCAATGTTCCAGCAGATTCCTTGTCCAGAGAGATAAGGTTTTTCAAACCAAAGGGGCTATGAATCATCAGGTTTTCAATCAAATTAGCCATTGCTGGCATCAATCAGTGGTTGATGTGTTTGCAACAAAGATGAGTCACAAGCTTCCTATGTAGGTCTCCTGTCAGGCTTGGGAAACAGATGCTTGAACATCTCTTGTGAAGGTCTGGACGGACATGTGTTTTGCCCAGGGCCTTGGTCCTGCAGGTGATGCAAAAGATGTATGTGTCTCATGTCCCAGACAGTTGGGCTTGGGAAACAGATGCAGGGTCTGGTCAGTTATTTGTTTTGTCCAGTGGCCCTCATTCCTCAGGTGATCCAACAGATGACCACCTACAGGTGCAGAATCATCATGATTGCACCAGGGTGGCCAGGGATGTCTTGGTTTTGGGATCTGGTGAATTTGTCCACAAAAACTCCCAAGACTTCCATTGTGGGTGAATCTGTTGACTCAACCATTCAGCAACAGACTTCACAACAAGCTAGCTTACTTGAATCTTCATGTTTTGGTATCTGGAGTCAGGCATGAATATTCAGGAAGGTTCCCAGAGGAAGTGGTGAAACAATTAAGGAGCCTTAGGGGTACTCCTCAAGGAGAATCTGTGAATCAATTGGTCTATTTTGGGAAGTGGTGTGAAGAGAGCCTGGTATATATCTCAGACACTACTATTCCAGATGGAGCATATTTCCTGAACTACTAGTTTAAGGAAGACATCCTAATACCATCCACTATTGTGGTCTATAGTAGTGGTGGAACGATTCGACGAAAACTCGATTCGTAGACTCGATTCTGCGTTTTAGTAACTACATCGATCCCTATTGGAAACGTCGGCGACGAAAAAATAAAACTAAACCACGGAAGACGTTTTGAGTGGACGATAATAGAAATACTAGCTACAATGAAGGAATAACACACAACTAGCGTGGTTTTACAATGAATAGCGATATTATTAAGGCGAACTTACTGGCTACAATGTACAGTTTAAGAAGCATTAGCGGTAACTAAATTGATTTTAAATGGGCGATAATCGGGAATTTATGCGGTTGCGGTACTTCGTTTTTATGTTTAACGTATGTTTAAATAGCCATAACTTCCTTATTTCTTGTCCAATTTTTATAATTTTTTCACCATTGTGTTCAGTTTGATTAGCTCTATTTCAATTTATATCACATTGTCAGGAAACCCCTCAAAGAACTGACGTGACATTTTATTTGCTCATTAATATTAATGAGGCAGGTACTAGTAGTTTTCATCTTAAACCAGTATATCAATTTATGAAATATTATTAACCAAAAAAAAAATAATTTTTGGTGAAAATATAGTGCATTCTTGCAAATGCAACACCACTCTCAAGAAATAATTTTGTACTTTGGGTTGAACCTCTTTACATTATTTTTCAAAGGAGGGTTTGAACTCCCTGACCCCCTGGACCCACTAGTGCTATTTAGAAGTTTACATGTTAATTATCATCTATGAAACTTAACTGCAAGTTGTGAAACTTCTTGACAATAAAGTGACAGAACTTACATCCATTTTATGCCAGAAAATAACTATTATTATAATATATATTATAACTATTATTGTAAATGAATTAAAGATAACATAGAACCACAGTACAACATATATATCAATAAAATATCAGGAAAGATTGATATATTTCAAAGAAAATTACGACAGTTATTTCTACTGGAAACCAAGATCAATATTTATAAATCCATCACTGAGAGTAGCCCAGACAGTATTTTTTATTGAAGGAATTTTGTAAAATTCCCTGTATCACCCAAAAATCGATTCGACTCGATTAATCATCTCTGGGCTTTTCCGATTAATCGATTTGGATTTTCAAGTCCGATTCCCACCACTAGTCTATAGAACAGCAATTGCAGATGGTTTGGGGCTTAAAGGGTCAAGAAGTGTCTAAAAGTTGAGATGAATAGGAGATTAGCAACTTTTAGTAAGAGACAAACCAATAGTTTTGGTTTTTGGCATTGCTCCTACATGCTCTTATCAAACAACCTTTGAGCTTGTGAGGAAGGCTTTCTTGAAGTTATTACCTTTTCAAGACAGTCTTTGATTTTGGTTTCAGGTAAAGTAGTGAATTCATGTTTGGACCCTTCCCTTAGTTATAGGGAGAGTTGGTCACAAGTAACTCTGGCCCATTGACTGCCTTTTTTGGCCAAGAACCAGTTGGCTTCAGATGGGTTTACTGCAATTAAGCTGGTGGTCTTAGTCTCTGTGGACTACAGATTCATGGTAAAGGAGTGACATTCATGCTTGGACGTATTCTTCCTTTAGTTATAAGGAGAATTGGTCACAAGTAACTCTGGCAACATCAGTTGCCAGAATCAGTTGGCTTTGGATAGGCCTGGTCATGCCAGCTCTTAGCCTCTTTGGACAACAGTTTGATTCAATATGGGTTTGTCTGTCCTGTTAGGGGTTTGATATATAGTTGGATGATCAAAAGGTTTGGGATAGAACAAAATCTTTTGTTTTACTGCCATTAAGAAAGTTTCTTAAAAGACTTATCTCTTGGCAACTGTTGCATCTTGATTGAGTCAAGATTGAGTCACAGAAGTGATTGATGTATGTTTTGATTGCATCTTTAGTTTTATAAGGAATTTCCTTACATGAGTTCTTGATACATGTTATTGGAAATTCCATTGTATGTATACCAATTTCTGTCTTAAAAACCTCCGTTGTCATAGGGTCAGATTTGAAATTGGGTGCTACAGTTTATGCTCAGCATTTTGTTATTTTATAAGTATGTGTTTGATACTTATATTTGTACATTTGCAGGTTGTGGCTGGTATGTCTGCAATGCTGGATGTATTTGTAGTAGACATCAATGTTGCCTAAATCTGACTTGAAAAGGATTAGGCATTATGCTGATGACACTTTCCGGTTGGTTTGACCTTGTCTTGGGGTCGGATGTTACAATGTAGATGGGCTATCTATTGATGACATCCAATTGCAGCACCCACAGTGTCAGCATTTGTGAGAACTACAGCTACATACTGCCATTTTTGGGAGTTGTATGTTGTGAATGTTGGAAGTTTATATGTTCATTAATGCATGTAAATTCCATTGAGAAGTTCTCATGATGTTTAGTTGTAGGTTAGGTAGTGGTTTTCTTAAAAGAATTCCCTCCATCCTACAAGGCTGGATTCAGCTACTGTTAGGAAATGGTAAGGGTATTTCGCTATAAAATTGGAAAATTTAATAGTAATTTAAATTTTTATTAGAAATACTTACCATTTCCTAACAAATGGATTTCCTTCCTGCCTCCCCGCAAGTTATTCTTTTACTTGCAACAAAAATAATGAAGTAAACAATGTGGTCATGTGACCTATTTGGCGGGAGGACGGACTAATGTAACCCAGTGGCCTGGTTAAGGTTGTTATATAACCTTAAATTCGCATCTCTGCGTTGGCCATTGGGTTGGGTGGCTCCAACAAATAGCTACTGTTAGGAAATGGTAAGTATTCCTAATAAAAATTTAAATTACTATTAAATTTTCCAAGTTTGTCTGTTCCCAAGAGCCATTACAATTGAGGTACCCCCACCCAAAGTGTGAAAATTTCAACACGTTATCACAATTTTCTCATTGATTTTTGCAAGGATTTTTCTCTTACCTTGCGTATATGTACTAGGCCACAAGTAGGTTCCCTTGTGAGAGTATCAGGCCTGAATCTTTCTTAATTATTTTTTTATGAATTTTTGAAATCATTTTTAATGTATTAAAATTCATGAAATTGTGCACTAAATCACTTATAACTTGAAAAGAATTGCATTTAGAGCCTTTTGTTAAATATGTTTTTCACATAATTTTGTGTCAGCTATAACATAATAAAATTTCATACCTGTAGCTCATTGCATAATTGTATCCACCGGAGGCATGATACTTTGGTTTAGCGTTCGCTACGCCGCCGCCACGCATAGAGATTTTCGGCGTTAATGCTCTAAGAGGAAAACTATACCAGGTTCACCAAATTTGCAGGAAATCTTCATTGGGGGGTAAGATTGCCGCCACAGGCATTTCTTTGAAAATAATTTACATTTTTCTACTGACTGTTTCTCATAGGTAGAAGGTTGAATCTCTTCATAGGTGATATATATAATACATATACATGTCCTCTACAACCTTGCAGACATTTGACCTTGAAGCTCTTAATTCAAGTTCATCCACGGAGTGCTGAACTAACCCACATAGTGGACTTTAAAAGTGCCTATATCTCCCTTATTATGTCCACCCCACCGGGAGTAAAATTGCAGACCCGTAGCTCATTGCATAGCTGATCAATAGCTACTTTCAGGTGCTCACTGTTGAGTAAATCGGTTGTAACTTGAAAACTATTACGTTTAGGGTTTTTTTTAAATTTGTTATTCATCTACTTTAGGGTCAGCTATAGCATAGTGAATCTACAGATCTGTAGCTCATTGCATAGCTGAGCAATAGGTATTTTCAGGTTGTCACTGTTGAGTAAATCACTTGTAACATAAAAACTATTTACTTTACAGATTTCTCTTTAAATATGTTATGCACCTACTTTTGGGCGGCTATAAGATAGTTAGATTTGCAGACCCGTAGCTCATTGCATAACTGAGCAACTTTTGTGTCCTTTTATGGTTTCACTTCTACTTTGCAACTCAAAACACAGTCAGCTGATACAGAACCCCTTCACAGGCACTGATTGCTTATTTGGTTTTAAGGTCGCTCTTGTGACCCAAACATAATCCTTTCAGGAGAATTTCTCTTCGCCAATAACATTTACCTCTTCACATTGGTCCTTTAGTATTTTATATAAAACTTCTAAGCTGTAGGGACGCTTTGTTTATGTGTACAAAAACCTTTTGTCTTGTTTTCAAAACATTTTTGTCACGCCAAAAATGGCGGCCATTTTGAATTTTCAAATTTTTCGCAAAAAATGCAAAACACAAAAATGCTTATATCTCGAAAAAAGTGCTAGATAGAGTAATTTCGACGAAAATTTTGAGGCGCAGGGTATCTCTGCAGAGTAGTAATTCCAATTTTCAAAAAATGGCAGCCATTTTGAATTTTCGAATTTTTTTGCAAAATTGCAAAACACAGAAAAGCTTATATCTCGCAAAACTGTGCTAGATAGAGTAATTTCAACAAAATTTTTGACCCATAGGGTCTCTGCAGAGTAGACATCTCAATTTTCAAAAAAAATTTGTCTCACCCAAAATGACGGCCATTTTGAATTTCGCAAAAATTGCAAAACACAAAAATGCTTATATCTCGAAAACCGTGCTAGATAGAGCAGACTACGCAGACTTTGGTTGCCACAACTGTATAAGGCTAGAAGCAGAGCATTTTCTTAATACTTTAGCACTCACCATTATATCCTTTTCAGGACGCTTTGTTTTTGCTGTGCAAAAACATTCTTTTTTTTTTTTTTGCAAGCGATCCTCTAGTTTTAAGTTTTGTTTGAAGGATTGTTGTCACACAAGAAAAAACAATGTCCTTCAACACAATTTCCAGTGAAAGGGGTATAAAAACACAAAAGCTTTTCATGATAAGAGTGCTTGGATTGAACAACCTACATATGGTGTTCATTATAAAGAAACTTAATCCCCTGTTTGAAGTAAGTCTAATCAGAGTGGGACCTTTGTCTGCCCTTTAAGGTAATCTTATACTCACACAGAAGTCATCAAACATCCCAAACTATCATAATCTCCTACTAAACATATAAATATTTACTTGTACCATTTGAAAATTATTTACACAAAATGTGAAATGAAGACTGATTTCCATTAAAAACTTCCCAAATACTTTCAGATGTTTAGATGAATTTTATCTGTCTGCATCAGATGACAAGGCTAGCTGAACCAGCAATTGATATAAATATCTTGCATATATGTACTAAACCACCAGTAGATTCCCTTGTGGGAGTATCAGGCCTGCATCTTTCTTAATTAAGCGGCCCGTCAGGGACGCTTATTTGTTTTCACCGAAGTTCGACTGATCACCGCCGCCGCCGCAGGATTATGGTCTCTCTTGAATAACTTCTTAGCCTTTCATATTTTTCTTTCCTTGTTACCTTTCTTTAAAACTATAGGGGCGGGAAAAATTTTTGGGATACTTTGCGCAGACCTTAAGCTTTACTTAAGGTAACCTTAAGCATAACTCCAAAACACCCCGTCATCGCGTTTCGGAAAAAAGCACACACACCTGTGCTATAAAATTTATCACGTACATTCTAGACCAAATTTCCAAGGTCGGAAAGGATTTTTTCATCAATCAGACCATAGATGCCTGAATGGGAGGCGTTTTATTTTCGTAAATTTTTTTAAAATGGGTACTTGGTCTGTATCTCAAAAACGGTGAGGATTTCGGCGTTTTGTTGGAATAACTTATTCAGCTACTTTTTGATAACCTTTCTCATGCCGAAGTTTTAGCCCTGTATCTGCAATCTTAAGGTCGCCTAGGTCGCCTTAATGTCAAAAAAGGTGGTTTTAGCCCTCCAGTTCACTTAGTTTTTCACTTTTTTCAGCCAAACTTGCCACATATATTAAGATTTGCCAAAGGAATATCCTGACTTTATGGTGACCTTAAACTCAAAATGTTAATGGACATATGGCCTGCTTAAAGTCATCAAATTGGAATAAAATCCTCTGGCTCCTTTTTTCCCCATTTTTTTATATCGAAAATATCACTGGTTTTAAACTAGATAAAAATAATACTTATGGTCACCTTAAACTCTCAGTATGAATGGAGTTGTAGCCACCTTAAACTGAAATAAGGAGGTTTTCAGCCTCCAAGTATCTTATTGTTTGACTGACCTCAGTTAAACTTTGCACACCTATAAAGGATGGCAAACCAAAGGGTTATCCTGACTTTATGGTGACCTTAAACTGTTAATATAATTTTGACCCCCCCTAAAGTCATAAAATTTGAGTAAAGCCGTCTGGCTCCTTTCTTTTTCAATATCTAACATATATTGATATTGAAGGGACGTTCTCATATTATGGTCACCTTAAAGTTGCAATATGAATGAAGTTATGGTCACCTTACAGTGAAAAAGGAAGTTTCAGCCTCCAGCTATCTTATTGTTCAACTGACCTGAGCTAAACTTTATGCTCGGTTAAATTTTCTACACTTTTAAAGATGACAATAGGGACATTCTTATTTGCTTTCCACCTTGGAGTTCCAATACAAGTACAGTCATGGCCATCTTGACGTGAAAATGAGGGTTTTCCACCCCTAACTGATTAACTGTTCAGTAACATCAGTTTAACTTGACATTGATTATACTTAAGTAACACTTTGGATAACATTTCACTTAAAATTCCTGTACTTAAGAGGCTTTGGTCGTCTTAACACGATAAATATATACTTCTTGCTCCCTCCTCATTTATTTTAGCACTTTTTAAAACCACACCTGGCATATGTATACTTCAAAAAATATTTATGCTCACTTTAACTTGACATTGATTATACTTAAGTAAGATTTTGTATAACGTTTCACTTAAAATTCCTGTACTTAAGAGCCTTTGGCCATCTTTATATGATAAATATATACTTCTTGCTCCCTCCTCATTTATTTTAACACTTTTTAAAACCTCACCTGGCATATGTATGCTTAAAAAATATTTATGCTATCTGGCAAACCTAATCTCTTAGTGTTTATGATGTTATGACATCTTCAAAGACAAAAATGAGGTATTTATGATGCACTGATGTGGTTATTAACATATTGCAACTGATCAGTGTTGGAATTGTGGGGATATTACTTTTTCTTTTTGGAAAAAAGCTTTAATTTATTCAACTTTTCTTTTGCAGAAGAAGTTGAGGATGTAGGTACTTGTTTGAAATTCACTTGTTCACATAGACTATGTAAATTGGTCAAATTTATAGACTTGACTTCTTTCAGAATATAAGATGACTGTAAAAAAAACACTCTCATAAACAGTTTTTCTTGTACAGTATTTTATGTAGCTCCAACTAAGTGGAAATGAATGAGTTCTCTCTTTCTGCTTCCTCCTCAAACTCTGTATTTGGTTTGGTGTGATATCTATCTAGAGTTACATTCATGGAAAGTCTTTCTAACCAGAAAGAACCCCCCCAACTCTCCTTTAGTGCACTAACATGCAGGTGAAAAAAGATTTGCCTCTATATGTGGGGGGTGGATGGAGGGAGAGTGGGTATTAGTGTGGTTTAGATGATAGATAGAGATATAAATATATGTGTGTGTGCACCTCATGGAAACAAAAAAGTCTAGCTGTTTATGCTGTTCTTTAGAATGTGTATTGTTTTCTTTTACTTTCTTCCATTTTGTGTGACACTTGTACATTTAATAAAATTAAGCTCAAGTTGGAAATGAATTTTGGAAATTCTCCTTTAGTGCACTAACATGCAGGTGAAAAAAATATTTGCCTCTATATGTGGGGGGTGGGGGGTGGATGGAGGGAGAGTGGGTATTAGTGTGGTTTAGATGATAGATAGAGATATAAATATATGTGTGTGTGCACTTCATGGAAACAAAAAAGTCAAGCTGTTTATGCTGTTCTTTAGAATGTGTATTCTTTTCTTTTACTTTCTTCCATTTTGTGTTACACTTGTACATTTAATAAAATTAAGCTCAAGTTGGAAATGAATTTTGGAAATTTTAATGCATTAATATTCCTCAGATCATGCACTAAATCACTTATAACTTGAAAAGTCTTGTGTTTAGAGCATTTTGTTCAAATATGTTATTTTTCCCATAACCTTAAGCATTTTTCATAAAAACTGGTCATCACGTTTTGGGAAAAAGCGCACACACCTGTGCTATAAAATTTATCACGTACATTCTACACCAAATTTAGAAGGTCGGAAAGGATTTTCTCATCAATCGGACCATAGACATCTGAATGACACCTACAATTTCTCTTCTGCCAAGTTGTGGTCGTTCTTTCATTTGTTAAATATAGTAACATACACAATGCAATAAACTTTACATTTTCTATTCCTTATCATGCATATCTTGACATCTTTTACAGATTACTTCGCACTTTTTCATCAGGGCCGCTTCGTTTTTGTCAGCAAAAACATTTTTCTAGTTATTTTTTATGAATTTTTCATGCATTAAAATTCATGTATTCATGCACTAAATCACTTATAACTTGAAAAGTATTACATATAGAGCATTTTGTTAAATGTGTTTTTGATGTAGTTTTGTGTCAGTTATAACATAGTACAATTTCAGAACTGTAGCCCCTTACATAATTAAGTAATTGCTGTAAAACCTAAACATTCTACTGCAGTAAATAATCCTTTTCTCACCTGCATTTTATTTCAGTGAGGGGAGTGACAAAGAGGTAGTCTTTTTCTGCTCGGATCTGCCCCCTCCCCACTCCCCTCACTCAAATAAAAATGTTAAATATTACATTTAGAGCATTTTGTTATAATATGTTATTCAGCTACTTTTTCCATAGCTACAACATGGTTGAGTAACTTGAGTGTCTATGCCAATAGCTAAGTGAGTAATAGCTACTTTCTGATTTTTTAGTACCTCCCGTAATGAGTAAAATCACCTATAACTTGAAAACTATTGCATATACAGAATTTTGTATAAATACGTTATTCAGTTACTCTTGGGTCAGCTACAACATAGTAAAATTTCAGACCTATAGCTTGGTGCATAGCTGATAATAGCTACTTTGAGGTTATCACTGTTGAGTAAATCAGTTGTAACTTGAAAACTATTGCATTTAGAGTCTTTGTTTAAATATGTTATTCACCTAATTTTTGGTCAGTTATAAAATAGTGAAATTACAGACCTGTAGCCCATGGCATAGCTGAGCAATAGCTATTTTCAGGTACTCACTGTTGAGTAAATCAGTTGTAACTCGAAAACTATTGCATTTACAGTATTTTGTTAAAATATGTTGTTCACCTACTTTTGGGTCAGCTATAAGATAGTGAAATTGCAGACCTGTAGCTCATGGCATAGATAAGCAATAGCTGCTTTGAGGTTCTCACTGTTTAGTACAACAGTTGTAACTTGAAAAATATTGCATTTGGAGTATTTTGTTCAAATATGTTGTTCACCTACTTTTGGGTCAACTATAACATAGTGAAATTGCAGACCTGAAGCTCATGACATAGCTGAGCAATAGCTATTTTCAGGTTCTCACTATTGAGTAAATCAGTTGTAATTTGAAATCTATTGCATTTACAGTATTTTGCTTAAATATGTTGTTCACCTATTTTAGGATCAGCTATAACATAGTAAAATTTCAGAGGTGTAGCTCATTGCATAGCTGAGTAATAGCTACTTTGAGGTTATCACTGTTGAGTAAATCAGTTGTAACTTAAAAATTATTGCATTTGGAGTATTTTGTTTAAATATGTTATTCAGGTAATTTTTGGTCAGCTATAACATAGTAAAATTGCAGACCAGTAGCTCATTGCATAGCTGAGCAATATTTACTTTGAGGTTTTCTCTGTTGAGTAAATCAGTTGTCACTTGAAAACTATTGCTTTTAGAGAATTTGTTTACATATGTTATTTATCTACTTTTGAATTAGCTATAATATTGTAAAATTGAAGCTTGTAGCTCATGGCGTAGCTGTGTAATAGCTTTTCTCAGGTTCTCACTGTTGAGTAAATCAGTTGTAGCTTCAAAAATATTGCATTTAGAGTATTTTGTTTAAATATGTTGTTCACCTACTTTTGGGTCAGCTATAACATAGTGAATTTACAGACCTGTACGTCATGGCATAGCTGAGCAATTGCTACTTTCAGGTTCTTGAGTAAATCATTATGTTCACCCCACTGGGGGGTGAACATATTATTTTTGCTTTTTCCGCCGTCCGGCGTCCCACTTGGTTTCCAGACATTTTAGGCAACAGTTCTTATCCTATCTTTACCAAATTTGGCATGCGGGTTTATTGGGTTAATAGCTTGTATGGGATTGCTTTTGGTGATGATAGCTCTATATAGTGTTTTAGACGGACCCATCACGGAGACACCGAAAATTTAAATATTGATTTTATTTCTGCTTCTGATCTTCACTATATACATATAGTTCATTTATTATTGATGGTATTCTGTTATATTGATTTTATTTCATATGGTAGTTGTTAGGGCGTTTATCTCTGTTGATTTACAATAATATTTCCATGTCTTGATATTTGCGGGTATTATCGCCCACTACCGGGAATTATCGTTCAACAACCATGTTCTCTCACATTGTGTTTCTACATTCCTTTCACAATAAATTATTGCACAACACCATACTCCAGAATTTCCATATATTTAGGTCCCAATAAGGCTTTGCTATGTTTTTCAGGCCCCTCTAAGGGTTTTTTGTTTTTTATTTTTTTTTACAGTGGCTCCAGTGGGGTAGTTAGGGTGCCTGTGAGACGCCCACAGGACGAAGATTGACTTGAGTGTAAGTTGACTGAACCGACTTTAAGTCTTAGTGGACTCTAGCTGAAGGTCATTTTTATTTTAGACTCCCCACAGTCCTTCTGTATGTTAAGGCTCTGGAGTACGGAAAAATGCACCTTATACGCTGTCTGGTATTGATCAGTCTTTTCCTCATCAGTACATCCGACCATAAAGTACAGGTCAAGGGCTGTTTTGTGGGCTCTGTACTACCTCGATCTTTCAAACTGGCTAGTTTTGGTACAAATGCAAGATGCTTTCCCTCATCGGTGAAGTCACGATCCCTCTGTGTTCTCTTGCTTTTATGTGGGGATATATCCCTTAATCCGGGACCTATTGTGAAGGGGGTTGCTAACTGTCAGTCTGTAAGAAACAAGGCTCCAATGATTTCTGACGCTGTGTTCAATCACTCACTGGACATATTATCACTGGTCGAAACTCATATTCGCCCGACTGATACCGATTGTCTGCTTCAATCCATCACACCACCATCTTATAAATTGTGTCAAAGGCCTCATGCACATGGCTCGGGTGGCGGAGTTGGCTTTTTCATAAATAGCAGCCTGCCTCATAGAATTGTGGATCATCCCACTTTCACCTACTTTGAATGTCTGGTAGTCAGTATTGGATCGAATGCTCATTCTACTCTGGTTGCATGTGTTTATCGTCCTCCAGGTTCATGTTCCAATCCTTTTTATGATGAGTTTTATACGCTGGTTGAGTTCCTCTCATCTACGAATTCCTCCTTCATCATTTGTGGCGACTTTTAATATTCATATTGACACAACATCAAGGGATAGTCTTAATTTCCTTAATATTCTTGACTCCTGCAATATTACCCAACATGTTCATTCTGCTACCCATCTTCATGGCCATACCCTAGATCTCATCCTTACTTCTGATAGTTCTCTGGTTTCAAATGTGGTTGTCAATGACTACATCTCCGACCATGCAATGATCAAATGCCAAATTAAAACTCCAACAATTGCTAATTCACAAGCTAACAGAGTGACTTACAGGAGATATCATAAAATAAACATGGACACTCTACGCAATGACTTGAGCAATTGTTCCTTTGTTGCTTGTCCGGGTGACACTGCGAAAAAACTGTATGATCAATACGCTAACGATCTTTCCAACCTTCTGGACAAACATGCTCCAAAGGTTACTCACTGTCTTGCCAAGGAGCCAGCAAAGTGGCTATCAGATACCTACAAAAATGCTAAATCCATCCGACGACAGTTTGAACGCATCTGGCGCAAAAAGAAAACTCTCCTTAACCGTAGGCTGCGCAAACAAATTGCCAGGTGTAATTCACTAGCTAATAAAGACAAAGCCACATATTTGAGAGCTCTTGTCAAAGAAAATGGTGATGACCCTAAAAAACTGTGGCAAGTTCTGCGTTCTGCCTTACACTGTATCCCTGACAAGGTTCTTCCATCAAATAGTTCACAAAAACAATTGGCTGATCAGTTTGCCGCTTTTTTCACTAACAAGATCGCTAAAATCCGAGAGTCTTTTTCCAGTTCTTTATCCTTTTCCTTGCCATCTCCTGTAAATCCGCCTGGACTTGTCAAATTTGATGTTGCCTCTCCTGATGATATTGCAAAGGTAATCAAAAACTCTCCTACAAAATCCTGTCTCCTGGATCCTTGGCCTACTTTCCTAGTTAAGGATTGCCTTGATATACTCCTTCCTTCTATCACAAAATTTGTGAATTGTTCTTTGTCAGAAGGTGCTGTCCCAGATGGCTTCAAAAGTGCTGTTGTCACTCAACTGATAAAGAAATCTTCTTTATCAAAAGGTGATCTTAAAAACTATCGTCCTGTGTCTGGGCTGAGCTTTATCTCTAAACTCGCGGAACGTGTAGTTGCCTCACAACTAAGTAAACATGTCTCTCTCCATGGGTTGGAAAATGAGAATCAATCTGCCTATAGACGTGGCCATTCAACTGAAACGGCTCTTTTGTCTATAAAGAATCAGATTCACCTATCTCTAGCCAGAGGTGAGGCCACAGCTGTGGTGCTGCTTGATCAATCTGCAGCTTTTGACACCATTGATCATGACAAACTCCTTGATTGCTTAAGAAAATGGTTCGGTGTCGAGGGTAGATGCCTTGACTGGTTCAAGTCATACCTTTCTGATCGTACCCAGTGCATCAAGATTGGCTCTGTTCTCTCTGAGGCTAGAAAGCTTAAGTTTGGAGTTCCACAAGGTTCAGTTCTTGGTCCTATTCTTTTTTTATTGTATACCACACCTTTGAGCAAAGTAATCTCTAAACATCCAGATGTCAAATTTCACCTCTATGCGGACGATACTCAGCTGTTTATTCACCTGACACACAAAAACGCAGAAATTGCCTTCGATCGGCTAGGAAAGTGTCTCGAAGATGTCAAACTGTGGTTGTGTGCAAATAAACTAAAGCTGAATGCTGATAAGACCGACTTTATTATATTTGGCTCCAAGTCTCAACAAAAAAAGTTAAACCCATTCTTTCCAGTAAATATATTGGGTGAATCACTGATACCTTCTGATGCCGTTAAGAATTTGGGTGTCTGGTTTCACTCAGACTTTTCCTTCACCAAACATGTTAAAAATGTATGTAAACTTTGTTTCATCCAGATGAGGGATCTTAGACAAATTCGACAGTACTTGACTCGTCATGCTGCTCTTATGGCTGCAAACGCACTTGTGGGGAGCAGGCTTGACTACTGTAACTCCTTGTTTAGGGGTCTATCTGTTGCCAACCTACGCAAGCTACAATGCATTCAAAACAGTCTGGCCAGAACTGTTTGTAGAGCCACATGTCTTTCTCACACCACTCCACTAAGAAAAGCCCTTCATTGGCTACCCATAAGGCACCGTTGCATCTTCAAGACTGCCTTGTTGGTATACAAATACCTACATACTAACTGTCCTAAATATTTCAGCCCATTTCTCAAAGTTAGACAATGTGCCTATTATACCCGGTTGAGTCAATCTGATGGTATAATTCTACATGTTCCTCAATACCAACCATCTATTTACACATCCACAAAGCAGTTTAGTTTAAGCTTTGCAAATGATGCTCCCAAAATATGGAATGAACTCCCTGATGATGTACGATCTGCCACTTCCATTGCTTCCTTCAGGAAAAAAACTTAAGGCATACCTGTTCTGCCAAGCTTATCCTCGTTAGTATTTTCCACCTCATATGGCGTTCTCCGTGATGTCGACCATTGCTATGGATAAGGACGATGATTTTTGTGACTATACCTATGATGTTGCGCCTTAGAGTCTGTCACTCTGGCAGAGATTAAGCGCTATAAAAGTTGAATTGGAATTGGAATTATAGCTGAGTAATAGCTACTTTGCTACTTTTGAGTATCTCTTTGGTTTCCAGACATTTTAAGGAATGCTATTAAGCCTAGCTTTCTGAAATTTGGTATGGAGGTTCATTGGGTTAATAGCTTGTATGGGATTGCTTTTGGGGGGAATTGCTTCATAGATGAGTGAGTAATTAATTAAATAAATAAGTCATTGGCTATTTTATTGCGTTAATACATCCTATCCAATGGACAATTGCTAAACCGGTCGGCGCAGACCGGCCCGCCAAACGCCAGAAAAAGACGTCCTGTGTTTCCACCGGCTGGCCGGTCCCAGTACTGTGCATTCGCAAGGTGGCGCATGGTATTTACTTCCTGTCTAGACAACATGACGTCATAGCATCTTTTTCGTTTGGCGCGTGTACTGTGCAGACGTGTTTTCAACATCTCCAGAATTTTAAAGGAAAAGTGTGCTTTATGACGGATTTTAAACCTTATATGTGGAGAGTTTCTTTGTAAAGTGTTACCAGCTGGTCAAGCACGGATATACATTTAGAAATCTGCTGGAAACGCTCCCTAGTTGGCTCAATTTATTATTGATGATAGGGCAGTAATCGACGAGATATATGAAGGCAGCCATTTTGCTAGTTTCCTCCCATTCAACCTTTGTGTTGTTAGGGGCAGATCAACAATATTGAGGAATTATGGATATACTTCTAACAGGTATTTTTATCCGTGTCGTTTGTTTGAATTTTTCATCTATAACCTTCCAGCTACAATCACCATAGAAACGTCTCTACACGAGATCTTCAGTCTACGTAGTTTTGAAATCTGTGAATGGAAGGAATTCCCCATCACAGATGCATTCTTCAGAGCGCACTGGTACCGACTTCTCTGCTTTAAAGCATCAGTCACACCAGCCCAGCTCGAGTATTTGGTGTTTTTTAATCAGAAGCATGAGATGAATTCTTCAGATTTCTTCAGAGCGCACTGGTACCGACTTCTCTGCTGTTAAGCATCAGTCACACCAGCCTAGCTCGAATATTTTTTCATCAGAAACAAGAGGTGAATTCTTCAGATTTCTTCAACCGACCTCTCAAGTATTTTCTACATAGAAGGAACTTTTGTCACTCTCAGTCCCACCCTTATGGACCCGGCACTTGTGTCGGTAGTAAGGGCAGTGGATGGCCAGGAAACTGGTTTGAGTGTACAGCCGGCTGAGAAGAAGAACCGACTTCAGACCGGCCAGGAATTTCATCTACAGAGTGCACTGGTCCAGGCTTTTCTGCTTTTAAAGCATCAGCCGACCGGCCAGCTAAAAGAACGCGACCTCTGACGTCATACCCAGTCAGCCAATCGCATGTCTTCACGAAGCTGGTCACGTGTTTTCACCGACCAGTCACGAAGTTTATCACGTGATTCACCGAACAAGAAGGTCGGAAGTACATTCTTTGCACTCACGTCTACTGTGATTCCAGTTTTTTAGTTCCTGTAATCCACCTCCAGCGTACTGGTACAGACTTCTCTGCTACAGACATCAGTCGACCAGTAAGCTTACGTTTACTGTGATATAAGGAAAGAACACCTCTAGTGAGGGCGTGTCCCCGAAGTTGGTCACGTGATTTTCCGACCAGTTCACGAAGCTGATCGTCATCTCCAACCAGCCAATCACGTTGTCCCTCCGACCAGCAAGCTGGTCACGTGGCACACCGACCAACATTTGTTTCTAAATATAGCTCACAAGGGCTTCCCCAGCAACTGTCAAAATCTACAAATAAGACGTGCGTTCAAAGATAGTTGTAAAATTTTGTTTTCAACAACTGGTTACAGAGTGTACCGGCTATACAGCCTTGTACACTTGCTTCAACAACCGGTTACAGAGGAATTAATGGAGGAAACTGAATTCAACACAAGATAGTTGTAAACTTCATTCAGCAACTGGTTACAGGGTGTACCTACTGGCTACACAGCCTTGTACACTTACTTCAACAACTGGTTACAGAGTGTACCGACTGACTACCGGCTAAACAGCTTTGTACAGTTACTTCAATAACTGGTTACAGTATGTACCGACCGGCTACCGGCTTCACAGCCTTATACAGTAGCCTCAACTGGTTACAGTGTACCGGCTACACAGCCTTGTACACTGGCTTCAACAACTGGTTACAGAGTGTACCGGCTGGTACTGGCTACACAGCCTTGTACACTTCAGCAACTAGCTACAGAGTGTACCGACTGGTACTGGCTACACAGCCTTGTACACTTGCTTCATTCTATGGGTTACAAGTCTACTAACAGGGTGTTGGCTACACAGTCCTTACTGTAGTGCTTCAACCCAACTGGTTTAAAAAAAAAAAAAAAAAAAAAAAAAAAAAAAAGCTGGCTAAATATAGACCAGTAGCTGTCGAAATTCGTTGGTGACCCCAACCTGCCAGTTTTTGCCGGTTACAAGAATTACTGGTTACAGTAAAGTACCGGGTATGGAGTCCGGGTACCGGACAGAGTTGCCTAAGGTTAATTGGGTTACAGAGAATTCTTAAACTGGTCAGTGATCTTGATGATAGGACAGTTTCCCAAGCTACTGCCAGGCAACCTTCCCTTATCACACCTCTCAACAACCTGTTATCGGTGCTGGACTTGACTGCAGAGATAATAATCAATTTTGTCATCAGGTCCGACCAGGGGACTGACATCTCACATATTACAATTGCTCTGTAAATGCTGCACCTTGCAGGCTGCTGGCCCGGGGCAAAGAGTTTATTAATGTGAAAATAAGACCACAATAAAAACAGAGAGACTGTTAACCTGGATCATTGTCACCAGACCGGACCAGTGTCCGGAGGGACAGAAAATATTGTCAGAATACCAAATGTCCCAAATGTGGCACACAATCTGCCTATAAGGTCCAGACTAAGTCCTTCTTTTGGGAACTTAGGAAGCCTTGGGGACTGGACTTTAGGTAGTACAACTGTTGAAGGAGGGATACCTACGTCCATATACCTATACAAGAACAATCCAGGAAATGCCTGAGATTTCACATCCAAGGTCGGGCATACCAACTCAAGGCCCGGCCATTCGGGTTGTCCACAGCACCTTTTGAGTTCACCGTGATACCAAGCAGGTGAAATTGATGGCCATACACAAGGATTTAAGAGGCCACCAGTACCTAGACGGCTGGTTGGTGAGAACCAGATCCCACCAGGCTTGTCTCCAAAATACACAGGAACTAGTAAATAATGTGTCAGCAACTGGGTTGGCGAATGAACTTAGAGAAATCAGAGCTAGAGCCCAATCAAGACTTTGATTTTGTAGGCTACCAGTTTCGACTTCAGGTCTGATCGGTTCCGACCGACCCTGGACTGGGTACAGAACCTTCAAGAGACTGTTAAAACTGCTATCCCTACCGGCTTGCCCGGTCCGGGAATTCATGTCCTTGATAGGTTACTAACATCTACAGAAAAGCATGTTAATCTAGGCAGACTTCATATGAGACCCATACAGTGGCATCTCAAAAACAGCTGGAGGGTACCAGAATCACTGGAAAAGGTGATCCAAGTCCCCAGGTCCCTGCACCCCCATTTACAATGGTGGCTGAAGGAAGACAATGCACTTACAGGCCAACCATTACACCCAATAAAACATGCTCTGCAAATATTTACAGACGCATCAATAGAAGGGTGGGGCGCTCACTTAGATGAGCACTTGGCAGGAGCAACCTGGTCCCCTCCGGGAAGCAAGTTGTATATATAAACTATCTAGAACTTTAAGCAGTTTTTCTGACTTTAAAGAGTTCTAAGACCTTTGCTTAAACAAGATAGTACTTGTAGCAACTGACAACACCACAGTAGTGTCATACATAAAGGAAGGAGGAATGAGGTCGGGCCCACTTTGTGCCCTACTATGGAGAATCTTGACCTGGGTACCAGGAAACAAGTGACTCTAGGCACGACACATTCCAAGCCGGCCTAATGTGGTTGCAGACAGGCTGTCCAGGCTAGGCCAGACCATCCAAACAGTGGTTTCTCCTTCCAGAGGTCTTCCACTCTATGCAGTAGGTGGCACCGGCCCAAATAAACTTATTTGCCACGAGGTTCAACAACAAGTCGCCTCTGTTTTGTGTCACCGGTACCGGATCCCCTGGCCACAGCAGTGGATGTGCTCAGTCGGCCATGGTAGGATCTAAAAGCATACACCTCACCATCAGCCATATTGGGCAAAGTGGTGAAGTTGCAAGACTCCCCATGTAAGAGAATCATTCTGATTGCTCCGGGGTGGTCCAACATGCCTTGGTTTTGGGATCTAGTGGCCATGTCCAGCCACATCCCGCTGAGCCTGCCCAATCTGTCCAGCCTGTTCACAGCCATTCAATCAGATCCCTCACAGAAATCTGACAAATCTTAATCTCCATGCAGGGCTCCTAGAGCCTCAGTAATCGAGGAGCAGGACTTGTCTGAGGCAGTGGCAGCAGAGAATTGAGGCTCCTCAAAGGGGGGTCAATCAGATCAGTCTATGAGGCAAATGGGTCATTTTTACCAAGTGATGTATCATTCATCAGGTGGACTTCGGGCACCACCTGTAAAGTCAGTTGTTTACTTCCTTAGGTACCTGTTTCAGGACAGGAAGTTGCAGCCCAGTACCATTGATGGTTACAGGTCAGCCATTGCTGATGGTCTAGAAATTTGCCCATCAATTTTAGTAAGGATGAAAATCTCACTCGTCTCCTGGATAGCTTCCACTGAGACAGACCCAAAAGCCGGAGGGTAACCCCTTCCTGGAACCTCTCCCTGGTTTTTGCACCAGCTGACAAGGTTCATTTTGAACCAATTAAAGGCCTCCTTGAAGCATTTGACCTTCAAGTCAGTTTTCTTCTTGGCCCTGGGTTCGGGCAAGCGTAGAAGTGAGATACATGCTTGGCAAACAGCCCAACACCATTGATGGTTATAGGTCACTCATTGTTGATAAACTGGAAATTCACCCTTTAACATCAGTAAGGACGAAAATCTCGCTCGTCTCCTGGATAGTTTCCTGAGAGACAGACCCAGAGGCAGGAGTGGCATACCCTCCTGGGACTTCTCGCTGGCCGTGCACCAGCTGAGATTCCTTTTGATCCAATCAAGGAGGCCCCCTTGAAGCATTTGACCTTCAAGACGGTATTCCTCTTGGCCCTTGGGTCGGGCAAGTGCAAAAGTGAGATTCATGCCTGGCAAAACTGATATATTGGACACCAATCCGATTGGTCAAAGGTGTCCATCACCCAGCTTTCTATCCTAGAATCAGCTGGCCATAGAGTGTCCAGTGTGGCCCCTGGGGTTATAACAGCCCTGGCCTCGACTCTGGATAGATCCCTCAAGTCTGACAGGTCCCTCTGTCCGGTCAGAGCATTATGCTACTATTTGGACAGGACCTCAGACATCAGGCAGAATAAGGAGGTGGTTTTTGTCTCCTTTAAGAAAGGTTTCAACAAAGACATCTCACCTGCCACTATCTCCTCTTGGATCAAGCAGACTGTGATCCTATGTTATGAGCTCTCTGACCAGGAGGCCCACATTTAACATCAGGTTAAAGCCCATGATGTCAGGGCCTTTGCTGCTTCTAAGACCTTCCAGTCGGGAGTCTCCTTAGATCCAATCTTGTCAGCCTGCCACTGAAGTCACAATACCTTCACACAGTTCTATATGAAGGGCGGGGCTTGGGCTGATTCAGAGCTTTACCAATTGGGCTCGGTAGTGGCTGCTCAGCAGATCCACAAGTGGCCCGTTAGATTGAGGAGATTTGTATATATGTATAAACAGTTTCTTCATGTACATAAGAATTAAGTGTGGTGTGCTTCCTTTGGGAGGTTTATTTGCATTCTGGGACTGAACTCATCCCTCTCTTCCCCTACCTCAGAGCAGGTCTGCAAAAAAAGGGGGGGGGGGCGACGGCGGTATAGCCCCGGGTAACCGGCTGCTGGCAACCGACCATGGCCTTGCAGGGTTTCCTGACCTTAAAGTCAACCCAGGCCTGGACCTATAGGTCTCCTGACGAAGTCAGCCTAGACCGTAGGTTAAAATTTGCTATTACTTGTGAGTTCACATAAGTCCCTAGTAACTTACCCGCCGACCAAGCGGTAGTTATTCAGCAATTGTCCATTGGATAGGATGTATTAATGCAATAAAATTGCAAATTTAATAAGTAAATTAAATTTTTATAAGTTAATACCCTATCCAATGGACACACAAGACCCCCCCACCGACCCCGCTATCAGCTTACTAGGGGTCTAATAGTTTTAGACAACGAAAAAGATGCTATGACGTCATGTTGTCTAGACAGGAAGTAAATACCATGCGCCACCTTGCGAATGCACAGTACTGGGACCGACCGGTTTAGCAATTGTCCATTGGATAGGGTATTAACTTATAAAAATTTAATTTACTTATTAAATTTGCAATTTTGAATACTGAAAAAGGCAAATGTGCTCATATCTCCTAAACCGTGCGAGATAGCGATTGCGTCGAAATTTTCGACCCACAGGGTATCTAAGGAATGTACTCTGCAATTTTCAAAAAATTTTCCCCTTCTCAAAAATGGCGGCCATTTTGAATTTTCGAATTTTTGCCAAAAATGGCAAAACACAAATGTGCTCATATCTCCTTAACCGTGCGAGATAGAGTGATTTCGTCGAATTTTTCAACCCACAGGGTATCTGAGAAATGTACTCTTGGCAATTTTCAAAAAATTTTCCCCTCCCCAAAAATGGCGGCCATTTTGAATTTTCCCCAAAAATGGCAAAACACAAAATTGCTTCTATCTGCTTAACCGTGCAAGATAGAGCAATTTCGTCAAAATTTTCGACCCACAGGTTATCTCAGAAATGCACTCTTCGCAATTTTCAAAAAATTTTCCCCTCCCCACATATGGCGGCCATTTTGAATTTTCAAATTTTTGCCCAAAATGGAAAAACACAAATTTGCCTTAACCGTGCAAAATAGAGTTATTTCGTTAAAATTTTCGACCCATAGGGTATCTAAGAAATGTACTCTTGGCAATTTTCAAACAATTTTCCTCTTCCCAAAAATGGCGGCCATTTTGAATTTTCAAATTTTTGCCAAAAATAGAAAAACAGAAATTTGCTTCTATCTTCTTAACCTTGCAAGATAGAGTGATTTCGTCAAAATTTTCGACCCAACCAATGCAAAAAGGCATGAAGCTGAAATAATTTACATGTACACTAATAAATATTTACATCATTGATATATTTTACAAATGAAACAGGGTCTTGTAAGACTACTGTACAATTTTGGCAAAAGGTTCATGGGGTGGACATTACACATGATAATTCATATGTCGCAGCTACTATCAACAGGGCGTCCTATTTCTAGTTTTTAACTTGAAAAATATTGCATTTAAAGTATTTTCTATAAATATGTTGTTCACCTACTTTTGGGCAAGCTATAACATAGTCAAAATGCAGACCTGTATGTCATGCCATAGCTGAGTAATAGCTTCTTTCAGGTTCCCACTGTTGAGTGAATCAGTGATAACTTGAGAACTATTACATTTACAGTATTTTGTTTAAATATGTTGTTCACCAACTTTTGGGTTTGCTATAACATAGTAAAATTGCAGACCTGTATGTCATGCCACAGCTGAGTAATAGCTACTTTGAGGTTCCCACTGTTGAGTGAATCAGTTGTAACTGGAATAGTATTGTATTTAGAGTATTTTGTTTAAATATATTGTTCACCTACTTTTGGGTTAGCTATAACATAGTGAAATTGCAGACCTGTAGTTCATGGCATAGGTGAGCAATAGCTACTTTCAGGTTCTCGCTGTTGAGTAAATCATTTGTAACTTGAAAAATATTGCATTTAAAGTATTTTCTTTAAATATGTCATTCAGCTACTTTTGGGTCAGCTATAACATAGTAAAGTTGCAGACCTGTAGCTCATGGCATAACTAGGCAATAGCTACTTTGCGGTTTTCTCTGTTGGGTAAATCAGTTGTTACTTGAAAACCATTGCATTCAGGGAATTTTGTTTAAATATCGTATTCATCTACTTTTGAATTAGCTATAACATTGTAAAATTGCAGACGTGTAGCTCATGGCATAGCTATGTAATAGTTATTCTCAGGTTCTCACTGTTGAGTAAATCAGTTGTAACTCAAAAACTATTGCATTTGCAGTACATGTAGTTTCTTTGAATATGTTTTAACCTACTTTTTACACCTAAACAGTTACCTTGTTACTTTCCTTCTGAATACCATTTGCAGGGCACAACTTTTGTCACCTTTTCTTCTGTCACTTCTACTCTGAAACTCAAAACACACAGCCAGCTGACACAGAGCCCGTTCACGGGTACTGATTGCTTGTTCTAGCATTTATGTTTATCAACAAAAAGAATGAACTACTTCTGTATATCTGCGCATGGCAGAGTGAATTAGGTCACCAAGGGGGGATAGCAAGTACATAGGTTTAAATAGGGTGTCCCCTTATATTTTAAATTCTATGTATGGTGTATGTGGTGGTCACCGAATGCCTCGCCATCCAAAACCCAAGTGTTTTCATGTGGTAGGTATGTACATTTTTCTTCATAAAAATGTATTGTACATTTAAAAATATAAAAATTTATCTTCAGAACCATGTTAGTCCTTTTCCGGTGAATACGTCCTAGCATCTGGCCACAGATGCTTCCTGTGTCTAGTTAACAGTTAAGTTTATCAACTTTATCCAGCAATCTGTCCTGTGATCCCTTTGGCATCCATTAGCATGTAATGTCTGTATCCTGTGATCTGTTAGCATCCAGCAACACAAATTATACGTATTTAGGTATTCCAAGAGTCTGGACAATTAAGTTGTCCACCCCAGGATGCAAACAATATACAGCAAATCCACTGTCTGGTAGATCCAAAAAATACATTGAGATATACACAATATCCAAAGTATAGCAAATCCACTCTCTAGTAGACCCACATGCTATATCCAGTTCAGTCTAAATAATTCACTAGAAAATGAATATAACAAGTACTTTATATCTACTTGACACCGAAATGAAGTGGTTCACAGAATAGCAGTCCATATAGCACACTAACTTACAACACTCTGCTGTGGCAAGTTTTTAAACCCCTTATATACTGGAGATTATAGAAGGTTCTAGAAAAATGTATACAATACAGTGACTGGAAGGTTCTAGAAAGAATACACAATACATTTCCTGAAAACAGGCATTTCCCATCACCTGTAACTAGATTATTCGAATATGGCATAAGAGAGGTCAGCACTAGCTAGACCAATTCTGTAGACTACAGAAAAAAATTGATGGTTAATATCCTTATATGGTAAAAGAACAAAAGAATTCTGCTAGCAGCCTCAGAAAACACTGTCCTCTTTAAAAGACATGCCGACAGAATGCCTTTATATGTAACATAACAGAAAAATTGCTTCAGAATCAAGGATTTTGAAACAATCATGCCCAAATTTGAATCAGTTCTTCCTTGTAACAGTTCTGATGCTCCCAAAAATTTCATTACCATCTGTGGTGTACTCTTGGAGCTATGCTGTATACAAACTTACAAACAAGCAAACAGACAGTGATAAACTTTGCATAATTGTCCGGTGGATACTATGGATTACGCATGAGTACGCCGCCGCCGCCAATGTGTGTAGAGATTTTCTCGTTACCCCTCTAGAGGCCAGGGTATTATAGGTAGACTTCTCAAATTTTCAGGTTATATTCATAACCATAAAATCTTGCCTGCGAATATTTTTGGCCTCATTTTGAAAAACAAGATGGCCGCCATGGGCGTTTTTCAACTTTCAGCAAGGAGTTTTGTTGGCCCTCTAGAACAAAGGGAATTATAGGTAGAGATCTCAAATTCGCAGGATATTCGCATCATTACAAAATCTTGACTGAAAATATTTTGGCCTCATTTTGAAAAACAAGATGGCCACCACGGGCATTTCTTTTCAGTCATGAAAAGTGCTTATATCTCCCTTATTATTGGTCCTAGAGGTTTGGAATGTCAAACCAACCCATAGGAAATCATGGGCTGCGAATCTTGTGGTGTGGTCGGATATGACCTTGGGCCCCTGCTTCAAGGTCAAATGAGCGTAGCCAAACTTTAAAGTGCTTATAACTCGCTTATTATTGGTCCTAGAGATTTGCGATGGTAAACCAACCTATAGGACATCATGGGCTGGGAATCTCGTGGTGTGGTCGGATTTGACCTTGGGCCCTCCTTCAAGGTCAAACAAGGATAGCCTAACTTAAAAGTGCTTATAACTCGCTTATTATTGGTCCTAGAGGTTTGGGATGGTAAACCAACATATAGGAAATCATGGGCTGGGAATCTTGTGGTGTGGTTGGATTTGACCTTGGGTCCCTGCTTCTAGATCAAATGAGCGTAGCCAAACTTAAAAGTGCTTTCAACTTGCTTTTTATTGAAAAATGCTGTTTATCTTCTAAACTATGTTAGTTGGCCTTTTCCGGTGGATCCATCTTGCATCTGGCCACAGATGCGTCCTTGATCTAGTTTTGTGAATGATTAATTTGACTTGAGTTATAATTGCAATGACCTGACTGCATTATGTTTCTGCAGGCATCTGCCAAAGCTTCCTCAGCTACTGCAAAGTGCAGATGTGGACCTGAGGATTGCTGCTGGAGAAGTGATCTCTCTGCTCTATGAATTAGCCAGGGAGGAGGATGAGGTAAAGATTTTTGTGTCCCAAGTATTTATGTTGTGTGGCATATAGAGATTGTTTTGTCCTCTTTTTTTTGTGGCATCGTCGTCTGTTGTCGCTAGACTTTGTATTCCAGACAGTATCTTAAAAATGGCTTGTCAGAGTTAATTAAGCGGCCCGTCAGGGGCGCTTATTTGTTTTCACGTAAGTTCGACTGATCATCGCTGCTGCTGCCACCGCAGGATTTTGGTCTCCCTTGAATAACTTCTTGGGCTTTCAAATTTTTCTTTCCTTCTTATCTTTCTTTAAAACTATAGGGGCGGGAAAAATTTTTGGGATACTTTGCTGAGACCTTAAGCTATACTTAAGGTAACCTTAAGCATTTTTAAAAAACACCCCGTTGTCGCGTTTCGGGAAAAACCCCACTCACCTGTGCTATAAAATTTATCAGGTACATTCTAGGCTTAAATCCGCAGGTCAGAAAGGATTTTCTGATCAATCAGACCATAGATGCCTAGATGGGAGGCGTTTCATTTTCGTAAATTTTTTTAAAATGGATACAGGATTTCGGCGTTTTGTTGGAATAACTTATTAAGCTGCTTTTTGATAATCTTTCACATGCCGAAGTTTTTAGCCCTGTATCTGCAATCTTAAGGTCACCTTAATGTAAAAAAAGGGGGTTTTAGCCCTCCAGTTCACTTAGTTTTTACCCCACAGCCCTTAAGGGCTGTCGGGGTATTGTTTTCACCCATGGTGTCCGGATGGGCGGGCGTCCTGTCGGGCGGGCGGGTGGGCGGGCGGCGAGAAAAAGTTTGTCCGGGCTGTATCTCAGAAACCGTAAGGTGTAGGAAGTTGATACTTGGTAGGGACATTGGTTAGGGGGTGTAGATGTGCAACGTCATGGTCTGACCTTGATTTGACCTTTGACCTTGCCGTAGTGACCTTGAGTTTAAAAATCTTGTCCGGGCTATATCTCGGAAACCGTAAGGTGTAGGAAGTTGATACTTGGTAGGGACATTGGTTAGGGGGTGTAGTTGTGCAACGTCATGGTCTGACCTTGATTTGACCTTTCCTTAGTGACCTTGACCTATAAAATCTTGTCCGGGCTATATCTCGGAAACTGTAAGGTGTAGGAAGTTGATACTTGGTAGGGATATTGGTTAGGGGGTGTAGGTGTGCAACGTCATGGAGTGACCTTGATTTGACCTTTGACCTTGCCGTAGTGAGTGTGACCTATGAAATCTTGTCCGGGCTATATCTCAGAAACTGTAAGGTGTAGGAAGTTGATATTTGGTTAGGGGGTGTAGTTGTGCAACGTCATGGTCTGACCTTGATTTGACCTTTCGGGGTATTGTTTTCACCCATGGTGTCCGGATGGGCTGGCAGGCGGGCGTCCTGTCGGGCGGGCGGGTGGGCGGGCGGCGGGAAAAAGTTTGTCCGGGCTGTATCTCAGAAACCGTAAGGTGTAGGAAGTTGATACTTGGTAGGGACATTGGTTAGGGGGTGTAGATGTGCAACGTCATGGTCTGACCTTGATTTGACCTTGCCGTAGTGACCTTGAGTTTAAAAATCTTGTCCGGGCTATATCTCGGAAACCGTAAGGTGTAGGAAGTTGATACTTGGTAGGGACATTGGTTAGGGGGTGTAGTTGTGCAACGTCATGGTCTGACCTTGATTTGACCTTTCCTTAGTGACCTTGACCTATAAAATCTTGTCCGGGCTATATCTCGGAAACTGTAAGGTGTAGGAAGTTGATACTTGGTAGGGATATTGGTTAGGGGGTGTAGGTGTGCAACGTCATGGAGTGACCTTGATTTGACCTTTGACCTTGCCGTAGTGAGTGTGACCTATGAAATCTTGTCCGGGCTATATCTCAGAAACTGTAAGGTGTAGGAAGTTGATATTTGGTTAGGGGGTGTAGTTGTGCAACGTCATGGTCTGACCTTGATTTGACCTTTTGGGGTATTGTTTTCACCCATGGTGTCCGGATGGGCGGGCAGGCGGGCGTCCTGTCGGGCGGGCGGGTGGGCGGGCGGCGGGAAAAAGTTTGTCCGGGCTGTATCTCAGAAACCGTAAGGTGTAGGAAGTTGATACTTGGTAGGGACATTGGTTAGGGGGTGTAGATGTGCAACGTCATGGTCTGACCTTGATTTGACCTTTGACCTTGCCGTAGTGACCTTGAGTTTAAAAATCTTGTCCGGGCTATATCTCGGAAACCGTAAGGTGTAGGAAGTTGATACTTGGTAGGGACATTGGTTAGGGGGTGTAGTTGTGCAACGTCATGGTCTGACCTTGATTTGACCTTTCCTTAGTGACCTTGACCTATAAAATCTTGTCCGGGCTATATCTCGGAAACTGTAAGGTGTAGGAAGTTGATACTTGGTAGGGATATTGGTTAGGGGGTGTAGTTGTACAACGTCATGGTCTGACCTTGATTTGACCTTGCCGTAGTGACCTTGAGTTTGAAAATCTTGTCCGGGCTATATCTCAGAAACCGTAAGGTGTAGGAAGTTGATACTTGGTAGGGACTTTGGTTAGGGGGTGTAGTTGTGCAACGTCATGGTCTGACCTTGATTTGACCATTGACCTTGCCGTAGTGACCTTGAGTTTGAAAATCCTGACCGGGCTATATCTCGGAAACCGTAAGGTGTAGGAAGTTGATACTTGGTAGGGACATTGGTTAGGGGGTGTAGTTGTACAACGTCATGGTCTGACCTTGATTTGACCTTTGACCTTGCCGTAGTGACCTTGAGTTTGAAAATCTTGTCCGGGCTATATCTCAGAGTCCGTAAGGTGTAGGAAGTTGATACTTGGTAGGGACATTGGTTAGGGGGTGTAGTTGTGCAATGTCATGGTCTGACCTTGATTTGACCTTTGACCTTGCCGTAGTGACCTTGACCTATAAAATCTTGTCCGGGCTATATCTCGGAAACTGTAAGGTGTAGGAAGTTGATACTTGGTAGGGATATTGGTTAGGGGATGTAGTTGTGCAACGTCATGGTGTGACCTTGATTTGACCTTTGACCTTTCCGTAGTGACCTTGACCTATAAAATCTTGTCCGGGCTATATCTCGGAAACCGTAAGGTGTAGGAAGTTGATACTTGGTAGGGACATTGGTCAGGGGCCATAGGTGTGTATTATGGTGTGACCTTAATTTGACCTTTGACCTTGTCGTAGTGACCTTGACCTTTAAAATCTTGTTGCTCCTTTGGGTCTGTCTTTTGATGCAGATTAAGCACTGTTAATTCATATTAGAATTTATTAAGAATTTTACTTTCATAACTTCCCATTGTAAGAGATAGAATTTCATCAAGTGAGCCACAGATTTTGCTCCAACACCACACATAAGCGTTCATTAAATGTATTACCACTTCTGTATGCATGGTAATATTCAAAACATCTAAACCATAATTCGGCCATGCAGATGTAGATAAAGAATGTTGAATTTTAGTTTACTGATTAATGCTGTCATCTTGTTATTGAATTGACTTGTTTTAATACTTCATCTTTACATGCATTATCTTTCTTTTAAACATTATTTTCTGCATTTAAACATTTTTTGGAACTTTATATAACTGACAGTGCTCTGAAAGTATCCTGAACTTTGTACTGGTACAGTGCTTCTGTATCTCATGGTGTTGAAAATATTTCCCTAGGCTGTGGGGTACGGGCATCTCTGATGCTATTTTTTTCTTTTTTCAACCAAACTTGGCATATATATTAAGATTTACCAAAGGATTATCCTGACTTTATGGTGACCTTAAACTGTTAATATAATTGGAAATATGGTCCCCCTGAAGTCATAAAATTGGAATAAAACCATCTGGCCCCTTTATTTTTTCGATTTTTAAAGACTTTCATCCCTAAGTTTGGTTAATGTTTAAATTTTTGGAATAAAACTTGGCACATTTATAAAGGTTGCCAGAAGGGATATTCTGATTTTATGGTCACCTTAAAATCCCAATATGAATGAAGATATGGTCACCTTACAGTGAAAAAAAGGAAGTTTTCAGCCTTCAGCTATGTTATTGTTCAACTGACCTCAGCAAAACTTTGTCCACTTCTAAAGGATGACAAAAGGGACATTCTTTTTTATGGTCACCTTAAAGTCCCAATATGATGAAGTTATGGCCACCTTGGAGTTCCAATACAAGTACAGCCATGGCCATCTTGACGTAAAAATGAGTGTTTTCAGCCGTCAACTGACTTACGGTTTAAAAACATCAGTTTAACTTGACATATTGATGAAGCTTAAGGAAGATTTTTTATGTTCTTTTTACTTAAAGTTCTTGTATTTCAAAGACTTTGGCCATCTTAACATAGTAAATATATAGTTCTTGCTCCCACCTCAGTTTTATGTCAGCTGACTTGTCAGAATTGCCTCTGTGTGTATATGTCTGTGTTTTCTGTCTGTGTTATCTCTTCAGTGTTTCATTTGAAGTGGAGAGGGGTGGGGAAGATTTCCAATAGACCTTTTCAACATCACATCAGGTGACTGAACTTAGGTAAACACTCACTCCTGCATATACAGATTGACTGCAGTGCACACAAACATTCTTTGTTTTCTACATGTACTTGAATATTTTGACAAATTACCCAGAAAAAATGTTTCTTTAAGTTAAAAACAGAGCTTGTTATGGTCAGCCTTACTTTATGGAAAGTCAAAATAAATGCATTAGCAATGAAAATCCATAAACATTCCTTATTAAATGCACATTTTATTGGACTACAATAGCTTACCATGTGGGACTGAATGCTATCTCGCTTTACTGTGACCATAGCAGTGTCGTTTGGTGATTCGTCCTTCTTCTCTCGTTTGCCGCCATATTGGAAAGCATTTGAAATATCTCTCAATATTTTTACTGTTTTCTCAGAATATACGTATTGTTGGATGTTAATTTTCAGCTATTTGCTTCTTTTTATTATATGGAGTATTCTGATTTAGTTTGAACTACACAGGATAAGTATTTCTTAAATATTTGTGTCTTGTGAGTTTTCCGTGTTTCGACTCGGATTGTTTTTATTGCAGTAAAAATGTCTTCCCACCAAATGAGTGCAAAGCCAAGATCATCTAAATGCCGTCACTTCTGTTTCCTCTTCGACACTCACAATTATTGCCCCACATGCAGGGAATCTGGCAAGGGAGACGACCCCTGTGTCACTAATCAGTCTCCATGCAATATTTGTGAAAGTTTCTCCAAGGAACAGCAAATTAAGATTAAACATAGACGTCGGTACGTCAGGAAACAGAAGGCATCGGATCCTAATACTAGCAAGGAAGATGATATTGACCTTCTGGGTGATGATGTGGAGGCGTTTTCTGGCTCTCAAGCAGACCTTGAGGGTGCTGCTGAAAATTTATTTTCTTCACCTCCCCATCCCCAACCCCTACATTTCGAATCTTTATCATTAAAGACTCCACAAACTGTCCCACCCACCTCAGGTACTGCATTGCAGAACAAAATAGAGTAGACTAGAAAAATCCCTGGGTTCTCAATTTAACATCCAACTTCAACAACAAATGGGGGTTTTTCAAGCGTCCATGCTGGAGGCTATGAAGTCTCTCAGAGACGAAATACACTCCATGAAAAAAGCCACCGAGTCGGATGTAGTTCAGATGTCCAACTCTTTACCAAAAGCTGGACCCAGTAAAAAGCCTGACCCGATTACGACTTGGACTTCAATTTCCATGACTCGGGCATCCGACCACTCGGATGCTCAACCAATGAACACAGCCCTTGTAAAACCCACTCAAGAGAGATGGCTCAAACTTCAGCATTTGATCCTACGACTCAAGTCCAAACATGTTTTGACTGCGAGATGTTTGATGTCGCTAATTGGGTTGCTTGCCTCAACGGAGAAAATGGTCCCTCAGGGACGCCTTCACATGAGCCCCTTTCAGTTTCACCTCAAGGAGCACTGGAGATTTCCTCAGTCGTTGGACAGCCTCCTTCCTTGGACAGAAACCATTTCAGCACACCTGGAATGGTGGCAGAATCACACAAATGTGATGAAATGTGCAGACCTTCATCCCAAAGACCACAGTATCCAACTCTTTACAGACACCTTAAACGAAGGCTGGGGCACTCACTTAGAGCAAACCTCTGCAAAAGGTCTGTGGTCAGACAGGGAAAAAAGGCTACACATAAATGTTCCAGAGCTGAAGGCGGTTTCTCTGGCCCTTCAAAGGTTCAAGGACCAGTGTCAAAACCAAACAGTGTTGGTTGCTATAGACAACTCAACAGGGGTAGCCTACATAAACAAACAAGGAGGAACCCACTCGGCGGAGATGTGCGCTCTCCTGTGGAAGATCATGACCTGGTGCCATCATTACCAGATAACATTAAAAGCCAGACACATACCAGGGTGTCTAAATGTGATGGCCGACCTTCTGTCCAGGTTGAACCAAGTCCAGTCAACAGAATGGTCACTGCATCCGCAGGTGTTCAAACAGATCTGTCTCAAGTGGTTCACTCCTCATATAGATCTCTTTGCCACTCGCCTGAACCACAAAGTTACACTATACGTGTCTCCAGTCCCAGACCAAAATGCTTGGACATAGATGCTCTGAACATAAACTGGTCGGGTCTCACTGCTTATGTTTACCCTCCCACGGCTCTCCTTCACAGGGTGATCCAAAAAATCGGGAAATCCAGTTGCCTGATCATTGTAATAGCCCCAGGCTGGCCAGGGATGCCCTGGTTTTGGGACCTAGTGCAGCTCTCAACAGAGATCCCACTTCAACTCCCAGTGTCAAGAACTCTTCTCAAACAGTCCCACAATTATGTGTTCCACAGCATCTCAACCTCCACACCTGGTGTCTAGGAGTGGACAGCTCCAAGAACAAGGCTGTGTGGAGGTGGCAGAGAGAATTGCTGCCCCTCAGAGATCGTCAACAAGGACCATCTACAAGTCAAAGTGGGCCCTATTTGAGAAATGGTGCAGAGAAAATTCGGTGGATTTCTCCACTCCCTCTGTAAAACAAGTCTCAGACTTCTTTATGTAGCTGTACCAAGATCTAAACAGGCGCCCTTCGACCATTGATGGTTATAAGACGGCCATTGTTGACACTTTGGGCCCAACGGGGCTCCATATCTCTCAAAGTTCAGACCTTAACAGGTTACTCTCCAGTTTTCACAGGGATCGTCCCAAAAGTCCCATGAATCTTCCTAAGTGGAACCTTTCTGATGTTCTCAATGAGCTCACAAAAGCACCTTTTGAGCCTATGAAAGACACAGACCTCAAACATCTTACTCTCAAAACTGCTTTCTTGCTAGCTTTAGCCTCCGGCAAGTGCTGCAGCAAAATCCATGCCTAGGTTGCAAACAAAGTATCTAAGCCTTGGACCTGGTCCAAGTCAAAGCGCATGACATTAGGGCCTTCGCGACCTCTAAGGCCTTTTACGGTGGGGTATTGGTGGACCAAATCATGCAAGCTTGTCACTGGAAAGCTCACAACATATTTACAAATTTTTAGCTAAAAGACCTTATTTGGTCAGACAACGATAACAATATGTATCTGGGACCAGTAGTAGCAGCACAACAAGTCCTAGACCCTTCCCCTCAGCATACTCATCTTCAGGAAGAAAAGAAGGGGGGAGGGGGGCACACCCGCTGCAGCCAAGTCTAATCAGGAGTCTAATCCCAGGGTCTAGATATTGGTTACCTCTTCAAGATGGTTTACAGTAAAGTCTCTTATCTATTTCTATGTTTTAACTGTATAATATATTTAGTGTTTATCAGTGTACCATAATCTCATATTTAGGGTGGTAAAATTGATGAGATTCAGGCCTAGGGCTGGTATTCATGGGAGTGATGCCCTTGGGGGCTACTATCTTGTGTGAGCACAGCTGCACTCTCTTCTCTCAAAACATCCAGACAGTACCCGTATTGTCGTTCATTAAAATTTTGGTTTTTGGCTACTTACAGGCCCGACTGTTAGAACTGGGGCTCTGTAACCGGGACTCGGACTGGTAATTTGGCAATACTTTGGTATATTTTTTAATTCTAAATTCAAGAAAAATGGACAAAATTCTTCCAGTCTCAGCTGTAATCCCGCCTCCGGGCAGTTGTATTCAGCATTCAGTCCCACGTGGTAAACAGCGATGGCCGTAGGCATCCGGTCAACATCTAAGAAAAATAGACATTTATAGTTGGCCGTAGCCTCAGGTTGCCTTCTCGTGGTATTCTGTGAGATCTCTTCCTACTTTCTCGTTGGCCACGTGTTTTGGTAGCTTCTGTTATAAAAAGTCATATTTTATTACGCTACAATAGCTTACCATGTGGGACTTAATGCTGATCTCGGGTTGCCACACCCGGGGCCAACGTCTTAGAAAAAAAGACCGTTCTTGTTAGCCACCGGATACACTGCTAGTTGTCGTCACGTGATAACCTCTGACCTCTCGCCCTACTTTCTCGTTGGCCACGCGAATTAACAATGCTTTATTTTACAAGGAATATTATTTCATTTTTACAAGGATATACTTGTCGTTGGATCTGGAAACTACATCAGTTTCTTTATTTTATTACATAGAATCACAATTCGATGTCTTTTCATAGTTCAGATAAGTATCTTTACTATATTTTACAACTGAAGTCCACTTCCGGGTTCACGTTGTAAAGCAATGGCGACTCGTTTATGTGGTTTCTAATACAGGATATATATATATGCCTGTCAGTAAAATAAAATAAAATATTTAAGCCCTATCTGCTTCATTATTGGACCTTTTTAGGGTTTAAATATATATATAAATGTAACACAAACGAGATCCTGGTCGAATGAAATCTCCGGAAACAACTCCGCTTTATTGTCGAGACAGCAATTTCTTGTAATGCACATCTCGTGTGAGTAGTTTATATACAGGAATATATGCCTGTTGAAATCAAATAACATAAATTTCTTACTGTTTTATCCCCGTTCTTCAACAGTATTTGCCCTTTTAAGGGTTAAAATACCATATAAAGCACGAACTAACTTGGGGAATCCTCGGGGAAACCCCTGTGATGACGTCACGTCTAGACCGCATGTACTGGGAGACGCGGTTTTCTTACAGTACGTTTATAAAATAAAATAAATTGAATAACATTCAATGAAATATTTTATCCCTTCTTTCCTGTATTATTGACCATTTATAATGTTAATACTTAAATATACAGGAATAGAATCCTTCATCTAATCGTCTAGACATTACGTGTTCCTTCAAACTAAGGTAACCTTAGTTTCATATTATTTTAAACATGTTTTAATTCTTCCAGCTTTATAATATAAGAAATATTGTACTCCCCTTTTAGATTCTATGTTATTTAATCAAATTCTGTGTATTTACTGCTTTCCGTATCACAACTAGCCCTACCTGCAGTGAGGCGGGTGGGGCAGGTGACCTTGTGTCAATGTCGATTTACTTACGTAAATCCAGTTGTGTAGTTCCTTCAAAGAAGGAAAGGCAAAGCTTACAAGGAAAGCTTACATAGAAATTATAATATCCAACTTCTTCTCCAGGGTGGATCAGATCCCTGCTTAAATCTAAAGCTAGATAACATCTTAGTTCATCCCAGATTTTAATGCACCCGAGAATCGGATGCATTATTTCCAACTTCTATCCATCCGAATATGATTTGATACTCGGATTTTCGTTGCATCTAGACCTGATGCTCAGATATCAGATCCGAGACTACTGCTCGGATGATCTAATCTTAAATCCGATGCTCGGATGATTGTATGTAGATCTAATCCTCGGATGATCAGATCTTAATTCTGATGTTCAGATGATGGTTCCAGATCAGAACTCTGAACAATCCTAACACACACTTGGACTAATTTTTCTCCAGCCTGGCAGTAAATATCTCTTATTGGAGGCTTGGGTCCAAGTCCTCAAGCCCAAGAGGGCTTCCAACAAGGTCCTTCATTCAGTCCTGACTCTGTATATTTAGGGAAGTAGGTTGCCTGACTTCACCCTAACCATTTTGGAGGACATTGAAACTTAGGCAGTTTTTTTAACCTCCCTGCCCCCAGGGAATTTATGCCTAGATCCCCCACAGTCTGGACTCTGAATGATGTACTAGGCCAACAGGAAGCCGGTCTGTTATTTTGCCTTAAAATGGAACAACCTTGTTTTGAACACAAATTTTCAAATCTGTATCTCCCTAGGGGCTTCCTTCGGTAAGCCCCTCCTCCCCTTCTGGTCAGCAAGAGTTGAGCTTTAGGCTGCTCTCCACTAGGTTTTTCTTAATACAACCTGGTTATGGATACATGTTAAGACAGTAGCAAGGCTACTACCAGACAGGTCAAACTCAATTTCATGGTGCATATAAGTAGTCAGAAGGGGTATGGTGAATTCAGGTGAGATACTGGATCTTTAGATCTTAAAGTTCCCCATTCACAACTACTTTAGGAGGGACAAGAGTCCCTCATCAAGGCACCTGTAATAACTCTTAGGGTTAGGCCCTATTAATCACCCTTTCCAATTCCCCACATCTAGAGGCTCCTACAGGAACCACCCCAATGGGGGTCATTCCATCCCAAGTAGTATCCATCGTTTTTCCCCAGGTAGGGGGAAATCGAGTAACCGAGGCTCCAAGGTCTTTTCGACCCACTCCAGGGGACGAGGGCATGAAAACCCTCCCCCCCAATGACTCCTCCAGCCTCACAGTCCACCAGTAGGAGGTCGCCTCCGTTTTTTCAGATAAGACTGGCAAACAAATCCTGTCATTCTTTACAAATCCAAGTCCAGTCGGACTCCTGATTCAGTCAGAATACAAGGCCCTTCGAGTCCAAGTCCTGGCCACTTGTATCCAGTCTCTTCTGTCAAAGAACGCAATAGAAAGGGTGGAAAATGTAAAATCTCTCGGGTTTTTACAGTCGCCTGTTCCTAGTACCAAGCCTCACCCAAGGGGGAGGCCAGTCATAGACCTAAACAGGCTCAACACTTTTCTACATGTAGAAAAGTTCAAAATGGAAACCCCAGAGTCCATCAGGACCTCCCGGATTCCAGGGGAATGGGTATCGTCGATAGATTTGTCGGACGCTTACCTACACACCCCCACCCATCCAACTCAAGGAAATACCTAAGGTTTTACTACAAGTCTCAGGTGTTCCAGTTCACCTCCCTCCCATTGGACTAGCCACAGCCCCCCAGGTCTTTACAATGATTGTAAAGGAAGTGAAACTAATGGCCCTCTCAAGAGGACTCAGAATTCACCAATACCTGGACGACTGGCTGATCAGGTCCCAGTCTCAGGAGGAAGGCCAAGTGAACACTCAGGCGGTGGTAGACCTAACCCAGTCCTTGGGGTGGATAATAAATCAGGAAAAATCAGAACTGAAACCTACTCTGGTGTTCTCGTTCGTGGGCTACGAGTACCATCTAGATTCAGCCCTTGTAAAACCCACTCAAGAGAGATGGCTCAAACTCCAGGATTTGATCCTACTCCTCAAGTCAAAACGTGTTTTGACTGCAAGATGTTTGATGTCGCTAATTGGGTTGCTAGCCTCAACGGAGAAAATGGTCCCGGAGGGACACCTTCACACGAGGCCCTTTCAGTTTAATCTCAAGGAGCACTGGAGATATAGTCAGTCGCTGGACAACTTCCGTCCTTTGACAGAATCCATTGCAGCCCACCTGGATTGGTGGCAAAATCCCTCAAACGTGATGAAAGGCGCAGACCTTCATCCCAAAGACCACAGTATCCAACTCTTTACCGACGCCTCAAATGAAGGTTGGGGCACTCACTTAGACCAAAATTTTACAAAGGGTCTTTGGTCAGATCGGGAAAAAAGGCTACACATACATGTCCTAGAATTGAAGGTGGTCTCCCTGGCCCTTCGAGACTTCAAGGATCAGTGCCAAACCAAACAGTGTTAGTTGCGACGGACAACTCAACAGTGGTAGCCTACATCAACAAACAAGGAGGAACTCAGCAGAAATGTGTGCTCTACTGTGGAAGATCATGACCTGGTGCCATCACTACCACATAACATTGAAGCCAGGCACATTCCAGGGTGCCTGAATGTGATGGCCGACCTGTTGTCCAGGTCCAACCAAGTGCAGTCAACAGAATGGTCTCTGCATCCGCAGGTGTTCAAACAGATCTGCCAGTGGTTCAGCCATTCATCTGAACCACCAACTTCCACTGTACGTATCTCCTGTCCCAGACCCAAAGGCTTGGGATATAGATGCTCTGAACATAAACTGGACGAACCTTTCGGCCTATGCTTACCCTCCTACGGCTCTCCTTCACAAGGTGATCCAAAAGATCAGGCAATGCCATTGCCTGATCATCGTAATAACCCCAGGCTGGCCAGGGATGCCCTGGTTTTGGGACCTAGTGCAGCTCTCAACAGAGACCCCACTACAACTCCCAGTGTCAACGACCCTACTCAAACAGTCCCACAACTATGTATTCCACAACAACCCACAACAGCTGAACCTCCACTCCTGGTGTCTATGAGCGGACAACTCCAAGAACAAGGCTTCTCTGTGGAGGTGGCAGAGAGAATTGCTGCTCCTCAGCAGTCATCAACAAGGACCATCTACAAGTCAAGTGGGCCCTTTTTGAAAAATGGTGCAGAGAAAATTCGGTGGTTTTCTCCACTCCATCTGTGAAACATATCTCAGATTTTTTCATGTAACTGTACCAAGACCTAACAGGCGCCCCTCGACCATTGATGGTTACAGGACTGCAATCGTTGACACCTTGGGCCCGACGGCCCACCATATTGCACATAATGCAGACCTTCACAGGTTACTCTCCAGTTTCCACAGGGATCGTCCAAAAAGTTCCAGAAATTTACCTAAGTGGAACCTTTCTGTTGTTCTCAACGAGCTCACAAAAGCACCATTTGAGCCCATGAAAGACACAGACCTCAAACATCTTACTCGCAAAACTGCTTTCTTGCTAGCTTTGGCCTCCGGCAAATGCCGTAGCGAAATCCTTGCCTGGGTCGCAAACAAAGTCTCTAATCTAGGCCAATGGGAAAAGGTCTCCTTGTTCCCTTCTTCTGATTTCATAGCCAAAAACCAACTAGCAAGAGAAGGTTCTCAAAGTGTGTCTCCAGTGACTATTCCTGCTTTGACTACCATTGTAGATAGACAATTCAAAGAAGACAGGACCCTGTGTCCGGTACAGGCCCTGAGGTATTATCTGGACCGAACCAAAGACCTGAGAAGGTCTCGTCCCCTCCTTTTCATCTCCTTCAAGAAAGGACATACCTCAGACATCAGACCCGCTACTCTCTCTTCCTGGTTGAAACAAACCATCCTACTTTGTTACAAACAAGCAGACCAACAAGCCTTGGACTAGATCCAAGTTAAAGCGCATGACATCCGGGCCTTCGCGGCCTCTAAGGCCTTTTACGGTGGGGTATCGGTGGACCAAATCATGCAAGCCTGTCACTGGAAAGCTCAACACATTTACAAATTTTTACCTAAAAGACCTTACTTGGTCGGACACCGACAACAATATGTATCTGGGACCCGTAGTGGCGGCACAACAAGTCCTAGATCCTTCCCCTCAGACCAGTTGTCCTCGGAAAGAAAAAAGGGGGGGGGGGGGCACATCCACTACAACCAAGTCTTCAGGAGTCTCTCCCAGGATCTAGGTATTCCTTTACCTTCAAGATGTTACGGGTAAGGTCATTTTGTTTTTTAATTATCAGGTAATTTCTATTAAGGACTTAGTCAGTTGTCGTTAATCTCATATTCAGGTTGCAAAAAATTTATGAGATGTCCAACCATGGGTTGGTCAGTCACTAGTGAAGGGCCCTCAGGGACCCTTAGACCTTGAAGTGAGCACTGCTGCACTTCCGTCCTACAATCAAACATCTAGACAGTTTCAGCACTGTCTCTCATTTTATTTAGGTTTTTGGCTCGTTACAGGCCCGGTCTTCGGGATCGGGGCACTGTAAATGGGACTCAGACTGGTATTTCTGGCACTATTCTATACATATTAATTCAAAATCTTAGAAAAAATGACATATCTTCCAGTCTCAGCTGTAATCCCGCCACCGGGCGGTTGAATTCAGCATTAAGTCCCACATGGTAAGCTATTGTAGCGTAATAAAATTGGAAATTTTAATTACTTAAATGTAGCTTTTATAAGCTACAAGCTTACCATGTGGGACTTAGAAGAGTCCCACCCTGCCTCCCCGCTGTTTACAGCTGAGGGGTAGGTTTTAGAAAATTGCAACGAGAAAGTAGGGCGAGAGGTCAGAGGTTATCACGTGACGACAACTAGCAGTGTATCCGGTGGCTAACAAGAACGGTCTTTTTTTCTAAGACGTTGGCCCCGGGTGTGGCAACCCGAGGTCAGCATTAAGTCCCACATGGTAAGCTTGTAGCTTATAAAAGCTACATTTAAGTAATTAAAATTTCCAATTTTCTTCAATTTCTCAGCACATACGTATTGTTGGAGTTTGATTTTTAGCCATTTTGTTTTAAATACCTTATAGATTATTCTGTGAAAGTTATGTTTCGACAGGATAAGTATTTTTTCTAATTTTTGGTGTTTTGAGTTTTCCACGGTTCAGGCTTTGTCGTTTTATTGTGTTTCAAAATGTCCTCCCACCAAACGAATAAAGACAAGCCCAGAATTTTCATCTTTTAAAAAGACATCTAACCAACCAGAAGTGGAGGTGGATCAGACCTCCGCTTCGGTCTCTAAGCCTGGTCCCTCGAATCAAGCTGTAAATCTGGACCCACCGCATCCAAGACCTCGGCCTACCTCACAGTCAGTTGAGGCTATGGAAGTGGACTATGGTCCAGCCCTTTCACCACGTCTCGGTGCTGATCAACCTCAACATGATAACGCATCGGATCTACTAAGGTCACATCGGCTAGTCCCAAAAAGCATTCTCACTCTCATAAAAAGCATGACTGAACCGAGGTCCACCTCGGATCAGTATTCAGGTCAATCCGATGAGCCTCGGTTTGCATCATCTAGACCTAAAACACATGCTGATAGAAGCAAACACAAAGTGAGGTCCAGATATGTGTCTTCATCTTCAGAGGAGGATCAGTCCTCTGCACCCAGACACAGGTCTTCAAAGCCCTCTGGGGCTCATTCTGATCAAGACCAACCTCAACACGATCCAGACCCACCTTATTATAGGGAAGTAGCCTTGTCTGATGTTCCCTCTCAATATGCTGAAGAAGTGGACACCTTCAGACATATTTTTGCTCTCCCTGATCCCAGGGAGTCCATGCCTAGGTCCTCCACTTCTGTCATGGGGCTGGACGACGAGAAAGGCCGCCAGGAGCTTAGGCCAAGAGGCCCTTCTTCTATGCTTCCCCTCAGCTCGGTTATCAAAGATGCCTTTGATAAATTTGAGCATGACTTTCAGGCCGCTAATTTACCTGAGGGTAAATATATCAAATCTCCTCCTTCCACTGCTAAGTGGTACAAGGTGGGACAGCCTTGTTATGAGGACAAAATTCAGGAGTTGAATACAGATTTTGCAAAAATCTGTATTACTCCTAAACCCTCTGGGGCCCCTATGGGCAAGATTCCCCTACCAATTCTCAAGGAATTGGAGCATCAAGCTAGGCAGAATATATCCACCCTCAATTTTACTGCTGCCTTTGCCAAGACTTCCTCCTCCTGTAATGCCACTCTTGAGAAGTGCCAATACAGCCTGAAGTCAACCTTTAAGAAGGTTAAATCCCAAATTCAGAAAGGTCCCAATCCTGAGAAAGCAGCCAAATGTGGATATTAACAAGCCTGTGAATATCTGGACATCTGTAATAAGACTGTTCTTATTCAACACAGAGCTCTTACATGCCTCAGCAAATCCTTGGCCCATATACTCCAGAGGGAGCTATATACTATGGGCAACACCGGCTTGCTAAGGCGCGAAGCCGAGATGACCCTATTACAACCACAACTAGGGGAAATGAGACGCCAGGAACTTCGGAACTCGCCATTTTGGCATTCCTCCTTGTTCAAGTCTCACCTAGTTAAGGAGGGAGAAGACTTCCTCCTCAAAAAAGGAACCTAAAGACTCTCAGGGTTTTGGACCCTATCAACACAAGCCCTTTTGTGGTCCCCACAACAAGAAAAGAGGCTCATTGAGGTAAATAAGGCTCTAGAAAAATTATGTAAAGAATTGAATGTGTACTTTGTTTATAGCTACAAACCACTCATGAAATATGGATCCCCAAAAGAGAATTATTTTGACTGTGATGGTTTACACCTATCACAAGACGGGTCAAAAGTGATGCAGAGATTTTTTCTTGGTCAGCTATCATATGTAATAAAACGAGAAAAAATGTCAACCTAAAGAGTTTAAAAGTGGTGATATAACAATTGAAGTATCATTACACTTTTATCAAGTTTATTAAAAAATTACGGTACGCCATGAATGATAGTCTCAGCCTCTGTGAAGTCATGTTATACCATGTAATCATAAAAACTGTTGCCTTTAGAGGCGTTAGTCTACACAATAGAATTAAATCAAGTGATTATGTTACTTGAAAACCCACAATTTATATGCAAAATGTGTTTAGAAAAACAAAGGTGTACATTAATTGCATACATGTAATATCTGTGAAACAAGCAATCCCGAACTAACTCTTACACCAGGGCAGTCCCTCCCATTGGTGGGAGGCAGTGAGGGAAACCAGCTTGGTCGTTATGGTAACAAAATTGTCTAAAGGTAGTGAAATTATGTCTTGTGAAATGTTTATATCTCTTAATATGACAGTTAGTAGAGAGATTACTTAAGTTTACTTAGCGGGTTAAATCAATTGATTATGTTACTTGAAACTTAAGAGAGCATAACAGCATTAAATGTTTACTGATATGCAAAATGTGCATATAATCTTACCAGTTTTTTATTGAATTATTGCATTGCATTAAGTCGTTGCCTTTGGAGGCGTTAGTTTACATAACAGGTTTAAATCAACCTATTATGTCACTGAAACATAAAAGAGTGCACAACAGTATTAAAAGTTCACCTATATGTAAAGTGCGTTTAGAGAAATAAATGATTTTTACATAAATTATTTACATGTAATATTTGTCAAATATAATTTCGAACTTTCTCTTACACCAAGGCAGCTCCCCATTGGTGGAAAGGGGATGGAAACCATGCCTGAATGACATATTAACTAAACATACTTGTATGGTCATCTAAATGTAGTCAAAGTATGTTCTGTGAAGTGTTTATATCTTTCAATAAGATAGTTTAGTTTTTGATTTTGATGGTTTACTTATATTAAAAGAACAGTCAAAGTGATGCAGAGACATCTTTCTTAAAGAAAGTATAATTAAATCTTTGTGGTATCATGTGGTGAAGTGAAAGTTGATATAATTTAACCAGTTTATTGAGATACTACCTTGTATTACAGCTGTTGCTTTTGGAGGTGTTAGTTTATATAACAGATTAAAATCTACTGATTATGTTACTTGAAACATAAAATAATGCACAATGCATTAAAAGTTTACTTATATGTTTTACGCAGATAATATACATGTAATGTCTGTCAAAGCAAACAATCCTGAACTATCTCTTACACCAGGGCAGTCCCCCCCCCCCATTGGTGGGAAATAGTGAAGGAAACCATGCTTAAATGTCATAGGAATTAAAAATATTGGTACAGGATTTAAACGCTATCAAAGTATGTTCTGTGAAATGTTTATATTTCTTAAAACAGTTTAGCTTGATTTTCATTGTGATGATTTACATTCATAACAAGATGGGTCAAAAGTGATGCGGATGTCTTCTCATTAAAAAAAAAAATAAATAAATAAAATAAAAAAACTGCAATTAAATTTTATTGGTATCAAGTGGTAAAAGGGAAGTTGAAATATTTTCTAATTTTACCAGGTTAATGGAGATATTACCTTGCATTAACACTGTTGCCTTTGAAGGCGTGTTTACATAACAGGTCTACATTTACTTATTATGTCATGTGGTGAAATGAAAGTTGAAGTATTGATATAATTTTACAAGGTTTGTCGAAATAATACCTTGAATTGAAGCTGCTGCTTTGTAGAAGATAGTTTACATAGCAGGTTTATATCAACTGATTATGCCATGTGAAAGTTAAAATATCGATATAACTTAACCAGGTTTATGGAGATATTAAAGCAGTAACAGGTTTTATAAGAAGACGCTACATAAGCGGTGTAACCTTTTGATGTAATTAAAAAATATCTACATAATCTGGAAATGACCACAAACTTGTGATAACTGATGTATTCTAATTTTGGAGAAGTAGGAGAAAGCATCTTTGGTGAGAGTAATGAGACCTTAATTCAAAGTGCAGTATATAACTCAATTGACAAAATGGCCATGGTGTAACATGATGGCTTAGTAATTTGTATACGTTGGCAAATAAGCGTTGTGAATTGTTGTAAGTAAGCATGAAATATTACCAGTGCTTGTAGAAGGGAATAACCTTCAAAAACGTTATTCTTATATCTCGTATTGTTAAGAGAAGCCTTGCATGTTTAAAGCAGTAATGTACAATACTTATGCTTTAAATCATGGTTACATTCGGCTTTTTTTTTATCCATGTTCAATTATGTTTTTTCTGTTTTGTATAATATCAGGAGTTTTCAAGTATCATTTGTTGATTTTAACAAAAAATCCTAGCAAGTCACATCATGTAATTTGTCAAAAGAGTTATTTAATTAGATGGGAAATTACTCTAAGAATTAGTAGTGAAACAAGGACACGGTGTGGATGGAGAGAGAAATGTATCAAAAATGGATGGGAAAATAGGTAGTCATATAAAAGTGTTGTCTGCAAACTGTCAAGGATTAAGAGACCTAAAAAAACGAGCCGATGTGATAAACTATCTAGATTCGTTAGGCGGCAATATCCTATGTTTACAAGAAACCCATTGGACTAAAAACGATCTAAGCACAATAAAAAACCTTTGGAAAGGCGATTGCTTTTTAGGTGGGACAAAGACAAACTCAAATGGAGTAGCAATACTTATTAAGTCTAATTTTGAATATGAGGTAGTTGAACACTTCATAGACAATGAAGGGAAAATTATTTGGTTAAATATTTTAATAAATAAAAAGCTAAAAGTGAAGCTAATTAATATTTACGCTCCGAACAAAGATACTCCCGACTTCTTTAAAAAGATTGGAAACATAATCGAGTCAAGTAATATGGATTATGTTATGCTAGCTGGGGACTTTAATATTACTTTAGACCCCAAATTAGATAGTTATAATTATAAACAACTCAATAACCCCTGTGCAAGAAACGAAATGTTGTCTGTTATTAATAAATATAATTTATGCGATATATTCTGATTAAACCATCCAAATGAGAAACGATATACGTGGAGGCGAAAAAATCCACTCAAACAGGCAAGGCTAGATTACTTTATAATTTCTCGACCGTTTTCTGATCTAGTAAGCGATTGCCCAATAAGAGCATCCTATAGGTCAGATCACTCGATACTCGAATTAAATATTACGATTTGCAGCTTCCGACAGGGAAAAGGAGTTTGGAAATTTAACAACTCACTATTGAAGGACAAAGATTATTTAATAAAAATAAACAATGTTATCGACGAAGAAAAAATGAGATATGCTGTCCCAATATATAACCCTAATAATATTACAAAGGTTAAAGACACTGAGTTGCAACTTACTATATCAGACAGCCAATTTTTTGAGGTATTATTGCTAAAAATAAGAGGTGAAACTATTAAATTTTCATCGCTCAAAAAGCAGTCAGTGAACAGTAAAGAACTGAATTTAATAAAAGAAATTGACTCTATTGAACAAGAAGAAGTACCGGATTTAGAACTGTTAGGAAAAAAGAAAAAGGAAATCGAAGACCTCAGAGGCGAAAAGATAAAAGGCTCAATAATTAGATCAAGGGTAAAATGGCTGACGGATGGAGAAAAGCCTTCAAAATATTTCTGTATGCTAGAAAATCATAGGTATATAGAAAAAACCATTAAACACTTGAAAAATGAAAAGGATGAAAATATATATGAACAAGACAATATATTAAAAGAAATTCATAAATTTTATTCTAACCTATTTAACAAGAAAGAAAATAAATACGCAAAAGACTTTTTTAAAAAAATAAGCCCAAATAGTTATAATCGGTTATCAAAGTTAGAATCAGATGCGCTTGAAGGAAAACTCACGGAAGATAAAATCAGCCAATCCCTACAAAATATGAAACATAATAAAAGTCCTGGGATAGATGGATTTCCATCAGAATTCTACAAAGTCTTTTGGAGAAAATTGAAATTTTTTGTTCTGAGAACCTTGAATGAAAGCTACAACATAGGTCAACTACCTGTAACAATGCGTCATAGCATAATTTCATGCTTGCCAAAGGGTGATAAACCAAGAGAGTATTTGAAAAACTAGCGGCCTATTTCACTTTTGTCAGTAGCTTATAAAATAGGTTCAGCGGCAATAGCAAATAGATTAAAAAAAGTATTAACTCACTTAATCCCAGAGCAGCAAACAGGCTTTATAAGAGGACGCTATATGAGCGATTGCACACGTTTGATATACGACACAATGCATTTTACAGAATATAATAAGATCCCGGGCTTAATTATGCTTGTAGACTTTGAAAAAGCGTTCGACTCAGTGTCATGGGATTTCCTTATCGAAGCTCTAAATAAATTAGGCTTTGGACAGAATTTCATCAAATGGATAAATACTTTGAACACAAACATTTTCGCAACTGTTCTTCAATGTGGTTTCTTATCCAATAAGATTTGTATTAAAAGGGGTTGTCGACAGGGAGACCCAATTGCACCATATCTTTTCATAATATGCTCCCTTTTCTTAACAACCTTAGTAGAAACGTGCGGTTCAATTAAAGGATTAAACATAAACAAAGAATATTTAAAAATTATCCAGTTTGCAGATGACACAACAATATTTTTAGATGGCTCTGAAAGCTCTCTCCAATCAGCTCTCAATGTCCTTGAGATATTTGGCACATACTCAGGTTTAAAAGTGAATAAAGAGAAAACACAAATAGTATGGATTGGCTCAAAAAAGGGTAACACACAAAAAATATGCCAGCACGCGAACTTGAAATGGGAAGCCAATACCTTCAGAGTTTTGGGTATAACCTTTTCAGTAAATCTTAATGACATGCCCAGTTTAAACTATGATACTATAACTGTAGAGGTAGAAAGAACCCTCGTGCCTTGGAGGCAACGGAAACTCACCCCAATTGGAAAAATATGCATACTAAAAACATTCATAATACCAAGGTTAACCACGTTATTCATGACGATCCCTAGACCTAGCCCTCGGACCATTAAATTACTGAATAAGTTGTTTTATTCGTTTATATGGGATTATAAACCAGACAAAATAAGTCGAGCAAAACTAACACAAGGCTATCCAAAAGGAGGCCTAAAAATGACTGATGTGGATGCTTTCATAACCAGCCTTAAAATCTCTTGGATCAAAAGATTGCTGAGTAATGATACACCGGTGTGGAAAACTTTAGGACTACATTGCATTAAAAATCCAATCAGATTAAAATATCTTGGCTCGACTTGGCCTAAAAATCTTGCACTAAATATAACAAATACTGTTTGGAAAGAAGCCTTACAATCCTGGGCATGCTTATTGAATGTAAACTCACTAGACGAAAATAGGAAACTTTCAAGCCCGATATGGTATAATCCAAGGATATCAAAAATAGAACTTTTTTTGCCACAATGGTTCAATAAGGGCATCATATTTGTAGTCGATCTAATCGATTCCCAAGGAAAATTTCTAACGTATCATGAACTAATGGCAAAATATTCTGTACACTATAATTTCTTAGACTATCATAGGGTCAAACAATGTGTGAACAACTTCCTAGGTACATCGGATACTTCAATAAATGAAAGGCCCGTTTACCCTATAACATTATACCTTCTCTCTAAAGGCATAAAAGGTTCACGTGAATTTTATAAAATTTTGCTTTCACAAAAACGCTTTAACGATGACAAGCTTAGACAAAAATGGGAAAGATCTTTGAATGTTGAAATTACAAAACCCATGTGGGAAAAAAGTTACCTGGTTTGTTTTAAAACTATACAAGATAATTACCTGATTTGGTTTCAATATAAAATCTTAAATAGAATATTGGGAATTGAAAGCTTAAAATTTAAAATGGGCATATCACTAAACAATGTGTGCAGATTATGCAATGAAAATGAAGAAACTCTAGTGCATCTATTCACTTTATGTAACCCTGTAAAAAAATTCTGGGAAGATTTGACCAGAAGAATAAAAGCCGACATAAATAGAGATTTAATTTTTTCAAGCAAAGATATAATTTTGGGTTACCAAGAAAAACAAATGTGGCCCGCGAACATTTTATTGGTAACTATGAAAAAATATATTTTTGTGGCAGCCGGAAAGAAAAAAACTCCACAGGTAGTTGAAGCTCTTGAGATGCTAAAAAATATTTTTTTTGAACAGGAGTATGTGTCAAGAATACAGAACCACGAAAGTGAATTTAAAAAAAAGTGGGATTTTATTCCACGACTATTACAGTAACATACTTTTGAAATATTCATGGTGGTTTTTTTTTTTTTTTTTTTTTTTTTTATAATACTGTGACTATGGAAAGCTTGTAATTGTTAGTAAAATATAATACATGTAAATGTTAACTCCTATTGAAAAAGAAATAAAAATATATAAAAAAAAAAAGAAAAGAGGCTCCTACAGGAAACTCCCCTATGGGGGCAACTCCTCACAAAGCAGTAACCAGTCGTTTTCCTCAGGCAGGGGGAAACCGAACTTCAGAGGCTCCAGGGGTCATTTTAGACCCCACTCTAGGGGACGAGGGCGTGGAAACCCTTCCCCCCCCAATGACTCCTTAAAAGTCTCAGTCCACCAGTAGGAGGTTCCCTCCGTATTTTCAGAAGAGACTGGCAAACAAACAAATGTTCATCCAACGTGTTAAAACATTATCACCAATGGCTACGTTCTGCCATTCATTTCAAAACTAAGTCTGGTCAGATTCCCTCTGATTCAGTCAGAATGCAAGGCCCTTCAAAAAGATCAAGCTCTGGCCACTTGTACCCAGTCTCTTCTGTCAAAGAACGCAATAGAAAGGGTGGAAAATGTAAAATCTCTCGGGTTTTACAGTTGCCTGTTTCTAGTCCCCAAGCCTCACCAAAGGTGGAGGCCAGTAATAGACTTAAGCAGGCTCAACACTTTTCTACATGTAGAAAAGTTCAAAATGGAAACTCCAGAGTCCATCAGGACCTCCCTGATTCCAGGGGAATGGGTATCGTCGATAGACCTGTCAGACGCTTATCTTCACATCCCCATCCACCCAAACTCAAGGAAATACCTAAGGTTTTGCCACAGGTCACAGGTGTTCCAGTTCACCTCCCTCCCTTTCGGACTAGCCACAGCCCCCCAGGTCTTTACAATGATTGTAAAGGAAGTGAACCTAATGGTCCTCTCGAGGGAACTTGGACTTCACCAATACCTGGACTGGCTGATCAGGTCCCAGTCTCAGGAGGAAGCCCAAGTGAACACTCAGGCAGTGGTAGACCTAACCCAATATCTCAACCTCTATGCCTGGTGTCTAGGAGTGGACAGCTCCAAGAACAAGGCCTCTCTGTGGAGGTGGCAGAGAGAATTGCTGCCCCTGAGAGGTCATCAACAAGGACCATCTACAAGTCAAAGTCAGCCCTATTTGAGAAATGGTGCAGAGAAAACTCGGTGGATTTCTCCACTCCCTCTGTGAAGCAAGTCTCAGACTTTTTCATGTACCTGTACCAAAATCTAAACAGGCGCCCCTCTACCATTGATGGTTACAGGACGGCCATTGTTGACACTTTGGGCCCAGCGGGGCACCATATTTCACAAAGCTCAGACCTTCACAGGTTACTCTCCAGTTTTCACAGGGAAAAGTTCCAGGAAGTTCCAGGAATCTTCCAACATGGAACCTTTCTGTTGTACTCAATGAGCTCACAAAAGCACCCTTTGAGCCTATGAAAGACACAGACCTCAAACATCTTACTCTTAAAACTACTTTCTTGCTAGCTTTGGCCTCCGGCAAGTGCCGGATCAAAATCCATGCCTGGATTGCAAACAAAGTATCTAATCTAGGCCAATGGGAAAAGGTTGCCTTGTTCCCTTCTTCTGACTTTATAGCCAAAAACCAACTAGCAAGAGAAGGTTCCCAAAGTGTGTCTCCGGTGACTATCCCTGCTTTGACTACCATTGTAGATAGGCAATTCAAAGAAGACAGGATCGAACCAAAGACCTGAGAAGGTCTCGGTCCCTCCTTTTCATCTCCTTCAAGAAAGGACACACCTCAGACATCAGACCCGCTACTCTTTCTTCTTGGTTGAAACAAACCATTCTGCTTTGTTATAAACAAGCAGACCAACAAGCCTTGGACCTGGTCCAAGTTAAGGCGCATGACATTAGGGCCTTTGCGGCCTCTAAGGCCTTTTACGGTGGGGTATCGGTGGACCAAATCATGCAAGCCTGTCACTGGAAAGCTCAAAACACATTTTCAAATTTTCACCTAAAAGACCTTACTTGGTCAGACGACAGCAATATGTATCTGGGTCCAGTAGTGGCAGCACAACAAGTCCTAGACCCTTCCCCTCAGACCAGTTATCCTCAGAAAGAAAAGAGGGGGGGGTCATCTGCTACAACCAAGTCTTCAAGAGTCTAATCCCTGGGTCTAGGTATAGGTTTACCTCTCAGGATCTTACGGGTAAGGCCTTTTTGTTATTGTCAGTATATATAGTGTATTATGTATTAAGGACTTATCAAGGTTGTCATTGATCTCATGTTAGGTGGCAAAAATTATGAGAATTCCAAGCCTAGGGCTGATTTCTGTCATTCATTGAATTTAGGTTTTTGAATCTTTACAGGCCCGGTCTTCAGGATTGGGGCACTGTAAATGGGACTCAGACTGGTATTTCTAAACATTCATTCTAATCTATTACTTCAAAATCTAAGAAAAATTGACATATCTTCCAGTCTCAGCTGTAATCTCTTCACCGAGCGGTTGGATTCAGCATTCAGTCCCACATGGTAAGCTATTGTAGCGCAATAAAATTGAAAATTTTGATTACTTAAATGTAGCTTTTATAAGCTGCAAGCTTACCATGTTGGACTGACGAGAGTCCCACCCTGCCTCCCTGCTGTATTCCAGCTGAGGGGCGACAGGCTAAATTTACAGGGAGAGAAGAAGGACGAATCACCAAATGACACTGCTATGGTACACACTGAAGCGTGTACCCAGTCAAATCCAAACATCCATTTTTCTTGGTCGTTGGCCGGGGTCCTGCGGCCCCCCCGAGATAGCATTCAGTCCCACATGGTAAGCTTGCTACATTTAAGTAATTAAAATTTTCAAATTTGTATTATATGATCAATAAAGAGTATTTTAAATTCATATTTTAACATATTCAGAAATATTACCTTATTATGTTATGGGATTTTTCGCGTCTTTCTTCAAGAATTTCGGGCGTTTCGAGTGGAAACTAATTGCCGTTTTCGGATCGTTTTGAATAATTTCAACTAGTAAACGTTCTGTAACTTTCACAGTTTTTGATCTTTTGTTTTTAAGATTTGTGGAGGGATTTTTATTATTGACCTCAGCAACCTAATTAAAAACAGGAAATGAACTATGCTGATAAGATCTATCTGGACCGCGTTTCTCTTGAAAACATCTTTTCTTTAGTAAAATCTACTAAACCTCGGAAAAAATCTCTTTTGATTAGTGTGGTACCCTGTCTATTTTTCCTCTGGGACCCCCCGGAAATTGTACACGGACGGCACTGATTTGGGACTATATTATAATAACTGATTTGACTTTATAATAACTGATCTGATTTGGGACTATATTTATTATAATAACTGATTTGACTTTATAATAACTGATCTGATTGACCTTTGACAAAATTAAATATATAATAAAGAAGTCCATATTTAAATATCTCTAACTCTATATCATTTAATTGTTACAGTATATTAATTATATCATGTTTATTACAATAACAGGTTTGACTTTTTTAAATATCTGAAGAACATAAACACCTGTTGAGATCTACAATCTTGCACTAACTCTGTTCAAAATATTTTTTTATTGTTTTATTGAAGCCAGCAATATAATATCTATACCAATTTAACAGCAAAATCAATAGGTTATGTTCCATTTGATTTGAGGAAGACTGGTGAAATATTATCCAAGATATTATTTTTTTAAATTACTGTGCACAGAAAAAAAAATATAATATTCTTCTCTGTGACTTGTACATGGAATGTAATGCAATAAAAATGACGTCAAACACTAAAAATGTGTGATTAACTGAGAGGAAAGGCAGGCTTTATCACTCATGCTACCTTTAGTGGGGAATATCAGAAGGCACTTCTGGATTTACCTGAACAGTTATTCAGCTTTGTCACAAATCTGTGGTAGAATCAGTTGTTTTCATATCACACATAGAGAACTTAGACCACAGTGCTTCAGATAGGATTTCTTATGCTTGATAAAATAGAATGGCCTTGTGGGTTAGCAGGTTTGACATCTAATGATAGGCTGTCACCTCTGTGTAGGTATGATTCCCCCAAATGACAATGCAGAGTACCTGTCTTAATATGACCCTGGCTGTTGCTGTTACATGAGACATAAAATCTCAACTTTGAGAACATGAAATAAATAAATGCATATTTAACTAGTCCTAATTCTATATTATTTCATTGTGTTACAGTATATTAGTTACATTATATTTATAACAAGAACTGGCTTAGCTTTTTTTAAATATTTGAAGAAAACAAACACCTGTTGAGATCCACAATCTTGCACGAATTCTGTTTATAAAATAATTTTTGTGATTCTTTCATTGAAGCTAGCAATATCTATACAAATTTAAAGGCAAATTTCTAGAGGTTATGTTCCTTTTGATTGGAGGAAAATTGGTCAAATATTGTCCAAGATACTTCTTTTAAAAATTACTATGCACAGCAAATGATAATAAATAATATTCTTCTCTGTGAGTTGTGTATGGAATTTAATGCAATAAAAATGACATACAACACTATATATGTGTGATTAACTGAGAGGAAAGGCAGGCTTTATCACTCATGCTACCTTTAGTGTGGAATATCAGAAGACACTTCTGGATTGACCTGAGCAGTTGTTCAGCTTTGTCACAATTCTGTGGTGGAATTTGTTCTGTTGTTTTCATATCACACATAGAGAACTTAGACCACAGTGCATCAGATATGATTTCTTATGCTTGATAAAATGGAATGGCCTTGCAGGTTAGCAGGTTTGACATCCAATGATAGGCTGTCACCTCTGTGTAGGTATGACTCCCCCAAATGACAATGCAGAGTACCTGTCATAATATGACCCTGGCTGTTGCTGTTGCATGAGACATAAAATGACAACTTTGACCTTTGACAAAATTAAATCCACATAATAAAGAAGTCCATATTTAAATATCTGTAACTCTATATCATTTTATTGTTACAGTATATTTATTATATCATATTTATTACAATAACAGGTTTCAGTTTTTAAATATCTGAAGAACATGAACACCTGTTGAGATCTTCAATCTTGCACTAACTCTGTTCAAAATATTTTTTTTATTGTTTTATTGAAGCCAGCAATATAATATCTATACCAATTTAACAGCAAAATCAATAGGTTATGTTCTTTTTGATTTAAGAAAGATTGGTGTAATATTATCCAAGATATTAGTTTTAAAAATTACTATGCACAACAAATAATAATAAATAATATTCTCTGTGACTTGTACATGGAATTTAATGCAACAAAAATGGCGTCAAACACTAAATGTGTGTGATTAACTGAGAGGAAAGGCAGGCTTTATCACTCATTTTACCTTTAGTGGGGAATATCAGAAGGCACTTCTGGATTGACCTGAACAGTTATTCAGCTTTGTCAAGTCTGTGGTAGAATCAGTTGTTTTCATATCACACATAGAGAACTTAGACCACAGTGCTTCAGATAGGATTTCTTATGCTTGATAAAATAGAATGGCCTTGTGGGTTAGCAGGTTTGACATCTAATGATAGGCTGTCACCTCTGTGTAGGTATGATTCCCCCAAATGACAATGCAGAGTACCTGTCTTAATATGACCCTGGCTGTTGCTGTTACATGAGACATAAAATCTCAACTTTGAGAACATGAAATAAATAAATGCATATTTAACTATCCCTAACTCTATATTATTTCATTGTTACAGTATATTAGTTACATTATATTTATAACAAGAACTGGTTTAGCTTTTTTTAAATATTTGAAGAAAATTAACACCTGTTGAGATCCACAATCTTGCACGAATTCTGTTTATAAAATAATTTTTGTTTTTCTTTCAGTGAACCTAGCAATATCTATACAAATTTAAAGGCAAATTTCTAGAGGTTATGTTCCTTTTGATTGGAGGAAAATTGGTCAAATATTGTCCAAGATACTTCTTTTAAAAATTACTATGCACAGCAAATGATAATAAATAATATTCTTCTCTGTGAGTTGTGTATGGAATTTAATGCAATAAAAATGACATACAACACTATATATGTGTGATTAACTGAGAGGAAAGGCAGGCTTTATCACTCATGCTACCTTTAGTGGGGAATATCAGAAGACACTTCTGGATTGACCTGAGCAGTTGTTCAGCTTTGTCACAATTCTGTGGTGGAATTTGTTCTGTTGTTTTCATATCACACATAGAGAACTTAGACCACAGTGCATCAGATATGATTTCTTATGCTTGATAAAATGGAATGGCCTTGCAGGTTAGCAGGTTTGACATCCAATGATAGGCTGTCACCTCTGTGTAGGTATGACTCCCCCAAATGACAATGCAGAGTACCTGTCATAATATGACCCTGGCTGTTGCTGTTGCATGAGACATAAAATCACAACTTTGACCTTTGACAAAATTAAATCCACATAATAAAGAAGTCCATATTTAAATATCTGTAACTCTATATCATTTTATTGTTACAGTATATTTATTATATCATATTTATTACAATAACAGGTTTCAGTTTTTAAATATCTGAAGAACATGAACACCTGTTGAGATCTTCAATCTTGCACTAACTCTGTTCAAAATATTTTTTTTATTGTTTTATTGAAGCCAGCAATATAATATCTATACCAATTTAACAGCAAAATCAATAGGTTATGTTCTTTTTGATTTAAGAAAGATTGGTGTAATATTATCCAAGATATTAGTTTTAAAAATTACTATGCACAACAAATAATAATAAATAATATTCTCTGACTTGTACATGGAATTTAATGCAATAAAAATGACATCAAACACTAAATATGTGTGATTAACTGAGAGGAAAGGCAGGCTTTATCACTCATTTTACCTTTAGTGGGGAATATCAGAAGGCACTTCTGGATTGACCTGAACAGTTATTCAGCTTTGTCACAAGTCTGTGGTAGAATCAGTTGTTTTCATATCACACGTAGAGAACTTAGACCACAGTGCTTCAGATAGGATTTCTTATGCTTGATAAAATAGAATGGCCTTGTGGGTTAGCAGGTTTGACATCTAATGATAGGCTGTCACCTCTGTGTAGGTATGATTCCCCCAAATGACAATGCAGAGTACCTGTCTTAATATGACACTGGCTGTTGCTGTTACATGAGACATAAAATCTCAACTTTGAGAACATGAAATAAATAAATGCATATTTAACTATCCCTAACTCTATATTATTTCATTGTTACAGTATATTAGTTACATTATATTTATAACAAGAACTGGTTTAGCTTTTTTTAAATATTTGAAGAAAATTAACACCTGTTGAGATCCACAATCTTGCACGAATTCTGTTTATAAAATAATTTTTGTTTTTCTTTCAGTGAACCTAACAATATCTATACAAATTTAAAGGCAAATTTCTAGAGGTTATGTTCCTTTTGATTGGAGGAAAATTGGTCAAATATTGTCCAAGATACTTCTTTTAAAAATTACTATGCACAGCAAATGATAATAAATAATATTCTTCTCTGTGAGTTGTGTATGGAATTTAATGCAATAAAAATGACATACAACACTATATATGTGTGATTAACTGAGAGGAAAGGCAGGCTTTATCACTCATGCTACCTTTAGTGTGGAATATCAGAAGACACTTCTGGATTGACCTGAGCAGTTGTTCAGCTTTGTCACAATTCTGTGGTGGAATTTGTTCTGTTGTTTTCATATCACACATAGAGAACTTAGACCACAGTGCATCAGATATGATTTCTTATACTTGATAAAATGGAATGGCCTTGCAGGTTAGCAGGTTTGACATCCAATGATAGGCTGTCACCTCTGTGTAGGTATGACTCCCCCAAATGATAATGCAGAGTACCTGTCATAATATGACCCTGGCTGTTGCTGTTGCATGAGACATAAAATCACAACTTTGACCTTTGACAAAATTAAATCCACATAATAAAGAAGTCCATATTTAAATATCTGTAACTCTATATCATTTTATTGTTACAGTATATTTATTATATCATATTTATTACAAAAACAGGTTTCAGTTTTTAAATATCTGAAGAACATGAATACCTGTTGAGATCTACAATCTTGCACTAACTCTGTTCAAAATATTTTTTTTATTGTTTTATTGAAGCCAGCAATATAATATCTATACCAATTTAACAGCAAAATCAATAGGTTATGTTCTTTTTGATTTAAGAAAGATTGGTGTAATATTATCCAAGATATTAGTTTTAAAAATTACTATGCACAACAAATAATAATAAATAATATTCTCTGTGACTTGTACATGGAATTTAATGCAATAAAAATGACATCAAACACTAAATATGTGTGATTAACTGAGAGGAAAGGCAGGCTTTATCACTCATTTTACCTTTAGTGGGGAATATCAGAAGGCACTTCTGGATTGACCTGAACAGTTATTCAGCTTTGTCACAAGTCTGTGGTAGAATCAGTTGTTTTCATATCACACATAGAGAACTTAGACCACAGTGCTTCAGATAGGATTTCTTATGCTTGATAAAATAGAATGGCCTTGTGGGTTAGCAGGTTTGACATCTAATGATAGGCTGTCACCTCTGTGTAGGTATGATTCCCCCAAATGACAATGCAGAGTACCTGTCTTAATATGACCCTGGCTGTTGCTGTTACATGAGACATAAAATCTCAACTTTGAGAACATGAAATAAATAAATGCATATTTAACTATCCCTAACTCTATATTATTTCATTGTTACAGTATATTAGTTACATTATATTAATAACAAGAACTGGTTTAGCTTTTTTTAAATATTTGAAGAAAATTAACACCTGTTGAGATCCACAATCTTGCACGAATTCTGTTTATAAAATAATTTTTGTTTTTCTTTCAGTGAACCTAACAATATCTATACAAATTTAAAGGCAAATTTCTAGAGGTTATGTTCCTTTTGATTGGAGGAAAATTGGTCAAATATTGTCCAAGATACTTCTTTTAAAAATTACTATGCACAGCAAATGATAATAAATAATATTCTTCTCTGTGAGTTGTGTATGGAATTTAATGCAATAAAAATGACATACAACACTATATATGTGTGATTAACTGAGAGGAAAGGCAGGCTTTATCACTCATGCTACCTTTAGTGTGGAATATCAGAAGACACTTCTGGATTGACCTGAGCAGTTGTTCAGCTTTGTCACAATTCTGTGGTGGAATTTGTTCTGTTGTTTTCATATCACACATAGAGAACTTAGACCACAGTGCATCAGATATGATTTCTTATACTTGATAAAATGGAATGGCCTTGCAGGTTAGCAGGTTTGACATCCAATGATAGGCTGTCACCTCTGTGTAGGTATGACTCCCCCAAATGACAATGCAGAGTACCTGTCATAATATGACCCTGGCTGTTGCTGTTGCATGAGACATAAAATGACAACTTTGACCTTTGACAAAATTAAATCCACATAATAAAGAAGTCCATATTTAAATATCTGTAACTCTATATCATTTTATTGTTACAGTATATTTATTATATCATATTTATTACAAAAACAGGTTTCAGTTTTTAAATATCTGAAGAACATGAATACCTGTTGAGATCTACAATCTTGCACTAACTCTGTTCAAAATATTTTTTTTATTGTTTTATTGAAGCCAGCAATATAATATCTATACCAATTTAACAGCAAAATCAATAGGTTATGTTCTTTTTGATTTAAGAAAGATTGGTGTAATATTATCCAAGATATTAGTTTTAAAAATTACTATGCACAACAAATAATAATAAATAATATTCTCTGTGACTTGTACATGGAATTTAATGCAATAAAAATGACATCAAACACTAAATATGTGTGATTAACTGAGAGGAAAGGCAGGCTTTATCACTCATTTTACCTTTAGTGGGGAATATCAGAAGGCACTTCTGGATTGACCTGAACAGTTATTCAGCTTTGTCACAAGTCTGTGGTAGAATCAGTTGTTTTCATATCACACATAGAGAACTTAGACCACAGTGCTTCAGATAGGATTTCTTATGCTTGATAAAATAGAATGGCCTTGTGGGTTAGCAGGTTTGACATCTAATGATAGGCTGTCACCTCTGTGTAGGTATGATTCCCCCAAATGACAATGCAGAGTACCTGTCTTAATATGACCCTGGCTGTTGCTGTTACATGAGACATAAAATCTCAACTTTGAGAACATGAAATAAATAAATGCATATTTAACTATCCCTAACTCTATATTATTTCATTGTTACAGTATATTAGTTACATTATATTTATAACAAGAACTGGTTTAGCTTTTTTTAAATATTTGAAGAAAATTAACACCTGTTGAGATCCACAATCTTGCACGAATTCTGTTTATAAAATAATTTTTGTTTTTCTTTCAGTGAACCTAGCAATATCTATACAAATTTAAAGGCAAATTTCTAGAGGTTATGTTCCTTTTGATTGGAGGAAAATTGGTCAAATATTGTCCAAGATACTTCTTTTAAAAATTACTATGCACAGCAAATGATAATAAATAATATTCTTCTCTGTGAGTTGTGTATGGAATTTAATGCAATAAAAATGACATACAACACTATATATGTGTGATTAACTGAGAGGAAAGGCAGGCTTTATCACTCATGCTACCTTTAGTGTGGAATATCAGAAGACACTTCTGGATTGACCTGAGCAGTTGTTCAGCTTTGTCACAATTCTGTGGTGGAATTTGTTCTGTTGTTTTCATATCACACATAGAGAACTTAGACCACAGTGCATCAGATATGATTTCTTATGCTTGATAAAATGGAATGGCCTTGCAGGTTAGCAGGTTTGACATCCAATGATAGGCTGTCACCTCTGTGTAGGTATGACTCCCCCAAATGACAATGCAGAGTACCTGTCATAATATGACCCTGGCTGTTGCTGTTGCATGAGACATAAAATGACAACTTTGACCTTTGACAAAATTAAATCCACATAATAAAGAAGTCCATATTTAAATATCTGTAACTCTATATCATTTTATTGTTACAGTATATTTATTATATCATATTTATTACAATAACAGGTTTCAGTTTTTAAATATCTGAAGAACATGAACACCTGTTGAGATCTTCAATCTTGCACTAACTCTGTTCAAAATATTTTTTTTATTGTTTTATTGAAGCCAGCAATATAATATCTATACCAATTTAACAGCAAAATCAATAGGTTATGTTCTTTTTGATTTAAGAAAGATTGGTGTAATATTATCCAAGATATTAGTTTTAAAAATTACTATGCACAACAAATAATAATAAATAATATTCTCTGTGACTTGTACATGGAATTTAATGCAATAAAAATGGCGTCAAACACTAAATGTGTGTGATTAACTGAGAGGAAAGGCAGGCTTTATCACTCATTTTACCTTTAGTGGGGAATATCAGAAGGCACTTCTGGATTGACCTGAACAGTTATTCAGCTTTGTCAAGTCTGTGGTAGAATCAGTTGTTTTCATATCACACATAGAGAACTTAGACCACAGTGCTTCAGATAGGATTTCTTATGCTTGATAAAATAGAATGGCCTTGTGGGTTAGCAGGTTTGACATCTAATGATAGGCTGTCACCTCTGTGTAGGTATGATTCCCCCAAATGACAATGCAGAGTACCTGTCTTAATATGACCCTGGCTGTTGCTGTTACATGAGACATAAAATCTCAACTTTGAGAACATGAAATAAATAAATGCATATTTAACTATCCCTAACTCTATATTATTTCATTGTTACAGTATATTAGTTACATTATATTTATAACAAGAACTGGTTTAGCTTTTTTTAAATATTTGAAGAAAATTAACACCTGTTGAGATCCACAATCTTGCACGAATTCTGTTTATAAAATAATTTTTGTTTTTCTTTCAGTGAACCTAGCAATATCTATACAAATTTAAAGGCAAATTTCTAGAGGTTATGTTCCTTTTGATTGGAGGAAAATTGGTCAAATATTGTCCAAGATACTTCTTTTAAAAATTACTATGCACAGCAAATGATAATAAATAATATTCTTCTCTGTGAGTTGTGTATGGAATTTAATGCAATAAAAATGACATACAACACTATATATGTGTGATTAACTGAGAGGAAAGGCAGGCTTTATCACTCATGCTACCTTTAGTGGGGAATATCAGAAGACACTTCTGGATTGACCTGAGCAGTTGTTCAGCTTTGTCACAATTCTGTGGTGGAATTTGTTCTGTTGTTTTCATATCACACATAGAGAACTTAGACCACAGTGCATCAGATATGATTTCTTATGCTTGATAAAATGGAATGGCCTTGCAGGTTAGCAGGTTTGACATCCAATGATAGGCTGTCACCTCTGTGTAGGTATGACTCCCCCAAATGACAATGCAGAGTACCTGTCATAATATGACCCTGGCTGTTGCTGTTGCATGAGACATAAAATCACAACTTTGACCTTTGACAAAATTAAATCCACATAATAAAGAAGTCCATATTTAAATATCTGTAACTCTATATCATTTTATTGTTACAGTATATTTATTATATCATATTTATTACAATAACAGGTTTCAGTTTTTAAATATCTGAAGAACATGAACACCTGTTGAGATCTTCAATCTTGCACTAACTCTGTTCAAAATATTTTTTTTATTGTTTTATTGAAGCCAGCAATATAATATCTATACCAATTTAACAGCAAAATCAATAGGTTATGTTCTTTTTGATTTAAGAAAGATTGGTGTAATATTATCCAAGATATTAGTTTTAAAAATTACTATGCACAACAAATAATAATAAATAATATTCTCTGACTTGTACATGGAATTTAATGCAATAAAAATGACATCAAACACTAAATATGTGTGATTAACTGAGAGGAAAGGCAGGCTTTATCACTCATTTTACCTTTAGTGGGGAATATCAGAAGGCACTTCTGGATTGACCTGAACAGTTATTCAGCTTTGTCACAAGTCTGTGGTAGAATCAGTTGTTTTCATATCACACGTAGAGAACTTAGACCACAGTGCTTCAGATAGGATTTCTTATGCTTGATAAAATAGAATGGCCTTGTGGGTTAGCAGGTTTGACATCTAATGATAGGCTGTCACCTCTGTGTAGGTATGATTCCCCCAAATGACAATGCAGAGTACCTGTCTTAATATGACACTGGCTGTTGCTGTTACATGAGACATAAAATCTCAACTTTGAGAACATGAAATAAATAAATGCATATTTAACTATCCCTAACTCTATATTATTTCATTGTTACAGTATATTAGTTACATTATATTTATAACAAGAACTGGTTTAGCTTTTTTTAAATATTTGAAGAAAATTAACACCTGTTGAGATCCACAATCTTGCACGAATTCTGTTTATAAAATAATTTTTGTTTTTCTTTCAGTGAACCTAACAATATCTATACAAATTTAAAGGCAAATTTCTAGAGGTTATGTTCCTTTTGATTGGAGGAAAATTGGTCAAATATTGTCCAAGATACTTCTTTTAAAAATTACTATGCACAGCAAATGATAATAAATAATATTCTTCTCTGTGAGTTGTGTATGGAATTTAATGCAATAAAAATGACATACAACACTATATATGTGTGCAGAGTACCTGTCATAATATGACCCTGGCTGTTGCTGTTGCATGAGACATAAAATCACAACTTTGACCTTTGACAAAATTAAATCCACATAATAAAGAAGTCCATATTTAAATATCTGTAACTCTATATCATTTTATTGTTACAGTATATTTATTATATCATATTTATTACAATAACAGGTTTCAGTTTTTAAATATCTGAAGAACATGAACACCTGTTGAGATCTACAATCTTGCACTAACTCTGTTCAAAATATTTTTTTTATTGTTTTATTGAAGCCAGCAATATAATATCTATACCAATTTAACAGCAAAATCAATAGGTTATGTTCTTTTTGATTTAAGAAAGATTGGTGTAATATTATCCAAGATATTAGTTTTAAAAATTACTATGCACAACAAATAATAATAAATAATATTCTCTGTGACTTGTACATGGAATTTAATGCAATAAAAATGACATCAAACACTAAATATGTGTGATTAACTGAGAGGAAAGGCAGGCTTTATCACTCATTTTACCTTTAGTGGGGAATATCAGAAGGCACTTCTGGATTGACCTGAACAGTTATTCAGCTTTGTCACAAGTCTGTGGTAGAATCAGTTGTTTTCATATCACACATAGAGAACTTAGACCACAGTGCTTCAGATAGGATTTCTTATGCTTGATAAAATAGAATGGCCTTGTGGGTTAGCAGGTTTGACATCTAATGATAGGCTGTCACCTCTGTGTAGGTATGATTCCCCCAAATGACAATGCAGAGTACCTGTCTTAATATGACCCTGGCTGTTGCTGTTACATGAGACATAAAATCTCAACTTTGAGAACATGAAATAAATAAATGCATATTTAACTATCCCTAACTCTATATTATTTCATTGTTACAGTATATTAGTTACATTATATTTATAACAAGAACTGGTTTAGCTTTTTTTAAATATTTGAAGAAAATTAACACCTGTTGAGATCCACAATCTTGCACGAATTCTGTTTATAAAATAATTTTTGTTTTTCTTTCAGTGAACCTAACAATATCTATACAAATTTAAAGGCAAATTTCTAGAGGTTATGTTCCTTTTGATTGGAGGAAAATTGGTCAAATATTGTCCAAGATACTTCTTTTAAAAATTACTATGCACAGCAAATGATAATAAATAATATTCTTCTCTGTGAGTTGTGTATGGAATTTAATGCAATAAAAATGACATACAACACTATATATGTGTGATTAACTGAGAGGAAAGGCAGGCTTTATCACTCATGCTACCTTTAGTGTGGAATATCAGAAGACACTTCTGGATTGACCTGAGCAGTTGTTCAGCTTTGTCACAATTCTGTGGTGGAATTTGTTCTGTTGTTTTCATATCACACATAGAGAACTTAGACCACAGTGCATCAGATATGATTTCTTATACTTGATAAAATGGAATGGCCTTGCAGGTTAGCAGGTTTGACATCCAATGATAGGCTGTCACCTCTGTGTAGGTATGACTCCCCCAAATGATAATGCAGAGTACCTGTCATAATATGACCCTGGCTGTTGCTGTTGCATGAGACATAAAATCACAACTTTGACCTTTGACAAAATTAAATCCACATAATAAAGAAGTCCATATTTAAATATCTGTAACTCTATATCATTTTATTGTTACAGTATATTTATTATATCATATTTATTACAAAAACAGGTTTCAGTTTTTAAATATCTGAAGAACATGAATACCTGTTGAGATCTACAATCTTGCACTAACTCTGTTCAAAATATTTTTTTTATTGTTTTATTGAAGCCAGCAATATAATATCTATACCAATTTAACAGCAAAATCAATAGGTTATGTTCTTTTTGATTTAAGAAAGATTGGTGTAATATTATCCAAGATATTAGTTTTAAAAATTACTATGCACAACAAATAATAATAAATAATATTCTCTGTGACTTGTACATGGAATTTAATGCAATAAAAATGACATCAAACACTAAATATGTGTGATTAACTGAGAGGAAAGGCAGGCTTTATCACTCATTTTACCTTTAGTGGGGAATATCAGAAGGCACTTCTGGATTGACCTGAACAGTTATTCAGCTTTGTCACAAGTCTGTGGTAGAATCAGTTGTTTTCATATCACACATAGAGAACTTAGACCACAGTGCTTCAGATAGGATTTCTTATGCTTGATAAAATAGAATGGCCTTGTGGGTTAGCAGGTTTGACATCTAATGATAGGCTGTCACCTCTGTGTAGGTATGATTCCCCCAAATGACAATGCAGAGTACCTGTCTTAATATGACCCTGGCTGTTGCTGTTACATGAGACATAAAATCTCAACTTTGAGAACATGAAATAAATAAATGCATATTTAACTATCCCTAACTCTATATTATTTCATTGTTACAGTATATTAGTTACATTATATTAATAACAAGAACTGGTTTAGCTTTTTTTAAATATTTGAAGAAAATTAACACCTGTTGAGATCCACAATCTTGCACGAATTCTGTTTATAAAATAATTTTTGTTTTTCTTTCAGTGAACCTAACAATATCTATACAAATTTAAAGGCAAATTTCTAGAGGTTATGTTCCTTTTGATTGGAGGAAAATTGGTCAAATATTGTCCAAGATACTTCTTTTAAAAATTACTATGCACAGCAAATGATAATAAATAATATTCTTCTCTGTGAGTTGTGTATGGAATTTAATGCAATAAAAATGACATACAACACTATATATGTGTGATTAACTGAGAGGAAAGGCAGGCTTTATCACTCATGCTACCTTTAGTGTGGAATATCAGAAGACACTTCTGGATTGACCTGAGCAGTTGTTCAGCTTTGTCACAATTCTGTGGTGGAATTTGTTCTGTTGTTTTCATATCACACATAGAGAACTTAGACCACAGTGCATCAGATATGATTTCTTATACTTGATAAAATGGAATGGCCTTGCAGGTTAGCAGGTTTGACATCCAATGATAGGCTGTCACCTCTGTGTAGGTATGACTCCCCCAAATGACAATGCAGAGTACCTGTCATAATATGACCCTGGCTGTTGCTGTTGCATGAGACATAAAATGACAACTTTGACCTTTGACAAAATTAAATCCACATAATAAAGAAGTCCATATTTAAATATCTGTAACTCTATATCATTTTATTGTTACAGTATATTTATTATATCATATTTATTACAAAAACAGGTTTCAGTTTTTAAATATCTGAAGAACATGAATACCTGTTGAGATCTACAATCTTGCACTAACTCTGTTCAAAATATTTTTTTTATTGTTTTATTGAAGCCAGCAATATAATATCTATACCAATTTAACAGCAAAATCAATAGGTTATGTTCTTTTTGATTTAAGAAAGATTGGTGTAATATTATCCAAGATATTAGTTTTAAAAATTACTATGCACAACAAATAATAATAAATAATATTCTCTGTGACTTGTACATGGAATTTAATGCAATAAAAATGACATCAAACACTAAATATGTGTGATTAACTGAGAGGAAAGGCAGGCTTTATCACTCATTTTACCTTTAGTGGGGAATATCAGAAGGCACTTCTGGATTGACCTGAACAGTTATTCAGCTTTGTCACAAGTCTGTGGTAGAATCAGTTGTTTTCATATCACACATAGAGAACTTAGACCACAGTGCTTCAGATAGGATTTCTTATGCTTGATAAAATAGAATGGCCTTGTGGGTTAGCAGGTTTGACATCTAATGATAGGCTGTCACCTCTGTGTAGGTATGATTCCCCCAAATGACAATGCAGAGTACCTGTCTTAATATGACCCTGGCTGTTGCTGTTACATGAGACATAAAATCTCAACTTTGAGAACATGAAATAAATAAATCTGCATATTTAACTATCCCTAACTCTATATTATTTCATTGTGTTACAGTATGTTAGTTAAATTATATTTATAACAAGAACTGGTTTAGCTTTTTTAAATATTTGGACAACAGAAACACCTGTTGAGATCCACAATCTTGCACGAATTCTGTTTATAAAATAATTTTTGTGAGTGTTTGTGATTGTTTCATTGAAGCTAGCAATATAATATCTATACAAATTTAAAGGCAAATTTCTGGAGGTTATGTTCCTTTTGATTTGAGGAAAATTGGTCCAAAAATTACTATGCACAGCAAATGATAATAAATAATATTCTTCTCTGTGAGTTGTGTATGAAATTTAATGCAATAAAAATGACATACAACACTATATGTGTGTGATTAACTGAGAGGAAAGGCAGGCTTTATCACTCATGCTACCTTTAGTGGGGAATATCAGAAAACACTTCTGGATTGACCTGAGCAGTTGTTCAGCTTTGTCACAATTCTGTGGTGGAATCTGTTGTTTTCATATCACACATAGAGAACTTAGACCACAGTGCTTCAGATATGATTTTGTATGCTTGATAAAATAGAATGGCCTTTCAGGTTAGCAGGTTTGACATCCAATGATAGGCTGTCACCTCTGTGTAGGTATGATTCCCCCAAATGACAATGCAGAGTACCTGTCATGATATGACCCTGGCTGTTGCTGTTACATGAGACATAAAATCACAACTTTGCCCTTTGACAAAATTAAATCCACACAATAAAGAAGTGCATATTTAAATATCTCTAACTCTATATCATTTTATTGTTACAGTATATTTATTATATCATATTTGTTACAATAACAGGTTTGACTTTTTTAAATATCTGAAGAACATGAACACCTGTTAGGATCTACAATGTTGCACTAACTCTGTTTAAAATATTTTTTTATTGTTTTATTGAAGCCAGCAGTATAATATCTAGTGCTGGGAGATCGCCATGATATTACGTGTCGATGTTCGTATCGGAAATTCGTGAACAAACTTCGAACATTTCCGATTATGGAGTCAAAAGTGTAAACCAGACAGAAAAATCAAATATTAAATAACAACAAGCAAAAAACACACAAATTATCACAAATATAACAAAAATATAACCTAAAAGCCATTCACAGACGTCTCCCTCACTAACAGACCATGCTGGATGTATCTTCACTTGTGATTGGCTCATCTTATGATTACCTTGACAACAGTGGGAAAACCCCAAAGTGTTTCTATTTACGTTATTTTTATTGCATTCACAGCTACTTTTGACATTTTAAGTGATAAATATTTCAAATTTTTACAAAATATTATTCCGGTTAGTGTTTTATTGTGACCAAAAGGCTACAAAGAAATGAGTTTAGCAAATATCGGTTGTACTTAAAGTTTATCGGTCATTGATCGGCAATGAGCCAGCGAGCGATAATACCGAAGTTTGCAAACATCGTCCCAGCACTAATAATATCTACACCAATTTAACAGCAAAATCAATAGGTTATGTTCCTTTTGATTTGAGGAAGATTGGTGTAATATTATCCAAGATATTATTTTGAAAAATTACTGTGCACAGCAAATAATAAATAATATTCTTCTTAATTTTGTCAAGGTCAAAGCACTGTGGTCTAAGTTCTCTGTGTGATATGAAAACAACTGATTCCACCACAGAATTGTGACAAAGCTGAATAACTGTTGAGGTCAATCCAGAAGTGCCTTCTGATATTCCCCACTAAAGATAGCATGAGTGATAAAGCCTGCCTTTCCTCTCAGTTAATCCCACATATTTAGTGTTTGATGTCATTTTTATTGCATTAAATTCCATATACAAGTCACAGAGAAGAATATTATTTATTATTATTTGCTGTGCATAGTAATTTTTAAAAGATGTATCTTGGACAATATTGGACCAATTTCCCTCAAATCAAAAGGAACATAACCTCAAGAAATTTGCATTTCAATTGGTATAGACATTATATTGCTAGCTTCGATGAAACAATCACAAAAATTACTTTTAACAGAATTCCAGCAAGATTATGGATCTCAACAGGTGTTTGTGTTCAAATATTTAAAAAAGCTAAACCAGTTCTTGTTATAAATATAATTTAACTAATATACTGTAACACAATGAAATAATATAGAGTTAGGGATAGTTAAATATGCAAATTTATTTATTTCATGTTCTCAAAGTTGAGATTTTATGTCTCATGTAACAGCAACAGCCAGGGTCATATTAAGACAGGTACTCTGCATTGTCATTTGGGGGAGTCATACCTACACAGAGGTGACAGCCTATCATTAGATGTCAAACCTGCTAACCCACAAGGCCATTCTATTTTATCAAGTATAAGAAATCCTATCTGAAGCACTGTGGTCTAAGTTCTCTGTGTGATATGAAAACAACTGATTCCACCACAGAATTGTGACAAAGCTGAATAACTGTTGAGGTCAATCCAGAAGTGCCTTCTGATATTCCCCACTAAAGATAGCATGAGTGATAAAGCCTGCCTTTCCTCTCAGTTAATCCCACATATTTAGTGTTTGATGTCATTTTTATTGCATTAAATTCCATATACAAGTCACAGAGAAGAATATTATTTATTATTATTTGCTGTGCATAGTAATTTTTAAAAGATGTATCTTGGACAATATTGGACCAATTTCCCTCAAGTCAAAAGGAACATAACCTCAAGAAATTTGCATTTCAATTGGTATAGACATTATATTGCTAGCTTCGATGAAACAATCACAAAAATTACTTTTAACAGAATTCCAGCAAGATTATGGATCTCAACAGGTGTTTGTGTTCAAATATTTAAAAAAGCTAAACCAGTTCTTGTTATAAATATAATTTAACTAATATACTGTAACACAATGAAATAATATAGAGTTAGGGATAGTTAAATATGCAGATTTATTTATTTTATGTTCTCAAAGTTGAGATTTTATGTCTCACGTAACAGCAACAGCCAGGGTCATATTAAGACAGGTACTCTGCATTGTCATTTGGGGGAGTCATACCTACACAGAGGTGACAGCCTATCATTAGATGTCAAACCTGCTAACCCACAAGGCCATTCTATTTTATCAAGTATAAGAAATCCTATCTGAAGCACTGTGGTCTAAGTTCTCTGTGTGATATGAAAACAACTGATTCCATTTCAGACTTGTGACAAAGCTGAATAACTGTTCAGGTCAATCCAGAAGTGCCTTCTGATATTCCCTAGTGAAGGTAGCATGAGTGATAAAGCCTACCTTTCCTCTCAGTTAATCACACATATTTAGTGTTTGATGTCATTTTTATTGCATTAAATTCCATACACAAGTCACAGAGAAGAATATTATTTATTATTATTTGCTGTGCATAGTAATTTTTAAAACAATTATCTTAATATTGGACCAATTTTCCTCAAATCAAAAGGAACATAACCTCTAGAAATTTGCCTTTAAATTGGTATAGATATTATATTGCTAGCTTCAATAAAACAATCACAAAAATTATTTTAAACAGAGTTAGTGCAAGTTTGTGGATCACAACAGGTGTTCATGTTCTTCAAATATTTTTTAAAAAGTCACACCAGTTATTGTAATAAATATGATATAATTAATATACTATAACACAATAAAATGATAGAGTTAGGGATATTTAAATACGGACTTCTTTATTATGTGGATTTAATTTTGTCAAAGGTCAAAGTTGTGATTTTTATGTCTCATGCAATAGCAACAGCCAGGGTCATTTTATGACAGGTACTCTGCATTATTATTTGGGAGAGTCATACCTACACAGAGGTGACAGCCTATCATTGAATGTCAAACCAGCTAACCCACAAGGCCTTTCTATTTTGTCAAGCATAAGAAATATCTGAAGCACTGTGGTCTAAGTTCTCTATGTGTGATATGAAAACAACTGATTCCACCACAGAACTGTGACAAAGCTGAATAACTGTTCAGGTCAATCCAAAAGTGCCTTCTGATATTCCCCAATAAAGGTAGCACAAGTGATAAAGTGTGCCTTTCCTCTCAGTTTATCACACCTATTTAGTGTCATATATCATTAAGCGTCCCGCAAGGGACGCTTGTTTGTGTATGGGAGAGCTTCCGGCTCCGCCGGCTCCGCATTTTGTTTTCCTTATAACTCTGTAACCGTTAGGCGGATTCTTTTCAAATTTGACAGGTTTAGGCAGTAGCCTTGGGGAATTTTTTTGAATATGCTGCAGTGACATTTCAACCAATCAGAGAGGTCACATGACCAAAAATGTCTTTTTTCGATGGGGAAGCTTGTCCGGATGATAACTTGAAAGGAATTTTATCAATTCACCTGAAACTTGGCAAATACATTCATTCTATTAAAATCTGGAAATCATTAGATTTTGGCATTGATTGGTCAAGAAATGGCCGAGTAATTAATGATTAATTAATCATTACGAATTTTCCAAATAAGGAAAACACAAAAATGCTTATATCTCGAAAACCGTGCTAGATAGAGCAATTTCGACAAAATTTTTGAACCGCAGGATATCTCTGCGGAGTACTTTTCCCAATTTTCAAAAAAATTTTGTCTCGCCAAAAATGGCGGCCATTTTGAATTTTCGAAATTTTCGCAAAAATTGCAAAACACAAAAATGCTTATATCTCGAAAACCGTGCTAGATAGAGCGATTTCGACGAAATTTTTGACCCACAGGGTATATCTGCAGAGTAGCCATGCCAATTTTCAAAAAAATTTTGTCTCGCCAAAAATGGCGGCCATTTTGAATTTTCAAATTTTTCGCAAAAATTGCAAAACGCTTATATCTCAAAAACCCTGCTAGATAGAGCGATTTCGACGAAATTTTTGACCCAAAGGGTATCTCTGCAGAGTAGCCATGCCAATTTTCAAACAAAAAATTTCTCGCAAAAAATGGCGGCCATTTTGAATTTTCGAATTTTTCGCAAAAATTGCAAAACATAAAAATGCTTATATCTCGAAAACCCTGCTAGATAGAGCGATTTCGACGAAATTTTTGACCCACAGGGTATATCTGCAGAGTAGCCATGCCAATTTTCAAAAAAATTTTGTCTCGCCAAAAATGGCGGCCATTTTGAATTTTCAAATTTTTCGCAAAAATTGCAAAACGCTTATATCTCAAAAACCCTGCTAGATAGAGCGATTTCGACGAAATTTTTGACCCAAAGGGTATCTCTGCAGAGTAGCCATGCCAATTTTCAAACAAAAAATTTCTCGCAAAAAATGGCGGCCATTTTGAATTTTCGAATTTTTCGCAAAATTGCAAAACACAAAAATGCTTATATCTCGAAAACCGTGCTAGATAGAGCGATTTCGACGAAATTTTTGACCCACTGGGTATCTCTGCAGAGAAGCCATGCCAATTTTCAAAAAAATTTTATCTTGCCAAAAATGGCGGCCATTTTGAATTTTCGAATTTTTGCGCAAAAATTGCAAAACACAAAAATGCTAATATTTCGAAAACCGTGCTACATAGAGCGATTTCGACGAAATTTTTTATCTTCAGGGTATCTCTGCAGAGCAGCTATCCCAAAGAGCTTTCACTTGGTGAAGTTTCAGACCCATAGCTAATTGCTCACCTACTCAAAAAGAGTAAATGCGAATTACCTCTAAAAGTATTGCAGATGGCCAATTTTTCTCAAATAACTCATTCACCTACTTTTGGGAGAGCTTTTACTCGGTGAAGTTTCAGACCTGTAGCTAATTACTCACCTACTCAAAATGAGTAAATGCTAATTATCTCAAAAACTATTGCGGATACCCAATTTTTATCAAATAACTCATTCATGTACTTTTGGGAGAGCTTTCACATGGTGAAGTTTCAGACCCGTACATAATTACTCACCTACTCAAAATGAGTAAATGCGAATTATCTCTTAAAAGTATTGCAGATAGCCAATTTTTCTCAAATAACTCATTCACCTACTTTTGGGAGAGCTTTCACTCTGTGAAGTTTCAGACCCATAGCTAATTACTCACCTACTCAAAATGAGTAAATGCGAATTATCTCTAAAAGTATTGCAGATACCCAATTTTTCTCAAATAAATCATTCACCTACTTTTGGGAGAGCTTTCACTTGGTGAAGTTTCAGACCCATAGCTAATTACCCATAGCTAGCTATCAGCTTACACACACACACAGTACTTGGAGGGCACTCTCATTGCATTCTTATTATAGACATTTTATACAAACATAACATGTTCAGTTTTACAATGAGAATCACTATAACCATCTGTTTGTGTAGGAATTTTGGGATCGCAAAACAGATGATCTGATAGAGACCCTCAAACAACTGGCCACAGACAGCAACAAGTACAGAGCCAAGAAAGACCGGCGTCAACAACGCTCCAGCTTTAGGGACATTCTGCATGGTATAGAAGAGGGAGAGGTGCCAGAGTATCAAGTGAGCAATCTTTTATCCCACAGCATTTAAAAGCTGTGCGGCTATTGGTGTTACCAATGGCGTCCTGCTGGGCAGATGGGCCATTGCGTACCATCAATATATCAATTGCAATTGGTAACAGGACAGAAACTCGGTCTATATGTCTAACTGAATGCTAACTTGGATGGCCACGGCATCATGGCGAACGTCCAAGAAAAATAGACATATAATACTGGCCAATGCCCTATTGCTGGGACTCATGCATGTAGCTTATATACAGGATCTACGCCTGTCAAATAAATAAAATATTTTAAGGGTTTAACCCCTATCGGCTACATTCTTTGACCATTTAAAGGGTTAAAATATGAAATAAAGCAGACAACCGAGTCCTTGTTGAAGGGAATCCTTGTGGAAATCCATTGGTGACATCATTGTCTAGACAGCAAGTGCTGGGAGACCTTGGCAAATAAAAGTCATCCCCTTTCTGTGAGTTTTATGAAAATTAAATATATTTTTAATATACAGATGAAAATATAAAATTTATAGAATATTTTACTTACAAGGTCTTTGTAAAATAAACAAATTTTTAATGCACTCCTGCGAGCTAGCTGGCAAACGTGCGTTCCCATTCTTAATATATTTTACCTTGTCTCCCCGATATTGCTTCACAGCAAATAATTTCTGCAGTAGTGTAGAGTTTTAACCCCTTCCCAACTCACTGGTGGATCAGATCACTGATTCAGATCCTAAACCTGGCACAAGTCAACAATCTGAATTCCCTGTTAACCCGACTTCCGAAGTGGGGGGTGGATTGGATCTGGTTCAGGCCATTAATCTGACTTGCAAATCACCTGAGTACTAATCATCTGAATACACTTTGGATCCAAACCCGAGTTCGGAGCAATCCCAGTCTTTTGCTGCTGCAAACTGAAGGAATACTCGGATAAAAGGAAACATAAGTCAGGGCTAAGTATGCCACTTTTATTGTGCTACAATTGCTTACCATGTGGAACTGAATGCTGATCTCGGATGGCCGCAGGCCCCGGCCAATGTCCAAGAAAAATAGATGTCTAGTACTGCCCGGTACCTCACAGGGGGGTGATCCCTGTTGTGAAATACCGCATGATCCCCCTTCTTTCTTGTTGGCTGCATATGTACAGACGTGTTTTTATTGCAGGGAAAGAAGTTATTATTTTATTGCGCTACAATAGCTTACCATGTGGGACTGAATCCTGTTCTTGGATGGCTGCAGGCATCACGGCCAACGTCTAAGAAAAATAGACATTAAAAGTTGGCCGTAGCCTCAGATTGTCCTCTCGTGGTACACTACGAGATCTCTTCCTACTTTCTCGTTGGCCGCGTGTTTTGGTAGCTTCTGTCACTTACACAGATATTTTCATCTATTTCTCAGCACATTGTTGGATGTTAATTAAGCGTCCCGCAAGGGACACTTGTTTGTGTATGGGAGAGCTTCAGGCTCCGCCGGCTCCGCATTTTGTTTTCCTGATAACTCTGTAACCGTTAGGCAGATTCTTTTCAAATTTAGCAGGTTTAGGCAGTAGCGTTGGGGAATTTTTTTGAATATGCTGCAGTGACATTTCAACCAATCAGAGAGGTCACATGACCAAAAATGTCTTTTTTCGATGGGGAAGCTTGTCCGGATGATAACTTGAAAGGAATTTTATCAATTCACCTGAAACTTGGCAAATACATTCATTCTATTAAAATCTGGAAATCATTAGATTTTGGCATTGATTGGTCAAGAAATGGCCGAGTAATTAATGATTAATTAATCATTACGAATTTTCCAAATAAGGAAAACACAAAAATGCTTATATCTCGAAAACCGTGCTAGATAGAGCGATTTCGACGAAATTTTTGACCCGCAGGATGTCTCTGCGGAGTACTTTTCCCTTTTTTCAAAAAATTTTTGTCTCGCCAAAAATGGTGGCAATTTTGAATTTTCGACGAAATTTTTGACCCACAGGGTATCTGCAGAGTAGCCATGCCAATTTCCAAAAAAATTTTGTCTCGCCAAAAATGGCGGCCATTTCGACGAAATTTTTGACCCGCAGGGTATCTCTGCAGAGTAGCCATGCCAATTTTCAAACAAAAAATTTCTCGCAAAAAATGGCGGCCATTTTGAATTTTCGAATTTTTCGCAAAATTGCAAAACACAAAAATGCTTATATCTTGAAAACCGTGCTAGATAGAGCGATTTCGACGAAATTTTTGACCCACAGGGTATCTCTCCTGAGTAGCCATGCCAATTTTCAAAAAAATTTGTCTTGCCAAAAATGGCGGCCATTTTGAATTTTCGAATTTTTGCGCAAAAATTGCAAAACACAAAAATACTAATATTTCGAAAACCGTGCTACATAGAGCGATTTCGACGAAATTTTTTATCTTCAGGGTATCTCTGCAGAGCAGCTATCCCAAAGAGCTTTCACTTAGTGAAGTTTCAGACCCATAGCTAATTGCTCACCTACTCAAAAAGAGTAAATGCGAATTACCTCTAAAAGTATTGCAGATGGCCAATTTTTCTCAAATAACTCATTCACCTACTTTTGGAAGAGCTTTCACTTGGTAAAGTTTCAGACCCGTAGCTAATTACTCACCTACTCAAAATGAGTAAATGCTAATTATCTCAAAAACTATTGCGGATACCCAATTTTTATCAAATAACTCATTCATGTACTTTTGGGAGAGCTTTCACATGGTGAAGTTTCAGACCCGTAGATGATTACTCACCTACTCAAAATGAGTAAATGCGAATTATCTCTTAAAAGTATTGCAGATAGCCAATTTTTCTCAAATAACTCATTCACCTACTTTTGGAAAAGCTTTCACATGGTGAAGTTTCAGACCCATAGCTAATTACTCACCTACTCAAAATGAGTAAATGCGAATTATCTCTAAAAGTATTGCAGATAGCCAATTTTTCTCAAATAACTCATTCACCTACTTTTGGGAGAGCTTTCACATGGTGAAGTTTCAGACCCATAGCTAATTATTTACCTACTCAAAATGAGTAAATGCTAATTATCTGTAAAAGTATTGCGGATACCCAATTTTTATCAAATAACTCATTCATCTACTTGTGGGAGAGCTTTCACATGGTGAAGTTTCAGACCCATAGCTAATTACTCACCTACTCAAAATGAGTAAATGCGAATTATCTCTAAAAGTATTGCAGATAGCCAATTTTTCACAAATAAATCACTCACCTACTTTTGGGAGAGCTTTCACTTGGTGAAGTTTCAGACCCATAGCTAATTACTCACCTACTCAAAATGAGTAAATGCGAATTATCTCTAAAAGTATTGCAGATAGCCAATTTTCTCAAATTAATCATTCACCTACTTTTGGAAGAGCTTTCACTTGGTGAAGTTTCAGACCCATAGCTAATTATTCACCTACTCAAAATGAGTAAATGTGAATTATCTCTAAAAGTATTGCAGATAGCCAATTTTTCTCAAATAACTCATTCACCGACTTTTGGGAGAGCTTTCACTCTGTGAAGTTTCAGACCCATAGCTATTTATTCACCTACTCAAAATGAGTAAATGCTAATTATCTGTAAAAGTATTGCGGATACCCAATTTTTATCAAATACTCATTCATCTACTTGTGGGAGAGCTTTCACATGGTGAAGTTTCAGACCCATAGCTAATTACTCACCTACTCAAAATGAGTAAATGCGAATTATCTCTAAAAGTATTGCAGATAGCCAATTTTTCTCAAATAACTCATTCACCTACTTTTGGGAGAGCTTTCACTTGGTGAAGTTTCAGACCCATAGATAATTATTCACCTACTCAAAATGAGTAAATGTGAATTATCTCTTAATAGTATTGCAGATAGCCAATTTTTCTCAAATAACTCATTCACCTACTTTTGGCAGAGCTTTCACACACGAAAATGAAAAATTGTGAATATCTCGGAAAAGCTATTTCTTTTGCTTTAATGCTCGGCGGGAGATACACACCGCGGCAGTGATCTTGACAAAAATTTTTGTCTCCCCCAAAATGGTGGCCATTTTGAATTTTCAAAGTTTTTGCAAAACACAAAAATGCTTATATCTCGAAAACTGTGCTATATGGAGTGAACTCAACAAAATTTTGGACCTGCTGGGTATCTCTGCAGAGTAGCCATGCCAATTTTCAAAATATTTTTGTCTCGCCAAATATAGCGGACATTTTTAATTTTTTTATTTTTTGCAAAACACAAAAATGCTTATATCTTGAAAACCGTGCTAGATAGAGCAGACTGCGCTGACTTTGGTTGCCACAACAGTATAAGGCTAGAAACGAAGCATTTTCTTAATACTTTAGCACTCACCTTTATATCCTTTTCGGGACGCTTTGTTTTTGCTATGCAAAAACATTATCTCTTTTTTTTGCGAGCGATCCTCTAGTTTTCATACATTTCATTTAATATATTCCATAGACTATCCTGTGAAAGTTTTGTTTCGACAGGATAAGTATTTTTTCTTATTTTGGTGTTTTTGAGTTTTCCTCGGTACATGTCTTTGTCATCTAACATTTTATTGCGTTTCAAGATGTCTGCCCACCAAATGAATAAAGATAAGCCGAGATCTGTCAAGTGTCAACACTTTTGCTTTGCATTTGATTCTCACAATTACTGCCCTACCTGTAGGGAATCTGGCAAGGGTAATGACCCCTGTGTCACGTTTGAATCTCCCTGTGAAATCTGTGCTTCTTTCACCGAAGAGCAATCAATTAAAATTACTCACAGAAAACGCTATGTCAAAAAGCGAAAGAAAGACACTACTAGTTCTAAAGATGATGAACTCGATCTCCTAGGGGATGAGGACGTTGAATCCTTTACTGGATCTCAGGCAGACCTTGAGAGTGCTGCAGCCAACTTATTTACCTCTCCTCCACGTCCTCAGCCCCTACGCTTTGAGTCACTATCTTTAAAAACGCCAGCAAAATCTGTCCCACCCACCCCAGGTACTGCCTTACAGCAGAAGATTGAATCAAAATTAGAAAAATCCCTGGGTAACACACTTAACATCCATTTACAGCAGCAAATGGGGTCCTTCCAGGCATCGGTGTTAGAAGCTTTTCAGTCTGTCCGAGACGAATTGACATCTAAAAAACAAGTGGAGGTGGATCAGACCTCGGCTTCAGCTTCTAAGCCTGGACCCTCCAACCAAGCTGTTAACCTGGACCTACCCCCTCCGATACCTCGGCCTACCTCACACTCTGTTGAGGAAATGGAAGTGGGCTATGGTCCTGCTCTTCCCCCACGTCTCGGTGCTGATCATCATAACGCATCGCATCAGCATTCAGGCCTATCCGAGGAGCCTTCTAAGAAGGCCTCGGATAGACCTAAAAAGCACTCTTACCCTCATAAAAGGCATGACATTAAACCGAGGTCCGCCCCGGATCAATACACAGATGAATCTGATGAACCTCGGATTTCATCTTCTAAACCTAAAAAACATGCTGACAAGAGTAAACATAAGGTGAGGTCCAGATACGTGTCATCTTCTTCAGAGGAGGATCAGTCCTCTGCACCCAGACACAGGTCTTCAAAGCCCTCTGGGGCCCAGCCCTCTGTGGCTCTCTCTGATCAAGACCAACCTCAACACGATCCAGACCCCCCTTATTATAGGGAAGTAGCTCTGTCTGACGTTCCCTCTCAGTATGCTGAGGAAGTGGACACCTTCAGGCGCATTCTTTCCCTCCCTGATCCCAGGGAGTCTATGCCTAGGTTCTCCACCTAAGTCATGGGTCTGGACGACGAGAAAAGCCATCAGGAGCTCAGGCCTAGAGGCCCTTCTTCTGTGCTCCCCCTCAGCTCAGTTATCAAAGATGCTTTTGATAAATTTGAGCATGATTTCCAGGCCACAAATTTAGCTGAGGGTAAATACATCAAAACTCCTCCTTCCACTGCTCAGTGGTACAAGGTGGGACAGCCGTATTACGAGGAGAAAATTCAGGAGTTGAATACGGATTTTGTCAAAATCTGTATTACTCCTAAACCCCCTGGGGCCCCTATGGGCAAGGTTCCCCTACCAATTCTTAAGGAATTGGAACACCAAGCTAGGCAGAATATAGCCACTCTCAACTTTACTGCTGCCTTTGCCAAGACTTCATCTTCTTACAATGCCACTCTTGAGAAGTGCCAACATAGCCGGAAGTCAACCTTTAAGAAGGGTAAGTCTCAAATCCAAAAAGGTGCCAATCCTGAGAGAGCAGCCAAACGTGGATATGAACAAGCCTGTGAATACTTAGACATATGGAATAAGACTGTTCTTATTCAACACAGAGCTCTTACATGCCTCGGCAAATCCTTAGCCCATATACTCCAGAGGGAACTATACTATGGGTAACACCGGCTTGCTAAGTGCGAAGCCGAAATGACCCTATTACAACCACATCTAGGGGAAACGAGACGCCAAGAACTCAGGAACTCGCCCTTTTGGCATTCCTCCTTGTTCAAGTCTCAACTTGTGAAGGAGGGAGACTTCCTCCTCAAAAAAGGCACCTAAAGACTCTCAGGGTTTCGGACCCTATCAAAATAAGCCCTTTCGTGGTCCCCACAACAAGAAAAGAGGCTCCTACAGGAAACGGGGGCAACTCCTCTCAAAGCAGTAATCAATCGTTTTCCTCAGGTAGGGGGAAACCGAACTTCAGAGGCTCCAGGGGGTGTTTTCGACCCCACTCTAGGGGACGCATGGAAACCCCTCCCCCCAATGATTCCTTAAAAGCCTCCCTCAGTTCACCAATAGGAGGTCGCCTCCGTTCTTTCAGAAGAGACTGGCAAACAAACAAATGTTCATCCAACGTGTTAAACATTATCACCAATGGCTACGTACTGCCATTCATTTCAAAACCAAGTCTGGTCAGATTCCCTCTTCAGTCAGAATACAAGGCCCGTCAAAAAGTCCAAGCTCTGGCCACTTGTCTTCAGTCTCTTCTGTCAAAGAACGCAATAGAAAGGGTGGAAAATGTAAAATCTCTCAGGTTTTACAGTCGCCTGTTTCTAGTCCCCAAGCCTCACCAAAGGTGGAGGCCGGTCATAGACTTAAGCAGGCTCAACACTTTTCTACACATAGAAAAGTTCAAAATGGAAACTCCATAGTCCATCAGGACCTCCCTGATTCCAGGGGAATGGGTATCGTCGATAGACCTATCAGACACTTACCTTCACATCCCCATCCACCCAAACTCAAGGAAATACCTAAGGTTTTGCCACAGGTCACAGGTGTTCCAGCTCACCTCCCTCCCTTTCGAACTAGCCACAGCCCCCCAGGTCTTTACAATGATTGTAAAGGAAGTGAAGCTAATGGCCCTCTCCAGAGGACTCAGACTTCACCAATACCTGGACGACTGGCTGATCAGGTCCCAGTCTCAGGAGGAAGCCCAAGTGAACACTCAGGTAATGGTAGACCTAACCCAGTCCTTGGGGTGGATAATAAATCAGGAAAAATCAGAACTAAACCCTACTCAGGTGTTTTCGTTCGTGGGCTACAAATACCATCTAGATTCAGCCCTTGTAAAACCCACTCAAGAGATATGGCTCAAACTTCAGGATTTGATCCTATGACTCAAGTCAAAACATGTTTTGACTGCAAGATGTTTGATGTCGCTAATTGGGTTGCTTGCCGCAATGGAGAACATGGTCCCGGAGGGACGCCTTCACATGAGGCCCTTTCAGTTTCATCTCAAGGAGCACTAGAGATATCCTCAGTCGCTGGACAGCCTCCTTCCTTGGACAGAAACCATTTCTGCACACCTAGACTGGTGGCAGAACCCCACAAATGTGATGAGAGGTCGGGACCTTCATCCCAAAGACCACAGCATCCAACTCTTTACAGACGCCTCAAATGAAGGTTGGGGCGCTCACTTAGATCAAAGTTCTACAAAGAGTCTATGATCAGACAGGGAAAAAAGGCTACACATAAATGTTCTAGAGTTGAAGGCGGTCTCCCTGGCCCTTCGAAGCTTCAAGGACCAGTGTCAGAACCAATCAGTGCTAGTTGCAATGGACAACTCAACAGTGGTAGCCTACATAAACAAACAGGGAGGAATGGTGTCATCACTATCACATAACATTAAAAGCCAGACACATTCCAGGGTGTCTGAATGTGATGGCCGACCTCCTGTTCAGGTCGAACCAAGTCCAGTCAACAGAATGGTCACTGCATCCGCAGGTGTTCAAACAGATCTGCCAAAGGTGGTTCACTCCTCATGTAGATCTATTTGCCACTCATCTGAAGCACAAACTTCCACTGTACGTGTTTCCAGTCCCAGACCCAAATGTTTGGGACATAGATGCTCTGAACTTAAACTGGACGGGTCTCACTGCCTATGGTTACCCTCTGACGGCTCTCCTTCACAGGGTGATCAAAAAAATCGGCCAATGCCATTGCCTGATCATCGTAATAGCCCCAGGTGGCCAGGGATGCCCTGGTTTTGGGACCTAGTGCAGCTCTCAACAGAGATCCCACTACAACTTCCAGTGTCAACAACTATTCTCAAACAGTCCCACAATTATGTGTTCCACAGCAATCCACAGCATCTCAACCTCCGCGCCTGGTGTCTAGGAGTGGACAGCTCCAAGAACAAGGCTTCTCTGTGGAGGTGGCAGAGAGAATTGCTGCCCCTCAGAGGTCATCAACAAGGACCATCTACAATTCAAAGTGGGCCCTTTTTGAGAAATGGTGCAGAAAAAATTCGGTGGATTTCTCCACTCCATCTGTGAAACATATCTCAGATTTTTTCATGTACTTGTACCAAGATCTAAACAGGCGCCCCTCGACCGTTGATGGTTACAGGACGGCCATTGTTGACACTTTGGGCCCATTGGGCCACCATATTACACCAAGTTCAGACCTTCCAGTTTTCACAGGGATCGTCCAATAAGTTCCAGGAATCTTCCAAAATGGAACCTTTCTGTTGTTCTCAATGAGCTCACAAAAGCACCCTTTGAGCCTATGAAAGACACAGACCTCAAACATCTTACTCTCAAAACTGCTTTCTTGCTACCTTTGGCCTCCAGCAAGCGCCGCAGCGAAATCCATGCCTGGGTTGCAAACAAAGTATCTAATCTAGGCCAATGGGAAAAGGTCTCCTTGTTCCCTTCTTCTGACTTCATAGCCAAAAACCAACTAGCAAGAGAAGGTTGTCAAAGTGTATCTCTGGTGACTATTCCTGCTTTGACTACCATTGTAGATAGACAATTCAAAGAAGACAGGTCCTTGTGTCCTATACGGGCCCTGAGGTACTATTTGGATCGAACCAAAGACCTGAGAGGGTCTCGATCCCTCCTTTTCATCTCCTTCAAGAAAGGACACACCTCAGACATCAGACCCGCTACTCTCTCTTCTTGGTTGAAACAAACCATTCTACTTTGTTATCTCCCGCCGGGCTTTAGCCCGGGAGGGAGATTATGAAATGATGTCTGTGTGTGCGTGCGTGCGTGTGTGCGTGCGTTAGTTAGTCACGCAGATTTCTCCAAAACTACTACAGCTACAGATTTTTTGTAAATTAATTGTCCCAGTGAATTTTCATGCCCTTGAAAAAATTTTTGGTTTTATTGACTTAGGCCTAAAGATAAGTGAGTAATAGCAATCTTAGCTACTTTGAGTAAAGGGCTCATAACTCAAAAACTATTGCAGTAACAACTTTTTCTTCAAATATGTTGTTCAGCTACTTTGTCCTTAGCTATAAGATGGTACATAGTTTGGGGTCCCATTGCATGCCATAAGTGAGTAATAGCTATTTTCTCATTTGTAGCTAAATAACAGAAGAAGTAAATGTCAAATATCTTCAAAAGTATTGAAGTTAGGGAAATCTTTTCAAATATGTTGTCCATCTACTTTTTGGTAAGCTATGACATAGTAAAGTTTCAGACCTGTTGCACCTTGGATAGCTGAGTAATAGCTACTTTGAAATTCTGACTGTTGAGTAAAGCTATTGTAACTAAAAAAGTATTGCAGTTAGAGTGTTTTCCTAAAATATGTTGTTCAGCTACTTTGTTCTTAACTATAAGATGGTACATAGTTTGGGGTTCTATTGCTTGCCATAAGTGAGTAATAGCTATTTCCTCATTTGTAGCTAAATAACAGAAGAAGTAAATGTCAAATATCTTCAAAAGTATTAAAGTTAGGGAAATCTTTTCCAATATGTTGTCCATCTACTTTTTGGTAAGCTATGACATAGTAAAGTTTCAGACCTGTTGCACCTTGGATAGCTGAGTAATAGCTACTTTGAAATTCTGACTGTTGAGTAAAGCTATTGTAACTAAAAAAGTATTGCAGTTAGAGTGTTTTCCTAAAATATGTTGTTCAGCTACTTTGTTCTTAGCTATAAGATGGTACATAGTTTGGGGTTCTATTGCTTGCCATAAGTGAGTAATAGCTATTTCCTCATTTGTAGCTAAATAACAGAAGAAGTAAATGTCAAATATCTTCAAAAGTATTGAAGTTAGGGAAATCTTTTCAAATATGTTGTCCATCTACTTTTTGGTAAGCTATAACATAGTAAAGTTTCAGACCTGTTGCACCTTGGATAGCCGAGTTATAGCTACTTTGAAATTCTGACTGTTGAGTAAAGCCATTGTAACTCCAAAACTATTGCAGTTAGAGTATTTTCCTAAAATATGTTGTTCAGCTACTTTGTCCTTAGCTATAAGATGGTACATAGTTTGGGGTTCTGTTGCATGCCATAAGTGAGTAATAGCTATTTTGTTATTTGTAGCAAAATCATGACATAAGTAAATGTCAAATATCTTCAAAAGTATTAAAGTTAGGGAATTCTTTTCAAATATGTTATCCATCTACTTTTTCATAAGCTATCACATAGTAAAGTTTCAGATCTGTTGCACATTGGATAGCTGAGTAATAGCTACTTTGAAATTCTACAGTTGAGTAAATCCATTGTAACTCCAAAACTATTGCAGTTACAATATTTTCGTAAAATATGTTGTTCACCTACTTTGTCCTTAGCTATAAGCTGGCATGTAGTTTGGGGTTCTATTGCATGCCATAAGTGAGTAATAGCTATTTTCTTATTAGTAGCAAAATAATGACATAAGTAAATGTCAAATATCTTCAGAAGTATTAAAGTTACAGAATTCTTTTCAAATATGTCATTCATCTACTTTTTTGTAAGCTATCACATAGTAAAGTTTCAGACCTGTTGCACATTGCACAGCTAAGTAATAGCTACTTTGAAATTGTGACTGTTGAGTAAATCCATTGTAACTCCAAAACTATTGCAGTTACAGCTTTTTCTTCAAATATGGTGTTCAGCTACTTTGTCCTTAGCTATAAGCTGGCATGTAGTTTGGGGTTCTATTGCATGCCATAAGTGAGTAATAGCTATTTTCTTATTAGTAGCAAAATAATGACATAAGTAAATGTCAAATATCTTCAGAAGTATTAAAGTTACGGAATTCTTTTCAAATATGTCATTCATCTACTTTTTTGTAAGCTATCACATAGTAAAGTTTCAGACCTGTTGTACATTGCATAGCTAAGTAATAGCTACTTTGAAATTGTGACTGTTGAGTAAATCCATTGTAACTCCAAAACTATTGCAGTTACAGCTTTTTCTTCAAATATGTTGTTCAGCTAATTTGTCCTTAACTATAAGATGGTATATATTTTTGGGTTGTATTGCATGCCATAAGTGAGTAATAGCTATTTTCTTATTTGTAGCAAAATAACGACATAAGTAAATGTCAAATATCTTCAAAAGTATTAAAGTTAGGGAAATATTTTCAAATATGTTATTCATCTAGTTTTTGATAACCTATCACATAGTAAAGTTTCAGACCTGTTGCACATTGGATAGCCGAGTAATACCTACTTTGAAATTGTGACTGTAGGGTAAATGCATATAGTTTGGGGTTCTATTGCATGCCATAAGTGAGTAATAGCTATTTTCTTATTTGTGGCAAAATAATGACATAATTTTTCTCAAATAACTGCTTCATCTACTTTTGGGAGAGCTTTCACATGGTGAACTTTCAGACCCGTAGCTAATTATTCACCTACTCAAAATGAGTAAATGATAATTATCTCTAAAAGTATTGCGGATATCCAATTTTTATCAAATAACTCATTCATCTACTTTTGGGAGAGCTTTCACATGGTGAAGTTCCAGACCCGTAGCTAATTACTCACCTACTCAAAATGAGTAAATGTGAATTATCCCTAAAAGTATTGGGGATATCCAATTTTTCTTAAATAACTCATTCACCTACTTTTGGAAGAGCTTTCACTTGGTGAAGTTTCAGACCCGTAGCTAATTATTCACCTACTCAAAATGAGTAAATGCTAATTATCTCTAAAAGTATTGTGGATATCCAATTTGTATCAAATTACTCGTTCATCTACTTTTGGGAGAGCTTTCACATGGTGAAGTTCCAGACCCGTAGCTAATTACTCACCTACTCAAAATGAGTAAATGTGAATTATCTGTAAAAGTATTGCATATATCCAATTTTTCTCAAATAACTCATTCACCTACTTTTGGGAGAGCTTTTACTTGGTGAGGTTTCAGACCCGTAGCTAATTATTCACCTACTCAAAATGAGTAAATATGAATTATCTCTAAAAGTATTGCGGATATCCAATTTTTATCAAATAACTCATTCATCTACTTTTGGGAGGGCTTTCACATGGTGAAGTTCCAGACCCGTAGCTAATTACTCACCTACTCAAAATGAGTAAATGTGAATTATCCCTAAAAGTATTGGGGATATCCAATTTTTCTTAAATAACTCATTCACCTACTTTTGGAAGAGCTTTCACGTGGTGAAGTTTCAGACCCGTAGCTAATTATTCACCTACTCAAAATGAGTAAATGCTAATTATCTCTAAAAGTATAGTGGATATCCAATTTTTATCAAATTACTCGTTCATCTACTCTTTGGGAGAGCTTTCACATGGTGAAGTTCCAGACCCGTAGCTAATTACTCACCTACTCAAAATGAGTAAATGTGAATTATCTGTAAAAGTATTGCAGATATCCAGTTTTTCTCAAATAACTCATTCACCTACTTTTGGGAGAGCTTTTACTTGGTGAGGTTTCAGACTCGTAGCTAATTATTCACCTACTGAAAATGAGTAAATGTGAATTATCTCTACAAGTATTGCAGATAGCCAGTATTTCTGAAATAACTCATTCACATACATTTTGGAGAGCTTTCAATTAGTGAATTTTCAGATCCGTAGCTAATTACTCACCTACTCAAAATGAGTAACTGCCTATTATCACTAAAAGTATTGCAGATAGCCAATATTTCTCAAATAACTCATTCACCTACATTTTGGAGAGCTTTCACATGCTAAATTTTTTTAATGAATTTTTTAAATAATTTTTAATGCATAAAAATTCATGAAATCATGCACTAAATCGATTATAACTTGAAAAGTATTACATTTACAGCACCTTGTTAAAATATGTTATCTTTAGTACATCTAATGTATATGGCGGGAGATAAATGCATGCGTCAGAATGCTTGTTATAAACAAGCAGACCAACAAGCCTTGGACCTGGTCCAAGTTAAAGCGCATGACATTAGGGCCTAAGAATTGGGGGGGGGGGGGGGGGGGGGGACATCCGCTACAACCAAGTCTTCAGGAGTCTAATCCCAGGATCTGGGTATCGGTTTACCTCTCAAGATGTTACGGGTAAGGTCATTTTGTATTGTTAGTTTATCAAGCATAATATGTATTAAGGGCTTATCAAAGTTGTCATTAATCTCATGTTAGGTGGCTAAAAATTTATGAGAATTCCAACCATAGGGCTGGTTTTTCACTCACCTACTTTTTGATGTACTGTGAAATGTACTGTGAAATGGCAATTTTGAGAGCTGTAGGTCCATAGCTAACCGTGTAATAGCTACTTTAATGGTTCTCCATTGAGTAAATCACTTATAACAGCAAAACTGTTGATTTTATAGCGAAATACCCTTACCATTTCCTAACAGTAGCTATTTGTTGGAGCCATCCAACCCAATGGCCAACGCAGAGATGCGATTTTAAGGTTATATAACCACCTTAATAAAGCCATTGGGTTACAGTAGTCCGTCCTCCCGCCAATTAGGTCACCTGACCTCCTTTGTTTACCTCATTATTTTTGTTGGCCATCAACAGTAGGACGTGTTTTGGAAGTGGTAAAGTTTCAGGGACTATTGCTTTTTTATTGAGGTTTATTCTTCAATATGGCTAATAATACTGATTCTTCTGACAATAAGGCGAAGAAATCTTCGTCTTGTGGTCATCTTATGCCTGGATGGGACAACCATAGATATTGTTTTAAATGTCGAGAAACTGGTAAGGGAGACGATTTATGTGCTTTGAAGAAAGACTGTTTGCTTTGTGCATCTTTCTCTGAAGATCAGAAGCGTAAGCTTAATTCAAAACTTTCAAAAGGGAAGAAATCTGTAAAAGAAATTCCTGTTGAAAAACCTAAGATAGACGATTCCATCTTGGATGAAGATGACAATTCGTCTGTCACAAATGTGGCTCAGTCTTCGACTTCTAACAACCAGGCATTGACAGCAATTTTATCACAACTGACAACCATATCGAACAGGCTTTCAGCGGTAGAGAAGAGGGATTCCCCTATGCAAGCAGACATTGTGGAAGCGTCTCCAAGGGGAAGTTCCGATTGCAGAGAAAAGACTATCTCTTCGGAAAACGCTAAAGTCGAGGTCCAGTCGAAACGTTCAGCGGAGGAAAACCCCTGTAATGACAATCGAGTTTCTGTACCTACAAAAAGGTGCAGAATCGAGATTTCAGATGGGGAATATGATTCATCTCAAGAGGAAAAACAGCCAGGTCCTTCCTATTCAGACACTTTGTTAACTGTAAAAAAATGGTTAGACATTGACATTACTGACACTGATGCTATCATTGCTCCGTCTGTGTTCTCCCAAGCTCATAAAATCAAGAAGTCTGCACAGGTTTCACTTGCTTTACCTCCAGCAGAGAACATGGTGAATCTTTGGGATTTCAAGGAGTATGAGGCTTCTGGAATCTCCAAAGGTCAAGATAACATGAAGAATAAATCTTCCAGGAAAAATCCTCTAGCCAGGGGTCAATTTTTGAACTTTGACAGGCCCAATATGAAATGGTACAACATGACTCCTCAACCTCATGCTTTGGGAGCTCCTAAACTACAGGATGCCTTTAGGAATATAACTTCCTCTCAGTTTCAGGCTCCCACTACAGTCTCAACTCCCTTGAAGCAATATACTTTATGGGAATCAGTGAACAGGGAAAATATTAACGTGTTGAATCATATTTTCTGGTTCAACTCTGCAAATATGAAGTCTACTGAGGAAATGGAGAAACAATTCAGCATTATTAAATCTGCACAGTCTGAGGGTGATTTCAATAATGCCATGGAATATGTTCAGGAGTGTTTGCAGCTCCAAGCCACTATAAATCAGTCATTGGGGAAGTCTTTGGAGTCTTTGTTAGGGAGTTCCATGACTATGTCCTCCAATTTATTGCTAAATAGGAGAGATAACTACCTCAAACATTGCTCAAAGGATGTTACAGAGGATGATATTTCCAAGTTGAGGAATTCTTCATTCACACCTAATGAGGTTTTTCCAGTAGAAACTTTGTCAGAAGTCCAGAGGAATTTTATTCAGTGGGCTCATGTTAACAGAGAGTCTTACAAACCTAGAAAGGAGCACTCTACTAGACATGAGGATAGGAGGGACACTAAGCCACAGAACAGGTCTTTTCGTCCCTATCATGACAGTTCTGCCACCAGCTCCTCAGCAGCTAGTTCCACAACTAGTAACAGAGGTAGAGGATCCTTCTCATCCAGACCCTTCAGGGGCAGGGGTGGGAGAAGGAAGTGACTGCTTGGTGCCAGGAGGCCGTTTATCCACATTTTGGCAGGTATGGGAAGCCAGGAGGGCACATCCAAGGGTAATGACCATTTTGAAGGAGGGTTATTGTCTAAATTTCAGGCTAAAACCTCCATTGACAAAGATTCCTTTAATAAGGAGCAAATATTTGAACCGGGAGAAACAGCAGTTTTTGATAAAGGCGGTTTATCAAATGATCGACAAAAGAGCGATAACTCCAGTTCAAAAGGTCACTTCCCTGGGATTTTACAGTCGTTTGTTTCTTGTACCAAAACCAGGAAAAAGGTGGCGTCCAGTAATAGATTTAAGTGTGGTAAACAGTTATTTACATGTACCCACTTTCAAAATGGAAACTGCCGAAAATATTCGAGATTCGCTGCAAGAAGGCGAGTGGGTAACCTCACTCGACCTTACAGATGCATACTTTCACATACCAATACACCCACAGTTTCAGAAGTATCTTCGCTTCAATGTAGGCGACAGATCATACCAATTCACAGCCTTACCCTTCGGAAACGCTACGGCTCCACTCGAGTTCACCATGGTAGCAAAAGAGGTGAAACTGATGGCTCTTGCAGAAGGCATCAGGATTCATCAGTACATAGACGATTGGTTAATGAGAGCGAAAACAAAGCAACAATGCCAAGAGAATACCCACAGGTTGATTCGTCTTGTTCAAAGCTTGGGTTGGATAATAAATTTCGAAAAATCAGATTTAATTCCAACTCAGGAAATCGAGTTTTTGGGTTACAAATTCGACCTCAGGGGGGGTCTTGTGTTTCCAACTCAGAAGAAAATCGATCGCCTTCTAGAAAAGATAGTTTCCATGTTGAAAGCTACTCAAACATCTCCAAGGGAGCTCATGTCACTGATTGGGAGCATGGCTTCAATGGAGAAGACTGTACCATTGGGTCATCTGCATATGAGGCCTCTACAATGGTACCTCAAGACACACTGGAGGTATCCTCAGTCTCTGGATATCCCAGTACCAGTGTCTCAGGTTCTAAAACAGCATCTTCAGTGGTGGACCAATCTCTCGAACCTGATGAGGGGTTCCCCACTTCATCAGAAGGAGTGCAATCTCCTTCTATTCACAGATGCTTCCCTAAAAGGCTGGGGGGCTCATTTAGAGCATCACACAGCCAGTGGTCTGTGGAATCAGGTGGAGTCAAGACTTCACATAAACATTTTAGAGCTAAAAGCAGTATTTCTAGCTTTAAAATCATTCGAAAATCAGCTTCTGAATCAAAATCTGCTGATTTCCACAGACAACTCTTCAGTGGTTGCCTATCTGAACAAACAGGGAGGCACCCACTCTCAAGAAATGTGTGCCTTAATCTGGAGAATCATGGCTTGGACAAATGCCAGGGGGATCCAGATTCGGGCAAAACACATTCCAGGGAATCTCAATGTCTTGGCAGATTCTCTGTCAAGAAAAGACAAGGTGATTCAGACCGAATGGGCTTTGAATCATCGAGTGTTCAATCAAATTTGCCATTGCTGGCATCAACCAGTGGTAGATTTGTTTGCAACAAAGTTGAATCACAAGCTACCAATGTATGTGTCTCCTGTCCCCGACGGTCGGGCTTGGGAAACAGATGCATTGAACATCTCTTGGGAGGGTCTGGACGCCTATGTATTTTGTCCAGTGGCTCTCATACCGCAGGTGATTCAAAAGATGACCACCTACAGGTGCAAGATAATCATGATTGCCCCAGGGTGGCCAGGGATGTCTTGGTTTTGGGATCTGGTGGATCTGTCCACGAAACTCCCTCTAAGGCTTCCTTTGTGGGTGAATCTGTTGACTCAACCGTTCAGCAACAGACTTCACAGCAATCTGGCTTATTTGAACCTTCATGCTTGGCATCTGGAGTCAGTCCTGAAGGTTCAAGAGGATTCTCAGAGGAGGTGGCGAAGCGAATTAAGGAGCCTCAGCGACACTCCTCGAGGAGAATCTATGAATCAAGGTGGTCCATATTTGGGAAGTGGTGTCAGGAGAGTCAGGTGGACATCTCAGATCCCACTATTCCAAACATAGCAAACTTCCTTAATTATTTGTTTAAGGAGAAGGCTCTCAAGCCATCGACTATTGCTGGTTACAGGACAGCAATTGCTGATGGATTGGGTTTGAAAGGTGAAGATGTGTCAAAAAGTCTTGAGTTGAATAGGTTATTGTCAAGTTTTTACAGAGACAAACCAGTGGTTAATAGATCCATACCTTCTTGGGATTTGGCCTTGGTTTTGCAGGCTCTTACTAAACGACCTTTTGAACCTTTGGGGAAGGCTTCATTGAAGTTGCTTACCTTCAAGACAGTTTTCCTTTTGACTTTGGCATCAGGCAAAAGAAGAGGTGAAATTCATGCTTGGACTTTCTCTTCTCTTAGTTACAAAGAAAATTGGTCACAAGTAACTATTGCTCCATCAACTGCCTTTTTGGCAAAGAACCAGTTGGCGTCAGATGGGCCTACTGTCATTAAACCTGTAGTCATTCCAGCTCTCAAACCTCATTTGGACAGCAGTTTGACTCAAGATAGATCTCTTTGTCCTGTGAGGGCCTTGAAATACTATTTGGACAGAACAAAGGATTTAAGGAAGAATAAGAATCTTTTGTTTGTAGCTATTAAGGAGGGTTTTACCAGAGATATTTCAAGGGCAACAATCTCTTCTTGGCTAAAACAGACTATACTTTTGGCTTATGAGGAGTCGGATTCTGAAACGCAGCAGTTGTGTCAGGTCAAAGCTCATGATGTTCGTTCTATGGCGGCTTCTTTGGCTTTTAAAGGAGGAGTTTCCTTAAGTGAGATTCTTGAAGCATGCTTTTGGAAGTCCCACAATACGTTTACCAATTTCTACCTTAAGGACCTCTGTTGGCATAATGGTCAGATCTTGAAATTGGGTCCAATAGTATCTGCTCAGCATGTTATAAACTTATGAGTAGGTTTTTATAACTGTATAATACTTTATGTGTTTGAATATGTGAATAGTTGATACTTTGGGTTGGATACAATTATTAACCAATCTGCTTGTATTTTACTTTGTGATGGGTACAATTATTTATTAATATGTCTGTATTTTACAGGATAGACGGCGTCGACCTGTATATATTGTACAGTTTGCGTAGCTTGGACCGTACTTGGTGTTTATGACGCGTCAGCTAATAGTGGTACCAAGTGGGGTTCGACCTGATGTTAGTTCAGTTTGTAAAGTAGATGTTGTTCAACAAGTGCATTTAGTGGATTCAGAGCATTGTGAGAGTGTTCAACTGCATACTGCCTTCATTTAAAAGGTATGTTGTTGTGTTGAATGTTGTATGTTGGATTGTATGTGTTGCTGTTTGCATGTACATTTCACTATTGTCATGTTTACTGTTGGTTCTCACAATGTTGCTTGTTGTTGTTGGTAGGTGGAAGTTTTAATAAAAGAATTCCCTCCTTCCTGCAAGGCTGCATTCAGCTACTGTTAGGAAATGGTAAGGGTATTTCGCTATAAAATTGGAAAATTTAATAGTAATTTAAATTTTTATTAGAAATACTTACCATTTCCTAACACATGGATTTCCCTCCCGCCTCCCCGCAAGTCATTCTTTTACCTGCAACAAAAATAATGAGGTAAACAAAGGAGGTCAGGTGACCTAATTGGCGGGAGGACGGACTACTGTAACCCAATGGCTTTATTAAGGTGGTTATATAACCTTAAAATCGCATCTCTGCGTTGGCCATTGGGTTGGATGGCTCCAACAAATAGCTACTGTTAGGAAATGGTAAGTATTTCTAATAAAAATTTAAATTACTATTAAATTTTCCAAATTTAAAGGATTTTTCTCAGATATGTTGTTTAGCTACTTTTTTATGTACTGTGTAATGGCAAATTTTGAGACCTGTAAGTCCATAACTAACTGAGTAATAGCTACTTTGATGGTTCTCCATTGAGTAAATCACTTATAACAGCAAAACTATTAAATTTACAGGACTTTTGTCAAATATGTTGTTCATGTACTTTTTAATGTTCCGTGTCCTGGCAAAGTTTCAGAGCTGTAGGTCCATAGCTAACTGAGTAATAGCTACTTTCATGGTTTTCCATTGAGTAAATCGTCATTGAAAAAGTCTTAATATCTCGAAAACTGTAAGAGATAGAGCGATTTTGAGTGAATTTTTGACCCACAGGGTAGTACATGAGTATACTATGCAAAAGGGAAAAAATTCAATTTTCGCCACTTTTGGCGGCTATCTTGGATTTTTAGCAGAAAATAAACATTGAAAATATCTTCAAAATGGTAACAGACAGAGCGATTTCGAGCGAATTTTTGACCCACGGGGTAGTACAACAGTATTCTGTGCCTAGGGGAAAAATGTCATCTTGGATTTTAGCGGAAAATGAAAAATTGTGAATATCTCGGAAAAGGTATTTCCTCCCCTTTAATGCTCGGCGGGAGATACACACCGCGGCAGTGGTCTTGTTTATTAATTCAAATCCAAGAAAAATTCAGTATTATTCCAGTCTCCGCTGTAATCCCTCCACTGGACGGCTGGATTCAGCATTCAGTTCCACATGGTAAGCTATTGTAGCGCAATAAAATTGAAAATTTTAATTAATTGTATCCCCGGTGCGAAGCAGGGATACTATGGATTCATCATCGACGTCGTCCGCGTCCGCAGAGATTTCTTGTTAGCGACCTACAGTCCACATTTCTTTCCAGATTTCTTTCATATTTGGCAGGTGGCTTCATATGGTGGAGGACTCGCCACCCTATCTTTTTGGTACGCTTTATGTCTAAATTAGGCCTGTGGTAGACAAAAATGTCTAAAATGTGGAATATTGCTTGTTAGCGACCTACAGTCCACATTTCTTTCCAGATTTCTTTCATATTTGGCAGGTGGCTTGATATGGTGGAGGACTCGCCACCCTATCTTTTTGGTAGGGTTTATGTCTAAATTAGGCCTGTGGTAGACAAAAATGTCTAGAATGTGGAATATTGCTTGTTAGCGACCTACAGTCCACATTTCTTTCCACATTTCTTTCATATTTGGCAGGTGGCTTATCACTTAAAAGTATTGCATATTTTTGTCAAATAGCTCATTCATCTACTTTTGGGAGAGCTTTCACATGGTGAAGTTTCAGACCCGTAGCTAATTATTCACCTACTCAAAATGAGTAAATCCGAATTATCTCTAGAAGTATTGCAGATAGCCAATTTTTCTCGAATAACTCATTCACCTACTTTTGGGAGAGCTTTCACATGGTGAAGTTTCAAACCCATAGCTAATTACTCACCTACTCAAAATGAGTAAATGCGAATTATCTCTAAAAGTATTGCAGATAGCCAATTTTTCTCAAATAACTCATTCACCTACTTTCGGGAGAGCTTTTACTTGGTGAAGTTTCAGACCGCTAGCTAATTATTGACCTACTCAAAATGAGTAAATGCGAATTATCTCTAAAAGTATTGCGGATAGCCAATTTGTCTCAAATAACTCATTCATCTACTTTTGGGAGAGCTTTCACATGGTGAAGTTCCAGACCCGTAGGTAATTACTCACCTACTCAAAATGAGTAAATGCGAATTATCTCTAAAAGTATTGCAGATAGCCAATTTTTCCCAAATAACTCATTCAGATACATTTTGAAGAGCTTTCAATTAGTGAATTTTCAGATCCGTAGTTACTTACTTATAACTTGAAAAGTATTGCATTTAGACCACTTTGTTAAAATATGTTATTCAGCTACTTTTTTCATAGCTACAACATGGTGAGTAACTTGGGCGTCTATCTCAATAGCTAAGTGAGTAATAGCTACTTTTGAATAACTCATTCACCTACTTTTGGGAGAGCTTTCACTTGGTGAAGTTTCAGACCCGTAGCTAATTATTCACCTACTCAAAATGAGTAAATGTGAAATATCTCTAGAAGTATTGCAGATAGCCAGTATTTCTCAAATAACTCATTCAGCTACATTTTGGAGAGCTTTCAATTAGTGAATTTTCAGATCCGTAGCTAATTACTCGCCTACTCAAAATGAGTAAATGCCTATTATCACTGAAAGCATTGCAGATAGCCAGTATTTCTCAAATAACTCATTCACCTACATTTTGGAGAGCTTTCACATGCTAAAGTTTTTTTATGAATTTTTAAAATAATTTTTAATGGATTAAAATTAATGAAATCATGCACTAAATCAATTATAACTTGAAAAGTATTGCATTTAGAGCACTTTGTTAAAATATGTTATTCAGCTACTTTTTCCATAGCTACAACATGGTGAGTAACTTGAGTGTCTATCTCAATAGCTAAGTGAGTAATAGCTATTTTTGGACTTTTCACTAACTTCCATCATGAGTAAAATCACTTGTAATTGGAAAACTATTGCATTTAGAGAATTTTGTGCAAATCTGTTATTCACCTACTTTGGGGTCAGCTATAACATAGTAAAATTTCAGACCTCTAGCTCGTGGTATAGCTGAGTAACAGCTACTTTTGCCTTTGCCGGTGGATACATCTTGCATCTGGCCACAGATGCGTCCTTGGTCTAGTTAAATGTAGCTTTTTATGTCAGCTGACTTGTCAGTCAGCTGGCATTATGGCATCACTCTGCGGCGTGTACGTACGCGTACGCGTGAGCGACTTCTCCTCCGAAACTACAAGGCCCAGAGACATGCTGTTTTTTTAAAAGATAGCTTATCTACCTAGCATGAAAATTGTTCAAGGCATGCAGATCTGTTTGTGAATAAGAATCTTTGTGAATACGGCCCCTGGTTGCATACCCACTTCTCGGGGACTCGTTTTCGTTGAAAAATATTATTTAGGGTACCAGTCCGAAAAGCTTGTTCAAGCCCACGATCCACGCATGCGCAATCCTCTATTTTCGAGATCTGTCACTTCAAAACTTCAAATATTGCCAGAAGACGTAAGAAAAGGGTTAAATATGAAACAAAATAATAAAATAAATATAAAATATGTATGTTATTGATATGTGAGAAGAAATATTTACGAAAAATGTCGAAATCTGCATATTTAGTTAAAATCTTCTATTATCGCCCACGGCTGAAGCGATGAACAAGATGCTGGTAGTTTTCATCTTAAACCAGCCTTTCTACAGTATTTGTAAAATATTGTCAGGAAACCCCCTCAAAGAACTGCCGTGTCCGCGCATATTTGCTCATTAATATTAATGAGGCAGGTAAATGTACAGGAAATATGCTGGTACTTTTCGTCTTAAACCAGCCTTTCTAGTGGTGGTGGACCAATTCACGCCCGGGTACCAATTCAGGCCCACCCTCAATTTTCTTGAAGATTTATAATTTTTCATAGAGAAGATGTTTACCACATCATAGATAATCATCAAATGGATCATTTACATTTGTAATTTATTGTTTAACTGTGATTGTTTGAGAGGATTGTTTTGGATAAATTTTGGGGTGGGCATGAATTGGTACCCGGGCGTGAATTGGTCCACCACCACTAGTACACGGGTTGTCACAATTCCGTGCATGTCATAATACCGTGTTTTTGTTTAGAAATCTATTCCAGCAATACATTGGCTTTCATCATGTGATATTTTGTTGAATTTTCATTTAATTGATCGTTATTTATGCTCCAGTTCTTTATTTTCTGTCATATGAATGCATAGGTTTCACTATTAGTTTGCTCAATATTGACGCACGAAATTATGACATGCACGGAATTGTGACAACCCGTGTACTGCCTCCGGCCTTAACTTGGCACACCTTGGACACAAAAAGCTTATTATATCCCCAGACGAAAGTCGGGGATATATTGGATTCAGGTCCGTCGCGCCGCCGCCGCCGCCGCCGCCGTAGAAATTTCCTTGTGGACGCGATAACTCAAAAACAAATTAATATTTTTTTTTCAAACTTGGTACACATGTTAAGGGCGCCCAAAGGAAGATCCCTATTTTAAGGTGACCTTAAACTCCCAGTAAAAAAGAACTTATGGCCACCTTAAGGTCAGAAATTGCACTTTTGGCCACTTAGAGCCCTGTAGGTCACAAACTATGATGCTCAGCTGGCTGAAATTTTACCTGACAACACATTAATATGTTCTTAGTACATGTGCCGAAAATCATGACTTTAAGTTGAGGAGAAAATTGTGTTTGAGGCCCATAAATACCCCCACTTAGGGATTTTTTGCTATACTTTACACATATTTTGCCCTATAATTTGGAAGTGATAATTCTGATGAGTCTCAAACTGTGCTAGGTATAACTTTGATATGTAATCCTTGTCTGTAGAAAATTTTAGGGCTGTAGGTTTACCCAAAGGGGTCGACTTAAGGTCTCAAAAGTGCCCACAGAGACCCAATTTATGCACTTTTTGCCACTTTCAAGCACTGTAGCTTTCAAACTATGTCTCTCATCTAAGTTAAATATCATCTGGGAATGTATCTATGTGTTTTCTTATATGTGCCCCAACATTTAGGCCTTTAATAGACAGTTAACGTGTGTATCAGGACCATAAACACCCACCCGAGTGACCCTTATAAGACATTTTTCACATCTTTTTCCCTGTAACTTGGAAATGGTAAGTCTGAGAAGTTTCAAACTGTATTAGATATATATTCTGTGTGTAATCTTAGTATGTAACAGATTTTAAGTCTGAAGCTTTAATTTTGTAGGTCAAATTGAGGTCTCTAAAGGGCTCCCAAAGACCCAATATTTGGACTTTTTGCTACTTTTAAGCCCTGTGACTGTCAAACTATGTGACTGATAGAGCTCAAATCCTATCTGAGAATATATTAGTATGTTATTTTTATATGTGCCAAAAATTAAGGCTTTAAGAAGACATTTAACGTGTGTATGAGGACCATAAATCCCCACCCGAGTGACCATTTTTAGACATTTTTCACATATTTTTCCCTGTAACTTGGAAATGGTAAGTCTAAGAAGTTTCAAACTGTATTAGATGCATATTCTATGTGTAATCTTAGTATGTGACAAATTTTAAGTCTGAAGCTTTAATTTGAAGGCCACATTTAGGTCTCTAGAAGGCCCCATAAAGACCCAGTATTTGGACTTTTTGCCAATTTTAAGGCCTGTGACTGTTAAACTATGTGACTGATAGAGCTGAAATCTCATCTGGGAATACATTATTATGTTCTTTTTACATGTGCCAAAAATCAAGGCTTCAAGTAGACATTTAACCTGTGTATGAGGACCTTAAACACCCACCTGAGTGACCCTTTTAAGACATTTTTCACATATTTTGCTCTGTAACTTGGAAATGGTAAGTCTGAGAAGTTTCAAACTTTATTAGATACATATTCTATCTGTAATCTTAGTATGTAACAAATTTTAAGTCTGAAGCTTTAATTTGAAAGCCACATCGAGATCTCTAAAAGGCCCACAATGACCCAATATTTGGACTTTTTACCACCTTTAAGCCCTGTAACTGTTAAACTATGTGATTGATGGAGCTGAAATCCCATCTGGGAATGCATTATGTCCTTTTTACATATGCCGAAAATCAAGGTTTTTAGTAGACATTTAACCTGTGTATGAGGGCCATAGACACTCGCCCAAGTGCCTTTTTTGACATTTTTTCCGTATTTTGCCCTGTTATTTGGAAATGCTTAGTGTGACAAGTCTTAAACTGTATTATATATAATTTTTGTTTGTTATGTATGTCCCCCAAAAAGTTTCAGATCTGTAGTTTAATTGCTAAGGTCTCTTTAACAATTGTAAAATGCCCACAGAAACCAAATTTATGGATATTATGCCACTTTAAAGCCCAGTAACTGTCAAACTATGTGGGTTATAGAGCTGAAATCTTTGAATTTTTAAAAGGAAATGCCTGTCTATTTCAATTTTGAATATTAATAATGTTATGGCTATCTTAGTCTTTTAAGAACTTATTTTTGTGTGTTATACCTCTGCTTGCTGAGTTTTTCACTTTTTAAAATGAAACTGGTGAAACATATTCAAGTAGACAAAATGGACACTTTAAGTGAGCTTTAAGTCCCAATATTAATGAAATTATATCCTTATGTAGTAAAACTAGGGGATTTTTAACCCTCAACTAGCCCAGTTTTATTCAACTTGCCTCAGTTAATTTTGGCACAGCTCCTACAGTTATGAACTCATTTCAGTTGATAATCACATACTTAAAATTCTCAATTCTTTTTGTATTTGAGTACCCCTTTTATATAGATTGTTTACCATTTATGCTCAACCCACATCCCCCACCCGGATTCCCCCCACCCACCTCTGGGACCTCCAGCTATATTGAGTGACACTAAATAAACAAAGGTATTTAATGATATCAGATGAGAAACAAAGAACTCAATGGGGTTGCAGATCTTGTGTAATAGTGAGAGAGGTGTGGAGAAGGGGAGAGGGGTGGGGTGGGAGGTGGTGGGCTTCATTACATATAACACAAAGGGGAGTCAGAACTGAGATTGTGTCACATATTTAGGTTGCATATATATGGACCACATATATAGGTATAGAGGAAATGAATAACTGAAAACAATTTGCAAATTCTAAAAATAATATAATACCGGTAAAATAATAATATAAATAATTTTTTTTTAAATAATATTTTATTTGTGAACAAATATAGAAACAGATATGCGCTTTTGGGATTATGAATTTTAGAATGGACATTGAATCATCAATCATTTAAATACTTTGAAGGAAGATTGAAAAATATGATGAGTTGAGTTAAAAATAATATTTTATTTGTCAACAAATATAGAAACAGATATGCTCTTTTGGGATTATTATTTTAGAATGGACATTCAATCATCAATCATTTAAATACTTTGAAAATAGGTTTAGAGTTATCATTGCAGGAAGATTGAAAATATAATTTGAGTTATGTATTCGGCGTCTGGGGATACACCATCTTCCTTGGGGAGATATAAACAGAGTAGATTGATGTGCTGAAGTTCATATAATAATGGGTAATTATGTTTTAAAAAATTCCCGATCAAAACCTGTGGCGTGAGTGATGACCTGTCTGGGGATATGTTGGCGCCGAGTTGGCCCAATCTAGTTTTTGATTGTTTTTAGTGTAGTTTCGTGGATTTCTTTTTATTAAAATATGAATTGGCACAAGCGCAAGTTATACAAGCATTTTACTGGCATAAAATCAAAATAATCAACCTTTTACACTCGTTTTTAATGAGCGATAATACAATTTCTACATGAAATCAGCGCCTCAAATTGGCACAATTTGTATACGGAAATTGCCGAAGATAATAATAGTAATATCCAAGTAATATTTTGTCTTCCGTTTTGTGCCAATTTAAGGCGTGTGCCAAGTTAAGAAGCCAGGCAGTATATTTGTAAGATATTGTCAGGAAACCCCCCTCAAAGAACGGGCCGCAAAGAACTGCCGTGTCCGCGCATATTTGCTCATTGATATTAATGAGGCAGGTCCATGTACAGGAAATATGCTGGTAGTTTTCATCTTAAACCAGCCCTTCTATTTGTAATATATTATCAGGAAACCCCCTTAAAGAACTGCCGTCACCGCGCATATTTGCTCATTAATATTAATGAGGCAGGTCCGTGAACAGGAAATATGCTGGTAGTTTTCATCTTAAACCAGCCTTTCTATTTGTAAAATATTGTCAGAACCCCCTAAAAGAACTGCTGTGACCTTATATTTGCTCATTAATATTAATTAGGCAGCTACTGGTAGTTTTAATCTCAAAGCAGCATATCAATTTATAAAATATTGTTAACCACGAATCTATAATATATTTACCGCAAATCTTCCAAATATCTACTGTGAATCTTCCAATATTGACCGCCTATATTCCAGATACCCAGTACTAGTATGTTATAAATTTCAAAGAGAAACTGGTTTAAGATTAAATACCAGTGAACTTCCTGTCCACGGACCTGCCTGATTAATATTAATGAAATATGACGTCCAGAATTTCTTGGATAAATAGAAAAAAAGGGCTGGTTTATGATTAAATACCAGTGACCTTCCTGTCCACGGACCTGTCCCATTAATATTAATGAGGAAATATGACCTGATCAAATTTCTTAGATGAGGGTTTACTACTGTACTGTAAGTTCACGCCAAGAGTTTTGTTTATCGGTATCCAGAAGTATTTTATAAATTTCAAAGAAAAACTGGTTTAAGATTAAATACCAGTCCACTTCCTGCCCATGGACCTGCCTCATTAACACTAATGAGGAAATATAAGATCACAGAATTTATGGAATAAATAGAAAAAAAGGCTGGTTTATGAATAAATACCAGTGCACTTCCAGTGCACGGACCTGCCTTATTAATATTAATGAGGAAATGTGACCTAATCAAATTTCTTGGATGGGGGTTTACTACTGTACTATAAGTTCACACCAAGAGTTTTGTTTATCATAATCCAGCAGTATTTCATAGATTTTAAAGAAAAGCTGGTTTAAGATTAAATACCGGTGCACTTCCTGTCCACGGATCTGCCTCATTAATATTAAAGAGGAAATATGAGGTCACAGAATTTCTTGGATAATAGAAAAAAAAGGCTGGATTATGATTAAATACCAGCGAACTTCCTGTCCATGGGCCTGCCTCATAATATTAATGAGGAAATATGACTTAGACGAATTTCTTGGATGGGGGTTTACTACTGTACTGTAACCTCATGCCAAGAGTTTTGTTTATCGGTATCCATATGCTTTGATCTTCGAAACATTTTCAACATTGGTCCACTATTGTAAATACACTGGTTAAAATTCTTATTTATAATAAAATATTTTCTAAAATGGTTAAAAAGTGAGTTAAAAATTGTGGGCTCACTGAAATCACTAAAGATATATAATGATGAATAAATTTGACTAAGTTTCCCCAAATCCCTTATTACTGCTCACTAATATCTTGAACAAAAATCCACTGTTGGCCCAAGGTTGGCCCGTTGTTGGCAAATTCTAGAGTCTGAAAATTGCTTGGAAAGCCACCGTTGGTCCAACCGTGGGAAACTGGTGAACATGCAACCAACAGCCCCCAGTAATTGCTATACTATAGCTGACCCAAAAGTAGCTGAATAACATATTATACAACATTTTCTAAATGTAATAGTTTTCAAGTTACAAGTGAACCACTATGTCCTTGGGCCGTGAAAGCTATTGCATTTGGAAAATTTTATTTAAATCTGTTATTCGCTTATTATGGCTCAGCTATAACATAATGAAATTGCAGACCTTATCTGCCACTGCGGCCTAGCAGGTAACACACTTGTCTAGGAACTCAGAGGACGTGTGTTCTAACCCAGGTACAGGCAGATACACAGTGGCTCGGATGACCACTTAAAATAGCAGTCCTCTGCCATTGGATCCTATCCCCAGTGGCAGGCTAAATAACCTCAAGGACTCTGATAAATGGTCATCCTTGAGCCTCTATCTTCCAGTTAGGGGAATGCCAGTTCCTTGTGAGTTGGAACTGTACCTGTGCAGTCGTATGGGTTAAATAGTGCTTTGAGTTATGTAGTATATGGAGATATTGCGCCGAGTATAAATATAATTACATGTACAGACCTGTAGCTCATTGCATAGCTGAGCAATAGCTACTTTCAGGTTCTTACTCTTGACTAAATCAGTTGTCACTTGAAAACTCTTTCATTTACAGTATTTCTTTAAATATGTTATTCATCTACTTTTGTGTGAGCTATATCGTATTAAAATTGCAGCCCTATAAGTGATTGCTTAGCTGAGCAAAAGCTACTTTGACCTGTGCCTCATTGCATTGCTGAGTAATAGCTACTTTGATGTTGTAAATCAGTTGTAACTTAAAATTTATTGGTTTACAGTATTTTGTTTAAATATGTTGTACACCTACTTTCGGTTCAACTTTACAAACCTATAGCTCATGGCATAGCTGAGCAATTGTTACTTTCAGGGCTGTCGGGGTATTGTTTTAACCCATGGTGTCCAGATAGGCAGGCAGGAAAAAGTTTATCCGGGCTGTATATCAGAAATCGCAAGGTGTAGGAAGTTGATACTTGGTAGGGACATTGGATGTTTAGGTGTGCAACATCATGGCCTGACCTTCATTTGACCTTTGACCTTGCCGTAGTGACCTTGAGTTTGGAAATCTTGTCTGGGTTATATCTTGGAAACCTTAAGGTGTAGGAAGTTCATACTTGGTAGGGACATTGGTTAGGGGATGTAGGTGTGCAACGTCATGATGTGATCTTCATTTGACCTTGCTGTAGTGACCTTGACCTATAAAATCTATATCTCGGAACCTGTAAGGTGTAGGAAGTTGATACTTGGTAGGGACATTGGTTCGGGGGTGTAGGTATGCAATGTCATGGTCTGACCTTGATTTGACCTTTGACCTTACTGTAGTGACCTTTACGTATAAAATCTTGTCCAGGCTATGTCTCAGAAACCATAAGGTGTACAGGGGTATAGGTGTGCAACGTCATGGTCTGACCTTGATTTGACCTTTGACCTTGCTATAGTGACCTTGACCTATAAAATCTTGTCCGGGCTATATCTCGGAAACTAAGATGTAGGAAGTTGATACTTGGTAGGGACATTGGTTTTATGCACAACCACTCTCTGTAAACCTTTCACACATGAAACATACATTAAGCCATTCCACTCTGCCAAACCCTAGATATGTGACCGATTCATTCGGTCACTGATTGCTTGTAGGTTATCACTGTTGAGTAAATCACCTATAACTTCAAAACTATTGCATTTAGAGTATTTAGTTCTGATGTTATTCACCTATTTTAGGGTCAGCTATAACATAGTCAAATTCCAGACCTGTGGCTCATTGCATAGCTGAGTAATAGCTACTTTGAGGTTCTTGCTCAACACTAAATCATTTATAACTTGAAAAGTATTGCATTTAGAGCATTTTGTTTCAATATGTTATTCAGCTACTTTTTCCATAGCTACAACATGGTGAGTAGCTTGGGTGTCTATCTCAATAGCTAAGTGAGTAATAGCTACTTTTGGACTTTTCAGTAACTTCCATCATGAGTAAAATCACCTGTAACTTAAAAACTATTGCATTTAGAGAATTTAGTTCTGATGTTATTCACCTATTTTAGGGTCAGCTATAACATAGTCAAATTCCAGACCTGTGGCTCATTGCATAGCTGAGTAATAGCTACTTTAAGGTTCTTACTCAACACTAAATCATTTATAACTTGAAAACTATTGCATTTAGAGCATTTTGTTAAAATATGTTATTCAGCTACTTTTCCCATAGCTACAACATGGTGAGTAACTTGGGTGTCTATCTCAATAGCTAAGCGAGCAATAGCTACTTTTGGACTTTTCAGTAATTTCCATCATGAGTAAAATCACTTGTAACTTGAAAACTATTGCATTTAGAGAATTTTGTGCAAATATGTTATTCAGCTACTTTTGGGTCAGCTATAACATAATAAAATTTCAGAAATATAGCTCATGGCATAGCTGAGTAATAGCTACTTTTAGGTTATCACTGTTTAGTAAATCACTTATAACTTGATAAGTATTGCATTTAGAGTTTTTAGTTTCAATATGTTATTCACCTATTTTGGGCCAGCTATAACATAGTAAAATTCCAGACCTGTGGCTCATTGTATAGCTGAGTAATAGCTACTTTGAGGTTCTTACTCAACACTAAATCATTTATAACTTGAAAAATATTGCATTTAGAGCATTTTGTTAAAATATGTTATTCGGCTACTTTTTCCATAGCTACAACATGGTGAGTAACTTGAGTGTCTATCTCAATAGCTAAGTTAGTAATAGGTACTTTGTCAATTTTTAATTATAACCATAATGAGTAAATGGCTTATATCTTCAAAAGTATTGCAGCTACACAATTTCTCTCAAATATGTTGTTCATCTACTTTTTTGTGAACTGTAACATATTGAAGTTTTCACAACTGTTGCTCAATGTACAAGTGAGTAATCGCTACTTTATTGCTACTTTTAGTGAAAATGTGAAAAATCACAAATATCTCGAAAACCGTAAGAGATAGAGCGATTTCGAGTGAATTTTTGACCCGCAGAGTATTGCAAGAGTGTCCCATGCAAAGGGGAAAAATTTCAATTTTCACCACTTTTGGCGGCCATCTTGGATTTTTGCGGAAAATGAAAAAGTGTGAATATCTCGAAAACCGTAAGAGATAGAGCGATTTCGAGCGAATTTTTGACCCGCAGGGTATTGCAAGAGTGTCCCATGCAAAGGGGAAAAATTTCAATTTTCGCCACTTTTGGTGGCCATCTTGGATTTTTGCGGAAAATGAAAAAGTGTGAATATCTCGAAAACCTTAAGAGATAGAGCGATTTCGAGCAAATTTTTGACCCGCAGGGTATTGCAAGAGTGTCCCATGCAAAGGGGAAAAATTTCAATTTTCGCCACTTTTGGCAGCCATCTTGGATTTTTGCGGAAAGTGAAAAAGTGTGAATATCTCGAAAAGTGTAAGAGATAGAGCGGAAAATGAAAAGGTGTGAATATCTCGAAAACTGTAAGAGATAGAGCGATTTTGAGCGAATTTTTGACCCGCAGGGTATTGCAAGAGTGTCCTATGCAAAGGGGAAAAATTTCAATTTTCGCCACTTTTGGCGGCCATCTTGGATTTTTGTGGAAAATGAAAAAGTGTGAATATCTCGAAAACCGTAAGAGATAGAGCGGAAAATGAAAAAGTGTGAATATCTCGAAAGCCATAAGAGATAGAGTGATTTTGAGCGAATTTTCGACCCGCAGGGTATTGCAAGAGTGTCCCATGCAAAGGGGAAAAATTTCAATTTTCACCACTTTTGGTGAAGGTGTGAATATCTCGAAAATTGTAAGAGATAGAGCGATTTCGAGCGAATGTTTGACCCGCAGGGTAGTTTAACTTACTTTTTACACCTTAACAGTTACCTTCTTACTTTCCTTGTGAACACCATTTCCAGGGCACAACTTTTGTGTCTTTTTCTTCTGTCACTTCTACTCTGAAACTAAAAACATACAGTCAGCTGACACAGAGCCCGTTCACGGGCACTGATTGCTTGTATAAGCTACAAGCTTACCATGTGGGACTGAGAAGAGTCCCACCCTGCCTCCCCGCTGTATTACAGCTGAGGGGTAAGGTTTAAAAATTGCAACAAGAAAGTATGCAGAAATCATGTAGTGTACCACGAGAGGACAACTTGAGGCTACAGCCAACTATAAATGTCTATTTTTCTTAGACATTGGCCTGATGCCTTGCGGCCATCCGAGAACAGCATTCAGTCCCACATGGTAAGGTTGTAGCTTATAAAAGCTACATTTAAGTAATTAAAATTTTCAATTTAATGTGTACATATTATTATGTGTTTCAACAGGTGACCCATAATCTCATTATTAGTTTTTAATCTTATCTTTTATTGCGAAAAATACACTTACCATTTCCTGACAAATGCTATATGTTGGAGCCATGGACTAGGAAGTGAGTGTGGACTAGGAAGCCCCCCAATAGTCATGTGACCACGCCAATAGGCGCCATTCATTGTTTTTGTTGGCCATCATAGAGTGTGGATGTGTTTTGGAATATTTCGTTTTTCTGACGATTTTACAAGTATTTTCAAGTTTGCTTTTATTCTGTATTAGGCATCTGTTTTTTAACAATGTCTTCTCAGGATAAAATTTAAAAAGGACAGAGGAAAAGCTCTTTTTGTGGCCATTTTATGGCGGATTGGGATAACCACCATTTTTGTCCCAAGTGTCGTGACGATGCTAAAGGGGATGATCTCTGTGTGGTGGCTTCTTCTACAGAATGTCTTGTGTGTGCAGGCTTTTCTGAGGAACAGAGGAAGAAAATTAAGAACAGAAATAGATATAAAAGTAAAAAAGAGCAGAATTCTGATGCTAAGGATGTCACTATTGATGATTCGTTATTGGATGAAGACGATTCGTCAGTTTCTTGTGCTTCACAAAGACCATTTTCACAGAAAGGCAAGTCTTTGGAAGAGAAATTGGACAGATTTTTCACAGAGTTTGAAAATATGTCTCAAAGATTAAGGAATTTGGAAGGAAAAGAAACTGCAACTGTCAGCAGTCGTGATATCTCTGACAGGGACAGTTTACATGTTGCTAAGCAACCGGTGGCGAATTCTAAATCTCAACCGGTCCTAGCTTCCACTTCGGGACGTTTGGAGAGAAGGTCGGCTACAACTACTAGGGCTGAGGCTGAACAACAATCCGGTTCAGGTGTCAGATCTGAAGATTTCGGATTTAGTTTCTCAAGGAAAAGGTCTTTGTCACAGTCATCAGAGGAACCGGATCCGGAGTTGGAGCAAGGTGAGGTCCGCAATAGAGATGAGGATACACCAGGGTATGCAGATACTTTAGAAACTATTAAAAAATGGTTGGATTTGCAAGTGTCAGAGGTGGATTCCTTGGTTCCTCCTTCAGTGTTTTCTGGTAGAGACCAGGTCAAAAAATCGGTTCAGCAATCCATGGCCTTACCTCCAGCTCAGCCTTTAGTTGATTTATGGAAGTATAAGGAGTTTTCAGCTTTGGGGAGTGCTGATGTGGACGATAATGATCCCCACCATCCTCCTATGTCCAAAGGACAATTTTTGAGCTTTCCCAAACCTCAAATGAAGTTCTACCAAGTGTCTCCACAATCTTTTTCTCTGACAGCACCGCAAGATGCTTTTAAAAATATTGCTACTCCTCCATACCAGGCTCCTACATCAGTGTCAGCACCCATGAAACATTACTTGGCCTGGGAAACGGTGTCTAGAGAAAATATTCAGATTCTTAACCATGTGTTTTGGTTCAAATCTGCCATCGAAAAGGCTACAAATGAGATGTTTACAGAGGTGGAGAAACTTAAGGATTCTGTGGTGCAGGAAGACATTCAGCAAAGCATGAATTTCATTCAGAATTGCCTTCATTTACAATCTACCACCATGGGGTGCCTAGGGAAAGCTTTAGATGATGTTTTGGATACATCTATGACTTTAGCCTCAAATCTTTTGCTGAATAGAAGGGATAATTTTTTGAAATTATGCCACAGGGATGTCACTGACAAGGACATTGCGAAGTTAAGGAATGCTTCCCTTACAAAAAAGGAGTTATTCAATTCAAAGGTGCTCTCTGAAGTTGAACAAAATTTTATTCAGTGGAGCCAGATAAACCGGGAGCCGGTCTACAAAAAACAGAGATCTGACAACTATGGTTCCCGTTATTCTGATTCGAAGAAGGATTCCTCGCAGAGCAGGTACCACAATGCTGCTTTTCAAAGTTTTCGTCCCCAAGCGAAGCAGGGAGATCAAAACAAGAGGCAATCTAGCAGTTATAGCTCCAACAGAGGCTCTGCCCGAGGGGGTAGGGGCAGGAGGAAGTGACTGCATGGAGGTGAGTCTAAAATTTCCTGGTGCCCGTTTAGAAGGTTATTGGAAAGAGTGGGAAAACTTCAAAGTGCATCCGAGGGTAGTTCTTGTTTTAAAGCAAGGTTACTGTCTTCCATTCAAAGAAAAACCACCACTGACCCGGTTTCCGACAATCAAAAGCAGTTACACATCTCCAGTAAAACAAGAAGCTTTGCTGGAAGCGGTTCAACAAATGGTTAAAAAAAGGGCAGTGGTTCCGGTTCAAAACAAGAACTCTCACGGATTCTACAGTCGTTTGTTTCTGGTTCCAAAACCAGAAAACAAATGGCGGCCAGTTATAGATCTCAGTGTGGTAAATACGTATTTGCATGTTCCCACCTTCAAAATGGAAACCGCGGAAGTCATTCGGGCTTCTCTTCAGGTAGGCGAGTGGGTGGCTTCGATAGACCTAACCGACGCTAACTTCCATGTACCCATACATCCCAAGTTTCAGAAATATCTTCGCTTTCATGTGCAGGGTCAGGCTTACCAATTCAGAGCCCTACCCTTCGGCATTGCAACTGCTCCATTGGAGTTCACTCGAGTAGTGAAGGAGGTAAAGTTCATAGCTCTTTCACAAGGGGTTCGAATCCATTAGTATTTGGACGATTGGCTGGTGAGGGCCAAGGATCCGGATTCTTGTGCTCGGGATGTTCAAAAATTGGTAAATCTAGTCAAAAAGTTGGGTTGGATTGTCAATTTGAAAAAATCGGAACTCAGTCCAAGTCAGGATCTCGAGTTTTTGGGTTATCGGTTCAATCTTCGGGAAGGTTTGGTCTACCCAAATCAAAAGAAATTGAACAAATTCAAATTTCTGGCAGTTTCCATTTTGCAAGGTCACACTACTACTCCAAGGAAGCTCATGTCACTAATTGGGGTCATGGCTTCCATGGAGAAGACAGTTCCTTCAGGTCGAATCCATATGAGACCGTTTCAGTGGTTTCTGAAGACCAACTGGCACTTTCCCCAATCTTTGGACAAGGTGGTTCCAGTTTCTCAGTTGATAAAGGACCATCTGGCCTGGTGGATGGATCCTCAGAACTTACTCAAGGGTTCGAATCTGCATCAGAAAGAACACAATATGTTGATGTTCACAGATGCATCAGGGAAGGGTTGGGGGGCCCACTTGAGCAACTGTACTATAAGTGGGGTCTGGCAGCAATCAGAAAGAAACTTGCATATCAATATTTTGGAACTGAAAGCTGTTTTTCTAGCCCTCAAACATTTTCAAGGACAATTAAGGCAAAAAATAGTGTTGGTTTCTTCAGACAACTCAACTGTGGTCTCCTATGTCAACAAGGAAGGAGGCACTCACTCCTTCGAAATGTGTGCTTTGATATGGAGAATTCTGGCTTGGTCCAATGCCAGGGAGATCCAGATCAGAGCCAGGCATATTCCAGGGAATCTCAATGTGATAGCAGATTCCCTGTCCAGGAGGGACAAGGCCATTCAGACAGAGTGGTCTTTGCATCCTCAGGTTTTTCAAAAAATTTGCCAAGTTTGGCACAAGCCAATGGTGGATCTGTTTGCCACCAGTTTGAATGCCAAACTTCCAACCTACGTATCTCCTGTCCCAGACGACAAGGCCTGGCAGATAGATGCATTGAACATCTCTTGGGAGGCTCTGGACGCCTATGCTTTTTGTCCAGTAGCCATTCTTCCCCAGTTAGTTCAGAAGATGATCACCTACAGGTGCAGGGTCATTGTGATAGCACCAGGGTGGCCGGGGATGCCTTGGTTTTGGGATCTGGTGGAATTGTCAGCCAGGATTCCACTGAGGCTTCCTCAAGTGCACAATCTTCTCAAGCAACCCTTCAGTCTCAGATTCCACAGGAATCTGGAGTATCTGAATCTCCATGCGTGGTATCTGGACTCCTACAAGAAGGTCAAGGAGGATTCTCTGTTGAAGTGGCAGATAGAATTAAGGCACCTCAGAGAGAATCCTCAAGGCAAGTGTATGATTCAAGGTGGGCCATATTTCAAAAGTGGGCCCAGGAGAATCAGGTGGATGTCACAAAACCAACTATTCCTCAAATAGCTGATTTTTTATGTCGTCACTCTGCGGCGTGGGCGTACGCGTCCGCGTGAACAACTTCTCCTCCAAAACTACAAGGCCTAGAGACGTGCTGTTTTTTTTAAAAGATACCTTATCTATCGAGGATGAAAAATTGTTCAAGGCATGCAAATCTGTCTGTTCGTCTGTTTGCTAGAGACATTACAAGGGGGGTACCCCCACCAAAAGTGTGAAAATTTCAACACTTAATCACAATTTTCTCAGTGACTATTGCAGGGATTTCTCTCATATCTTGCATATATGTACTAGGCCACAGGTAGATTCTCTTGTGTGAGTATGAGACCTGGATCTGTCTTACTTTTTTTTTAATAAATTTTTTTAATAATTTTTAATGCATTAAAATTCATGAAATCATGCACAAAATCATTTATAACTTGAAAAGTGTTGCATTTAGAGCATTTTGTTAAAATATGTTATTCAGCTACTTTTTTCATAGCTACAATATGGTGAGTAAGTTGGGTGCCTGTCTCAATAGCTAAGTGAGTAATAGCTACTTTTGGGCTTTTCAGTAACTTCCATCATGAGTAAAATCACTTGTAACTTAAAAACTATTGCATTTAGAGAATTTCGTATAAATATGTTATTCAGCTACTTTTGGGTCAGCTATAACATAGTAAAATTTCAGACCTGTAGGTCATGGCATAGCTGAGTAATAGCTACTTTTAGGTTATCACTGTTGAGTAAATCGCTTATAACTTGGAAACTATTGCATTTACAGTATTTTGTTGCACTATATTATTCACCTATTTTGGGATCAGCTATAACATAGTGAAGTTTCAGATCTGTGGCTCATTGCATAGCTGAGTAATAGCTACTTTGAAGTTCTCACTATTGAGTAAATCACTTGTAACTTAAAACCTATTGCATTTAGAGAATTTCGTATAAATATGTTATTCTGCTACTTTTGGGCCAGCTATAACATAGTGAAATTTCAGATCTGTAGGTCGTGGCATAGCTGAGTAATAGCTACTTTAAAGTTCTCACTATTGAGTAAATCAGTTGTAATTGGAAAACTATTGCATTTAGAGAATTTCATATAAATATGTGTTTCAGCTACTTTTGGGTCAGCTATAACATAGTAAAATTTCAGACCTGTAGCTCATGGCATAGCTGAGTAATAGCTACTTTTAGGTCATCACTATTGAGTAAATCAGTTGTAACTTCAAAACTATTGCATTTACAGTATTTTGCTTAAATATGTTGTTCACCTACTTTTGGGTCAGCTATAACATAGTGAAGTTTCAGACCTGTAGCTCATTGCATAGCTGAGTAATAACTACTTTGAGGTTCTCACTATTGAGTAAATCAGTTGTAATTGCAAAACTATTGCATTTAGAGAATTTAGTATAAATATGTTATTCAGCTACTTTTGGGTCAGCTATAACATAGTAAAATTTCAGACCTGTAGCTCATGGCATAGCTGAGTAATAGCTACTTTTAGGTCATCACTATTGAGTAAATCAGTTGTAACTTGAAAACTATTGCATGTACAGTATTTTGCTTAAATATGTTGTTCACCTACTTTTGGGTCAGCTATAACATAGTAAAATTTCAGACCTGTAGCTCATGGCATAGCTGAGTAATAGCTACTTTGAGGTTATCACTGTTGAGTAAATTGCTTTTAACTTGGAAATTATTGCATTTAGAGTATTTTGTTTCAATATGTTATTCACCTATTTTGGGGTCAGCTATAACATAGTGAAGTTCCAGACCTGTGACTCATTGCATAGCTGAGTAATAGCTACTTTGAAGTTCTCAATGTTGAGTAAATCACTTATAATTTGAAAACTATTGCATTTAGAGAATTTAGTATAAATATGTTATTCAGCTACTTTTGGGTCAGCTATAACATAGTAAAATTTCAGATCCGTAGCTCATGGCATAGCTGAGTAATAGCTACTTTTAGGTTATCACTGTTGAGTAAATCACTTATAACTTGCAAACTATTGCATTTAGAGTATTTTGTTTCAATATGTTATTCACCTATTTTGGGGTCAGCCATAATATAGTGAAGTTCCAGACCTGTGGCTCATTGCATAGCTGAGTAATAGCTACTTTGAAGTTCTCACTGTTGAGTAAATCAGTTGTAATTGGAAAACTATTGCCTTTACAGAAATTTGTGCAAATATGTTATTCAGCTACTTTTGGGTCAGCTATAACATAGTGAAATTACAGACCTGTAGCTCATGGCACAACTGAGCAATAGCTATTCTCAGGCACTGACTGTTGAGTAAATCGGCTATAACTTGAAAAATATTGCATTTGGAGTATTTTGTTAAAATATATTGTTCACCTACTTTTGGGTTAGCTATAACATAGTGAAATTACAGACCTATAGCTCGTGGCATAGCGGAGCAATAGCTATTTTCAGGTTCTCACTATTGAGTAAATCAGTTGTAACTTGAAAACTATTGCATTTACAGTATTTTGCTTAAATATGTTGTTCACCTACTTTTAGGTCAGCTATAACAGAGCAAAAATTCAGACATGTAGCTCATTGCATAGCTGAGTAATAGTTACTTTGAGGTTCTCACTCTTGAGTAAATCAGTTGTAACTTGAAAACTATTACATTTAGAGTATTTTGTTAAATATGTTATTCACAGACGTTTTGGTCAGCTATAACATAGTGAAATTGCAGACCTCTATGTCATGGCATAGCTGAGCAAAGCTTCTTTCAGGTTCTCACTGTTGAGTAAATCATTGTATCCAACCTGTAGGAAATCATGGGCTGGGAATCTGTTAATATGGTCCGATTTGACCTTGGAACCCTCCTTCAAGGTCAAATGAGGATAGCCAAACATAAAAGTGCTTATAACTTGTTTATTATTGGTCCTAGAGGTTTGGAATGAAAACCAACCTATAGAAAATCATGAGCTGGGAATTTTTTGGTGTGGTCGGATTTCACCTTGGACCCCTCCTTCAAGGTCAAATGAGGATAGCCAAACTTAAAAGTGCTTATAACTCGCTTATTATTGGTCCTAGAGGTTTGGAATGGAAAACCAACCTATAGAAAATCATGGGCTGGGAATCTTTTGGTGTGGTCGGATTTCACCTTAGACCCCTCCTTCCAGGTCAAACGAAGATGGCCAAACTTAAAGTGCTTATAACTCGCGTATTATTGGTCTTGGAGGTTTGGGATGGTAAACCAACATATAGGAAATCATGGGCTGGGAATCTTTTGGTGTGGTCAGATTTGACCTGGGACCCCTCCTTCAAGGTCAATTGAGGATAGCCAAACTTACAATTGCTTATAACTCGCTTATTATTGGTCCTACAGGTTTGGGATGGTAAACAAGCTACAGGAAATCATGGGCTGGGAATTTTTTTGTGTGGTCGGATTTGACCTTAGACCCCTCCGTCAAGGTCAAACAAGGATAGCCAAACTTAAAAAGTGCCTATGACTCACTTATTATTGGTCCGACAGGTTTGGGATGGTAAACCATCCTAAATTCTTTGGCTGGGAATCTTTTGGTATGGTCAGATTTGACCTTTGGATCCCTTCTTCATGGTCGAACGAGGATATTGCATTTATAGTATTTCTTTAATATTTTTAACCTACTTTTTACACTTAAACAATTACCTTGTTACTTTATTTCATAATACCATTTGCAGGGCACAACTTTTTTGTCCTTTTCTTCTGTCAGCTTCGGAATATCTTTCGAACATGCTGTTCAGTTACCATTTACTGTATTTCTGTACAGCCCTTTCCCTGATAATTATGCTTTCCTCTCATTATCACCATCACAAATCAAAAACATTCAGTCAGCTGACACAGTGCCCGTTCACGGGCACTCTCCTCTTGTTTAATCATCTTTTCACTGATAAAAACTTGAAGCCCAGAACTATTGCTGGTTACAGAACCTCAGTAGCAGATGGGCTAGGATCTGCAGGTCAAATGGTTTCTCAAAGTTTGGAGTTGAATCGTTTGATTGCTAGCTTTCATAGGGACAGACCTTCAGCAAATAGGTCTATTCCAAACTGGGATTTGTCTTTGGTCCTACTTGCCCTCACTCTGGCTCCTTTTGAGCCTTTGGGTAAAGCTGATCTTAAGATTTTGACTTTTAAGACAGTTTTCTTATTGGCTTTGGCTTCTGGTAAGAGGCGTAGTGAAATCCATGCTTGGACTTTTGACTCATTTAGTAGGAAAAGAGACTGGTCAGAAGTTACTTTTTCACCGTCAACTGCTTTCATAGCCAAAAATCAGTTGGCTTCTGAGGGTCCTTTGGCTATTCAACCGGTGGTCATTCCTGCTTTGAAACCCACATTAGATCCTTCTTTGGTGCAAGATAAGACTCTTTGTCCAGTGAGATCCTTGAGGTATTATCTTGACAAGACTAAAGATCTTAGGAAAGGCAAGAGATTGCTTTTTGTAGCTATTAAGGAGGGCTACTCAAAGGATATCTCTAAGGCTACTATATCTTCTTGGATCAAACAGTCTATTATTTTGGCCTACCAAAAGTCTGATCAGGAGGTACAAAATGTTTCCCAGGTCAAGGTCCATGAGGTTAGATCTTTGGCTGCCTCTTTGGCGTTTAAGGGAGGAGTTGCTTTAGATGAGATAATGGCTTCTTGTTTCTGGAGAAGCCATTCAACTTTCACAAATTTTTATCTGAAAGATTTGTGTTGGCATAATGGTGATGTGATGAAAATTGGGCCTGTGGTTGCGGCTCAACATGTAGTAAATTGTTAATAGGTAATGTCATTATTTGTATGTATATATAATGTCATTATGTTTGGAATCTGATATTTTGAAGCCGGTGTTGGCATGGGTTTTGATGTTTGGCTTCTTGTTTTTCAGATGTGTTTTGAGTGGAGTGTACAGATGTAAATATGTTACCAGTTTCCAGTTTTCAAGTTGCGTTTGATGTTATGCCTGTTAGTGGTGATGGTTTTGAGCAGTATCATATGGTGTGTTGGCTTCCACAGCTTCACTCAACAGTCTGGCTTCCTCGTGCTTGAGGTGAGTTTTGACTGTGTATGAATGTATGTTTAGGCTGTGTGTATTTACTGTTCATGTGGTATTTACTAGGTCATTATATTCTAGTACTGCCCTCCATCCATGAAGGCTGCATTCAGCATTTGTCAAGAAATGGTAAGTGTATTTTTCGCAATAAAATTGAAAAATTTTGTTGTAATTTTAATTTTTATTAGATAAATACTTACCATTTCCTGACAAGGATAGTCCCCCCCAGCCTCGCCGCGGATTCAGTACTAGGTTACTAGTGGTGATCTTTGCAACAAAAACAATGAATGGCGCCTATTGGCGAGGTCACATGACTATTGGGGGGCTTCCTAGTCCACACTCACTCACTGGCTTCTTAAGGTACCTTAGAAACGTTTCTCAACGTTGGCCAGTGAGTTGGATGGCTCCAACATATAGCATTTGTCAGGAAATGGTAAGTATTTATCTAATAAAAATTAAAATTACAACAAAATTTTTCAAATTAGTGGCAAAGTTAATGAGAGCTTGTTGTCATTGGTAGTGAAGCCCTTGGGACTATATACCATATTAAGTGAGCATGGCTGCACTTGATCCTTCAAAAATACAGACAGTGCCGTACTGTGTTTTCAATTAGATTTTCTGGTTTTTGGCTTCTTGCAGGCCCAGTTTCCGAAACCAGGGTACTGTAAGCGGGACTCGGACTGGTAATTAAGCGTCCCTGAAAGGGCGCTTATTTGGTTTCGTGTCAGTTTCCTCGCCGCCGCATTATGGTCTCCCTTGAATATCTCCCTTATTATTGCAAGCTTTTTAACCGTATTTGGCAGTTATATACCTTAGGCGTGGGAAAATTTTTCCACATGCTTAAATTTGACCTTTGATCTTTATCAAGGTCACATGATCAAAAAATAGTTTTTTCGGGTACACCCGCCCGTCATCGCAGTTCAGGAAAATCTACTGACCGCAGAGGCTTGTAACTTCATACACATGTTTATACTATCAAAAACGTGAGCTGATTAGATTTTGGGAGCAATCCGATGAAAATTGACCGATTTATGAGTGATTTTCTCACAGGTACCAATCAGAAAGCTTAAAATTCATGTGAACCCCCCTATTATCTTCTTAAGTATTGCATTTAGAGCCATAAAATGTATTGGGAGGTAGTAGGAAACCATATGTGGAGAGTCTAGAAAGCAAGTCAAATTTCCCCCCCAACCCCCCTGTAGGGGTCAAACTGGGGTCATAAAATAGCCAATTTCATCTTTTCCCCTTATATCTCCTTTATTCTTGCTTCTAGAGCTTGAGAATGTATTAAGAGGTATTGGAAAGCCATATGTGAAGAGTCTAGATAGCCGATCATATTTACCCCCAGACCCTCCCTTATGGGTCAAACTGGGGTCATAAAATAGCCGATTTTGTGTTTTTGCCTTTTACCTCCTTTATTCTTGCTTTTAGAGCTTTAGAATGTATTAAGAGGTATTGGGAAACCATATGTGAAGAGTCTAGATAGCTGGTCAGATTTACCCTTGGACCCCCCCCCCCCCCCCCCCCCCTTATGGGTCAAACTGGGGTCATAAAATAGCCAATTTTGTGTTTTTGCCTTATATCTCCTTTATTCTTGCTTTTACAGTTTTAGAATGTATTAAGAGGTATTGGGAAACCTTATGTGATGAGTCTAGATAGCTGGTCAGATTTACCCCCGCATCCCCCCTTATGGGTAAAACTGGGGTCATGAAATAGTCGATTTTGTGTTTTGGCCTTTTATCCCCTTTATTCTTGCTTTTACAGCTTTAGAATGTATTAAGAGGTATTGGGAAACCATATGTGAAGAGTCTAGATAGCTGGTCAGATTTACCCCCGGACCCCCCTTATGGGTCAAACTGGGGGTCATAAAATAGCTGATTTTGTGTTTTTGCCTTATATCTCCTTTATTCTTGCTTTTAGAGTTTAGAATGTATTAAGAGGTATTGGGAAACCTTGTGTGAAGAGTCTAGGTAGCTGGTCAGATTTACCCCCGGATCCCCCCTTATGGGTGAAACTGGGGTTATAAAATAGCCAATTATGTGTTTTTGCCTTTTATCTCCTTTATTCTTGCTTTTAGAGCTTTAGAATTTATTAAGAGGTATTGGGAAACCATATGTGAAGAGTCTAGATAGCTGGTCCGATTTACCCCCGGACCCCCCCTTATCGGTCAAACTGGGGTCATAAAATAGCCGATTTTGTGTTTTTGCCTTTTATCTCTTTTATTCTTTTAGAGTTTTAGAATGTATTGAGAGGTATTGGGAAACCTTATGTGAAGAGTCTAGATAGCTGGTCAGATTATATTGCAGTGAACCTTATTGCAGTGAAACATTTTTCTAGTTTTAAACATACATTCTAATCTAATTCAAAATCAAAGACCTTATGTGAAGAGTCTAGATAGCTGGTCAGATTATATTGCAGTGAACCTTATTGCAGTGAAACATTTTTCTATTTTTAAACATACATTCTAATCTAATTCAAAATCAAAGAAAAATCGACAAATAACGCCGGTCTCAGCTGTAATCCCTCGGCCCAGCGGTTGGATTCAGCATTCGGTTCCACATTGTAAGCTATTGTAGCACAATGAAATAAAAAAATTTAATTTCTTAAATGTAGTCTTTTAAGTAATTAATGTAGCCGTTTAAGTAATTAAGCGTCCCGCAAGGGACGCTTGTTTGTGTATGGGAGAGCTTCAGGCTCCGCCGGCTCCGCCGGCTCCGCATTTTGTTTTCCTTATAACTCTGTAACCGTTAGGCGGATTCTTTTCAAATTTGGCAGGTTTAGGCAGTAGCCTTGGGGAATTTTTTTGAATATACTGCAGTGACATTTCAACCAATCAGAGAGGTCACATGACCAAAAATGTCTTTTTTCGATGGGGAAGCTTGTCCGGATGATAACTTGAAAGGAATTTTATCAATTCACCTGAAACTTGGCAAATACATTCATTCTATTAAAATCTGGAAATCATTAGATTTTGGCATTGATTGGTCAAGAAATGGCCGAGTAATTAATGATTAATTAATCATTACGAATTTTCCAAATAAGGAAAACACAAAAATGCTTATATCTCGAAAACCGTGCTAGATAGAGCGATTTCGACGAAATTTTTGACCCACAGGGTATCTCTGCAGAGTAGTTTTCCCAATTTTCAAAAAATTTTTCTCTCGCCCAAAATGGCGGCCATTTTGAATTTTCGAAATTTTCGCAAAAATTGCAAAACACAAAAATGCTTATATCTCGAAAACCGTGCTAGATAGAGCGATTTCGACGAAATTTTTGACCCGCAGGGTATCTCTGCAGAGTAGTTATCACAATTTTGAAAAAATTTTTGTCTCGCCAAAAATGGCGGCCATTTTGAATTTTCGAAATTTTTGCAAAAATTGCAAAACACAAAAATGCTTGTATCTCGAAAACCGTGCTAGATAGAGCGATTTCGACGAAATTTTTGATCCGCAGGGTATCTCTGCAGAGTAGTTATCCCAATTTTGAAAAAAAATTTGTCTCGCCAAAAATGGCGGCCATTTTGAATTTTCGAATTTTTCGCAAAAATTGCAAAACATAAAAATGCTTATATCTCGAAAACCCTGCTAGATAGAGCGATTTCGACGAAATTTTTGACCCACAGGGTATATCTGCAGAGTAGCCATGCCAATTTTCAAAAAAAATTTGTCTCGCCAAAAATGAAGTTTCAGACCCGTAGATAATTACTCACCTACTGAAAATGAGTAAATGCGAATTATCTCTTAAAAGTATTGCAGATAGCCAATTTTTCTCAAATAACTCATTCATCTACTTTTGGAAGAGCTTTCACATGGTGAAGTTTCAGACCCATAGCTAATTACTCACCTACTCAAAATGAGTAAATGCGAATTACCTCTAAAAGTATTGCAGATAGCCAATTTTTCTCAAATAACTCATTCACCTACTTTTGGGAGAGCTTTCGCTCGGTGAAGTTTCAGACCCATAGCTAATTACTCACCTACTCAAAATGAGTAAATGCTAATTATCTCAAAAACTATTGCGGATACCCAATTTTTATCAAATAACTCATTCATCTACTTTTGGGAGAGCTTTCACATGGTGAAGTTTCAGACCCGTAGATAATTACTCACCTACTCCAAATGAGTAAATGCGAATTATCTCTTAAAAGTATTGCAGATAGCCAATTTTTCTCAAATAACTCATTCACCTACTTTTGGAAGAGCTTTCACATGGTGAAGTTTCAGACCCATAGCTAATTACTCACCTACTCAAAATGAGTAAATGTGAATTATCTCTAAAAGTATTGCAGATAGCCAATTTTTCTCAAATAACTCATTCACCTACTTTTGGGAGAGCTTTCACTCCGTGAAGTTTCAGACCCATAGCTAATTATTCACCAACTCAAAATGAGTAAATGCTAATTATCTGTAAAAGTATTGCGGATACCCAATTTTTATCAAATACTCATTCATCTACTTGCGGGAGAGCTTTCACATAGTGAAGTTTCAGACCCATAGCTAATTACTCGCCTACTCAAAATGAGTAAATGCGAATTATCTCTAAAAGTATTGCGGATACCCAATTTTTATCAAATAACTCATTCATCTACTTTTGGGAGAACTTTCACTTGATGAAGTTCCAGACCCGTAGGTAATTACTCACCTACTCAAAAGGAGTAAATGTGAATTATCTCTTAATAGTATTGCAGATAGCCAATTTTTCTCAAATAATTCATTCACCTACTTTTGGAAGAGCTTTCACACACGAAAATGAAAAATTGTGAATATCTCGGAAAAGCTATTTCTTCTCCTTTAATGCTCGGCACACCGCGGCAGTGGTCTTGTCAAAAATTTTTGTCTCCCCAAAAATGGTGGCCATTTTGAATTTTCAAAGTTTTTGCAAAACACAAAAATGCTTATATCTCGAAAACCGTACTAGATGGAGCGAACTCAACAAAACTTTTGACCTGCTGGGTATCTCTGCAGAGTAGCCATGCCAATTTTCAAAATATTTTTGTCTCGCCAAATATAGCGGATATTTGGAATTTTCGAATTTTTTGCAAAACACAAAAATGCTTATATCTTGAAAACCGTGCTAGATAGAGCAGACTGCGCTGACTTTGGTTGCCACAACAGTATAAGGCTAGAAACGAAGCATTTTCTTAATACTTTAGCACTCACCTTTATATCCTTTTCGGGACGCTTTGTTTTTGTTATGCAAAAACATTATCTTTTTTTTTTTTGCGAGCAATCCTCTAGTTAACTTGGTACTTTACTTCTGAATACCATTTGCAGGGCACAACTTTTGTGTCCTTTTTACCCCACAGCCCTTAAGGGCTGTCTGGGTATTGTTTTCACCCATTGTGTCCTTGGTAGGGACATTAGTTAGGGGGTGTAGGTGTACAACGACATGGTGTGACCTTAATTTGACCTTTGACCTTACCACAGTGACCATGAGTTTGAAAATCTTGTCTGGGCTATGTCTTGGAAACCATAAGGTGTAGGAAGTTGATACTTGGTTAGGGACATTGATTAAGGGGGTATAGGTGTGCAACGTCATGCTGTGACCTTGATTTGACCTATGACAAAACACAAGTCAGCTGATACAGAGCCCGTTTACGGCCACTAATTGTTTGTTTGAAAAATGTGCCACATTGATGAAAACCAGTATGATAAAAATGAGAAAGTAACAATAAGGCTCAGCTGTGTCAAGGTCAGTAAAGAAAACTAACCACTGTGATGAAGATCCTGATATTGCATTTACATTGCAGGTGAAGTTTGGAATAGAGAGCATCTGCATTGACAGTTGGGCCAAGAAACGTCAATATGATTCCCTGTGTAAAGCCTTGAGCAGTGGGATGAACACACATCTACAGGTAACTATTCCAATCCCAGGTAACTAAGCGTCCCTGAAAGGGCACTTATTTGTTTTCGCTTCAGTTTCCTCGCCGCCGCCACTGCATTATGGTCTTCCTTGAATATCTCCTTATTGTTAGGAGCTTTCTAACCATATTTGGCAGTTATATAGCTTAGGCATGGAAAAATTTTCAACATGCTTAAATTGGACCTTTAATCTTTATCAAGGTCACATGATCAAAAAATAGTTTTTTTGGGTATACCTGCCCGTCATCGCTGCTCAGCAAAATCTACTGACTGCAGAGCCTTGTACATTTATACACATGTTTATACTATCAAAAATGCAAGCTGATTAGAAGAGTCTAGATAGCTGGTCAGATTTACTCCCCCCCCCCCCCCCCCCCCCCAATAACTCATTCATCTACTTTTGGAAGAGCTTTCTGATGGCGAAGTTTCAGACCCATAGCTAATTACTCACCTACTCAAAATGAGTAAATGCGAATTATCTCTAAAAGTATTGCAGATAGCCAATTTTTCTCAAATAACTCATTCATCTACTTTTGGGAGAGCTTTCACATGGGGAAGTTTCAGACCCGTAGATAATTACTCACCTTGCAAATTATCTCTTAAAAGTATTGCAGATAGCCAATTTTTCTCAAATAACTCATTCACCTACTTTTGGGAGAGCTTTCACTTGGTGAAGTTTCAGACCCGTAGCTAATTATTATTCACCTACTCAAAATGAGTAAATGCTAATTATCTGTAAAAGTATTGTGGATACCCAATTTTTATCAAATAACTCATTCATCTACTTTTGGGAGAGCTTTCACATGGTGAAGTTTCAGACCCGTAGATAATTACTCACCTTGCAAATTATCTCTTAAAAGTATTGCAGATAGCCAATTTTTCTCAAATAACTCATTCACCTACTTTTGGGAGAGCTTTCACTTGGTGAAGTTTCAGACCCGTAGCTAATTATATATGCTACGTTTAGTGAAAATGTGAAAAATCACAAATATCTCACAAACCATAAGAGATAGAGCAATTTAGAGCGAATTTTTGAGCCACAGGGTAGTACAACGGTATCCTATGCTGTTGGGTTTGGTGAACTTTGGCCTACTTTTGACTAAGTAATAGCACTTTTACCTAATATAACTATATGGCTTATAACTCTCAAACTATTGCATTTACAGTATTTTGTTCCAATATATTGTTCAACTACTTTCTCCACAGCTACAACATGGTCAGTAGTTTGGAAGTGTATCTCCATAGCTAAGTGAGTAATAGCTACTTTGTCAATTTTTAATGATAACCGTAATTAGTAAATGGCTTATATCTTCAAAAGTATTGCGGCTACACAATTTCTCTCAAATATGTTGTTCGTCTACTTTTTTGTGAACTGTAACATGTTTAAGTTTCACAACTGTTGCTCAATGTACAAGTGAGTAATAGCTACTTTATTTCTACTTTTAGTGAAAATGTGAAAAATCACAAATATCTCGCAAACTGTAAGAGATAGAGCAATTTCGAGCGAATTTTTGACCCACAGGGCAGTACAAGAGTATCCTATTGTACTGGGTTTGGTGACCTTTGGCCTACATTTGAGTGAGTAATAGCACTTTACCTAATATAATTATATGGCTTATAACTTCCACACTATTACATTTACAGTATTTTGTTCCAATATGTTGTTCAACTACTTTCTCCACAACTACAACATGGTCAGTAGTTTGGAAGTGTATATCCATAGCTAAGTGAGTAAGAGCTACTTTTTCAATTTTTAATGATAACCGTAATGAGTAAATGGCTTATATCTTCAAAAGTATTGCAGCTACACAATTTCTCTCAAATATGTTGTTCATCTACTCTTTTATGAACTGTAACATATTTAAGTTTCACAACTGTTGCCCAGTGTACGAGTGAGTAATGGCTACTTTATTTCTACTTTTAGTGAAAATGTGAAAAATCACAAATATCTCGCAAACTGTAAGAGATAGAGCAATTTCGAGTGAATTTTTGACCCACAGGGCAGTACAAGAGTATCCTATTGTACTGGATTTGGTGACCTTTGGCCTACATTTGAGTGAGTAATAGCACTTTACCTAATATAATTATATGGCTTATAACTTCCAGACTATTACATTTAGAGTATTTTGTTCCAATATGTTGTGCAGCTACTTTCTCCACAGCTACAATATGGTCAGTAGTTTGTAAGTGTATCTCCATAGCTAAGTGAGTAATAGCTACTTTGTCAATTTTTAATGATAACCATAATAAGTAAATGGCTTATATCTTCAAAAGTATTGCAGCTACACAATTTCTCTCAAATATGTTGTTCATCTATTTTACCCGACAGCCCATGGTGTCCGGGTGGGCAGGCAGGCGGCTGGAAAAAGTTTGTCCAGACTGTATCTCACAAACCGTAAGGTGTAGGGAGTTGGTACTTGGTAGGGACATTCGTTAGGATGTGTAGGTGTGCAACGTCATGGTCTGACCCTGATTTGACCCTTGACCTATAAAATCTTGTCTGGGCTATATCTCAGAAACCGTAAGGTGTAGGAAGTTGATACTTGGAAGGGACATTGCTTAGGGGGTGTAGGTGTGCAACGTCATGGTCTGACCTTGAATTGACCTTGCTGTAGTGACCTTGACCTATAAAATCTTGTCCGGGCTATATCTCGGAAACCGTAAGGTGTAGAAAGTTCATACTTGGTAGGGACATTGGTTAGTGGGTGTAGGTGTGCAACGTCATGGTCTGACCTTCATTTGATCTTTGACCTTGCTGTAGCGACCTTGACCTAAAAAAATCTTGTCCGGGCTATATCTCGGAAACTGTAAGGTGTAGGAAGTTGATACTTGGTAGGGACATTGGTTAGGGGGTGAAGGTGTGCGACGTCATGGTCTGACCTTGATTTGACCTTTGACCTTCCTGTAGTGACCTCGGCCTATAAAATCTTGTCCGGGCTATATCTCGGAAACTGTAAGGTGTAGGAAGTTGATACTTGGTAGGGGCCAGAGGGCTTGTTTCAAATGTCTGAAAAATGTTCCCATTGTGTTTTTTCCCATATGTTTTTACCCCATATAGAACATTTTCTGAATATGACTGTTGTAATAAATTTTGAAAATTTGCTGCCGAGCACTTGTCAACTCTGTAGCATGTCATTACTTTTCTGCATGTCTCTCGAGGATGTCCCAAGGCCTGTAGGCCTTCAAGGGCTAATATTATACACCTCCTTTTTTCCAAAGTTGAAGCTATTTTGTAAACTTTGCAAATAATTTTGGCATCTCATCTGACTGCAAGACATTCACTTAATTTATAGATTTTTAAATTCGTACCGTCATTCAGATGGATTTGCCAAATGAACTATATGATATGTAGTCTATCTTATAGAGAAACTAGTATTTTCGCTGGTAGTCTTGTATACTCTTTGTCCATGTTTTGATATCTTCTAGCTTTTTATTAAGCATCCCGCAAGGGACGCTTTTTTGTGTATAGGAGAAACTCAGGCTGCGCGTTTCGTTTTCCTTATAACTCTGTAACCGTTGGGCGGATTCTTTTCAAATTTGGCAGGTGAATGCAGTAGCCTTGGGGAAGTTTTTTGAATATGCTGCAGTGACATTTCGACCAATCAGAGAGGTCACATGACCAAAAATATCTTTTTTCGATTGGTAAGCTTGTCCGGATGATAACTTGAAAGGGATTTTATCGATTCACCTGAAACTTGGCAAATACATTCATTCTATTAAAATCTGGAAATCATTAGATTTTGGCATTGATTACTCGGTCATTTCTTAACCAATCATTACGAATTTTTCAAATAAGGAAAACACAAAACTGCTTATGTTATAAAACCGTGCTAGATAGAGCAATTCGACAAAATTTTTGATCCGCAGGGTATCTCTGCAGAGTAGCCATCCCAATTTTCCCAAAAAAATTTCTCTCGCCAAAACTGGCGGCCATTTTGAATTTTCGAATTTTTCGCAAAAATTGCAAAACACAAAAAATGCTTATATCTCGAAAACCGTGCTAGATGGAGCGATTTTGACGAAATTTTTGACCCACAGGGTATATTTGCAAAGTAGCCATCCCAATTTTCAAAAAAAATTTGTCTCGCCAAAACTGGCGGCCATTTTAAATTTTCAAATTTTTCGCAAAAATTGCAAAACATAAAAATGCTTGTATCTCGAAAACCGTACTAGATAGAGCGATTTCGACGAAATTTTTGACCCACAAGGTATGTGTGCAGAGTAGCCATGCCTATTTTCAAAAAAATTTTCTCTCGCCAAAAATGGCGGCCATTTTGAATTTTCGAATTTTTTGCAAAAATTGCAAAACACAAAAATACTTATATCTCGAAAACCGAGACTTTGGTTGCCAAAACACAAAAATGCTTATATCTCGAAAACCGAGACTTTGGTTGCCAGACTTTGGTTGCCACAACAGTATAAGGCTAAAAGCAGAGCATTTTCTTAATACTTTAGCACTCACCTTTATATCCTTTTCGGGACGCTTTGTTTTTGCTGTGCAAAAACATTATCTTTTTTTTTTTGCAAGCGATCCTCTAGTTTTTTTCTCATTTCTAATTAAGATTAACTTGTGTTTGTCTGTTTTTTTATTTCAATTTGAAAATATGTGCACACTATTGAACAAAGTATATGTTCATGTTCCATATATGTGCTTTAATGTGTACTTTAGAAAAAAAAAAAATTTCTGTCACAACAATTCATTGTTGATAAAATGTAATGCCAATTCAACCTATGTAAATTTGTGTATCAGCTAATGTGTAGTATCTAGCAGGAACTTACTGTATAGAAATAAGACAGGTCATACTAGCAATAATATAAAGGTGTTATCTGCAAACTGCCAAGGACTTCAAACATAGGAAAAAAGAATTGATGTACTGACATATTTGAAAGACACCATTTGAAAGGCTTCCATAGTTTGCCTACAAGATACTCATCTCACAGAAAAGGATTTAACATCAATTAAAAAGATTTGGTATAATTGTTACATTCATGGCTTTAGTACTAACTCTCGTGGGGTCTTAATACTCTTGAATAACAACTTTGAACATGAGGTACTTGAGGTAAATAAAGATAGGGATGGTAACATGTTGCATGTCCTGTAAAGATGTGGATCTTTCAAAATAAACCTCATTAACATATATACTCCTATACAGGACACTCCAAATTTTTTTTTCTGCTGTACATGAAATAGCTCAAAATAACAAGTCTGAATATAATGTCATTTGTGGCGATTTTAACCTTGTTTTAGACCCTGACAAAGATTGTAGAAATTGTAATCGATTAAACAACCCCAAAGCCAGAAATAAAGTAGTTGAAATGATGAATGAAATAAATCTTATTGATATTTACTGACTTTCACATCCACTGTTCGCTTTTCATGGATACGGAAAAGTCCTTTGAAGCAAGCAAGATTAGACTATTTTCTTATCACAACTTCATTTTTTGATCTGATTAATAGATGTGATATTAAATGTAGCTATAGATCAGGCCACTCAATTATAGAAATGGATATTATGTTAAGTGATTTCAAGGCTGGTAAAGGTATTTGGAAATTTAATAATACCTTATTGAAAATAAAAGATTATTTTACTTAATACAGGAGGAAAAGTGCAAATATGCTTTGCCAGTTTATTCACTTGATTACCTGAAAAAAGCTACTGACAATATCACCTTTGAATTGACGATGATGAGTTATTAGAAATGTTGTTCCTTCGTGTTAGAGGAGAAGCAATAAAGTATGCTACTCTTTTGAAAAATCAACAAAATTGTGATGAGAAAAGATTAATAAGTGGTATTGAGAAGCTGGAAAGATTAGCAGATGGCCACAAGTCTACAACTTTGCTGGAGGACAAAAAATTTGAATTAGAAAATATAAGAAAACAAAAGGTGAAAGGACACATAATAAGGTTACATATCCAATGGCTAAGTGAGGGTGGAAACTTTGTAGAAAAAAACAGTAAGAAAATTACAATTAAAAAATGGTGAAATCATAACAAAACAAAGTGAGATCTTAAAAGAAATTGGTAAATTTTATAGCCAGCTCTTCAGAAATCAAGAGGAAAACTCAACATTCAGATTTGACAAAAATGTTAAATACAATTGCCAAAAAGAAAATTTCAATGCCTACTTTAGGACATAAATTAACTGTGGATAAATTAAGTAAGGTTCTTAAGAAATTGAAAAATAATAAGTCTCCAGGAATTGATGACATTTCTGCTGAATTTTTTAAGGTATTTTGGGCTCAATTAAAATTTTTCAGCAGAAATACAATTAACTCCTCCTATGAAAAGGGACAGCTGTCTGTTTTGCTTAGAAAAAGTATAATTGTATCCACCGGATGCTATCCGGTGGATACTATGGATTTCGCTTTGTTACGCCGACGCCACAGTGTGTAGAGAGATTTCACCGTTACCGCTCTAACGAAAAAAATATTATAGCTAGCCTTCTCAAATTTGCAGGCGGTTTTTTTTTACTTTCAGCAAGGATTTTTGGTGGCCCTCTAGAGCAAAGGGTATTGTAGAGATCTCAAATTCGCAGGGTATGTTCTTCATTACAAAATCTTGACTGGGAATATTTTTGGCCTCATTTTGAAAAACAAGATGGCCGCCACGGGCGTTTTTTTGTCAGTCATAAAAAGTGCTTATAACTCGTTTATTATTGGTCGTACAGGTTTGGGATGGTAAACCAACTTATAGGAAATCATGAGCTGGGAATCTTCTGGTGTGGTCAGATTTGACCTTGGACCCCTCTTTCAAGGTCAAACGAGGATAGCCAAACTTAAAAGTGCTTATAACTCGCTTATTATTGGTCGTACAGGTTTGGGATGGTAAACCAACCTATAGGAAATCATGGGCTGGGAATCTTTTGGTGTGGTCGGATTTGACTTTGGACCCCTCCTTCAAGGTCAATCGAAGATAGCTAAACTTAAAAGTGCTTATAACTCGCTTATTATTGGTCGTACAGGTTTGGGATGGTAAACCAACCTATGGGAAATCATGGGCTGGAAATCTTTTGGTGTGGTCAGATTTGACCTTGGACCCCTCCTTCAAGGTCAAACGATGATAGCCAAACTTAAAAGTGCTGATAACTTGCTTATTATTGGTCCTAGAGGTTTGGAATATGAAACCAACTTATAGGAGGTCATGGGCTGGGAATCTTCTGATGTTTTCAGATTTTACCTTGGGCCCCTCTCAAGGTCAAACAATGGTTCACTGGCTTTGCTGAGTTGTCTTTTCGGTGGATACAAATTTGCATCGGTTCTCCGATGCGTAGGTCTAGTTACATGCATGTCCAAAGGCGACAAGAACCAAATACTTATGAAGAATTGGCGTCGTATTTCACATTTATGTAGTTTATAAACAAGCTTCTTCTGCAATTTCTGCTCTATTAAAACTGCTCCTTGATGAAAGAATTTCCCCACACAGGATTTTAAGTGGCAGATATATGGCAGAAAGTACAAGACTTAAATATGACCTCATGCACTATAGAGAAACAAAACAAATTCCTGGCCTACTCATATTAATTGACTTTGAGAAGGCCTTTGATTTAGTATCCTGGCAATTTTTATACAAAATAATGGCATTTTATGGGTTTGAGGACAACTGGATCAAATTATTCAATAATAACGTAAATGCCTATGTACTTCAAGCAGTTTTTTTTTGTCAAAGCCAATTGCAATACAGAGACAATGTAGGCAAGGTGATCCTATTGCGCCATATCTCCTTTTAATGGTTGCAGAAGTGCTAAATTTGTTAATTGAAAGGAATACTGAAATTAATGGTTTACAGATTGGTAAAAATATGTTTAAGCTAACTCAGTTTGCAGACAACACAACTATTATATTGGATGGAAGTGTGAGTTCCCTGTCTACTCTCAATGAATTGGAAATTTTTGGATCTCTGTCTGGATTAAAGATAAATTGTGATAGGTAGTAAGAAGGACAGTAAAGAAAAATTAAATATAACATCAAAATTAAATTGAGGAAGTACAGAGATTACACTTTTGGGTTTGCATTTTTGTACTGAATTAGAAAAAAATCCCCCAAAAAAATTATTGTCAGACAATTGAAAAAGCCAAATGTGTACTCAACTCTTGGAGATATAGATACCTAACTCCTATTGGCAAAATAATAGTAATTAAAACTTGTTTTTATGTCAGCTGACTTGTCAGTCAGCTGACATTATGTCATCACTCTGCGGCGTAGGTGTACGCGTGAACAACTTCTTCTCCAAAACTACAAGGCCTAGAGACATGCTGTTTTTTTTAAAAGATACCTTATCTATCGAGGATGAAAAATTGTTCAAGGCATGCAAATCTGTCTGTTCGTCTGTTTGCTAGAGACATTACAAGGGGGGTACCCCCACCAAAAGTGTGAAAATTTCAACTTTTTATCACAATTTTCTCAGTGACTATTGCAGAGATTTCTCTCATATCTTGCATATATGTACTAGGCCAGAGGTAGATTTTCTTGTATGAGTATGACCCCTGGATCTGTCTTACTTTTTTTTTAATAAATTTTTTTAATAATTTTTAATGCATTAAAATTCATGAAATCATGCACTAAATCACTTTTTTTTTTTTTTTTTTTTTTTCCCCCTCAGAAGGCCACTACTCATATATATTTTTCACATATATAAACAGGATGGCAGGTGTGTTTTCTAGCAATGCAGAAACAATACAGAACAAATCAATTCACAGTGTACAGAGTTTGTAGAATGCAACAATACAAAACAGATCAATCATATCACACTGCACAGAGTATGTAGAATGAAGTGTACAACCAGACGTTAATTTGACTTAAAATAACAGGTGAAAAGGTACACTACTACAGTTACTACATTACTATAAATACTCTTTATAATGGTAATAGCATTTATTATACATGAAAATCGCAGGTCTTGTTCAGTTCTGTGCAAGGAACCTGCAGCTTTGTTTAAAACCAAAGGCATGCAGGGAAAGTGGCAGTTCATCATAGGGTAGTTCACATCTTTGTTCATTTAACAAAAAAAGTTAGTGCATAAATATCAAAGGAATTAAGCACTTTCATTTTTTGGAATAAACACTTTGTAAGCAGAGTTTAAGACGCATCAATCTTGCTAGTAATCTGTTCAATATAGTGACAGATATTTTGCCAATTATCACCAATTTTTCTATAGATTTTTAATTTCAACTTCAATTCCCAGATTAGGAATGCAATTATGTTATGGGTTTTCCATGTTTCATTTACACTAAACAACAGCCATTCTTTATAAATAAGAAAAGATACCAGTGAAAAGAGAAAACTCATGTCATTATCTGAGTCTGTTAATACTACATGTTTCAAGGACATTTGTACATTGAATATTTGTCCTATTAAATTCCATATTTGTCTTGCTTTTTCACAATAAAACAACATATGCACAATGTCGTGAGTTACTCCACAGATCTCACAAATATCATCATTTTTCTGTCCCCATCGCCTCAGATTTAGACCACAGGGCAAGATTAGATGTAAAACTTTAAAATTAAACTCACTCAGTTTTCTATCAGGAATATTTGATTTTGCATAGGTATACCTTTTGAAAGTCAATGTCATGCTGATTGAAAACTGTTTCCCAGATTTCTTCTTGGTAAGGTCTAACTATTTTCTGCTTTTTAATTTTTTCATATATCGGTCTACTTTTACGCGCAGAGTCTATTTGCATGTTTAGTACCTCTAAGCCTGAATCTAACCCTGAAAATAAGTTTTCATCTGTTGCATTGTTCTTTATCTTTCTTATGATATCTTCGAATGGTTTTAGTGCTTTTTTAACGCATAAAATTTCACAGTATATATTTTTCTTATTTTTAACCTTACAAAATAGAAAGTTTTCATCAAGAGTACCATTAGTAAATTTAAATTCTCCTAGATATATTAAGCCTGACTCTATCCATCGTTTAAAGAATAAAGTTTGTTTCTGATTTGGCACCGATGTCTCATGCAAAAAATGCATATTTCCCCATAACACCTGGTCAAGCAGACTTTGCTCATCACATATTGTAGTAGACTGTTTTGACCTATTATATGAAAGAATAATACTTTGATAAAACAACGGGATAGATTTTATGTCTGGTAGATATTTTGAATTGCAAAAGTTGGTTTTGAGAATGAGTTGATTTTGACCAAATTGTTCTATATAGTGTTTGCCCAAGAAAGCCCAGTCACCAGGATTGTTTATTATTTTATGTATCCATGTGGCTCTACATGCACTCATTTGTGAATCAATGTCCATCATATTCAGACCCCCCTCACTTATATTTGCTATAAGAGTCTTTCTTTTAACTAAATCTTGTTTTCCCCAAATAAATTTAAAGAAGATACTATTACATTTTTTTATATACCCATTCGGTGGATCAAGGAAATTCAGGGGATAGAAAATCTTTGGAATTATTAATGACTTTATTATGGTTATTTTACCCAGTAAAGTTAAGTGCCTCCTCTTCCAAGAATTTAAAATCTTCTCCACGTTTTTTAATTTTGTCCACCAGTTTAGATCATTACACTCTTCTAGATCTCCTCCAATATATATACCGAGACAGCGGATAGGCTTCATTGGCCACTTTATGTTTTGTATTGAACATCCAAACTGGCGAACCTTATCTTTACCCAGCCAGAGACCTTCTGTCTTTGATTTGTTCAGTTTTGGACCAGCTAAGTCAGAAAAATTCTTTATCACTTGAATAACACTTGCAATTTGTTTTTCATCTTTTAAGAAAAGACATGTGTCATCAGCATACTGACTTAGTTTGAGCTCTTTTGATTTGCAATAAGATTCAACTATAATGCCCCTATATTTGCTTTCCTTCAGCCTGATTGCTAGCACTTCCACCACCAAAATAAAGAGTAATGCAGAAGCAGGACATCCTTGTCTAATACCTCGTTTAAGATTTATTTTGTCAGAAAGCCAGCCATTATTTTTCAAAACGGCGCATGGTTCTTTGTATAAAAGTTTAATCCACTTTATGAACTCCTTTCCAAAATTTAATTTACCTAGAACTTTAAATAAGAAGGGCCATTCAACTGTATCAAAAGCTTTCTCAAAATCTAGAAATAAGAAAATACCTGAACTATCATTTTTGGTTAAGTATTCAGCTGTATCTAGTATTTTTCTAATGTTTGTACCAATGTATCGTGTTTTGATATAGCCTGTTTGATCAGTCGATATAATTTTATGCAAAACCTGATGCAGTCTATTCGCAAGAATATGTGCCAGTATTTTGTAGTCAGTATTTGTAAGACTTAACGGTCTGTAATTTTTTATGTCAGTCCTGTCACCCTTTTTGTATATTAATGACATGATTGATGTGTTTCTCGATTCTGATAATATATTTTGTGTAAATGCCTCGTTGAAAGAGTCAACCAATATATTCCCAATTTCACACCAAAAGGATTTGTAAAATTCAACACTGAGACCGTCTGTGCCTGGGGATTTATTCCCATTCATTTTCATCAGTGTTTTTTCACATTCGTCTTTACTTATTAGGCCTTCACAGCTAAGGGAATCATTTGGAGATAGTGTGTTTTTAAAATTAGTGTCATTAAGGTAGTTGGCAATATCAGACTGTTTAGGTCCTGTACTTGTATATAATTTTGTGTAAAAAGTTTCAATTTGGCTTAAAATTGATTTATCGTCTTGAGCTATATGTCCATTTTCATCTTTAAGTTTTGTTATACAGTTATTATTTTGATGTTGTTTTTCAAGGTTAAGGAAGAATGCTGTATTCTTTTCCCCTTGTTCGATCCATTTTGCTCGAGACCTTATATAAGCTGCTTCAGTTTTTTCTTTGTAAAGTTCATTGAGCTCAGTTTGTAATTTTTTTCGTCTATCAATCAAGTTTTGATCATTTGTATAGACTAATTTCTTATCTATATTTTCTATATCTTGCTCAATTTGAGAAATTTTGCTTTTTTGAAACTGGTTTCGGAGAGATGAATGTCGAATGCTAGTCTCTTTGACCTTGACTTTGATTAATTCCAGTAGGTCTTGCTTAGAAAGCACTTGACCATATTCTAAAACTGTATTCCTAATTTCTTGTATTACCTTATTTTTGTACAGTTCATCTTTTAGTAGAGAGTTATTAAGCTTCCAATAACCTTTGCCTCGTTTGTTAGGGTTCAAGTATATTTCTGTTGTGACAGCCTTATGATCTGGGGCTGGACAACATATAATCGATGCAGCCTTTACTGACTGTTTTAAGTCATTTGAGGCTAGGATGTAGTCAATGCGACTATTTTTTGCATTGTTAGGTGAGTTAATGTAGGAGAACTGCACTAAATCACTTATAACTTCAAAAGTGTTGCATTTACAGCATTTTGTGAAAATATGTTGTTCAGCTACTTTTTTCATAGCTACAATATGGTGAGTAAGTTGGGTGTCTGTCTCAATAGCTAAGTGAGTAATAGCTACTTTTGGGCTTTTCAGTAACTTCCATTATGAGTAAAATCACTTGTAACTTAAAAACTATTGCATTTAGAGAATTTCGTATAAATATGTTATTCAGCTACTTTTGGGCCAGCTATAACATAGTGAAATTTCAGACCTGTAGCTCATGGCATAGCTGAGTAATAGCTACTTTTAGGTTATCACTGTTGAGTAAATCGCTTATAACTTGAAAACTATTGCATTTAGAGAATTTCGTATAAATATGTTATTCAGCTACTTTTGGGTCAGCTACAACATAGTAAAATTTCAGACCTGTAGCTCATGGCATAGCTGAGTAATAGCTACTTTTAGGTTATCACTGTTGAGTAAATCACTTATAACTTGAAAACTATTGCATTTAGAGTATTTTGTTTCAATATGTTATTCACCTATTTTGGGGTCAGCTATAACATAGTGAAGTTTCAGACCTGTGGCTCATTTCATAGCTGAGTAATAGCTACTTTGAAGTTCTCACTGTTGAGTAAATCACTTATAATTGGAAAACTATTGCATTTACAGAAATTTGTGCAAATATGTTATTCAGCTACTTTTGGGTCAGCTATAACATAGTGAAATTATAGACCTATAGCTCATGGCACAACTGAGCAATAGCTATTCTCAGGTACTGACTGTTGAGTAAATCACTTATAACTTGAAAAATATTGCATTTGGAGTATTTTGTTAAAATATATTGTTCACCTACTTTTGGGTCAGCTATAACATAGTGAAATTACAGACCTATAGCTCATGGCATAGCGGAGCAATAGCTATTTTCAGGTTCTCACTATTGAGTAAATCAGTTGTAGCTTGAAAACTATTGCATTTACAGTAGTTTGCTTAAATATGTTGTTCACCTACTTTTGGGTTAGCTATAACATAGTAAAATTTCAGACATGTAGCTCATTGCATAGCTGAGTAATAGTTCCTTTGAGGTTCTCACTGTTGAGTAAATCAGTTGTAACTTGAAAACTATTACATTTAGAGTAATTTGTTAAATATGTTATTCACAGAATTTTTGGTCAGCTATAACATAGTGAAATTGCAGACCTCTATGTCATGGCATAGCTGAGCAATAGCTACTTTCAGGTTCTCACTGTTGAGTAAATCATTGTATCCACTGGATAGCCGCAGTGTGTAGAGAGAGATTTCACCATTACTGCTCTGATGAAAAAAAATATTATAGCTAGCTTTCATAAGTTTGCAGTATATATTAATAACCATAAAATGTTGTCTGGAAATATTTTTGGCCTCATTTTGAGAAACAAGATGGCCGCCACAGGTGTTTTTTGTCAGTCATGAAAAGTGCTTATATCTCCCTTATTATTGATCCTAGAGGTTTGGGATGATAAACCAACCTGTAGGAAATCATGGGGTGGGAATCTTTTGGTGTGGTCAGATTTGACCTTCAATGACCCCTCCTTCAAGGTCAAACAAGGATAGCCAAACTTAAAAGTGCTTATAACTCGCTTATTATTGGTCCCAGAGGTTTGGGATGGTAAACAGACAGGAAATCATGGGCTGTGAATCTGTTGATATGGTCCGATTTGACCTTGGAACCCTCCTTCAAGGTCAAATGAGGATAGCGAAAATTGAAAGTGCCTACAACTCGCTTATTATTGGTGACAGAGATTTGGGATGGTAAACCATCCCATAGGAAATCATTGGCTCGGAATCTTTTGGTATGGTCAGATTTGACCTTTGGACCCCTCCTTCAAGGTCAAATGAGGACAGCCAAGCTTAAAAGTGCTTATAACTCATTTATAATTGGTCCTAGAGGTTTGGAATGGTAAACCATAGGAAATCATGGGCTGGGAATGTATTTGTGTGGTTAGATTTGACCTTGGACCCCTTCTTCAAGGTCGAACGAGGATATTGCATTTGTAATATTTCTTTAAATATGTTTTAACCTATTTCTTACACTTAAACAATTACCTTGTTATTTTCCTTCATAATACCATTTACAGGGCACAACTTTTTTATCCTTTTCTTCTGTCAGCTTCGGAATTTCTGTCAGCTTCGGAACTTGCTGTTCAGTTACCATTTACTGTATTTCTGTACAGCCCTTTTCCTGATAATTATTCTGTCCTATAATCACCTTCACAAATCAAAAACACTCAGTCAGCTGACACAGTGCCCATTCACAAGCACTCTCCTCTTGTTTTATGTCTTCTCCTCAAAAACCAAAAGGCCCAGAGACATCCTGTTACTTTTAAAAGATACCTTATCTATCGAGGATGAGAAATCGTAAAATTCATGCAGATCTGTCTTCGTCTGTTCCCCAGAGCCGTTAGAAGTGAGGTACCCCCACCCAAAGTATGGGTACTATTGAAGCGATTTCTCTCTTATGTTGCATATATGTAGTAGGCCACAGGTAGATTCCTTTATGTCAGTATAAGACCTGGATCTTTCTTAATAATTATATCCCCAGACGAAAGTCGGGGATATATTGGATTCAGGTCCGTCGCGCCGCAGCCGTAGAAATTTCCTTGTGTACGCGATAACTCAAAAACGGATTAATATTTTTTTTCAAACTTGGTACACATGTTAAGGATACCCAAAGGAAGATCCCTATTTTAAGGTGACCTTAAACTCCCAATAATAAAGAACTTATGGCCACCTTAAGGTCAGAAATTGCACTTTTGGCCACTTAGAGCCCTCTAGGTCACAAACGATGAGGCTTATCTGCCTCAAATTTTACCTGAGAACACATTAATATATTCTTAGTACATGTGCCGAAAATCAAGACTTTAAGTTGAGGAGAAAATTGTCTTTGAGGCCCATAAAGACCCCACTTAGGACTTTTTATCTCCCGCCGGGCTTTAGCCCGGGAGGGAGATTATGAAATGATGCCTATGTGTGCGTGCGTGTGTGCGTGCGTTAGTTAGTCACGCAGATTCCTCCAAAACTACTACAGCTACAGATTTTTTGTAAATTAATTGTCCCAATGAATTTTCACGCCCTCGAAAATTTTTTTGGATTTATGGACTTAGGCCTAACGATAAGTGAGTAATAGCTATCTTAGCTACTTGGAGTAAAGGGCTCATAACTCAAAAACTATTGCAGAAACAAGTTTTTCTTCAAATATGTTGTTCAGCTACTTTGTCCTTAGCTATAAGATGGTACATAGTTTGGGGTCCCATTGCATGCCATAAGTGAGTAATAGCTATTTTCTCATTTGTAGCTAAATAACAAAAGGAGTAAATGTCAAATATCTTCCAAAGTATTAGAGTTACAGAAATCTTTTCAAATATGTTGTTCATCTACTTTTTGGTAAGCTATCACATAGTAAAGTTTCAGACCTGTTGCACCTTGGATAGCTGAGCAATAGCTACTTTGAAATTCTGATTGTTGAGTAAAGCCATTGTAACTCCAAAACCATTGCAGTTAGAGTGTTTCCCTAAAATATGTTGTTCAGCTACTTTTTCCTTAGCTATGAGATGGTACATAGTTTGGGGTTCTATTGCATGCCATTAGTGATTAATAGCTATTTTCTCATTTGTAGCTAAATAACAGAAGAAGTAAATAAGCACTGTCAGATTTAAAAGGGAAAATCCAGACCTTTCCCTTTTAGACCTTAAATTTCGCAATATGCAGGGTTTTGGTGCAAATATGGAACTTTCTTTCATGAAATATGGCAGTTTCATGCAAAACTTTGCACCATTTGAGACATTTGTCAAAATCACGTAAGTGAAAAAACTCAAAAAGCCATCAGAAAAACAACAAATATCCACCTGGAAAAAGGGTGCACCCTAATCACGAAAATGGCAAATTTCATCTTTTTGTAAATAGGGTGTGCCCTATTCATGAAAACTGCAATTTTCATCTTTTTGTAAATAGGGTGCACCCTAAACACGGAAACTGCAAATTTAACTTTTTGTAAATAGGGTGCACCCTAAACACGGAAACAGCAAATTTCATCTTTTTGTAAATAGGGTGTGCCCTAAACACGAAAACAGCAAATTTCATCTTTATGTAAATAGGGTGCACCCTAAACACGGAAACAGCAAATTTAATCTTTTTGTAAATAGGGTGCACCCTAAACACGAAAACAGCAAATTTCATCTTTTTGTAAATAGGGTGCACCCTAAACACGAAAACAGCAAATTTCATCTTTTTGCAAATAGGGTGTGCCCTAAACACGGAAACAGCAAATTTCATCTTTTTGTAAATAGGGTGTGCCCTAAACACAAAAATGGAAAATTTCATCTTTTTGTAAACAGGGTGTGCCCTAAACAAGAAAACAGCAAATTTCATCTTTTTGTAAATAGGGTGCACCCTAAACACGGAAACTGGAAATTTCATCTTTTTGTAAATAGGGTGTGCCCTAGACACAGAAACTGCAAATTTCCACTTTTTGTAAATAGGGTATGCCCTAAACACAGAAACTGCAAATTTACTCTTTTTGTAAATAGGGTGTGCCCTAAACATGAAAACTGCAAATTTCCTCTTTTTGTATATAGGGTGTGCCCTAAACACGGAAGCTGCAAATTTCATCTTTTTGTAAATAGGGTATGCCCTAAACGCAGCAACTGTAAATTTCCTGTTTTTAGGCAGGTTGCATGTAACCAACCCGCCTATTAGACGGATGTGTCCAACGTCCGTCTGTCCGTCCACATTTTTTGTTTCCAGACTCTAACTCGAAAACGGTTTGTCCAATCGTATTCAAACTTAACAGGGACATAGATCACCACCATAGCTATGTTCCTTTCGAAATTGGTGTAATTCTGTCTGTTCGTTTGTCCATTTGTCTGTCCGTCCACATTTTCGTTTCCGGACTCTAACTCGAAAATGGTTTGTCCAATCAAATTCAAACTTGACAGGGACATAGATCACCATCATAGCTATGTTCCTTTCGAAATTGGTGTAATTCTGTGTGTTCGTTTGTCCATTTGTCTGTCCGTCCACATTTTCGTTTCCGGACTCTAACTCGAAAACGGTTTGTCCAATCGAATTCAAACTTGGCAGGGACATAGATCACCATCATAGCTAGGTTCCTTTCGAAATTAGTGTAATTTTGTCTGTTCATTTTTTGTCTGTCAGTCAAAATTTCCATTCCCGGACACTAACTCGAAAACGGCGTGTCCAATTGAATTCAAACTTGACAGGGAGATACATCACCACCATAGCTAGGTTACTTTCGAAATTGGTGTAATTCTGTATGTTCGTTTGTCTGTTTTTTGTCCATTTATCTGTTCGTCAACATTTCTGTTTCCGGATTATAACTCAAAAACACTGTGTCCAGTCAAATTCAAACTTGACAGGGAGATAGATCACCATGATAGCTAGGTTCTTTTCCGAAATTGGTGTAATTTTGTCTGTTCGTCAACATTTCCGTTTCCGGACTCTAACTCGAAAATGGTTTGTCTTTACAGACATTTTCTTTCTCTTAGATGTTGTTTTCTCTACTTAAACATTATTTGGAGGTTTATGTAACTGACACTGCTCTGAAAGTATCCAGATCTTTGCACTGTTTTATTACTCCTGTATCTCATGGTGTTGAAAATTATTTCCCCAGGCTATTGGGTACAGGCATCTCTGATACTATTTTTTATTTACAAAGAAAAGGCTTTTAAGAATTACACTCAGCATTATAATATAAGCTTTAAAAATCAATTCTTAGCCATAAATATTAAGAATATGTAGGAAAAGTTAACTTTTTGATAAACTCCACTCAACAAGGAAAACTAGACCTAGCGCATCGGAGAACCGATGCAAATTGTATCCACCGTAAAGACAATGCACCAAAACCTCTAGTACCAATAACAAGTGAGTTATAAGCACTTTTAAGTTTGGCTATCCTCATATGACCTTGAAGGGGGGCCCAAGGTCAAATCGGACCACACCAGAAGATTCCCAGTGCATGATTTCCTATATGTTGGTTTACCATCCCAAACATCTAGGACCAATAATAAGCGAGTTATAAGCACTTTTTAGTTTGGCTGTCCTCATTTGACCTTGACTGTGGGGCCCAAGGTCAAATCCGACCACACCAGAAGATTCCCAGGAGATGATTTCCTATATATTGGTTTACCATCCCAAACCTCTAGGACCAATAATAAGCGAGTTATATGCACTTTTAGGTTTGGCTGTCCTCATTTGACCTTGAAGGAGGGACTTAAGGTCAAATCCGACCTCACCAGAAGATTCCCAGCCCATGATTTTCTATATGCTGGTTTACCATCCCAAACCTCTAGGACCAATAATAAGCGAGTTATAAGCACTTTTAAGTTTGGCTGTCCTCATTTGATCTTGAAGGAGGGGCCCAAGGTCAAATCCGACCACGCCAGAAGATTCCCAGCCCATGATTTCCTATATGTTGGTTTACCATCCCAAACCTCTAGGATCGATAATAAGCGAGTTATAAGCACTTATAAGTTTGGCTGTCCTCGTTTGACCTTGAATGAGGGGCCCAAGGTCAAATCCGACCTCACCAGAAGATTCCCAGCCCATGATTTTCTATATGTTGGTTTACCATCCCAAACCTCTACGACCAATAATAAGCGAGTTATAGGCACTTTTACCTTTGGCTATCCTCGTTTGACCTTGAAGGAGGGGCCCAAGGTCAAATCCGACCAAACCAGAAGATTCCCAGGCCATGATTTTCTATATGCTGGTTTACCATCCCAAACCTCTAGGACCAATAATAAGCGAGTTATAAGCACTTTTAAGTTTGGCTGTCCTCGTTTGACCTTGAAGGAGGGGCCCAAGGTCAAATCCGACCTCGCCAGAAGATTCCCAGCCCATGATTTTCTATATGTTGGTTTACCATCCCAAACCTCTAGGACCAATAATAAGCAAGTTATAAGCACTTTTACCTTTGCCTATCCTCATTTGACCTTGAAGGAGGGGCCCAAGGTCAAATCCGACAACACCAGAAGATTCCCAGCCCATGATTTTCTATATGCTGGTTTACCATCCCAAACCTCTAGGACCAATAATAAGCGAGTTATAATTATAAGCACTTTTAAGTTTGGCTGTCCTCGTTTGACCTTGAATGAGGGGCCCAAGGTCAAATCCGACCTCACCAAAAGATTCCCAGCCCATGATTTTCTATATGTTGGTTTACTGTCCCAAACCTCTAGGACCAATAATAAGCGAGTTATAGGCACTTTTACCTTTGGCTATCCTCGTTTGACCTTGAAGGAGGGGCCCAAGGTCAAATCCGACCACACCAAAAGATTCCCAGCCCATGATTTCCTATAGGTTGGTTTACCATCCCAAACCTCTAGGACCAATAATAAGCAAGTTATAAGCACTTTTACCTTTGCCTATCCTCATTTGACCTTGAAGGAGGGGCCCAAGGTCAAATCCGACCACGCCAGAAGATTCCCAGCCCATGATTTCCTATATGTTGGTTTACCATCCCAAACCTCTAGGATCGATAATAAGCGAGTTATAAGCACTTATAAGTTTGGCTATCCTCGTTTGACCTTGAAGGAGGGGTCCAAGGTCAAATGTGACCACATCAGAAGATTCGCAGCACATGATTTCCTATAGGTTGGCTTCACATTGCAAACCTCTAGGACCAATAATAAGGGAGATATAGGCACTTTTAAAGTCCGCTATGTGGGTTACTTCGGCACTCCGTGGATGACCTTGAATTAGGAGATTCAAGGTCAAATGTGTTATAGAGGACATGTATATGTGTCATACATATCACCTATGAAGAGATTCAACCTTCTACCTATGAGGAACAGCCAGTAGAAAAATGTAGATTATTTTCAAAAAATGCCCGTGGCAGCCATCTTGTTTTTCAGAATGAGGCTATTTTCCTTCCCAGAGAAGCTTACCCCCCAATGAAGATATCCTGCAAATTTGGTGAACCTAGCTGCTGTTGTTTTCCTCTTAGAGCGTTAACGCCGAAAATCTCTCTACGCGCGGCGGCGGCGGCGTAGCGAACGCTAAACCAAAGTATCCACCGGATCCTTCCGGTGGATACAAATATACATGCTGATCAAAATAAGGCCTCATGAAAAACATAATAAAGGATATTGTATATCAAAAGTCAGCTTTCCTCTGGTTTGTGCTGTATCTTTGCACGCTTTTATGTAATTAGTGTAAATACACATACAACACATTGTACGATCTCAGTCAGTCACTTTTTTATGTTTAGTTTGTACCAAAAAGCTAAAGGTTTAACATCTTAATATTGGAAATTGACCTTAATAGCAATACATATATGTACAGTAAATAGGTAAAACCAGTAAATTTGCATATTTACTAAGATTTTGAGTAAAGGGATGCATTTGCTGAATTGATTAGCAAATATGCATATTTTTTTTTTAAAAAATCAATATTTTCTTAGTTAAATCTAAAATGCTTTTACTTATTTTATTTTTAGTTATTTTATATTTTGATGCATATATTTATCTGCAAGATTTAATAAACCAAACATAGCTGGATATTTTAGTATTTTACTTCATAAAATACACCAAATTTGTTTCAAATGAAATGTAAACTGTCCTCATATTTACTACAAATGATTTTGCATAAAACCCTGTAACTGATCACAAAAAATGGTATAAATAAATCTTATTTTCATAAATCTTGGTTTGTTGTTTGAAGGCTTTATGTCCTCAACTTGATCTGATGTTTCATATGAAGTCACAATTACCTGATGGCCACTGACTTTTAAGCACCAATCCATTATAGTAGTCTAATTTTTCACAGAGCTTCTATAATAAAAATGTATTTAAATTATTTCCAAAAAATGTGACCAAAACACCTTGAACATTCAATTGTATCAAAACATATTACTTCTAATCCACCACACTTCACTACTCCTTCTTGTATAATGTAAACCATTATCTGACTTTCAGTCTTATCTTAATTGAGGTCACAGTGGGGGAAGAGACTGACCTATCTTGCCACTGAGAAAAAGAAATACTAGTATATGTTGCTTGTGTAATTTGAGTGGGTGTCCCTTAATTTATCTAGGCTCTCTCTTGTAGGTATGTATAGCATACCAGTGGGGTTTATCAGTCCAGCATATATCTCTGACATTATAATGACCCCTTTACCCCACTGCACACACTTGATTTACACAGTCTTGGAAAAAAGTCTTTGAGAATGGTGGTAGTTGAGTAAACATACAGGCACAAAATGAACACACACCCAAGTGAAAATTTCTGTAAAGCTTGAATCCTGATTTTTTTTTACTTAAAATAAGTGACTCCAATCCAATTTGAGACTGTTCTGGAAGTGTCAAATTTTAAAGAGTTTTGTAAAGTTTACAATTTTACATACAAATTGGACATATTTTCTAATGTCATGAGAAAATGGTAAACTAAGTGAGAAAAAAATGTCTTCATAAGTTATAAGTCATGCACTTTCCTTCACTTGTTTTACTTAATATATACTTTTAGTGCTTACTCTTGTTGGAGTATTAAATTTTGTATTACTCTTTGTATATTAAAGTTTGTATATCTTAAAATAGAACATATTTGTAAAATGTATTCAGTCCCACTCAAAAGTAACCCCTAAAATTCTTTCAAACACACCACTAATTTGGTTTTCTCAGCCTCATCTTAATTATTTGAAAGACTGGGACTGGAAAATACTTGTGGAAGTATAAATGCTCTTGTTGAATCGGATAAAGTTTACATATAGAGAGATCAGAATTGGTTTATTGGTAGAAACACTAGCATAAAAAGGTTAAATTGCTGCAACAAGTAGCAACAAACATTTTGTTTCCAGATAAAACATAGCATCAGAGATCCGCAGATCCCACAACCTTGGGAAAAAAACCAATGAACTCCATGAGATTAGATGTTAAAATGTACACTTTGTACACTCAAGAAACATCTGCCTAAATAATATATTCATGTTCAACATTACAGAGTAAAAGTTATAGGGAGCATTAATGTAAGACTGTGAAGTTTAACAATACACCTGTCCCTCAGCAAATGTTCATGTGAAGCATCAACTTTCTAAAGACTATAAAGGTCAGCATTGCCATGACAAGGTCAAAGGTCAACATGTTAGACTGCACATTGCTAACCTACACTTGCTAACCAATATCCCTTCCACGTACCAACCTCCTACACCTTACAGTTTGGAAGATATGGGCCGGATATGATTTTAAAGATCAAAGTCACTACGGCAATGTCAAAGGTCAAATCAAGGTCATATCGTGATGTTGCACACCTACACCCCCTAACCAGTGTCTCTCGGTGTCTCTATTAAGGCTCAACATTCTACCCCTTATGGTTTATGAGATACAGCAGGGACAAGTCTATACTGAACCAGCCCTCGCAATTAGCCAAGAGACCCCCCAACTTGCCCAGCCTGACACCATGGGTGACAACAATACCTGTACAGTGTTAAAACTATGTATATCCAAAATTCTATTATGCAAAATGTCCAATTCTCTAGAAAACAGCCAAATGGTAATCACATGTCACCTCAGCAGTATTAAAAAAATATAGAGAAGGTGGCAAATGTGTTTATCCATTGGTAGCATTAAGCATTTTTGTTGTATCAGAAAGAAAACAAGAATGACTGTGTATCATTTTAACAACCAAAGTCTTTGCAAGTACTAAATTTGAGGGATAAATACAATTTTTCCAATTCTTATGTGCTAATTACCATTGAAAGAACTCCTTGTTCCACAAAATTATCATTATTATTGTACACAAACAAATTGATCAAAATGATCATAGAATAAATGTCATTGTCCTTGTTAATAAAAGTCTTTGCTATACTTTTTCCAAAACAAAATATTCATGCACCTTTCTGAATATTTAGGAAATAGTGTTATAATCCATGCTGTAATATTCTCATAATTTTCAATGACACTGGTTAATTAAATGCAACTTTACAAACCCCTTATAAAGAAAATAATACACTATATATCATTGTGAAAAAATCATAATATACTAAAAAAGTAGTTCATTATTTCTAAAATATTCTTAAGATGGTAAACCAATCAAACTCAGCTTCACATAATTCTACCCAGGCATTTTTGAGATGTGCAAGGATCTTCAATATACAATAGGAATGGCTACACATATCAAGGGAAATTGCATGGTCTTTCATGGAATGGCTAATAAGAGTCAAATATTTGAAAATTATGACACTTGGGGTGTATTTCCTAACCTATGATCTATGTTTTAGTGTAATCTATGCAAAAGTCTTAATGTAACATAAAAATAACTAGACCTAGCGCATCGGAGAACCGATGCCAAATGTATCCACCAGAAAGCCAAAGCCAATCAACCATCGCTTAACCTTAAAGGAGGAGCCTAAGGTGAAATCTGACCACATCAGATTCTTAGCCCACGATTTCCTATTGGTTGGTGTGACATTGCAAACCTCTAGGAACAAGAATAAGCGAGTTATAAGCACTTTTAAGTTTGACTATCCTCATTTGACCTTGAAGGAGGGCCCTAACATCAAATCTTCCCACATCAAAAGATTCCCAGTCCATGGTTTCCTATGGGTTGGTTTCACATTGTAAACTTCCAGGACCAATAATAAGCGAGTTATAAGCACTTTTCGGTTTGGCTATCTTCATTTGACCTTGAAGGAGGGATCCAAGGTCAAATCTGACCACACCAAAAGATTCCCAGCCCACGATTTCCTATTGGTTGGTGTGACATTGCAAACCTCTAGGAACAAGAATAAGCGAGTTATAAGCACTTTTAAGTTTGACTATCCTCATTTGACCTTGAAGGAGGGCCCCAACATCAAATCTTCCCACATCAAAAGATTCCCAGTCCATGGTTTCCTATGGGTTGGTTTCACATTGCAAACTTCCAGGACCAATAATAAGCGAGTTATAAGCACTTTTCAGTTTGGCTATCTTCATTTGACCTTGAAGGAGGGATCCAAGGTCAAATCTGACCACACCAAAAGATTCCCAGCCCATGATTTCCTATAAGTTGGTTTACCATCCCAAACCTCTAGGACCAATAATAAGCGAGTTATAAGCACTTTTATGTTTGGCTATCTTTGTTTGACCTTAATGAGGGGTCAAAGGTCAAATCTGACCACATCAAAAGATTCCCAGCCCATGATTTCCTATGAGTTGGTTTCACATTGCAAACCTCTAGGACCAATAATAAGCCAGTTATAAGCACTTTTAAGTTTGGCTATCTTTGTTTGACCTTGAAGGAGGGATCCAAGGTCAAATCTGACCACACCAGCAGATTCCCAGCCCATGATTTCCTATAGGTTGGTTTACCATCCCAAACCTCTAGGACCAATAATAAGGGAGATATAAGCACTTTTCATGACTGACAAAGAAACCCCCGTGGCGGCCATCTTTTTTTTCAAAATGAGGCCAAAAATATTCCCAGTCAAGATTTTGTAATGAGGAACATATCCTGCGAATTTGAGATCATTACCTATAATACCCTTTGCTCTAGAGGGCCAACAAAAGTCCTTGCTGAAAGTCGAAAAAATGCCCGTGGCGTCCATCTTGTTTTTCAAAATGAGGCTAAAAATATTCCCAGGCAAGACTTTATGGTATGAGTATATCCTGCAAATTTGAGAAGGCTAGCTATAATATTTTTTTTTTGTTAGAGCCGTAACGGTGAAATCTCTACACACTGCGACGGTGGTGGCGGCGGAGGTGTAATGAAGCAAAATCCATAGTATCCAATGAATAAACAAAGAGTTCCACAGTTTTAAAAACAAAATTTCTTACACAGTTTGGACTTTTATAACCTGGTAATACAAAATAAGTCAGTGATACAAAACTAGTTGTCTATAGAGCAGCTTATTTTGTACTATCGACTTCTTTTGTATCACCCTGAAATCTTGTTGAAATTCTGCGCACCGTTTTGTAACATATTAAGTCAACTGTTGGTACAAAATAAGTCAGCCAAGTAATACAAAATAATGCAATTTTACTACAAAATGTCAGTAATAAGAAATAAGTCAAAAATTAATACAAAATAAGTCAGGTAGTACAAAATAAGTCGTTGATACAAAATAAGTTGTTACAGGCCCATACAGTGGCACTTGAAAAATAACTGGAGGGTACTGGAATCACTAGAAAAGATGATCCCTATCCCCAGGTCGCCACACCCCCATCTAAAATGGTGGCTGGGGAAGACAATGTGCTCCAAGGTCAACCATTACACCCACTAAAACATGCTCTGCAGATATTTACAGCCCATCAAAAGAAGGGTTGGGCGCTCACTTCGGGAAAACACTGCAAGGGGAACCTGGTCCCTCGCAGAAAACAAGTTGCACATAAATCTGGAACTAAGGCAGTCTTTCTTGTATTAAAAGAGTTCCAAGACCTCTGCTCAAACAACGTAATTCTCATAGCTACAGACAACACCACAGTAGTTGCCTACGTAAATAAAGAGGGGGATGAAGTCGGGCCCTCTGTGTGCCCTTCTGCGGAGAGCCCTGACCTGGTGCTCCAGAAAACAGGTCACTCTTAAAGCCCGACACATTCCAGGCTGGCTGAATGTGGTAGCAGACAAGCTATCTTGGTTAGGCCAGAGGTCTTCCAGTCAATGTGCAACAGGTGGCATCAAGCTGAGATAGACCTTTTTGCAACGAGGTTCAACAACAAACTGACCCAGTTTGTGTCACCAGTTCCAGACCCCCTGGAATCGGGAGCATCTGGACCCATATGCCTTCCCACCGGTATCCATCTTGGGCAAAGTGGTGGAGAAGTTGCAGGATTACATGCAGGAGAATCATTCTGATTGCTCCAGCGTGGCCCAACATGCCTTGGTTTTGGAGCTCAGTGGCCATGTGATGCCAGATCCCATTGTCTGCCAAACTTGCCCAACCTTCTTACTCAACCATTCAGACTCCACACTGTCAATCTGTCAAACATAAATCTTCATGCATGGCTCCTAGAGACTCGGCAATCAAGGAGCAGGGCTTCTCTGAGGCAGTGGCAGCTCAAATTGAGGATCAACCAGATCAGTCTATGAGGCAAAGTGGACCATTTTTACAAAGTGGTGTCTCAGTAGTCAGGTGGACTTCAGGGCACCACCTATAAAATCCATAGCTGACTTCCTACTGTATCTGTTCCAAGAAAGGAAGTTGCAGTCAAGTACCATTGATGGCTATAGGTCATCCATTGCTAACAAACTGGGAAATTCACCCATCAATGGTCAGCAAAGATGAAAATCTCACTCCTTTCTTGGACAGTTTCCACAGAGACAGGCCCAAAGGGCGTAGGGGCATCCCTTCCTGGATCCTCTCTCTGGTGCTGCAACATCTCAGAAAGGCTCCCTTTGAACCCATCAAGGAGGCTTCATTGAAGCATCTGACCTTCAAAACTGTCTTTCTACTTGCCTTAGGTTCAGGCAAATGCAGGAGTGAGATCCATGCTTGGCAAAATAAGAACATCAGAAACCAGTCAGATTGGTCAAAGGTGTCCCTTTACCCATCACCAAGCTTTCTGTCCAAGACCCAGCTGGCCAAGGAAGGTCCAGACAGTCGTTATTCCAGCCCTTGTCCCAAATCTGGATAAGTCCCTCAGGCCTGATAGGTCTTTATTGTCAAGTCAGAGCACTGCAGTACTACTTGGACAGGACTTCAGACCTCAGGCAGAACAAGGAGTTGGTTTTTGTCGCCTTCAAAAAAGGCTTCGATAAAGACATCTCCCCTGCCACCATCTCCTCATGGATCAAGCAGACAGAGATCCTATGTTATAAGCTCTCTGATCAAGAGGCCCTCACCTTACATCAGGTTAAAGCCCATGATGTAAGGGCCTTTTCTGCTTCTAAGTCGGGAGTGTCTTTAGAACAGGTCCTATCAGCCTGCCATTAGAAATCACATAACACTTTCACACAGTTCTATTTGAGCTTGGGCTAATTCAGAGCATTTTCATTTAGACCCAGTAGTGGCTGCTGAGCAGATCCACCAGTAGCCCTTATGGCTGCGGAGATTTGTATTTATGTACATAGTGTAAATAATATTTTTTAAATGTGACATGCTTCCTTCGGGAGGTTTATTTCCTTCTGGGACTGAACTCACACCTCTCATCGCTTACCTTAGAGCAGGTCTGTAAAAAGGAGGGGCAACGTCGGTAATCTACTGCCTATTGGGTTACCGACCTTTCGGACCCTAAGGGGTGATGATTGTTTTTGGGGGTTTTTTCCGAATTTTGACAACCATCTTGAGTTTTGGTGGAAATCGAAAGTGATAGAGCAATTTTGAACAAATTTTGGACCCTTTGGGTACTATAGACCCAGGACATAAATGCCTCTTAAAAAAAATTTCAATTTTCCAAATTTTGGTGGAAATGAAAATGTCAGCATTTCGAAAATCATAAAAAGATAGAGCGATTTTGAAGAAGTTTTGGACCCTCTGGGTCCTATATATAGTGCCCTTGAAAATTTTTTAATTTTTCTAATTTTGACTGCCATGTTGAATTTTAGCACAAATCAAAATTGTCACATTTCAGAATGACAGAATTCTCTATATTACACCATGTCCAGTGCAGGGGTACGAAATTTCTAGTTGATAAAATATATTGGGAATTGAATTTCTTCCCTAATATAATTTGTTCTACTTTTTTTCTGTGTATAGTAAAACTTATAAATTGATGTGAACATCCTCAAGAGCAAAACATTCATCAAAGGAATTCCTTATGATGTTTTTCCTCATAGTCTGTGGCATAGACAGCAGGCAATAACTTCCAGTCTTATTTGTTGCAGGACAATGAGTTTCTACGTGAGATATTTGGGCTTGGTCCACCAATCCCTACAGGTGCTGTACCGAAACACAAGGCCAGCAAGGTTGAACGGGTAGGTATCTGTTTTTGGTCTTACATGTACATATGGTAATTAAAGTCTCTTAAAAAGGGAATGCTTGGGAAGTTGATCATACACCCAACATACATCAAACCATACACCCAGATTTTTTACAACTTTGGTAGGATATTTTGAATGGAGTTATAATTTATAGGTGTGGGAAAATTTTTTGACGGGTATTCTAATTCTAATAGTACTTTTATAGTTCTTAAGCTCCATCTATTAACAGACTCTAAGGTGCATAATGCCAGAAAGCAGAGATCCTTAATCTTTAAGCCAAAAACATCACATGGGTCAGTGCCATGATGAAAGACCAAGACAAGACCACAAAGCTAGGGTGGGTATGCAATGTTACTAGGGGCGCAAGGGTTAAGTTTTCAAACAAAAAAGAGGAAGTGACATCGGTAGCCCCTGGCTAGTGAGGGAGACACTTGGCCCCTTAGCGATTGGGGGCGGCACCATTGCCAGTTCCTCTGGAGGCAAATCAGGGTACTTTTTTTTGGCGTTTGGCGGGACTGGCTGGAGGGGGGGCCATTGGCATTAGTCTTTTAGATAAGATATAAACTTATAAAAATTTAAGTTACTTATTAAATTTTCTAATTCACATGGTTAGATTGTGTCATGTGTTTCTTTATTGTATATCTATATGTTGCATGAGTTAACAGGGGATATGTTGGCTTTCTAAGCCATCTTGTTACATATTTATTTGACCTCTTAGATATTTTTAGATGTTTCAAAGAAAGTAAAATGGTTAACAGAATTTTCACTGAGGGTTTTGTCCTGTACTTGTACATAAACAAGTTATAACCTGGACCAAACCCTTCGAGTGAAAAATATATACAAATGTTTGTCTTACTTGTACTCAACAAAGTTCCCATACTCAATTTGCCAATATTTATTTTTCAGCAACTTTACAACGCTGCTGCTTTCAAGGCCCGCACTAAAGCCAGGTCAAAGTTTAGAGACAAGAGATCAGCTGCTGTAACATCAGACATTTAGACTTTTATTTTGGATGTTTCACAAGAGTTATGTTTAGAATTTTTTTTTCAAGAGTTAGTCCACATGTGCACCAATCTCTAAGATGCTGTTGGGGATATCAGGAAAATGAGTCACAAAAACCCTGTTCATACATCAGTTTCAAATGGTTATTGATCTCGTTTTTCAAAGCATTTTGAATAATTCTAAATACACAAGCTTACAGTGGCTTTTGTATTATTTTATCTAATAATTATATCCCTGATGAAAGTTGGGGATATGCTGGATTCAGGTCCATCCTGCTGCCTGCTGAGAAATTTAATTCACTATGTGAGATAACTCAAAAATTAATCAACATTTTCTTTTCAAAATTAGTAATCATGCTAAGGATGGTCTGAGGAAGATACCTGAGCTCGTCATTTTTGAATTCCAGAATGATTTCTGCAAATTGAGCCAAATTACTGGAAATTTCTTCTGGAAGACAAAATTTAATGTACAGACAAATATAAAAATTCATTAAATAAGCAACAAATATGGGAGACAATAACAGTTTGTGTTAAAGAATATACCACTTCTTATTGTAATAAAAGATCAAAGAAACATTATTATGATATTTATTGCCTACAAGTTAGACTAGATGACATAAATGATATAAACTAAATGGGAAGTGAGAGTGACATGCAAAGAGAAATTAATTTTTTTATGTCAGCTGACATTATGGTATCACTCTGCAGTGTCCACGTCCGTGTGAACAATTTCTCCTCCAAAACTGCAGTGCCCAGAGACATGCTGTTTTTTACCCCACAGCCCTTAAGGGCTGTCGGAGTATTGTTTTCACCCATGGTGTCCGGATGGGTGGGCGGGCGGCAGGAAAAGTTTGTCCAGCCTGTATCTCAGAAACTGTAAGGAAATCTCAGAAACTGTAAGTTTTCAGCCTCCGGCTATCTTATTGTTCAACTGACCTGAGCTAAACTTTATGCACTTATAAAGGATGACAAAAGGGACATTCTTCTTTTATGATCACCTTAAAATCCCAATATGAATGAAGTTATGACCACCTTACAATGAAATGATGGAGTTTTTAATCTCCAGCTATTGTATTGTTCATCTGACCTCGGTTAAATTTTGCACACTTATTAAAGATGACAATAGGGACATTCTTATTTTCTTTCCAGCTTGGAGTTGCAATACAAGCACAGTCATGGCCACCTTGAAGTAAAAATAAGGGTTTTCAGCTCCCAACTGACTTACTATTCAATGACATCAGTTCAACTTGACACATTGATTAAGTTTAAGAAAGACTTCTAATGACCTTTTTATTTAAAATTCCTGTATTTAAGAGACTTTGGCCAACTTAGCATAATAAATTTATAGTTTTTCCTCCCACCTCATTTTTTTAAGACTTTTAAAACCACACCTACCACATGTATACTTAAAACAAAATTTCTGTTATCTGGCAAAGCTAACCTCCTAGTGTTTTTGAAGTTATGGCATCTCCAAAGACAAAAATGAGGTATTTAGCATGCAGTGATGTGGTTATTAATATATTGCAGCTGATTAGTGTTCATATAATATAAATTCCCAATTTTAGGCACATTAAAAATATGACTTTTCAGTTTTTGTTTAGCAGCAGGAGTTGTTGATCTAGTTACCTATTCACATACACTATGTAAATTGGTCAAATGTATAGACTTGACTTCTTTCAGAAAATAAGATGACTGGAAAAAAACACTTTCTCATAAACAGTTGTTTTTAAGCAATATTTATCTTATAAAAATATTAAATAGCAGTGAATGTCCCTATCTATAGCCAATTATAGTATACTACAGTGTATCTATTATTATCTGTTTTTTCTCCTCCAACTCTGTATTTGCTTTTGTGTGATATATACATAGAGGCAGATTGACTCATGATGCCCCACTGTGCTTTGTGTGTTAACATCTGTGGGTGTATGTGTGTCTGCACACTGAAAGTTGATAAGTGATATCCAAATGTATTTATTTCTTTTCATTAAGGGATATGCCTACAGTAAATCTTTTTGGGGTCAACAATTCAAACCAGGACATTTATCTTTAGTTTCATAGAAGAAGAGCCTTGTGGTAAGAATGCCTTGTCTGTTTTGAGAGAATAGAAAAAGCCTTAATAATATGTAAAAACCTTGGGCTTTCATGATGTTCAGATATAGAGTCATGTGTAAATTTAAAATGTTAACAATAACATCTGACAACATGACCTTGTGTATTTTTTTATCTCCCGCCGGGCTTTAGCCCGGGAGGGAGATTATGAAATGATGTCTGTGTGTGCGTGCGTGTGTGCGTGCGTTAGTTAGTCACGCAGATTTCTCCAAAACTACTACAGCTACAGATTATTTGTAAATTAATTGTCCCAATGAATTTTCATGCCCTTGAAAAAATTTTTGGTTTTATTGACTTAGGCCTAAAGATAAGTGAGTAATAGCAATCATAGCTACTTTGAGTAAAGGGCTCATAACTCAAAAACTATTGCAGTTACAACTTTTTCTTCAAATATGTTGTTCAGCTACTTTGTCCTTAGCTATAAGATGGTACATAGTTTGGGGTCCCATTGCATGCCATAAGTGAGTAATAGCTATTTTCTCATTTGTAGCTAAATAGCAGAAGAAGTAAATGTCAAATATCTTCAAAAGTATTGAAGTTAGGGAAATCTTTTCAAATATGTTGTCCATCTTCTTTTTGGTAAGCTATCACATACTAAAGTTTCAGACCTGTTGCACCTTGGACAGCTGAGTAATAGCTACTTTGAAATTCTGACTGGTGAGTAAAGCGATTGTAACTCCAAAACTATTGCAGTTAGAGTATTTTCCTAAAATATGTTGTTCAGCTACTTTGTCCTTAGCTATAAGATGGTACATAGTTTGGGGTTCTATTGCATGCCCTAAGTGAGTAATAGCTATTTTCTCATTTGTAGCTAAATAACAGAAGAAGTAAATGTCAAATATCTTCAAAAGTATTAAAGTTAGGGAAATCTTTTCAAATATGTTGTCCATCTACTTTTTGGTAAGCTATGACATAGTAAAGTTTCAGACCTATTGCACCTTGGATAGCTGAGTAATAGCTACTTTGAAATTCTGACTGTTGAGTAAACCTATTGTAACTAAAAAAGAATTGCAGTTAGAGTGTTTTCCTAAAATATGTTGTTCAGCTACTTTGTTCTTAGCTATAAGATGGTACATAGTTTGGGGTTCTATTGCTTACCATAAGTGAGTAATAGCTATTTCCTCCTTTGTAGCTAAATAACAGAAGAAGTAAATGTCAAATATCTTCAAAAGTATTGAAGTTAGGGAAATCTTTTCAAATATGTTGTCCATCTACTTTTTGGTAAGCTATAGCATAGTAAAGTTTCAGACCTGTTGCACCTTGGATAGCTGAGTTATAGCTACTTTGAAATTCTGACTGTTGAGTAAAGCCATTGTAACTCCAAAACTATTGCAGTTAGAGTATTTTCCTAAAATATGTTGTTCAGCTACTTTGTCCTTAGCTATAAGATGGTACATAGTTTGGGGTTCTATTGCATGCCATAAGTGAGTAATAGCTATTTTGTTATTTGTAGCAAAATCATGACATAAGTAAATGTCGAATATCTTCAAAAGTATTAAAGTTAGGTAATTCTTTTCAAATATGTTATCCATCTACTTTTTCATAAGCTATCACATAGTAAAGTTTCAGATCTGTTGCACATTGGATAGCTGAGTAATAGCTACTTTGAAATTCTACAGTTGAGTAAATCCATTGTAACTCCAAAACTATTGCAGTTACAATATTTTCGTAAAATATGTTGTTCACCTACTTTGTCCTTAGCTATAAGCTGGCATGTAGTTTGGGGTTCTATTGCATGCCATAAGTGAGTAATAGCTATTTTCTTATTAGTAGCAAAATAATGACATAAGTAAATGTCAAATATCTTCAGAAGTATTAAAGTTACGGAATTCTTTTCAAATATGTCATTCATCTACTTTTTTGTAAGCTATCACATAGTAAAGTTTCAGACCTGTTGCACATTGCATAGCTAAGTAATAGCTACTTTGAAATTGTGACTGTTGAGTAAATCCATTGTAACTCCAAAACTATTGCAGTTACAGCTTTTTCTTCAAATATGTTGTTCAGCTACTTTGTCCTTAACTATAACATGGTATATATTTTGGGGTTGTATTGCATGCCATAAGTGAGTAATAGCTATTTTCTTATTTGTAGCAAAATAACAACATAAGTAAATGTCAAATATCTTCAAAAGTATTAAAGTTAGGGAAATATTTTCAAATATGTTATTCATCTAGTTTTTGATAACCTATCACATGGTAAAGTTTCAGACCTGTTGCACATTGGATAGCCGAGTAATACCTACTTTGAAATTGTGACTGTAGGGTAAATGCATATAGTTTGGGGTTCTATTGTATGCCATAAGTGAGTAATAGCTATTTTCTTATTTGTGGCAAAATAATGACATAATTTTTCTCAAATAACTGCTTCATCTACTTTTGGGAGAGCTTTCACATGGTGAAGTTCCAGACCCGTAGCTAATTACTCACCTACTCAAAATGAGTAAATGCTAATTATCTCTAAAAGTATTGTGGATATCCAATTTTTATCAAATTACTCGTTCATCTACTTTTGGGAGAGCTTTCACATGGTGAAGTTCCAGACCCGTAGCTAATTACTCACCTACTCAAAATGAGTAAATGTGAATTATCTGTAAAAGTATTGCAGATATCCAATTTTTCTCAAATAACTCATTCACCTACTTTTGGGAGAGCTTTTACTTGGTGAGGTTTCAGACCCGTAGCTAATTATTCACCTACTCAAAATGAGTAAATGTGAATTATCTCTAAAAGTATTGCGGATATCCAATTTTTATCAAATAACTCATTCATCTACTTTTGGGAGGGCTTTCACATGGTGAAGTTCCAGACCCGTAGCTAATTACTCACCTACTCAAAATGAGTAAATGTGAATTATCTGTAAAAGTATTGCAGATATCCAATTTTTCTCAAATAACTCATTCACCTACTTTTGGGAGAGCTTTCACTTGGTGAATTTTCAGAGCCGTAGCTAATTACTCACCTACTCAAAATGAGTAAATGTGAATTATCTGTAAAAGTATTGCAGATATCCAATTTTTCTCAAATAACTCATTCACCTACTTTTGGGAGAGCTTTCACTTGGTGAATTTTCAGAGCTGTAGCTAATTATTCACCTCCTCAAAATGAGTAAATGCTAATTATCTCTAAAAGTATTGCGGGTATCCAATTTTTATCAAATTACTCGTTCATCTACTTTTGGGAGAGCTTCACATGGTGAAGTTCCAGACCCGTAGCTAATTACTCACCTACTCAAAATGAGTAAATGTGAATTATCTCTAAAAGTATTGCAGATATCCAATTTTTCTCAAATAACTCATTCACCTACTTTTGGGAGAGCTTTTACTTGGTGAGGTTTCACACCCGTACCTAATTATTCACCTACTCAAAATGAGTAAATGTGAATTATCTCTAAAAGTATTGCAGATATCCAATTTTTATCAAATAACTCATTCATCGACTTTTGGGAGAGCTTTCACATGGTGAAGTTCCAGACCCGTAGCTAATTACTCACCTACTGAAAATGAGTAAATGTGAATTATCTCTAAAAGTATTGCAGATAGCCAATTTTTATCAAATAACTCATTCACCTACTTTTGGGAAAGCTTTCACTTGGTGAATTTTCAGAGCCGTAGCTAATTATTCACCTCAAAATGAGTAAATGCTAATTATCTCTAAAAGTATTGCGGGTATCCAATTTTTATCAAATTACTCGTTCATCTACTTTTGGGAGAGCTTTCACATGGTGAAGTTCCAGACCCGCACCTAATTACTCACCTAATCAAAATGAGTAAATGTGAATTATCTGTAAAAGTATTGCAGATAGCCAATTTCTCTCAAATAACTCATTCACCTACTTTTGGGAGAGCTTTCACTTGGTGAAGTTTCACACCCGTAGTTAATTATTCACCTACTCAAAATGAGTAAATGCAAATTATCTCTACAAGTATTGCAGATAGGCAGTATTTCTGAAATAACTCATTCACATACATTTTGGAGAGCTTTCAATTAGTGAATTTTCAGATCCGTAGCTAATTACTCACCTACTCAAAATGAGTAACTGCCTATTATCACTAAAAGTATTGCAGATAGCCAATATTTCTCAAATATCTCATTCACCTACATTTTGGAGAGCTTTCACATGCTAAATTTTTTTAATGAATTTTTTAAATAATTTTTAATGCATTAAAATTCATGAAATCATGCACTAAATCAATTATAACTTGAAAAGTATTACATTTAGAGCACCTTGTTAAAATATGTTATCTTTAGTACATCTTATTTATATGGCGGGAGATAAATGCATGCGTCAGAATGCTTGTTTTACAATGGAACAATAAAGGATTTCACAAATATCATTATCTTGAGCATATATATCTTATAAAAACATTAAATAGCATAACATATCTCAAAGATATACAACATATGAATGTCCCTATCTATAGCCAATTATAGTTTACTACAGTGTATATTTATATCCCCAGACGAAAGTCGGGGATATATTGGATTCAGGTCCGTCGCGCCGCCGCCGCCACCGCCGCCGTAGAAATTTCCTTGTGGACGCAATAACTCAAAAACAAATTAATATTTTTTTTTCAAACTTGGTACACATGTTAAGGGTGCCCAAAGGAAGATCCCTATTTTAAGGTGACCTTAAACTCCCAGTAAAAAAGAACTTATGGCCACCTTAAGGTCAGAAATTGCACTTTTGGCCAATTAGAGCCCTGTAGGTCACAAACTATGATGCTCAGCTGGCTGAAATTTTACCTGACAACACATTAATATGTTCTTAGTACATGTGCCGAAAATCATGACTTTAAGTTGAGGAGAAAATTGTGTTTGAGGCCCATAAATACCCCCACTTAGGGATTTTTTGCTATACTTTACACATATTTTGCCCTATAATTTGGAAGTGATAATTCTGATGAGTCTCAAACTGCGCTAGGTATAACTTTGATATGTAATCCTTGTCTGTAGAAAATTTTCGGGCTGTAGGTTTACCCAAAGGGGTCGACTTAAGGTCTCAAAAGTGCCCACAGAGACCCAATTTATGCACTTTTTGCCACTTTCAAGCACTGTAGCTTTCAAACTATGTCTCTCATCTAAGTTAAATATCATCTGGGAATATATCTATGTGTTTTCTTATATGTGCCCCAACATTTAGGCCTTTAATAGACAGTTAACCTGTGTATCAGGACCATAAACACCCGCCCGAGTGACCCTTATAAGACATTTTTCACATCTTTTTCCCTGTAACTTGGAAATGGTAAGTCTGAGAAGTTTCAAACTGTATTAGATATATATTCTGTGTGTAATCTTAGTATGTAACAGATTTTAAGTCTGAAGCTTTAATTTTGAAGGTCAAATTGAGGTCTCTAAAAGGCTCCCAAAGACCCAATATTTGGACTTTTTGCTACTTTTAAGCCCTGTGACTGTCAAACTATGTGACTGATAGAGCTCAAATCCTATCTGAGAAGATATTGGTATGTTATTTTTATATGTGCCAAAAATTAAGGCTTTAAGAAGACATTTAACCTGTGTATGAGGACCATAAATCCCCACCCGAGTGACCATTTTTAGACATTTTTCACATATTTTTCCCTGTAACTTGGAAATGGTAAGTCTAAGAAGTTTCAAACTGTATTAGATGCATATTCTATGTGTAATCTTAGTATGTGACAAATTTTAAGTCTGAAGCTTTAATTTGAAGGCCACATTTAGGTCTCTAGAAGGCCCCATAAAGACCCAGTATTTGGACTTTTTGCCAATTTTAAGGCCTGTGACTGTTAAACTATGTGACTGATAGAGCTGAAATCTCATCTGGGAATACATTATTATGTTCTTTTTACATGTGCCAAAAATCAAGGCTTCAAGTAGACATTTAACCTGTGTATGAGGACCTTTAACACCCACCTGAGTGACCCATTTAAGACATTTTTCACATATTTTGCTCTGTAACTTGGAAATGGTAAGTCTGAGAAGTTTCAAACTTTATTAGATACATATTCTATGTGTAATCTTAGTATGTAACAAATTTTAAGTCTGAAGCTTTAATTTGAAAGCCACATCGAGATCTCTAAAAGGCCCACAATGACCCAATATTTGGACTTTTTACCACCTTTAAGCCCTGTAACTGTTAAACTATGTGATTGATGGAGCTGAAATCCCATCTGGGAATGCATTATTAAGCGTCCCGCAAGGGACGCTTGTTTGTGTATGGGAGAGCTTCAGGCTCCGCCGGCTCCGCCGGCTCCGCCGGCTCCGCATTTTGTTTTCCTTATAACTCTGTAACCGTTAGGCGGATTCTTGGCAGGTTTAGGCAGTAGCCTTGGGGAATTTTTTTGAATATGCTGCAGTGACATTTCAACCAATCAGAGAGGTCACATGACCAAAAATGTCTTTTTTCGATGGGGAAGCTTGTCCGGATGATAACTTGAAAGCAATTTTATCAATTCACCTGAAACTTGGCAAATACATTCATTCTATTAAAATCTGGAAATCATTAGATTTTGGCATTGATTGGTCAAGAAATGGCCGAGTAATTAATGATTAATTAATCATTACGAATTTTCCAAATAAGGAAAACACAAAAATGCTTATATCTCGAAAACCGTGCTAGATAGAGCGATTTCGACGAAATTTTTGACCCGCAGGGTATCTCTGCGGAGTAGTTTTCCCAATTTTCAAAAAAATTTTGTCTCGTCCAAAATGGCGGCCATTTTGAATTTTCGAAATTTTCGCAAAAATTGCAAAACACAAAAATGCTTATATCTCAAAAACCGTGCTAGATAGAGCAATTTCGACAAAATTTTTGACCCGCAGGGTATCTCTGCGAAGTACTTTTCCCAATTTTCAAAAAAATTTTCTCTCGCCAAAAATGGCGGCCATTTTGAATTTTCGAAATTTTCGTAAAAATTGCAAAACACAAAAATGCTTATATCTCGAAAACCGTGCTAGATAGAGCGATTTCGATGAAATTTTTGACCCACAGGGTATCTCTGCGGAGTACTTTTCCCAATTTTCAAAAAATTTTTGTCTCGCCAAAAATGGCGGCCATTTTGAATTTTCGAAATTTTCGTAAAAATTGCAAAACACAAAAATGCTTATATCTCGAAAACCGTGCTAGATAGAGCGATTTCGATGAAATTTTTGACCCACAGGGTATCTCTGCGGAGTAGTTTTCCCAATTTTCAAAAAAATTTTGTCTCGTCCAAAATGGCGGCCATTTTGAATTTTCGAAATTTTCGCAAAAATTGCAAAACACAAAAATGCTTATATCTCGAAAACCGTGCTAGATAGAGCAATTTCGACAAAATTTTTGACCCGCAGGGTATCTCTGCGGAGTACTTTTCCCAATTTTCAAAAAAATTTTCTCTCGCCAAAAATGGCGGCCATTTTGAATTTTCGAAATTTTCGTAAAAATTGCAAAACACAAAAATGCTTATATCTCGAAAACCGTGCTAGATAGAGCGATTTCGATGAAATTTTTGACCCACAGGGTATCTCTGCGGAGTACTTTTCCCAATTTTCAAAAAATTTTTATCTCGCCAAAAATGGCGGCCATTTTGAATTTTCGAATTTTTCGCAAAAATTGCAAAACATAAAAATGCTTATATCTCGAAAACCCTGCAAGATAGAGCGATTTCGACGAAATTTTTGATCCACAGGGTATATCTCCAGAGTAGCCATGCCAATTTTCAAAAAAATTTTATCTTGCCAAAAATGGCGGCCATTTTGAATTTTCGAAATTTTCGCAAAAATTGCAAAACACGAAAATGCTTATATCTCCAAAAACGTGCTAGATAGAGCGATTTCGACGAAATTTTTGACCCACAGGGTATCTCTGCAGAGTAGTTATCCCAATTTTGAAAAAATTTTTGTCTCGCCAAAAATGGCGGCCATTTTGAATTTTCGAATTTTTCGCAAAAATTGCAAAACATAAAAATGCTTATATCTCGAAAACCCTGCAAGATAGAGCGATTTCGACGAAATTTTTGATCCACAGGGTATATCTCCAGAGTAGCCATGCCAATTTTCAAAAAAATTTTATCTTGCCAAAAATGGCGGCCATTTTACTCACCTACTCAAAATGAGTAAATGCGAATTATCTCTAAAAGTATTGCAGACAGCCAATTTTTCTCAAATAACTCATTCACCTACTTTTGGGAGAGCTTTCACTTGGTGAAGTTTCAGACCCATAGCTAATTACTCACCTACTCAAAATGAGTAAATGCGAATTATCTCTAAAAGTATTGCAGATAGCCAATTTTTGTCAAATTAATCATTTGCCTACTTTTGGGAGAGCTTTCACTTGGTGAAGTTTCAGACCCATAGCTAATTACTCACCTACTCAAAATGAGTAAATGCGAATTATCTCTAAAAGTATTGCAGATAGCCAATTTTTCTCAAATAACTCATTCACCTACTTTTGGGAGAGCTTTCACTCTGTGAAGTTTCAGACCCATAGCTAATTACTCACCTACTCAAAATGAGTAAATGCGAATTATCTCTAAAAGTATTGCAGATAGCCAATTTTTCTCAAATAACTCATTCACCTACTTTTGGGAGAGCTTTCACATGGTGAAGTTTCAGACCCATAGCTAATTATTTACCTACTCAAAATGAGTAAATGCTAATTATCTGTAAAAGTATTGCGGATACCCAATTTTTATCAAATAACTCATTCATCTACTTGTGGGAGAGCTTTCACATGGTGAAGTTTCAGACCCATAGCTAATCACTCACCTACTCAAAATGAGTAAATGCGAATTATCTCTAAAAATATTGCAGATAGCCAATTTTTCTCAAATAACTCATTCACCTACTTTTGGGAGAGCTTTCACTTGGTGAAGTTTCACACCCATAGCTAATTACTCACCTACTCAAAATGAGTAAATGCGAATTATCTCTAAAAGTATTGCAGATAGCCAATTTTTCTCAAATAACTCATTCACCTACTTTTGGGAGAGCTTTCACTTGGTGAAGTTTCACACCCATAGCTAATTACTCACCTACTCAAAATGAGTAAATGCGAATTACCTCTAAAAGTATTGCAGATAGCCAATTTTTCTCAAATAACTCATTCACCTACTTTTGGGAGAGCTTTCACTTGGTGAAGTTTCACACCCATAGCTAATTACTCACCTACTCAAAATGAGTAAATGCGAATTATCTCTAAAAGTATTGCAGATAGCCAATTTTTCTCAAATAACTCATTCACCTACTTTTGGGAGAGCTTTCACTTGGTGAAGTTTCACACCCATAGCTAATTACTCACCTACTCAAAATGAGTAAATGCGAATTATCTCTAAAAGTATTGCAGATAGCCAATTTTTCTCAAATAACTCATTCACCTACTTTTGGGAGAGCTTTCACTTGGTGAAGTTTCACACCCATAGCTAATTACTCACCTACTCAAAATGAGTAAATGCGAATTATCTCTAAAAGTATTGCAGATAGCCAATTTTTCTCAAATAACTCATTCACCTACTTTTGGGAGAGCTTTCACTTGGTGAAGTTTCAGACCCATAGCTAATTACTCACCTACTCAAAATGAGTAAATGCGAATTATCTCTAAAAGTATTGCAGATAGCCAATTTTTGTCAAATTAATCATTCGCCTACTTTTGGGAGAGCTTTCACTTGGTGAAGTTTCAGACCCATAGCTAATTACTCACCTACTCAAAATGAGTAAATGCGAATTATCTCTAAAAGTATTGCAGATAGCCAATTTTTCTCAAATAACTCATTCACCTACTTTTGGGAGAGCTTTCACTCTGTGAAGTTTCAGACCCATAGCTAATTACTCACCTACTGAAAATGAGTAAATGCGAATTATCTCTAAAAGTATTGCAGATAGCCAATTTTTCTCAAATAACTCATTCACCTACTTTTGGGAGAGCTTTCACATGGTGAAGTTTCAGACCCATAGCTAATTATTTACCTACTCAAAATGAGTAAATGCTAATTATCTGTAAAAGTATTGTGGATACCCAATTTTTATCAAATAACTCATTCATCTACTTGTGGGAGAGCTTTCACATGGTGAAGTTTCAGACCCATAGCTAATTACTCACCTACTCAAAATGAGTAAATGCGAATTATCTCTAAAAATATTGCAGATAGCCAATTTTTCTCAAATAAATCATTCACCTACTTTTGGGAGAGCTTTCACTTGGTGAAGTTTCAGACCCATAGCTAATTACTCACCTACTCAAAATGAGTAAATGCGAATTATCTCTAAAAGTATTGTAGATAGCCAATTTTTCTCAAATTAATCATTCACCTACTTTTGGGAGAGCTTTCACTTGGTGAAGTTTCAGACCCATAGCTAATTACTCACCTACTCAAAATGAGTAAATGCGAATTATCTCTAAAAGTATTGCAGATAGCCAATTTTTCTCAAATAACTCATTCACCTACTTTTGGGAGAGCTTTCACTTGGTGAAGTTTCACACCCATAGCTAATTACTCACCTACTCAAAATGAGTAAATGCGAATTATCTCTAAAAGTATTGCAGATAGCCAATTTTTCTCAAATAACTCATTCACCTACTTTTGGGAGAGCTTTCACTTGGTGAAGTTTCACACCCATAGCTAATTACTCACCTACTCAAAATGAGTAAATGCGAATTATCTCTAAAAGTATTGCAGATAGCCAATTTTTCTCAAATAACTCATTCACCTACTTTTGGGAGAGCTTTCACTTGGTGAAGTTTCACACCCATAGCTAATTACTCACCTACTCAAAATGAGTAAATGCGAATTATCTCTAAAAGTATTGCAGATAGCCAATTTTTCTCAAATAACTCATTCACCTACTTTTGGGAGAGCTTTCACTTGGTGAAGTTTCACACCCATAGCTAATTACTCACCTACTCAAAATGAGTAAATGCGAATTATCTCTAAAAGTATTGCAGATAGCCAATTTTTCTCAAATAACTCATTCACCTACTTTTGGGAGAGCTTTCACTTGGTGAAGTTTCACACCCATAGCTAATTACTCACCTACTCAAAATGAGTAAATGCGAATTATCTCTAAAAGTATTGCAGATAGCCAATTTTTCTCAAATAACTCATTCACCTACTTTTGGGAGAGCTTTCACTTGGTGAAGTTTCACACCCATAGCTAATTACTCACCTACTCAAATTGAGTAAATGCGAATTATCTCTAAAAGTATTGCAGATAGCCAATTTTTCTCAAATAACTCATTCACCTACTTTTGGGAGAGCTTTCACTTGGTGAAGTTTCACACCCATAGCTAATTACTCACCTACTCAAAATGAGTAAATGCGAATTATCTCTAAAAGTATTGCAGATAGCCAATTTTTGTCAAATTAATCATTCGCCTACTTTTGGGAGAGCTTTCACTTGGTGAAGTTTCAGACCCATAGCTAATTACTCACCTACTCAAAATGAGTAAATGCGAATTATCTCTAAAAGTATTGCAGATAGCCAATTTTTCTCAAATAACTCATTCACCTACTTTTGGGAGAGCTTTCACTCGGTGAAGTTTCAGACCCATAGCTAATTACTCACCTACTCAAAATGAGTAAATGCGAATTATCTCTAAAAGTATTGCAGATAGCCAATTTTTCTCAAATAACTCATTCACCTACTTTTGGGAGAGCTTTCACTCTGTGAAGTTTCAGACCCATAGCTAATTACTCACCTACTCAAAATGAGTAAATGCGAATTATCTCTAAAAGTATTGCAGATAGCCAATTTTTCTCAAATAACTCATTCACCTACTTTTGGCAGAGCTTTCACTTGGTGAAGTTTCAGACCCATAGCTAAATATTCACCTACTCAAAATGAGTAAATGTGAATTATCTCTAAAAGTATTGCAGATAGCCAATTTTTGTCAAATTAATCATTCGCCTACTTTTGGGAGAGCTTTCACTTGGTGAAGTTTCAGACCCATAGCTAATTACTCACCTACTCAAAATGAGTAAATGCGAATTATCTCTAAAAGTATTGCAGATAGCCAATTTTTCTCAAATAACTCATTCACCTACTTTTGGGAGAGCTTTCACTCTGTGAAGTTTCAGACCCATAGCTAATTACTCACCTACTGAAAATGAGTAAATGCGAATTATCTCTAAAAGTATTGCAGATAGCCAATTTTTCTCAAATAACTCATTCACCTACTTTTGGGAGAGCTTTCACATGGTGAAGTTTCAGACCCATAGCTAATTATTTACCTACTCAAAATGAGTAAATGCTAATTATCTGTAAAAGTATTGTGGATACCCAATTTTTATCAAATAACTCATTCATCTACTTGTGGGAGAGCTTTCACATGGTGAAGTTTCAGACCCATAGCTAATTACTCACCTACTCAAAATGAGTAAATGCGAATTATCTCTAAAAATATTGCAGATAGCCAATTTTTCTCAAATAAATCATTCACCTACTTTTGGGAGAGCTTTCACTTGGTGAAGTTTCAGACCCATACCTAATTACTCACCTACTCAAAATGAGTAAATGCGAATTATCTCTAAAAGTATTGTAGATAGCCAATTTTTCTCAAATTAATCATTCACCTACTTTTGGGAGAGCTTTCACTTGGTGAAGTTTCAGACCCATAGCTAATTACTCACCTACTCAAAATGAGTAAATGCGAATTATCTCTAAAAGTATTGCAGATAGCCAATTTTTCTCAAATAACTCATTCACCTACTTTTGGGAGAGCTTTCACTTGGTGAAGTTTCACACCCATAGCTAATTACTCACCTACTCAAAATGAGTAAATGCGAATTATCTCTAAAAGTATTGCAGATAGCCAATTTTTCTCAAATAACTCATTCACCTACTTTTGGGAGAGCTTTCACTTGGTGAAGTTTCACACCCATAGCTAATTACTCACCTACTCAAAATGAGTAAATGCGAATTATCTCTAAAAGTATTGCAGATAGCCAATTTTTCTCAAATAACTCATTCACCTACTTTTGGGAGAGCTTTCACTTGGTGAAGTTTCACACCCATAGCTAATTACTCACCTACTCAAAATGAGTAAATGCGAATTATCTCTAAAAGTATTGCAGATAGCCAATTTTTCTCAAATAACTCATTCACCTACTTTTGGGAGAGCTTTCACTTGGTGAAGTTTCACACCCATAGCTAATTACTCACCTACTCAAAATGAGTAAATGCGAATTATCTCTAAAAGTATTGCAGATAGCCAATTTTTCTCAAATAACTCATTCACCTACTTTTGGGAGAGCTTTCACTTGGTGAAGTTTCACACCCATAGCTAATTACTCACCTACTCAAAATGAGTAAATGCGAATTATCTCTAAAAGTATTGCAGATAGCCAATTTTTCTCAAATAACTCATTCACCTACTTTTGGGAGAGCTTTCACTTGGTGAAGTTTCACACCCATAGCTAATTACTCACCTACTCAAAATGAGTAAATGCGAATTATCTCTAAAAGTATTGCAGATAGCCAATTTTTCTCAAATAACTCATTCACCTACTTTTGGGAGAGCTTTCACTTGGTGAAGTTTCAGACCCATAGCTAATTACTCACCTACTCAAAATGAGTAAATGCGAATTATCTCTAAAAGTATTGCAGATAGCCAATTTTTGTCAAATTAATCATTCGCCTACTTTTGGGAGAGCTTTCACTTGGTGAAGTTTCAGACCCATAGCTAATTACTCACCTACTGAAAATGAGTAAATGCGAATTATCTCTAAAAGTATTGCAGATAGCCAATTTTTCTCAAATAACTCATTCACCTACTTTTGGGAGAGCTTTCACATGGTGAAGTTTCAGACCCATAGCTAATTATTTACCTACTCAAAATGAGTAAATGCTAATTATCTGTAAAAGTATTGTGGATACCCAATTTTTATCAAATAACTCATTCATCTACTTGTGGGAGAGCTTTCACATGGTGAAGTTTCAGACCCATAGCTAATTACTCACCTACTCAAAATGAGTAAATGCGAATTATCTCTAAAAATATTGCAGATAGCCAATTTTTCTCAAATAAATCATTCACCTACTTTTGGGAGAGCTTTCACTTGGTGAAGTTTCAGACCCATAGCTAATTACTCACCTACTCAAAATGAGTAAATGCGAATTATCTCTAAAAGTATTGTAGATAGCCAATTTTTCTCAAATTAATCATTCACCTACTTTTGGGAGAGCTTTCACTTGGTGAAGTTTCAGACCCATAGCTAATTACTCACCTACTCAAAATGAGTAAATGCGAATTATCTCTAAAAGTATTGCAGATAGCCAATTTTTCTCAAATAACTCATTCACCTACTTTTGGGAGAGCTTTCACTTGGTGAAGTTTCACACCCATAGCTAATTACTCACCTACTCAAAATGAGTAAATGCGAATTATCTCTAAAAGTATTGCAGATAGCCAATTTTTCTCAAATAACTCATTCACCTACTTTTGGGAGAGCTTTCACTTGGTGAAGTTTCACACCCATAGCTAATTACTCACCTACTCAAAATGAGTAAATGCGAATTATCTCTAAAAGTATTGCAGATAGCCAATTTTTCTCAAATAACTCATTCACCTACTTTTGGGAGAGCTTTCACTTGGTGAAGTTTCACACCCATAGCTAATTACTCACCTACTCAAAATGAGTAAATGCGAATTATCTCTAAAAGTATTGCAGATAGCCAATTTTTCTCAAATAACTCATTCACCTACTTTTGGGAGAGCTTTCACTTGGTGAAGTTTCACACCCATAGCTAATTACTCACCTACTCAAAATGAGTAAATGCGAATTATCTCTAAAAGTATTGCAGATAGCCAATTTTTCTCAAATAACTCATTCACCTACTTTTGGGAGAGCTTTCACTTGGTGAAGTTTCACACCCATAGCTAATTACTCACCTACTCAAAATGAGTAAATGCGAATTATCTCTAAAAGTATTGCAGATAGCCAATTTTTCTCAAATAACTCATTCACCTACTTTTGGGAGAGCTTTCACTTGGTGAAGTTTCACACCCATAGCTAATTACTCACCTACTCAAATTGAGTAAATGCGAATTATCTCTAAAAGTATTGCAGATAGCCAATTTTTCTCAAATAACTCATTCACCTACTTTTGGGAGAGCTTTCACTTGGTGAAGTTTCACACCCATAGCTAATTACTCACCTACTCAAAATGAGTAAATGCGAATTATCTCTAAAAGTATTGCAGATAGCCAATTTTTGTCAAATTAATCATTCGCCTACTTTTGGGAGAGCTTTCACTTGGTGAAGTTTCAGACCCATAGCTAATTACTCACCTACTCAAAATGAGTAAATGCGAATTATCTCTAAAAGTATTGCAGATAGCCAATTTTTCTCAAATAACTCATTCACCTACTTTTGGGAGAGCTTTCACTCGGTGAAGTTTCAGACCCATAGCTAATTACTCACCTACTCAAAATGAGTAAATGCGAATTATCTCTAAAAGTATTGCAGATAGCCAATTTTTCTCAAATAACTCATTCACCTACTTTTGGGAGAGCTTTCACTCTGTGAAGTTTCAGACCCATAGCTAATTACTCACCTACTCAAAATGAGTAAATGCGAATTATCTCTAAAAGTATTGCAGATAGCCAATTTTTCTCAAATAACTCATTCACCTACTTTTGGCAGAGCTTTCACTTGGTGAAGTTTCAGACCCATAGCTAAATATTCACCTACTCAAAATGAGTAAATGTGAATTATCTCTAAAAGTATTGCAGATAGCCAATTTTTCTCGAATAACTCATTCACCTACTTTTGGGAGAGCTTTCACTCTGTGAAGTTTCAGACCCATAGCTATTTATTCACCTACTCAAAATGAGTAAATGCTAATTATCTGTAAAAGTATTGCGGATACCCAATTTTTATCAAATACTCATTCATCTACTTGTGGGAGAGCTTTCACATGGTGAAGTTTCAGACCCATAGCTAATTACTCACCTACTCAAAATGAGTAAATGCGAATTATCTCTAAAAGTATTGTGGATAGCCAATTTTTCTCAAATAACTCATTCACCTACTTTTGGGAGAGCTTTCACTTGGTGAAGTTTCACACCCATAGCTAATTACTCACCTACTCAAAATGAGTAAATGCGAATTATCTCTAAAAGTATTGCAGATAGCCAATTTTTCTCAAATAACTCATTCACCTACTTTTGGGAGAGCTTTCACTTGGTGAAGTTTCACACCCATAGCTAATTACTCACCTACTCAAAATGAGTAAATGCGAATTATCTCTAAAAGTATTGCAGATAGCCAATTTTTCTCAAATAACTCATTCACCTACTTTTGGGAGAGCTTTCACTTGGTGAAGTTTCAGACCCATAGCTAATTACTCACCTACTCAAAATGAGTAAATGCGAATTATCTCTAAAAGTATTGCAGATAGCCAATTTTTGTCAAATTAATCATTCGCCTACTTTTGGGAGAGCTTTCACTTGGTGAAGTTTCAGACCCATAGCTAATTACTCACCTACTCAAAATGAGTAAATGCGAATTATCTCTAAAAGTATTGCAGATAGCCAATTTTTCTCAAATAACTCATTCACCTACTTTTGGGAGAGCTTTCACTCTGTGAAGTTTCAGACCCATAGCTAATTACTCACCTACTGAAAATGAGTAAATGCGAATTATCTCTAAAAGTATTGCAGATAGCCAATTTTTCTCAAATAACTCATTCACCTACTTTTGGGAGAGCTTTCACATGGTGAAGTTTCAGACCCATAGCTAATTATTTACCTACTCAAAATGAGTAAATGCTAATTATCTGTAAAAGTATTGTGGATACCCAATTTTTATCAAATAACTCATTCATCTACTTGTGGGAGAGCTTTCACATGGTGAAGTTTCAGACCCATAGCTAATTACTCACCTACTCAAAATGAGTAAATGCGAATTATCTCTAAAAATATTGCAGATAGCCAATTTTTCTCAAATAAATCATTCACCTACTTTTGGGAGAGCTTTCACTTGGTGAAGTTTCAGACCCATAGCTAATTACTCACCTACTCAAAATGAGTAAATGCGAATTATCTCTAAAAGTATTGTAGATAGCCAATTTTTCTCAAATTAATCATTCACCTACTTTTGGGAGAGCTTTCACTTGGTGAAGTTTCAGACCCATAGCTAATTACTCACCTACTCAAAATGAGTAAATGCGAATTATCTCTAAAAGTATTGCAGATAGCCAATTTTTCTCAAATAACTCATTCACCTACTTTTGGGAGAGCTTTCACTTGGTGAAGTTTCACACCCATAGCTAATTACTCACCTACTCAAAATGAGTAAATGCGAATTATCTCTAAAAGTATTGCAGATAGCCAATTTTTCTCAAATAACTCATTCACCTACTTTTGGGAGAGCTTTCACTTGGTGAAGTTTCACACCCATAGCTAATTACTCACCTACTCAAAATGAGTAAATGCGAATTATCTCTAAAAGTATTGCAGATAGCCAATTTTTCTCAAATAACTCATTCACCTACTTTTGGGAGAGCTTTCACTTGGTGAAGTTTCACACCCATAGCTAATTACTCACCTACTCAAAATGAGTAAATGCGAATTATCTCTAAAAGTATTGCAGATAGCCAATTTTTCTCAAATAACTCATTCACCTACTTTTGGGAGAGCTTTCACTTGGTGAAGTTTCACACCCATAGCTAATTACTCACCTACTCAAAATGAGTAAATGCGAATTATCTCTAAAAGTATTGCAGATAGCCAATTTTTCTCAAATAACTCATTCACCTACTTTTGGGAGAGCTTTCACTTGGTGAAGTTTCACACCCATAGCTAATTACTCACCTACTCAAAATGAGTAAATGCGAATTATCTCTAAAAGTATTGCAGATAGCCAATTTTTCTCAAATAACTCATTCACCTACTTTTGGGAGAGCTTTCACTTGGTGAAGTTTCACACCCATAGCTAATTACTCACCTACTCAAATTGAGTAAATGCGAATTATCTCTAAAAGTATTGCAGATAGCCAATTTTTCTCAAATAACTCATTCACCTACTTTTGGGAGAGCTTTCACTTGGTGAAGTTTCACACCCATAGCTAATTACTCACCTACTCAAAATGAGTAAATGCGAATTATCTCTAAAAGTATTGCAGATAGCCAATTTTTGTCAAATTAATCATTCGCCTACTTTTGGGAGAGCTTTCACTTGGTGAAGTTTCAGACCCATAGCTAATTACTCACCTACTCAAAATGAGTAAATGCGAATTATCTCTAAAAGTATTGCAGATAGCCAATTTTTCTCAAATAACTCATTCACCTACTTTTGGGAGAGCTTTCACTCGGTGAAGTTTCAGACCCATAGCTAATTACTCACCTACTCAAAATGAGTAAATGCGAATTATCTCTAAAAGTATTGCAGATAGCCAATTTTTCTCAAATAACTCATTCACCTACTTTTGGGAGAGCTTTCACTCTGTGAAGTTTCAGACCCATAGCTAATTACTCACCTACTCAAAATGAGTAAATGCGAATTATCTCTAAAAGTATTGCAGATAGCCAATTTTTCTCAAATAACTCATTCACCTACTTTTGGCAGAGCTTTCACTTGGTGAAGTTTCAGACCCATAGCTAAATATTCACCTACTCAAAATGAGTAAATGTGAATTATCTCTAAAAGTATTGCAGATAGCCAATTTTTCTCGAATAACTCATTCACCTACTTTTGGGAGAGCTTTCACTCTGTGAAGTTTCAGACCCATAGCTATTTATTCACCTACTCAAAATGAGTAAATGCTAATTATCTGTAAAAGTATTGCGGATACCCAATTTTTATCAAATACTCATTCATCTACTTGTGGGAGAGCTTTCACATGGTGAAGTTTCAGACCCATAGCTAATTACTCACCTACTCAAAATGAGTAAATGCGAATTATCTCTAAAAGTATTGTGGATAGCCAATTTTTCTCAAATAACTCATTCACCTACTTTTGGGAGAGCTTTCACTTGGTGAAGTTTCAGACCCATAGATAATTATTCACCTACTCAAAATGAGTAAATGTGAATTATCTCTTAATAGTATTGCAGATAGCCAATTTTTCTCAAATAACTCATTCACCTACTTTTGGAAGAGCTTTCACACACGAAAATGAAAAATTGTGAATATCTCGGAAAAGCTATTTCTTCTGCTTTAATGCTCGGCGGGAGATACACACCGCGGCAGTGGTCTTGACAAAAATTTTTGTCTCCCCAAAAATGGTGGCCATTTTGAATTTTCAAAGTTTTTGCAAAACACAAAAATGCTTATATCTCGAAAACCGTGCTATATGGAGCGAAATCAACAAAATTTTGGACCTGCTGGGTATCTCTGCAGAGTAGCCATGCCAATTTTCAAAATATTTTTGTCTCACCAAATATAGCGGACATTTTTAATTTTTTTATTTTTTGCAAAACACAAAAATGCTTATATCTTGAAAACCGTGCTAGATAGAGCAGACTGCGCTCACTTTGGTTGCCACAACAGTATAAGGCTAGAAACGAAGCATTTTCTTAATACTTTAGCACTCACCTTTATAGCCTTTTCGGGACGCTTTGTTTTTGCTATGCAAAAACATTATCTTTTTTTTTTGCGAGCGATCCTCTAGTTATGTCCTTTTTACATATGCCGAAAATCAAGGTTTTTAGTAGACATTTAACCTGTGTATGAGGGCCATAGACACTCGCCCAAGTGCCTTTTTTGACATTTTTTCCGTATTTTGCCCTGTTATTTGGAAATGCTTAGTGTGACAAGTCTTAAACTGTATTATATATGATTTTTGTTTGTTATGTATGTCCCCCCAAAAAGTTTCAGATCTGTAGTTTAATTGCTAAGGTCTCTTTAACAATTGTAAAATGCCCACAGAAACCCAATTTATGGATATTATGCCACTTTAAAGCCCAGTAACTGTCAAACTATGTGGGTTATAGAGCTGAAATCTTTGAATTTTTAAAAGGAAATGCCTGTCTATTTAAATTTTGAATATTAATAATGTTATGGCTATCTTAGTCTTTTAAGAACTTATTTTTGTGTGTTATACCTCTGCTTGCTGAGTTTTTCACTTTTTAAAATGAAACTGGTGAAACATATTGAAGTAGACAAAATGGACACTTTAAGTGAGCTTTAAGTCCCAATATTAATGAAATTATATCCTTATGTAGTAAAACTAGGGGATTTTTAACCCTCAACTAGCCCAGTTTTATTCAACTTGCCTCAGTTAATTTTGGCACAGCTCCTACAGTTATGAACTCATTTCAGTTGATAATCACATACTTAAAATTCTCAATTCTTTTTGTATTTGAGTACCCCTTTTATATAGATTGTTTGTTTACCATTTATACTCAACCCACATCCCCCACCCAGATTCCCCCCACCCACCTCTGGGACCTCCAGCTATATTGAGTGACACTAAATAAACAAAGGTATTTAATGATATCAGATGAGAAACAAAGAACTCAATGGGGTTGCAGATCTTGTGTAATAGTGAGAGAGGTGTGGAGAAGGGGAGAGGGGTGGGGGTGGGAGGTGGTGGGCTTCATTACATATAACACAAAGGGGAGTCAGAACTGAGATTGTGTCACATATTTAGGTTGCATATATATGGACCACACATATAGGTATAGAGGAAATGAATAACTGAAAACAATTTGCAAATTCTAAAAATAATATAATAAAATAATAATATAAATAATTTTTTTTTAAATAATATTTTAGTTGTGAACAAATATAGAAACAGATATGCGCTTTTGGGATTATGAATTTTAGAATGGACATTGAATCATCAATCATTTAAATACTTTGAAGGAAGATTGAAAAATATGATGAGTTGAGTTAAAAATAATATTTTATTTGTCAACAAATATAGAAACAGATATGCTCTTTTGGGATTATTATTTTAGAATGGACATTCAATCATCAATCATTTAAATACTTTGAAAATAGGTTTAGAGTTATCATTGCAGGAAGATTGAAAATATAATTTGAGTTATGTATTCGGCGTCTGGGGATACACCATCTTCCTTGGGGAGATATAAACAGAGTAGATTGATGTGCTGAAGTTCATATAATAATGGGTAATTATGTTTTAAAAAATTCCCGATCAAAACCTGTGGCGTGAGTGATGACCTGTCTGGGGATATGTTGGCGCCGAGTTGGCCCAATCTAGTTATCATTATAAATCTAGGATTAAATATCTCCTGGAAAAAATTTACAATCCCAAATTTACAGCAAAAATGATATATTCTTTTTATTGCGTTAATACATCCTATCCAATGGACAATTGCTTTACCGGTCGGCGCGACCAGTCCTGCCAAACGCCAGAAAAAGACGTCCTGTATATACTACCGGCAGGACCGGTCACAGAGTGTCTACGAGTGTCTAGACAGCGTGACGTCATAGCATCTTTTTCGTTTGGCGCGTGGAGTGTGCGGACGTGTTTTCTACAGAGACGGTTTGAAGTTTAACTGCGAATTCATTTATTTTATTTTACATCTACATATTTCTACTGAAGTACTGATCATCATGTCGTCCCCAGGACAGAAGAGAGGCACGTGTGGCCATGTTATGGCTATTTTTGATGGCCACTTGAAGTGTGCAAGATGTCTGGACAAGGGGGTTGGAAAAGACAACTGCGTTATTAAGAAAGCCTGCCCTATATGCAAAGCATTTACACCAGAGCAGATCCAACAACTAGCCACCCCCACCTACAGAGAAAGAAAGAACAAAGACAAGAAAATTGCAAATTTAATAAGTAAATTAAATTTTTAAAAGTTAATACCCTATCCAATGGACTATTGCTATTCCGGTTGGCACAGACCGGCCCGCCAAACGTCAGAAAAAGACGTCCTGTGTTTCCACCGGCCGGCCGGTCCCTAGTACTAGTGCCCTCGCCAGATGGCGTGTCGTACTTCCTTCCTGTCTAGACAGCGTGATGGCATAGCATCTTTTTCGTTGTCTAAAGCTATTAGACCCCTAGTAAACTGATAGCGGGGTCAGTGGAAGGGTCTTGTGTGTCCATTGGATAGGGTATTAACTTATAAAAATTTAATTTAAGGAAGCAAAACAGTTTTTTGTTTTTTTATATATATTTACACATGTACATAATCTCCTCTATTTCTGGGCTACTTGTGGATCTACTGAGCAGCCACCACAGGTCCCAGATGGTAGAGCTCTGAGTCAGCCCATGCCACATCCTTCAGATAAAATTGTGTGAAGGTATTATGTGACTTCCAATGGCAGGGTGACAAGATCTGTTCCAAGGAGACTCCCGACTGGAAGGCCTTGGAAGCAGCAAAGGCCCTGACATCATGGGCTTTGACCTGATGCAAGGTGTGGGCCTCTTGGTCTGAGAGCTCATAACATAGGATCACAGTCTGTTTGATCCATGAGGAGATAGTGCCAGGTGAGATGTCTTTGTTGAACCCTTTCTTGAAGGAGACAAAAACCAACTCCTTATTCTGCCTGAGGTCTGAGGTCCTGTCCAAATAGTAGCGTAATGCTCTGACCGGACATAGGGACCTGTCAGACTTGAGGGACCTATCCAGAGTTGGGGCCAGGGCCGGTATAACCACTGGGGCCACACTGTCTGGACCCTCTTTGGCCAGCTGGTTCTTGGAAAGAAAGCTGGGTGATGGGTACAGGGACACCTTTGACCAGTCAGATTGGTGTCTGATATTTTTGTTTTGCCAAGCATGAATCTCACTTCTGCGCTTGCCCGAACCAAGGGCTAAGAGGAAAACTGTCTTGAAGGTTAAATGCTTCAAAGATGCTTCTTTAATTGGCTCAAAAGGAGCCTTTGTCAGCTGGTGTAAAACCAGAGATAGGTTCCAGGAAGGGATACCCCTTCTACCCTTGAGTCTGTCTCTATGGAAACTATCCAAGAGACGATTGAGATTTTCATCTTTGCCGATGTTGAGGGTTGAACTTCCCAGTTTATCAGCAATGGCCGATCTGTAACCATCAATGGTGCTGGGCTGTAACTTCCTGTCCTCAAAAAGGTACATAAGGAAGTCAGCAACTGACTTTACAGGGGGTGTCCTGAAGTCCACCTGATTAGTGATACACCACTTTGTAATGGTCCACTTTGCCTCATAGTCAGATCTGGTTGATCCTCTTTGAGGAGCCTCAATCCTTGCTGCCACTGCTTCAGAGAAGCCCTGCTCTTTGATTGCTGAGGCTCTAGGAGCCATGCATGGAGATTTAAGTTTGTCAGATTTCTGTGAGGGATCTGATTGAAGGGTTGTGTCAACAGATTTGGCAGGTTGGGCAGGCTCAGTGGGATCTGACTGGACATGGTCACTAGATCCCAAAACCAAGGCATGTTGGGCCACCCCGGAGCAATCAGAATGATTCTCTTGCAAGGGGAGTCCTGTAACTTCTCCACCACTTTGCCCAAGATGGCTGTTGGTGGAAAGGCATATGCGTCCAGATCCTCCCATGGCATACTGAGTGCATCCACTGCTACTGCCAAGGAGTCCGGTACTGGTGACACAAACTGAGGTAACTTGTTGTTGAACCTCGTGGCAAATAGATCTATCTGAGGTCGGTGCCACCTGCTGCATATAGTTTGGAAAACCCCTTGAAGAAGGGACCATTCTGTTTGAATGGTCTGGCTAGCCTGGATAGCTTGTCGGCTACCACGTTGAGCCAGCCCGGAATGTGTCGGGCTCTGAGAGTTACTTGATGTCTGGTACACCAGGTCAAGATCCTCCACAGTAGGGCACAGAGTGTGCCCGATCTCGTGCCTCCTTCCTTGTTTATGTATGACACTACTGTAGTGTTGTCGGTTGCCACAAGTACTATCTTGTAGGCACAGAGGCTTTGGAACGCTTTTAAGGCTAGAAACACTGCCTTTAGTTCTAAATAGTTTATATGCAGCTTGCTTTCTGGTAGTGACCAAATCCCTCTTGCAGTGTGCTCGTTAAAGTGGGCGCCCCACCCTTCTTTTGATGCGTCTGTAAAGATTTGCAGAGCATGTTTTACTGGGTGTAATGGTTGGCCTGTAAGGACGTTGTCTTCCTGTAGCCACCATTGTAAATGAGGGTGCAGGGAACTGGGAATTGGGATCACCTTTTCTAGTGATTCTGGTATTCTCCAGTGCCTTTTGAGATGCCACTGTATGGCCCTCATGTGTAACCGGCCTAGGTGAACTTGCTTCTCTGTGGCTGTCAGTAAGCCTATCAGGGACATGAACTGTCGGACCGGACAGGCCGGTAGTAGCAAGATTTCCAATATCTTGTCCTGAAGACTCTGCCACCGGTCTAGAGTCAGTCGGACCCGACCAGTCTTGAGGTCGAACTGGTAACCTACAAAATCGAAGATTTGTTTGGGTTCCAGTTCCGACTTGTCCAAATTCACTAGCCAGCCTAATTTTTGGCATATTTTTATCAGAATTTGTGTATGCTGAAGACAGGCCTGGTAGGATCTGGCTCTCACCAACCAGTCGTCTAGGTACTCGTGGATCCTTATACCCTTGTGTATTCCCATCAGTTTCAACTCCTTTGCCACTACAGTGAACTCCAAGGGTGCTGTGGACAGACCAAAGGGCAGTGCTTTGAATTGGTATGTCTGACCCTGGACATGAAATCTCAGATATTTCCTGGACTGTTCCTGTATAGGGATATGGAAGTAGGCGTCCTTGAAGTCTATTGAGGTAACCCACTCCCCCTGCTGGAGGGATGTTCTTGATGGTTTCCGGTGTCTCCATTTTGAATTTCTCCGCCTTGAGGAAAAGATTTAGTTTGCTCAGATCTAGGATAGGTCTCCACTTGTTGTTTGGCTTTGGGACTAAAAATAGTCGGTTGAAAAACCCCAGGGACATTTGGTTGTGTACCAGCTCCACTGCGTTCTTGTCTATAAGCTGATACAATGCCTCCAACAGGTAGCTGTTCCTGTGGAGATTGGCATAACAACTTATGACTGTCGGAAACCTTGTGAGTTTTGGCCGGTTCCAGAACGGAAGGGTATAACCCTCCCTCAAGATTTGAAGCACTTTGGGACCGGCCCCCAGATCCAGCCAAGTTTGCCAAAATTTTTGAAGTCTGGCCCCTACAGATAGATTTAGGGCAGCATTTCTGACATTTGAAACAGTATTGACACAAGACAATTGAGTGACACAAGAAACACTTTTCACAGATTTTAATTTGCATTTTAAGTAATGACAATCTGCTGGCCCGGGACTTAAATCTTTCTTTTGCGATTGCCCGGGCGCAGAAGTGGCAGTGAGAACAACAGGAGATTTTACAGTTAAAATGTCTCTTGTCTGTGCTTGTGGAGTTCTCCCGGCCAGCAGTCGTGTCTGCAATTTGGTCATACAATAATTGTCATTTGTACGACTGCTGGCCCTTGGCAGGTCGTGAGGAGTAAGAGGCAGTGCGACCTTTCCCTTTCTTGAACTACTTCCTGCCAATTGTTTTCCAGGCTGGCTTGTCTGACCTTGATTCCTTGGTGACCGACCTCTTGTCCGGATGTTCATATGGACGATACCGACCCTTACTGGGAACAGATCCAGAGTGTCCTTTTGCTTCAAACTGGGCAATGTCTTCTGCTCGTTTGATAGTGGAGTCGGGGAACAAGGTTGGCAGATGTAGGGGTGCTGTCCTCAGTGCTGTGAATGTGTCCGGTTTGATACCGGTTCTGACTTAAGTATGCATCCCGGCGGACTAAGGTCAAGTTTCCCATTGTTATGAAAACAAACTCGGATAAGTGTTCCATAGATTTGGCAGCCGCCTGTGTGATGCTGGAGTTGAAGTCTAACAGGTAGTGCAACTCATCAGCAGCCGGTGACCCCTTGGCAGGCCCTTTCCCCTTGCTCTCAGCCTTCAAAGTTTTCAGTTGATCTTTCATATTCTGCTGGACCCTAAACAGGCACCGATTGAAGCTGGCTGCCTGGTTACATATGACAGAGGCTTCTCTGGCCGACCTCTTCCATCTGAGCAGTGTTTCCTGAGATATCCTGCGAGAGGCTGGGGGTGTAGATGAGAGTCCAGTGTATCTAGCAATACGACTGTAGCTGCTATTAAGTTTTGAAGTGTCAGTACACCATGTCGACACCTTGGATGGATCTGTCTTGGGGTCGGTGTGGAGACCATACCATTTGGTCTGTGATCTTGCCGGCCTGAGGAAAACATCTTTAGCCAGGCCACCGGCCTCTGAGCCACGGGAAGGGTAACCCTCAGCTAATATCAAATTCAACTTCCCCAGTTTTTTACACAACCACTCCTCAGTGGGCATTTTAACTGACACCTTGCCTGGAATAACAGTCTTTGGTCCGGCGAATGGATTGTTGTCTGAGGTGGCTGTTGTGTTATCTACCTCTGGAATATGGGACCAACCCATATAAGAGCGAATGCCCTGCATTGTTTCCCGGTAGTTTTGTTCTTCGGAAACTGGTTGATCCTGGTCGGCTACAGTCTGATCTGGATCCTCAGACAACTCCCCTTCTTCAGTGTACAAATCCAAGGGAGGTCGGTCAGACATGGCACTACCGGCATCTGAAGAGAGGTTAGATATGCTGTCCCTTCTTGGCCTTTGTAGAGCAGGGGAGCCGGTGTCAGCAGGCTCAGATGATAAAGGTCGGTCGGTAGCAGAAGGTCGGTGAGCTTCCCGTTTACCAGTGGACTGTGTCTGGGCTGAAGGGTCGGTACCAGTGTCCACTGCCGGTGTAGGTCGGTTGGCTCTAGTTTGACTGGCAGGCTGATGCACAATAGCAGAGGAGCCCTGTCCAGGAAACTTTGTTGTTGAGGTCTGAAGGCTGGTTTTAGTTTGACTGGCCGGCTGATGCTTACTAGCAGAGAAGCCTGTACCAGGAAACTTAGATGAAGTCTGCCGGCTAGTCACTGCTTTACTGGTCGGCTGATGCTTTTCAGCAGAGAAGCCAGGTCGTATAAACGGCTCAGACACATTCTCTACAGTGGATGGAGGTGAATGGGTCGGTGTTTAGCAGTGTTTAGTCTTTAACCTTAGGTCACGTTAGCAGAGAAGATCGGTTCAAAATTCTTGGCCAAAATCAAGGCTTCCAAACGGCTGAAACGTTCCGACCACTTGTTGTCCAATTCTGCTATTCTAGAGTCAGCACTAGTTTGACTTGGTGGTTTGGAAGCTTTTGAAGAGGGAGACTTTTCTTTCTTAGTGTCTTTCTTAGGCTTCTTATCAGGAGGCGGGGCAGAAACGGGAGATTTTACAGATCCCTGCTTGTCCACAGCCCCAATAACAGACACGTTAGACGGGTCTACTAATTCTTCACTATCTTCGGGAGGGGGTTCCTCAAGTTTCTTTGCCTCCCATTTTTCCTTTTTCAATCTATAAGAGGGGGTAGCCAGTTGTTGACGTTGCTCACTGGTGAAAGTTTTACATATCTGGCAATCAGAAGACTGAGGGTTTTCTACACAAAAGTCCATACCCTTACCCTTCTCTCTGCAGCGGGCACAAAGAGAATGAGTGTCAAAATTAGCCATAGCGTGTCCGCAGCTCCCTCTACATTGGCCAGGAGAAGACATGATGTGTCTGATATATGTTGAAAACAAATAAACTGATGAATAAATCAAAATGGCTGATAAAAACTGAAGAAATCTTCTCAAATTAATTTCCGTGTGCACTAGTTCGTGCCAAACAAAAAAGATGCTATGACGTCACGCTGTCTAGACAGGAAGGAAGTACGACACGCCATCTGGTGAGTGCACTAGTACTAGGGACCGGTCTGCGCCAACCGGAATAGCAATTGTCCATTGGATAGGATGTATTAACACAATATAATGGTTTCGTCCCCCCCTAACCCCACTCTCGTGGACCCTTCACACGTCAGTGTTTTGGGTAAAGTAGAGGGAGAGAAGGCTATTGTTAAGCCTGAAACCACACCTGCAGGAAAGAAGAAGCAAACCGATTCACCCAAGCCTTCTCCCAGATCCAGCAAGAAGAAGCCCAGTACCAGCAGCAGACCTTCATCTGAAGATTTGAAAAATCTAGATGACAAATGGGCTGAGAAATTTGCAAGGCTGGAAGCAATGCTGTTGTCCAAATCCTTTGCTGTTCCGGTGGAACCGGTGGTGAAGCCAGCAGAAGTCATCACCAGCCAGAAGCCATTTTTTTACCCTGGTGCTAGCACCAGTAAGTTGGCTGAATCTGCAGAGCCTTCCGGTCCCAGCCTTGTTCAGGCCACTGGTGATGCTGTTCCACCCAGGGGAGATGAGATCCAGCAGAATGCCACCCAGCCTGTTGAGGCTGCCGGTGCGGGGACGGCCACCCAGCCTGTTCAGGCTCCCAGTACAGGTCCTGATGTACTGCCTTCCGGTACCGGTGATGCCGCCCTCAGTGTAGACCAGACCCTGACCGGTGGTAGAGTTGTCCAGAGCACCAGTGGGTCTGAAAGTGAGGATGACCAGCACAGTGAGGCCGGTTCCCTGTTGGAAGGAAACTTCCGGGACAGTTCCCCAGACAGAGAACTCACCAGGGACGAGTCTGCAGATCAAGAACTCTCTGAGGAGGCCAGCTATAGAGAGACAATGAGAGGCATGAGATCCTTCATGGGTTGGCACAAGGTCCCTGAGTTTGAGAGTGTTTCATCTTCTGATGACAACCCTTTTGCCGGTTCACCTGTTCAGCCAACCAGTAAAGTGTCAGTCAAGCTTCCGGTGGACGATTGGCTGTGTAAGAAGATGGAAAAGCTTAATCTCACCATCACAGAGGGCTACCCTGCAAGAAATACTGAAACTGCTGGTCTCCTCAAAGATCAGGTCATCAAGCCTCCTCGGTCATCCAGATGGTATGGGATGCATACTGAGAAGAAGGACTGTGACAATACCACTGTATGCTCCTGGTCTTCGGAACTGGCCAAGCTCAACAGTTCTTTTAGCCGGGTTGCCAGACGTAGCCTTCCTACAGCCCCACCCTCCCAGGCCCTCAGCCAGGACATGCTTAGGCGTTGGGAGAGAGCAGTCAGAGAACAAACTGTCATGTGTAACCAGGTTGCTGGACTGTCACATTGCTTGACCAGGGTTCAGGGCTCTTATTGTAACTGTACAATATTTAGGGTATTATCGCCCACCTAGCCGGGAATTACCGGTAACTGTTTTCAATCTGTTCATGCCTATTGTCTATTCTTGCTAACTGTATGTAATTTTAATTTGGTTCATCACTTTCACATATGTTTTTATGTCGTCACTCTGCGGCATACGCGTCCGCGTGAACAACTTCTCCAAAACTACAAGGCCTAGAGACATGCTGTTTTTTTTAAAAGATACCTTATCTATCGAGGATGAAAAATTGTTCAAGGCATGAAAATCTGTCTGTTCGTCTGTTTGCTAGAGACGTTACAAGGGAGGTACCCCCACCAAAAGTGTGAAAATTTCAACACTTTATCACAATTTTCTCAGTGACTATTGCAGGGATTTCTCTCATATCTTGCATATATGTACTAGGCCACAGGTAGATTCTCTTGTGTGAGTATGAGACCTGGATCGGTCTTACTTTTTTTTTAATAAATTTTTTTAATAATTTTTAATGCATTAAAATTCATGAAATCATGCACTAAATCACTTATAACTTGAAAAGTGTTGCATTTAGAGCATTTTGTTAAAATATGTTATTCAGCTACTTTTTTCATAGCTACAACATGGTGAGTAACTTGGGTGTCTGTTTCAATAGCTAAGTGAGTAATAGCTACTTTTGGGCTTTTCAGTAACTACCGTCTTGAGTAAAATCACTTGTAACTTGAAAACTATTGCATTTAGAGAATTTCGTATAAATATGTTATTCAGCTACTTTTGGGTCAGCTATAACATAATAAAATTTCAGACCTGTAGCTCATGGCATAGCTGAGTAATAGCTACTTTTAGGTTATCACTGTTGAGTAAATCACTTATAACTTGAAAACTATTGCATTTAGAGTATTTTGTTTCAATATGTTATTCACCTATTTTGGGGTCAGCTATAACATAGTAAAATTTCAGATCTGTAGCTCGTGGCATAGCTGAGTAATAGCTATTGTGAGGTTATCACTGTTGAGTAAATCACTTATAACTTGAAAACTATTGCATTTACAGAAATTTGTGCAAATATGTTATTCAGCTACTTTTGGGTGAGCTATAACATAGTGAAATTACAGACCTGTAGCTCATTGCACAACTGAGCAATAGCTATTTTTAGGTACTGACTGTTGAGTAAATCAGTTGTAACTTGAAAACTATTGCATTAAGAGTATTTTGTTTCATATGTTATTCACCTATTATGGGGTTAGCCATAACATAGTAAAATTTCAGACCTGTAGCTCATGGCATAGCTGAGTAATAGCTACTTTGAGGTTATCACTGTTGAGTAAATCATTTATAACTTGAAAACTATTGCATTAACAGAAATTTGTGTAAATATGTTATTCAGCTACTTTTGGGTGAGCTATAACATAGTGAAATTACAGACCTGTAGCTCATGGCACAACTGAGTAATAGCTATTTTATTGCGTTAATACATCCTATCCAATGGACAATTGCTAAACCGGTCAGCGCAGACCGGCCCGCCAAACGCCAGAAAAAGACGTCCTGTGTTTCCACCGGCTGGCCGGTCCCAGTACTGTGCATTCGCCAGGTGGCGCATGGTATTTACTTCCTGTCTAGACAACATGACGTCATAGCATCTTTTTCGTTTGGCGCGTGTACTGTGCAGACGTGTTTTCAACATCTCCAGAATTTTAAAGGAAAAGTGTGCTTTATGACGGATTTTCAACCTTATATGTGGATATTTTCAGTGTAGAAGTGTTATCTTCTGCTCAAGCACGGATATACATTTAGAAATCTGCTGGAAACGCTCCCTAGCTGACTCAATTTAGTGTTGATGATAGGGCAGTTATGAAGACGTTATATATATATAAATGCAGCCATTTTCTAGTTTCCTCCCATTCAACCATTGTGTTGTTAGGGGCAGATCGACAATATTGAGGAATTATGGATTTTCTACTTACAGGTATTTTTATCCGTGTCTTTTGTTTGAATGTACCATCTGTAACATTCCAGCTACAGTCACCATAGAAACATCTTCTACTACTACAAATGCAAATCACGGAAAACTTCAGTCTACGTAGTTTTCAACACTGTATATAGAGGGAATTCCCCTTCCAAGCTGCATTCTTCATCAGAGCGCACTGGTACCGACTTCTCTGCTGTAAAGCATCAGTCACACCAGCCCAGCTCGCGTATTTGGTATTTTTTCATCAGAAGCATGAGATGAATTCTTCAGAGCGCACTGGTACCGACTTCTCTGCTGTAAAGCATCAGTCACACCAGCCTAGCTCGAGTATTTTTTCATCAGAAGCAAGAGGTGAATTCTTCAGATCTCTTCAACCGACCTCTCCAGTATTTACTACATAGAAGGAACTTTTGTCACTCTCAGTTCCAGCCTTATGGACCCGGCACCTGTGTCGGTAGTAAGGGCAGTGGATGGCCAGGAAACTGGTTTGAGTGTACAGCTGGCTGAGAAGAAGAACCGACTTCAGACCGGCCAGGAATTTCATCTACAGAGTGCACTGGCCCAGGCTTCTCTGCTTTTAAAGCAACAGCCGGCCGGCCAGCTAAAAGAACGCGACCTCTGACGTCATATCCAGTCAGCCAATCGCGTGTCTTCACGAAACTGGTCACGTGTTTTCACCGACCAGTCACGAAGTTTATCACGGAATTCACCGAACAATAAGGTCGGTAGTACGTTCTTTGCACTCACGTCTACTGTGATTCCAGTTTTAGTTCCTGTAATCCACCTCCAGCGTACTGGTACAGACTTCTCTGCTACAGACATCAGTAGACCAGTAAGCTTACGTTTACTGTGATATAAGGAAAGAACACCTCTAGTGAGGGTGTATCCCCGAAGTTAGTCACGTGATTTTCCGACCAGTTCACGAAGCTGATCTTCATCTCCAACCAGCCAATCACGTTGTCCCTCCGACCAGCAAGCTGGTCACGTGACACACCGACCAACATTTGTTTCTAAATATAGCTCACAAGGGCTTTCCCAGCAACTGTCAAAATCTACAAATAAGACGTGCGTTCAAGATAGTTGTTACAGAGTGTATCGACCAGTACCGGCTATACAGCCTTGTACACTTGTTTCAACAACTGGTTACAGAGTGTACCGGCTATACAGCCTTGTACACTTGCTTCAACAACCGGTTACAGAGGAATTAATGGAGGAAACTGAATTCAACACAAGATAGTTGTAAACTTCATTCAGCAACTGGTTACAGAGTGTACCTACTGGCTACACAGCCTTGTACACTTACTTCAACAACTGGTTACAGAGTGTACCGACTGACTACTGGCTAAACAGCCTTGTACAGTTACTTCAATAACTGGTTACAGTATGTACTGACCGGCTACTGGCTTCACAGCATTATACAGTAGCCTCAACTGGTTACAGTGTACCGGCTACACAGCCTTGTACACTGGCTTCAACAACTGGTTACAGAGTGTACCGGCTGGTACTGGCTACACAGCTTGTACACTCCCTCCAACAACTGGTTACAGTATGTACCAACCGGCTACCGGCTTCACAGCCTTATACAGTAGCCTCAACTGGTTGGCTTCAACAACTGGTTACAGAGTGTACCGGCTGGTACTGACTACACAGCCTTGTACACTTCAGCAACTAGCTACAGAGTGTACCGACTGGTACTGGCTACACAGCCTTGTACACTTGCTTCATTCTATGGGTTACAAGTCTACTAACAGGGTGTTGGCTACACAGTCCTTACTGTACAGTGCTTCAACCCAACTGGTTACAAAAAAAAAAAAAAAAAAAAAAAGCTGGCTAAATATAGACCAGTAGCTGTCAAAATTCGTTGGTGACCCCAACGTGCCAGTTTTTGCCGGTTACAAGAATTACTGGTTACAGTAAAGTACCGGGTATGGAGTCCGGGTACCGGACAGAGTTGCCTAAGGTTAATTGGGTTACAGAGAATTCTTAAACTGGTCAGTGATCTTAATGATAGGACAGTTTCCCAAGCTACTGCCAGGCAACCTTCCCTTATCACACCTCTCAACAACCTGTTATCGGTGCTGGACTTGACTGCAGAGATAATAATCAATTTTGTCATCAGGTCCGGCCAGGGGACTGACATCTCACATATGACAATTGCTCTGTAAATGCTGCACCTTGCAGGCTGCTGGCCCGGGGCAAAGAGTTTGTTAATGTGAAAATAAGACCACAATAAAAACAGAGAGACTGTTAACCTGGATCATTGTCACCAGACCGGACCAGTGTCCGGAGGGACAGAAAATGTTTATCAAAATACCAAATGTCCCAAATGTGGCACACAATCGGCCTGTAGGGTCCAGACTAAGCCCTTTTTCGGGAACTTAGGAAGCCTTGGGGGCTGGACCCTAGGTATTACAAATGTTCAAGGAGGGATACTTACTCCCATATACCTATACAAGAACAATCCAGGTAATGCCTGCTATTCAGTTTTGTCCACAGCACCTTTGGAGTTCACTGTGATACCAAAGGAGGTGAAACTTGTGACCATACACAAGGACTTAAGAAGCCACCAGTACCTAGACGACTGGTTGGTGAGAGCCAGATCCCAGGCTTGTCTCCAACATTCACAGGAACTAGTAAATAATGTGTCAGCCACTGGGTTGGCTGATGAACTTACAGAAATCAGAGCGGGAGCCCAAACAAGACTTTGATTTTGTAGGCTACCAGTTCGACTTCAGGTCTGATCGGTTCCGACCGACTCTGGACCGGTGACAGAACCTTCAAGAGACTATGTTAAAACTGCTATCCCTACCGGCTTGCCCGGTCCGGGAATTCATGCCCTTGATAGGTTACTGACGGCTACAGAAAGCAAGTTAGTCTAGGTCGACTTCATATGAGACCCATACAGTGGCATCTCAAAACAACTGGAGGGTACCAGGATCACTGGAAAAGGTGATCCAAGTCCCTAGGTCCCTGCACCCCCATTTACAATGGTGGCTGAAGGAAGACGATGTACTTACAGGCCAACCATTATACCCAAGAAAGCATGCTCTGCAAATATTTACAGACGCATCAATAAAAGGGTGGGGCGCTCACTTAAACGAGCACACTGCAGGAGGAACCAGGTCCCTCCCGGGAAGCAAGCTGCACATAACTATCTAGGATTTAAAGTAGGCTTCCTGGCTTTAAAAGAGTTCCAAGAACTTTGCTCAAACAAGATAGTACTTGTAGCAACTGACAACACCACAGTAGTGTCATACATAGACAAGGAAGGAGGCATGAGGTCGGGCCCACGTGTGCCCTACTATGGAGAATCTTGACCTGGTGTACCAGGAAACAAGTGACTCTAAGCCCGACACATTCCAGGCCGGCTGAAAGTGGTAGCAGACAAGCTATCCAGGCTAGGCCAGACCATTCAAACAGAGTGGTCTCTCCTTCCAGAGGTCTTCCACTCAATCTGCAGCAGGTGGCACCGGCTCAAATAGACTTATTTGCTATGAGGTTCAACAACAAGTTGCCTCTGTTTGTGTCTCCGGTACCGGATCCCCTGGCCACAGCAGTGGATACACTCAGTATGCTATGGTAGGATCTGAAAGCATACACCTTCCCACCATCAGCCATATTGGGCAAGTGGTGGAGAAGTTGCAAGACTCCCCATGCAAGAGAATCATTCTGATTGCTCCGGGGTGGCCCAACATGCCTTGGTTTTGGGATCTAGTGGCCATGTCCAGCCACATCCCGCTGAGCCTGCCCAATCTGTCCAGCCTGTTCACAGCCATTCGATCAGATCCCTCACAGAAATCTGACAAATCGTAATCTCCATGCAGGGCTCCTAGAGCCTCAGCAATCGAGGAGCAGGACTTGTCTGAGGCAGTGGCAGCAAGAATTGAGACTCCTCAAAGGGGGGGTCAATCAGATCAGTCTATGAGGCAAATGGTTCATTTGTACCAAGTGATGTATCATTCATCAGGTGTACTTCGGGCACCACATGTAAAGTCAGTTGCTGACTTCCTTAGGTACCTGTTTCTGGACAGGAAGTTGCAGCCCAGTACCATTGATGGTTACAGGTCAGCCATTGCTGATAGTCTAGAAATTTGCCCATCAATTTTAGTAAGGATGAAAATCTCACTCGTCTCCTGGATAGCTTCCACTGAGACAGACCCAAAGGCCTGAGGGAAACCCCTTCCTGGAACCTCTCCCTGGTTTTTGCACCAGCTGACAAGGTTCATTTTGAGCCAATTAAAGGCCTCCTTGAAGCATTTGACCTTCAAGGCAGTTTTTCCTCTTGGCCCTGGGTTCGGGCAAGCATAGAAGTGAGATACATGCTTGGCAAACAGCCCAGCACCATTGATGGTTATAGGTCACCCATTGTTGATAAACTGGAAATTCACCCTTCAACATCAGTAAGGACGAAAATCTCACTCGTCTCCTGGATAGTTTCTGCGGAGACAGACCCAGAGGCAGGAGTGGCATACCTTCCTGGAACTTCTCACTGGCCGTGCACCAGCTTAGACTCCTTTTGATCCAATCAGGGAGGCCCCCTTGAAGCATTTGACCTTCAAGACGGTATTCCTCTTGACCCTTGGGTCGGGCAAGTGCAAAAGTGAGATTCATGCCTGGCAAAACTGATATATTGGACACCAATCCGATTGGTCAAAGGTGTCCCTGTATCCATCACCCAGCTTTCTATCCTAGAATCAGCTGGCCATAGAGTGTCCAGTGTGGCCCCTGGGGTTATAACAGCCCTGGCCTCGACTCTGGATAGATCCCTCAAGTCTGACAGGTCCCTCTGTCCGGTCAGAGCATTATGCTACTATTTGGACAGGACCTCAGACATCAGGCAGAATAAGGAGGTGGTTTTTGTTTCCTTTAAGAAAGGTTTCAACAAAGACATCTCACCTGCCACTATCTCCTCTTGGATCAAGCAGACTGTGATCCTATGTTATGAGCTCTCTGACCAGGAGGCCCACATTTAACATCAGATTAAAGCCCATGATGTCAGGGCCTTTGCTGCTTCTAAGGCCTTCCAGTCGGGAGTCTCCTTAGATCCAATCTTGTCAGCCTGCCACTGAAGTCACAATACCTTCACACAGTTCTATATGAAGGGCGGGGCTTGGGCTGATTCAGAGCTTTACCAATTGGGCTCAGTAGTTGCTGCTCAGCAGATCCACAAGTGGCCCTTAGATTGAGGAGATTTGTATATATGTATAAACAGTTTCTTCATGTACATAAGAATTAAGTGTGGCGTGCTTCCTTTGGGAGGTTTATTTGCATTCTGGGACTGAACTCATCCCTCTCTTCCCCTACCTCAGAGCAGGTCTGCAAAAAAGGGGGGGGGGCGACGGCGGTATAGCCCCGGGTAACCGGCTGCTGGCAACCGACCATGGCCTTGCAGGGTTTCCTGACCTTAAAGTCAACCCAGGCCTGGACCTATAGGTCTCCTGACGAAGTCAGCCTAGACCGTAGGTTAAAATTTGCTATTACTTGTGAGTTCACATAAGTCCCTAGTAACTTGCCCGCCGACCAAGCGGTAGTTATTCAGCAATTGTCCATTGGATAGGATGTATTAACACAATAAAATTGCAAATTTAATAAGTAAATTAAATTTTTATAAGTTAATACCCTATCCAATGGACACACAAGACCCTCCCACCGACCCCGCTATCAGCTTACTAGGGGTCTAATAGTTTTAGACAACGAAAAAGATGCTATGACGTCATGTTGTCTAGACAGGAAGTAAATACCATGCGCCACCTGGCGAATGCACAGTACTGGGACCGGTTTAGCAATTGTCCATTGGATAGGGTATTAACTTATAAAAATTTAATTTACTTATTAAATTTGCAATTTTCAGGTACTGACTGTTGAGTAAATCAGTTGTAACTTGAAAAATATTGCATTTGGAGTATTTTGTTAAAATATGTGGTTCACCTACTTTTGGGTCAGCTATAACATAGTGAAATTACAGACTTATAGCTCATGGCATAGCTGAGCAATAGCTATTTTCAGGTTCTCACTATTGAGTAAATCAGTTGTAACTTGAAAACTATTGCATTTACAGTATTTTCCTTAAATATGTTGTTCACCTACTTTTGGGTCAGCTATAATATAGTAAAAATTCAGACATGTAGCTCATTGCATAGCTGAGTAATAGCTACTTTGAGGTTATCACTGTTGAGTAAATCAGTTGTAACTTGAAAACTATTACATTTAGAGTATTTTGTTTAAATATGTTCTTCACATAATTTTTGGTCAGTTATATCATAGTGAAATTGCAGACCTCTGTGTCATGGCATAGCTGAACAATAGCTACTTTCAGGTTCTCACTATTGAGTAAATCATTGTATCCACTGGATAGCCGCAGTGTGTAGAGAGATTTAACCATTACTGCTCTAATGAAAAAAATATTATAGCTAGCCTTCTCAAGTTTGCAGAATATATTAATAACCATAAAATGTTGTCTGGGAATATTTTTGGCCTCGGTTTGAAAAACAAGATGGCCGCCAGGGACGTTTATTCGACTTTAAAAAGTACTTTTGTTGGCCCTCTAGAGCAAAGGGTATTATAAGTAGAGATCTCAAATTCGCAGGATATGTTCCTCATTATAAAATCTTGACTGGGAATATTTTTGGGCTCATTTTGAAAAACAAGATGGCTGCCACTGGTGTTTCTTTGTCAGTCATGAAAAGAGCTTATATCTCCCTTATTATTGGTCCTAGAGGTTTGGGATGGTAAACCAACCTGTAGGAAATCATGGGCTGGGGATCTTTTGGTGTGGTCAGATTTGACCTTTGACCCCCTCCTTCAAGGTCAAACGAGGATAGCCAAACTTAAAAGTGCTTATAACTCGCTTATTATTGGTTCTAGAAGTTTGGGATGGTAAACCATCCTATAGGAAATCATGGGCTGGGAATCTTTTGGTGTGGTCAGATTTGACCTTTGGACCCCTCCTTCAAGGTCAGATAAGGACAGCCAAACTTAAAAGTGCTTATAACTCACTTATTATTGGTCCTAGAGGTTTGGGATGGTAAATCAACCTATAGGAAATCATGGGCTGGGAATATTTTTGTGTGGTCAGATTTGACCTTGGACCCCTTCAAGGTCGTACGAGGATACTGCATTTGCAGTATTTCTTTAAATATGTTTTAACTTACTCTTTACACTTAAACAGTTACCTTGTTACTTTCCTTCATAAAACCATTTGCAGGGCACAACATTTTGGTCCTTTTCTTCTGTCAGGTTCAGAATTTCTTTGAACATGCTGTTCAATTACCATTTACTGTACTTCTGTACAGCACTTTCCCTGATAATTATGCTTTCCTCTCATTATTACCTTCACAAATCAAAAACACTCAGTCAGCTGACACAGTGCCCGTTCACGGGCACTCTCCTCTTGTTTACTGCCTTGCTGTTTCTTTTGTCAGTTTCTCTTGTATTTCAGTATTAAAATCCTCTTTTGGTTTGTGGTTGGTTTTGAGTTTCTTAAGGTTGGCTTTAGTCTGGGTTGCTAGGGTGCCCATGAGTCGCCCACAGAGTGAAGTTTCAAGGGTTAGTCCTTAAGGCCATAAAGGTTTAGGCCACCCACAGGTGATTTTTTATACTAGGGCATTTTTTATTTAACCAACCCAACCAAGATGTTTGCGCATTTTACTCTTCTGCACCATGTTGATGGCTGCTACTCATCTCAGGAGTGTCTCACAAAATTTTACTGGAAGTGGATTCCTCATTCCATCCGTGTTAAGGATTGCTAAAAAATTACTCCTATAGCTCCACCTGCCATGTTTTCACCCATACCGTAAAACAGAGTGGGCTTATGCTATTGATTCTTATGTGTGGTGATGTTGCCATGAATCCTGGACCACTTATGCTTGGCTTAGTAAATGCAAGGTCAGTCCGAAATAAGGGCCCTCTCCTCGCTGACACAATAGCATCTCACACCTTTGATTTCCTCTGTCTCACTGAAACACATTCGTACTACTGATTCGGATAGTTTCTTTCGTTCACTCACCCCAGATGGGTTCTCTTTGATACATAGGCCACGTTCATCAGATATTGGTGGTGGTGTTGGTTCTTCATTCATGATTCATACAAATATCACAAGGTGGATACCCCTAATTATAGCTCCTTTGAAAATATGGTCATACCAGTCTCAGTTTCGTGCCGAACTTTGCTCCTAGCTTCTATCTACCGCCCTCCTGGGCTGTGTTCTTCCAATTTTTTAGATGAATTTATGTCCTTTGTCTGTTTTTTGTCTTCTGTTGATTGCAATTACTTCATATCTGGTGATTTCAATATACATGTGGATGTACCTTGTACTGATAGTCACAAATAGAAAACCCTTTTAGAATCATGTAATCTAAGACAGTCCGTTAACAATACCACTCACTTGCACGGTCATATCCTTGATCTCATTCTTTCCCCCAGTGATCAAGATGTGTGCGTACATGTTGACATCTCTGAATTCATATCTGATCATGCAGTCATTAAATGTGCTATCAACTTTCCTTCCTCTCTTGCTACCTGTCAAACAAGAATTTCCTATAGGAGGTACCATCGTATCAATATGTCCGACTTTCGGTCTGACCTTAAAGAAATGCCTTTTGTGAATGTCCAGTAAATTCTGTCTCACGGCTCTGTGATCAGTACATACAAGACTTGAGTCGCATCCTTGACAGGCATGCTCCTCTTGTGTACAGTTTGAAGACAAAACAGCGTGCTGACTGGCTGTCAGAGACCTATTGCCTTGCTAAGCCACTCAGATGTCAATTTGAAAGTGCTGTCAATACAACAGGAGTCGTCTTCGACGTCAAATTGCCTGGTGTAATTGTCTTGCGAACAGGGACAAAACTATCTATTACAGGAAACTAATCTCCCACAATAGCCATAATTCGACGAAACTATGGCGGGAGTTACACAAAGTCCTACATAGATCCCAAGGCACTACTCTGCCCACTTGTGAATCTTCAGTCATTGGCTGATCGTTTAGCTACATTTTTCTCAAATAAAATCATGAAAATTCGTGAGTTTTTCTTCATCTGAGTCCTGTAACACAGTACATCCCCCCTTCGACCCTCCTAAACTAACAGTCTTTACTCAAGTCACTCAAGATGAAATCGGAAAAATAATCAGCAAATCACCCACCAAATCATGCCTGTTGGACCCATTGCCCACATTCCTTATTAAGGAATGCATTGACATCCTTCTACCATCTATAACTAAATTGGTCAATTTTTCACTCAGTGAGGAACTGGTTCCCTTTGGTTTCAAAAAAGCTGTAGTCACTCCACTTATTAAGAAGGCCTCTCTTCCGGTTGAGAATTTGAAAAACTACCACCCAATATCTGGACTTAGCTTCATTTCTAAACTGGTGGAATGTGTAGTTGCTAAACAGCTGGTTGATCACATTCATCGACATGGCTTGGATAACTCATACCAGTCAGCATATAAATCAGGTCACTCACGGCTCTGCTTTCCATCAAAAATTATATTCATTTATCACTATCTCGGGGTGAAGCTACTGCCTTGGTACTTCTGGATCTCTCTGCTGCCTTCAATACGATTTATCATTCCACTCTCCTCGGCTGTCTTCTGGATTGGTTCGGTGTTGCTGGCTCAGCTCTCAAATGGTTCTCTTCTTATTTGACAGAAAGCTATCAGTCTGTTAAGATTGGTTCTACTTAGTCTGATTTACAAAAACTGCTGTTTGGCGTACCTCAGGGTTTTGGGTCCTCTGCTATTCTCTCTGTACACATCTCCCCTTAGTACACTGATTGGTAAACACAAAAGCGTAAACTTCCATTTCTATGCCGATGACACACAACTTTATGTCCATCTCTCACACATGAATGCCTCAGCTGCCTTTGATAAGTTGAACAGATGCCTTCAAGATGTCAAAGAATGGATGTCGGCTAGCAAACTTAAACTTAATCCTGATAAAACTGAGTTCATACTTTTTGGCTCCAAGAAACAGAGAGAAAGGTTAAATGCATGTTTCCCAATTGATATCCTGGGCAACCCCCTTCACCCCACCGAGTCTGTGAGGAACCTGGGTGTGTGGTTCGACTGATTTTCCTTCTCTAAACATGTCCAGAATGTTTGTAAAGGCTGCTTTAGTCAACTGAGGGATTTTAGAAATATTAGGCAGTTCTTGACTCAGGATGCAGTTGTGTCGGTTGCCAATGCTTTTGTTAGTAGTCGGTTGGACTACTGTAACTCACTTTTCAGGAGTCTCTCTAAAGTCAATCTTCATAGATTACAGTCTATCCAAAATAGTGCTGCTAGAATTGTTACAAATTCGCGTAAATACACTCGGATAACTCCGGTACTCAGGAAAATACATTGGATCCCTATTCAGTTTTGCTATTCAGTTTGAGTTTAAACTGGCTACCCTGGTGTACAAGTTTATTCATACTGGTTTCCCTAAATATTTCGCTCCACATCTATCCACATAACGCACTACTTGCAATACTAGACGCAGTCAGAGTGTTGCCAATTTCCTCAATGTACCAAAATTTAAACCTACAATTCACAAGTCCACTAAGGAGTTTGGCTTCAGTTTTGCCTTTGATGCTCCCACTGTTTGGAATTCACTTCCTGAAGACATCCGTGCATCACCCACTATTGCCTCTTTTAGAAAGAAGCTCAAAACCTATCTCTATGCAAAGGCATATCCTCCTTGGCTCATTTTCCCTTATGGCTTCTCCTTGGTGCCGACCTGTTTTTGTCCCTGGACTTTGAATTTGCATATTGCTATTGTCTTGTTGTGCCTTAGAGTCCACTACTCAGTGGAGATTAAGCGCTATAAAAGTAAAATTACAATTAGTTCAAGACGCCATGTCTTCTCAATTAAAGACTTTACATCTGGATAGCACGAAGGGCAAGTCGTCTGAGAGAATGAAGCAGGCCATAGATGAACTGGACTATCTGGTGACCTTCAACCGGTCAATCTCTCAAGCCAAGGCCAGGACTATGCAAGACCTTTCGGAAGGGGTTTTCATCAGTATGGCGAACTTTACCCTTGCACGCAGGGACAGTTATTTAGAATATTTACATGCTGATGTGAAGCAGGACATCCTTACTGCTCTGCGTACGGCCCCTGTTCATCTACACTCTCTATTCCCTGACCAGCTTATCACCAAAGCTGAAGAGGAAATCTGTAGAAGTGAAGAGAGGCGTTCTTCTGGCCAATCTCACAGACGTCAAGGTCGCTTTCACCCTTATGCTCCCAGTGACAAGTCTGTTCATCAACTGGACCGGAAGTCCGGTAACCCACCATGGAAGCAGATAAGGGATAGACAGCAAGCCAAGAAAAGTCGTGGCAAGTCTTCAACCTTCTCCCAGAAGCCAGCTAAGGGTTCCAAGCCGCGTAAATGACAATCAATGTGTAGAGTTTGTGACCGGACTGAAGGGCTGAAGGTTTATGTGTCCGGTCAGATAGGCTTGAACCCTTGCCCAGTGATAGCTGGAGACAAGAAAGTGACTGTACATTCTCATGTAGACTTTTGTGTTGCAAATGCTCATTCTGTTACAGGGTTCCCACAAAAGAAAGGCGTAAAACCCAATTATTGTTACAACCATACACAAATAATATATGTGAAAGATGTTTACTGTGTAGGTCACTTGAGTTCTGCAAATCCTGTCACAAATGTCCCAACTGTTGCTATAGATCCACCTGTAGGGGCAAGGCTACACAATTTTGGGGAGTAATGGGAAGCTCTGGGTTCTAGTCCAAAAGCAGTCCCCACACTCAGAGAGGGTTACACCCTTCCCTTCCGGTTCAGACCAAACCTAACCAGGTCACCAACTGTCATAAGCAACTATCACAACCCATCAAGACAGGCCCACCTTTTGGAGGCACTGTATCATCTGGTGAACAAAAATGCAGTAGAACTGGTAGCAAACCAAAACTCAATAGGGTTTTACAACCGGCTATTTTTGGTACCCAAACCCAACAACCGGTGTAGATCTATCTTAGACCTAAGCAACTTGAACACCTTCCTAAACACAGAGTCGTTCAAAATGGAGAGAGACAATAAGAACCTCCCTACAGTCAGGGGAGTGGGTCACATCCATAGACCTCAAAGAAGCATACTTCCACATACCTATTCACAGTCAGTCCAGGAAGTACATGCGTTTTCACCTCCAGGGTCGGTCCTACCAGTTCAAAGCCCTACCCTTCGGCCTTTCCACAGCACCCATGGAGTTCACAGTGGTGGCCAAGGAGATCAAACTGATGGCTTTAGAGAGGGGTATAAGAATCCACCAGTACCTAGACGACTGGTTGGTGAGAGCTTTGGTTGTGACCTTAGTAGCTCTGTGTCGAGAGTTGGGTTGGCTGGTGAACAAGGAGAAGTCGGAACTGGAGCCAAAACAGGTTTTCAACTTCGTAGGTTACTAGTTCGACCTCAGGGAGGGCAAGGTCAGACCCACACCAGAGCGTTGGCAGACATTAACAGACAAGATATTTTCAATTCTGTCCGGTCCGGTGTGCCCTGTCCGGCAGTTCATGTCTCTCATAGGGCTCCAAACTGCAACAGAAAAGCAAGTCCATCTAGGTCGACTTCATATGAGACCCATACAGTGGCACTTGAACAACAACTGGAGGGTACCAGAAAATCACTGGAAAAGGTGATACCCGTTCCCAGATCGCTCCACCCCCACCTAAGGTGGTGGCTGGAGGAAAGCAGTGTGCTTCCAGGTCAACCATTACACCCACTAAAACATGCTCTGCAGATATTTAGACGCATCAAAAGAAGGGTGGGGCGCTCCCTTAAATGAGCGCACTGCAAGAGGAACCTGGTCCCTCCCAGAAAGCAAATTGCACATAAACCATTTGGAACTAAAAGCGGTCTTTCTGGCCCTAAAAGAGTTCCAAGACCTCTGTTGCAACAACATAGTACTGGTAGCCACAGACAACACAACAGTGGTTGCCTATATCAGCAAGGAAGGGGGGATGAAGTCGGGCTCACTGTGTGCCCTACTGTGTAGAATCCTGTCCTGGTGCACCAGGAAACGGGTAACTCAGAGCACGTCACATCCCCGGCTGGCTGAACGTGATAGCAGACAAGTTGTCCAGGGTTGGGCAGACCATTCAAATGGAATGGTCCTTTCATCCAGAGGTGTTCCAAGCTATATGCTCCCGGTGGCATCAGCCTCAAGTGGATCTTTTTGCCACCAGATTCAACAACAAACTATCACAGTTTGTCTCACCGGTCCCAGACCCCCAGGCATGGGCAGTGGATGCACTCAGTCTGTCTTGGGAGGATCTGGACCCATATGCCTTCCCACCAGCAGCCATCTTGGGCAAAGTTGCAGGACTACCCTGCAACAGAATCATACTGATTGCACCAAGGTGGCCCAATATGCCCTGGTTCTGGGATATAGTGGCAATGTCCAGTCAAATCCCACTGTGTTTGCCCAACCTACCCAATTTGGTCTCTCAGCCATTCAACCAGAAACTGCACAGGAACCTGTCAATCCTGAACCTACATTCCTGGCTACAGGAACAGCAATCAAGGAGCAGGGGTTCTCTGAGGCAGTGGCAGCACAAATTGAGGCTCCTCAAAGAGGATCAACCAGATCCGTCTATGAAGCAAAGTGGGCCATTTTTACAAAGTGGTGCCTCAGTAATCAGGTGGACTTCAGGGCACCACCTCTGAAAGCCATAGCTGACTTCCTCTTGCACCTGTTCCAGGACAGGAAGTTGCAGCCATGTACCATTAATGGATACAGATCAGCCATTGCTGACAAGTTGGGCAACTCCCCCATTAATGTCAGCAAAGATGAGAATCTCACTCGTCTCCTGGATAGCTTCCATAGAGACAGGCCCAAGGGCAGGAGGCGTATACCCTCCTGGAACCTGTCGCTGGTCTTGCACCAGCTGACTAAGGCTCCCCTTTGAACCTTTAAAAGAAGCCTCACTAAAACACTTGACCTTCAAGACTGTTTTTCTGCTGGCCTTGGGTTCTGGTAAGCACAGGAGTGAGATCCATGCTTGGTTACATAAGAACATCAGACACCAGTCAGGCTGGTCTAAGGTGTCCTTGTACCCCTCACCCAGCTTTCTATCCAAGAACCAGCTGGCTAAGGAAGGTCCAGATACTGTCATACCAGCCCTGGCCCCCCACTCTGGATAAGTCACTCAAGGGTGACAGGTCCTTGTGTCCAGTCAGAGCCCTTCGCTATTACTTGGACAGGACCTCAGATCTTGGGCAGAACAAGGAGTTGGTCTTTGTCTCCTTCAAGAAAGGTTTTGATAAGGACATCTCCCCTGCCACCATCTCCTCATGGATCAAGCAGACTGTGATCCTTTGTTATGAGCTCTCTGACCAGGAGGCCCTCACACTGCATCATGTCAAAGCCCATGATGTCAGGGCCTTTGCTGCTTCTAAGGCCTTCCAGTCGGGGGTCTCCTTAGAGGAGATTCTGTCAGCATGCCACTGGAAATCTATTTAAAGGATGTGGCATGGGCTGATACAGAGCTTTTTCATTTAGGGCCTGTGGTGGCTGCCCAACAGATCCACGACCATCAAGCCCAAAAATGAGGAGATATGTAAATATGTATATATTAATACATAATAAAAAAAACTGTGCCTTGCTTCCTTTGGGAAGTTTATGTCGTATGGGACTGAACTCAACCCTCTTCTCCCTTTCTCCAAGCAGGTCTGAGAAAAAGGGGGGAACTTTGGTAGACTTCCGGGTAACCGGTTAGTCTCAGCCGACCTTGACCTTTGAGGTCATCTGACCTTAGGTCAACCGGGCCTTCTCAACCTTTGTTTTTATGTCAGCTGACTTGTCAGTCAGCTGACATTATGTCATCACTCTGCGGCGTCCGCGTCCGTGTGAACAACTTCTTCCCCAAAACTACAAGGCCTAGAGACATGCTGTTTTTTTTTAAAAGATACCTTATCTATCGAGGATGAAAAATTGTTCAAGGCATGCAAATCTGTCTGTTCGTCTGTTTGCTAGAGACATTACAAGGGGGGTACCCCCACCAAAAGTGTGAAAATTTCAACTTTTTATCACAATTTTCTCAGTGACTATTGCAGGGATTTCTCTCATATCTTGCATATATGTACTAGGCCAGAGGTAGATTCTCTTGTGTGAGTATGAGACCTGGATCTATCTTACTTTTTTTTTAATAAATTTTTTTAATAATTGTTAATGCATTAAAATTCATGAAATCATGCACTAAATAACTTATAACTTCAAAAGTGTTGCATTTACAGCATTTTGTGAAAATATGTTGTTCAGCTACTTTTTTCATAGCTACAATATGGTGAGTAAGTTGGGTGTCTGTCTCAATAGCTAAGTGAGTAATAGCTACTTTTGGGCTTTTCAGTAACTTCCATTATGAGTAAAATCACTTGTAACTTAAAAACTATTGCATTTAGAGAATTTCGTATAAATATGTTGTTCAGCTACTTTTGGGCCAGCTATAACATAGTGAAATTTCAGACCTGTAGCTCATGGCATAGCTGAGTAATAGCTACTTTTAGGTTATCACTGTTGAGTAAATCACTTATAACTTGAAAAGTGTTTCATTTAGAGCATTTTGTTAAAATATGTTATTCAGCTACTTTTTTCATAGCTACAATATGGTGAGTAAGTTGGGTGTCTGTCTCAATAGCTAAGTGAGTAATAGCTACTTTTGGGCTTTTCAGTAACTTCCATTATGAGTAAAATCACTTGTAACTTAAAAACTATTGCATTTAGAGAATTTCGTATAAATATGTTGTTCAGCTACTTTTGGGCCAGCTATAACATAGTGAAATTTCAGACCTGTAGCTCATGGCATAGCTGAGTAATAGCTACTTTTAGGTTATCACTGTTGAGTAAATCGCTTATAACTTGAAAACTATTGCATTTAGAGAATTTCGTATAAATATGTTATTCAGCTACTTTTGGGTCAGCTATAACATAGTAAAATTTCAGACCTGTAGCTCATGGCATAGCTGAGTAATAGCTACTTTTAGGTTATCACTGTTGAGTAAATCACTTATAACTTGAAAAGTGTTTCATTTAGAGCATTTTGTTAAAATATGTTATTCAGCTACTTTTTTCATAGCTACAATATGGTGAGTAAGTTGGGTGTCTGTCTCAATAGCTAAGTGAGTAATAGCTACTTTTGGGCTTTTCAGTAACTTCCATTATGAGTAAAATCACTTGTAACTTAAAAACTATTGCATTTAGAGAATTTCGTATAAATATGTTATTCAGCTACTTTTGGGCCAGCTATAACATAGTAAAATTTCAGACCTGTGGCTCATGGCATAGCTGAGTAATAGCTACTTTTAGGTTATCACTGTTGAGTAAATCACTTATAACTTGAAAACTATTGCATTTAGAGTATTTTGTTTCAATATGTTATTCACCTATTTTGGGGTCAGCTATAACATAGTGAAGTTTCAGACCTGTGGCTCATTTCATAGCTGAGTAATAGCTACTTTGAAGTTCTCACTGTTGAGTAAATCAGTTATAATTGGAAAACTATTGCATTTACAGAAATTTGTGCAAATATGTTATTCAGCTACTTTTGGGTCAGCTATAACATAGTGAAATTATAGACCTATAGCTCATGGCACAACTGAGCAATAGCTATTCTCAGGTACTGACTGTTGAGTAAATCAGCTATAACTTGAAAAATATTGCATTTGGAGTATTTTGTTAAAATATATTGTTCACCTACTTTTGGGTCAGCTATAACATAGTGAAATTACAGACCTATAGCTCATGGCATAGCGGAGCAATAGCTATTTTCAGGTTCTCACTATTGAGTAAATCAGTTGTAGCTTGAAAACTATTGCATTTACAGTAGTTTGCCTTAATATGTTGTTCACCTACTTTTGGGTTAGCTATAACATAGTAAAATTTCAGACATGTAGCTCATTGCATAGCTGAGTAATAGTTCCTTTGAGGTTCTCACTGTTGAGTAAATCAGTTGTAACTTGAAAACTATTACATTTAGAGTAATTTGTTAAATATGTTATTCACAAAATTTTTGGTCAGCTATAACATAGTGAAATTGCAGACCTCTATGTCATGGCATAGCTGAGCAATAGCTACTTTCAGGTTCTCACTGTTGAGTAAATCATTGTATCCACTGGATAGCCGCAGTGTGTAGAGAGAGATTTCACCATTACTGCTCTGATGAAAAAAAATATTATAGCTAGCTTTCTTAAGTTTGCAGAATATATTAATAACCATAAAATGTTGTCTGGGAATATTTTTGGCCTCATTTTGAGAAACAAGATGGCCGCTACAGGTGTTTTTTGTCAGTCATGAAAAGTGCTTATATCTCCCTTATTATTGATCCTAGAGGTTTGGGATGATAAACCAACCTGTAGGAAATCATGAGGTGGGAATCTTTTGGTGTGGTCAGATTTGACCTTCAATGACCCCTCCTTCAAGGTCAAACAAGGATAGCCAAACTTAAAAGTGCTTATAACTCGCTTATTATTGGTCCCAGAGGTTTGGGATGGTAAACAGACAGGAAATCATGGGCTGTGAATCTGTTGATATGGTCCGATTTGACCTTGGAACCCTCCTTCAAGGTCAAATGAGGATAGCGAAAATTGAAAGTGCCTACAACTCGCTTATTATTGGTGACAGAGATTTGGGATGGTAAACCATCCCATAGGAAATCATTGGCTCGGAATCTTTTGGTATGGTCAGATTTGACCTTTGGACCCCTCCTTCAAGGTCAAATGAGGACAGCCAAGCTTAAAAGTGCTTATAACTCATTTATAATTGGTCCTAGAGGTTTGGAATGGTAAACCATAGGAAATCATGGGCTGGGAATGTATTTGTGTTGTTAGATTTGACCTTGGACCCCTTCTTCAAGGTCGAACGAGGATATTGCATTTGTAGTATTTCTTTAAATATGTTTTAACCTATTTTTTACACTTAAACAATTACCTTGTTATTTTCCTTCATAATACCATTTACAGGGCACAACTTTTTTATCCTGTCAGCTTCGGAATTTCTTTCGAACTTGCTGTTCAGTTACCATTTACTGTATTTCTGTACAGCCCTTTTCCTGATAATTATTCTGTCCTCTAATCACCTTCACAAATCAAAAACACTCAGTCAGCTGACACAGTGCCCGTTCACGGGCACTCTCCTCTTGTTTGTTTATGAGTTCAACTGAGTCCCTAGTAACTTACCCGCCTACCAAGTGGTAGTTATTCAGCAATTGTCCATTGGATAGGATGTATTAACGCAATAAAATTGCAAATTTAATAAGTAAATTAAATTTTTATAAGTTAATACCCTATCAAATGGACAGGCAAGGCCCACCCATCCGGCCCCGCTATCAGCTTAATAGGGGTCTTACTAGGACTAGACACAAAAAAGATGCTATGACGTCACGCTGTCTAGACAGGAAGGAAGTACGATGCGCTACCTAGCGAATGCACACTCTGTGACCGGTCCTGCCGGTAGTATATACAGGACGTCTTTTTCTGGCGTTTGGCGGGACCGGTCGCACCGACCAGTAAAGCAGTTGTCCATTGGATAGGGTATTAACTTATAAAAATTTAATTTACTTATTAAATTTGCAATTTTGTAAAATATACCACTCTACGAAACACAATAAAGCTCACATTCTGCTTACAGTCCAATACTGCAACTGGTACAGTTTTTAGATCATCCACTTTCCATTAGATACAAAACACAGTAAAGCTTACCTTCTCCTTTCAGTCTCATACCACAACTACTACAGCTTTATTAACTCAAGTCTCCATCCGGGCCGCTCATTTTTGTTAGCAAAAACCTATTTCTAGTTTCTTCATTTCTTCATCATTTCCCGGCATTTTATTTTAACATTGTTGGAATATATGCAGGGTACACATATATATTCAAGTAACAGTTCTGCTTTCTCTTCTGAGTTAAATATAGCAGATTCTGTGCTTGGGATGACAAGAACACTTTCTACGATGATGCCACAGTAGATTCTCGCCTTTGAAGAGTGCTGGGAGATTTCTGCATCTTCAGATCTCTTAATTTTATTTTAACCAAATTTAATAAATATGCAAGGAATTTCCTTCAAAAGCTGTTTTGGGTTAGGTTCTGCAACTGGTACAGTTTTTAGATCATCCACTTTCCATTAGATACAAAACACAGTAAAGCTTACCTTCTCCTTTCAGTCTCATACCACAACTACTACAGCTTTATTAACTCAAGTCTCCATCCGGGCCGCTCATTTTTGTTAGCAAAAACCTATTTCTAGTTTCTTCATTTCTTCATCATTTCCCGGCATTTTATTTTAACATTGTTGGAATATATGCAGGGTACACATATATATTCAAGTAACAGTTCTGCTTTCTCTTCTGAGTTAAATATAGCAGATTCTGTGCTTGGGATGACAAGAACACTTTCTACGATGATGCCACAGTAGATTCTCGCCTTTGAAGAGTGCTGGGAGATTTCTGCATCTTCAGATCTCTTAATTTTATTTTAACCAAATTTAATAAATATGCAAGGAATTTCCTTCAAAAGCTGTTTTGGGTTAGGTTCTGCTATCTCACTGAGGCAAGTACAGCAGAAAAGGCAGTTAATAGTGTCCAGGAGGTTGAGAAGAACAATGCCAGGAAGGCTGAGGCAGTTACAGAAGGAATGGACAGGGAACAGCAGGTTTCCGTGATGGCTCCGTGGACGGCTCCGGGTACGACAGTGCATCCATCGCAGAGGAAACATTCCATCACTGGTGTTGAACTCTATCCAGGAACGGCAGTATATCTAAGTTGTTATGGTTTATTCTGATGACAGCAATGCAACCACCACATTTCTACAGATAGCCATGGACGGTACACCACATCAACTACAATGCCATGGTGGGATCTGTGCCCGTCATTCACCAATTTTCAGATAGCTGAGCTTGGTCGAAGATCCATCACAGTTCACGGTAGTAGGCATTCTTTGGAGGACTTACTACCATGGATTCAACTATCACTTGCTATCCCTTGGGGTTACAGCATTTTTCCATAAGGATGCCCATTCACAAATCATTACATAGTCGTGCATTGTTGAAGATTGATATCTACAAAGAATGCAGCAGGTAACCTTTTAACACTGTCTTGGTAGTGTTATGTTGCTTTTGGAATGATCAATGCTTACAGGGACACAGTAGTGCACCAGTGTTGTGTCATTTCACAGTGGTGCAGAAGGTGAAATGGTACAAACACCCTATCAAATAGGACAGGAAGTAGTTCAGACAGGAAGCTACAAATTATTATGGCGAATGTTGTGTTAAACTAAAATCACAATTTTATTGTGTTAATACATCTTACCTAGTGGACAGATCCATTGTTCGGCGCCCTGCCAGTCTCTCCAAACGTGTCCTGTTCACTCGCCAGGTGGCTGTATAGCCTCCCTGCTGGTGTACTGCGCTTTTATTACGCTACAATAGCTAACCATGTGGGACTCATTGCTGTTCTCGGATGGCCACAAAGCATCATGGCCAACGTCTAAGAAAAATAGACATTTATAGTTGGCCGTAGCCTCTAGTTGTCATCACGTGATAACTTCTGACCAATCGCCCTACTTTCTCATTGGCCACGTTGAACTGGTAGCTTTTTGTAAATAATACAGACATTTTCATTTATTTCTCAGCTTTTACGTATTGTTGGAGGTTCATTTTGGGTTATTTCTTTTATTATATATCATGGATTATGCTGTAAAATTTCTGTTTTGACAGGATAAGTATATTACCTCTTTTCGCGTGTTTTGAGTTTTCCTCGGTTCAGGTTTTTCATATCTACGTCTTTTATTGCGTTTAAAATGTCCATCCATCAAACGAATAAAGACAAACCGAGAGCACAAAAATGCCACCATTTTTGTTTTTCCTTTGATTTACACAACTATTCCCCTACTTGTAGGGAATCTGGCAAGGGTGATGACCCCTGTGTCACCTTTGAAGCGCCCTGTGATATCTGTGCATCTTTCACAGATGACCAAATGAAAAAAATTCAACACAGGAAACGCTATATAAAGAGACAAAAGGCGGATGCTTCTAATGCAAAAGATGATGAACTTGATCTTTTGGGTGAAGGCGATGGGGATTCTTTCACTGGTTTAAATGTAGACCTTGAGAGTGCTGCTGACAATCTTTTTACCTCACCCCCAGCAAAAAATTGAAACAAATCTAGAAAAATCCCTGGGCAATTCACTAAATATCCATTTACAGCAGCAAGTGGGCTCTTTCCAGGCATCTATGTTGGAAGCTTTTCAGTCGCTCCAAGAGGAGTTGACGTCTAAAAAATAAACAGAGGTGGATCAGACCTCGGTTTCTGCTTCCAAACCTGGTACATCTTCCCGTACTGCTGTTAATCTGGACCTACCCCCTCCGAGACTTAGAACTACCATTCAAACCGAGGATATGGATGTGGCCTATGGTTCAGCACTTCCTCCACGTCTCGGACCTGATCCTCATAATACATCGGATCAGAATGTTAATGCATCTGAGTTACCTTCGAAGAAGGTCTCGGATAAACCAAAAAAAACACTGCCACTCTCGCAGTAGGTAAACCAAAAAAACACTGCCACTCTCGCAGTAGGCATGAAGTTGAATCCAGGTCTGCCTCGGATCAATCCAATGAGGAATCCGATGAATCTCGGAACCCATCTACTAAACCTAAAAAACACTGATAAATCCAGGTCCACATATGTGTCATCTTCCTCAAGAGGATCAGTCCTCTGTAGCCAGACACAGGTTTTCTAAGCCCTCTGGGGCTCAGCCCTCAGGGGCTGCTTCTGATCAAGACCTCCCTCAACATGATCCAGACCCCCCTTATTATAGGGAAGTAGCTCTGTCTGACATTCCCTCACAGTACGCTGAAGAGGTCGACACTTTTAGGCGCATTCTTTCCCTCCCTGACCCCAGGGAGTCTATGCCTAGGTCCTCAACTTCAGTCATGGGTCTGGACGATGAGAAAGGCTGTCAAGAGCTCAGACCTAGAGGTCCTTCCTCTATACTTCCACTTAGCTCAGTTATCAAGGACGCCTTTAATAAATTTCAACATGACTTTAAGGCTGCTAATTTACCCAAGGGTAAATATATCAAACCTCCTCCTTCCACTTCCAAGTGGTACAGGGTGGCACAGCCCTGTTATCAGGACAAATATCAGGAGTTGAATAAGGATTTTGCCAAAATCTGTATTACTCCTAAACCCCCTGGGGCCCCTATGGGCAAGGTTCCCCTACCAATTCTTAAAGAATTGGAACACCAGGCTAGGCAAAGTATCTCAACGCTCAACTTCACTGCTGCCTTTGCCAAAACTTCATCTTCTTGCAATGCTTCTCTTGAGAAGTGTCAACATAGCATTAAGTCAACTGTCAAGAAGGTTAAGACACAGATCCAGAAAGGTGCCAATCCTGATAAAGCAGCAAAGCGTGGCTATGAGCACGTCTGTGAGTATCTAGATTTTTGGAATAAGACAGTTCTTATCCAACACAGGGTTCTTACTTGCCTCAGCAAATCCCTAGCCCATATACTCCAGAGGGAACTATATTCTATGGGTAACACTGGCTTGCTTAGGCGCGAAGCCAAAATGACCCTCTTACAACCACAATTAGGGGAAACAAGATGCCAAGAACTCAGGAACTCGTCCTTTTGGGACCCCTCGTTCCAGTCTCAACTTGTGAAAGAAGGTGAAGACTTCCTCCTCAAAAAAGGCACCTCTAAAGACTCTCAGGGTTTCGCACCCTATCAAAATAAGCCCTTTCGTGGTCCACAACAAGAAAAGAGACTCCTACAGGAAACGCCCCTATGGGCAACTCCTCACAAAGCAGTAACCAATCGTTTTCCTCAGGAAGGGGGAAACCGAACTTCAGAGGCTCCAGGGGTCGACCCCCCATCACAGGGGGCGGGAGCGTGGAAACCCCTCTCCCCAATGACTCCTTAAAAGCCTTCCTCAGTCCACCAGTAGGAGGTCGCCTCCGTTCTTTCAGAAGAGACTGGCAAACAAACAAATGTTCTTCAAACATGTTAAACATTATCACCAATGGCTACGTACTGCCATTCCTTTCAAAACCAAATTTGGTCAAAATCCCTCTGATTCTGTCAGAGTACAAGGCCCGTCAAAAAGACCAAGCACTGGCCACTTGTATCCAGTCTCTTCTGTCAAAGAACGCAATCGAAAGGGTGGAAAATGTAAAATCTCTCGGGTTTTACAGTCGCCTGTTCCTAGTACCCAAGCCTCACCAAAGGTGGAGGCCAGTCATAGACCTAAGCAGGCTCAACACTTTTCAGGACCTCCCTGATTCCAGGGGAATGGGTATCGTCGATAGATCTGTCGGATGCTTACCTGCACATCCCCATCCATCCAAACTCAAGGAAATACCTAAGGTTTTGCTACAAGTCTCAGGTGTTCCAGTTCACCTCCCTCCCATTCGGACTAGCCACAGCCCCCCAGGTCTTTAAAATGATTGTAAAGGAAGTGAAACTAATGGCCCTCTCCAGAGGACTCAGACTTCACCAATACCTGGACGACTGGCTGATCAGGTCCCAGTCTCAGGAGGAAGCACAAGTGAACACTCAGGCGGTGGTAGACCTAACCCAGTCCTTGGGTTGGATAATAAATCAGGAAAAAATCAGAACTGAAACCTACTCAGGTGTTTTCGTTTGTGGGCTATGAATACCATCTAAATTCAGCCCTTGTAAAACCCACTCAAGAGAGATGGCTCAAACTTCAGGATTTGATCCTACGACTAAAGTCAAAACATGTCTTGACTGCAAGATGTTTGATGTCGCTAATTGGGTTTGCTTGCCTCAACGGAGAAAATGGTCCCGGAGGGACGCCTTCACATGAGACCCTTTCAGTTTCATCTCAAGGAGCACTGAAGATATCCTCAGTCGCTGGACAGCCTCCTTCCTTGGACAGAAGCCATTGCAGCCCACTTAGACTGGTGGCAAAATCCCTCAAACGTGATGAAAGGTGCAGACCTTCATCCCAAAGACCACAGTATCCAACTCTTTACAGACGCCTCAAAGGAAGGTTGGGGCCCTCACTTAGATCAAAATTCTACAAAGGGTCTGTGGTCAGACTTGGAAAAAAGGCTACACATAAATGTCCTAGAATTGAAGGCGGTCTCACTGGCCCTTCGAAACTTCAAGGACCAGTGCCAGAACCAAACAGTGCTAGTTGCAATGGACAACTCAACAGTGGTAGCCTACATAAACAAACAAGGAGGAACTCACTCAGCAGAGATGGGTGCTCTCCTGTGGAAGATTATGACCTGGTGCCATCACTATCACATAACATTGAAAGCCAGACACATTCCAGGGTGCCTGAATGTGATGGCCGACCTTCTATCCAGGTTAAACCAAGTGCAGTCAACAGAATGGTCACTACATCCGCAGGTGTTCAAACAGATCTGCCAAAAGTGGTTCACTCGTGTAGACTTATTTGCCACTCATCTGAACCACAAACTTCCACTGTACATATCTTCTGTCCCAGACCCAAAGGCTTGGGACATAGATGCTCTGAACATAAACTGGACGAGTCTCACTGCCTATGCTAACCCTCCGATGGCTCTCCTTCACAGGGTGATAAAAAAAATCAGGCAATGCTATTGCCTGATCATTGTAGTAGCCCCAGGCTGGCCAGGGATGCCCTGGTTTTGGGACCTAGTGCAGCTCTCAACAGAGATCCCACTGCAACTTTCGGTGTCAACGACTCTTCTCAAACAGTCCCACAATTATGTGTTCCACAGCAATCCACAACATCTCAACCTCCATGCCTGGTGTCTAGGAGTGGACAGCTCCAAGAACAAGGCTTCTCTGTGGAGGTGGCAGAGAGAATTGCTGCACCTCATAGGTCATCAACAAGAACCATCTACAAGTCAAAGTGGTCCTTATTTGAGAAATGGTGCAGAGAAAATTCGGTGGACTTCTCCACTCCATCTGTGAAACAAGTCTCAGACTTTTTCATGTATCTGTACCAAGATCTAAACAGGCGCCCTTCGACCATCGATGGTTACAGGACGGCCATTGTTGACACCTTGGGCCCAACGGGCCAACATATTGCACAAAGTTTAGACCTTCATAGGTTACTCTCACAGGGATCGTCCCAAAAGTTCCAGGAATCTTCCTAAGTGGAACCTTTCTGTTGTTCTTAATGAGCTCACCAAAGCACCCTTTGAGCCTATGAAAGACACAGACCTCAAACATCTTACTCTCAAAACTGCTTTCTTGCTAGCTTTGGCCTCCGGCAAGTGCCGCAGCGAAATCCATGCCTGGGTTGCAAACAAAGTATCTAATCTAGGCCAATGGGAAAAGGTTGCCTTGTTCCCTTCTTCTGACTTCATAGCCAAAAACCAACTAGCAAGAGAAGGTTCTCAAAGTGTGTCTCCGGTGACTATTCCGGCTTTGACTACCATCGTAGATAGACAATTCAAAGAAGACAGGACCCTATGTCCGGTATGGGCCCTGAGGTACTATTTGGATCGAACCAAAGACCTGAGAGGGTCTCGATCCCTCCTTTTCATCTCCTTCAAGAAAAGACATACCTCAGACATTAGATCCGCTACTCTCTCTTCCTGGTTGAAACAGACCATTCTACTTTGTTATAAACAAGCAGACCAACAAGCCTTGGATAATGATAAACCTTTAATTGATAGGTAAAACTGTAAACTAATGTATACAAATAATGTACTAATACTAAAAGAAAATCAGAAGTAACAGATATTAATGATAAACCTTTAATTGATAGGTAAAACTGAAGACTAATGTAACGGGTAATTTTAAAAATCTGAAGAGGAAGGAGAGGAAGCAATATCGTATCTGCTACTGTAGGTACTTTCATAAGATTATAAACACTTACAATATTTAAAGTTCAATTTCTGAAAAAATATCTACCCAATGTCCCCATCTGGTTTTAAATAAGTTTATACCAGTATCTGTTTCTGCCAAATATTTTTGCTCTAGAAATTTTCTTTTAAATTCTTTCTGCAGACAAAATATGTTAAGATGGCTGTTTTTTCTCGATGTTTGAAAAATGTAATTCCTTGATATGAGAAGTATGAAATTTATGGGCCAAAAGAACTGATCATTTATTAGATATCCAAGTATCTTCATTTTGGCAGTGAACACAAGAGGTATCCCCGTTTTATTTTTTAGCCAAGTTTCTATATTATTCCACAACTCTTCAGCTTTAATACAATCACTAAACAAGTGAAGACATGTTTCAGTGTATTCATTGCACATATTACACATCTTGTTTTCTTTAATTTTCACCTTATGAAGGTAGTCATTTGTATTTAATATGTTATAAAGAAGCCTGTACTGAAACCACACAAGGACATTATCAGAAATACTTTTGAAGCAGATTTTATAGACAGTTGGCCAAATGTCATCATTGTTGATGCTTAAAGCATGTGACCATTTTAGTTCACAGTTTGTTTGTTCTTTTTTATCTGTTTCATTTATGATTAAATATATGTCCTTACAGCCTTTTTTCTGATGCATTATCAAATGTAAGTGTGGGGGAAAAACTGGATTTTGGTGAGGAAAAAAGTTGTCCTTTTTATTTTTCTGAATGAAGCTTTGTATTTCTGCTCTCAATCTAAAATAGTGTAGGAAGTTAATTTTCAAGTTGAATTTTGTATTTATTTCTACCAAACCTAATACTTTGCCAGATGAATCGGTAATATCGCCAACTGTATAGATACCCTTCTTAAACCACAGAGGGAGGAACATTTGGTTTTCAGATATATGCTTATTATACCATAAACAAGATTGCATAATATCTGAGTTTGAATTTATTCTCAATTCTTTACCAACATATGCCCAGCTTTGAAAAACATCTGACCAAAATTTATTTGAAACTTTTTGTTTTAAAAAGTTACACCACTCTGGGCCCATAACAAAAATTCGCTCAAATTCACTAATGCGACTGGCTTTGTAATCTACGCATCCAGCTAACTTTTAAGCATTTTTCAAAATTATAGATATTAACCATATTTAGCCCGCCGTTTTGATACATAGTACAAATAGTAGCACGTTTTATTTTATCTGGTTTCTTGTTCCATAGGAACTGAAATAGAATTGTATTAAGCTTTTCAAGGAAACACTTTGTTATTGGAATTGACAAGAATAAGTGAATAAATTTAGAGAGGATTTTTGTTTTTATAATTGTTATTTTACCTATTGGAGTGAGATTTCTAGATTGCCATTTTATGATTTCAGCTTCAGCTATTTTTATTGTTTTACTATAATTAATTTTACACATATCATCAAGGTTCACTGAGAAGTGGAGACCTAGAAAGGTGAAATCGGTACAGCCCCAGTCGAGTTTTTGCGATACATTTAATTTAAACTTTGAAAAGCATTTCCTTCCAATCCAGATTATCTTGGTCTTTTCCTTGTTCATACGTAATCCTGAGAAATTACCAAAAATTTCTAGTGTATTTAATGCCGCCTGCAAAGAGTGTTGTGTGCCATCTAAAAAAAGTGCGGTGTCGTCTGCAAATTGCGTTAACTTAAATTCCTTCGTATTGACTTTTATTCCAATTATTTCTGGGTTCATTTTAATAAGTAGGGCAAGAATTTCTGCAGCGGTTAAAAACAAATATGATGAAACAGGGTCTCCCTGTTTGCAACCCCTTTCAATCTTAATTTTTTCAGATAATATACCACATTGTACTACAAATGCTGTTATGTCTGAGTTAAACAATTGTATCCATTTTAAGAAGTTCTTACTAAAACCAAAATGTTGGAGTATTATATATAGGAATTTCCACGAAATTGAATCGAATGCTTTTTCGAAGTCAATAACCATAATAGCACCTGGAATATTATATTGCTCAGTGATATGCATAAGATCGTAGGTTAGTCGAGTACCGTCACTTATTTGTCGTCCCGCAAGAAAGCCTGTTTGTGTTTTCCCTATTATATCGTCCAGTGTTCCTTTTAACCTATTGGCAATTACCCCAGATGCTAGTTTGTAAACTACAGATAAAAGAGATGTAGGTCTCCAGTTTTTGATAAGTTTTCTATCTTTAGTCCCTTTTGGAATGCAGGTAATGATACACTGACGTAGAGTTGTTGAGAGTTTGCCTTTCTTAAAACAAGTGTTCAATCCATTGGTGATAAAATATTTCAACTTTATCCAAAAAACTTTTAAAAATTCTGAACTAATTCCGTCAATTCCTGGTGATTTGTCATTCTTCTGTTTTTTTAATACAGAAGCTAATTCAATAGTTGTAATTGGATCACCAAGGTTATTATCTCTAACTGTATTTGTTGGTAAATTTTCTAATACTTTGTGAATATTATTGAAGTCTAGGGTATCATCTTTGTTTGCAAAAAGATGAACATAGAAATTCCTTATATGGCTTAACACTTGATTTTGTTCGGTTACAAAAGATCCATCCTGTAACTGAACACTTTTAATTGTCTTTTCAATGAAGTTTTTATTCTCTAAGTTACAAAAAAATTTAGATGGTTTTTCGCCCTCTTTAAGCCATTGATGTCTAGATCTTATGTGCTCACCATCAACCTTAATCTTTCTTAAATTTTCCAGTTCTAGTTGCTTGTCCATAAGCAGTTGGTAGTTATGGCTATTATTGTCTAATTGTGACTCAAGATAGGCTATGTCTTTTAGTAGTTGGTCCTCTTTTGTTTTATTGTTTTTTTTAATGATGATGCATACTTTATTGTATCACCTCTTATTCTCAGAAATAACATTTCTAGGAAAAGATCATTATCAATTGTAAAGGTTATATTTGGTGGAATTAGTTTCAGAGATTGTAGCGAGTAAATTGGTAAGGCATACTTTAAGATTTCATCATCTATAGCATTATTTATCAAATTCAGGTAATCTTGTCTTTTCAACAAGCTATTGTTAAATTTCCAGATTCCCTTACCAACCGTAAATTTGTTTAGAAACAATTCTAATTCAATCACAGAATGATCTGACCGATAAGCCACACCGATATTGCATGTTTTAACAATATCTGTCATTATATCTGAAATTAAAAAGAAGTCCAGCCTTGCATGTTTAATTGGATTTCTTTTTCTCCAAGTAAACCGAGAGAGGTCCTCAGTGGCCTAGTGGTTAGCAAGTTTGGCATCTAATCATAGGCTGTCACCTCTGTGGGTTCGAGTCCCACAAGTGGCAATTCTGAGGACCTGTCCCAATATGACCCTGGCTGTTGAACGGGACGTAAAACCCCAACTTTGACCTTGGACCCAGTAAACCGAGTGACATTTGGGTGAAGTAATCGGTAGATATCTAAGAGGTTTAATTCATTCATCATGTCTTTTACTGCTTTTTGTGCATTGGGATTATTTACATGTTTATAATTTTTTGTATCAATTGTCTGATCTAATACCAGGTTAAAATCACCACAATTGACTGTATAATCAGTATGATTGGTTAACAAAAAATCTTTAATGCAGCTAAAAAAGTTAGGGTTATCATTATTAGGGGCATAGATATTAATGAGGTTTATTGTCATAGAACTCAGTTTTATACTTAAATATAGGAAATTTCCACACGAGTCTGATTTTGTTGAAGTGATTTGGTATTCAAAGTTTTTATTCAATAGGATAGCTAGACCACGTGAATTTGTAAGTGTTCCATTTAAATAGCATTCGTTTCCCCATATCTGTTTCACTGAGAGTAGATCTTTTTCTGTCCAGTGGGTGTCTTGTAGACAAATTATGTTGGCTTTCCTATCTTTCATGTATGATAGGACATCAACTCATTTTTGCATATTTTGTAGCCCCTGGCAATTTGCAGACAACACCTTAATACTGTTACCGACACTTGCCATGATGTATTGTGGAGGTAAAACACTCTTTGTAGGCCTTTTTTATTTTTAAAAATATAGAGTTATTGTCAAGATTTTGATTATTCCCCACCGTATGACACCATGATATCTGAATATTACATTGTTGTGAAGGTTTATAGTTTATCTTTTTTATAATGTAATAACAGCAGTACGACACATGATAAAAAGCACAAAGAAAATATAATGACTTGTATAATGTCAAACATAAATTCAATGGTAGCATGAGAAAGTTTAAAGATATACAGGTGCAAATAATGGGTATATAAAAGGTGCAACACAAATTGGAACATTTGATCTGAAACATCTGAAAAAAAATTAACTATTTTATAGCACAGACAAGTTACCATTACGGAAAGTACCACACTTTGAACTGGCAGACACTTGTGTATTTAAAGTTACAAGGGAATTAGGAAAGGTTGAGCAAGAAATGCACTTAGAGAGTAATAAAAGGGATTTAGAATAAGTCTTTTCTAGATATGAGATATACACTACGTTTTGCAAAAAGCATAAGTTATTATATTAAATTATCCATTTAATTTGATTACTTATAATAATACTCTGCAACTTATTACTGTTTGAATAATTCTATTCATATTGAACACATCCTGAAAAAGCAGGTTTTATCATATTAAGTTATCGATTTATTTTGATTGCTTATACTAATTAGGTTGTTGGGAGAAAAAAAAATGCCTTTATTACTTATTATAATTTACTGCTGTGCTTTGAGTTGCAGCAGATCATATAGATATATCATAAGCAGCAGTGTCTTGCAGTGTCTTTTGTGTCCAAGTTTCTTCAAACAAATAATGTGATTATTGAAACATTAATATAAAGAGATTACCTAAAACATACATACATCAATTATTAAACAAACACAATTAAGGCATTATGTAAAATTATAAACATCTGAAATTGTGAAACCACCAAAATTGATAATATAAAATTGGATTTACAAGTATGTGCTTTGAATTGCAGCAGATCATATGGATATATCATAAACAGAAGTGTCTTGCAGTGCCTTTTGTATCCAAGTTTCCTCAAACAAATAATGTGATTATTGAAACATTATAAAGAGATTACTTAAAACATACATACTTCAATTATTAAACAAAACAAAATTAAGGCATTATGTTAAATTATAAACATCTGAAAATGTGAAACCACCAAAATTGATAATATAAAATTGGATTTACAAGTATGACATCTGGTGCTATCTAAATTATCTGTCTTTATTCAACAAAAAGCGTAGTTACTTCAGTATCAAAATACGTAAGTTTAAAGATGAAGATCTTAACAATAAGAAAGATAATATTTGTGACAAAAATAGACAATTTATGTCTTGACATTTGCTTTACTTGTATCTATAGTAGAAGACTTGACATTTGTTAAAACAGATGATAAAGGTTACTGTAATTTTACTGCTTCATTGGCACATTGTTTAATCAAGTCAGATTTTTTTCTGTTCACAGGTATACATCTCCAGATATCAATAAACAGAACAAAACATTATCTGAAAAACTACATACATCAAAAATTAACAAATATAAAATGAGGCTTATTTGTGTGGTTTAGGTTAGTGTACATCCTAAATTTGTAAGAATACAAAATTGTACTTTGGACTACATCGTCTTGTAAATAAGTGTCTGTGTTATCTTATATTTTTCGAACAGATAACCTGCTTAAACATCAAATATAGACACTGAAGGATAAAAGTTAAGATGAAAAAGCATGTTTTTAGCTGAAAGAAACACAGTAAATAGGTATCTGAGGTATATTTCATTTTTCAAACAGATAACCTGCTTAAACACCAAATATAGACATTTAAAGATAAAAGTTAAAATGAAAAGCCATGTTTTTGGTTGAAAAAAACATAAGTAAGGAATTTAACAGTTGTTTAGATCATGATTAAAAACACTGCACAAGAAAACATTGATAAGAGACACTATGGTATCAAAAGTTCTTCATTGGCGAAAAAGGAGAGCAAACAACAGTAATAAAGTCATTGTAATTTTAATGCTTGACTGGCACATTTTTAATCAGATCAAATCTTTCTTTTCCCAGGTATACTCCTCCAAATTTACGGGAAACCATCACAATGATGTTTACAGTATTGGAGTTTTTCAGCATGTCCATAATGACTGAACCACCTTGCCATTCGCCGTCGTCTGAGAAACCGTGCACTGATTCTCCACTTAAATCTAGGTAGTTATAAGCATACATGATGTGATCACTCTGTGCGATTTTACTGTCTTGCAATAAGGCTCTCAATGATTGCCTTGCTTCTTCCTCTGTGTGAATCGGGTAAAGGTGGCCCTGAAATATATTTCCCTTTTTCAGAATTGGTTCTGTATGCATAATGTCCTGGTAATTGAGGACATCGCCAGATGGTTCACTTTTGTTCAGAGGATTTTTATCAAAAACTTCAGTTGTAACTTTTCCATTTACGATAAGCTTATCATTTACCAGTTTTACTTGAGTAGCCTTTTTTCAACTTTTGCTCTGTTGCGCATTTCAATGAGAGTTGGTATTTGTGCACGGCGTTTTTCACGGATATTTGGTGGGAGTTGCTCACTTAAAGCATAGGGTGTAGACTTTAAAGATTTTGAGAAAGAGAGAACTCTGTTTCTCCCACGATGGGAAGTAAGTCTTGCAACTATTGGTCTGCTTCGGTCACTTTTGGTATGTTTAATACGATGGGCAACATCAACACAAACTTCTCCAAGGACATTATCAGGGGAAAAGATGTACTGGTTGGGCACCTTGAGAACATTTCTGATGAAATTATCTACAACTTCACGGCAGTCTTCCCCATCTGTTTCACTGATATTGTAGAAAACTAAATTTCCTTTCATTGAGTCCAAGTAAAAGCGCATGACATCCGGGCCTTCGCGGCCTCTAAGGCCTTTTACGGTGGGGTATCGGTGGACCAAATCATGCAAGCCTGTCACTGGAAAGCTCAACACATTTACAAATTTTTACCTAAAAGACCTTACTTGGTCAGACAACGACAACAATATGTATCTGGGACCCGTGGTGGCGTCACAACAAGTCCTAGATCCTTCCCCTCAGACCAGTTGTCCTCGGAAAGAAAAGGGGGGGGCACATCTGCTACAATCAAGTCTTCAGGAGTCTAATCCCAGGATCTAGGTATTCTTTTACCTTCAAGATGTTACGGGTAAGGTCATTTTGTTTTTTAGTTTTTCAAAATAATATGTATTAAGGACTTATTAAAGTTGTCATTAATCTCATATTCGGTGGCAAAAAATTTTATGAGAATTCCAACCATTGTGCTGGTCTGTCACTCGTGAAGGGACCCTTAGACCTCTAAGTGAGCACTGCTGCACTTCCGTCCTACAATCAAAACATCTAGACAGTTTTAGCACTGTCTTCCATTCTATTTAGGTTTTTGGCTCTTTACAGGCCCGGTCTTCGGGATTGGGGCACTGTAAATGGGACTCAGACTGGTATTTCTAACACTCTTTCTAATATATATTACTTCAAATCTAAGAAAAATTGACATATATTCCAGTCTCAACTGTAATCCCGCCACCGGGCGGTTGGATTCAGCAATGAGTCCCACATGGTAAGTTATTGTAGCGTAATAAAATTGAAAATTTTAATTGCTTACATGTAGCTTTTATAAGCTACAAGCTTACCATGTGGGACTCAGGAGAGTCCCACCTTGCCTCCCCGCTGTTTACAGCTGAGGGGTAGGTTTAAAAAAAAATTTCAACAGAAAGTAGGGCGATTGATCAGAAGTTATCACGTGACGACAGAGGCTACGGCCAACTATAAATGTCTATTTTTCTTAGACGTTGGCCATGATGCCTTGTGGCCATCCGAGAACAGCAATGAGTCCCACATGGTAAGCTTGTAGCTTATAAAAGCTACATTTAAGCAATTAAACTTTTCAAATTTGCGCGCATGCACTCTTCCTCTTTTTGTTTGACACGAAGAAGATTAAACGCTTGGAAATTTCATAGTTTCACTTGTGGATTTTTTATTATATCAAAACCATATAGATTTCATTTACAACGAAATACAAGTATTATGTTAAATCATTTAGAATGTTTTTAGAATCATTTTTTGTCTTCTTCTGCTAGCCAGGTTTGCAGATATACTTACTATACCTAGGTATTTATTTTCAAATTATATTGTCACCAAAGCTCACTGGTCCGGTGCTGGTCATGTGACAACACAAATTTATTAATAATATTGGAAACGTACTGGCATTCTATACAGAAGACTTACTATATCTATGTATTTATTTATTTATTTTCAAATTATTTGGTCTCCAAAGCCCACTGGTCTGGTGCTGATCATGTGACAACACAGATATATATTACACAGGGTGCCAGACCCTACTGATCCGGTACTGGCTACAGCTGCCCCCACATATTTACCCATTAAGTTTTTGTCACCAAAGCCCACGGGCCCGGTGCTGGTCATATGACAACACAAATATACCTACACAGGGTGCCAGAGCCTTCCAGTCTGGTACTGGCTACAGTTGCCCTCATAGACCACAGCTTTCCTCATTATTTTGTCGATTCCCACCAGTCCGGTGTTCGTCATGTGACATTACACATACACATTACAGCCACAGAGAAGGGTTCCAGAACCTACCAGTCCTGAACCAGCTGCAGTTGCCCTCATAGCTACTCACAGATTTCCTCCTGATTTGGTCACCAATTCCCACCGGTCCAGTGTTGGTCATGTGACAACTCAAATATACATACACAGGGTTCTGGACCATACCAGTCCGGTACCGGCTACAATTGCCTGCACAAATTTTCCCATTATGTTGTCACCGATACCCACCGGTCTGGTACTGGTTATGTGACAACATATGAACATACACTGGTTGCCAGACCCTACTGATCCGATACTGGTTACAGTTGCCCTGTTACAGGAAAGAAATTTTCAATTATTTTGTCACTAATTCCCACCAGTCCGGTACTGGCAACACAAAAGATACACAGGGTGCCACAGTCACAGAAAACTAATTAAGCGTCCCTGAAAAGGGTGCTTATTTGTTTTCGCATCAGTTTCCTCGCCACCGCATTATGGTCTCCCTTGAATATCTCCCTTATTATTGGAAGCTTTTTAACCATATTTGGCAGTTATATACATTAGGCGTGGGAAAATTTTTCCACATGCTTAAGTTTGACCTTTCATCTTTATCAAGGTCACATGATCAAAAAAACTATTTTTGGGTCCACCCGCCCGTCATCGCTGCTCAGCAAAACCTATTGACCGCAGAGGCTTGTAATTATACACACATGTTCGTACTATCAAAAACTAGGGTTTTGAAGATAATACGTTGTCTGATGGGTAGCCAATGAAGTGTCCTCATGGTGGATGTGATGTGAGTGTACTTTGAAGCACCAGTGACAGACCGGACCTGTCCCAATATGACCCTGGCTGTTGAACGGGACGTAAAACCCCAACTTTGACCTTTGACCTTTGGTCAGTGACAAACCGTGCAAGAGCATTTTGAACATATTGGAGCCTAGTAGCATTACGGGATAACAAACTGCAAAATAGAGAATTGCAATAATCCAAACGACTACTGACCAGAGCATTTGCAATCACCACTGATGTATCAACGGAAAGAAACCTGATACGATGAAGGTCCCTGAGGCTAATAAAACAAGATTTGATGACAGAATTTACGTGATTGGTAAAACAAAACTTTGCATCAAACAGAACACCCAAATTGCGTACAACATCTGTGGGAGAGAGACAATTACCCAGGATATTGACAGGAAATGAGTCACTGAACCATTTGTATCTGTCTTTGGCACCAAAGACTATGAATTCTGTTTTATCAGGATTTAGCTTGAGTTTGTTTTCAGACATCCAGACCTGAATATCATTCAAACAGGATTTAAGACGGTCAAAAGACTTGAGAGTATCGTTGGCATAAAAGTGGTATTTGACTCCAGTATATTTTCTGATGACTTGACCAAGAGGTGTTGTATAGCGGGAAAACAGAAGAGGACCTAAGACAGAACCTTGGGGGACTCCAAACTTCAATTTGAACAAATTCGAAAGACTGGAACCAATCTTGACTGACTGAAAATGATCCTGGAGGTAGGATCTAAACCATTTTAGGGCCGATCCAGCACAGGCAAACCTAGCTGACAAACAGGATAGGAGTGTGTCATGATCGATAGTATCGAAAGCCGCGGACAGGTCGAGTAGCACCAGTGCTGTAGGCATTGCCCTTCGACAGAGCTAAGTGAATCATTTTTGATGCACAACAAGGCAGTTTCTGTTGAGTGCCCCACCCTATAGGCTGACTGGAAAGTGTTACCAAGATCATGAGAATCCATGTGAGATCTAATGTGGGCAGCCACTATTTGCTCAACCAATTTTGACAAGAAGCTAAGACCAGACACCGGTCGTTAGCTCTCCGAGTCCTCTTTTGAAGGGAGAAGGATGTCTAGACATTGTTTCACATTATGTGTGGGACATGGATCTAGAGAGCAAGGTTTTGAAGGGGCTTCCTTGATAAACTTGAGGACTTCGCTATCAGTGACAACTTGAAAGGAACTGAAAGTTGGCGGCTCCTTGTCGGGGTGAAGAAACTTAGATTGGGTGTGTTTGAAGGTGTCTCGGATCTTTTTAATTTTATCAATGAAAAACAAACCAAATCTGTTTGCCAATGATTTTTCATCAACAAAGGATGGGAGGACAGTGGAATTTGACCGACTCAGTATTCTATTCAGTGCCTGTCATAACTTCTTACCATCACCGCAATTATCACTAACTAGATCACGGTAGAAACGCCCCTTGTTTCTATTTAGAATGTGGTTACATCTGTTTATTTGCCGTCGAAGACGGGAACGATTTACAGAGGATTTGTCTCTTCTCCAAGCACGTTCATATTGCCTTCTCATGCACTTGGTAGTTCTATACTCGTCAGTTATCCAGCTTGGTGCTGGTTTGATGAGCTGTTTAGTCTTCACTGGTGCATGAATATCTAGAAGGCCAGACAAACCAGACATGTACTGTTCATGCAATAAATCAATGTCATCAGATGGTGAACTTACAAACTGAATAGCCAGGAGGTCGCTTCTGAATTTATCAATATTCAATTTATGATATTGACGGAAGGTAACAACTTTCTGCATTGGAGTATCCGAAGATGGAAAGTCAACCACACAGGAGATAATTTTGTGATCACTTATGAAGCCTGAACCTTTCACATCAGAAATTGCAGAAAACTCGGATGGAGCCATGAACAAGTCTAAGGTATGACCATGAAGGTGAGTAGGAAAATCAATGTATTGGGACAGACAGCAAGAATCCATGACTGATTTAAATTCAGAGACTGTTGGAGACATAGTGTCGACATGAAAATTAAAGTCACCACAAATGACAAAGGAGGAGGATAAGGAAGACAAAAAACCCACATATGACAGAAAATCTTCAAAAAAGTTTAGATGAGGCAGGGGGCCGGTAAACGACCCCAAGAAACATGCGACGCCCTCCGAGAGTGAGAGAGACAGTGTGATTTTCAAGGGAGGAGAACTCAGGGGAATGGATGGTTTTGAAATCAAGAGCTGATTTAATAAAAAAGCCAACACCGCCCCATGTTGGTTTTCTCTGTTGGTGTGAACAAGGGAAAAATCTTCAGGTGTTAACTTATTTAGAAATGAGGGTGTGTCTAGAGCTTTAATATGGGTCAAAATTTCCAGTTTTAACTTCTTCACAGAGAGTTGGGCCTTTATTGCTAATGGACCGACAGCAAATCCAAACTTCATTGGCCCAGGATTGAGAGCGACATCACCCGACAACAGAACCAGAGCGAGCTGCCTGAAGGACGCCTTTTCACAAAATGTAACTCTATGTGACTTGACATAAATGAACAGAATGGATTTGGCAGTGGGTTCATTATATTTACATACATGCAGGCCAACATCACACCTGCTCACAATTCTGTTGTGAGTCTTATGGCAATGCACAAAGAGACCAACAATACAGAGGAGGAGCCTAACAATCCGCATCATAAGGAAATTAGGGACCACAGAATAAAACGGAACACGCAGAAATTCATAAAAAGTAAAGCCAAACCAGTTATAAAATATTTAAAGTACAGTACAGTTGTTCAATCTTTGAATTAAAGTACAGACCACAAGCAAAAATCACAGAGTAACTCCCGGTAAAGGACAGTAATACCCACAGTATAAACTAGCAGAATAATTAAAATACAGACCACAACTCTAATCACCGAGTAACTCCCGGTAGTGGGCGATAATACCCGCGATATCAACTAGCAGGCTATTGATAGATTTAAAACAATTCAGAACAACATAAAAACTATAAATAACTGAAGGTATATCATGGAAAGCAATAATAAGAGCTAAAAGTAAACTAAAGTACGTCTAAAAGCCCAGATTTTTAGGTAAATTTAACCAATTTTTATATGTTTTTGAAATATGCGTCCGTTTACGGTCGTACCGAACACCGAACTCAGGTATTGGGAAACCATATGTGAAGAGTCTAGATAGCCAGTCAGATTTACCCCCCCCCCCCCCTATGGATTAAACTGGGGTCATAAAATAGCCGATTTTGTGTTTTTGCCTTATTTCTCTTTTATTCTTGCTGTTAGACCTTTAAAATGTATTAACAGGTATTGGGAAACCATATGTGAAGAGTCAAGATAAGCCGGTCAGGTTTACCCCCTGACCCCCTTATGGCTCAAACTGGGGTCATAAAATAGCCAATTTTGTGTTTTGCCTTATTTCTCTTTTATTCTTGCTTTTAGAGCTTTAGAATGTATTAAGAGATATTGGGAAACCATATGTGAAGAGTCAAGATAGCCAGTCAGATTTACCCCCTGACCCCCCCTTATGGGTTAAACTGGGGTCGTAAAATAGCTGATTTTGTGTTTTTGCCTTATATCTCCTTTATTCTTTTAAAGCTTTAGAATGTATTAAGAGGAATTGGGAAACCATATGTGAAGAGTCTATATAGCCGGTCAGATTTACCCCCTGACCCCCCTATGGGTCAAACTGTCGTCATAAAATAGCCAATTTTGTGTTTTCCCTTATATCTCCTTTATTCTTGCTTTTAGAGCTTTAGCATGTATTAAGAGGTATTGGGACACCATATGTGAAGAGTCGAGATAGCCGGTCAGATTTACCCCCTGACACACACACCCACCCCCACCCTCTATGGGTCAAACTGGGGTCATAAAATAGCCAATTTTGTGTTTTTTTGCCTTATATCTCGTTTATACTTGCTTTTAAAGCTTTAGAATGTATTCAGAGGTATTGGGACACAATATGTGAAGAGTCTAGATAGCCGGTCAGATTTACCCCCTGACCCTCCCTTATGGGTCAAACTGGGATCATAAAATAGCCGATTTTGTGTTTTTGTCTTATATTTACTTTATTCTTGCTGTAGAGCTTTCGATGTATTAAGAGGTATTGGGAAACCTTTTGTGAGGAGTCTAGATTGCCGGCCACGTTTACCCCCTGACCCCCCCCCCCCCCCCCCTATGGGTGAAACTGGGATCATAAAATAGCCGATTTTGTGTTTTTGCCTCATGTGTCCTTTGCATTTTTGCTTCTACAGCTTTAGAATGTATTAACAGGTAGTTGGAATTCGTGGAGAGTCTAGATAGCTGGTCAAATTAGCCCTCTGACCCCCTCTTATGAGTCAAACTGGGGTCATAAAATATCAATTTTTCTGTTTTTGCCTCATATCTTCTTTATTATTGGTTTTACAGCTTTACAAGTTTTAACAGGTAGTGGGAAACCATATATGGAGAGTCTTAAGAGCTGGTCACAGTGGGGTCATGGAATGCAATTTCTACTTTAATATTTCAACATTAATGATGTCATTATCTTTATGTTATTTTCATATCTTCGTGCAAAGGGTGTAACTTTTTAAAATTGCACTCACGACTTATACCTACTATTAAAGCGGGCAAAATACATTCCTATTTTGTCATCATCTAAAATTATGATATGCATCAAATTGTGCTTCTGTTATTGTAAAAAACTGGGTCCAAATATTTACAAACTTATTTCGGTGCAGCAGTTTGATAATGACACATTTATAAATTCCCATTTTCAGCTCATCACTTCTTCTGACTTCCATTCTTCTGCAGTAAACTAATAACTCAGCAATGCAAACATATTCTTTACTATGTCTCTTATTTATACATAACATCTACATATCACTGACACTTTCAACAGAGCATGGATAAAGATAACATCTTAACTCCTTATATGAACATTTCTACATGCATAGACTACAACAGGAGGAGGGGGGGATGTTGGGGAGACACACATTAACTTGATTGTATCCCTTATCAACATATACCCAGTGGACTAATACTCTGGGGACTCATCAAAGACTGGCAATTATATATAAATAGAAATGAGCATTATTCATAACATATAAATAGGCTTGTGGGAACATTGACCATTTATTTACTCATTGGGATAGATGTGTTCAGAGCATTGTGTCAAAAACTTCTTGCCTTTCTAAACGCTTAAATTTTACTACGCCTTTTTCTAAAATATAAATAGATATATGGCATTTAACAGTGACAAGCTGTTTCATGTAAAGGCTTTTATTGAGTTGCAACTTCCCCCTTGGCAAATTTTCCTTTAAATGCCTGATATATTAGTAAGACTTTGATATTCATAGTGACATAATATTTAGCATCAAGATTGAAAAAGTTTTTTTAGTCAATTCATGAATTGATCTGGTTTGCAAAACTTGATTTACAAATTGATTCAGTTCACAATTTTATGATTCCTTGCACCCCTAGTAGTAAGGACTCTTGTGGAAATAAATTTGAATTTTCAATATTCTGACAGGGGTCTTGAATTTTTGTATAAATGGAAAATGTCATTTATTTGACTGTAAACCATACAGTTTTGGCAAATTGTACATCTGCTGCTTAGTAAAGTTGCTTTAAAGTTGAGTTTATCATATGGAAAAGTTCTTTTATCCCTCTCATTATTGCTTATTGGGCTATCAACCCAGTTTTGTGGTCACGCTACCCCATATATGGAGAGTCTATATAGCCAGTCAGGTTTACCCACTGACCCCGTCAAACTGGGGTCATAAAGTAGCAGATTTTCTTGTTTTACCTTATATCTACTTTAAAACTACTCTTCTTACAAACTATAGCATTTATTAGATTAACTTTACACAATTTATGACCATAGAAAACAAAATAAAGCTTATATTTTTCTTTCGTGTTAATGCATAAACTTCCACACTGTCTGCTTAACTTAGCTTCTTCTCTCAGCGCTGCATGTTTTTCTTTTCAAAAACCTTTTTCTACTTTATACTATAAAGCATCTGACCTTTTGTGATGCTTTGTTTTTGTTAGCAAAAACATTTTTCTAGTTTACTTATTCAATTTGCAATTTTCCCTTTATTTTGTCATCCCCTGCCACTGGTCTGGTACCAGTCATGTGACAAGACATAATCATACAAGGGATCTAGAGCCTACCACTCCGGTACTTGCTACTGTTCCCCCTTAATTGCCAGAATATTTGTTAACCACTGGTCGAGTGCTGGTTAAGGCCCATCCAGTGGCATCTACTGGTCATGTGATTACACTGTTTATCATTCAAGGGTACCAGAGCCTACCAGTCTGGTAGGTACAGTTGCCCTCTTACTGAAGATTGTTTAATGGATATTTTTCTTCATCCCTTCCTAGCAAATGAATAGGTTTCCAATTACTTCAGCACTGTCCATTCCGTGGCTGGTCACATGAGGCCCCTCATACACATACATAGAGAGATATAACAAAAATATTAGTTACAATGCCACCAGACTGGCTCTGCCAGAAAATGGAAAGGCTTAACCCGATAGTTGCCTAAGGTTACCCGTCCCGGGCTCACAAGGCAGGAGGGTTGTGAACTGACCATTTAATGTGCATTCCTAAATTTCAAGCAGGTGGTCCCATTGCACAAGTTGAGACTGGTCCCCACAGAGCAGGATATTCTTAAACATGAGACTGCCACAGGCGCTCAAGGTCTCAGTTCGGGCACATTTCAGCAGCCTGGTAAGAAGTCCCAGTACCAGTACAAAATGTATGACAGAAAGGACCCCAAGCAGCCTGGATACTTCTCAAATCCAGCATGCTTGGCTCAATTTTCTGAGGTCCGAGGCCGTGGTCCTGGGGTTCCAGCTACCCTTCTTTTACCAGGTTTTCAGGTGGTAACAAGCAGTTTAAGTGAAATTATTATTGTACAGACCCTCAAGTTCAGTTACCTGTATATATACAGTTAGAGGGTATGGATCAAGTGAGATCAAATAGAACCTTAATTTAAGGTGGTCTCAGTTGTCACCAGTGTCCACAATGTTGTCATAAATCTACCCGAGTGGGGTGCCATCTGCGACAGTTTTGGCAGATCTGGCCATCCCTGAGTTCAAATCTGAGGTTCGTTTCCATTGTGAAGGAGGGTTACACCCTACCTTTCAAAATGAGGCCACCCCTCACCAGGTCACCTGGTCTGGAGCAGCTATGCAAACCCGATCATAAACCGGTTTCTCAAAGAGGCCTTGTTAGCTCTGATAAAGAAGTTGCTAGTAGAAAATGTGGTTGTCCGGTCATCCCTAGACTTTTACAACCAGTTATTTGTAGTCCCGAAACCAAAAAACAAATGGAGACCTATTTTGGACCTCAGTCAGTTAAATCTGTATCTCAGTCCTGGTACCTTCAAGATGGAAACGCCTTAGACAATCTGGTTGTCCCTACAGAGAGGGGAGTGGGTCACCTTGCTGGATTTCAGCGACGCATACTCTCACATCCCCATCAATCAAAGGTCAAGAAAATATCTGAGGTTTTTCCTAAGCAAACAGACTTATCAGTTTACTGCCCTTCTTTTTGGTTTGGCCACAGCTCCCTTGGAGTTTACAAAGGTGGTCAAGGAAGTGAAACTCATGGCACAGACAAGGGGTATCTGAATCCACCAGTACCTAGTCGACTGGTTACTCAGACCCCCAAGCCAGGAAACTTGCCGACAACATACCCGGACCCTCTTGGCCTTGAGCTAGGGTGGGGAGTAAACATGAAGAAATCGGAACTGACTACTCAACAGGTTTTCAATTTCGTCGGTTACCGGTTCAACCTTTTCACCGGTCTGGTCTTACCTACTCCTTAAAGGTGGGTAGCCCTTCAACAGACTCTTAAGGTTTATCAAGGACCAGAATAGTTGCACAGTCAGACAGTTCATGTCTTTGATAGGACTGCTTACAGCAACAAAGAAGCTGGTATGGTCAGGTTGCCTTCACATGAGACCCATACAGTGGCATCTGAAGCGACATTGGTACGTACCCCAGAGTCTGGAAAAGGTCATTCTGTTGCCCCACTCTCTCCATCCACACCCAGATTAGTGGTTAAACAAGAGCAATGTACTTCAGGGACAACCGTTGCATCCCCTTCAACACACTCTTCAAATATTGACAGACGCCTCAAACGAAGGCTGGGGCGCACAATTAGGGGACTCCACTGCAAGAGGCGTTTGGTCAAATACAGAAAGTTGCCTCCACATCAATTTTCTGGAGTTAAAAACAGTCTTCCTGGCCCTCAAGAGTTTTGAGCATCTTTGCAGGGACCAGATGGTATTGATAGCAACGGATAACACAACTGTACTATCTTACATCAACAAGGAGGGCGGTATGAGATCAGGCTCTCTTTGCGCCATCCTCTGGAGACCTTTGTCCTGGTGTCACCCCAGATGAATAGTTCTGAGGGTTCGACACATTCCAGGTCGCTTGAATGTAATAGACAAGCTGTCCAGACCAAGTGATCCAGACAGAGTGGTCCCTATCTCAGCAGGTGTTCAATCTCTTGTGCTCAAGATGGGCCTGACCACATGTAGACCTGTTTGCAACCCGGTTCAATCACAAACTCCCCAAGTTTGTATCACCGGTACCAGATCCAACAGCCTGGCCAGTAGATGCCCTCGGTCTGCCATGGGAGAATCTGGATGCCTACGCCTTCCCGCCAGTCTCCCTGCTCAGCCAAGTAATATCCAAGGTGACGGATCAAGGCTGTCGTAGGATGATACTGATTGATCCAGGGTGGCCCAACATGCCTTGGCTTTGGGACCTGGTCAGTCTATCGGTTCAGATCCCCCTTCTGGCTCCCTCTACAAAAGGATCCGGTGACATCGGGCTTCTTTACCGGAACCTCAGCAATCTGAGTCTGCATGATTGGCTCCTAGAGCCTCTGGCATTCAGGAACAAGGGTTATCTGACAAAGTGGCAACAAGAATTGAAGCTCCTCAGAGGCTCTTAGGTGAACTTCCAGTCACCCTATGTGAACCAAATTGCGGACTTTCTTTTACATCTGTTCAAAGAGAGAAAGCTGTACCATTGAAGGCTATAGGATGGTCATTGCCGACATGGAGGGTTATGATAAACTGAATATTAGCAAGGACGAAAACTTAACACGTTTGTTGGACAGTTTTCATAGAGATAAACCAAAAGAAAGCCGGGGAGTGCCCACCTTTCACTGGTACTCCACCAGTTAACTAAGGCTCCATTAGAGCCCAGGCGAAAGGCCTCTCTTAAACGCTTGACTTTTAAGACAGTCTTCTTTTAGCCTTGGGCTCAGGCAAGAGACGCAGTGAAATTCATGCCTAGCTATCTATATAAGAATATCAGGCATCAGGAAAACTGGAGTCAGGTCTCTCTTTACCCTTCTCCCAGTTTCCTGTCCAAGAATCAGCTAGATCGAGAGGGGCCTGCCTGTGTGGCTCCGGTAGTCATTCCAGCCTTGGCCCCCTCTTTGGATAAGTCTCTTACGGAAGACAGTCACTCTGCCCGGTAAGAGCTTTACGTTACTATTTTATGGAACCAAGGATCTTCACAAAGATAAAGATCTGGTTTTTGTGTTGTTCAGGAAGAATTTCCAGAAGGATATTGTTCCTTCCAATATTTCTTCCTGGATCAAACAGACAGTACTGCTATGCTACCAGCTCTCAGATGAGGAAGCCCATAACTTACATCAAGTTAGAGTTCATGATGTCAGGGCTGTTACGGCTTCCAAGGCCTTCTAAGGAGGGGTTTTCTTTAGACCAGATCCTCTCAGTCTGTCATTGGAAAGATTCACTGGGTAGTTATTCTGCATCTGTCCACTAGGTAAGATGTATTAACGCAATAAAATGGAACATTTAATTGTAAATTAAATTTTTATTACCCCACAGCCCTTAAGGGCTGTCGGGGTATTGTTTTCACCCATGGTGTCCGGATGGGCGCGGCGGGTGGCGGGAAAAAGTTTGTCAGGGCTGTATCTCAGAAACTGTAAGGTGTAGGAAGTTGATGCTTGGTAGGGACAATGGTTAGGATGTGTAGGTGTGCAATGTCATGGTCTGACCTTGATTTGACCTTGCCGTAGTGACCTTGACCTATAAAATCTTGTCCGGGCTGTATCTCAGAAACCATAAGGTGTAGGAAGTTGATACTTGGTAGGGACATTGGTTAGGGGGTGTAGGTGTGCAACGTCATGGTGTGACCTTGATTTGACCTTGTCGTAGCGACCTTGACCTTTAAAATCTTGTTGCACCTTTGGGACTGTCTTTTGATGCAGATTAAGCACTGTTAAAGTCATATTAGAATTCATTAAGAATTTTACTTCCCATTGTAACAGATGGAATCATCAAGTGAGCCACAGATTTGGCTCCAACACCACACATAAGCATTCATTGAATGTATTACCATTTCTGTATGCATGGTAATATTCAAAACATCTAAACATAATTCGGCCATGCCAGATGTAGATAAAGAGTACATGCATTATCTTTCTCTTAGACATTTTTTCTCTATTTAAACATTGTTTGGACCTTTATATAACTGACAGTGCTCTGAAAGTGTCCTGAACTTTGTACTAATACAGTACTTCTATATCTCATGGTGTTAAAAATATTTCCCTAGGCTGTGGGGTACGGGCATCTCTGATGCTATTTTAAGTTAATACTTTACCTAGTGGACAGGGGGATTCCCACCCTACCTTCCCCACTACTAGGGGACCTTCTAAGGTAGGCAACAAAAAGAGGAAGAGCGCATGCATGCACATGCGCAGTACACTGGCAGGGAGGCTATACAGCCACCTGGCAAGTGAACAGGACACTACCGGTCCGAGACCGGCAGGGCGCCGGACAAATGCATCTGTCCACTAGGTAAGGTATTAACTTATAAAAATTTAATTTTATTGTGTTAATACATCCTATCCAATGGACCATTGCTAATCCGGTCGGCACAGACCGGCCTGCCAAACATCAGAAAAAGACTGACTGTGTCTCCACCGGCCGGCCGGTTCCAGTACTGTGCACTCGCCAGGTGGCGCATCGTACTTCCTGTCTAGACAGCGTGACATCACAGCATCTTTTTCGTTTGGTGCATGTACAGTGCACACAGATTATTTCTGAGTTTAAATTTTTCATTTTTTTTGTGAGATTAGTTTCTACTTTGCTTTTCAAAGTATATTTACGGATTCTGGAGAGTTTATAGATTATTATCTCTTTTCCTAGCCAACGACGTGGAGGGTGTGGCCACATGATGGCTGGTTTTGACTTACACAGTGTCTGTGCACGCTGCCGTGATAAGAAGAAGGGTAAGGACCCCTGTGTTGAGAAACCTGATACACTGGCAGCTCTCAGGACTGCCCCTTTACACATTCCCACCTTGTTTCCAGACAGTGTGATCAAACAAGCCAAGGAAGACATTGCCAGTTTTGATAAAGGTCGGTCTATAAAAAGGGTCGCTACCACCCTTATGAACGTCCAGAGAGCAAGCTGGATAACAGAAAACAGGACAGGCCGGCTTGGAAGAACCTTTCACCTGGCCACAACAAGAGGAGTAAAGGGAAGCACCAGTACTCATCCCGACCTGCCAAGGCCCAGCAGCCTTATAAATGACGGACAATGAACTTTGTAAATTTAAATGTAAATTGTCATGTTGCAAAACCTGTTCATACTGCACCCGGGCTCTCACAAAAGAAAGAGATAAGTCCCGGGTTAGCAGATTGTTATCTCAAAGAACACAAATTAAAATATGTGAAAAGTGCTTCCTGTGTCACTCAATTGTCTTGTGTAAAACCTGTAACAAATGTCAAAAATGTTGCCTCAAATCTACCTGTAGGGGCGAGACTTCAAAACTTCTGGCACATGTGGCTGGACCTGGGTGCCAGTCCGAAAGCAGTTCAAATGATGAAAGAGGGTTACACCCTCCCCCTTTCAGACCCGGATAAATCTGACAAGATTTCCAACCGTCATAAGCTGCTTTGTAAATTCCCACAAGAACCTCTACTTGTCAGAGGCATTGCATCAGCTTATAGACAAAAACGCAGCAAAACTGGTACAAAATCAAAAGTCTCTGGGGTTTTTCAACCGAATATTTTAGTCCCAAAACCCAACAAGTGGAGACCTATACTAGATTTGAGCAAACTAAATCTTTTCCTCAAGGCGGAAAAAATTTAAAATGGAGACACCGGAAACCATCAGAACATTCCTCCAACAGGGGGAGTGGGTGACGTCAATAGACTTCAAGGATACCTACTTCCACATACCTATACAGGAAAAATCAAGGAAATATCTCGGATTTCATTTCCAGGGTCGGACATACCAGTTCAAAGCATTGCCGTTCAGCCTTTCCACAGCACCCATGGAGTTCACTGTGGTAGCAAAGGAGGTGAAACTGATGGCCATATACAAGGGTATAAGACTCCACCAGTACCTAGACGACTGGTTGGTGAGAGCCAGATCCCACCAGGTTTGTCTCCAGCATACACAGGATCCAGTGAAAATGTGTCAAGAATTGGGTTGGCTGGTGAACTTAGAAAAATCAGAACTGGAACCCAAGCAGGTTTTCAACTTTGTAGGTTACCAGTTCGACCTCAAGTCCAGTTGGGTCCGACCCACACTGGACCGGTGGCAGAACCTTCTAGAAAAAATACTGAAACTGCTATCCCTACCGACTTGTCCAGTCAGGGAGTTCATGTCTTTGACAGGTTTATTAACAGCCACAGAAAAGCAAGTCCATCTGGGCCTACTGCATATGAGACCCATACAGTGGCATTTAAAAACAATTAGAGAGTACCGGAATCTCTAGAGGTGATCCCAGGTCCTTGCACCTCCATTTACAATGTGGCTAGAAGAAGACCATGTACTCACAGGCCAAACATTACACCCAATAAAACATGCTCCAATATTTACAGACACATCAAAAGAAGGGTGGGGCACTCACTTAGACGAGCACACTGCAAGAGGAACCTGGTCCCTTCCGGAAAGCAAGTTGCATATAAACTGTCTAGAACTAAAAGCAGTCTTTCTGGCTTTAAAAGAGTTCCAAGACCTTTGCTCAAGCAAGATAGTACTTGTTGCAACCAACAACACCACAGTAGTGTCTTATCTAAACAAGGAAGGAGGCATGAGGTCGGGCCCACTTTGTGCCCGGTGTACAGGGAAGCAAGTGACTCTGAAAGCCCGACACATTCCAGGCCGGCTGAATGTGGTAGCAGACAAGCTATCCCGACTAGGCCAGACCATCCAAACAGAGTGGCCTCTCCTCCCAGAGGTCTTCCAAGTAATATGCAGCAGGTGGCACCGGCCTCAGTTAGACCTATTTTCCACGAGGTTCAACAACAAGTTGCCTCTGTTTGTATCACCAGTACCAGATCCCCTGGGCACAGCAGTGGATGCACTCAGTCTGCCATGGGAGGATCTGGATGCATACGCCTTCTCACCAGCAGCCATATTGGACAAAGTGGTGGAGAAGTTGCAGGACTCCCCATGCAAGAGAATCATTCTGATTGCTCCGGGGTGGCCCAACATGCCCTGGTTCTGGAACTTAGTGGCCATGTCCAGCCAAATACCACTGAGCCTGCCCTGTCTACCCAACCTGTTAACACAGCCCTTCAATCAGATCCCTCACAGAAATCTGGCAAATCTAAATCTCCATGCTTGGCTCCTAGACCCTCAGCAATCAAGGAACAGGGCTTCTCTGAGGCAGTGGCAGAAAGAATTGAGGCTCCTCGTAGGCGATCAACCAGATCAGTCTATGAGGCATAGTGGACCATTTTTACAAAGTGGTGCATCATTCATCAGGTGGACTTCAGGGCACCCCCTTTAAAGTCAGTTGCTGACTTCCTCGTGTACCTGTTTCAGGACAGGAAGTTACAGCCCAGTACCATTGATGGTTACAGGTCAGCCATTGCTGATTAACTGGGAAACTCCCCCATTAATGTCAGGAAAGATGAAAATTTCTCTGGATAGCTTCCACAGAGACAGACCCAAAGGATGGAGGGGAATCCCCTCTTGGAACCTTTCCCTGGTATTACACCAGCTGACAAAGGCCCTTTTGAGCCAATAAAAGAGGCATCCTTGAAACATTTGACCTTCAAGACTGTTTTCCTCTTGACACTTGGGTCGGGCAAACGCATGGCAAAGCAAGAACATCAGACACCAGTCCGACTGGTCCAAGGTGTCCCTGTATCCATCACCCAGCTTTTTATCAAAGAATCAGCTGGCCAAAGAGGGTCCAGATAGTGTGACCTCAGTGATTATACCAGCCCTGCCCCAACTCTGGATATGTCCCTCAAGTCTGACAGGTCCCTCTGTCTGGTCAGAGCCTTGCGCAACTATTTGGAAAGGACCTCAGGCAGAATAAGGAGTTGGTCTTTGTCTCCTTTAAAAAAAGGTTTTGACAAGGACATCTCACCTGCCACTATCTCCTCATGGATCAAACAAACTGTTATCCTATGCTACGAGCTCTCAGACCAGGAGGTCCTCACCTTACATCAGGTTAAGGCCCATGATGTCAGGGTCTTTGGAAGTCACACAACACCTTCACACAATTGTACTTGAAGGATGTGGCTTGGGCTGATTCAGAGCTCTATCACCTGGGTCCTGTGGTGGCTGCTCAGCAGATCCACCAGTAACCTTGGTTTTGAGGAGATATGTATATATGTAAATAGCTTGTACATAGTTAAATAAGTAAAAAAAAAACAAAAAAAACTGACGTTCTTCCTTCGGGAGGTTTATTTCCTTCTCATGGGACTGAACTCATCCCTCTCCTCCTTTACCTCAGAGCAGGTCTTTCAAAAAAGTTAGTTTGTTTATGAGTTCACTTAAGTCCCTAGCAACTTAGCCGCCGACCAAGCGGGTTATAAGTTAACACCCTATCCAATGGACACACAAGACCCTCCCACCGACCCTGCTATCAGCTTACTAGGGGTCTAATAGGTTTAGACAACGAAAAAAATGTCATGACGTCACACTGTCTAGCCAGGAAGGAAGTACATTGCGCCACCTGGTGAGTGCACAGTACTGGGACCGGCCGGCCGGTGGAGACACAGGACATCTTTTTCTGATGTTTGGCGGGCCGGTCTGTGCCGACCGGATTAGCAATTGTCCATTGGATGGGGTATTAACTTATAAAAATTTTATTTACTTATTAAATTTCCAGTTTACTATTAAATTTTCCAATTCCTCAGTAAAAGGCTACATGGTTCCTGGATATACAACAGGTTTGTGACAAATTCTATGGGACAGATGAGGCTATTTGCTTACTCTCAGTTACATGGATGCGTTTCTTCTGTCTTCACGTGTCCCTACTTCAGCATTGCAGTTGACTCGTCAGTTCTCGATGGACAAAAACGACCTCAATTCTAGCCAGATTGTGAGAGAGATGGTCAGTAATAGAGAAAATATTTGTTTCTTCTCAGTTTATTGTGGTTACCATTTCTGTAGTCAAGGTGTCTTTACTCTGCAATAATGGAAGCAGACGATCTTAGTTTTCATCAATACATTCTGAATGGCAGTTTTGCGGTGCATTGTTGCACCATTGGCCACTTGGACGGATGACAGTTTCATTTCTCCCAGTCTTCACAGGATCTTCATATGCTTTGGTGTTGGTCCATCTTAATGCTCAGGTCTCTTCACAGACGTTTAGCAGCATTGGCCACAGTTAGTGTGTGGATGGGTGACCATTTCTCCACTTGCTCATTGATGGATTGAATATGTGTAACCTTCATGTCTGCAAGTTTTGAAATAATTAGAGGAAAGGACATGGATATATTATTTTGTCAGGATCACAGGGTATGGCTTTCAAACTTACAACAGCGGTTCCTGGATACAGTGGTCTGCCATTTTTAAGGTATGGTTACAAAATGTGTATCATCCCAGAGTTAACCACATTTAGTAATGGGGTTACAAGACAATTCTGTGATAATCAAATTGTCAAGTAGACCCACATGTTGAAGTATATCCTGAACAAGGAAGCAAGCATAGTGAATTCTAGTGAATTGTGTTCTTTGAATGCTACATAAAAGACCGTAACCCCAGTAAGAATGTGTTTAAGCCTGGAAGTTTCAACAGTATATTTCTTGATATAAAACTAGGGAAATGAGGGCTTGTTAAAGCTTTATGCATATTTTGATAGCTTATCACCATCCAATCTTTTACACTGGTAGAAGTGTTCAGAAGTACTGTTTATGAAGGGGACTGGTAGTTGTAATAGACTTATCGGATGTCCACTTACATATCCTAACAAGACATCACAAATTATTTTATAGCAGGTCATATCAGGGCAGGGCCCTTCCCTTCATCAGTATCTGGAGGTCTGGCTTTTCCAAATCCATCACGGCAGATTAGCTGTGTGTAGTTGGAATAGGTGGTCATGTATTGTGATTAACTTTCAAAGAATTAACCCCAACACAGCAGTTCGTCTTGCTGGTCTACAGGTTCAGTCTACACAAGGGTGATGGGTCCCTAATGTAATAGAACTGGGGTACCTTATTAGGAATTGAGAGTCTACAAATATTTTTGCTGGCCACTTGCAGGATTCTAACCTGACATCCTGAATAGTTTTAATGCCAGAGAGAGAACTAGTTGGAAATATATTTTATCTCTATACATTCAACTTCCTTGTTTAGAGATTTTGAAAAGGCATTTAACTTTGTGGTCTGTCTTGATATTGTCTCCCGTCCATGCACAAGAATATAATTTAATGTTTTCTCCCTTCAGGCAAAGTTGGCATTCGATCCCAGGATTCTCGCATTTTGCATAGCGCTCCTTGCTTTGCGAGAGTTATTCAGTTCCTATGAACAATTGAATATGCTTCTTTTTAAATGTATTTGGAACTCATTGGAAGTTCCTAAGTCTTTAGACATTCAAATTCCTTGTTAGGAGACCATGAAAAGGCTTTTGACTTGGTGGAATGTGTTAGATTGTTTTACTTGTATAAGAACACAATCTATTGGTTGCAGGTGTATCCATAAGGCTATCTAATGCTTTTTGTAGGTAGCTTAGTATGGTGTTGTGACAACTACTTAATTACATTTTATATATGTTATGGAATGAAGCCTGTTTTCAATGTAACTTAAAAATAACAGATTTATTGCGCTACAATAGCTTACCATGTGGAACTGAATGCTGATCTCGGATGGCCGCAGGCATCTGGCCTCAGGTTGTACTCTCGTGGAACTCTTCTCAACTCTTCCTCCTTTTCTCGTTGGCCACCTGATTTGGAAGCGTTTGATTTTTTGCTTCATTTATCTTATATATCTCAATAAATACGTTTTGTTGGATGTTTTTATTTAGCCAGTTTTTGTAATTAATGATATAGCATATTCTGTGAAATCTGAAAGTCTGTATTTCTTAACTTTTCAAACTTGTGAGTTTTTTCAGTTCGGCTAGATCCAGCAAATGTCATTTCTGTTTACCCTTTGATTCCCACAATTACTGCCCCGCCTGTAGGGAAGCTAACAAGGGAGATGATCCCTGTGTTACTTTAGAATAGCCGTGTGAAATCTGTTCAGGTTTCTCTGAAGAGCAAATCCTTGAGATTAAAAACAGGCATAGGTATGTTCTGAAACAGAAGGCAACAGACACATCCAAAGATGACAAAGGTGCTGCTGACAATTTATTTGCATCAGCCCCACGTCCCCAACCCCTCCGTTTTGAGGCTTTGTCATTAAAAACTCCTACCCCAGCTACAGCTTTACAACAATAGATTGAGCCCAAACTTGAAAAATCCCTGGGTTCTCAATTTTACATCCAACTTCAGCAACAAATGGGGGCTTTCCAGGCTTCTATGCTTGAAGTAATGAAGTCTCTCAGAGATGAAATGCAGTCCATTAAAAAGTCTGCTAAAGAAGTGGAGTTGGATCAGAGCTCCACTTCTGCTTCAAACCCTAGCCCCAGTAAACAATCTGATAATTTGCCCCCGAACACTACTTCCGAACGTACTGATGAAGCCATGGAGTTGGACGTGTATGGTCATTCTCTGCCTCCACGGTTTGGAGATGCTTAGTCCGAACATGGCTCAGATCCAAATCACGGTTCGGATCACCACTCAGATATATCCGAACAGGTGTGTTCGTCCAGAGCCCAAAAACATTTGGACAAACGCAAACACAAGGTAGGGCCTTTCTCATTCGTCATCCTTAGAGGAGGATCAGTCCTCTGGTCACAAGAAAAGGTCTTCTCAGCCCCCTAGAGCCCCTTCTGAACTAGACCAACCTCAACATGACCTAGATCCCCTTTCCATAGGGAAGTAGCCATGGCTGACTTATCCTCTCAATATGCTGAGGAAGTGGAGACCTTTAGGCATATATTAGACCCTGACCCCAGGGAAACTATGCCTATGTCTTCCACTTCGGTTCTGGGCCTGGATGACCAAAAAGGCCAACAGGAGCTTAGGCCAAGAGGCCCTTCAGCTATGCTTCCTCTCAGCTCTCATATTAAAGATGTTTTTGATAAATTTGAGCAGGATTTCCTGGCCTCTAATTTACCCAAGGGAAAGTACATTGAACCCCCTCCCTCCACTGCAAAGTGGTACAAGGGGGACAGCCTTTCTTTGAAGATAAAATGCAAGAATCAAACACAGATTTTTCTAAAATCTGTACCTCTCTCAAGCCCTCTGGAGCCCCTATGGGCAAAGTTCCCCTACCAGTTCTTAAGGAACTGGAACATCAGGCTAGGGAGAATCTCTCTACTATCAACTTTATAGCTGCTTTTGCCAAAACTTCTTCTTCTTGTAACACTACTATGGAGAAGTGTCAACCCAGTTTGAAGTCGACCTTAAAAAGGTCAAAACTCAGATTCAAAAAGGTGCCAATCCTGAGAAAGCAGCCAGGTGTGGTTACGACAATGCCTGTGAATATTTTGAAGAGCTAAATAAGACCATTCTTATTCAACAAAGAGCTCTTGCCTGCCTAAGTAAATCTCTGACCCATGTACTCCAAAGGGAGTACGCGAGGCTGAAATGACCCTCTTACAACCACACTTAGGGGATAAGAGACGTCAAGAACTGAGAAATTCGCCTTTTTGGCCTTCCTCATTGTTCAAATCTCAGCTAGTAAAGGAGGGAGAAGACTTCCTCCTAAAAAGACACCTCTAAAGTCTCACAGGCTATCAAAACAAGCCCTTTTGTGGTCCCCACAACAAGAAAAGAGGCTCCTACAGGAAACGCCCCTATGGGGGCAACTCCTCTCAAAGCAATAATCAATCGTTTTCCTCAGTCAGGGGGAAACCAAACATCCCAAGGGGCGAGGGCGTGGAAACCCCTCCCCCAATGACTCCTCAATAGCCTGCCTCAGTCCACCAGTAGGAGGTCGCCTCCATTCTTTCAGAAGAGACTGGCAAATAAACAAATGTTAAGACAGCATATTAAACATTATCACCAATGGCTACGTTCTGCCATTCATCTCAAAACCAAAATTGGTCAGAGCTCCCCTGATTCATTCAGGCTACAAGGCCCTTCACAAAGAACAAGCTCTGACCTCTTGCATCCAGTCTCTTCTGTCAAAGAACACAATATAGAAAGGGTGGAAAATGTAAACTCTCTCGGGTTTTACAGTCGCCTGTTCTAGTCCCCAAGCCCAAAGGTGGAGGCCAGTGATAGACCTAAGCAGGCTCAAAGCCTTCCTACTTGTAGAAAGGTTCAAAATGGAAACACCAGAGTCCATCAGGGCCTCTCATTCCGGGGGAATGGGTGTCGTAGATAGACTTATCAGACGCTTACCTTCTCATCCTCATCCACCCAAACTCAAGGAAGTACAGTTTTGCCTCAGGTCACAGGTGTGCCAGTTCCCCTACCTTCCTTTCGGACTACCCACAGCCCCACAGGTCTTTACAATGCTTGTAAAGGAAGTGAAGTTGATGGCCCTAACAAGGGGCATCAGGCTTCACCAGTACCTGGACTGGCTGATCAAGGCCCAGTCTCAGGAAGAAGCCCAAGTGAACACTCAGACAGTGGTAGACCTGACTCAGTCCTTAGGGTGGATAATAAATCAGGAGAAACCCGAAGTAAAACCTGTTCAAGTGTTTTCGTTCGTGGGCTACAAATATCATCTAGATTCAGCCCTTGTAAAACCCACTCAAGAGAGATGGCTCAAACTTCAGGATTTGATCCTACGTCTCAAGTTAAAACATGTTTTGACTGCAAGATGTTTGATGTCGCTAATTGGGTTGCTCGCCTGAACGGAGAAAATGGTCCCGGAAGAACGCCTTCAAATGAGGCCCTTTCAGTTTCACCTCAAGGAGCACTGGATATATCCTCAGTCATTGGACAACCTCCTTCCTTGGACAGAAACCATTTCAGCACACCTAGACTTGTGGCAAAATCCCACAAACGTGATGAAAGGCTCAGACCTTCATCCCAAAGACCACTGTATCCAACTCTTTACAGATGCCTCAAACGAAGGCTGGGGTGCTCATTTAGAGCAAACCTCCACAAAGGGTCTGTGGTCAGACCAGGAAGAAAGGCTACACATAAATTTTCTAGAGCTGAAGGCGGTTTCTCTGGCCCTTGAAAAGGTTCAAGGACCAGTGTCAAAACCAAAGAGTTCTGGTTGCTATGGACAACTCAACAGTAGTAGCCTACATAAATAAAACAAGCAAGGAGGAACCCACTCGGAGATGTGTGCTGTCCTGTGTAAAATCGTGACCTGGTGCCATCATTACAAGATAACATTAAAAGCCAGACACATTCCAGGGTGTCTGAATGTGATGGCTGACCTAATGTCCAGGTCAAGCCAAGTCCAGTCAACAGAATGGTCACTGCATCCGCAGGTGTTCAAACAGATCTGTCACAAGTGGTTCACCCCTCATGTAGATCTATTTGCCACTCGCCTGAACCACAAATTGCCACTGTATGTGTCTCCAGTCCCAGACCAGAATGCTTGGGACATAGATCCTCTAAACATAAACTGGTCGGGGGTCTCACAGCTTATGCTTACCCTCCAACGGCTCTCCTTCACAGGGTGATCCAAAAGATCAGACAATGCAAATTGCCTGATCATTGTAATAACCCCAGGCTGGCCAGGGATGCCCTGGTCTTGGGACCTAGTGCAGCTCTCAACAGAGATCCCGCTTCAGCTACCAGTCTCAACAACCCTTTTCAAACAGTCCCACAACTGTGTTTCACAGCAATCCACAACATCTCAACCTCCACACCTGGTGTCTATGAGTGGACAACTCCAAGAACAAGGCTTCTCTGTGGAGGTGGCGGAGGGAATTGCTGCCCCTCAGAGGTCATCAACAAGAACCATCTATAAATCAAAGTGGGCCCTATTTTGAAAAATAGTGCAGAGAAAATTCGGTGGATTTCTCCACTCCCTCTGTGAAACAAGTCTCAGACTTTTTCATGTACCTGTACCAAGACCTAAACAGGTGCCCTTCGACCATTCATGGTTATAGGACTGCTATTGTTGACACTCTGGGCCCAGCTGGGCACAATATCTCCCAAAGCTCTGACCTCAAGAGGTTACTATCCAGTTTTCACAGGGATCCGGTCTTCCAAAATAGAACCTCTGTTGTACTTAATGAGCTCACCAAAGCACCCTTTGAGCCTATGAAAGACACAGACCTCAAACATCTTACTCTCAAAACTGCTTTCTTGCTAGCTTTGGCCTCCGGCAAGCGATGCAACGAAATTCATGCCTGGGTTGCAAACAAAGTATCTAATCTAGGCCAATGGGAAAAGGTTCCCTTGTTCCCTTCTTTTGATTTCATAGCCAAAAAACAACTAGCAAGAGAAGGTTCTCAAAGTGTGTCTCCGGTGACTATTCCTGCTTTGACTACCATTGTAGATAGACAATTCAAAGAAGACAGGACCTTGTGTCCGGTACGGGCTCTTGAGGCATTACTTGGATCGAATCAAAGACCCTACTCTATCCCTACTCTTCATTTCCTTCAAGAAAGGACACACCTCAGACATCAGACCCACTACGCTCTTTTCTTGGTTGAAACAAACCATCCTACTTTGTTATAAACAAGCAGACCAACAAGCCTTGGACTTGGTCCAAGTTAAAGCGCATGACATTAGGGCTTTCGTGGCCTCTAAGGCCTTTTACAGTGGGATATCGGTGGAACAAATCATGCAAGCCTGTCACTGAAAAGCTCACAACACATTTACAAATTTTTACCTAAAAGACCTTACTTGGTCAGACAATGACAACAATATGTATCTTGGACCAGTAGTAGCGGCACAACAAGCCCTATACCGCTCCCCTCAGACCAGTTATCCTCGGAAAGAAAAGAAGGGGGGGAACATCTGCTACCACCAAGTCTTCAGGAGTCTAATTCCAGGGTCTAGGTATGTTTACCTCCTCAGGATGTTGTGTAAGGTCTTTATCCTTATTAATGTGTTTTTGTATAATGTTTAAGGACTTATTAAGGTTGTCATTTAATCTCATGTTAGGGCGGCTTAGATTTATGAGATTTTCAGGCCTTGGGCTAGTTTTCACCGTGGTTAAGCCCTAGGGGTTTTACTTCTCAAAGTGAGCATAGGCTGCACTTCTCACCTCCATTCAAAACATCCTGACAGTTTTTTAGCACTTTCATTTATTATTTTTGGTTTTTGGCTTATTACAGACTCAGTCCCCGTGACTGGGCGCTGTAAACGGGACTCAGACTGGCATTTTCAAAAACATTCATTCTATCTGTTAATCCAAGAAAAATTGACTACTTCTTCTAGTCTCAGCTGTAATCCCTCCACTGGACAGTTGGATTCAGCATTCAGTTCAACATGGTAAGCTATTGTAGCACAATAAAATTGAAATTTTAATTACTTAAATGTAGCTTTTATAAGCTACAAGCTTACCATGTGGAACTGAAGAGAGTCCCACCCTGCCTCCCCGCTGTATTACAGCTGAGGGGTATGGTTCAAATTGCAACGAGAAAAGGAGGAAGAGTTGAGAAGAGTTCCACGAGAGTACAACCTGAGGCTACGGCCAACTATAAATGTCTATTTTTCTTGGATGTTGGCCGAATGCCTGTGGCCATCCGAGATCAGCATTCAGTTCCACATAGTAAGCCTGTAGCTTATAAAAGCTACATTTAAGTAATAAAAATTTTCAAATTAAGGTGACCTTAAACTCCCAGTAATAACACATTGTCAGTGTCATCGTCACACTTCCTTTCCAGACAGTATCTCAAAAATGACATGATGGATTAAATTCATATTTGGCATGTGGATGTAACTGATCCTCAAGGTGTGCCCTATAGAGCATACTGAAGATACCTTGAGAAATTTCATTCAAATTTTGCATGTATATGTAACTGGCCATAGGTAAGTGCCAGTAGGGTGGACATATTATTTTTGCTTTTTCCAGCGTCCGTCGTCACACTTGGTTTCCGGTCATTTCAAGGAAAAGTATTTATCCTATCTTTGCCAAATTTAGTATGGGTGTTTATTGGGTTAATAGCTTGCACGGGATTGCTTTTGGTGAAGATAGCTGTATAGGTAACTGAGTAATAGCTACTTTTGTATACTTCTTTTGTTTCCGGGCATTTTAAGGTAAAATATTTGACATATCTTTACAAAATTTGGTATGAGCAATAGTTAGGTCAATAGCTTGCTTGGGATTGCTTTTAGTGATAATAGCTGTATAACTGACTGAGTAATAGGTACTTAGCTACTTTGAGTAGCTTTTCTATTTTAACCATTTTAAAGGAAAATTATTTCACCTATGTTCACAAAATTTGGGATGGGGGATTATTGGATCAGCAGCCTGCTTGGGATTGCTTTTGGTGATAATACCTTTATAGCTAACTGAGTAATAGCTACTGTGCTATATAGCTATTATGCTATTTTGAGTTGACTTTTTCTGGACATTTTAATGAAACAATGTTTTCTATCTTCACAAAAATGAAGGATAATTGGGTCAATAATATGGCCAGGATAGCTTTTGGTCGATGATAGCTTTGTAGCTATATGAGTAATAGCTGCTTTGCTACTTTGAGCGTTGGTGTGATGGTTTATAGTGTCAGTTGCTTACTTGGTATTATTGGTGGTAATAGCTTTAACCTCCTGAGTAATAGCTACATAGCAAAAAACATAAATATGTCGATCTCCTTAACCGTGTGAGATAGAGCAATTTCGTCAAAATTTTTTCGACCCACAGGGTATCTAAGCAATGTACTCTTGGCAATTTAAAAAAAATTTTCCTCTCCCAAAAATGATGGCCATTTTGAATTTTCGAATTTTTACCAAAAATGGAAAAACCAAATTTGCTTCTAACTCCTTAACTGTGCGAGATAGAGCGATTTCATCAAAAGTTTTGACCCACAGGTTATCTAAGCAATGTACTATCGGCAATTTTCAAAAAACTTTCCTCTCCCCCAAAAATGGCGGCCATTTTGAATTTTCTAATTTTTTCAAAAAATGCAAAAACACAAATTTGCTTAGATGTAGGGATCAGAGCAATTTATATTGGCATTTATGCATCTTTCTCAACACTGCACCAGTTCTTTTTATTTAGTTTTCACAGCTTTACACCTGTTTGGACAAGTCCCTCTCTACATTTCCTTATATTTATTTATTTATTTAGGGTTTTACGTCACTTTCATCATTATACAGGTCATATCACAATGGGTAGTTGGAGTGCAGAGGATACCAGAACATACAATTGCTCAAGGTTCTGTACTGTAGGTTAGGTCAGGATTCGAAGTCTGATCTCCGAGGTGGGAGGTGAATGTGTTACCACTGCGCCACAGCGATCTCTTACATTATCTCTGTAACCAGGGAATGTTGCCCCATCCTAGAATCAGGGATTGTCACAGTACTCTTCTATATTGACATTTATACACTGTTATCAACACTACACCAATTTACACTTTCCCTCTCACTATATACAAGGATTGTAACATTTCTATATTGTATGTCTGTATAACATTCTAAAACTTTCAACTTTCTTAATAACACCACTTTACACTTCCCTCATCACTAGAATTGTTATTAGATGCAGGGAATTCAACATTTCAATATTGGCATTTATGTCGCTTTCTCACGCACAACACTAGTTTACACTTCCCCCTTCACTAAAATTACTGTTCAAGCCAGGGGATGCAATATTTCAATAATTAGCATTTGTACAACTTTCTTAACATGGCACCAGTTTACACTTCCTCCATCACTAGAATTGTTCTTAAATGCAGGGATTGCAACACTTAAAGTTTGGTGTTTGTACAACATTTCCAACTGAACACAGTTTACACTTCCCCCATTACTAGATTTGCTCTTAAATGCAGGAAGAGCAACATTTTTAATGGCATTTATATAACATTGTCAACACCAGTTAATCTCTTTCCCCATCACTAAATTTGCTCTTTGCTACAGGGATAATTGTCTATATAACATTCTGCAAGTTTTCAACTTTGTTAACACAACATCAGCTTACACTTCCCTCATCACTAGATTTGGTCTTCGATGCAGGGAATTTAACATTTCAATATTGGCATTTATATCGCTTTCTCACACATTTCAGATTACACTTCCCCTATTACTAGATTCCCTCTTCGGGGCGAGCTTAGGAACATTTCAATATTAGCATTTGTACAACTGTCACAAACAAAGCACCAGTTTAGGCTTCCGTCATTACTAGACTTGGGCTTAGGTGCAGGGAATGCAACATTTTAGATTGGCATTTATAAAGCATTGTCAACACCAGTTAAACTCTCCCCCATCACTAGATTTGCTCTTAGATGCAGGGATTGCAACATTTGAATATTGGCATTTATACAACTTTTCCAACACAACACAAGTTTACACATCCCCCATTACTAGACTCGCTTTTTTAGAGGCAGGGAATGCAACATTTTATATTGGCAATTATATAACATTGTCAACACTAGTAAACCCCTCCCCCATCAATAGAGTTGCTCTTTGATAGAGGGACTGTAATATATATATTTTGATATTTATACAACTTTCTCAGCATAACACCAGTTCACACTTCCCCCATCACTAGATTTGCTCTTAGATGCAGGGATTGCAACATTTGAATATTGGCATTTAAATACCATTCCCAACACCAGTTAACATTTCCCCATCATTAGATTTGCTCTTAGATACAGAGATTGTAACACTTCTTTTTGACATTTATACAAATTCTCAACTTTCTCAACACAACACCAGTTTACATTTCCTCCATCACTGGGTTTGTTCTTAGGGGCAGGGATTACAACATTTCTAAGTTAGCATTTACTCTTGTGGACATTGTATTATTATTATTCCCCCATCACTAGGTTTGCTCTTAGATGCAGGGATTGGAACAATGTTTTGACATTTATACAACTTTCTCAGCACAACACCTGGATGGAAGAACTATTACATTTCTATATTGGCATTTATTCAACTTTCTCAGCACAACACCAGTTCACCCTTCCCCCATCGCTAGGTTTGCTCTTCAATGCAGGGATTGTATAAGTATATAAACTTTGTTTTTTTATAAATTTATCCAGAGTTTATACCAATGTATACTAATTTAGCTTTTTATGCATTAATCAAAAGTTTATTCCAATTTACACTTACCCTGAGAATAATTATTATTGGTCCTCAACTGCTCTTTTTTGACGCCCTTTTTTGGCTTTATCTATTTTTTCACAAAAGAAGGACCGTAAAACAACAGAGCCTAATTCTGACAAATGAATACCATCAGCATTGTACAAACTTTGTTTAATGCTGTTTGACTTTTCAAAGAAGGGTTTAAATGTCGGTATGAAGTAGATATTTTCTGATGCCGAGTTAAATTTTTGAAGCAGATTATTGTAACATATGCGGACAAGATTTCTTCTGTCATGATCCCAGGGTCTTGGAATGATTGCTGACACTAAATACCATTGCTTCGGGGTTAACTGATTTTATTAATAAAATTAATTTCATGTAGTGATTTCTGAATTCAACTGCTGGACCAACAGCTGGGGGTGGGTTCATTTGTTGAAGGATCTCCTTGAATTCTTGTCTTGTAATTTGACCATACACTAGTTTTAGGTACAAGGTCCATTCTTCCTTTGCACTCAGCCAGGTAGTGCCCACATGCAGGATAATATTCTTATATCTTGGTAATATACCTGGGTTTCGTTTCAGATAGTCAAGAATTTTTTGTGGATTAGCCCCAGGCCTTGTAATAACATCGATATGTGTTATAGGGGTGAGACTTCTGGTTAAGGAGTCTGATATTATAACTGTTTGCTTTCCTGAAAATATAGAGTATCAAGTGATTAATAATCTATTTTACAAAAAGTCCCAATTTTTGAGAAGGGCGAAATATCAATGGTATTCGTAGATGTTATTCAACTATTCCATTTATATTTAGACTACTGACATAACTAGATATACTACAATTCAATGAACTTCAATGGTATTCGTAGATGTCCATTTATAGTTAGACTACTGCCATAATTAGATATACTAAAATTCAATGAACTTGTCAGTGCAATATAAGTTCGGAATTCTCTGAAGTGGGATTTTTATGTGCATGTGTATGATGAATAGAATAGCTTGTAGTAGACTCTACACTATTTATTTTCAATCTGTGTGAAGTATGACCTCTCAGATTTGTTACAAATTAGGCAAAAAGTACAATCAAGTGAAACATCAAAGTCATTGTCATTGGATACTATAAAAGTTATAAGAAAAAATAGACTCAACAAAAGAGGAAAAAGGGGAGGAAAAAATGCAATAAACAGAAATACCTAGATACCAATACTTCTGCCTCAGAACATGAAACATCAATATATAATAAGCCAGAACAAGGTAGCAGAGATAACATCAGTATACTGCTTATAAATGCCCAATCAATTAAAAACAAGGATATCTTACTTGCAGAATACATCCATGATATAAACATTGATGTGTGTGTTGTGACTGATACCTGGCTAGACAAAAGCAGTGATGAGGTAAATGCTTGGATAAGTACTTATGAACTGACAAAGCATGGATACTGCCTTGATGCTATCAGCAGGGAGACTAGAGGTGGGGGGCCTGGCAATTATTTATAAAAGAGTACAGAGTTAAAAAACTTTATGAGTGTGAAGTACAGTCATTTCAGTTTGTCAAATGGAGGGTTTCTCTTCCACAGAAAGTGATCACACTAAATGCAATATATCATCCCCCATACTCAAAGAAACACCCAATAACAGATTCTGTTTTTCTGAATGAACTTAGTGATAAACTCTCTGACCTAGCTATAGAAGATAACACAGACTCAATTATTCTAGGTGACCTCAATATCCATTTAAATGATGAACAAAGTTATGATACAGAATTACTAAATGATATTATTAACTCACTGGGATACAAACAGCATGTTAGCTTTTACACCCATACAACTGGACACATACTAGATGCAGTAATCACCAAGTTTGACAGTGATTTAATATTAAAGTGTGTTCCAGGAAAATTTATATCCAATCATCGTGCTGTCATTTGTTATTTGAAATGTCACAAAGAGAGACCAAAGAAACAAGTACAATCAGTAAGGAGATGGAATGAAGAATTGGACCAATTATATAATGACTTAAGTAAAATATGCCTGCCAAATGAAGAATCAACATCTATTGATACATTAGTGGAACATTTTGAAGATAACTTAAAGTTATGCTTAGACAAACATGCCCCACTGGAACAGAAAGACTATGTGTCTAGAAGAAAATACCCCTGGTACAATGAAGAAATAAGAACAAGAATAGAAAGTGAGAAGAAGAGAAAGAATATGGAAGAGATACAAAACACTGGACACTCCGAAAGCATTAAAAGTAAAAAGAAACAAATACAAGTGTATGCTAAAAAATTCAAAAGTTTCAGTCCTAAGTAAAAAATTGATGAATGTGGCAGAGACTCAAAAAAACTTTACAAATTGATCACAAAACTAACTTGAGACCCAAAAGAAAACCCTTTTCCTGCAAAAATAGATAATGAAGATCTAGCCAATAAATTTGCTGATTTCTTCCTGAACAAAATCAAGAAAATTAGATTAGATCTAGAAGGATGTCCCAAATACGAACCTCAAGAGAGGGACTGTAAAATATTAGAAAACCTTGCTCCTCTAAGTGAAGTAAAATGCATAATATGTGACATGAATAGCAAAACCTGTGATTTAGATGTGATTCCAACCGAAGTATTTAAAAATGTTCTTGGTGCCATTATTAAGCACATAAGTCTGATCATCAATAAGTCATTGCAAACTAGTACCTTTCCAAGTAAATGGAAGAATGCAATAATCAGACCACTCCTCAAAAAGAAAGGACTAGAAACTACAGACCAGTAAGTAATTTATCATTTCTCTGTCCAAGGTTCTAGAAAAAAGCAGTTCTGAAGCAATTTAATGAGCATGTGGAATCCCCAAATCTTTTTCCTGATTATCAGTCTGCTTACAAGCAGGGGTTTTCTTGTGAAACTGCCCTTGTGAAATTAACAAATGACATTATGTGGGCCATGGAACATCAGGAAGTACTGCAATGATGGCAATTGATCTGTCAGCAGCATTCGAAGTTTTGCAGAAACAATATGGCATATCAGGAAATGCTTTGAAATATTATCTACAACCAAGAACATTCTGTGAACATAGGTGATAGTTATTCTGATAAAACCCCACTAAATTTCTCAGTATCGCAGGGCAATTGTGCTGGTCCAATTCTCTACTCCAACTATGCAAGTACCATGAAGCATATAGTTCCAGCTCATATGTCATTGCACGGATATGCAGATGACCATGCAATCAAATTAACATAATCTGTGAATAACATCTCAGCAGAAGCCATAGCTCTTAGATCCCTAGGAAACTGTGCAGAAGACATAAAACAATGGATTCCAACAGACTTAAAATGAATAGCTCAAACTAAATTTATCCTTTTTGGTCATCCAAAGCAATTAAAAAAGTGTTCTTCAAACTATTTAAAGGTGTGTGAAGATGTACGTTTAAGTGTTGATATAAGATATCTGGGAGTCTACTTAGACAGTCAACTTAGCTTTAAACAACACATTACCCACAAGTGCAAAGTAGCTATGCTAGACATTCACAGAATCAGGAACATCAGATCTACTCTCACAACAGAAGCCACTCCTACTCTTGTTATAGGTTTGGTTACATCACATCTGGATTTTTGCAACAGTGTACTGTTTGGCCTACCAAAAAAATTCAATCAAGAAATTGCAGAGTTCAAAATATAGCTGCCAAATTAGTCCTCAACAGAACAAAACATGAAAGCTCAACAGAATCCAGAAAGCAGCTGCACTGGCGTCCAATTGCTGCCAGGATTGAGTTCAAGATAATTGTGCTTGTCTACAAATGCCTACACGAAAATGCTCCAGAATATCTGCAAAAAATCCTGACACCTAAACCAGTGCTCAGAGAAGGACTCAGATCCGACACACATTTGCATCAAGATCTTTCAGTGTGAGCAGCCCATCGTTTTGGAATGAGCTACCCTACAACATCAAGGAATGTACAATCTGAAAATGTTTAGGAAAGAAGTCAAGACCTATCTCTTTCAGAAATATTATAGATAAACTTCCATGTAAATGCACATTTGAAACAGGATTGTAAAAAGGCGCAATATTAAATGCAATATGTTATGTTAAGTTTAAACTTACTGAGAGATTTTTTTTGAAAGATTATTTATGTTTAACTGATTCGTGGTAGATCTTTCAAAATCAAAAAGGTAAATTACATTATGATAGATATATTTCTATTACATTTATTTAAATTTTATAAATACCTTATATGCTGAAATTTGGCTCATGGTTGCTGTAAAATAATTTTTTGCATGGCAGCTGTCATAAACAACTTTAGGAGACAACATTTAGTACAAGTTATGGCACTATGTAGCCATAAAAAATGGTCAAAATATTTCATGCATAAAATACTGATCAAAGGATATTTTATTGGGTTTTAACTTCAGTTTGCATGAAGAAATATTATTTTTTCAAAATATGACTAAGTATAAAATAGAAACTTTATTTTGAGATTAACTGATGACACATTTACTTTCAAACTATGACTGGGATTTTTTATGGCATTAATTATGAGTAAATATGTAATTGATGACATTAATCAGTGTTTGTTGATGTAAATCATTATCATTTTTCTTGTGATTGTTCTGCATTTGTGTCAATATTTGTCATATTTACAGTTTATTGTATAATAACGCACAGTATTGTGATGCCCAGTGTACTAGAAATCTAATAGTTGTAGCAATAAAATAAGTTTACTGTCAACGTATCAGTTCATGTATCCATCAATACGGATGACAGAGTGTCTTTGGGACTCGATCCTATCAAGATCAACAGGAAAAGTGTGGTAGCTATGTTTGAACCAGTAACACAAGTAAAACACTTTAACAATGACAATTCTTTATTTCAAAACAGTGAAACTTTAAACATGATAGAAGAGCAGAACATACCTGCGTTGCCAGAATTCTTGAAACCCTTGGTTAGCTGAAAGAAACTGAGTTGCTTGGGCTTACCAAATTGTTGTATCAATATCAGGACATCTTTAAGAGTCCTGATGGACAACTTGATCGGACAAATTTGGTACACATAGGCAATGCTGTACCAATCAAACAGCACCCCAGACATTTACCTGTCTCACAAAAACTTGCTGATAAGGAACTAGACAAAATTGAAGCACAGAGTATTTTTGAGCCCAGTGATTGCCCTTGGTCATCTCCTTTAGTGATAGTAAATAAGAAAACTGGAGAAATAAGGGTTTGTGTTGATTATTGTCCCATCAATAATGTCATGAGAAAATCAGCCATTCCTTTGCCCACAATACATGTGTGCTAGACTCTCAAACTGAATCAAAATACTCCTGTACCATGGACTTGGCACAGGCATACGATCAGGTTGCTCTGCACCCAGATTACAAATTGAAAACTGCATTTACTTCTGGAAGAGGTCTTAGGCAATTTACAGTCATGACTTTTGGGTTAACCAATGCACCAGGCACTTTTATGCATTTGATGCAATTAGTATTAAGTGGGTTGCAATGGTCAAAAGCAGTAAAATACCTTGATGACATAATAACATTTAAAAAGACTTGATGAAACCTTGTCAAATCTGGAGTTGGTGCTTGAAAGATTACGCAAGGCAGGTCATTCAGTGTGGATCATAGTAAGATGACTCCAGAATCTCACCCGGTTTTGGTGATAGACTAAATTTTAAATAAGTAAAAGGTCTAGACGAAAATTTAGTAACTGGGTGGACAGTTACACAGTAGATCAGTTACTGCAAGCAAAAAATAATGATCCTATTGTGTTGACAGTAACAGAGTTGAAGTGTCAAAGTGGCATACTTGACAAGGCAAAATTTTTCAAAGAGAGTCATGAGGTCAGAACATTGTGTTCTCAATGGTCACAGCTGGAGTTAAGACAAGGAATACTGTACAGAAAGTGGGTTCCCAATACTAAAAAGGACAAATCTGTAAATCATTATGTTCTACCTCAAGCAGGACAGGAAATCTTGCAAGAATTACACAATCATGAAACATCTGAGTCATCTTGGGGTCAGAAGGACATTATGTAAAGTGAGGGAAAGATTTTAATGGCCAGGATATAAGCAATACGTTAGCAGATGGGTGAGCAAATGCAAGGTCTGTAGTAGTCATAAGGCTGGGCAAACATCAAAAAAGCTCTTCTTAAGCAGGATTTTATTTCTGCGCAAATGGAGAAAATAGCCTGTGACTTTGTAGGGCATTGAAAGTGAAAAACACAACAATTACATATTAGTGGTATCAGATTACTATACAAAGTATGTGGAGGCCTATGCCTTGCCTGATCTAACAGCACAAACAGTTGGACTAAATTGGACTAAATTACAATATTCCAATACTCACCAAGCTAGAAATTTACTTAACCAAACATGCAACCTAAATTTAAATTAAAACTGTTCACTTTCTAAATAAAATGTCACTTATACTGGTGGACGCCAAACTCTCGTAGCAGGTCATACGGGGTACACATCGGGCAATTGATTCGGACATCTTTCACAAACTCCTTCAGCCCGTTGGGATGGTGTTTCTCCCAGTTTATCAAATCTAACAGCACAAACGGTTGCTGATTGCTTGGTAAAAGAATGGGTCTGTAAGTATGTAGTACCTTCAGAGATACTTTCTGACCAAGGTAGAAACTATGAGTCCATACTGTTTCAGAAGATGTGTAGATTGCTTGACATGAACAAAGTGAGGACATCTTGTTATAGACCCCAGTCTGATGGTTTGGTTGAGCGCTTTAACATTACATTTAAATCCATGCTTAAATATTGAGATGAACACCTGGCTTATGTAATGATGACATACAGAGCCACCATAAATGAAAGGACAGTGTACCCCAAATTTGTTGATGTTTGGTCATGAGATAAGATTGCCAGTTGACATCATGTATGGAACAAACAAGAGTGAATTATTATGTCCACCCCACTGGGGGTGAACATATTATTGTTGCTTTTTCCGGTGTCCGCCATCCGTTGTCGCACTTGGTTTCCAGTCATTTCAAGGAAAAGTATTGTAACGTTCCCGTTGATGTTAACAATTGCAAGATTCCACCTGAAATGAAAATATATAGTTATAATTTAATAAAATTGGACTAAATTACAATATTCCAATACTCACCAAGCTAGAAATTTACTTAACCAAACATGCAACCTAAATTTAAATTAAAACTGTTCACTTTCTAAATAAAATGTCACTTATACTGGTGGATGCCAAACTCTCGTAGCAGGTCATACGGGGTACACATCGGGCAATTGATTTGGACATCTTTCACAAACTCCTTCAGCCCGTTGGGATGGTGTTTCTCCCAGTTTATCAGCTCTAGGACTGGCAATGGAATATTGTGTGGGCAGCGCTCACTGGGGTCCTTCGGCTGAGGCTTTGGCCCTCTCAGTATCATCCCTCCAGCACAGCATGTCTTAGCTGATGTCGCTCGGTCCCTTGCACTATCTGCAGTTGTGAAGGTGTTGGTACCGGCTTCGGGAAGTTTTGCCCAACCCTCAGGTTCTGAAACTGGTGCCCGGCCCATAGCCTCGGGAAGTTTTGCCTGGGCCTCGGGAAGCTGTGCCTGGTCCACAGGTTCTGAAACTGATGTGTACTTGGCAATGTGCCTGTTTATCAAGTCCCTCTTTCTGGCATTTTTCACAGGGCAGAAGGGAAACTGGAATTGCTGTTTGGAGTTTTTGTTGTTGCCACAAATGGAAATGTGGGTTTTAAAATCTGTTTGATTGTTAAATGTGTTCTTGCATTTGTAACAAGTCCAAAATTTTCATTTGCTTTGTCTTGGGACTCTCACCCGCTTTTCATGGTTTTCTTCATCAAATTTCGTCATTTTCTTTAAAAAAATAAAATAATAAAAAATGGTTAGGGCTCTCAAACAGAAATTTTGTTTTTCTCTGTTAACTATCCAAACCAACACTTGAGTATGTTAATTAACTTAACTACCTCAAGCATTCACGTCAGCCATACAACCACATTTGCAGGTAGGTAAAAGATCTAGAATTGAGATTACTACTTAATTAATTCCTCCCAAAACAAATGTGTCTCAATGTCCCTCTTTTAAGTTGTTCTGGAATTTTCACCTGACCAGACCATTTGGACAGGAATTTTTCACCAATTTCATCATAGAAACTGGAATTTTCACCAGAACCCCCAGTCTTTGCCCTAGGGTTATAACTAGGAGCAATACCAACTTCAGGGCAATTGGAAGTTTCACCTTACTATTCTCAGTAGAAGGAATCTTCACCAGTTTCACCTCAGAAACTGGAATTTTCACCAATAGCCCTTGTCTTCTCATCCAGAGACAAAGAGCACACATTCAATTCACAATATAAATTATAACATTTCTAATGGTCATTAAGGGTATTTGGTTGAGTTTGTTCCTTTCTTCCCAACCAATCAGCTACTTTTGGTCCTAAATACTTTTTAATCCTATCAAAATGCACAACCTTGGGAATGGACTTCTCACTTCGCTGTATTCTGTATACAGCATCACTCAGTCTTTCTACCCTAAATACGGTCCATCCCCAAATTTTTGCAGCTTTGGAGATACCCCAACCTTTTTGATTGGTGTATAAAGCCATACAAAATATCCAGTTTGGTAAGGTTCACCTGACATCTTTATGTCATATTTCTTTTGCCTGTTGGCACTACTCTGCAAATGTCTACGAGCATAGTGATGAGCGATTTCAAGACGCTCTCTTAAGTCACTGATATAGTCATGTTCAGACAAGTTTCAGATTCATTGGGACAACCAACCATCAAATCACCTGGTAAGTTAATTTCGCGTCAACATGTTTGGGCTTACTTGTGTTGACTCTTGAGGGTACTTGTGTTGACTCTTGAGGGGTAGATCTGTAAGCCATTGTGATTAATGAAACAAATTTGTCCCAATCTCTCTGGTTTGTTTTCACATATAGGCTCAACATAGATTCTAAAGTCCTATTGAATCTCTCAACCAGGCCTTCAGACATTAGATGAAATGGTGTGGTTCTGGTTTTGTGAATGCCTAGAATCTTGCAAATTTCTTTCATAACCCTGGACTGAAATTGTGTTCCCTGATCAGTGTGGAGTTTTTGAGGTACCCCAAACCTGCTGACAAACTCATGCACAAAAGTTTCAGTAACTGTGCTTCTATATTCCGCAAAGAGTAAGCCTCCATCCATTTTGTGAAATAGTCACCTAGGACTAACACATATTTGTTTCCTGAGTCACTTCTAGGAAAGGGGCCAACAATGTCAAGAGCGACCCTTTCTAAAGGAGCACCTATAAGTTACCGACCTAAGGGTGCCTTGTTTTTATTTGCTGGGGGTTTCTTCTGAGCACAATTTGTGCATTGTTGGCAATATAATTTGACATCACGTCATGCCAAAAATATCTTTGCCATACTTTTGCCAGTATCTTGTGTTCACCAAGGTGACCACCTGTTGGACTAGCATGTAACTCTTGCAAGATTTGTTTTCGCATCACAAGCGAAAGCACCAATTGCCAAACCACTTGCTTTGTGGATTCGGTCTCCCACCTCCTGTACAATATTTGATTTCTGACATGTAACTGATCCCAAAGGAACCAGTAGGCTTTCAACTTTGGAGAGTATTTGGATACCTCATTCCGGTTTGGTTTTGCCTGAGCACTATTTTTAAGCCTCCACATTTGGCCGATGATAGCGTCATCTTCTTGATTTTTTAAGATAGTATCAGAGTCCCAAATTTGTAACCATGGTTCATCAGTCATTTGTTCATATTGACTGACACTAGGCTCAGCTATTTGATCAATATTTTCATTAATTTGTTTGGTTTTGGCCTGTGACCTTGTTATTGCATGAACTTTAGAAGCTTGATCTATTCTGCCACACTGTCTACAAGGTAGCCTAGATAATGCATCAGCATTACTATGGAGCTTTCCAGCCCTGTGCCGAATATCAAACTCATAACTTCCTAGCATTTCTAGCCAACAGGCTATTTGACCCTCAGGCTCTTTAAAGCAGAAAAGCCATATAAGTGATGCATGATCCGTTCTGAGTTTGAAGCGCTTGCCATACAAGTAATGTTTGAAGTGTTTCACAAAGAAAACTACAGCAAGTAATTCCCTACAAGTTACACAGTAATTTTTCTCTGATTGAGTAAGAGATTTACTGGCATAAGCAATCACTTTCTCTTGTCCATCTTGAACTTGTGACAAGACAGCCCCAATAGAGAAGTCTGAAGCATCAGTATGAAGAACAAATTCATCTTGAGCATTGAGATAAGCCAGTATTGGAGCACTTATTAAGTGTTCCTTCAATTTTTCAAATGCTAGAGTGCATTCTTCTGTCCAGTTAAAACCTTTTTCTTTTCAGTAAGTTTGTGAAGGGGGTTTGCTATTTTAGCAAAATCTTGGTTTTCACAGGGCCTAGGTCAATTTCAAGTTTGGTTTGACCCTTCACGGATAAACTGGTACCATCAGCAAGTACGACATCATAAGGTACAGGTTCCAAGATTGTATTCTTTTGGAAACTGTCAAAAACATCTGATGATATCAGTGTAATTGCGGACCCAGTGTCAACCAAAAAGTTAAGTTCTTTTGAACAAACCTCTCCAGCAACAGTAAGACCTCAAGTTTTTGAAAATCCAGAAACAACAACATTAGGCCTTTTTGTTTCACTTAAGACTATTTTAGAAACAGTCTTATCTAGTTTGACTGGGTTGATGTTTTCTGCTGAGAACTGTCTTTGTTCTCATCAGATTTCGGACATTTGTATTGAGTATGCCCTTGTTCTCCACAATTCCAGCACTTCAGCTTGGAACGGTCAAATGGTTTGGTTTTGAAATCTGGGATTTCATTTCAGTTATGACCTTTGTGAGGTTTTCAATTTGTTTCAAAAGTTCACCATTTGGTGAAGTCTTTCGTGGCTCTGTAGCCTTTGCATTGGCACCAGAAATCTGAGCCACATCAACACTTGACTCACCCGAAGAGATTTCTCTGACAAACCTACAAGAATGCCTTTGTCGCTCAGCCTGTTGGAAGGCCTCCATTTCAATAGCTGCTGCCACAGTCTCATCAAAGGTTTCTGTATGGGCTTGGAAAATCTTAAAGCTCAGGTCGCTGTCACCCAAGGCATCAAGGAAGTGGTCTCTGCACAAGACCTCAAATAACTCACCATGGGCCTGTGGAAAACGGTTACCTGGGTTAAATCGCCTATTGAGAGCGGCCACTAAACCCTGGTAGTTTTGTTTGACCTCTGGGGTAAAAAATCTCAGCCTGACAAGCCTCACCTCTAAGGCTTACAGCTAAGTATTGAACTTTCTCCCTGGAATGCCACCAACTAAGGTCAGCAACTGTCTCAAAGTGGACCAAATACTCAGTCCAAGACCCGCGGCCATCAAATATGTCAGGCATGACTCTGGGTCTTTGATTGTTGTGTACTGGCTGTCTTTATTGTTCAACAGTCGTTTGCATATCCCTAAGAATGTCTTTGATATTGCCTAAATAATCATCTCTATCATGCCTGTTTCTATTAAGCTGGCCATCCACAATGCCCCCATTCTGATATCTTGAATCAGAATTCTGGTCATTTATGTTATATCTGTAACATTCTATCCCAGTAACACCTCAGGTGCGAAGTAAATAGGTACTTGGCCTGTGTAGGTCGGCGTTCATGTCCGATCTACCTAAGTCACCAGCTCCAGCACATCCTGGGGAGCTGTTCACAGGACAACCTGAGGCATCACCATTAGTGATATCCTCCGGTTGTTCATCAGTACTCATTTTTTTTCCTTTTAAGTCTCAACAGACTGCAAAGGTTTGTTTCACTGGATTCCACTAAAGGTATGGAATCCCACTGCTGCCACTGAAAATGTAACGTTCCCGGTTGATGTTAACAACTAGGACGTTGGTTGTATTGTAAACATTTCACTGGTTTATGTGTGCTGATATTTAAGTTTTATCAGCAGTAAGTGTTCATATTAACTCTCAAATCCCTACTTAAGCCCAAGAATCAAAGCGATCAGGTAAAGTTTTAAATCAGTCATCAACAGTTCAGTATAGTTAGTCTAAGTTCTCTGCTTTTTGTGACATTAACCCGCTCACCACAGGTAAGTTTGTTGTGAAAGTACCTGCGTACCACAGGTAAGTCTGTTAGTGAAAGTATCTGCTCACCACAGGTAGGATATCAGACAATCAGTTGATCAGTCACAGAGAACACAACAACCTGCTTTGTAAATGTATCTCCATTCAGTCACAGGTCAGTCTCACACAACATTGCGCTCTAACGGAATAACTCAACAAGAATTGCAACTCACTGGAAACTTTATTTAACTCATGCTAACACAAAATAAATACTATAATGTTTAATGAAACATGTGTGCAATTCTAGCACGCCACTACAGAGCATTAACAAGGTTTCAAGTAAACATGTACATGAAAGTCTATTCAGCCACTGTAAATACAGCAACTTAAGTAATGAATACACAGTGAGAATAATATTTACATGAAGTAGAACTGTGTGTAATTAAGATATATCTAAGAATCAATGTGCACATTAAATGTCAAAAGCAAATGTAACACACACCAAATTATAATAGGAAAACTTCCCGAATGACATATACAGACAAAATATATCACGAATGAAGATAACAATATTATACGAGTGCGTAGCACGAGTATTATATTGTTAATCTTCATGAGTGATATATTTTTTCTGTATATGTCTGATGAGGGATGTTTTACTTTTATTATCCACCATTTTGTGCGATTTATGGGTCAAATAATATGAATATTTAATGAGAAAACGTGAAACAGACTGTCAAAAAGAATGAGCAACACCGAATATAAAACTTCAATCTTTACCTTGCAATATCTCAGTCATTTCTGCATGGATTTTTATGCAACATACATGAGCAGAAGCGCTGGAATAACACCTTTCTAATGATATATTATACATATTTGTAAGTTACATACTTTCCGAGATATTGTTTAAAAACCGGAAGCTAATCAAACTCAATATCCATAGTACCGGGGCGCCGGTGTATACAAAAAAAATACATCCCGGTCTGTATTTCCCCGTATTTAGGGAAAATACGTCGCGTGGTGGATAATAAAAGTAATTGTATCAGTGTATAAATATCAATATGTTTAAACAAAGAGTATAAAGTATACTGTCACATGCAAGTATTATCAGTCAAAAAGTCCGTGTGTTCCCAATAACATGCTAAGTGCAATGAAAAATGCCACACTGGAAAAAAGTCAATAAATGTGCACCTTTTATCTGTCTACATGAATAGAAAATCACAATATTTAAATCAATCATCGATGTGTATTCTTAGCATGTACATGGGTTTTTCAGTCATTTATAATGTGTGCATTTCAAAAGAAAAGTTGAATTTTTAAGTTGACAATAAATACAGCTCTGCCCAAATTAAATATGATGCACTCACTGGAGTCAAATGGTTAACCCTCTCTATGCATGTATACAACTTCACTACTCTGTTTCCAAATATAGAAATGCCCTGCTGATCAATGAGTTGTATGAAGGGTTTTCACTGGCACAAACCCAGACATGATTATTGATTAGCAGGTAGTGTTAGAAAGGAAGACGTCATAGGTATTTCCCTTAAAACACATGATGGAATGAGTTGTGTGAAGGATTTTCATTGGCACATAGACAGACAGGATTATTGATTAACACGCAGTGTTAGAGTAAGCATCACGTCACAGGTATTTCCTTAACACACATGATGGAAGTTTGTAGAAAGATTGCTGTGTAGATTCCAAGTTATTTGTGCCGATGTGTCAAATGTGATCATCTATAAAATGTGGAATAGTGCTGTCCATGGAAGCTGTACTGTCAAGTTTGAGCTCAATGGGATATATTATTGTTTAATGTGCGCACATTGTGTTATCTGACCTTTTCAGTCAATAATTGGCACACATATAAAACCCAATGCTGCGCACATGCGCTAATACACAGTGGAGTTTGCGCACAATTTCTGCGCAGATCGATGTATACACTTGAGCTTCTCAACAGAAACTGAATCTACAGCGTTACATTCAACCTTATATAGCTTTTCAGGGACCTCTTGGGGGGTAGGGAGACAATTACAAAAACTAACAAAATATTTACATAAAATGGAGAAATACTTTGGATATGATATACAAATGTTTTTACACATCGAATGTTGAAAAATTTATTCACCATATGGATAAAATATGTTGAAATAACTGGCACTATATTTTGTCAAACCCTGGATCATCACACATAGAATGTAAACAAATGGCGCAAACTTGTAAAGTTTGACAGTTCAGTCTTAAACTTTGTGGATATTATGAATACTGTGATGTGGAAAAATTGAGCAAATACTATGAATTGAAACAATTGAATAAATAGAAGCATTCACAAAAAATACAGGTAAGTTTAATATTTCTATCATTTTAATATTTACTGTGCAACTGTGCACTCTGTAGAAATTGACAGGTAAGATCCAAGTTTTGACAAACTATCTGATTTATCAGCCCCTGTAAATTATAAGCATCACAAATAAGCACAAAAGAAATTATTCAGTGTTAATAATTCATACATACCTTGAAAATCTGTTGTGAGCACGTGCAAGTGTGATAAAATTGAAAGTTTACAGCTGAAAATACAGACGCTGCCTTCTCAAAAGGGATAGCCCAAAGGAGGATTTACTGATCACTGACCAATAAGAATTAAAAAGTGAATAAATTGGTAAAAATGAGTATGCCAAAATATTTTACCCAATTGAAGTACTGTTATAAGTTAAAATAGGTATTGTTAAAATATTATAGAATTTCAAATGAATAAAATTTACACTATATTTAATCTTGTTGAATACCCCAATTACTACAGTATTTATCCTATCTTTTCCAAATTTTGTATGGGTGTTTATTGGGTAATAGTTTACATGGGATAGCTTTTGGTGAAGATAGCTCTATAGCTAACTGAGTAATAGCTACTTAGCTACTTTTGTGTACTTCTTTTGTTTCCGGGCCTTTTAAGGAAAAATATTTGACATAGGTTTACCAAATTGGTATGGGCAGTAGTTAGGTCAATAGCTTGCTTGGGATTGCTTTTAGTGATAATAGCTATAGAACTGACTGAGTAATAGCTACTGTGCTATATAGCTATTATGCTATTTTGAGTTGACTTTTTTTCTGGACATTTTAATGAAATAATGTTTTCTATCTTCACAAAAATTTATATGAAGGATAATTGGGTCAATAGTTTGGCAAGGATAGCTTTGGTTGATGATAGCTTTGTAGCTATCTAAGTAATAGCTGCTTTGCTACTTTGAGCCTACTCTGAATTGCATTTCTGTTTTCACTCTTTTAAAGGAAACATATTTAACTCATGTAAAATTTGGTGTGAAGGTTTATAGGATCAATTGCTTGCTTGGTATTGCTTTTGGTGATAATACCTTTATAGCTAACTGAGTAATAGAGTAATAGCTACATAGCAAAAAACATAAATATATCTATTTCCTCAGCCATTTACTCTTAACAATTTTCAAAAGATTTTCCTCTCCCTAAAAATGACGGCCATTTTGAATTTTTACCCAAAATAGAAAAACACAAATTGGCTTCTATTTCCTTAACCATGGGAGATGGTGCGAGATTTTGACGAAATTTTTGGCAGGCAGGGTATATGAAGAGTCTACAGGCGACTTTTAGCAAAAATCGCTTTCCCACCACTTTTGGTGGCCATCTTGAATTTCTGCATAAAATGCAAAAGCGCATTTATCTCAAAAATGGTAGGAGATAGACCGATTTCAACGAATTTTTTGATCCACAGGGTATATGCAGAGTCTACTGGTGACTTTTGCAAAAATCGCTTTCCCGCCACTTTTAGCGGCCACCTTGAATTTCTGTGTAAAACGTAAAAGCACATTTATCTTGGAAACGGTGCGAGATATTGCGATTTCGACGAAATTTTTGGATCCCCAGGGTATATGTAGAGTCTACTGGCAACTTTTCACAAAAAATCGCTTTCCCGCCACTTTTGGCGGCCATATTGAATTTCTGCATAAAATGCAAAACGTATTTATCTTGTTGAAAATGTTGTTTATCTCAAAAACTGGATAGAGGGATAGAGCATTTTAAAGCTAATTTTTGACCATTTGGACATTAGACATCTTTGGTATATTGCCTTTGAAAAATGTCAAATTTGTCAAATATCGTCCACCATCTTCAATTTTATCGTTAGTTAAAAAAGTTAAATTATAGGGTTCAAGAAAAGTCAGAATTAAAAGTTTTGACAATACACATTGATCATTTTAAGACTTATGAATATGAAACACCTCTTAGTTGGTTAGAACCAAAAGTAAAAGAGACTGATGTTCAAACTAAGAATTGTGAATCATGTTAAATATTGTATATCAACTTATACAAAATATGGTTATCTCAAATGGTTAAGTGCAATTAGTTTTTTTAAAAAGAAGATTTTGATTTCGACAAAGTGCTGCATGGTTGATGCGGTTCTTGAGGAAGGGGAAGTTGATGAGTCTGAGTGCCAAGCAAAGGAAAATGGCAAGCTGAGATGCAATGTTGAAGCTTGCAATGGCAAGGCTTTCAAGAAACCCTTTCCACTCCTGAGGAATTGGGCTGATATCCATGAAGAAAAGATCACACTGTATAAGTGTGGTGGCTGCACAAAGGTATTCAGGCGGAAGACAGTTGTGAAACTTCATGCACTTCAGAAACACCAGAGTTAAATCCACCTAAACAGCCTCCAGCTGGCTATAAGACAAGAGCTGTACCAGATGCATATCTAAGCCAGATGGCATTTGTCCCAAAAGAAACTCCAGTTAGACAGGCCAGAGCCTTTAGTTGCTCTAGGACAGGTGCTGACGCAACAGGAGGGACTCATGACTTCTCATAAGGAATATAAAGAAGAAGAGCAGAAGGCCAAGGCAGAGTTGGAAAAGTTTAATGAGGAGAAGGAAGATGCATTGGTGAAAGACCTCCAAGATCAACTGAAGGACTGAAGGAGGAAAGGCGGCAAGGAGAGAGTGAGGTAAGAAATGGTAGCATGATGGAGCAGGTGAAAATGTTGAAAGACTCTGAGGGAACCATCAAAGACTTGAAAAGGAAGAGACTTTTTTTTTATTGTTCTTTTTACATAGTTACATTATACTTACAAGACAAATACAAAGACGAAGAACACAACACAACAAAACAAGGACAAAATATACATAAAAAAGTTTTCTATTTAGTTAAGACATGGCTATACTATTTTACATGTTATAACTGTAATAATTTTTATTGCATTTCAGTTTAATCTTTATAGTAATTATCAAAAGGTTTATTATTCTGCATTTCTAAATGTTCACATCTACAGCTACAAAATATCTTGAAACATTGTTATGAATGATCATTTTCACAAGAATATTTAACCTATTTGATAGCAAGCAATTTTTAAAGATCCTCAAAAACGTTACACCACACTGACCAACTACTTTTAAACCTTTCATTTGTATTACTAACCTTTGAGAGCATCTCCTGTTCATAGTATTTGCGTTTAATTATATTTTGAAGACAATATATATTTGGATCTTGATTTTGAGAAGCACAAGTAAAAATATAATATCTAGTAATGGTTAGAAAAACATTCAGTGGCCAGAAAAGGGTGTCTTGTTGGAGATATCCTATGGTTTTAGATACCCTGTCTAGATGGAGCTTTATTGAAATATGACTCTCAATCCAGCATATGACATTATTCCACAGTGTATTTGAGATAGTACACTCAGAAAATAAGTGGATTATTGATTCAGCACTTTGATCACATAACCTGCACTGGTTACATTCAGATATTTTCATTTTAACTAATAGTTCCTTTACACCCAAAATCCGGTGTAAAACACGATACTGAAACCAAATATAATCATTATCAAGTATAGCATAAAAACAGATTTTATACACTGATTTCCACAGATCTTTTCTTTCTTCTATATGCAGTTCTAGACACCATTTTATTTCACTCTTTGATATCTTATTCAATGTTTGTTGTAATTGGGAATACACTAATTTATGACCATACTCTTTGGTTATCAAGGTTTTTATATGGAAAGGAATGTATGGATTTTCAAAATTGAATATATTATTTTGTTGATAAGTATCTAAAAATTTCTGGACTAACTTTTTAATTGTGAAGTAGTTAAGAAAGTTAACTGGAAAGTTATATCGATTCTTGACCTCTAATAGACTTAATATATTACCGTTTATATTTATTATATCCCCAACAATATGTATACCATGTTTAAACCAATCAGGGAAGAAAAGTTTGTCAGTACCAATATGAGTGTTAAACCATAGGCTACTGGAAAAGATATCTTGATTTGATTGAACTTTTAGATCTCTACACAGTTCCTTGAAATATGTGAACAGTGATTTCCAGAAAGGATTTAAGCTTGATATTTCTAAATTACACCACTCTTCCCCCGGATGAATAGCCTTTTCAAGCCTTTAATATCATGACACAACAATGTCTGCCAGTCAGTTTCTTGATCAGAGATAATGCGCTTCAGCCATTTTATTTTCAGTTATCTTTCAAAATTGTACACATTAATCATTCCAAGTCCCCCTATTGAAGTCTTTTTGCAGATTTGCTGTCTGTTAATTTTGTCGGGTTTTCCATTCCAAATATAGTCAAATAGTAATTTGTTGATAGCATCAATATATTCAGTAGGAGTTGATAATGACATAAACAGGTGGATAAATTTTGACAGAACCAGTGTCTTAATAACAGTTATTTTTCCAATTGGTGTTAAATATCGATGTTGGCAGCATTTGATAGTTTTTTTTGCATTTACCATTGCCTTTTCATAGTTTAGGGATGACATTTTATTAAGATCAATTGAAAAGCATAGGCCTAGGAGGTTAAATTTAGATTCTCCCCAGTGCAGTTTTGAGACAACATTCAACTTTTCTTTACACCATTTTTTACTGCCAATCCAAATTAGTTTTGTTTTTTCTGTATTCATTTTTAAGCCGGAAATACTCCCAAAGGTTTCAAGGACATTTAATGTTGCCTGCAGTGAGTTAATATTTCCATCTAGAAAAATGGTGGTGTCATCTGCAAATTGTATTAGCTTATAATTATGTTTCCCAATGTTAATGCCTTTGATTAATGGAGTTTTCAATAATACGACTTAATATTTCAGCTACCAGTAGAAATAAATAAGGGGCAATTGGATCTCCCTGTCTGCAACCCCTTCTTATTGGTATTGGATCTGATAGTATTCCACACTGAATAACATAAGCGATAATGTCTTTGTTGAAGAGCTTTATCCAGTTTGTAAACTTGTCATAAAAGTATTCTAGTACATTGTAAAGAAAACTCCATGATACAGAGTCGAAAAGGAAGAGACTTGGTTGAAGAGACTGGAGGAGAGAGAGTGAAGAGAAAATTCAGTGAATCATAGCATAGAGAGCTCAGAAATTTAGAAAAAGTAGAGTTTTATTGACTTTGTGGACATAAACTTTCAATAAATGACTGTTTAAAATGTGTCTAATACCAAATGTGTTTTATGTATTCTGCAGCAGTACAGCTGTATGATATTTCAGCATTATTTCTCAACAAGTATTACAGAGTAATGTGTATGTTGTTTGGTATGTAGTTGAGGAATCCAGTTTTAATGTAGCTATTACTTTTAATTGATTTTGAATTGGGTAGTATTGTTCAACCGTGTATTAATTTGATTGGAAGAATATTTTTAATATTTCAAATATTTTGTGTATTGCAAATGCATAGAATATTTATAATATTTCAAATATTTTGAGTATTGTAATTGCATAGTAGTTGTATGTTTCGGTAGAAAAATAAAATGACCGATGTCAGGTCAAGGAGTTGGATACAAACTGTCTGAGACTGGATTCCTAAATGGCCTAACCCAAGCTATGAAAGAGAATCTAGTGAGACAAGGCCTAACTCTGAAATACAGTTTAATTCTGTGCCAATCAGATACAAAAGGCCTACATCATTAGTCACAGCTCCACCTGATATCTATGATGATAAGCTCAGAAACATGAACAACTGTAACATATTACAGAATGAACATGAGAATGAGCATGAGTTCATAGATTCATGTGAAGAAATAAATTCCAGAATCTTTCACTCAACTCCAAAGGTTTACAAGACTGAAAAACCCCAAGTAGTTAGAAAGAGTGCAAGTAACCCAGGTGTTTACAGGGCTCATAATAATGAACCAGTTAGGTTGGCAAAACCGAGGTGAGATCTTATGATCCTAATTTTAACAAAAATCAGGACAGGGCTAGATTTTAAGATCAAGGTGATAGGGCAGTAAAAGACTTTGATTCTGGCTCAAATAACCAAGGTTATGGTGGTAGGTTGTACTCACAGAATAAATTTTTGTCATGGCCCACTGAAAGACAAGTGTCTTACCCCAATGTAGGTCCAAGGCATAGTCATAGACAAAGAGACCCAGACAAATTCAACAGTCAAACGGTTGAATGGAGTGATTTTTTTACTCTCTTTGTAACTGTCACTAACATAATTGTGCCAAAATAAGAGACTCTGGGCTTTAATTTATTTCGTACATCCTGGGCTCTCACGAGGGAGATCCATAGATTTTTTGTCATCATGTGACCAGTTACGTATGGTCAAGCTACGAGTAATGAAGGAAATGGTCTACCAGGTAGAGTCAAGAAGGTTTTGGTCATGTGTCCATGTGTTTTGAGGGGTCTCCTCAGTACTCACATTTTGTACACCATGGGAATCGAGGGAGTAGCAATGGTTATTTGAACCAATTGTTCCACTTTTCAGTGCTTTGACCTTTCACGGTTACAAGGCCTCATATTCCAGGCATGCCCAGTATGATTTACTAGTGATAGAAGCTTGATATACTAACATAATTATGCCAAAATAAGGGACTCTGAGAATTAATTTATTTTGTACATCCTGGGCTCTCACAAGGGAGACCCATAGATTTTTGTCATACTGTGACCAGTTACTTATGGTCAAGGTTTGAGTATTGAAGGAAATGATCTACCAGGTAGGGTCAAGAGGGTTTAATTCATGTTTCCAATGTAATTTAATCACAATCCGGGGTGTTTTAGGGGTCTCCTCAGTACTCCTATTTTGTACACTGAGAACTGCAGGAGTAGCAGTGTTTTTTGAACCAATTGTTCCACTTATCACTGCTTTGACCTCTTAGGGTTACAAGGCCTCTTTTCCAGGCATGCCCAGTATGATTTACTGGGGATAGAAACCTTATATACTAACATAATTTGCCAAAAGAGTCTCCTTTAATTTATTTTGTATATCCTGGGCTGTCACGAGGGAGACCCATAGATTCTTGTCATCATGGAACCAATTCAGGTCTAGCTTTGAATATTGTCAGAAATGGTCTAGGTTGACGATGGTTTTTATACTGTGTCCGGTGTCAAGCTTCAAGTATTGAAGATAATGGTCTACCAGCTAGGGTCAAGAAGATTTTGGACATGTGTCCAGTGAAATTTAGTCATAATTTGGCATGTTTTGAGGGGTGTACTCTGTACTCCTATTTTGTACACCGTGGGAACCAAGGGAGGAACAACGGTTTCTTGAACCAATTGTTCCACATATTAGTACTTTGACCTTTTAGGGTTACAAGGGCTCTTTTCCAGGCATGCCTAGTTTGGTTTACTGTGGATAGAAGCCTTATATACTAACATAAATATGGAAAATAAGAGTCTCTAGGCTTCAATTTACTTTGTACATCCTGGACCCATAGATTTTTGTCATCATGTGACCAGTTATTTGTGATGTACTAACATAATTATACCAAAATAAGAGACTGGGCTTTAAGTTATTTTGTACATCCTGGGCTCTCACAAGGGAGACCCATCATTTTTTGTCACCATGTGACCAGTTACTTTAGGTTCAGCTTTGAGTATTGAAGAAAATGGTCTACCAGGTAGGTTCAAGATGGTTTTGATGCTGTATCCAGTGTAATCTAGTCATAACTTGGTGTGTTTTGGGGGGCAGTGACCTGAGCCCAAAATAAGAAGCACTGGTGGGGATTACTAATCCCCCAAACTTTTATTATGTTATTAATGTTATGATTCTACCAACAACTATCTAAAGTTATTTACACACTAATACTTTAACAAACTCCTAATATGACAGATTACATAGGTGTTAAGCAACAATAGTTTTTTGTTGTACAAAAACATAAAATTCAGTAAATAACACAGTAAATTATAGTAAACCTGAATGCATGATATAAACAGTATAGATGAATATGAATTTAAAGTGACCTTAACTTTCTTAAGGTGACCTTAAGTTAAATAAGACTGATATAAAATTCTAATACATACAGGGCACTTAAAGTGCCTCAAAAGTTTAGCCACTAGAGATTCAAACACATTTGCTGAGTGATGGATGAGATTACTTCTGGTGAAGGGTTCAAACCCACAAATTATTCAATTAATAACTGTGCTAAAGTAGGTTTTAATTTTTGTAAAAACACCACTAGAGGTTGAAACATATTTTCTGAATGATGAATCAAATTACTTGAGGTGAAGGGTTTGCACCCATGAAAGATTAGCTAATAACTATGCTAAAGTAGGTTGCAATTTGTAGAGACTACTTTTGTGACACTGGAAGTTTAACTACATGTATAATCAGTTGAGGGAGACCAAATAGATAAGACAGAATTAAAATTATAATATATATAACCAGTTTGGAGTTTATTAACATACATAATATTAGCACATTAGTTAACACAATTAGTCTTGTTATAACATATGTTAATCCATTACTGTTGTCCATAATTATAACTTTAACATGTACATCAGCCTAGAGCAATCATATGGCAACAACTACTACTATGTTATTACTAACAGTTTATTTACACTAGTTACAAGTATAGCTTGTGAAAAAGCGTTTCAAGTTGTTCAAACTGTTATAGTTTACTGACTTTAAGGTTCAATCTTAAAGTGTTTTACAAACATAGACTAAAAGAGTTAAGAATAACACTTAAGAATGGATAGTGTGATTTAATAATGAAACATTAGTAGGATATAGTATTAACCCCACATATAAAAGACAAAGAAAAAGCCCCAAACTCCAAACTTAGGTTGTAGAAATTAATTTAGCAAAGGTAGTTGGTATGGTACTAGCCGCTTTTGGTGTGTTTCTCAAGTATAACCATATGGCATCACTTTTCCAATTTCCATGCTGCTTAATCTTATTTAAATCAACATCATGATTAAATGCTAAAGAAGCACCGCTTCTTCTAAAAGAGTGGAATGTGTAAACTTTAGGATCTAAGCCAATAGAAGTAACGGATAGTTTTAGAAAGGAACGAGCTTTAAATGCAGTAAGAGGTTGCCACTTATGCTTAATGAAGATTTGGAATAAGGGCAAATTTTTATCAGCTGGTACAGAGGCCAAATATTTCTTAAAAGCTGACACTGGGCACAACAATGGATCACTAAGTTGGGGAAGCTGTACCACTTGAACATGGCCTGAAGTTTGCATACTCTTGGCACAAGTCATAATAAGGTGTAAACCTGGGGGACCAAAAACTAAATCATTCTGAATAAAATGACGAGTTTTGTCAAATTGGGCAACAGCATTTGGAAGTAGGGAAGCCAGCCTAAAGAAGCCAAAAAAGGCTGTTAAAAACAACGCTGTATATAATTTAGCATGAGTATACCTTTGAACAGCACATATCAATTTTCGAAGCATAGGTACTGAGAAAACACCTGTGATTTTAACATTCAAAGGGGCATTATTCTGCACAGATTTTACAAACAAATATACTTTTCTGGTATGAAATACATGAGTTGGCCACTCATACAAAGAAAAGAAATGTTTTAATGTACTTAAATGATTTCTCAACGAAGTAGCTCTCAAACCATTCTGTACCAGATACTCTAGATATAACAATACAGTCCTTGAAGTACAGGGAAGCTGCAACTTCATCACAATGACAAATGCCAGAAATTGTCGAAAAGCAGCCATGTAAGCAGTTCTTGTCCTAGGTCGAAGGCCTTCCTCGAGTCGAGTAACAGCTTGACTGTGGAGCCAGGTGGCCGCGCCAGAACCTGCAGCAGAAGGAACAGGGCAGCAACAGGGCAAATTTGGTTAAATTACATACAAAGATACTGTAAGCCAAACTGCACGGCAGATATGTTAAAGTTCATTTCCATCATAAGCATGGCCACAATTTTAAATCTGAAAATTTGGAATTAACATATCTTCAGTAATATTTTTCCATCGACATTTCTTCAAATATTGCACTACTGGACCATTCTGTGGCTCGTAGATTCCCCACCTAGACAAGGTATCAGCATATACATTATGTATACCATATATATGCTTTACATGTATATCAATGTTATATGCTGCAGTATAGTACCATAAAGTCCTAGTACAGGCCATTAGCCAAGGGTCCCTAATACGATTATTCTGGAAAGCATTTACTACTGCCATGTTGTCACAGTAAACCGTAACATCAGCATTCTTCCATTTATGACACCAAACCCTTACTGCCAGGACAATATTGGCTGCTTCTAAATGCACAATAGAAGTAATATTTTTAATACTTTGTAATACATCACAAACGTAAACTTCTTGATCAGCATATGCACCAACCTGTTGTAAAGATGCATCTACAAAAACCTGAAATTTAGGAGAATCTTTTGTATGAATTTCCACACTGCCATTAAATATATCTAAAAAGGCATTAAACCATGACAAATCTTTAAAAAAAGACAGTGGCAAAGGTATATAACCTTTCATTGGTGTATTACGTAAAACTTGAAGTATTCTGTTTAAAAATATACGAGATGGTTTAACACATCTGTGTATGTAAAGTAGTTTACCCGTAAGTTTTTGGAGCTGATTCCTGGTAGCCTGCACTTGAGTGCTCCAATATTTACATAGATTTTTTATATTTTCCAACTTATCATTTGGAATGGAAATAACACCATCTTTGGCATTAATCTGAATACCAAGACAGGTAACCACGTGATTAGGTGGCTCCAATTTTTTAGAATTTATAGGTAACCCTAAATCAGCTAAAATATTTTTAACCGACATAAAATGGCTATGCGCCAGGTCAGGGGGAGCTACCCCAAGGTAATCGTCCAAATAATTTATAATCCATATATTTTGGGAACGTAACGCATGCGTAATTACGTCAGTTGTCATCTGGCACGCCGCGGCCCCACTTTTCATTCCGAAGGGAACCGATAAATCTACGTAATTTTCTGATCCCCAACGTAACCCCAATACAGGATAGTCCAATGGATCCATACGTAGATTACGGAAAGCTCGTTCCAGATCAATTTTAAAGAGCAAGGCTTCGGGACCCAACTTTCTAATTTTTTGTATTATCATGTCAATACTAGGATACTTAAGTATAAAATTAATATCTTCAAACATGTTATCAGGTATACAACTGTTAACACTTTTGCCCATAGGCCAGGATAAATCCACAATTACACGAATCCCCCCATCAGGCTTATTTCTAGCCATTAATGGTGAAAAGTGTGTATTAGTAAAGGGCTTACTGTCGAAAGGACCAGCCATTGCTTCCTTCTGAACTTCCGTTGCAAAGTATTTTGCCACACCATTGGGATTTTGTAAGGCAGATTTATGATTATCTACAGCTTCATTATATTGAAATAGCTTATAATCCAAGTTCAAAGGGAAGCCATATTCCAAATATTGACCCAGTATTTTAAGGTCATAATTTTTAAGAATATATTTCCAGTTTTCAATTTTCAAACCAGATGGGACCCTAATCTGGGCTCCTAGATAATTGGGTTTTTTAAACTTAGCCACTTTTGTATGTATTTCATTAACCCATGCAATAGTATTGGAAAATTGTATAACACTAGATTGAGCAGCAGGGATGAACTTTGGTATATTACTTGGTATAAATCCAAATTCACGGCTAGTGGGCCACACCATGGCCATGTTCCCCCCCCTCAACCAAAGCATCCAGTTTTAAAATACTATGTGAACTTGCATCCATTGCAGACGAATTATCGTGTGCAGTATCATAACTATTATCATACAATCTAAAACTATCATTAAAACTAAAATAACTAGCTAAGCTACTAGAATAATGCATATATTCAACGCCACTACCATAACCTATAATACTAAGTACTTGACTACAGGAGTTGTGAGGACCAATGCCAGGGCCTGAACAAGTAAATTCGTAACTTTCAACCAAGAAATCAGCCTGACACTGCTGGTTACAAGTGCCAATTTCCTGACCAATGTTAGTACAAACCAATTTTGATGCAAGATCTAGTAAGTTGGTGTTGACAGTTCCAGCACTCACCTGGCACAAATTCAGCACGTACTCAGGTGAGTACAAGGCATAAAGATTAGTAAATGAATTGACACCCGCAAACAGCTTAGTGTGATCAAAGATACAACTGTATTCATGTAACCATGAACTGTCATTTGTCTGACAGCCTTCTGAATTCTGTATTTCAATACATTTAACATTTTCGGTCCTGGTCAGGACCCTACTGTCAGTATTGTTAACCATAACCAGACTGACAGAAATTGGGAGTGCTACTGCATAACAATTATGGTTGTTACTATTGTGCCAAGACAGGGCATCTATTGAACTATTCGATATTGAATAATAAATACTGCTGTTATCATAAATTTCTGCAATAAATTTTTTGTCGTTTATGTGGTTCATGAACTGAGTTTGTAAGAAAACGTGAGTTCCACATTTAGACAGATGTTCAAAACTATTAAACCCGCTGATCTTGTTGTTTAGGTTTTGTACTCTCAGATTTTGTATTTGTTGATTGATTTTTGGCCCTCAAGCATTTAACAGAGGGATGATCAAATTTTTTATGAGTTTCTCGCATACAAAATGAGCAGTAGTGTTGATACAATACACTGCCTACTGTATGATCACCTTCATAACGACAATAACCTTTATTGTAATGACTACACACTTGCATTTGAATGCCAGATACTGAGCTAGGTTTACTTTGCTGCACCATTCTCTGTGTATAACGATTTTTGATTTTTTCTATGAGATCTAATCTTGACCAGTCAACCCTACCTTTTTCGACCTCTTGCAGGACTGCTGCATGAGCTCGCCTTGCAGTACCACTAGAAAGTTCAACTGCATCTTGCAGTAACAATGTCAAATAATACAACATATTTTCTCTAGTTGTGTTGCTGTCCTGCTCAAGTACACAGTACAACAATCCCTGAAACCATTGTTCTAACGAAAGCTCATCATAGGTAGGTTGCTTTTGACCAACAAGTACAGAGCAGTAATCTTGGGGCCAACTTATGGGAACTTTAACTTTAGCAACACCAGATCTAAATCTACCTGACTTAAGTGCAGTATTTGGCTTACCTTGACTATCCCCCCTTGACATATGCTGATATTCTCGAAGCCTCTTGTCAACCTCTGCCTGTACTCTTGAATCACTCTTCAGATCTTCGAAGCTTGGCAACTTGGCTGAATCTTTGGCTTCTGAATTCTTGGCTAATTTAGGGGAGCTCTGTGCAGAAGGAAGTGCTGAAATCTCATTCAAACTAACACGTTCCTCCTGTTTCTGTAAGCGAAGTTCCTGTTCCTTCAACTTGCCATCCATATCTTTAACCACTTCCAATAATTTGTCCAACTTATTAGCAATGGACATATCAGGCTGCGTCAGCACCTCCTCGGAAGTAATGTCTACAGAAGGGTTGTCATCCCCAACTTTGCTTTTATTACTGTTTTTTCCAGCTTTCTTCTTGTCTTTAGTAACAGATTTAGTAGCCATAATGAGACTGTATTTGAACCAGGAAAACAGCCAGCGTTGAACTAAAATATCTTTGTAAAATCATAAACGCAGACTATTTCTCTTGTCAAACAGAGTCCCAGTAAAAAAAGATTTTTAATGTTCACTGCCCTGACATTAGGCCCCACAACAACTTTTCAATGCTGGGAGGTGAATATATAGTAGAATTTGGCGGGAATAAAGCCATGTGGCCAGACAGCAGTTCACTCAAACACCTGATATTTTTGACAAAAATAGATTTCCCGCCAGTTCACAGAATACTCTGTACTTCATTCTTGACCTTAGTTAAAAATCAGGACAGTATAAACAAGGCCAACTACCATGAATTTTTTTATTTCCACCCATATAATTCAGGCAAAACTATCACATACTTGATAAATTTTTTTGACAAATACGTTCCCTTCAACTGAAGAGGTGTGCTACTTTACCGCATCACCCACTAACTTTATGCATGGCCCAATTAATGTGGTCTCGGATGTAGGGTTAGATTATAGTGTAAGGTCAAGGGTTAGAACTCAAAATTTGAGAGTTAATGACTGTACCAGATAATTTTCAATTTGTGTAAACCTTTGGATGAAATATGACTAATTAAGAGGTAGTATGTTATACAAAGGACTGATGCAAGTCCATAAATTGGCCAATGGTTGATAACTGGTGAGGCCTTTGTAGATGAGTTAAAATCAGAATAGTAACTAAAAAATCAAGTTCTGACAACAATAAAATTACAATAAAACAGGTTTAGCAGCTCAAAGTCAGCAAGTGAGCAGATCAGGAGAGACAAAACAAGATACGAGTAAACGCAGATAATAAAACACAGATATTAAAACACGAGTTGCATGAAATGAAATTAGGGTTCCCTTCCTGTAAGCAGACACTATCTCAATATATGTCTCATTACGTGAGTGAGCAATACAGCCCCTTGAGCTCAAACCAGGACTAGCCTTAAGTGACTTTTGGATGCCGCTGCTGTTCACAGGGAGGGAAGCCAAAACAACAGTTTTTAAAACAGTATATTAATGTTTTTGTAAGCTACTCGCACTAAATGAAAGCAAACATTTGATTCAATGATATATTGTGTCCATTGAAGGAAAGGAGAACAGCACAAGGGAAGCCCCCATCTACTTCCTTTGAGTATGCATAAATCAAGAACTCCAGCCCACTAAGGGAAGGAAAGACTGTGCGAGTACTGAGTGATCTTTGGCCTTATCTGACTTTGACAGTAGTCCAGCAGGTTGCTAACTGAACTGACATGAAGATTAATTGACTTTACACTGGAATCAACCACTGCTTAAAATACAAAACTAAGACAAGGAATCCATTTTCTTAAAATAATTTCGAGGTATTACAATCCTCACTGTGGTACCAGGGCGGGCCAGTGGGAAATGTTTCAGCTAAAAGGGGATGTTTCCCCTTCAAATTTTAGTATAAGAATGAATATGGCTGAAATAGGCAGGAGCCAAGAGGGTGTAAAGGTTAAAGGTCAACCAATTAGATTTAAGGACATGTAAATAAGAATGAATGTTTTGTGGCCACTGATTAGCCTGGTACCCAACATACCAAACCCACATAGTGATTTGAGCCCAAAATAAGACTCACTGGTGGGACTATCTAAAGTTATTTACACACTGATACTTTAAAATACTCACATGGCAGATTACATAGAAGTTAAGCAACAATAACATTTTGTTGTACAAAAACACAAAATTCAGTAAATAACAGTAAATTATAGTAAACCTAATTGTATGACACAAACAGTATACATGAATATGAATTTAATAGTCCTACACACAAGGTACACAGACCTGCTCTCACTGAGCAAGGGTGTTTTTCAGAGCAGTGACTTTCCAATTTTCTCTCCTTAAACTAAGCACTGGTTAAGTTCTCTGTGTGGAGTAAACCGTGGTTTTTTTCAGCATATAACGGCAGCAGCTAGGATCAACAAACTGTACTGTGTGTGATATCATTAATTAGCCATTATACTTATCTGGATAATCCCTCTGTACCTCAAACTTTTTTTCTTTTTTTTTCTTAGTTAATTTGTCAGTAGAATTAGAAAACTAAAAAAAATTTTGTTCTCTCTGTGTGTGTATCTCTGTCATACTTTTATTAAATAACAATTTACTCTAAGAACACACTCTTTTTGGGACAGGGTTGTTTCCCTATTTAATTGATGTTTCTGATGTTTGTCCGTTTGTCCATCTGTCTGTTTGTCAGTATGTGTCCATCTATCAACATTTTGGTTTCCAGACTTTCAACAATGCTTCTGCCAATCAATTTGAAATTTGACAGGGTGGGTAGGACACCACCTGGGCTAGCCTGTTTCAAAATTAGTGCCAGTTGATGCATCAGTTTGTCTGTGCATCTGTCAATATTTTGGTCTCTGGACTCTAACACAAGTACACTTCCGCTGATCAATTTGAAATTTGACTGTGGTAAGACACCAACTGGGCTAGGTCATGTGTCTGTCAACATTTTGGTTTTCACACTCGAACTCTAACAAATGCTTCTGCTGATCAGTTGGAAATTTGACAGGATGATAGGACACCACCTGGGATAGGTTACTTTTTGAAATTGAAATCTGGTTATTGTATCCAGTGAAGGCATCCAGTTGATACTTTGGTTTAGTGTTCGCTACGCCGCCGCCGCAGGTAGAGATTTTCAGCGTTAATGCCCTAAGAGGGAAAACTACACCAGCTAGGTTCACCAAATTTGCAGGATATCTTCATTGGGGGGGTAAGCTTCTCTGGGACTGAAAATAGCCTCATTCTGAAAACAAGATGGCCGCTGTGGGCATTTCTTTGAAAATAATCTACATTTTTCTACTGGCTGTTTCTCAAAGGTAGAAGGTTGAATTTCTTCATAGGTGATATATATAACAGATATACATATATATCCTCTACAACCTTGCACACATTTGACCTTGAAGCTCTTAATTCAAGGTCATCCACGGAGTGCCGAAGTAACCCACATAGCGGACTTTAAAAGTGCCTATATCTCCCTTATTATTGGTCCTAGAGGTTTGCAATGTGAAACTATCCTATAGGAAATCATGTGCGAATCTTCTGATGTTGTCAGATTTGACGTTGGACCACTCCTTCAAAGTCAAACGAGGATAGCCAAACTTAAAAGTGCTTATAACTCATTTATTATTGATTCTAGAGGTTTTGGATGGTTAACCAACCTATAGGAAATCATGGGCTGGGAATCATCTGATGTGGTAGGATTTGACCTTGGGCCCCGCTTTCAAGGTCAACTGAGGATACCCAAACTTAAAAGTGCTTATAACTGGCTTATTATTGGTCCTACTTTATTTTCTTTCTATTAATTTTGTCCACTGTCTTGTTTACTAAAGTCTGGTCATTGTAGATGTACACACACACACACGACAAACCACATAATTTTTTTCAAATGTAAAAATGACATATAACCAGTCTTCTTTGCTTGAAATAATTTTCTGTTTGCTGTCAGTTTTTTTTGTTTACGTTTTATAAAAGTTTTCACTGTTTTATTTCCTAATCACACACTTTTGGCTTTTCTGAATGAATACTCTTATTGTTGGGTTCTGTATCACACCCATGTAGTTCCACACCCCGATAGCAAAATGTATGTTACATGATTATAAATGTTTTTAATATGCATGCTCTGGCGTACTTCATAGGAGTTCCATCTTATCTGTAGTGTCCAGATATAAGATATGTTCTTTGAATTTTGGATGAACTTAATATGAGGTAACTGCACAAGGGTACAAAAGAAAAGGATATTCACTACCACATGGAATGGTTATATCAGTTAGCTTGAGTCATCCTTTATATTGACATCAACAACAGTATGTGCTTAGGTTGTTGTTACTGATCAATAAGTGCAGTTTTATGTTACTGGTTATTTGATTGCTATTTGTATGTTTTTTGCTTCAGTATAAACTAAGCTGAATATTGTCTTATTGCTCAGATACAAATGAAAGTGTAACAAGTGACAACTTAAAAATAAAGGATAAAAGAAAGTTTGATATTGGGGATAAATCACAGATTTCTGTAAGAGTAGTAATAGATGTAGTTAAATCGCTCCACGGATGTGATAGGGAATTGATCTTTAATGTAATTTCTCAACTAAGGTCAATTCAGATCCCAATCACCTCCATATGGAAGGTCTACCTTCATAAGACATTTGGTAATATACCTTTACTGAACTATCAGGTTAATAGTAATCTCAATCATATTTTAACATCTGTAAACAACAACAGCTGTAATCATTCCATCATTGTAAAATTTATAAATATGGAATCAAGAGTTAACACCTATGATCTATATCTCCATGTGAAGAAAATGAACCTGAAATTTCCAGATGTTTTCCTCACTCTTGTTTTGAATGAATTTGAAATTACAAATTTAGGTCGTTTTTTATGTGTTTGTTTTATATAACCTGTTTTCTGTGGCATTATCCATGTCATAGTGTCTCAATTCTGAGGGCAGTTTGTCATGTTATTTCTTTTAAAATAAGAAAATTTTTCAACAGATGGATGGAATCATGGAGCACATAATCAACATATGCTGAAAGATTGTGAAGACGAATTCACTCAAGATTGATCTCCAAATCTATAAAATTCAAGATCAAGATGATAAGATATCAGAAATCTGTTAACTATCAGAATGAATTATAATTGTTCTTACTGTAATTATTCTATGCTTAAAGCTAGTAACTTGGCTAAGCACGAGAAGATATGTACTTTTAATAGTAAAAATGAAAAGAAATGTGTCACATGTGATAAAGTGTTTTATACATACAATGAATTATTTAAAAATTCAAGGATATGTGGAAAATTTATATGTTTTCAATGTGATGTTCCATTTTTATCTGCAAAAGCATTGGATTACCATATTTTAACAAGACATAGACATGTGAAAGTTTCTAAGAAGGCATACAAATGTGCAATATGTAAAAAAATCTGTTTAGATAGGAAAGAATTGTATTCTCATAGACTAAATCAGCATGGGGGAAATGACAATATTCAGGATATACCCCATTTATTCATGATCATGGAAATAATGAATTATTTGAGGTATATAATACTAACAGGAAGTATATTTTTGCTGAAGACGAAACTGGAGAACTTAAGAAACTGTATAACTTTACTACTAATGATCTTCACAGAGGATACAGGGAAATTAGAGGACATCTTACAGAAATATATAACAAACAAAGAAATGCCTATAGAATCAATTTTTCATTTGGAATGATATTGCAGAACACTAGTACAAGGGAATATAGGTACTATATACCTTATTACAATAACAAAGTATTATATTTTCCCTTTACAATATCTAATAGGAATAGTATAAATTATTTGATGCATAAATTAGCAAGAATTGATGTTATTCAACAAGCAAGAGCAGTGAGACCTTCCACTAACTGGATATTAGTTGCCATAACCAATGTGCACTACACAATTTTTTTAACAGATTTCCCACTTGGAAGTGCAGAGAAGATCTACCTACCTACCTGAAGATGAATGAACATTTGAAAACTTTATATATTAATTAAAGGTAAAATAAACCTTATAAAGATAATTTATGTTTCTTTAGATATTTAAAATTCCATTTTAAGAATGTTGATACTGTACTTTATTATTTGAATAGATGGAGAAACTTTAATTATTTACCTATTTTTTCAAATAATACAATTAGTTTTGATGGTGTAACACTGGATGATATCTCAAAACTTGAAGAATGTTTCAATGTTAAAATTAAGATTTTTAATATGAATTCCACAGGCTCTGTGAATCTTATTTTCCACTCTATTAATGACAACAAAGATGTAATGTATCTTAATATTTTTGATAATCATTTAAATTACATAACAGATTTAAAGAAGTTTATAAAGAAATATCAATGCGAAAAATGTAGTAAAATGTTTAAAAATGAATGGAATCTGAAGAGACACTATGGATCGTGTTATGAAAGGACAAAATATATTTTTTCTGGTGGCTTTCATCAAAGTGACCAGTCCATATTTGAAAAATTAGAATTTTTAGATATTTTTGTACCTTCGAATGAAAGATTTTATCACAACTTCTCTGTATGGGATATGGAGGCTGTACTACTTTAAATAGAACAAAATGTGACTGATAAATTACATTGGATCTCAAGACATGAACCGATAAGCGTGAGTATTGCCTCGAATGTGGATGGGTATATTAACCCTAAATGTTTTGTAGATATTTCTTCTAAAAATTTAACGTAAAAAATGATGGAATACTTAAATGAAATAAGTGAAGTAAATGCTAATAACCTTAAAATGAAATTCAATTATGTATTTGATGCCTTTGATGAATTAATAGAAAGATATTCTGATATAAATGAATATGAAGAAGATCAAGAAACTGTTGAAACAGATATGACTGCAAATATTCATCCTAAAATTGTCTCTCATTTCATATCATCTATACATGAGGTCAGGAAAAATTTCGAGAAGTATTTATGTCAATTACCTGTTGTAGGATTTAACTCTGGCAAATATGATATAAATTTAATAAAGAGGGAAATCGTGCTTTTCATTTCCGAAAATTATAATGATAATGAAATATTCACCATTAAAAAAAATAATTCTTACATTTCTATCTCGACACCTCACCTGAAATTTTTGGATATATCCAATTTTCTAGCAGCAGGATGTTCCTACAGTCAATTTTTAAAACTTATGGTTCTGAACTTAATAAAGGTGTATTCACATACGAATGGTTTGATTCTTTTGAAAAATTATCATTTCCTTCATTTCCCCAACCCCAAGATTTTTTTTCAAAAGTTTTAACTCAAACCCTATCAAATGTGATGAAGACTACCTAAAACTTAAAGAAATATGGGAAGAAGAAGGTGTGCAAACTTTTAAGGACTATCTAATTTATTATAATAACTTAGATACAGGACCTTTTTGCATAGCTCTTAAAAATTTCCTCAAAATTTATTCCTCTCAAGAGATAGACATTTTTAAAGACTTTGTTATGCTTCCAGGTGTGGCTAGGAAGATGTTATTTAATTCATCAAAAAGTAAATTTTCTCTAATTAATTCAGATAATGCTGATCTGTACTATACCCTAAGAAAAAATATTGTAGGAGGCCCAAGTATTATTTTTTCAAGATACCACGAAAAAAATGTGACAAATATTAAAGGAATAGAAGGTAATAAGTGTAAAGCTATTGTAAGTTATGATTGTAACGGACAATATTCATATGCAATTAAACAAGAAATGCCTACAGGGGTTTGTTAGGAGATTAAGCTGTACAAACTTCAAACCAGAAGTAAGTGAAAAGTACATCGATTCCTACGTTTGGTTGGACTTCTTAATGAAAAATGAAAATATTAAAATTTTACATAAACTTAACAATCAAAAAGAAATAAGAATAGCAAATTATCTCTTAGATGGCTATTCTATTCAAAATAAAACTGTGTATGAATTTCATGGATGTTATTTTCATTATTGTACTGAAAACTGTCCCACTGTGAAGAAAATTAAATCTCATAAATGGCTTGAAAAAATTAAAAAGGTTCAAAAGAAAGATCTGAAAAAGAAGATTTTTTTAATATCTCTAGGTTATAAGTATGTATCCATCCAATAATGTGTTTTTAAGTGTGATATCAAAGATAAATGTGATCATTTATATGATTCATATTTACACTCATATTTTAAAATGAACAGATCCATATTGTCATATGAAAAAATATTATAGATATTAAGAATGGGAGACTTTTTGGTGCTGTCGAGGTAGACATCAACATTAAATCAGAGTACATTCAAAAATTTTAAGAATTCCTTGCTTTTTTGTACCTCTAACATTTCTATGAATGTTATTGGAGAACACATGTTGGAATACTGCTCTCAAAATGATATCTCATTCGATTATAAAAGGCTACTAATTAGTACTAATCAGGCTGAAAGAATTTTAATTGCTACACCATTATTGAGATGGTATTTAAAGAATAATTCGGAAATTACCAAAATATATCAAATAATTGAATATCAACCTAAGAAATGTTTTAAAAATTTTATTGATAAGGTTACTGAATTCAGAATTGAAGGAGATAAGAATCCTGATAAGGCCATCATTGGTGATACATACAAATTATTAAGTAATAGTTCATATGGATCAGTTTTAATGGATAAAACAAAACATACTAATGCAAAGTATTTAACAAATAAAGCTAAAATGTCTAAAATTGTAAATTCTTCCTCATTCAAGGCTATGGAAGAATTAAATCATAACATTTTTGAGGTAGAAACTTATAAAAGTCGTTTAACCTTAGATACCCCTGTTCAAATTGGATTTTTATCTTACAATATGCCAAATTAAGGATGTTAGAATTCTATCACGACTGTATAGTTAAATACTTCAATCCTAACTCTTTCAAATTAACTGAAACCGATACTGACAGTATTTACATGGCAATTAATAAAGAAAATATAGATGAATGCATAAACCAAAAATATAAAAAAATTCGAAAAAGAAATTTTTCACTCTTGTCATGATCTTAACTATACCCAATGGTTTCCGAGGAGATGCTGCCCTACTCATATTGCATCAGGAAGGCGTGAGGTTAGAAGGTTCAAATTAGAATTCGAAGGTACAAAAATGATATCATTATGTTCAAAAGCCTATATAATCGAAAATGAGCAAGGAAAACAAAAAATTTCATGTAAGGGCGTGTCAAAGAAGGCTCTTACTAATGCAATGGAAAAATTTGAGGAAATTTTAACTACTAAAAATGTCACCAGCTCTAAGAATATTGGTTTCAGAATTAACAAATCTGTTATACACATATTCGCAGGAAAAGATAGGTTTCAATTATTTTATTGTAAAAGAAAAGTTCTTGAGGATGGGGGAACTACAGAACCTCTACATATAATGGTGTCACCATGGGAGGAAAAAAATTTAGTTGTAGATGATATTCATAATCCCCTTTCAAATTTATATCAATGCAAACTGACATATGATGGCTTTTGTTCCTCAGAACACCTTTATTTTTTTTAATATCTAAAGATGCTAAAAATATGAACTGAGTAATCAAATTTTAGATGAAACAGATCCCTTTCAGTTAGAAATTCTTATGGAAGATTTGGATAAAAGCTATCAAAAAGAAGACGACAGAGAAAGAATTATGAGATTTGCTATTCTCCAAAAATTTATTCAAAATCAAGAATTCAGAGAAAAACTGAAGGAATGTTCCAATAGCTACATAGCCTATAAATAAAACACATTAACTAAACAAGATATTTCATTTTGGGGTGTAACCACATCCTCCAGTCTCGTTCTTGTATTGAAGTCATCATCTTTATCAGGAAATAATCTGCTGGGAAAAATTTTGATGGATTATTCTAAAAAGGTAGATGCCTTAATGTATTTTTTTGCTTTCCTTGTATAATAAAACATTGAATATGGAATAAATTAGAAATTTTATTCTATATACTTTATACAATCATGTTGTTACAACTATATATACATTAAATATGATGTTACATTATCATTGATAAATTAACCTGTTAGAAAATTTAAAAAATTAAAAAAAATTTTAAAATGGATTATTTTGTTTATTTCAAATCACTACAGCATTGAAACTTGCTTTATATAGTCATAAATTCATTTTCTTTATAGGTGTTACCAAATCGATGAAGTATTCTTACCATATCCTCATTATGTGAACTGTAGTAACTATAAAATAAACAAAATAATCCACAGGTATTGGAATACAAAGACAGTAATCTTTTGTTATTATATTTATATGTTAAATTTTGTTTGAATAAAATGTTATTTATGTATTCATCCGGTTTTCTTCCAATCGAATCAAAATGTTCAACAATATGATTCGAAATATAATGCAACACAATCCAATGACTTCCTTTCTTCTCTGAGCTGTCTAAATTCACTACTATAAGGGATGGATGGTCTAAATTTTCAGGAATTAAATCAATCGGATACACACCTTTAAAGATTTTTAAAAATTTTTTGATCTTTTAGCAGAAGTTTGTTTATTTCTTCAGTATCCATGAATCTTACTGACTATTGACGTTTCTTGTATGATCGATTGTTAATGTCTTGGGAAACTTTTCATATACTAAAACATTTATAGTTTCAGCTAAAGCTTTTGAAAACCTCATGTTTACTTTCAGATGACCTTTCATTGATTTACTCATAATCTTTCCACTTAGATAACTTTGGACATCAAAGAGGAATAATGTATATCCCTTATCATACTTGAGTAAATTAATTACTAATGTCTTCTTTTTATTGTATTCATTATCTAATAGGCTAAGATAAGACGTAACAAAATCACCACCCTCAAAATTTGGACTTAAAGCTCTATTTGGGACTGATTGACCATCTACAATAACTACTAAATAATTTAAATTCATATGATTAAAGAAGAAAGGGTTTTTATCATAACTTCCAGAATAAGATAAATTTGAAACTAATGCTATTATTAATTTACTAGGAATTTTACCGTGGTATATATTATCTGTCATGAAACTCAATGACCCTGAGGCCACAGTAAAACTTTTCATTATGTGCAACTATCATTTTTGGATCTAGTGAGATATGACATACTTTTAGAATCGCATCTGTAATTTTAAGTTTATAAGCTTTAGCACCATGTCTCAATAATCTGAAAGCATTTGTGGATTGAAAATTTTTTTAATTAATTGATACTCTATTCAATATTGCCCTATTTTGCCCATTTGCAAAGTCTGAGAAAAGAACGCCCTCAATATGTGCTTCCTCTACATCTTTTGTAGGTCTAGATCTTTATGCAAATCCAGTATTCCCACCTAGATATGTTACAATGTCAAAATAGCTAGGTAAATCTTTAAAATAGAATGCAGCCTGTGCTTGAGAATTTAACATATCACTGCTCGACTGTAACAATAAATCTATCATCGCTTTATATGGATAGTTCACACCAACATCAGCAGAAACTATTTTTTGGTTTAAGGATAAATCAATCTGTCGAAAAATTGAATGTAAAGTAAAATTTACTGGCCCTACTTGATCACTTTCCTCAGTTGGATTACCATTTATATCTCAGTGGGTCCAGTAATTACATATGTAACATGAATTTACTTTTTGCTAAATTAATATCCATTGATGTTCCTGGAATATTGAATTCAGTTATTCCATTTTCTGAAATTGTGGCGATAGGATTGAACTCTACCCAGTACTCTTTAGTTATCAAGTTGTCAATTGGACGGGGAGAAAAAATTGATACAGAGGTTTGAACTACATCCATATTGCTTTGTATGTCTTAGAAATTTTAGGTTTTTTTTATCTTTTGGTTTTTTTACATCTTTTTTCCCTCTTTCTTTTTTTCTTTTTGTCCATATCATGTCTTTTTGTACCTAGTTTTTGCTACTAATCTTCTTCTTCTTTTTATTCTTAATCACATCTCCCTTACCTCCAGTTTGATCAATTTTTCTTTTTTTTTTGCTCTATTTATAGTTAATTCATGTCTAACCTCATTTTTAGCTTGCTCTACAGCTTGTTGAGTTGGAGTAACAATGGTTACATCTAAATTTCTGTCCTTAGTATCATTAGAAATATTATATCTATTACATAAAATTTCCTCTGATAAGGTATTTCACCTCGTATACATTTCTTACAAAACTCTAGGTAATTATTCATTATCTTCGTTTCCTGAAATGTAGTGTAATGGACACTGCAGCAGTAAGACCTGATAACAATCTTAGCTGGTTATCCTTTATAAATATCCTTATTTGACTTATACTGTTGACTTTTATTGGAAAATACAATATTTTTGAAAAAATGTAACTAGCTGATGTGTTTGATGGCATTAAGGTACGTAATATTGGTTCTAAAGAATTTCTAACATAACTGTAGTCAACTATATCCGAGAATATGTAGCATTTTTCTGATATAGCCGCTAAACAGAGGAAATCACATATTCCAATCTCCCAATCACCAATTAACTGGAGTCTTTCTTTAAGTTCTACAACAAAATTAGAAGGAGTATTGCTCTGATGATATGATAATGAATTCTCTGAAGATAAGAATATGAAAAAACTCTTCTGTTCCATCCTAAAATATTTTTTAATCAATTTATTTTTTTTATAGATTCTACACTATCTTCTAAAATCCATGAATTGAACTTCTTTGGCCAACCTTTCCACTTAACCAATATTTCCTTTTTCTTATTTCTTGTCCTCTTTTTAAGATATTTTCTATTTTATATACTATATCATTATCAAGATATGCTATTTGAAATTCTGGTTCATAGAAATAACCCTCTATAATTTCGTTATTATAATCCTTCAGCTGGTACATAGGTTGATTCTGGTTTATTTTATGGTCAGTAATAGTAAAAATTTCACCACTCCATTTTTCACAGTATTCACAGTCAAAAAATTTCTTCATATAGGGAATTTTAACTCGATCTGATATATTATATTTAAATTTCTTTCGTCCACGGACCCCACTGATCAAATTTTTTTTAATTTTTTGTGCTGAGAAATAAGATTTAGGGCAATTTATATTCACATATTGATTTGACCAAACTTTATAAGGATCCAAACTTTGTGCATCTTTAGGCGACATCTTAATAGACCTATGTAGTTAATTATTATATCCATTTGTTAAGTCTGATAATATACCAATTAATCGAAAAGTTTCTAATTTTGTAAAATATTTAAAGATTTTTAATTTAATTGTCTTTATAACACGCTCTGCAAAATTTGCTTTGGTCTCATAATAGGTGAAGATGTGATCAATATTTTCTTGCTCCACTATCTCCTCAAACTCTTTATTTTATATTCACTTCCTTGGTCACTCCTCAATTTTTAGGCTTAACTCCCCTCTCATTTAATTTTTTTTGAAAGTTTTTGTCATCTCAGATCCTGAATGGGTTTTTAATGGATACGTATATAAAAACCTTGAAAAAATATCAATGAAAACTACAAAATAACCGTATCCATCATTGTAATCTTTATATTTCGCCATGTTAGCCGTATCAGTGTCCCATTGGTAGTTCAAGGAAAATGCTAGTACTCTAGAATGTTTAAATACTCTGTTAACTGGATGATGTGATGTATAGACCTCCTGCATACTTAACCATTTTTTAAATATTTAGGAGACACCTTAAATATTCCATCTTTCTTTATTTTATTATATAACTTGTAGAATCCACTAAACGATACTGGACTTCTAAGATTGTAGTAAAGATCATGAATGTACCTATCCACTTGCTCACTGTTAGAACTTTTGTTGCCACTGACGTAACCAGTCTGGTTTATTTCCTTCACCTCTTTGGTGGCCATTAAAGGGATGTGGAATATCAGAGTTCTCTGGTAAACCTGGAGGTGGAATAATCTTGATTTTTTATCTAATTTTACAGATTCTTTTTTAATACTTCTTTTATATTCTTTAGCAGGAACTATTTTCTCCAGAAAATCAACAGGATTGTTATCTTTTATTATCCCTGAATCTCCCTCATATTTAGTTTTATCTTTATTGTCCGGAGATTTAACATTTTCCTTGTTTGACTTTATGAGGGCTTTATAGCTCTCGTATTGCTCAGCCGGAATCATAACGTACTTATTCATCACAAAATTTTATTTAAATATTTCCTGATAGTAAATAATAGTTCACCTATTTCAATATGATGTCTTCTTGCTAATCTTCTTCTTCTTTCCTCGAATTTTATGAATTTCTTTAGAAATTTTAACTTCTCAAGAAATAGCTCTATCCTCTTCTTACTTAAAGGTAAACGAAATACGTTATAAAAAATTTCTGCAATAGCTCGTAAATTTTGGTCACTGGCATGAGAGAGTAAATGTCTGTTTAAAGGTTGATTTTTTTCAAGCAACAAATTAATGAAGTGTCTAGATTTCAAAAGATTTGTAGACATAATGCTCTGCTAAGAAAAATTAAAAAGTAAATGACGTCTCAGAGTTTTACTTATATATAATCGTATCCTCAAATGGAAATATATGTGACCTTAACATATAAGTACTCTCACTCTTTGGAGATAAATCAATCGAAAGATAAGAAAAAGGTAATGATGTAGCATCCTCATAGGCAGATATAAGTTTTTTCCTAATTCCTAATTGTGTTCCTAAGTATCTTATTTGTTGGCAATCTCTAGGATTTCTGAAAAGAATAATATAATGACTATTCAAAGAAATATCTCTTGCATATTTTCCCTGATGAAATAAATTTTGTAATATCAGAAATACTGATTGATTTTTATGATGAGATTCGCGACAGAGAAGGATGGCAATAAATGGATCATTGAGAGCTGTTATCTGCATGTCGTCAATTATAACCAAATTGTGGTCACCATTAGTTATAGAACCTATTTTTTTCTTCAGAAGGTAATTCCTGTAGATAAACAAATTTATCTCCTGCGAAACTTTCAAAGCAGCTCTGCCACACTCCATAAAATAATATATTTTGTTTATAGGTTTAGTAAACATCTCATCCAAATGGCTCAATAAATTAAGTGTAAATGTAGTTTTTTATGCCTGTACATGGTGCAGTAAAACGTAAACTATCCATCTGAAGGACACAATGATTTATATAACCCTTTGACGACTTCAATATCTTTACTACCTTGTTTCCAAAATAAACATTCGCCAGTCAAAAAGTCTGGCAGTATTATACCCATTCACCACATTACTGTTGTTAAGCCTTCATTCTGAATCTTATAAGCGTTATAGCAAGCAGCACAGAATTTTTCTAATATTGAGGGAAAATTTTACATCACAGTTTATTTTGATAAATAAATCCTAGCAATGAATATCATGAAGATTTTTATACTTCTGAATGCGATAGTAACACTATCTGTTAAAGCCTTCAGCTGTGACCAGGGACAATGCTATTGTTTGGATAATAGGCCTAATGTGAATATTCTGTACATGAATGAAGTTCAAATTCTTGATTTCGAATCAATTATGAGAAATCTTCCTAATCTATATCTCACATTACTGAACATGAGATACTTCAAATGTGAGTGGTTGATTGAAATCCCCAAAAAGATTCATCTTCATACAAATATGTGTGTATCCTATCCAAGGGCTGAGTTAACTACTGGAGTAATAATGACCACTCACAGTGAGTATCAAATAAAATTTTAAAACACTATATTTTTATTATAAAATTCATATCCTCAAATGTCCTGTTGTCATCTTTTTTCTCATTTTTTTTTATTTATTTATTTTAGTTGGGGAACATTCTTCTGAAATGACTTCTCCAAAACCAAAAGATGAATATCCCTCAACCTTAGTTTTTACCACAGAAAATAATTTAAGAGAAATAACATCCTTCAAAATTAGCTTCCAACAGAGAAAATAAAGTTACAAGAGATGGAAAAATACCAACCACTTTTAAGCCTAGGAAAAACACAGACAAATTCACCGAATATTCAGATACCACGATAGATTATGTTTATTCTACATTATCTGAAGATAATATTCAGTATCTTGAATCCAGGAAAATAAATTTCCTTTGGTTCCTACTTCTGCTGCCATCATCTTTTCTGATCTTAATTCTGATACCATTAATTGGATGGAGGTGTGTCAAATTAATAAAGAATAGAAGATGTTCAGCCGAAAATCAAGTGAGCAATAGCTATACTGAGGATATCAAAATGACAAGTGTATTTAAGACATCATTTGATGGAAGGAGGTAAGATTAGCCTAACTTATAATAATTTTTTTTCTTTTTTTCCTTCCACATTTATCCTGCATATCTGCATTTCAATCTTTTCATAAAAATCCCCAAACTTGGTTCCTCATCTAAAATTTTTAGGTGAAATGGAAAGATATGAAAAAATACTTTTCTAACAGTAAAAAATGCCAAAGGAAATCAATTTATTTACTTTTAGCTATTACTTGGTTCCTCAATGTTGTCCTGAGAGAGGAGAATTCGAAAATACATCAGACATCATTTCTAGGTAAATCCTCAGTAATATATTTGTCGAAGAAAATGAGATTGTGACATCACAGTGTCGTAATTTTCATTCATCAGTATCGATTCCTTCATTATTGACCATATTGGTTTCCTCGTTTTCTACTTGATAGTAATGCAAGATTCATTTTTCTGTCATAATAAAATTTTATATGACCTGAGGTTTATTACACTGTTAAGATGGATATTGATAAACTTTCTGTTAAACTTTTGATAATTTCGACTCTGACATTCATCACATTATCGAATGATGGTGTTTACACTATGTATGTATAATGTGAGAAGGATGGAAAAAAGATTTTGTTCAAATAATGAGGCAGTTATTTTGATTTTCAAAAATTGTAAAGTCGAACGATATATTATTAAGGAGGATGCTTTACAAAGATATTATCCAAGTGTAAAGACAATTGTTTGGGAATGTCAGGGAAATTGTCTGATAGAAGAGAATAACATAATTGTGAATAGCATTAGATGTCAAAAAGGTAATTTTCATATTTTCAATCTTATTTCTTGGTAAAGAAAACAAAGGGTACATGTAAATATAATACACGATAAAAAGATGTAAAGGTTTCTCTTTCTATTATGTTTTTATGCAAGGGAGTAGTTTCGATGATGAGAACTTGTATGAAGACTTTATGATTCCATCTTCAAGCAAGATGATTAGGATTAACAAAATAGTATGTATAATATATTTTGAATACTAATACCAATATACTGTATCAAATGACATACATATTTTTCAATTGTATTCTATACCTATGTATAATCACTAATTTTTGCTTGTATTTCAGTCATGAAGGTGGAGTCGATAACAGTGAAGGATACTACTGAAACATCTTCATTATATTCTGTTAAATCCAATACTTCAATGAAATCAGGTGGATTATATGGACTCGTCTCCATCCCAATTTTTGCTATTTTGATAGGACTTGTGATTGTGACTTTAAGGAGGTATGGTTGTCATACATTATCAGTCAAACATTATCAGAGCAGTATCCAACTATATGATAGATGTTAATGTACAAATGAATGATAACAATTCGGATCATACTCCAGCAGAGGTCAATGAGATTTTAGATTATATCAGCACAGAGGATTACAGAATTTCACCAGCTTCAAGCCTTAGCTGGGATTCAAGAATTCAGGTGGAAGCTGATAGGATCAGCCAAATCATCATAGATAAAAATAGTTCCTCTGAAAATTCTATTTTAGATAAAGTCATGAATGAACAAGGCACCCAAACCTCGGATCGGACCATAGATATAAACCCTGAGACAGATAACAGTACATTGAACATCGATTTGAATGCTCCTCTCTCTCCCATGGATTTATTTCCTTCATTCACAGATGATATTGAATTAGAATCAGGATCTGATAGTGAAATAACTTTACCAAAAGTATTGGAATTTATGGAAAATGTAAACAATGACACTGATCATAATGGAGATACTGTAAACAACAATAATGATGAAGATAGAATAATAAGTAATAATAATAATGTGATTACTAATGTGAATGAGAACAGTTGTACTAGATCCAGTCTGGTGTATAAGTAGATATTCACAAGTGTAAACAACGGCTAATTGAAAAGAAAAATTAAAACAACAGACGATTTCATGGTATTATAACATCTTTATTGATACATAATAATGTACACATTTATATCAGTAGAAATACTTGTGGATTATAGTAATATACATGAGCAAGTTATTTATCTTTTAGAACTCTTCTTCATATACTATTCAATACCTCATTTTGGTATAGAGTAACTGAATATAGATACATATAAATATATAATGAGGTAAGACCAGCATTTAGACTGGCTGGATTGTAATTTTATTGTAGTTTACCAATTAGAAATATCATGTTTATATGCAGTAATTCATTCTCAAATTTATTACGGAAATCTGATCATATATAGTTGATTATACAGTCCTTTTTAAATATTAAATATATATATCTATCCTTAAAGTCAACAACATTTCTTTGAAAATCAGTATATGCTTTATGAATAATTAACATAAACATCACAACCTTTGCTAATAATTCATTTTGTATTAACCAAGAAATGTTACCTTATAACATATAGATCTTAATGCAGTGTGAGTGTATTTTCTGTGATTTTTTAAATAAAATCATATTAACAGTATGATAGAGTACCTATATCATTTCACACCTTATGAATAACTGATTACTCCACTGATTGTTACTTATAACACAGGGATTATTGTAGTAATATATATATATATATATAAGTAAAAAATTATGAAATTACTAAAATCAGATTTACATTCATTGAGATCTCATAAATATCAACTCATTTATGCCTGTTTCTATTACCTCATCACATTCAATGCATTTCATGGCTGCGTTTCGTGGTTTATTTAAAAGGAAGGAAGAGCAAATGGTGCAAGAAAATGACCACATGAACTCATAAAAAGCTGATCCTGTGGAAAAAAGCCTTACAGGAGCAGCACTTAAGACTATCAATTCTGCTCCTATAATAATCCTTCCATTCAGGACATAGTAAACTCTGTGCATCTGTGGGAGGAGAATTTAGCATGAAGGCACATTTGAAGGCTTCTACTAGGTCATTACTTGATAAGGCTGAAAGGAGGTCATTTTTGTAGTCTTTTTTAGGTATACAATTATTGGGACTCAAACGAATAAAGATGTTTTTGAATGAGAGGTCATATTTACAATATAGGGTTTAGTGAATAAATTTTGTAGAAGTAATACCCTACAGCATGGACATTTTTTCTTGTCCTTTCCATCATCCCTCCAAATTCTGTACAATTTTCCTGCACATTGATTACATAAAAATGAGAACAAGGGTTCGACATAACTATATCCTCCCTTTCCAGTGATTCTTTACAGACACAACACTTCGCAGATGCTAGCTCGTCCACCATATAGGTCACAAAGTCGGGGAATTTATTCCTATAAAAGAAGGAATATGTTTGATTAAATTCCTCTAAGAGTTTGTAATTTTATTTTTCTTAATTATTACAGTAGAAATTATATTATCTGACACTCTAATATCTGAATTTTCAATTGTCAAACCTTCAATTTACTCTTCCAAATCCATTTAACTTATTATCTTTGGTATTCTAATATCAGAACCAAAAAAGGATGGATAATAGAAGTTCTACTGTATTATTTTATTTAATGTAACATTTTGAATTCATTAGTATTAATTTAATTATAAATTTAATAAGATTACATTTAAATTTAATAACCAATGCAATTTAGCCATATAACATCAAATATTTTTCTGTGTAAGTTAAAAATAATAAAATTGAATACTCACACTATGTAACTGGGTACGATATCATTAAGTAGAAGTATCAGCATCATAGCCTCCCGAAAAGATTTCTCTTCAACCAATGACACCAAATTCGTCAATGTGACTGTAGTTGAGGTGATAAGTGTGGGGTAATAACAGTGAATTTTTTCCAAGAAACACATTGATAAATGCCTCCATATTTTACCTTATTTTTTATAATATATCCTAATATAGCCTTTTATTAAATTTTTCTTTTTAAATGAAATATACAATGTCGTAGCTGAGAAAACTTAAATTCCTTTATGTAAGGCCCTCTAATCTAAAACAAAATTTTTTAACATGTGGTATTGCAACAAGGAAAACTAGGTTCTTTTATAGACTGCTCTATGTATTAGATATAGGTAAGAAAATCTGCAATATGTTACGATTATTCGACTACATATCCTTTTTCTAGGTTAAATTATTCTACCTTATTTATTAATATCACTGAACTTTAAGTGTGACATACATTTCTAAAGTGGGATTATTATATCGACTTGACCTAAGGCAGGTAATTCCATGCTAATACATTCCTCACATTTGGAGGGATCATGGTTCGGCTTATCTTTATCTAACAGGCATGATGAGGCGGTACAAAACTTCCTGGTGTGTTAGGAATATATCATCAAATACCCTCATTAATTCTACCCATTCTGAGAATTTCCCTTCTGGGTGGGAAAAATCTTCCCATTTAGCGATTTTTCCCATTGTCTTATTCCTACATTGTTATATGGACTATTGCAGGATATATGATATCCTGCACCAATGTGATATTTGATATTGACATCTTTCTCACCATTGTTAATCCTCTGGATAGGTTCTTTCATATAATCTACACAGTTTAAGATTATTAACATTTTAGATATGTTTAAATGCAAGCCCTTGTTTAAAACTTTACCATTTGTGAATTCCTTAATGTAAATATCAGTTATAAAACCATTTTCCCCCCAAAATTACATATTTCTGTCCACCTGAAAAAAGTTTTCCTTATAACCTCAGTCTGTTGAAGAATTACGGTGTCAATTGCCTTCTCTGGTGGTTGAATATGTGATGATGTAGACAAGCTGGCATTGGAGGCAGCAGCTGAGGTAGAATGAAAGGACTTCAACAGGCTTGTCTGTGAGGACTTGCTGGTGGATGCTATTCGAACTGCAGCAATTTGTGAGACATTTGGTCTCTTCACCTTCGTAGATGCATTTGTTTTGCTCTTCCTTTTCTTAGTCGACTTTGAAGAACTAATTACTGTTGCTTGATTTTTGCTGTTCAGATAAGCTTCTGCCATTTTCTTCCTCTGATTCTGTGTCCTATTACTCACAGATATGAATTTCGTGTTGAATTAATTTTTGGATAGATGTTATGAGTTTATATAGACTTAAAAAATGAGGCAGATTTCATGCTATGATGTGACAATGACATATGTTCATTTAAATTTAATTTATATCACATTCTAGTGTCCATTATATTGTAGGTCAATCTTACTGCAGCATTGGGAAAAGCATTAAAATGAAATCACAATATGGAGAATGTCTCTTATGCTCATCTATTGCTAAATCAAAGGCTTCCCATTCATTCAAACATATATTGCACCAGGGACATATCACCTTGTAACCTTCTCTAGTGTAAAATAATCCTGCTCTAGCTAATTGATCACTTCTAACAGGATGAGCTTTTGGCCATAATTTGAAGGTTGCATATCTATCATCATACTTCCTGTATGAATTAGCATCCATTGATTTGTGCATAGGTGTCTGCAGATTAGTCCTTTGTGAGGATTGGTGAGTCTTATCTGTAGATAGAGTGAAACCGGCATGATAAGGATGACGATTACTATCCTTTGGTCTAGAGAATCCACCTAATGACATTCCATACGAAGGCTTTGAGGCAGCAGCACATGTTGCTTCATTAGAATCAGTAGATGCCTTACTATCTGTACAATTTCTTGTGTTGGCAAACATTCTTAGTATAAAATTGGATGAATGATATCAGTGGGCATTTCCTTGTGATTTTTATAGCGATTTGGGGAGGAATTTTTTGCTGAAACATTCACTCCTTTTCAAGTTGATTAGTTATACATGTTTGGACATGTTGATGATATATTCCTTGAGAGGAAAAAAATTTTGGCTAATATAGTGAGTTATAAAATAAGTTAGAAAAACATAATATCTTTATTAATCTGAGGCTTATTAATGTTGAATAGAGGATTAGTTCATAGAGTACAAATAAAGTTTTAGATTTACCCCAAAACTTCTACACATATATTGAACATATGGGTGAAAGTGACACGTGGCTTTCAGCATATGGCTCTGTTAATTTGAACAATTGATTTAAAGTTGTTTACTTATTTCAATGCTAGTCCTTATGTGACGTGTAGTATACATATGGAGCCTCCACGTGTAGAGTGCTTTAGATTATGTAAAGGTATAGCGTGTGGAGTAATTACATGCATACGGATGAATATTTCAATTCCAATTATGAACTTATGTACTATATTGATACATATTTCATTTATAGATTATTCTCTTTTAATCAAAAATTTAGAAATCACTCATTAGGACATGTAATTGTGGACTTAATCCAGGTTTATTAACAAGTAAATATACTATAATATTGTAAACATATGTATGCTTAGAGGTGGGACGTGACACGTGGACTAGTGCCAGAAGGGTTGAATAAGAGCTATAATAACATGATCATATATTTGATTATTCTCATTTTCCCCAATAAAATTGTAAGCTATTTTGTCACTTTAAATTATTATTAATGCTACTACATTATCAAAGGAGTAATGTATGTTTATGTACGTAAGCATATGGAGGTGATTGGATGCAATGACCTTAGTTGAGAAACTACATTAAAGATCAATTCCCTATCACATCCGTGGAGCGATTTCACTACATCTATTACTACTTGTAAGTATAGATTTAATTTAAGTTGTTTAATTTGTTTTGGTATAATGTCAGTATTAAGTTGCCAGTAGATTAATTACTCATAAATTTAATGTAATCATTGCCTTGTAACTATGCCAAAGGTTAACTGTCATATTCTGAATGTTAAGGTTGTATCTTGTATTGTTATTATTGAAAAATATGTAAAGCGTGATAGTAATTGTACCATTTAAGTGTGAATAAAGGTTTAATAATAACAATAATATCTCCAAAGGTGAGAATGTACTTTAGTGTAATTATAAGAGGTTATTAAGTACCACATAAAAGTTACACAGAAGCATTCAGCATTTTACACAAATTTTAAATTTGGTACAATTGATAATTCCAGTTGTCTTAAATAGCATTGACTAACTTAAATAAGTTGTGCCTTATTATGTCATTGTTTATTTTTTATGTATTTACAGTTAAACCGCATTCAATAAATGTGTGTGTGAAGCAAATCTTTATCTCCCTGGTATCAACATCTAAGTATTTACCTACTGATAAGTTGTGCCAGAAATTTAGATCTGACAAGTGATATCTTCTGTGTAAATGTCTAAACACAAAGCACACATCTTATTCTACTGATACATCAGATCGATGTTTTTGAAATATTTCACAGCCTTCACATCTCTGACAAGTGAATTTAGTTTGGAACTTAAATAGCTTGTCTTTCCAACACGGTAGGACAATGCTATATATTGCTTTATTCTCTTCCTTTTATATTAATAAAAAGGACCTTATAATCATAGGTTAACAATGACATGGATAAATAATTTTTTGTAAAAATATACAAAGTATGTCATGCCACCTTAATATTTAAATTCATTTTCTTCACACTCACCAAATGGGAATTTAGAAAAAGACACTGTTGTAAATTTCAAGAATGAAAAAGACATGTAGCCTTGTTCAGGCTCCCAGATGGTTTCAATTGAAAATCTATGGATTACCTTTTAATAATGAGACCAGTTTGTATCATCATCCGAAGGAATATTGGTGATAGATGTGCCAAAGATAAATATAAAAACTTTTTAATAAGTCTATATAATGATCTACATTGCATCGTATTTCTTTGGTTTCCTGTACTATGCCACAGTACATTGTAAAAATAACAATATATTATTGATATTATCTACAGGTAACATAACTTTCAGTTAATTTTGTAATTAAGCCTCTCTTGAAAAGGGGTGAAAGCAATGACCTACAATGTTATACTTGCTTTATTTTAAACTCTATGCATAGCATAAGTGAAATAGATTGAAATATGCTAATGTCTGAGTTAGGTTATATTTTATCCCACTAAAACACCTTGTGCGTACTGTTGTGAAAGGATATACATTTGTATACAAACTAAGCTGGTCAAGGTGTAGAACTGTTTTGAAATAACTAATCTAATGACAAATTTTACATCCCATAATTTACCCTGTACTGCTGCACTCTATATCAAAATATGCCAATCGTGATGGGCTGAAAATGATGTTAAAATCAAAATGAAAATTTATTTGATATTATGCCTCCACAGCATGTTTTTCTCTTTAAATGCTAAATTATCAATATATTTTCAATTATTCAATAATGTTTGTATACAATAATGACAATAATATTAGAATGACAAAAACCATTTAAAATTTTTAAATATTCCTATATTCACCTTACAATTTACAACAAGTTTGTCATGTTGTGTGCATTTGTTGGTTTAACCATTCATTGAGTTTATGAAGTCTTATTATTGGTCATTCAGTGGCCCATCTGAGCAGTTATGATGATTGGTAATGCCAAAAACTATGGTTCCTTGGTTTAATATCAGCTGACTTGTCACTCAGTTGACATTATGGCATCACTGTGTGGTGTCTGTGTATACATCCGTATCTGCGTGAACAACTTCTGCAAAAGGCCAAGAGATATGCTTACCTTATCTATAGAGGATGATAAATTGTTCAACACATGCGGGTCGCTCCATTCATCTCTTTTCCAGAGCTGTTAGAGGAACTTAATCACAGTTTTTCTCAGCGATTATTTGAGAGATTTATCTTATCTTGCATATGTGTACTAGAACCACAGGTAGATTCCCTTGTGTGAATCAGGCCTGGGTCTTTCTTAATTATTTTTTTATGAATTGTTAAAGTTCTTTTTAATGCATTAAAATTCATGCAGTAAATCACTTATAACATAAAAAGTATTGCATTTACAGCATTTCATAAAAATATGTTGTTCAGCTACTTTTTCCATAGCTACCACACGGAGTAAATTGAGAGTCCCAATGTCTGAGTAATAGATACTTTAGGACTTTTCAGTACCTATGAGTAAAATCACTTGTAACTTAAAAGTATTGTATCTAGAGTATTTTGTTAAAATATGTTATTCACCTACTTAGCGGGCCACGGTGGTGCAGTGGTAACACATTTGCCTCCCCCCTGTTAGGTCTGCAGTTCAAACCCTGGACGGTATGTGGGAAAGTTGGTAGTGGCTTACCAATGGTGGGCAGTTTACATTACAGAACCTTGACCAACTGTATGTACTGGTTTCCTCTGCCCACAAAACTACCTGTCATGAAAGGACCTGTACAGTGTTGAAAGTGACGTAAAACCCCAACTAAATAAATATTCACCTACTTTTACATCAGCTGTAACATAGTAGTAGTGCTGACTGGTACCTCATTGCATAGCTGAGAAATATCTACTTTGAGGTTCTCACTGTTGAGTTTATCACTTGTAACTTAAAAACTATTGCATTTAGAGTGTTTTGTTGAAATAGGTTTTTCACCTATTGTTGGATCTTCTATAACAGTAAAGTTCCACACCTGTAGCTCATTGCATAGCTGAGCAATAGTTTTTGAGATTCTCACTGTTGAGTAAATCACTTGTAACTTGAAAACTTTTTCATTTATAGTATTTTTATTTGTATGTTGTTCACCTAAGTTTTGGGCAGCTATAACATTTTAAAATTGCAGAACTGTAGCTTGGCTGAGCAATAGCTACTTTGAGGTTTTCACATTTGAGTGAATCACTTGTAACTTGAAAACTATTGCATTTAGAGTATTTTGTTGAAACATCTTATTCACCTTTTGGGTCAGCTATTTCATGGTAAAATTGCAGTTACTTTCATATTCTCTCTGTTGAGTAAATCACTTACAGCTTGAAAACTATTGCATTCACAGTATTTTGTTTAATATGTTTTTCATCTTCTTTGGGGTCAGCTTTCACATAGTAAAATTGCAGACCAGTGCCTCATTGCATAGCTGACCAATAGCTATTTTGAGATACATTTCTTCTGCTTTCACTTGCACTCTCAATATCAAGTCACTTTTGTGACCCTAACATGATCCTTTAGGAGAATTTCTCTTCAACCAATAACATTTACCTCTTCACAATCGGCCCTTTAACATTTCATATAAAATTTTCAAACTGTAGGGATGCTCTGTTTTTGGGTACAAAAACCTTTTGTCTAGTTTCTAATAGTGTGAGGTACCAAATTGGAAATTCAGACAAAACTAAGGAAAGAAAGTAGTATGGCAACTTTATAAACTTAACCAATGAACAGAAAGTCGCAATGCTTTGTAATATCAAGTAACACGGGGATATCAATTATTGTCTTAACTTGCACAACTTTGAGGGGAGCCTAGCAGGCCATTGCTTTTGTGAAGTATTTAAGTCTCTGGTCTCCAAAGGGTAGGAAAGCCTTGTTAAGAAGCATCCAATTCAATGTGGCTGAAGATATTATGAACAAAGAACGCAACCCCATTAAAACGAGGGAAAAACTCCCTGAACCAAGCCAAGTCTAAAAACAAGCAATCAGTGACCGATATGAATCAGTCACATATTGAGTTGGTACAGACCTTGGCGAGTGACAAGATAAGTCAGGCAACAGAAAAAATTTGGTCCAGGGTCACTGGGTGCATATTGACCCATAAGTAGCTGAATGATATATTTCAACAAAATACTCTAAATGCAACAGTTTTCAAGTTACAACTGATTTTCTGAACAGTGAGAAGCAGGAAGTAGCTATAGCTCCTCTATGTCATGAGCTATGTCATAGCTCCTCTATGTCATGAGCTACAAATCATCTATGTTATAGCTGACTCAGTAGCTGAACAACATATTTCAACAAAATTCTCTAAATGCAATAGTTTTCCAGTTACAAGTGATTTACTCAACAGTGAGAACCTGAAAGTAGCTATAACCCAGACAAGATTTTAAAATAGCATCAGAGATGCCCGTACCCCACAGCCTGGGAAAATAGTTTTCAACACCATGAGATATAGAAGTAGTGAAACAGTACACAGATTGGGATACTTTCAGAACAGTGTCAGTGTCCAAATAATGTTTAAGTAGAGAAAATAACATCTAAGAGATTAAAAGATAAAAAGATTAAGTATTAAAACAAGACAATTCAGTAAACTAAAACTTATAGAGCTTTAAGACTTCTCCCATTTTGATTTTCATTCGTATGGTCGAATTATGGTTTGGATATTTTGAATATTACCCATACATACAGATGTAGCAATACATGCTTTTATGTGGAATTGGGCAAAACCTGTGGCTCATTGACGCAATACCATCTGTTACAATGGGAAGTTGCAAAAATAAAACAATCAATCTAATATGACTTTAACAGTGCTTAATCTACACCAAAATACACCCAAAGGTGCAATAACCAAGATTCAAGTAAAAAGATATAAGAGAGATATAAGAAAGATAAATAGTATCAGATAACCTCGTTGAGACATGAAATAGCATCAGATATGCAAGATCAAAGGTCAAATCCAGGTCACACCATGATGTTGCACACATATAACCCTTGACCAATGTCGCTACCAAATATCAACTTCCTACATATTATGGTTTCCAAAATATAGCCCAGACAAGGCATTATAGGTCAAGGTCACTACGGCAAGGTCAAATTAAGGTCATACCATGACATTTTACATCTACACAGCCTAGCCAATGTCCCTACCAAGTATCAACTTCCTACGCCTTATAGTTTCCAAGATATAGGCCGGACAAGATCTTATAGGTCAAGGTCACTATGACAAGGTTAAAGGTTAAATCCAGGTCACACCATGATGTTGCACACATATAACCCTTGACCAATGTCGCTACCAAATATCAACTTCCTACATATTATGGTTTCCAAAATATAGCCCAGACAAGGCATTATAGGTCAAGGTCACTACGGCAAGGTCAAATTAAGGTCATACCATGACATTTTACATCTACACAGCCTAGCCAATGTCCCTACCAAGTATCAACTTCCTACGCCTTATAGTTTCCAAGATATAGGCCGGACAAGATCTTATAGGTCAAGGTCACTATGACAAGGTTAAAGGTTAAATCAAGGTCACACCATGATGTTGCACACCTACAACCCCTAACTAATGTCACTACCAAGTATCAACTTCCTACACCTTATGGTTGCCAATATATACCCCAGAAAAGATTTTCAAACTCAGGGTCACTGCGGCAAGGTCAAATCAAGGTCACACCATGACATTGCACACCTACACCCCCTAAACAATGTCCCTACCAAGTAGGGCTGCAAGCGAGCCCGAAAATGCGCCTCGATTCCTCGTTTTAGAAGAATCGATTCGGACTCGGTTAATCGCTTGATTATCGCCCACGAAACAAACTGCTTCATATTTTGACATATCACGCCTTATAAAATGGTTACAAACCACACAACAGGAAGGAATTTTGATAATTTATTGAATTTGGGGGAAAAGACGCATTTATATTGCAAAATATAAGAAACTTTAACCATCTTTATATTGCGAGATTTGAGGCGTCTTCGAAATACGTTATAATAAAATGCCATCTTATAAAACGTTGTTACACAAAGAATTAAAGCTTGCAAATACTTAAAATATATAAATATTGAAATGGAAATGCCTTATATTAGTAAAATATATAAACATATTCATATATTTGAAGAAAAAATAGAATTTTGTGGTAGATTTTACATCTATGTTTAGTTGTTTTCGAAGATCCGGTTCACTTTTCTTGCCTCGAGTATTTAACTGAATCGTTTCGCTTCCGAGTAACCAAAGAATCGTTGCAGCCTTACTACCAAGTATCAACTTCCTACACCTTATGGTTCCTGAGATACAGCCCGGACAAACTTTTTCCCGCCACCTGAACACCCATCCAGACATCATGGTTGATAACAAAACCCTGACAGCCCTTTAAGGACTATGGGGTAAAAAAACCTGTAAAATCAATAGTATTTAAGGTACAGCTGATTTACTCAACAGTGAGAACCTAAAAGAAGCTATTGCTAATGTATGCAATGAGGTACAGGTCTATAATTTCACTATGTTATAGCTGATCCAAAAGTAGGTGAATAACTTATTTAAAGAAAATACTCTAAATGCAATCGTTTTCAAGTTACAAGTTACTGTAAAACGAAAGTAACAGGGTCATTGATGAAACTTTGTGAGCACAAATCTTTGTAACAACACCGGATAATTAAACCTGTAGCATTAAGAGTATGTAATCTAACAAGTGAATAGTCTATTATGACACAGATTGCTGATACAAACTTGTTAGTACTGAAAACAGAATTTTTTTTAGACTAGACTAGATATACAATGTGTACCAGAACCAAAAACTGTTAGAATGCATGAACATACACTGTGAAGCAAGATGTAATAGAGTCACTAAGAAAATATTTCGGTGCAAAATGTTCGTGACAAAAGGAAAATGAGTATGTACAGTATGTAAAATTTGCCTTGTGCCTAAGTAAATATGTGTACGGCAGTTTTCATACCTGTCCTTTTTAATACGATGTAGGTGAAAGTGTGTCTGTTTTTTGTAGTCTGTAATCTTCAAGAATTTTAGATCTATTATAATTTCATTATTCTCACAGTTCTACATGAGAAACTATTTTCCTCCAAGGTTACAAAAAAAAAAAAAAACCCGGCTCCAAACCATCATTCATTCATTAGTCATGAATTTTTTGTTAAACCTTTTTCTAGAATTCCTTCCTTGTGTTTGTTAAAATTACCAAATTGCAGATTATCAAAATGTAAATATTATTTGCAAAAACTTCTAAACAGAAGCTTGTTACCAATGACTGTTAGAAGCTCAACCAGGATAAAAAAATGAGGATGTTATCTGTATCTGTTTGGTCATCCAGACGCTTGTATGTAATTTTTGGTATAACTTAATGAAATGAAAAGTCAAATAACAATTTCTAGCATGAATGTCAGGGGGTTAACGGATACTGTTAAAAGAAAAGATGTTTTCAACTGGCTAAAGAATAAGAGGTACTCAATATATTGTTTACAAGATATTCATGTGGGTGAAAAAATGTAAAATGTTTCAAAGAGGATTGGGGAGCGGAGGTAATAACCTCAGTTAACTCTTCCGAAAGTTGGGGAATAGCGATATTATTTGCAAAAAACCTTGATTACGAAATTGTAGAGGTAGAAGAAATAGAAAGTGGAAATGCATTAGTTGTACAGTTACATACTGGGGATTTAAAGTTCCACCTTTGTGTACTGTATGGCCCAAATATCGACTCTCCAGATTTCTATATAAACCTCAAAAATAGACTATTGCAAAAGGAAAATATCCCCATTCTAATATGTGGAGATTGGAACATTGTAATGGACTATAAATTAGATACTCGGGGGTATCTTAAGGAAAATAATACAAAAGCAAGAAGGGAAATCTTAAATATGATCGAGGCTGCTAATTTGGTAGACACTTGGAGATCTGAAAATAACACAGCCAAAAAGTTCACATGGGTTAGTGGAAAAAAGCCAGTAAAAATAGCAAGATTAGATTTCTTTCTCGTAACCCCTGACATTCATGCAAACATAAATAAGCATATACTTAGTTTCGGTTATAGGAGTGACCACTCACTGGTGGGTATTGAGCTAAATACTGAAAATTCAGAACGTGGAAAAGGCTTTTGGAAATTTAATTCAGCCCTTCTGAAAGAACAAGAGTATGTAACATTGGTGAAAAATGAAATCAATAATGTAATAAGCGACTTTACGAAGGGTCAGGGCTTACAAACTCTGACAACTTCTAAACAAATGTTCTTTGAAGTGCTAAAACTTAGAATAAGGGGTGTCACTATTCCTTACTGTGCCAAACGTAAAAAGAAACTAAATGAAAAAGAAAAAAGAATAGAAGCTGAAATTCAAAGGTTAGAAACATTACTTCCAAATAATTCAGAAGAAGTAAAAATCGAGGACATACAGGTCCTGAAGGAAGATTTAAGAGTTATGAGAGACTACTTTGAGGGGGAATATGTTAAGGGCAAAATCACAGAAGTACATTGATTTTGAGAAACCAACAAAATACTTTTGCAACCTAGAAAAACAGAACTATACTGGTATACAGAATTCTTTAAAATTGGAAGGTCATGTCGACAAGGAGACCCTTTAAGTCCTTACTTGTTTATATTGGCAGTGGAACCACTGGCAACAGCAATAAGGAATAGTGACAAAGTGAAAGGTATCATGGTAAATGATAAAGAGATAAAAATTGGGCAGTATGCTGATGACACTTTCCTCTTGCTTGATGGCACAGTCCAATCTGTGAATGAGAGTTTTAGCATTTTAAAGTCTTTTTAAAAATACTCAGGTCTCAAAATAAATATGGAAAAAACCCTAGCTGTTTGGCTTGGGAGTGAGAAAGAGAGATTAAAGATATCACAAACTTATCAGCTAAACTGGGTAAACCAATTTGAGCTGAGAAAAAATGTTTCAATTAAATTTTGATAAAAGAATAAGTGAAATTGAAAGAATAATAAATATGTATAGTAAGTTTAGTTTGTTTCTAATTGGGAGAGTTACTGTAATAAAAACACTGATGCTGCCGAAGATAGTATATCTATTAACAGTTCTACCGACCCCTCCCGGCAACATTTTCGAGGCCATTGAAAAAAGGTTAAAAGATTTTCTCTGGAAAAATGGCAACGTTAGAATTTGTAATAAACAATTGGAAAAGGAAATAGGGGAAGGTGGCTTAAAGCTAACAAATATTAGGGATTTTAATAAGTCTCTGAAATTATCTTGGTTAAAGAGACTCCTGACAACTGAAGGAAGCTGGCAGGCGATCTTTGAAAATTATTGTGGAATACCTAAAAAGATGGTTTTAGAACTGGACGGAAAGTCACTTATGGAACTAGTTGAAAAAATTCCAAATCCTTTCTGGAAAGATGTCCTTCAGATATGGAATGGTTTTAAAAAATGCTTCAGTAAAACAAATGACTTCAGAACCTACCCATTGTGGGGAACTTTTTATATGACAAATCCAAACTTAAGTAATAGGTCAACAGAACTGATTTCAAAAGGCATAGCATATGTAAATGACTTGTTATCAAACTCTGGAGACCGTCTTGGTTATTACGACTTTATAGAAAGATACCAAATCAAAATAAACTTTGTAGACTTCTATAGTTTCACTCATTCATTACCAAGCCATTGGTTAAAAAGTGGAAAAACACAACAAAAGGAAGATGAAATGAAACTAACTTCCCTACAATCCTTTTTGCAACAAAAGCAAACAAGTAAGTGGGTATATCAAAAACTAAGGACGTTAAATAAATACAATAGAGGTCATGAAATAAAATGGGCTGAAATCTTAGGAAGGGAGATATCAGAATCTGACTGGTCAAAATATTATCGAAATAACTTCCAAAGTGTAATAGAGACATCCTTGAGAGACTTTCAATATCAAATCTTGACCAGATCAATTCCAACTAATAGATTCTTATCTAAATGTAAATTAACAGAAAGTGATAAATGTTTCTACTGTAAGGAATGTGTCGAAACAGTGGAGCATCTCTTCTGGTACTGCCCAGTGGTAAAGACTTTTTGGTTCAATTTGTTTGATGTAATATTTGTAAATAGAGAGATCAGCTTTAACCTAGATGATGCGAAAGTGTTGCTGGGAGGTGCTGAAAATGAAAACAAGGACGTTTTAAATTATCTTTTCACAGTGGTAAAAAAGTATATTTATAATACAAAATGTAAACAACAGCAACTTAGCGTTAAATGTTGTATAAGTTTAATACAATACTATCACTCCTTAGAGCAATGTGTAGTGACAAACGAATATGGTATAATAAAGGGTTATGTCGAAAGATGGGAACTATAGAGTCCTTTTCTCGAATACAGGGCAACTAGTAACTGAAAAAAAAAGAAAAGGTAACGATATTAATATGTTTTTTCGGGGTTTAAAGGAGACATGAAAAGAGAAATTCTAACGGCAGTTTTGGTATAAATATCTATCTAACTTTTGGTTTTTCTTCATTTGTAGCTTTTAAAACAAAATAAATAAAAATATAGTTGCACAAGTTTAAGTGTTGTAAAAAAAAGGTAATGTGTGTTCTTTATTGGGCATCCTGCAAGATGCTCCAATAAGGCTTATTTCATCTTAAACCAGCCTTTCTTTTTATGAGAAATATTGCTGGATACCGATAAAAACCTCTTGGTGTGAACCTACTGTACTGCTTCCCGCATAAGTTGGCCGCAGTCATAAGTTGGCCAACCTCACCACAGCTTCACAGGGCTTTAACATGAGTGGCCTACTACACTCTGAAACCATGTATTATTGTTAAGGGCGTGGCAGTAAAACCGTTCTGTAGAAAATATGCTACAGTACAGATTGCCGCACTCTAGAACTTTGTCTTGAGTGAGGTTTCAGTAACAATTTATTTCATTAGTTAATTAAATTAACCACGTTTGCAGACGAAAAGTAGACTGGTTGCCTGGATATTCTATTTGTAAAATATGGCTAGGAACCCCATCATGGCCTCATATTTCCTTAAGTCTGTGTGTGCAAGTACTATACCATTTGATATTCTATTTGTCAAATGTTGATAGAAAGCTTAAAATATTGCTAGACTTCTGTTTGTAAAATGATAGAAAATCGATCATGGCCTCATATTTTCTTAAGTCTTCATGTGTACAACAATTTGATGTTTTATTTGTAAAACATTGCTACTTTTCAATTTCTAAACATCCATCGTGGCGTAATATTTCCCCCATGTGATGTTTAGGTTACCAGCTTGAACCGCACTCTAGTCAATTTGCTGGAATACGGCAAATGAATGCTACCGTACTGTAGAATTTCTTCTCGATTGCGGTGATTTACCATACTCCAGCCATTTCGTATTGTTAAACTTATTATATGCAACAGTTTTCATTGGTGTAGAATAATCTATTTGTCTTTCTGGAACTTGTAGATGAGCTGCGGCCAACTTATGACTGCGGCCAACTTATGCAGGGTAGCACAGTAGGAAATCCCCATGCAAGAAATTCTGTGACCTCATATTTCATCATTAATATTAATATGCAGATTTCGACATTTTTCGTAAATACTTCCTTTTGAATATCAATAAACAATGTATTTTATATCTAATGTATCATTTTAATTAAGTTTTGAAGTGGCAGATCTCGCGAAATAGAGGAATGCGCATGCATAGACGGTGGGCTGGAACAAGCTTTTCAGACTGGTACCCTAAATAATATTTGTCAACGAAAACGACTGCCCGAGAAGTAGGCGTACAACCTAACCATGAAAATCGAAATAACTTGAAATTTTATTTGAAAAAGTTTGGTTATATGCTAGCCAAGATACTAGTTTAAAAAAAATTATTATGCACAACAAAGAACAAGTAAATGCAAAATATAATGTTCAATTTAAATAATTTTCCTCTCTGTGTATTGTGTACGGATTTACTGAAACGGTAATATATGCATAAAATGCAATGCAATGTATATATATATATACATATATATGCAATGTATAGAACAATATCTGTGATAAACTGAGAGGAAAGGTAGACTTTATCACTCGTGCTACCTTTAGTGGGTTATATCAGAAGACACTTCTGGGTTTACCTTAAGTTATTCACCTTTGTCACAATTCTGAAATGGAATCGGTTGTTTTCATATCACATTGACATAACTTGAACCACCGTGCTTTAGATATAATTTGTTATGGTTGACAAAATACAATGGCCTTGTGGGTTAGAAGGTTTGACATCTAATCACAGGCTATCACCTGTGTGTAGGTTTGACTTCCACAAATGACAATGCAAAGGATCTGTCCTAATATGACCCTGGCTCTTGCTGTTGCATGGGACATAAAATCATAACTTTGACAAAATCAAACCCACATAATAAAGAAGTCCATATTTAACTTTCCCTAACTCATATCATTTTATTATTATAGTATATTAGTGATATCATATTTATACCAATAACTGGTTTGGCTTTCTAAAATATTTGGAAACATGAACACCTGTTGAGATCCACAATCTTGCTGGAATTCTAAAATCTTTTTTGATTGTTTTATTGAAGTCAGCAACATAATATCAATACAAATTTAAAGGCAAAATTCTACAGGTTATGTTCCTTCTAATTTGAGGAATATTGTTCAAATATTGGCCAAGATACTAGTCTTTAAAAATTACTGTGCACAGCAAAGAACAGGAAATGCAAGAAATAATGTTAAATTTAAACAATTTTCCTCTCCATGAATTGTGTATGGATTTTAATGCAATAAAAATGACATCGGACACTATACATGTGTTATTAACTGAGAGGAAAGACAGACTTTATCACTCATGCTACCTTTACTATAGAATATCAAAAGGCACTTCTGCAATGACCTGAACAGTTATTCAGGTTTGTTAGAATTTTGACATCGAATCAGTTGTTTTCAGATCACACCTAGAGAACTAAGACCACTGTGCTTCAGATATAATATTCATTGGTTGAGAAAATCGAATGGCCTTTTGGGTTAGAAGGTTTGACATCTAATCACAGGCAATCACCTCTGTCTAGGTTTTGATATGTATACCTATATTTAAAGGCATAATACTGCAAGTTATATTGCTTTTGATGACATTTGGTTGGATTTTAATGCAATAAAAATGACATATGACACTATATATGTGTGATTAGCTGAAAGGAACAGCAGACTTTATCACTTGTGCTTCCTTTACTGGGGAATGTCAGAAGGCACTTCTGGATCTACCTGAACAGTTATTCAGCTTTGTCACAATTCTGAAATGGAATCAGTTGTTTTCATATCAGAACTAGAGAAGTTAGACCACAGCGCTTCAGATATCATTTCTTAAGGTTGACAAAATAGAATGGCCTTGTGGGTTAGAAGGTTTGACATCTAATTACAGGCTGTCACCTCTGTGTAGGTGTGACTCCCATAAGTGACAATGCAGAGGCCCTGTCCTTATATGACCCTGGCTGTTGAATGGGACTTAAAAACCACAACTTCGACCTTTGACGAAATAAAATCCACATAATAAAAAGCCTATATTTAACTATCCCTAACCCTATATCATTTTATTGTGTTATAGTGTACTAATTATATCATGTTTATAACAAAGTCCACTGGTTGTTGAAAAACATGAACACCTGTTGAGATCCACAATCTTGCTGGAATTCTGTTTAAAATAATTTTTTGTGTTTGTTAATTGAAGCTAGCAATATCTATACCAAGTTAAAGGCAAAATTCTACAGGTTATGTTCCTTTTGATTTGAGGAAGATTGATCAAATATTGGCCAAGATGCTACTTTTAAAAAATTACTGTGCACAGGAAAGAACAGGAAATGCAAAAAAAAATAATGTTAAATTTAAACAATTTTCCTCTCTGTGAATTGTGTATGGGTTTTAATGCAATAAGAATGACATGCCACTATATACATGTGATTAACTGAGAGGAAAGGCAGACTTTATCACTCGTGCTACCTTGACTAGAGGATATCAAAAGGGACTTCTGAATTTACCTGAACAGTTATTCAGCTTTGTCACAATTCTGTTATGGAATCAGTTGTTTTCATATCACATCGAAAGAACTAAGACCACAGTGCTTCAGATATCATTTCTTGTGGTTGACAAAATAGAATGGCCTTGTGGGTTAGAAGGTTTGACATCTAATCACAGGCTGTCACCTCTGTGTAGGTTTGACTCCCACAAAAGACAATGCAGAAGACCTGTCCTTATATGACCCTGGCTGCTGTGTGGGACATAAAACAATAACTTTGACCTTTGACAAAATTAAATCCACATACTAAAAAAGTCCATATTTATCTTTCCCTAATTCTATAACATTTCATTGTATTATAGTATATTAATTATATCATATTTATAATAATAACAGGTTTGGCTTTTTTAAATATTTGTAAAACATGAACATCTATTGGGAGCCACAATCTTGCTGGAATTCTGTTTTGGGTTACAAGGTTTGACATCACAGGCTGTCACTTCTGTGTAGGTTTGACTCCCAAAAAAGACAATGCAGAGGACCTGTTCTTATATGACCCTGGCTGCTGCATGGGACATAAAACAACAACTTTGACCTTTAAATCCACATAATAAAAAGTCCATACGTCTATACCATTTTGTGGTGTTGTAATAAATTATTTATATCATATATAAACAATCAAATAAACAAAATTGCAATTACTCACCTTTAGGCTTAAGTCCACAAAACCAAAAAAAATTTCAAGGGCGTGAAAATTCACAATTTATTCACAAAAAATCTGTAGTTATAGTAGTTTGGGAGAAATCTGCGTGACACACTAACGCATGCATGCACACATGCACATACATGATGCATTTTATAATCTCGCTCCCAGGCTAAAGCCCGGTGGGAGATAATAAATATAGACTGATCATCAAGGGCTGTAGTCACAAAAGGGATCAAGCTCAAATTGAGCAAAAATCAGCTCAAGTGGCTAGCTGTGTATCGTAAGCTTGAGCTGATTTTTGGTTCAACCTGAGCCCCAGAACCCAAAGGGGATCTTTTCCATTTCTGAAAATCTCTTTTATTGTGATAATAGTTGATTAAAGCTTGTAAAAATATGCGCTAGTGTTTTGTATCTTTAAACATTTCAGAATATAATATTGCATGATTATTGCCATTGTCTCCTAAAAATATTTTCGATTCACACAACTTACAATTTTCCGGGGGGTCACAGAAGAAAAATGGACAGGGTACCAGACTAATGAAAAGACATTTTTCCAAGGTTTAGTAGATTTGACAGAAAGAAAAGATTGATGTCATATGTTTTCAAGAGAAACGCGGTCCAGATAGATGTTATCAGCACAGTTCATTTCCTCTTTTAACTAGGTGGCTGAGGTCAATAAAAATCCCTCCAGAAATCTTAAAAACAAAATAATGAAAACTGTGAAAGTCATAGAACGTTTAGTAGTTGAAATCATTCAAAACGATCCGAAAGCGGCATTTAGTGCCCACTCGAAACACCAGAAATTCTCGAAGAAAGACTCGCAAAAACACATAACAGTATTGAGTTGGAAGGCGCATGCGCGCCACCAACTCGATAAAAATCCTCCCCAAGGGTAATGTGTGTCTGTCAGCCTGCCTCAGCAGCTGCAGCATCTGATTTAGGAAGGGCCTGGAGTATCTGACACACTTTGTCACATAATGAAGTCTGCCTAATAATGACTGCAGATCCCTCTCAGCAATGAGTCTTGTGGGACCATTGGTGGCAACCCTGCCTAATATCACACAATTTATCAACTGGGACTGAGATGTTAAGGTTCTCAGTATCAGTTAATACGCCTAGGCATGGAGCTTGGGTAGTAGGGTGAAAACGTTTTTTTCTCGTTAATGTCTAACCCAAGCTTGGCCAGAAGATCAGATAGGGCATTAAAAGAATCCTCTGCCTGAGATTTTGTAGCTATCCCAATTATATCATCAATATATTTAATGACCTGGAAACCTTTATGGAGCATGAAGTATCTAATGGTGTCACATTTAGGCGCACAAACAGAGATGAGCCATGGCGATACCTAAATGCAAGATTTTATCAATAAAGAAGGATTCTAAGTACGTCCCAATAAGTGATAATCACCAGGGTCTATTGGAACATGACGAAATGCAAAAAAAAATGCAAAAGAGATATCTATTTTTTATATAAAAGAGCCTCAGTCTAATTGAAGTACCCTCTGAGTTACACAGTCAATAGAAGGAAGGGTGAAAAGGGAAGTCTGACCCTATGTATGTATCTTTATGTACCCCTGAGTTAATTGACTCCCCATGAGGGAAACTCATATCTACTATGACTGGCCTATTGATGGAACCAAATTCTTTCTGAAAAGAAATGGTAAATATGTAAATTGGGGATAGGGGGTTCTGAAAAGGGGCCTATCATGGCATTATGGTTTATTTCTTCTTGCAAATATCCTTTAATATCATTTGGGTAGGCATTGTCCGAATTGTGGTTAACATTGGTGTGAGTAAACAAGACAGTTTTCTCAAAAGACAGGGAAAACCTGTGATTGATTAAGTGGATGAGTTGTTTGTCCCAGTAACCCATGAGTTATTGGTCCCATGCCTTGACATTCAGCTGGGATTGAATTTCTATCCTGGCTCCCATGAAATTGTGTATACCTGTGGCTCTAATTATGTTATGGATTTGAATGTCATCTTTGTCAGTTTGACAATATCTGAACAATTGGGAAGCATTTGTTTTGAGAGAGGGATAAACCCGAATTTTCAAATGTTCTGGGTGTCCCGTAATCTGAAAATTTTAGTAGGTTTTGCTTGGGTAAGTTCATCTGGGTTATTTGCTTTAAACCTCAAAGCCAAGTGATATTTATCTTGTTTGCGTAAGTTGTGACCACGTTGAACGGCGATGATGCTGTCCATCACAGAATGACCTTTTTGGTTCTCTCCTTATTGGTGTTACATCTACTGTGCACCTCTGGGCTTTTGAGCTGACACTGACCTGTATTAACAGTTTGATCAACCTCTTCTGACAAGAGCACCTCACCTTCATCAAGAGTCTCTCCACCATCAGCTAATGGCCAAAACCTGCTACTACCTCTATGGTGGCCCAGTGATAAACTATTACATTTATGAATGACATTTTCTGTGTTGACAGTACAATACTGCCCTTTGTGAGACTTTATGAGTGAGGATGCATTAGAGAAACCATTTCTCGCCTTATCCTGTGTAAGTGTTCCATTTTGTGATCTTCAGCCTTGCACTTTGCTATCTTTCTGGCTGAACATTTCATATCAACATTTTTAACAATGACAGGTTTCAGGCTTTTACCTGCACTAAAACCACTAACAGAAGTTGTAACTTTTGAACTTTTACAATAATTTCTATAGAGTTGGGGCGCGCATGCAGCCTACAACTCTATACTGTTGTGTTTTTGCGAGTCTTTGTCCTCAAATTTCTGGCGTTTTGAGTGGTCACTAACTGCCATTTTCGGTACGTTTTGAATAATTTTAACTAATCGATCATTCAGTTTCTTTGCAATGCTTTCGTAACTTTAATAAAAATTTGTGGAGGAATTTCTCTTTTTGATAGGCATAACACAATAACCTCTTGGACTTAAATATAACCTTTTGAACTAAAACATCACTGATCAATCAAGGAAAATTATTAATCCCGGAAAATGCAAGCTTGTATTTTACATTAAAGGCTCTTTTCTTCGTAGATATCAATAACCAAGGTCTATTATATATATCAATCATTTTATTTAACATTTAAAATGATGTAAATGCCTCAAAATGCAGGGATTTGTGTAGGACTTTTGGGTACAGGTTATGATACAGCGGCCACTCTATTATTTTGTTTGAGTTTTATTTCTTTGACAAGTTAGAACCAGAAGCTATTCTGCACAGACAACGATTTTACAATAACAATCACTGCGTGATTTTTGAGGATTGCATTGGATAAGTGATATAATATATTTCTCCAATAACGTAATTGGAGTTTTGTGTACTTTCTCCAATGAAGACACACTAAAATTCAGAAAGTCGGCTATTTTTAACCCCGGAAAATGCCCCCAGAAATAAGAAGCTTATGTTTTTCATTGATGTCTCACAAACTCACTTCATTCATTAATTTATTTGCTCTTTATTTGTTAGACAAATCCAGTACTAAATATTTATTTTCATTTCTGTTATAAAATAAGATGCATTTTCATATTATTTCGTTTAAAATACTGATCATGAAAACAAACTGGCTTCATAGACTTGTATGTTCATAATGCACACATATAAAACATTTTATTTAGTTCCAATAACATTCACCAGAGTGTGGTAAAAGAATCGTTGTTTGCACATGCCCCACATTTTTATTGAATGAAAGCTCGTACTATAATGATGCCATCTCATTGTATCCACCGGATAGCATCTGGTGGATACTATGGATTTTGCTTTGTTACGCCAATGTGGCCACCACAGTGTGTAGAGAGATTTCACTAACGAGAAAAAAATATTATAGCTAGCCTTCTCAAATTTACAGGATATATTCATAACCATAAAATCTTGCCTGGGAATACTTTTGGCCTCACTTTGAAAAACAAGATGGCCGCCAGGTAAGTTTATTCGACTTTAAGCAAGGACTTTTATTAGCCTACTAGAGCAAAGGGTATTATAGGTAGATATCTCAAATTCGTAGAATATGTTCCTCCTAGCAAAATCTTGACTGGGAATATTTTTGGCCTCATTTTGAAAAACAAGCTGGCCGCCACAGGCGTTTCTTTGTCAGTCATGAAAAGTGCTTATATCTCACTTATTATTGGTCCTAGAGGTTTGGGATGGTAAACCAACTTATAGGAAATCATGGGCTGGGAATCTTCTGGTGTCATCAAATTTGACCTTTGACCCCTCCTTCAAGGTCAAACGAGGATAGCCAAACGTAAAAGTGATTAAAACTCACTTATTATTGGTTACTAGAGGTTTGGGATGGTAAACCAACCTATAGGAAATCATGGGCTGGGAATCTTTTGGTGCGGTCAGATTTTTTTACCTTGGAGCCCTCCTTCAAGGTCAAATGATGATAGCAAAATTTAAAAGTGCTTATAAATCATTTTTTCTTGGTCCTAGAGGTTTGCAACGTGAAACCAACCTATAGAAAATCATGGGCTAGGAATCTTTTGATGTGGTCAGATTTCACAAAGTAGCTTGGCTACAGAGTAAAACATTGATTTGTGGACTTGTAGTAGTACATCTCATTAATATTCATGAGCTCTGCTGTGAAATTTAGTTTTAGAAGCAAGACGAAATGGTTTTCATCAGTGAATATAACTGCTACAAATAATTGAAAAGGTTAATCGTCAATATATTTCTTTTGAAAACAAGGTAATTTTATTTCGCTTTAAAATATTTATCGCTATGGCCATGAGAAATATATGGACGAAGACTGCACAGGATGCTACACAAAAAGTACCAAACTGCCACATCTATGTACAAAGATCACGAAAATATGAAGAGAATTGCTTTCATCAACAAATATAAGTACACGTACTACAAATATGTAAAGATTTAGAGGGAATATATTTCTTTTGAAATTAAGTTAATTTTATTTCACTTTAAAATATTCATAAATGTTAAATATGGCCATGAGAAATATTGGACGAAGATACCACAGGAGGCAACACGAAAAGTACCGACTGCGACATGTACTAAAGATCTCGAAGATTTGAACTTTGAAGGCAATATGTTTCCTTATTTTACATGAAGTTGCTGAATATTTAAAAAAAATACTTACAGTTTGCTCGTGTAAAATATCCGTACAATAATATTTTATAAAATCCAAATAGGTTTTATAGTATATGAACAACATACTAGTTTGCTAATCTTATTTTACACATATCCACACTTCAAACTTAAGATAAGTATACGTCTTCTCCCTTCAAAATCCAGATTTAAACTGCGCATTCTCTATAACCTTTTCATGTCACGTTTCTGCTCACTACAAATACCCAACGCTTCTCACCTCACAGATCTGCAAACGCCTTTGCAAGCGTTTTACAAATGGGTGATAATAGTATAGTATAGTATCTATAGAGTATAAAAATTTCAACACCCAGTGCTGTCCAAAGATACAACACCATGCAAAGATTTAAAAGCAATATATTCCTTTGGAAAATTATTGTATTTTATTTCACTTTAAAATATTTATAAGTGTTAAAATTCTATGGCCATGAGAAATATATGGACGAGATCCACACAAAAAGTATGGACTGTTACGTGTATGTACACATCACGAACATTTGAACTGGAAGCAGTATATTTTCTTATTTTAAATGAAATTGTTGAATATTTAAAAAAAAATACTTACAGCTTGCTTGTGTAAAATATCCGTGTAACAATATTTTATAAAATCCAAATTGCTTTTATATTATATGAACTAGTTTGCTCATCTTTACACGTATCCACGCTTCAAACTTAGAATATGTGTTCTTTCTTCAAAATCCAAATTCAAATGAATAGTAACACAAAAACTGACCCCTCTTTGTTTAAACCTTTCACGTCACATTTCTGATCAGTACAAGAATTCCACACATCTCACCGCACAGATATGTAAACAACGTCTTTACAAGCATTTTGCAAATGGGGCGATAATAGAATACTTTACAGATTTATAAACAGATACAGGGTTCTGGTCACCACAATATTTCAAATACCCAACACATCTCGCTATGCAAATCTGCAAACGTCTTTACAAATCTATGTACACTCATGGAGTGAAGGGAATATGAGGCCACAATGGGTTTTCAACAATGTTTTACTGTCACCTACTGTTGAAGTTTTCTCGAAATGAAAAACAAATAAAATATCAAATTTGCAAATATATGATCCAGCAATAATTTACTGTCATAGCACCTCCTGTCTTCTAGCAATATAAAACAAATTAAATTGATGCCACATGTATGTACAGACAATGAAAATGTGAAGTAAGGCAATTGATTTTCTTATTTTAAATGAAATTGTTGAATATTTGATCAAAATACTTGCAGTTTGTTCATGTAAAATATCCGTATAACAATATTTTATAAAATCCAAATAGGTTTTATATTTATTAAATGAACTACTATGACATACCAGTTTGCTCATCCGCTGTGCAAGCTTCAAACTTAGAATACGTCTTCTCTCTTCAAAATCTAAATTCAAATGCGCAGTGCCACAGAAAAATCCCTCTATTCAGTCCTACATACAAGAGAGGTAGACCTGCTCATTTTGAGTAACCACAATCTCTCTGCATGTTTTTCACAATTATCCCTCCTCTATGTAAGAGTGGCTTGGATTTGTCAAACTTGAAAATAAAAAACTTAGGGCTGTGTTCCCCTTTGGTGAACGTCCCCCCTTGATTGGGCTACAATCTTAAACAATCATCAAACAGGAGTGTTGGGAGGAACTCTTTTCATTTGGGGTGTTAGTAAATCATAATCTTGCTGTTTCATTAGGAAGGCCTTGGACTGACTGTCAAACTTTGGAAGCATTCAGGAGTGAATATCATGTGTTCTTGATGAATTCAAACTGTCTGAATTTTTCATAAACTACAATGACCCTTGTCTGGGGCCGATTTCACAAAGGGACTTAAGTCCAGATTTAGACTTATATCTAAGACTTTGGTCTTAAATTTTGTCAAAAGAATGTTAAGTCTGTGGTCTTAGACTTAGCGGATTTCACAAAGCAGCTAAGTCCATGAAATTGCTAAGTCAGTGGACTTAACTTTAAGTCTGGGAGGTAGTGGGTTTAAATTTTGTAAAGAGGACTTAAATATGGCCACCATAAACTTTTCTCCACTTCAAAATTTGAAATGGCTGTAAATAAAGTATAATTATACAGAACACCTTACTGAAGTATTCTTTGGGAAGTTTATATGATGTAACAAGGTTTTCTATTTCAAAAGAGCAGTTATCCTTAGATAAAATACATCAAATGAAGAATATGTGGCACCAATATTATATTTTGAATAGATACAAAAGGTCACATGACACAGAAAACCACTGTGGTTATTTGATAAGCTTGGACTTAGCTAAGTCACCTTTGTGAAATCTATTTTAAGTCCCAGACCTAGCTAAGACCAAAGTCTTAGATTTAAGTCCCTGACTTAGCCAATAAAGGGACTTAGTTTAAGTCCTTTAGTGAAATCGGCTCCAGATGTACCATTCAGGAACTCAATCTGAAAGCCAGCTTAACGTTCTTAAAGCAATTCTTTCGATCAATTCCTATAATTGTCTATAGACTTTTGTAATGTTCGTATCCAAGTTGGAAAATTTTGAGAACCAATCAGAAATGTTTTTCAGGAATCAATGAGAAGCTTTTAATTACAAGTTGTAACATTTCTCAAAAACTGTTATTTTTCACCCGCTCTTCTGTGGATCTCAACCAATCTCAATTTTTCCGATTGGGGACCACATATACAATCCAATCGCCACAGTGGAAGAGCTACCTTAGTATTAGTTAATTATGTCAGTCAGCAATAAATGTGTTAGTTAGGGGATGACAAGCACATGGCCTTTCCATGTAATCATTTTGGTCAAAACTTGGTCCAGTAAGTCTCTAACCTGTATGATTTTAATATAATTGATTGTAAGAACAATACGATTAGACTTATTGGTGGTAAGATCTGAATGGAGTGGGTCCTAAACATTGCAGTTTGATTTAATGGCATCAACATAAGTTGGGCTCTAAATCCTGACTTTTGGGGGTCTCAAAGTCACCAATTTCCCCCCCCCCCAAAAATAACTAACATGTTTAATATTCTCCCAAATTTTGCCGCCATCCTGGACCATAGTTGGTAATATGGAACCACCACTTAATATAACACTGGATATTGTAGGAGCCAGTTGAGTTTGTATTGACAGTTAAGGCCTGGTTCCATGGACTGCCCAGATGGTGACACAAACTTTAAAATCAGCAACTCATGGTTGAAAAATGCTAAACTTTACCAAAACAGGCCAGAAAATTTAAATGCATCTCTACCCTGGGGATCAGATTAACAAATACAAGATTTGTCCAGCTTAAAAATTGGCAAGTTAGGGTGAAAAATTCCAAAATTGATCAAAAACTATCCTGCATCCTAACCTGGAACTACCAATTAATCTAAAAACCTGTATGACCAATCCCAACCAAATCTTGAATGTCCAGGACTTTTGACCCAACCTGCACAATTTCAATATGATTAGACATATTTGATTGGACAGGTTCAGATCTTCTACCCTCCTGATATGTTGGCAATGAAAATGAAAGTCAAGAAAGTCTGTGATCTATATAATTTTAATATGACTGATCTTACCAACAATAATTTTAGTCATATGGGTGGTAGGATCTGAATGAAGTGCATCTGGAACATTACAATTATATTTAATGACATTAATATGTGTCTGGCTCTAAATCCCAACTTTGTTAGTCACACAGCAAAATCCGTGATTTGTTCTGACTTTTGTCAATTTTCTGGATTTTATTTACTTAAAATTTTAAATCAGTATTATGGAAACATCACATTAGACAGCCTCCCCCACATACTGTATTCTAAATGTCTGTGTTTTGGGGGTTTTCTTCGGCTTTTTAAAATTCAAAATCGATAACTTTATCATCTGTGCAATAATGTATGTTAAGGAATATATTTTATATTTGGATACCTATTTTTTAAAACATTAACACAACACATTTTAATGGAAAATTTATCTGATATTATTACCCAGATAAATAGTTTGAAACACTTACGGCTCTTGCACATATACGCAGCACAGTGTGGCGCGGTACGATTTATATTACATGCTAAGCAGGGGAATTTTCTTTACCTTGCACATTTGGGCCACTTTTCCCAGCGTTTTTTTTCCAGTAAATTGACGAAATATTTTGTAAATTACAGTTAAAGTGACTAGAATGGTTAATTTAATGACATATAATTAAACATCTAAGACCCCACACTTAAAAATACTAGTGATTACACCCCCTTTCAATTAATTAACTTATGGTTGTGTTATGTCTACATGTGTTGTCACACACCCAACCTGACATCCCTTTCTCCATTATAAGAACTTAATCCATCTACAAACAATACCCTCATCCTGTGTGTCCCTTTTAGAATTACTGGTAATTGCAATCCTCATTCAGTTAAACCTTTTTATGTGTCTATATGGACACACATCCCATTTTGTCATCTGTCTCCCAGTAGTTAATCCCTTCACAATGAGCCGGTCTGTTTTGCATTTTGTTTTGTAATTAATATATGTCTGTATAGTTGTGTGATATACTTCCACTTTTAACATGTGGGAAATCCAAATATCTATGAAAACTTGGGCAAAACATTTTTTGGGCATTATTTTAAAAAATAGAAAATTGTCTAAATAGAAAAATCAACACCGCATCCCTAGCTACTGCACTATACATATGTATAAGCAATGAACTATTTCCTTCATTTCTATTTTATTTAGCTGCACCACACTAGTGTGCAATGGGCTATAGAGGGAAACAAATTAAAAGTGATAGGAATTCTAATGCTACATTTCATACGCTCACAAAACCCCACTGCCCTCATCACATATGAGGATCTCCTCACTGCATGTTTGTTTTTACAACCTTTCTGTGGTCTGTGTCCTCTCTTAGAGCCACATGTTTTTCAACTTAAATCCTATCCCAGTCTTTTAGATTTTTAAATTAAGGTGAAGAAAACCAAATTTGTGGTGTGGTTGAAAGGCAAGAAATTCAGGGGTCGCTTGTATGTAGGACTGTATTTATAAACAATTCATGTCTTGTTTCTGGTCCCTACAAATACCCAACACATCTCGCTACACAGATCTGTAAACCTCTGTGCAAGTGTTTTGCAAATGGGCGATAATACAGAGTTTAAAGACTTCAACACCCAGTGCTGTCCAAAGATTCGACTCCGTGAAATGGTTTAAAGGTAATATATATTTGAAAATAAGGTAATTTTATTTCACTTTAAAATATTTATATATGTTAAATACTGTGGCCACAAGAAATATTGACGAAGACTACACAGGACGCAATTGACTATTTCAAATATCCATATAACAACTATGTCTGTAACCGTCCTTGCAAGTGTTTTGCAAATGGGCGATACTTTACAGACCTTAACTCCCAGTGCTGTCCAAAGATTTTACTCCATCTTTGGCAGAAAGCCAGCCACTTCACCCTTGGCATAAAATATTGCTTAGGGGGCCACAGTGACATAGTGGTAACACACTGGTCTCCCAACTCTGAGATCAGAGGTTCAAACCATGGACCCTATGTGGGAAAGCTGGTACTTTCTTACCAATGGCCGGATGTTTACACTTTACAAGTACAGAAATTGGACTTACTGTATGTACTGGTTTCCTCTGCACATAAAACTACTTTTCGTGATATGACCTATACAGTGTTGAAAGTGGTGTTAAACCCAAATAAATAAATAAAATATTGCTTGGAAATCAAAAACAGTTCGGTGACCTCATGTTTTCTAATTTGCATATAAATTCCAAGAAATATTTTTTACAAAATCATCTCTCCAGTTGGATGAGATGGATATATGTTTATATATTTTTTTGGAAACTTAACATAATTTATTTTACCTTCACTTTAAAATATTATTATCCACTGCACCACAAATATTGTTAAAAAATCCCAATAATAGATTTACTTATTTATTTTCATGTCAGGTTGACTGTTCACTGCCACCGCTGGATTATTGTGTCTCGAATAGCTTTTTTTAAATCAAAATGCTATATTTTAAATCTACAAAAATATGAGATAAAAGTTTATAATTTCCTCAGATTTAATCTTTGTTTCTAATATTTTACATTCTTCTGCAATTATACATGGAGGCAATCGAGATGTAAGGCTGTAAACTGTCCATTATTGCCCACTGCTGACAGGACTTGAGAATTGTCTTTATGTCAGCTGACTTATCATTCAGCAGATATTATGGCATCACTCTGCAGCGTCTGCCGCTGTGTCCACATGAACATCTTCTCCGATGAAAGTGCAAGGCCCAGAAACATGCTGTTAATATTAAAAGATACCTTATCTATCAAGGATGATAAATCCTAAAATGTATGCAGATCTGTCTGTTCCCCAGAGCTGTTAGAAGTGAGGTACCCAAAGTGTGAAAATTTCAAAATTTTATCACAATTTTTTCATTGACTATTGAAGATATTTCTATCTTATCTTGCATACATGTACTAGGCTACAGGTACACTCCCTTGTGTGAGTATAAGCCTTGGATCTTTCTTAATTATTTTTTTATGAATTTTTTAAATAATTTTTCATGCATTAAAATTCGTGAAATCATGCACTAAATCACTTACAACTTGAAAAGTATTGCAATTAGAGCATTTTATTAAAATATGTTATTCAGCTACTTTTCCCATACCTACAACATGGTGAGTAACTTGGGTGTCTATCCCCATAGCTAAGCGAGTAATAGCTTTCAGATTTTTCAGTAATTTTCATGAGTAAAATCACTTGTAACTTGAAAACTATTGCATTTAGAGGATTGTGTTTAAAATATGTTATTCAGCTACTTTTGGGTCAGCTATAACATAGTAAAATGTCAGACCTGAAGCTCATTGCATAGCTGAGTAATAGCTACTTTGGTGTTATTACTGTTGAGTAAATCAGTTATAACTTGAAACCTATTGCATTTAGAGAATTTTGTTTAAATATGTTGTTTATCTACTTTTGGGTTAGCTATAACATAGTAAAATTGCTGACATGTAGCTCATAGCATAGCTGAACAATAGCAACTACTAGGTTGTCACTGTTAATCAGTTGTAACCTGAAAACTTCTGCATTTACAGTACTTTGTTTAAATATGTTATTCAACTACTTTTCAGGTCTCTATTACCTGAGCAGTAGCTACTTTGAGGCTCTCACTGTTGAGTAAATCAGTTGTAACCTGAAAACTATTGCATTTACAATATTTTGTTTAAATATGTAGTTCACCTACTTTTCAGTCCTCTATACCATAGTGAAATTACACATCTGCTACTGTGGCCCACACTTGTCTAGAAACTCAGAGGACGTGGGTTCAAACCCAGGTACAGGCAGACACATAGTGGCTCAGATGACCACTTAAAATGGCGGTCCTCTGTCATTGGGTCCTATCCCCAGTGGCAGGCTAAAGAACCTCAAGGACATTGATAAATGGTCATCCTTGAGCCTCTATCTTCCAGTTGGGGAATGTCAGTTACTTGTGAGTTGGGGCTGTACCTATGCAGTCAGATGGGTTTAATAGCACTTTGAGTCCTGTAATATATGGAGATAGAGCGCTGAGTATAAATACACAATACAATACAATTACAGTATATTGTAAGCTATTTCTGATGAAGGAGTGAGGCTCCGAAAGCTTAAATAAATTTATTTTATACGCTCTTTGTTTTTACTTTGTTTACTATTTTATATGGACAATTACAGGCCTGTAGCTCATTACATAGCTGAGCACAACTTCTTTTTTAAGGTATCACTGTCGAGTAAATATGTTGTAACTTGAAAACTATTGCAGTTAGAGTATTTTGTTAAAATATGTAATTCACTTACTTTTGGTCGTCTATAGCATAGTAAAATTGCAGACCTGTAACTCATTGCATACCTGAGCAATAGCTACTTTCAGGTTCTCACTGTTGAGTAAATCAGTTGTAACTTGAAAACTATTGCATTTAGAGAATTTTGTTGAAATATGTTATTCAGTTACTTTTGTGGTCAGCTATAACATAATAAAATACTTGACTTGTAGCTCATGACATAGAGGAGCTATAGCTACTTTTAGGTTCTCACTATTGAGTAAATCAGTTGTAATTTGAAAACTATTTCATTTAGAGAATTTTGTTGAAATATGTTATGCAAGTACTTATGGGTCAATATGCACCAAATGACCCCGGACCAAAGTTTTTCTGTTGCATGATTCATATTGGTCACTGATTGCTTGTTTCCTGACTGAAATCCAACACTAGCCCGCAGGGCATTATTCTCAACCTGGCTGACGCTTGACACATTGATGTTTTTTGTGCATGAGGATGATATTTGCCTACTGTGAAACAAGATGCAGACATGCAGATATTTCTGACCATTATTTTCATGGTCCTTTTTCTGACCACATAACCTTTCATAATAATTTCTGACCACATAATCTTTCCATAATATTTACAAGGTACATCTTTTTCTTTAATACTACTTTTTCTACTACTATTTCCCTGTATCCTTTTGGGCAGGACCCCTTCGAATATGGTCAATTTTGTATGTTTCGTCCCAGTTTAGCTTATTTTGTTACATTTGACACAGTAAAACAGCGTGAGCCTTTCGGCTGATTGCCACCCAAAGTCGTGGATCTCAGCCATGATAATCTAGCATGTGTTTTTTTTGTATCAGGATTCCACCCCTCTCTTATTATTGTACTGAAACCTTAAACCCACTTGGAAAGATGGTCATAACTTGTATGTGACCTACTGGTGCCTCACAAAATATAATTATGAGACCAGGGAACCTCCCTTTTACACCAAACTGTAGTACTACCCCAACATTGTGATTTGTACTTGTCTTGCTGTCCCAGTAGTTGCAGCTCCTGTAATCTGCAATGCACCTGCTGTTGGAGCTGCTGAGATTGCTTCAAGTCATTTAATGTGGGCAGTATCAGGTCATCAGAATCACGCAACACACTCGAGGATGAGGCCACAATTTTCCCAGATTTTGGTGATATTAAATATCCATTTGCTTGATTTTTCACTTTCTTTTCCACATTGGTTATTCTCCAACTCAGCTGTTTCAACTCCTCCTCCTCCAAGTTTGCGCCATTTGTTTACATTCTATGTGTGATGATCCAAGGTCTGACAAAATATAGTGCCAGTTATTTCAACATATTTTATCCAAATGGTGGCTTAGTTCTTTAACAACTGATGTGTTAAAATCATTTGATAGTGATATCCAAAGTATTTCTGCATTTTATGTGAATATTTTGTTAGTTTTTCTGTCTCCCTACACCAAGAGGTCCATGAAAAGCTATATAAGGGTGAACGTAACGCTGTAGAGTCAGTTTCTTTTGAGAGACTCAAGTGTGCACATCAATCTGCGCAACATTGTGCGCAAACACTGCTGTGAAGTAGCGCGTTATTGACCTTGCTGTGCGCATGCACAAATTTCACATGTGCGCCAATCAAGGTCAGTTACCACAAACAATGTACGCAGATTGAATGCTGATATATTTCATTTAGACAAAAGTTGACAGTGAATATAGTTTCCACACATATTTAAATTCATTATCCCACACTTTTTAGTTGACAACAATTGATACTTTAGCACAGATAATCTGAAAACTGAACAGAAATTCTCCAACTAACTTCCACCATGTGTGTTGATGGAAATACCTATGACGTCACACTGTTCTTACACTGACTGCTAATCAATAATCCTGTCTGTCTCTGTGCCAATGAAAATCCTTCACACAACTCATTCCATCATGACCTATGACCTCTTACTTTCTAACACTACCTGCTAATCAATGATCATGTGAAAACCCTTCCTACAACCCACTGATCAGCAGTGACAGTTCCATATTTGGAAAAACAGTAGTGAAGTAGTACTCACTCATTCACTGGCATTTCCATATTTGGAAACAGAATAGTGAAGTAGTATATATGAAGGGATAGAGTTAATCCATTGACTCCAGTGTAACATATATACTTTGGACTGAGCTGTATTTATTGTCAACTTAAAAATTCAATCTTTCTTTTGAAATGGACACATTATAAATGACTGAAAACCCATGTACATGCTGGGAAATACACATTCATAAACATTGATAATTGATTTAAATATTGTGATTATACCATTTATGTTAGCAGATAAAGGGTGCACATTTATTGGCTATTTCTCAGTGTGACATTTTTCATTGCACTGAGCATTTTATTGGTTACACACTGACTTTTTAACTGTTAATACTTGTGTGTGACAGTATACTTTATACACTTTGTTTAAATATATTGATACTTACACACTGATACAATTGCTTATAATTTGGTGTGTGTTACATGTGCTTTTGAAATTGAATGTCACACATTGATATTTGAATACTGTGTGTTACTGATGTACTTGGACATTTGATGTGCATATTTTTGACTGTTGGCATATCAAATGCTTATGAATTGCACACAGTCTGATTGGATGTCATATGATTTTGAATACTAGTGTGTGACTTTTTGCTCTTATGATATTTGGTGTGTATATTTTGACTATTAGTATGTGGAATAATAATTAATTGCACACATTCTTATTAAATGTGAATATTAGTCTTGAAACTCTTTGAGTATCGACTGTGTTGACTGTATTTATGGTATTGACAGTGTTAATTGTGTTGACATGTTTGACTGTATTAACATTAGTGACTGAATTAACTGTATTTAATGTGTCGAGTGTATTGACAGTATGTACTGTATTGACTGTATTTACAATATTGAAGTTTAGCTTTAAGGTGCATTTTGCATTTTATTTTATTAGTGCAACATAGTTGACTTTCGGAATTACTTGTATTGTTATTTATTGAATATGCCAGTTTGGCATGAGTTAAATAAAGTTGTTATTTGTTTTACAATTCTTTTTAAGTTATTTTGTTGGAATGCATGAGTGAGACTGACTTATGATTGAATTGGGGTACATGCATAGGGTTTCTCTGCAACTTATTTGATTAACTGGTATCTTACCTGTGGTGAGCAGGTACTTAAACGAGCAACCTTACCTGTGATGAGCAGGTACTTTGACTAATTATCTTACCTGTGGTGAGCTGGTTAAGATTACAATAAGCAGAGAATCTCGACTGTACTGTGTAGATTGGGTGATTGATTTGAACTTACCTGATGATTTGATTCCTAGACAAGATTGAAGATTTTAAGGTAAAACGTTGTAGTTAACACAACTAACACACTACCATACAAACCAGTTAACATTAACACACAACTAACTTTCTAGTTGTTAACACCAACCGGGAATGTTACAATACTTTCACAGTTTCTGAAGTGTGAATTTCCATGACATTAAATTGTGCATCAAAGGAGGTGAAATTACCACATGTGTCTACTACAAAGAAACTGACAGTCACGCTTACCTTAAATATGGTTCTTCCCATCCAAAGTCATGCAAAAATCCTATTCTCAGTTTCTCCGTTTGAAGCGCCTATGTTCTGATAAGCAGGATTTGAAATCAAAAGAGAAGGAAATGGAACATCTCTTTCTAAGCAAGAGATTATCCCCAGAACATTATCTCCAAGGCCAAAGAAGGAGTTTCTCATATCAGCAGATCTGATGCTTTGAAACAAAAAGAACTTACTAAAGAAATGAATAGGGTTATGCTTACCCTTACAATACAACTCTCACAGCAAGGCAAATCCAAAGACATTGTGGAGAAGAATTTTCACGTGCTAAATGTTGACGAGGAAGTGGGCTATTTGTTTCAAGAAAAACCTCTGATTTTGTACCATAGGGACAGGAACATAAGAGACATTGCTGGTCCACTCTAAATTCAGTTCAAAAGATGTGTCTGGCATGACTTTGCCATGTGGCAGAAAACATTGTTTTACATGTCCCTTTGTTTTCAATAGATATTCCAAGTTAATAAAGTTATGCTGCTTGGCTCTTTTTAAATATCCATATAAAATAGTAAACAAAGTAAAAACAAAGAGCGTATAAAATAAATAAATAAATAAAAGTTTTCAATGAGGTACAACACAGTGAAGGGCTCTAAAGGTAAATTTACTCCTTCAGGTAGATTTTCTTGTATCACCATAGATGTCATTTGAATGTACTAAATGTGGAGAGATTTATATCGGGGAAACAGAAAGGAGGTTAGGAGATAGGATAAGAGAACACTTGAGAGATGTCAAGAACAAGAATAGGCATAAAAGAGGTAGGCTATTCACTTTCAACTCTTTTGGCCACAGTTTGGATCATTTCAGAGTGGAAGTTCTATTTGAAAACATCAATGGTAGTTTGGCCAGGAAAATCAAGGAAAATTATTTCATTATGAAATTTGGCTGTGTGTACCCACTGGGTATGAACAGGGACAATGGAATTGTAGTATAAATGTTATCTCTCTTACAATTTAATTTGAATTCGTTTGTTGAGGCTATTGATTTATATTGTCATAGTTAATTAAAATTGTGCGAATTAAAAAAAATTTGGATTTTTTTTACATTATAGTGAATTTTAAAAACATTTTAAAAAATGTAAAAATTTTCGATTTTGTGATGTCATAGTGTAAAATTGCAAAAAAAAATTAAACAATTTGATTTTTGTGACGTCATAGTAAAAATAATTTTTGTGACGTCATCTTGTGATTTATAACGTAAATATGACTAAATATGTGTTTTCAGTAATAATGACGTGCTTTGGTTTGTTAAATCGTCATTTTGATGTAATTTTGTTTATTTAGATATAAAAAGAGCTTCTTTTCAAATTTAAACAATTGTAAGCTATTTCTGATGAAGGAGTGACGCTCCGAAAGCTCAAATAAATAAATTTTTTTGTGTGCTCTTTGTTTTTACTTTGTTTATTGTTTTATATGGATATTTAAAAGAGTGAAGCAGCAAAACTTTATTAACTTGGAATAGTTTTGACACAGAATTACTTCAAGTTTGACGATAACTATTATGCACAAACTGGTGGTACAATGATAGGCACACCATTTGGGCCAGAATACTCTTGTTTGACTGTGGGGAAGCAGGAAATTGAAATCACGGAAACACAATATGATGGTCCTTTCCCGGAGTTTCACAAAAGATATATTGATGATATTTTGGGTGCAACTTCAATGTCTAGAGAAAATCTTGATAGATTTATTAATTTTGTCAGCAATTTACACCCATCCTTTCAATATACTTTCACAGTTTCTGAAGTGTGAATTTCCTTGACATTAAATTGTGCATCAAAGGAGGTGAAATTACCACATTTGTCTACTACAAAGAAACTGACAGTCACGCTTATCTTAAATATGGTTCTTCCCATCCAAAGTCATGCAAAAATCCTATTCTCAGTTTCTCCGTTTGAAGCGCCTATGTTCTGATAAGCAGGATTTGAAATCAAAAGAGAAGGAAATGGAACATCTCTTTCTAAGCAAGAGATTATCCCCAGAACATTATCTCCAAGGCCAAAGAAGGAGTTTCTCATATCAGCAGATCTGATGCTTTGAAACAAAAAGAACCTACTAAAGAAATGAATAGGGTTATTCTTACCCTTACAATACAACTCTCACAGCAAGGCAAATCCAAAGACATTGTGGAGAAGAATTTTCACGTGCTAAATGTTGACGAGGAAGTGGGCTATTTGTTTCAAGAAAAACCTCTGATTTTGTACCATAGGGACAGGAACATGAGACATTGCTGGTCCACTCTAAATTCAGTTCAAAAGATGTGTCTGGCATGACTTTGCCATGTGGCAGAAAACATTGTTTTACAAGTCCCTTTGTTTTCAATAGATATTCCAAGTTAATAAAGTTATGCTGCTTGGCTCTTTTTAAATATCCATATAAAATAGTAAACAAAGTAAAAACAAAGAGCGTATAAAATAAATAAATAAATAAATAAATAAATAAAAGTTTTCAATGAGGTACAACACAGTGAAGGGCTCTAAAGGTAAATTTACTCCTTCAGGTAGATTTTGTTGTATCACCATGGATGTCATTTGAATGTACTAAATGTGGAGAGATTTATATCGGGGAAACAGAAAGGAGGTTAGGAGATAGGATAAGAGAACACTTGAGAGATGTCAAGAACAAGAATAGGCATAAAAGAGGTAGGCTATTCACTTTCAACTCTTTTGGCCACAGTTTGGATCATTTCAGAGTGGAAGTTCTGTTTGAAAACATCAATGGTAGTTTGGCCAGGAAAATCAAGGAAAATTATTTCATTATGAAATTTGGCTGTGTGTACCCACTGGATATGAACAGGGACAATGGAATTGTAGTATAAATGTTATCTCTCTTACAATTTAATTTGAATTCGTTTGTTGAGGCTATTGATTTATATTGTCATAGTTAATTAAAATTGTGCGAATTAAAAAAATTTTGGATTTTTTTTACATTATAGTGAATTTTAAAAACATTTTAAAAAATGTAAAAATTTTCGATTTTGTGATGTCATAGTGTAAAATTGCAAAAAAAAATTAAACAATTTGATTTTTGTGACGTCATAGTAAAAATAATTTTTGTGACGTCATCTTGTGATTTATAACGTAAATATGACTAAATATGTGTTTTCAGTAATAATGACGTGCTTTGGTTTGTTAAATCGTCATTTTGATGTAATTTTGTTTATTTAGATATAAAAAGAGCTTCTTTTCAAATTTAAACAATTGTAAGCTATTTCTGATGAAGGAGTGACGCTCCGAAAGCTCAAATAAATAAATTTTTTTTGTGTGCTCTTTGTTTTCACTTTGTTTATTGTTTTATATGGATATTTAAAAGAGTGAAGCAGCAAAACTTTATTAACTTGGAATAGTTTTGACACAGAATTACTTCAAGTTTGACGATAACTATTATGCACAAACTGGTGGTACAATGATAGGCACACCATTTGGGCCAGAATACTCTTGTTTGACTGTGGGGAAGCAGGAAATTGAAATCACGGAAACACAATATGATGGTCCCGGAGTTTCACAAAAGATATATTGATGATATTTTGGGTGCAACTTCAATGTCTAGAGAAAATCTTGATAGATTTATTAATTTTGTCAGCAATTTACACCCATCCTTTCAATATACTTTCACAGTTTCTGAAGTGTGAATTTCCTTGACATTAAATTGTGCATCAAAGGAGGTGAAATTACCACATTTGTCTACTACAAAAAAACTGACAGTCACGCTTACCTTAAATATGGTTCTTCCCATCCAAAGTCATGCAAAAATCCTATTCTCAGTTTCTCCATTTGAAGCGCCTATGTTCTGTTAAGCAGGATTTGAAATCAAAAGAGAAGGAAATGGAACATCTCTTTCTAGCAAGAGATTATCCCCAGAACATTATCTCTAAGGCCAAAGAAGGAGTTTCTCATATCAGCAGATCTGATGCTTTGAAACAAAAAAGAACCTACTAAAGAAATGAATAGGGTTATTCTTACCCTTACAATACAACTCTCACAGCAAGACAAATCCAAAGACATTGTGGAGAAGAATTTTCACATTCTAAATGTTGACAAGGAAGTGGGCTATTTGTTTCAAGAAAAACCTCTGACTTTGTACCGTAGGGACAGGAACATAAGAGACATTGCTGGTCCACTCTAAATTCAGTTCAAAAGATGTGTCTGGCCTGACTTTGCCATGTGGCAGAAAACGTTGTTTTACACGTCCCTTTGTTTTCAATGAGGTACAACACAGTGAAGGGCTCTAAAGGTAAATTTACTCCTTCAGGTAGATTTTCTTGTATCACCATAGATGTCATTTGAATGTACTAAATGTGGAGAGATTTATATCGGGGAAACAGAAAGGAGGTTAGGAGATAGGATAAGAGAACACTTGAGAGATGTCAAGAACAAGAATAGGCATAAAAGAGGTAGGCTATTCACTTTCAACTCTTTTGGCCACAGTTTGGATCATTTCAGAGTGGAAGTTCTGTTTGAAAACATCAATGGTAGTTTGGCCAGGAAAATCAAGGAAAATTATTTCATTATGAAATTTGGCTGTGTGTACCCACTGGGTATGAACAGGGACAATGGAATTGTAGTATAAATGTTATCTCTCTTACAATTTAATTTGAATTCGTTTGTTGAGGCTATTGATTTATATTGTCATAGTTAATTAAAATTGTGCGAATTAAAAAAATTTTGGATTTTTTTTACATTATAGTGAATTTTAAAAACATTTTAAAAAATGTAAAAATTTTCGATTTTGTGATGTCATAGTGTAAAATTGCAAAAAAAAATTAAACAATTTGATTTTTGTGACGTCATAGTAAAAATAATTTTTGTGACGTCATCTTGTGATTTATAACGTAAATATGACTAAATATGTGTTTTCAGTAATAATGACGTGCTTTGGTTTGTTAAATCGTCATTTTGATGTAATTTTGTTTATTTAGATATAAAAAGAGCTTCTTTTCAAATTTAAACAATTGTAAGCTATTTCTGATGAAGGAGTGACGCTCCGAAAGCTCAAATAAATAATTTTTTTTTGTGTGCTCTTTGTTTTCACTTTGTTTATTGTTTTATATGGATATTTAAAAGAGTGAAGCAGCAAAACTTTATTAACTTGGAATAGTTTTGACACAGAATTACTTCAAGTTTGACGATAACTATTATGCACAAACTGGTGGTACAATGATAGGCACACCATTTGGGCCAGAATACTCTTGTTTGACTGTGGGGAAGCAGGAAATTGAAATCACGGAAACACAATATGATGGTCCCGGAGTTTCACAAAAAGATATATTGATGATATTTTGGGTGCAACTTCAATGTCTAGAGAAAATCTTGATAGATTTATTAATTTTGTCAGCAATTTACACCCATCCTTTCAATATACTTTCACAGTTTCTGAAGTGTGAATTTCCTTGACATTAAATTGTGCATCAAAGGAGGTGAAATTACCACATTTGTCTACTACAAAAAAACTGACAGTCACGCTTACCTTAAATATGGTTCTTCCCATCCAAAGTCATGCAAAAATCCTATTCTCAGTTTCTCCATTTGAAGCGCCTATGTTCTGATAAGCAGGATTTGAAATCAAAAGAGAAGGAAATGGAACATCTCTTTCTAGCAAGAGATTATCCCCAGAACATTATCTCTAAGGCCAAAGAAGGAGTTTCTCATATCAGCAGATCTGATGCTTTGAAACAAAAAAGAACCTACTAAAGAAATGAATAGGGTTATTCTTACCCTTACAATACAACTCTCACAGCAAGACAAATCCAAAGACATTGTGGAGAAGAATTTTCACATTCTAAATGTTGACAAGGAAGTGGGCTATTTGTTTCAAGAAAAACCTCTGACTTTGTACCGTAGGGACAGGAACATAAGAGACATTGCTGGTCCACTCTAAATTCAGTTCAAAAGATGTGTCTGGCCTGACTTTGCCATGTGGCAGAAAACGTTGTTTTACACGTCCCTTTGTTTTCAATGAGGTACAACACAGTGAAGGGCTCTAAAGGTAAATTTACTCCTTCAGGTAGATTTTCTTGTATCACCATAGATGTCATTTGAATGTACTAAATGTGGAGAGATTTATATCGGGGAAACAGAAAGGAGGTTAGGAGATAGGATAAGAGAACACTTGAGAGATGTCAAGAACAAGAATAGGCATAAAAGAGGTAGGCTATTCACTTTCAACTCTTTTGGCCACAGTTTGGATCATTTCAGAGTGGAAGTTCTGTTTGAAAACATCAATGGTAGTTTGGCCAGGAAAATCAAGGAAAATTATTTCATTATGAAATTTGGCTGTGTGTACCCACTGGGTATGAACAGGGACAATGGAATTGTAGTATAAATGTTATCTCTCTTACAATTTAATTTGAATTCGTTTGTTGAGGCTATTGATTTATATTGTCATAGTTAATTAAAATTGTGCGAATTAAAAAAATTTTGGATTTTTTTTACATTATAGTGAATTTTAAAAACATTTTAAAAAATGTAAAAATTTTCGATTTTGTGATGTCATAGTGTAAAATTGCAAAAAAAATTAAACAATTTGATTTTTGTGACGTCATAGTAAAAATAATTTTTGTGACGTCATCTTGTGATTTATAACGTAAATATGACTAAATATGTGTTTTCAGTAATAATGACGTGCTTTGGTTTGTTAAATCGTCATTTTGATGTAATTTTGTTTATTTAGATATAAAAAGAGCTTCTTTTCAAATTTAAACAATTGTAAGCTATTTCTGATGAAGGAGTGACGCTCCGAAAGCTCAAATAAATAAATTTTTTTTGTGTGCTCTTTGTTTTCACTTTGTTTATTGTTTTATATGGATATTTAAAAGAGTGAAGCAGCAAAACTTTATTAACTTGGAATAGTTTTGACACAGAATTACTTCAAGTTTGACGATAACTATTATGCACAAACTGGTGGTACAATGATAGGCACACCATTTGGGCCAGAATACTCTTGTTTGACTGTGGGGAAGCAGGAAATTGAAATCACGGAAACACAATATGATGGTCCCGGAGTTTCACAAAAAGATATATTGATGATATTTTGGGTGCAACTTCAATGTCTAGAGAAAATCTTGATAGATTTATTAATTTTGTCAGCAATTTACACCCATCCTTTCAATATACTTTCACAGTTTCTGAAGTGTGAATTTCCTTGACATTAAATTGTGCATCAAAGGAGGTGAAATTACCACATTTGTCTACTACAAAAAAACTGACAGTCACGCTTACCTTAAATATGGTTCTTCCCATCCAAAGTCATGCAAAAATCCTATTCTCAGTTTCTCCATTTGAAGCGCCTATGTTCTGATAAGCAGGATTTGAAATCAAAAGAGAAGGAAATGGAACATCTCTTTCTAGCAAGAGATTATCCCCAGAACATTATCTCTAAGGCCAAAGAAGGAGTTTCTCATATCAGCAGATCTGATGCTTTGAAACAAAAAAGAACCTACTAAAGAAATGAATAGGGTTATTCTTACCCTTACAATACAACTCTCACAGCAAGACAAATCCAAAGACATTGTGGAGAAGAATTTTCACATTCTAAATGTTGACAAGGAAGTGGGCTATTTGTTTCAAGAAAAACCTCTGACTTTGTACCGTAGGGACAGGAACATAAGAGACATTGCTGGTCCACTCTAAATTCAGTTCAAAAGATGTGTCTGGCCTGACTTTGCCATGTGGCAGAAAACGTTGTTTTACACGTCCCTTTGTTTTCAATGAGGTACAACACAGTGAAGGGCTCTAAAGGTAAATTTACTCCTTCAGGTAGATTTTCTTGTATCACCATAGATGTCATTTGAATGTACTAAATGTGGAGAGATTTATATCGGGGAAACAGAAAGGAGGTTAGGAGATAGGATAAGAGAACACTTGAGAGATGTCAAGAACAAGAATAGGCATAAAAGAGGTAGGCTATTCACTTTCAACTCTTTTGGCCACAGTTTGGATCATTTCAGAGTGGAAGTTCTGTTTGAAAACATCAATGGTAGTTGGGCCAGGAAAATCAAGGAAAATTATTTCATTATGAAATTTGGCTGTGTGTACCCACTGGGTATGAACAGGGACAATGGAATTGTATAAATGTTATCTCTCTTACAATTTAATTTGAATTCGTTTGTTGAGGCTATTGATTTATATTGTCATAGTTAATTAAAATTGTGCGAATTAAAAAAAATTTGGATTTTTTTTACATTATAGTGAATTTTAAAAACATTTTAAAAAATGTAAAAATTTTCGATTTTGTGATGTCATAGTGTAAAATTGCAAAAAAAAATTAAACAATTTGATTTTTGTGACGTCATAGTAAAAATAATTTTTGTGACGTCATCTTGTGATTTATAACGTAAATATGACTAAATATGTGTTTTCAGTAATAATGACGTGCTTTGGTTTGTTAAATCGTCATTTTGATGTAATTTTGTTTATTTAGATATAAAAAGAGCTTCTTTTCAAATTTAAACAATTGTAAGCTATTTCTGATGAAGGAGTGACGCTCCGAAAGCTCAAATAAATAAATTTTTTTTGTGTGCTCTTTGTTTTTACTTTGTTTATTGTTTTATATGGATATTTAAAAGAGTGAAGCAGCAAAACTTTATTAACTTGGAATAGTTTTGACACAGAATTACTTCAAGTTTGACGATAACTATTATGCACAAACTGGTGGTACAATGATAGGCACACCATTTGGGCCAGAATACTCTTGTTTGACTGTGGGGAAGCAGGAAATTGAAATCACGGAAACACAATATGATGGTCCCGGAGTTTCACAAAAAGATATATTGATGATATTTTGGGTGCAACTTCAATGTCTAGAGAAAATCTTGATAGATTTATTAATTTTGTCAGCAATTTACACCCATCCTTTCAATATACTTTCACAGTTTCTGAAGTGTGAATTTCCTTGACATTAAATTGTGCATCAAAGGAGGTGAAATTACCACATTTGTCTACTACAAAAAAACTGACAGTCACGCTTACCTTAAATATGGTTCTTCCCATCCAAAGTCATGCAAAAATCCTATTCTCAGTTTCTCCATTTGAAGCGCCTATGTTCTGATAAGCAGGATTTGAAATCAAAAGAGAAGGAAATGGAACATCTCTTTCTAGCAAGAGATTATCCCCAGAACATTATCTCTAAGGCCAAAGAAGGAGTTTCTCATATCAGCAGATCTGATGCTTTGAAACAAAAAAGAACCTACTAAAGAAATGAATAGGGTTATTCTTACCCTTACAATACAACTCTCACAGCAAGACAAATCCAAAGACATTGTGGAGAAGAATTTTCACATTCTAAATGTTGACAAGGAAGTGGGCTATTTGTTTCAAGAAAAACCTCTGACTTTGTACCGTAGGGACAGGAACATAAGAGACATTGCTGGTCCACTCTAAATTCAGTTCAAAAGATGTGTCTGGCCTGACTTTGCCATGTGGCAGAAAACGTTGTTTTACACGTCCCTTTGTTTTCAATGAGGTACAACACAGTGAAGGGCTCTAAAGGTAAATTTACTCCTTCAGGTAGATTTTCTTGTATCACCATAGATGTCATTTGAATGTACTAAATGTGGAGAGATTTATATCGGGGAAACAGAAAGGAGGTTAGGAGATAGGATAAGAGAACACTTGAGAGATGTCAAGAACAAGAATAGGCATAAAAGAGGTAGGCTATTCACTTTCAACTCTTTTGGCCACAGTTTGGATCATTTCAGAGTGGAAGTTCTGTTTGAAAACATCAATGGTAGTTTGGCCAGGAAAATCAAGGAAAATTATTTCATTATGAAATTTGGCTGTGTGTACCCACTGGGTATGAACAGGGACAATGGAATTGTAGTATAAATGTTATCTCTCTTACAATTTAATTTGAATTCGTTTGTTGAGGCTATTGATTTATATTGTCATAGTTAATTAAAATTGTGCGAATTAAAAAAATTTTGGATTTTTTTTACATTATAGTGAATTTTAAAAACATTTTAAAAAATGTAAAAATTTTCGATTTTGTGATGTCATAGTGTAAAATTGCAAAAAAAATTAAACAATTTGATTTTTGTGACGTCATAGTAAAAATAATTTTTGTGACGTCATCTTGTGATTTATAACGTAAATATGACTAAATATGTGTTTTCAGTAATAATGACGTGCTTTGGTTTGTTAAATCGTCATTTTGATGTAATTTTGTTTATTTAGATATAAAAAGAGCTTCTTTTCAAATTTAAACAATTGTAAGCTATTTCTGATGAAGGAGTGACGCTCCGAAAGCTCAAATAAATAAATTTTTTTTGTGTGCTCTTTGTTTTCACTTTGTTTATTGTTTTATATGGATATTTAAAAGAGTGAAGCAGCAAAACTTTATTAACTTGGAATAGTTTTGACACAGAATTACTTCAAGTTTGACGATAACTATTATGCACAAACTGGTGGTACAATGATAGGCACACCATTTGGGCCAGAATACTCTTGTTTGACTGTGGGGAAGCAGGAAATTGAAATCACGGAAACACAATATGATGGTCCCGGAGTTTCACAAAAAGATATATTGATGATATTTTGGGTGCAACTTCAATGTCTAGAGAAAATCTTGATAGATTTATTAATTTTGTCAGCAATTTACACCCATCCTTTCAATATACTTTCACAGTTTCTGAAGTGTGAATTTCCTTGACATTAAATTGTGCATCAAAGGAGGTGAAATTACCACATTTGTCTACTACAAAAAAACTGACAGTCACGCTTACCTTAAATATGGTTCTTCCCATCCAAAGTCATGCAAAAATCCTATTCTCAGTTTCTCCATTTGAAGCGCCTATGTTCTGATAAGCAGGATTTGAAATCAAAAGAGAAGGAAATGGAACATCTCTTTCTAGCAAGAGATTATCCCCAGAACATTATCTCTAAGGCCAAAGAAGGAGTTTCTCATATCAGCAGATCTGATGCTTTGAAACAAAAAAGAACCTACTAAAGAAATGAATAGGGTTATTCTTACCCTTACAATACAACTCTCACAGCAAGACAAATCGAAAGACATTGTGGAGAAGAATTTTCACATTCTAAATGTTGACAAGGAAGTGGGCTATTTGTTTCAAGAAAAACCTCTGACTTTGTACCGTAGGGACAGGAACATAAGAGACATTGCTGGTCCACTCTAAATTCAGTTCAAAAGATGTGTCTGGCCTGACTTTGCCATGTGGCAGAAAACGTTGTTTTACACGTCCCTTTGTTTTCAATGAGGTACAACACAGTGAAGGGCTCTAAAGGTAAATTTACTCCTTCAGGTAGATTTTCTTGTATCACCATAGATGTCATTTGAATGTACTAAATGTGGAGAGATTTATATCGGGGAAACAGAAAGGAGGTTAGGAGATAGGATAAGAGAACACTTGAGAGATGTCAAGAACAAGAATAGGCATAAAAGAGGTAGGCTATTCACTTTCAACTCTTTTGGCCACAGTTTGGATCATTTCAGAGTGGAAGTTCTGTTTGAAAACATCAATGGTAGTTTGGCCAGGAAAATCAAGGAAAATTATTTCATTATGAAATTTGGCTGTGTGTACCCACTGGGTATGAACAGGGACAATGGAATTGTAGTATAAATGTTATCTCTCTTACAATTTAATTTGAATTCGTTTGTTGAGGCTATTGATTTATATTGTCATAGTTAATTAAAATTGTGCGAATTAAAAAAATTTTGGATTTTTTTTACATTATAGTGAATTTTAAAAACATTTTAAAAAATGTAAAAATTTTCGATTTTGTGATGTCATAGTGTAAAATTGCAAAAAAAATTAAACAATTTGATTTTTGTGACGTCATAGTAAAAATAATTTTTGTGACGTCATCTTGTGATTTATAACGTAAATATGACTAAATATGTGTTTTCAGTAATAATGACGTGCTTTGGTTTGTTAAATCGTCATTTTGATGTAATTTTGTTTATTTAGATATAAAAAGAGCTTCTTTTCAAATTTAAACAATTGTAAGCTATTTCTGATGAAGGAGTGACGCTCCGAAAGCTCAAATAAATAAATTTTTTTTGTGTGCTCTTTGTTTTCACTTTGTTTATTGTTTTATATGGATATTTAAAAGAGTGAAGCAGCAAAACTTTATTAACTTGGAATAGTTTTGACACAGAATTACTTCAAGTTTGACGATAACTATTATGCACAAACTGGTGGTACAATGATAGGCACACCATTTGGGCCAGAATACTCTTGTTTGACTGTGGGGAAGCAGGAAATTGAAATCACGGAAACACAATATGATGGTCCTTTCCCGGAGTTTCACAAAAGATATATTGATGATATTTTGGGTGCAACTTCAATGTCTAGAGAAAATCTTGATAGATTTATTAATTTTGTCAGCAATTTACACCCATCCTTTCAATATACTTTCACAGTTTCTGAAGTGTGAATTTCCTTGACATTAAATTGTGCATCAAAGGAGGTGAAATTACCACATTTGTCTACTACAAAGAAACTGACAGTCACGCTTACCTTAAATATGGTTCTTCCCATCCAAAGTCATGCAAAAATCCTATTCTCAGTTTCTCCGTTTGAAGCGCCTATGTTCTGATAAGCAGGATTTGAAATTAAAAGAGAAGGAAATGGAACATCTCTTTCTAAGCAAGAGATTATCCCCAGAACATTATCTCCAAGGCCAAAGAAGGAGTTTCTCATATCAGCAGATCTGATGCTTTGAAACAAAAAGAACCTACTAAAGAAATGAATAGGGTTATTCTTACCCTTACAATACAACTCTCACAGCAAGGCAAATCCAAAGACATTGTGGAGAAGAATTTTCACGTGCTAAATGTTGACGAGGAAGTGGGCTATTTGTTTCAAGAAAAACCTCTGATTTTGTACCATAGGGACAGGAACATGAGACATTGCTGGTCCACTCTAAATTCAGTTCAAAAGATGTGTCTGGCATGACTTTGCCATGTGGCAGAAAACATTGTTTTACAAGTCCCTTTGTTTTCAATAGATATTCCAAGTTAATAAAGTTATGCTGCTTGGCTCTTTTTAAATATCCATATAAAATAGTAAACAAAGTAAAAACAAAGAGCGTATAAAATAAATAAATAAATAAATAAATAAAAGTTTTCAATGAGGTACAACACAGTGAAGGGCTCTAAAGGTAAATTTACTCCTTCAGGTAGATTTTGTTGTATCACCATGGATGTCATTTGAATGTACTAAATGTGGAGAGATTTATATCGGGGAAACAGAAAGGAGGTTAGGAGATAGGATAAGAGAACACTTGAGAGATGTCAAGAACAAGAATAGGCATAAAAGAGGTAGGCTATTCACTTTCAACTCTTTTGGCCACAGTTTGGATCATTTCAGAGTGGAAGTTCTGTTTGAAAACATCAATGGTAGTTTGGCCAGGAAAATCAAGGAAAATTATTTCATTATGAAATTTGGCTGTGTGTACCCACTGGGTATGAACAGGGACAATGGAATTGTAGTATAAATGTTATCTCTCTTACAATTTAATTTGAATTCGTTTGTTGAGGCTATTGATTTATATTGTCATAGTTAATTAAAATTGTGCGAATTAAAAAAATTTTGGATTTTTTTTACATTATAGTGAATTTTAAAAACATTTTAAAAAATGTAAAAATTTTCGATTTTGTGATGTCATAGTGTAAAATTGCAAAAAAAAATTAAACAATTTGATTTTTGTGACGTCATAGTAAAAATAATTTTTGTGACGTCATCTTGTGATTTATAACGTAAATATGACTAAATATGTGTTTTCAGTAATAATGACGTGCTTTGGTTTGTTAAATCGTCATTTTGATGTAATTTTGTTTATTTAGATATAAAAAGAGCTTCTTTTCAAATTTAAACAATTATAAGCTATTTCTGATGAAGGAGTGACGCTCCGAAAGCTCAAATAAATAAATTTTTTTTGTGTGCTCTTTGTTTTCACTTTGTTTATTGTTTTATATGGATATTTAAAAGAGTGAAGCAGCAAAACTTTATTAACTTGGAATAGTTTTGACACAGAATTACTTCAAGTTTGACGATAACTATTATGCACAAACTGGTGGTACAATGATAGGCACACCATTTGGGCCAGAATACTCTTGTTTGACTGTGGGGAAGCAGGAAATTGAAATCACGGAAACACAATATGATGGTCCCGGAGTTTCACAAAAGATATATTGATGATATTTTGGGTGCAACTTCAATGTCTAGAGAAAATCTTGATAGATTTATTAATTTTGTCAGCAATTTACACCCATCCTTTCAATATACTTTCACAGTTTCTGAAGTGTGAATTTCCTTGACATTAAATTGTGCATCAAAGGAGGTGAAATTACCACATTTGTCTACTACAAAGAAACTGACAGTCACGCTTACCTTAAATATGGTTCTTCCCATCCAAAGTCATGCAAAAATCCTATTCTCAGTTTCTCCGTTTGAAGCGCCTATGTTCTGATAAGCAGGATTTGAAATCAAAAGAGAAGGAAATGGAACATCTCTTTCTAAGCAAGAGATTATCCCCAGAACATTATCTCCAAGGCCAAAGAAGGAGTTTCTCATATCAGCAGATCTGATGCTTTGAAACAAAAAGAACCTACTAAAGAAATGAATAGGGTTATTCTTACCCTTACAATACAACTCTCACAGCAAGGCAAATCCAAAGACATTGTGGAGAAGAATTTTCATGTGCTAAATGTTGACGAGGAAGTGGGCTATTTGTTTCAAGAAAAACCTCTGATTTTGTACCATAGGGACAGGAACATGAGACATTGCTGGTCCACTCTAAATTCAGTTCAAAAGATGTGTCTGGCATGACTTTGCCATGTGGCAGAAAACATTGTTTTACAAGTCCCTTTGTTTTCAATAGATATTCCAAGTTAATAAAGTTATGCTGCTTGGCTCTTTTTAAATATCCATATAAAATAGTAAACAAAGTAAAAACAAAGAGCGTATAAAATAAATAAATAAATAAATAAATAAATAAATAAAAGTTTTCAATGAGGTACAACACAGTGAAGGGCTCTAAAGGTAAATTTACTCCTTCAGGTAGATTTTGTTGTATCACCATGGATGTCATTTGAATGTACTAAATGTGGAGAGATTTATATCGGGGAAACAGAAAGGAGGTTAGGAGATAGGATAAGAGAACACTTGAGAGATGTCAAGAACAAGAATAGGCATAAAAGAGGTAGGCTATTCACTTTCAACTCTTTTGGCCACAGTTTGGATCATTTCAGAGTGGAAGTTCTGTTTGAAAACATCAATGGTAGTTTGGCCAGGAAAATCAAGGAAAATTATTTCATTATGAAATTTGGCTGTGTGTACCCACTGGGTATGAACAGGGACAATGGAATTGTAGTATAAATGTTATCTCTCTTACAATTTAATTTGAATTCGTTTGTTGAGGCTATTGATTTATATTGTCATAGTTAATTAAAATTGTGCGAATTAAAAAAATTTTGGATTTTTTTTACATTATAGTGAATTTTAAAAACATTTTAAAAAATGTAAAAATTTTCGATTTTGTGATGTCATAGTGTAAAATTGCAAAAAAAATTAAACAATTTGATTTTTGTGACGTCATAGTAAAAATAATTTTTGTGACGTCATCTTGTGATTTATAACGTAAATATGACTAAATATGTGTTTTCAGTAATAATGACGTGCTTTGGTTTGTTAAATCGTCATTTTGATGTAATTTTGTTTATTTAGATATAAAAAGAGCTTCTTTTCAAATTTAAACAATTGTAAGCTATTTCTGATGAAGGAGTGACGCTCCGAAAGCTCAAATAAATAAATTTTTTTTGTGTGCTCTTTGTTTTCACTTTGTTTATTGTTTTATATGGATATTTAAAAGAGTGAAGCAGCAAAACTTTATTAACTTGGAATAGTTTTGACACAGAATTACTTCAAGTTTGACGATAACTATTATGCACAAACTGGTGGTACAATGATAGGCACACCATTTGGGCCAGAATACTCTTGTTTGACTGTGGGGAAGCAGGAAATTGAAATCACGGAAACACAATATGATGGTCCCGGAGTTTCACAAAAAGATATATTGATGATATTTTGGGTGCAACTTCAATGTCTAGAGAAAATCTTGATAGATTTATTAATTTTGTCAGCAATTTACACCCATCCTTTCAATATACTTTCACAGTTTCTGAAGTGTGAATTTCCTTGACATTAAATTGTGCATCAAAGGAGGTGAAATTACCACATTTGTCTACTACAAAAAAACTGACAGTCACGCTTACCTTAAATATGGTTCTTCCCATCCAAAGTCATGCAAAAATCCTATTCTCAGTTTCTCCATTTGAAGCGCCTATGTTCTGATAAGCAGGATTTGAAATCAAAAGAGAAGGAAATGGAACATCTCTTTCTAGCAAGAGATTATCCCCAGAACATTATCTCTAAGGCCAAAGAAGGAGTTTCTCATATCAGCAGATCTGATGCTTTGAAACAAAAAAGAACCTACTAAAGAAATGAATAGGGTTATTCTTACCCTTACAATACAACTCTCACAGCAAGACAAATCGAAAGACATTGTGGAGAAGAATTTTCACATTCTAAATGTTGACAAGGAAGTGGGCTATTTGTTTCAAGAAAAACCTCTGACTTTGTACCGTAGGGACAGGAACATAAGAGACATTGCTGGTCCACTCTAAATTCAGTTCAAAAGATGTGTCTGGCCTGACTTTGCCATGTGGCAGAAAACGTTGTTTTACACGTCCCTTTGTTTTCAATGAGGTACAACACAGTGAAGGGCTCTAAAGGTAAATTTACTCCTTCAGGTAGATTTTCTTGTATCACCATAGATGTCATTTGAATGTACTAAATGTGGAGAGATTTATATCGGGGAAACAGAAAGGAGGTTAGGAGATAGGATAAGAGAACACTTGAGAGATGTCAAGAACAAGAATAGGCATAAAAGAGGTAGGCTATTCACTTTCAACTCTTTTGGCCACAGTTTGGATCATTTCAGAGTGGAAGTTCTGTTTGAAAACATCAATGGTAGTTTGGCCAGGAAAATCAAGGAAAATTATTTCATTATGAAATTTGGCTGTGTGTACCCACTGGGTATGAACAGGGACAATGGAATTGTAGTATAAATGTTATCTCTCTTACAATTTAATTTGAATTCGTTTGTTGAGGCTATTGATTTATATTGTCATAGTTAATTAAAATTGTGCGAATTAAAAAAATTTTGGATTTTTTTTACATTATAGTGAATTTTAAAAACATTTTAAAAAATGTAAAAATTTTCGATTTTGTGATGTCATAGTGTAAAATTGCAAAAAAAATTAAACAATTTGATTTTTGTGACGTCATAGTAAAAATAATTTTTGTGACGTCATCTTGTGATTTATAACGTAAATATGACTAAATATGTGTTTTCAGTAATAATGACGTGCTTTGGTTTGTTAAATCGTCATTTTGATGTAATTTTGTTTATTTAGATATAAAAAGAGCTTCTTTTCAAATTTAAACAATTGTAAGCTATTTCTGATGAAGGAGTGACGCTCCGAAAGCTCAAATAAATAAATTTTTTTTGTGTGCTCTTTGTTTTCACTTTGTTTATTGTTTTATATGGATATTTAAAAGAGTGAAGCAGCAAAACTTTATTAACTTGGAATAGTTTTGACACAGAATTACTTCAAGTTTGACGATAACTATTATGCACAAACTGGTGGTACAATGATAGGCACACCATTTGGGCCAGAATACTCTTGTTTGACTGTGGGGAAGCAGGAAATTGAAATCACGGAAACACAATATGATGGTCCTTTCCCGGAGTTTCACAAAAGATATATTGATGATATTTTGGGTGCAACTTCAATGTCTAGAGAAAATCTTGATAGATTTATTAATTTTGTCAGCAATTTACACCCATCCTTTCAATATACTTTCACAGTTTCTGAAGTGTGAATTTCCTTGACATTAAATTGTGCATCAAAGGAGGTGAAATTACCACATTTGTCTACTACAAAGAAACTGACAGTCACGCTTACCTTAAATATGGTTCTTCCCATCCAAAGTCATGCAAAAATCCTATTCTCAGTTTCTCCGTTTGAAGCGCCTATGTTCTGATAAGCAGGATTTGAAATTAAAAGAGAAGGAAATGGAACATCTCTTTCTAAGCAAGAGATTATCCCCAGAACATTATCTCCAAGGCCAAAGAAGGAGTTTCTCATATCAGCAGATCTGATGCTTTGAAACAAAAAGAACCTACTAAAGAAATGAATAGGGTTATTCTTACCCTTACAATACAACTCTCACAGCAAGGCAAATCCAAAGACATTGTGGAGAAGAATTTTCACGTGCTAAATGTTGACGAGGAAGTGGGCTATTTGTTTCAAGAAAAACCTCTGATTTTGTACCATAGGGACAGGAACATGAGACATTGCTGGTCCACTCTAAATTCAGTTCAAAAGATGTGTCTGGCATGACTTTGCCATGTGGCAGAAAACATTGTTTTACAAGTCCCTTTGTTTTCAATAGATATTCCAAGTTAATAAAGTTATGCTGCTTGGCTCTTTTTAAATATCCATATAAAATAGTAAACAAAGTAAAAACAAAGAGCGTATAAAATAAATAAATAAATAAATAAATAAAAGTTTTCAATGAGGTACAACACAGTGAAGGGCTCTAAAGGTAAATTTACTCCTTCAGGTAGATTTTGTTGTATCACCATGGATGTCATTTGAATGTACTAAATGTGGAGAGATTTATATCGGGGAAACAGAAAGGAGGTTAGGAGATAGGATAAGAGAACACTTGAGAGATGTCAAGAACAAGAATAGGCATAAAAGAGGTAGGCTATTCACTTTCAACTCTTTTGGCCACAGTTTGGATCATTTCAGAGTGGAAGTTCTGTTTGAAAACATCAATGGTAGTTTGGCCAGGAAAATCAAGGAAAATTATTTCATTATGAAATTTGGCTGTGTGTACCCACTGGGTATGAACAGGGACAATGGAATTGTAGTATAAATGTTATCTCTCTTACAATTTAATTTGAATTCGTTTGTTGAGGCTATTGATTTATATTGTCATAGTTAATTAAAATTGTGCGAATTAAAAAAATTTTGGATTTTTTTTACATTATAGTGAATTTTAAAAACATTTTAAAAAATGTAAAAATTTTCGATTTTGTGATGTCATAGTGTAAAATTGCAAAAAAAAATTAAACAATTTGATTTTTGTGACGTCATAGTAAAAATAATTTTTGTGACGTCATCTTGTGATTTATAACGTAAATATGACTAAATATGTGTTTTCAGTAATAATGACGTGCTTTGGTTTGTTAAATCGTCATTTTGATGTAATTTTGTTTATTTAGATATAAAAAGAGCTTCTTTTCAAATTTAAACAATTATAAGCTATTTCTGATGAAGGAGTGACGCTCCGAAAGCTCAAATAAATAAATTTTTTTTGTGTGCTCTTTGTTTTCACTTTGTTTATTGTTTTATATGGATATTTAAAAGAGTGAAGCAGCAAAACTTTATTAACTTGGAATAGTTTTGACACAGAATTACTTCAAGTTTGACGATAACTATTATGCACAAACTGGTGGTACAATGATAGGCACACCATTTGGGCCAGAATACTCTTGTTTGACTGTGGGGAAGCAGGAAATTGAAATCACGGAAACACAATATGATGGTCCCGGAGTTTCACAAAAGATATATTGATGATATTTTGGGTGCAACTTCAATGTCTAGAGAAAATCTTGATAGATTTATTAATTTTGTCAGCAATTTACACCCATCCTTTCAATATACTTTCACAGTTTCTGAAGTGTGAATTTCCTTGACATTAAATTGTGCATCAAAGGAGGTGAAATTACCACATTTGTCTACTACAAAGAAACTGACAGTCACGCTTACCTTAAATATGGTTCTTCCCATCCAAAGTCATGCAAAAATCCTATTCTCAGTTTCTCCGTTTGAAGCGCCTATGTTCTGATAAGCAGGATTTGAAATCAAAAGAGAAGGAAATGGAACATCTCTTTCTAAGCAAGAGATTATCCCCAGAACATTATCTCCAAGGCCAAAGAAGGAGTTTCTCATATCAGCAGATCTGATGCTTTGAAACAAAAAGAACCTACTAAAGAAATGAATAGGGTTATTCTTACCCTTACAATACAACTCTCACAGCAAGGCAAATCCAAAGACATTGTGGAGAAGAATTTTCATGTGCTAAATGTTGACGAGGAAGTGGGCTATTTGTTTCAAGAAAAACCTCTGATTTTGTACCATAGGGACAGGAACATGAGACATTGCTGGTCCACTCTAAATTCAGTTCAAAAGATGTGTCTGGCATGACTTTGCCATGTGGCAGAAAACATTGTTTTACAAGTCCCTTTGTTTTCAATAGATATTCCAAGTTAATAAAGTTATGCTGCTTGGCTCTTTTTAAATATCCATATAAAATAGTAAACAAAGTAAAAACAAAGAGCGTATAAAATAAATAAATAAATAAATAAATAAATAAATAAAAGTTTTCAATGAGGTACAACACAGTGAAGGGCTCTAAAGGTAAATTTACTCCTTCAGGTAGATTTTGTTGTATCACCATGGATGTCATTTGAATGTACTAAATGTGGAGAGATTTATATCGGGGAAACAGAAAGGAGGTTAGGAGATAGGATAAGAGAACACTTGAGAGATGTCAAGAACAAGAATAGGCATAAAAGAGGTAGGCTATTCACTTTCAACTCTTTTGGCCACAGTTTGGATCATTTCAGAGTGGAAGTTCTGTTTGAAAACATCAATGGTAGTTTGGCCAGGAAAATCAAGGAAAATTATTTCATTATGAAATTTGGCTGTGTGTACCCACTGGGTATGAACAGGGACAATGGAATTGTAGTATAAATGTTATCTCTCTTACAATTTAATTTGAATTCGTTTGTTGAGGCTATTGATTTATATTGTCATAGTTAATTAAAATTGTGCGAATTAAAAAAATTTTGGATTTTTTTTACATTATAGTGAATTTTAAAAACATTTTAAAAAATGTAAAAATTTTCGATTTTGTGATGTCATAGTGTAAAATTGCAAAAAAAAATTAAACAATTTGATTTTTGTGACGTCATAGTAAAAATAATTTTTGTGACGTCATCTTGTGATTTATAACGTAAATATGACTAAATATGTGTTTTCAGTAATAATGACGTGCTTTGGTTTGTTAAATCGTCATTTTGATGTAATTTTGTTTATTTAGATATAAAAAGAGCTTCTTTTCAAATTTAAACAATTGTAAGCTATTTCTGATGAAGGAGTGACGCTCCGAAAGCTCAAATAAATAAATTTTTTTTGTGTGCTCTTTGTTTTCACTTTGTTTATTGTTTTATATGGATATTTAAAAGAGTGAAGCAGCAAAACTTTATTAACTTGGAATAGTTTTGACACAGAATTACTTCAAGTTTGACGATAACTATTATGCACAAACTGGTGGTACAATGATAGGCACACCATTTGGGCCAGAATACTCTTGTTTGACTGTGGGGAAGCAGGAAATTGAAATCACGGGAACACAATATGATGGTCCTTTCCCGGAGTTTCACAAAATATATATTGATGATATTTTGGGTGCAACTTCAATGTCTAGAGAAAATCTTGATAGATTTATTAATTTTGTCAGCAATTTACACCCATCCTTTCAATATACTTTCACAGTTTCTGAAGTGTGAATTTCCTTGACATTAAATTGTGCATCAAAGGAGGTGAAATTACCACATTTGTCTACTACAAAAAAACTGACAGTCACGCTTACCTTAAATATGGTTCTTCCCATCCAAAGTCATGCAAAAATCCTATTCTCAGTTTCTCCATTTGAAGCGCCTATGTTCTGATAAGCAGGATTTGAAATCAAAAGAGAAGGAAATGGAACATCTCTTTCTAGCAAGAGATTATCCCCAGAACATTATCTCTAAGGCCAAAGAAGGAGTTTCTCATATCAGCAGATCTGATGCTTTGAAACAAAAAAGAACCTACTAAAGAAATGAATAGGGTTATTCTTACCCTTACAATACAACTCTCACAGCAAGACAAATCCAAAGACATTGTGGAGAAGAATTTTCACATTCTAAATGTTGACAAGGAAGTGGGCTATTTGTTTCAAGAAAAACCTCTGACTTTGTACCGTAGGGACAGGAACATAAGAGACATTGCTGGTCCACTCTAAATTCAGTTCAAAAGATGTGTCTGGCCTGACTTTGCCATGTGGCAGAAAACGTTGTTTTACACGTCCCTTTGTTTTCAATGAGGTACAACACAGTGAAGGGCTCTAAAGGTAAATTTACTCCTTCAGGTAGATTTTCTTGTATCACCATAGATGTCATTTGAATGTACTAAATGTGGAGAGATTTATATCGGGGAAACAGAAAGGAGGTTAGGAGATAGGATAAGAGAACACTTGAGAGATGTCAAGAACAAGAATAGGCATAAAAGAGGTAGGCTATTCACTTTCAACTCTTTTGGCCACAGTTTGGATCATTTCAGAGTGGAAGTTCTGTTTGAAAACATCAATGGTAGTTTGGCCAGGAAAATCAAGGAAAATTATTTCATTATGAAATTTGGCTGTGTGTACCCACTGGGTATGAACAGGGACAATGGAATTGTAGTATAAATGTTATCTCTCTTACAATTTAATTTGAATTCGTTTGTTGAGGCTATTGATTTATATTGTCATAGTTAATTAAAATTGTGCGAATTAAAAAAAATTTGGATTTTTTTTACATTATAGTGAATTTTAAAAACATTTTAAAAAATGTAAAAATTTTCGATTTTGTGATGTCATAGTGTAAAATTGCAAAAAAAAATTAAACAATTTGATTTTTGTGACGTCATAGTAAAAATAATTTTTGTGACGTCATCTTGTGATTTATAACGTAAATATGACTAAATATGTGTTTTCAGTAATAATGACGTGCTTTGGTTTGTTAAATCGTCATTTTGATGTAATTTTGTTTATTTAGATATAAAAAGAGCTTCTTTTCAAATTTAAACAATTATAAGCTATTTCTGATGAAGGAGTGACGCTCCGAAAGCTCAAATAAATAAATTTTTTTTGTGTGCTCTTTGTTTTCACTTTGTTTATTGTTTTATATGGATATTTAAAAGAGTGAAGCAGCAAAACTTTATTAACTTGGAATAGTTTTGACACAGAATTACTTCAAGTTTGACGATAACTATTATGCACAAACTGGTGGTACAATGATAGGCACACCATTTGGGCCAGAATACTCTTGTTTGACTGTGGGGAAGCAGGAAATTGAAATCACGGAAACACAATATGATGGTCCCGGAGTTTCACAAAAGATATATTGATGATATTTTGGGTGCAACTTCAATGTCTAGAGAAAATCTTGATAGATTTATTAATTTTGTCAGCAATTTACACCCATCCTTTCAATATACTTTCACAGTTTCTGAAGTGTGAATTTCCTTGACATTAAATTGTGCATCAAAGGAGGTGAAATTACCACATTTGTCTACTACAAAGAAACTGACAGTCACGCTTACCTTAAATATGGTTCTTCCCATCCAAAGTCATGCAAAAATCCTATTCTCAGTTTCTCCGTTTGAAGCGCCTATGTTCTGATAAGCAGGATTTGAAATCAAAAGAGAAGGAAATGGAACATCTCTTTCTAAGCAAGAGATTATCCCCAGAACATTATCTCCAAGGCCAAAGAAGGAGTTTCTCATATCAGCAGATCTGATGCTTTGAAACAAAAAGAACCTACTAAAGAAATGAATAGGGTTATTCTTACCCTTACAATACAACTCTCACAGCAAGGCAAATCCAAAGACATTGTGGAGAAGAATTTTCATGTGCTAAATGTTGACGAGGAAGTGGGCTATTTGTTTCAAGAAAAACCTCTGATTTTGTACCATAGGGACAGGAACATGAGACATTGCTGGTCCACTCTAAATTCAGTTCAAAAGATGTGTCTGGCATGACTTTGCCATGTGGCAGAAAACATTGTTTTACAAGTCCCTTTGTTTTCAATAGATATTCCAAGTTAATAAAGTTATGCTGCTTGGCTCTTTTTAAATATCCATATAAAATAGTAAACAAAGTAAAAACAAAGAGCGTATAAAATAAATAAATAAATAAATAAATAAATAAATAAAAGTTTTCAATGAGGTACAACACAGTGAAGGGCTCTAAAGGTAAATTTACTCCTTCAGGTAGATTTTGTTGTATCACCATGGATGTCATTTGAATGTACTAAATGTGGAGAGATTTATATCGGGGAAACAGAAAGGAGGTTAGGAGATAGGATAAGAGAACACTTGAGAGATGTCAAGAACAAGAATAGGCATAAAAGAGGTAGGCTATTCACTTTCAACTCTTTTGGCCACAGTTTGGATCATTTCAGAGTGGAAGTTCTGTTTGAAAACATCAATGGTAGTTTGGCCAGGAAAATCAAGGAAAATTATTTCATTATGAAATTTGGCTGTGTGTACCCACTGGGTATGAACAGGGACAATGGAATTGTAGTATAAATGTTATCTCTCTTACAATTTAATTTGAATTCGTTTGTTGAGGCTATTGATTTATATTGTCATAGTTAATTAAAATTGTGCGAATTAAAAAAATTTTGGATTTTTTTTACATTATAGTGAATTTTAAAAACATTTTAAAAAATGTAAAAATTTTCGATTTTGTGATGTCATAGTGTAAAATTGCAAAAAAAAATTAAACAATTTGATTTTTGTGACGTCATAGTAAAAATAATTTTTGTGACGTCATCTTGTGATTTATAACGTAAATATGACTAAATATGTGTTTTCAGTAATAATGACGTGCTTTGGTTTGTTAAATCGTCATTTTGATGTAATTTTGTTTATTTAGATATAAAAAGAGCTTCTTTTCAAATTTAAACAATTGTAAGCTATTTCTGATGAAGGAGTGACGCTCCGAAAGCTCAAATAAATAATTTTTTTTTGTGTGCTCTTTGTTTTCACTTTGTTTATTGTTTTATATGGATATTTAAAAGAGTGAAGCAGCAAAACTTTATTAACTTGGAATAGTTTTGACACAGAATTACTTCAAGTTTGACGATAACTATTATGCACAAACTGGTGGTACAATGATAGGCACACCATTTGGGCCAGAATACTCTTGTTTGACTGTGGGGAAGCATGAAATTGAAATCACGGGAACACAATATGATGGTCCTTTCCCGGAGTTTCACAAAATATATATTGATGATATTTTGGGTGCAACTTCAATGTCTAGAGAAAATCTTGATAGATTTATTAATTTTGTCAGCAATTTACACCCATCCTTTCAATATACTTTCACAGTTTCTGAAGTGTGAATTTCCTTGACATTAAATTGTGCATCAAAGGAGGTGAAATTACCACATTTGTCTACTACAAAAAAACTGACAGTCACGCTTACCTTAAATATGGTTCTTCCCATCCAAAGTCATGCAAAAATCCTATTCTCAGTTTCTCCATTTGAAGCGCCTATGTTCTGATAAGCAGGATTTGAAATCAAAAGAGAAGGAAATGGAACATCTCTTTCTAGCAAGAGATTATCCCTAGAACATTATCTCTAAGGCCAAAGAAGGAGTTTCTCATATCAGCAGATCTGATGCTTTGAAACAAAAAAGAACCTACTAAAGAAATGAATAGGGTTATTCTTACCCTTACAATACAACTCTCACAGCAAGGCAAATCCAAAGACATTGTGGAGAAGAATTTTCACATTCTAAATGTTGACAAGGAAGTGGGCTATTTGTTTCAAGAAAAACCTCTGACTTTGTACCGTAGGGACAGGAACATAAGAGACATTGCTGGTCCACTCTAAATTCAGTTCAAAAGATGTGTCTGGCCTGACTTTGCCATGTGGCAGAAAACGTTGTTTTACACGTCCCTTTGTTTTCAATGAGGTACAACACAGTGAAGGGCTCTAAAGGTAAATTTACTCCTTCAGGTAGATTTTCTTGTATCACCATAGATGTCATTTGAATGTACTAAATGTGGAGAGATTTATATCGGGGAAACAGAAAGGAGGTTAGGAGATAGGATAAGAGAACACTTGAGAGATGTCAAGAACAAGAATAGGCATAAAAGAGGTAGGCTATTCACTTTCAACTCTTTTGGCCACAGTTTGGATCATTTCAGAGTGGAAGTTCTGTTTGAAAACATCAATGGTAGTTTGGCCAGGAAAATCAAGGAAAATTATTTCATTATGAAATTTGGCTGTGTGTACCCACTGGGTATGAACAGGGACAATGGAATTGTAGTATAAATGTTATCTCTCTTACAATTTAATTTGAATTCGTTTGTTGAGGCTATTGATGTATATTGTCATAGTTAATTAAAATTGTGCGAATTAAAAAAATTTTGGATTTTTTTTACATTATAGTGAATTTTAAAAACATTTTAAAAAATGTAAAAATTTTCGATTTTGTGATGTCATAGTGTAAAATTGCAAAAAAAAATTAAACAATTTGATTTTTGTGACGTCATAGTAAAAATAATTTTTGTGACGTCATCTTGTGATTTATAACGTAAATATGACTAAATATGTGTTTTCAGTAATAATGACGTGCTTTGGTTTGTTAAATCGTCATTTTGATGTAATTTTGTTTATTTAGATATAAAAAGAGCTTCTTTTCAAATTTAAACAATTGTAAGCTATTTCTGATGAAGGAGTGACGCTCCGAAAGCTCAAATAAATAAATTTTTTTTGTGTGCTCTTTGTTTTCACTTTGTTTATTGTTTTATATGGATATTTAAAAGAGTGAAGCAGCAAAACTTTATTAACTTGGAATAGTTTTGACACAGAATTACTTCAAGTTTGACGATAACTATTATGCACAAACTGGTGGTACAATGATAGGCACACCATTTGGGCCAGAATACTCTTGTTTGACTGTGGGGAAGCATGAAATTGAAATCACGGGAACACAATATGATGGTCCTTTCCCGGAGTTTCACAAAAGATATATTGATGATATTTTGGGTGCAACTTCAATGTCTAGAGAAAATCTTGATAGATTTATTAATTTTGTCAGCAATTTACACCCATCCTTTCAATATACTTTCACAGTTTCTGAAGTGTGAATTTCCTTGACATTAAATTGTGCATCAAAGGAGGTGAAATTACCACATTTGTCTACTACAAAAAAACTGACAGTCACGCTTACCTTAAATATGGTTCTTCCCATCCAAAGTCATGCAAAAATCCTATTCTCAGTTTCTCCATTTGAAGCGCCTATGTTCTGATAAGCAGGATTTGAAATCAAAAGAGAAGGAAATGGAACATCTCTTTCTAGCAAGAGATTATCCCTAGAACATTATCTCTAAGGCCAAAGAAGGAGTTTCTCATATCAGCAGATCTGATGCTTTGAAACAAAAAAGAACCTACTAAAGAAATGAATAGGGTTATTCTTACCCTTACAATACAACTCTCACAGCAAGACAAATCCAAAGACATTGTGGAGAAGAATTTTCACATTCTAAATGTTGACAAGGAAGTGGGCTATTTGTTTCAAGAAAAATCTCTGACTTTGTACCGTAGGGACAGGAACATAAGAGACATTGCTGGTCCACTCTAAATTCAGTTCAAAAGATGTGTCTGGCCTGACTTTGCCATGTGGCAGAAAACGTTGTTTTACACGTCCCTTTGTTTTCAATGAGGTACAACACAGTGAAGGGCTCTAAAGGTAAATTTACTCCTTCAGGTAGATTTTCTTGTATCACCATAGATGTCATTTGAATGTACTAAATGTGGAGAGATTTATATCGGGGAAACAGAAAGGAGGTTAGGAGATAGGATAAGAGAACACTTGAGAGATGTCAAGAACAAGAATAGGCATAAAAGAGGTAGGCTATTCACTTTCAACTCTTTTGGCCACAGTTTGGATCATTTCAGAGTGGAAGTTCTGTTTGAAAACATCAATGGTAGTTTGGCCAGGAAAATCAAGGAAAATTATTTCATTATGAAATTTGGCTGTGTGTACCCACTGGGTATGAACAGGGACAATGGAATTGTAGTATAAATGTTATCTCTCTTACAATTTAATTTGAATTCGTTTGTTGAGGCTATTGATTTATATTGTCATAGTTAATTAAAATTGTGCGAATTAAAAAAATTTTGGATTTTTTTTACATTATAGTGAATTTTAAAAACATTTTAAAAAATGTAAAAATTTTCGATTTTGTGATGTCATAGTGTAAAATTGCAAAAAAAATTAAACAATTTGATTTTTGTGACGTCATAGTAAAAATAATTTTTGTGACGTCATCTTGTGATTTATAACGTAAATATGACTAAATATGTGTTTTCAGTAATAATGACGTGCTTTGGTTTGTTAAATCGTCATTTTGATGTAATTTTGTTTATTTAGATATAAAAAGAGCTTCTTTTCAAATTTAAACAATTGTAAGCTATTTCTGATGAAGGAGTGACGCTCCGAAAGCTCAAATAAATAAATTTTTTTTGTGTGCTCTTTGTTTTCACTTTGTTTATTGTTTTATATGGATATTTAAAAGAGTGAAGCAGCAAAACTTTATTAACTTGGAATAGTTTTGACACAGAATTACTTCAAGTTTGACGATAACTATTATGCACAAACTGGTGGTACAATGATAGGCACACCATTTGGGCCAGAATACTCTTGTTTGACTGTGGGGAAGCAGGAAATTGAAATCACGGAAACACAATATGATGGTCCTTTCCCGGAGTTTCACAAAAGATATATTGATGATATTTTGGGTGCAACTTCAATGTCTAGAGAAAATCTTGATAGATTTATTAATTTTGTCAGCAATTTACACCCATCCTTTCAATATACTTTCACAGTTTCTGAAGTGTGAATTTCCTTGACATTAAATTGTGCATCAAAGGAGGTGAAATTACCACATTTGTCTACTACAAAGAAACTGACAGTCACGCTTACCTTAAATATGGTTCTTCCCATCCAAAGTCATGCAAAAATCCTATTCTCAGTTTCTCCGTTTGAAGCGCCTATGTTCTGATAAGCAGGATTTGAAATTAAAAGAGAAGGAAATGGAACATCTCTTTCTAAGCAAGAGATTATCCCCAGAACATTATCTCCAAGGCCAAAGAAGGAGTTTCTCATATCAGCAGATCTGATGCTTTGAAACAAAAAGAACCTACTAAAGAAATGAATAGGGTTATTCTTACCCTTACAATACAACTCTCACAGCAAGGCAAATCCAAAGACATTGTGGAGAAGAATTTTCACGTGCTAAATGTTGACGAGGAAGTGGGCTATTTGTTTCAAGAAAAACCTCTGATTTTGTACCATAGGGACAGGAACATGAGACATTGCTGGTCCACTCTAAATTCAGTTCAAAAGATGTGTCTGGCATGACTTTGCCATGTGGCAGAAAACATTGTTTTACAAGTCCCTTTGTTTTCAATAGATATTCCAAGTTAATAAAGTTATGCTGCTTGGCTCTTTTTAAATATCCATATAAAATAGTAAACAAAGTAAAAACAAAGAGCGTATAAAATAAATAAATAAATAAATAAATAAAAGTTTTCAATGAGGTACAACACAGTGAAGGGCTCTAAAGGTAAATTTACTCCTTCAGGTAGATTTTGTTGTATCACCATGGATGTCATTTGAATGTACTAAATGTGGAGAGATTTATATCGGGGAAACAGAAAGGAGGTTAGGAGATAGGATAAGAGAACACTTGAGAGATGTCAAGAACAAGAATAGGCATAAAAGAGGTAGGCTATTCACTTTCAACTCTTTTGGCCACAGTTTGGATCATTTCAGAGTGGAAGTTCTGTTTGAAAACATCAATGGTAGTTTGGCCAGGAAAATCAAGGAAAATTATTTCATTATGAAATTTGGCTGTGTGTACCCACTGGGTATGAACAGGGACAATGGAATTGTAGTATAAATGTTATCTCTCTTACAATTTAATTTGAATTCGTTTGTTGAGGCTATTGATTTATATTGTCATAGTTAATTAAAATTGTGCGAATTAAAAAAATTTTGGATTTTTTTTACATTATAGTGAATTTTAAAAACATTTTAAAAAATGTAAAAATTTTCGATTTTGTGATGTCATAGTGTAAAATTGCAAAAAAAAATTAAACAATTTGATTTTTGTGACGTCATAGTAAAAATAATTTTTGTGACGTCATCTTGTGATTTATAACGTAAATATGACTAAATATGTGTTTTCAGTAATAATGACGTGCTTTGGTTTGTTAAATCGTCATTTTGATGTAATTTTGTTTATTTAGATATAA